>CAVMJV010000023.1:0-2400000 GCA_963681835.1 Meloidogyne enterolobii
GGATTTAAAATTTAATCAATTTTTTTCATTCATTAGAGAAAATGTGTTGTATTTCACATTCTCTTTTTCTTTTCTTCTTCTATACTCTATAGAAAATACTTTTATAATATTTCAAAATTTTGGCTTAAAGTTTTTAAAACTTTTTAAATTTTAATTTAATTTTAAGTATTTCTTTCGAAATACATTTCCAAAATTTATCCCAAGTAGTATAGAAATACATACCTTAAACTTGGGTAATTAAACCAAGGAATTGGAAAAATAGACGGACAAAATGTCCATAAAATTTAAATGATTTGATGGGATTTAAAATTTAATCAATTTTTTTCATTCATTAGAGAAAATGTGTTGTATTTCACATTCTCTTTTTCTTTTCTTCTTCTATACTCTATAGAAAATACTTTTATAATATTTCAAAATTTTGGCTTAAAGTTTTTAAAACTTTTTAAATTTTAATTTAATTTTAAGTATTTCTTTCGAAATACATTTCCAAAATTTATCCCAAGTAGTATAGAAATACATACCTTAAACTTGGGTAATTAAACCAAGGAATTGGAAAAATAGACGGACAAAATGTCCATAAAATTTAAATGATTTGATGGGATTTAAAATTTAATCAATTTTTTTCATTCATTAGAGAAAATGTGTTGTATTTCACATTCTCTTTTTCTTTTCTTCTTCTATACTCTATAGAAAATACTTTTATAATATTTCAAAATTTTGGCTTAAAGTTTTTAAAACTTTTTAAATTTTAATTTAATTTTAAGTATTTCTTTCGAAATACATTTCCAAAATTTATCCCAAGTAGTATAGAAATACATACCTTAAACTTGGGTAATTAAACCAAGGAATTGGAAAAATAGACGGACAAAATGTCCATAAAATTTAAATGATTTGATGGGATTTAAAATTTAATCAATTTTTTTCATTCATTAGAGAAAATGTGTTGTATTTCACATTCTCTTTTTCTTTTCTTCTTCTATACTCTATAGAAAATACTTTTATAATATTTCAAAATTTTGGCTTAAAGTTTTTAAAACTTTTTAAATTTTAATTTAATTTTAAGTATTTCTTTCGAAATACATTTCCAAAATTTATCCCAAGTAGTATAGAAATACATACCTTAAACTTGGGTAATTAAACCAAGGAATTGGAAAAATAGACGGACAAAATGTCCATAAAATTTAAATGATTTGATGGGATTTAAAATTTAATCAATTTTTTTCATTCATTAGAGAAAATGTGTTGTATTTCACATTCTCTTTTTCTTTTCTTCTTCTATACTCTATAGAAAATACTTTTATAATATTTCAAAATTTTGGCTTAAAGTTTTTAAAACTTTTTAAATTTTAATTTAATTTTAAGTATTTCTTTAGAAATACATTTCCAAAATTTATCCCAAGTAGTATAGAAATACATACCTTAAACTTGGGTAATTAAACCAAGGAATTGGAAAAATAGACGGACAAAATGTCCATAAAATTTAAATGATTTGATGGGATTTAAAATTTAATCAATTTTTTTCATTCATTAGAGAAAATGTGTTGTATTTCACATTCTCTTTTTCTTTTCTTCTTCTATACTCTATAGAAAATACTTTTATAATATTTCAAAATTTTGGCTTAAAGTTTTTAAAACTTTTTAAATTTTAATTTAATTTTAAGTATTTCTTTCGAAATACATTTCCAAAATTTATCCCAAGTAGTATAGAAATACATACCTTAAACTTGGGTAATTAAACCAAGGAATTGGAAAAATAGACGGACAAAATGTCCATAAAATTTAAATGATTTGATGTGATTTAAAATTTAATCAATTTTTTTCATTCATTAGAGAAAATGTGTTGTATTTCACATTCTCTTTTTCTTTTCTTCTTCTATACTCTATAGAAAATACTTTTATAATATTTCAAAATTTTGGCTTAAAGTTTTTAAAACTTTTTAAATTTTAATTTAATTTTAAGTATTTCTTTCGAAATACATTTCCAAAATTTATCCCAAGTAGTATAGAAATACATACCTTAAACTTGGGTAATTAAACCAAGGAATTGGAAAAATAGACGGACAAAATGTCCATAAAATTTAAATGATTTGATGGGATTTAAAATTTAATCAATTTTTTTCATTCATTAGAGAAAATGTGTTGTATTTCACATTCTCTTTTTCTTTTCTTCTTCTATACTCTATAGAAAATACTTTTATAATATTTCAAAATTTTGGCTTAAAGTTTTTAAAACTTTTTAAATTTTAATTTAATTTTAAGTATTTCTTTCGAAATACATTTCCAAAATTTATCCCAAGTAGTATAGAAATACATACCTTAAACTTGGGTAATTAAACCAAGGAATTGGAAAAATAGACGGACAAAATGTCCATAAAATTTAAATGATTTGATGGGATTTAAAATTTAATCAATTTTTTTCATTCATTAGAGAAAATGTGTTGTATTTCACATTCTCTTTTTCTTTTCTTCTTCTATACTCTATAGAAAATACTTTTATAATATTTCAAAATTTTGGCTTAAAGTTTTTAAAACTTTTTAAATTTTAATTTAATTTTAAGTATTTCTTTCGAAATACATTTCCAAAATTTATCCCAAGTAGTATAGAAATACATACCTTAAACTTGGGTAATTAAACCAAGGAATTGGAAAAATAGACGGACAAAATGTCCATAAAATTTAAATGATTTGATGGGATTTAAAATTTAATCAATTTTTTTCATTCATTAGAGAAAATGTGTTGTATTTCACATTCTCTTTTTCTTTTCTTCTTCTATACTCTATAGAAAATACTTTTATAATATTTCAAAATTTTGGCTTAAAGTTTTTAAAACTTTTTAAATTTTAATTTAATTTTAAGTATTTCTTTCGAAATACATTTCCAAAATTTATCCCAAGTAGTATAGAAATACATACCTTAAACTTGGGTAATTAAACCAAGGAATTGGAAAAATAGACGGACAAAATGTCCATAAAATTTAAATGATTTGATGGGATTTAAAATTTAATCAATTTTTTTCATTCATTAGAGAAAATGTGTTGTATTTCACATTCTCTTTTTCTTTTCTTCTTCTATACTCTATAGAAAATACTTTTATAATATTTCAAAATTTTGGCTTAAAGTTTTTAAAACTTTTTAAATTTTAATTTAATTTTAAGTATTTCTTTCGAAATACATTTCCAAAATTTATCCCAAGTAGTATAGAAATACATACCTTAAACTTGGGTAATTAAACCAAGGAATTGGAAAAATAGACGGACAAAATGTCCATAAAATTTAAATGATTTGATGGGATTTAAAATTTAATCAATTTTTTTCATTCATTAGAGAAAATGTGTTGTATTTCACATTCTCTTTTTCTTTTCTTCTTCTATACTCTATAGAAAATACTTTTATAATATTTCAAAATTTTGGCTTAAAGTTTTTAAAACTTTTTAAATTTTAATTTAATTTTAAGTATTTCTTTCGAAATACATTTCCAAAATTTATCCCAAGTAGTATAGAAATACATACCTTAAACTTGGGTAATTAAACCAAGGAATTGGAAAAATAGACGGACAAAATGTCCATAAAATTTAAATGATTTGATGGGATTTAAAATTTAATCAATTTTCTTCATTCATTAGAGAAAATGTGTTGTATTTCACATTCTCTTTTTCTTTTCTTCTTCTATACTCTATAGAAAATACTTTTATAATATTTCAAAATTTTGGCTTAAAGTTTTTAAAACTTTTTAAATTTTAATTTAATTTTAAGTATTTCTTTCGAAATACATTTCCAAAATTTATCCCAAGTAGTATAGAAATACATACCTTAAACTTGGGTAATTAAACCAAGGAATTGGAAAAATAGACGGACAAAATGTCCATAAAATTTAAATGATTTGATGGGATTTAAAATTTAATCAATTTTTTTCATTCATTAGAGAAAATGTGTTGTATTTCACATTCTCTTTTTCTTTTCTTCTTCTATACTCTATAGAAAATACTTTTATAATATTTCAAAATTTTGGCTTAAAGTTTTTAAAACTTTTTAAATTTTAATTTAATTTTAAGTATTTCTTTCGAAATACATTTCCAAAATTTATCCCAAGTAGTATAGAAATACATACCTTAAACTTGGGTAATTAAACCAAGGAATTGGAAAAATAGACGGACAAAATGTCCATAAAATTTAAATGATTTGATGGGATTTAAAATTTAATCAATTTTTTTCATTCATTAGAGAAAATGTGTTGTATTTCACATTCTCTTTTTCTTTTCTTCTTCTATACTCTATAGAAAATACTTTTATAATATTTCAAAATTTTGGCTTAAAGTTTTTAAAACTTTTTAAATTTTAATTTAATTTTAAGTATTTCTTTCGAAATACATTTCCAAAATTTATCCCAAGTAGTATAGAAATACATACCTTAAACTTGGGTAATTAAACCAAGGAATTGGAAAAATAGACGGACAAAATGTCCATAAAATTTAAATGATTTGATGGGATTTAAAATTTAATCAATTTTTTTCATTCATTAGAGAAAATGTGTTGTATTTCACATTCTCTTTTTCTTTTCTTCTTCTATACTCTATAGAAAATACTTTTATAATATTTCAAAATTTTGGCTTAAAGTTTTTAAAACTTTTTAAATTTTAATTTAATTTTAAGTATTTCTTTCGAAATACATTTCCAAAATTTATCCCAAGTAGTATAGAAATACATACCTTAAACTTGGGTAATTAAACCAAGGAATTGGAAAAATAGACGGACAAAATGTCCATAAAATTTAAATGATTTGATGGGATTTAAAATTTAATCAATTTTTTTCATTCATTAGAGAAAATGTGTTGTATTTCACATTCTCTTTTTCTTTTCTTCTTCTATACTCTATAGAAAATACTTTTATAATATTTCAAAATTTTGGCTTAAAGTTTTTAAAACTTTTTAAATTTTAATTTAATTTTAAGTATTTCTTTCGAAATACATTTCCAAAATTTATCCCAAGTAGTATAGAAATACATACCTTAAACTTGGGTAATTAAACCAAGGAATTGGAAAAATAGACGGACAAAATGTCCATAAAATTTAAATGATTTGATGGGATTTAAAATTTAATCAATTTTTTTCATTCATTAGAGAAAATGTGTTGTATTTCACATTCTCTTTTTCTTTTCTTCTTCTATACTCTATAGAAAATACTTTTATAATATTTCAAAATTTTGGCTTAAAGTTTTTAAAACTTTTTAAATTTTAATTTAATTTTAAGTATTTCTTTCGAAATACATTTCCAAAATTTATCCCAAGTAGTATAGAAATACATACCTTAAACTTGGGTAATTAAACCAAGGAATTGGAAAAATAGACGGACAAAATGTCCATAAAATTTAAATGATTTGATGGGATTTAAAATTTAATCAATTTTTTTCATTCATTAGAGAAAATGTGTTGTATTTCACATTCTCTTTTTCTTTTCTTCTTCTATACTCTATAGAAAATACTTTTATAATATTTCAAAATTTTGGCTTAAAGTTTTTAAAACTTTTTAAATTTTAATTTAATTTTAAGTATTTCTTTCGAAATACATTTCCAAAATTTATCCCAAGTAGTATAGAAATACATACCTTAAACTTGGGTAATTAAACCAAGGAATTGGAAAAATAGACGGACAAAATGTCCATAAAATTTAAATGATTTGATGGGATTTAAAATTTAATCAATTTTTTTCATTCATTAGAGAAAATGTGTTGTATTTCACATTCT
The DNA here is from genome assembly GCA_963681835.1 of Meloidogyne enterolobii. Lineage (NCBI taxonomy): Eukaryota > Metazoa > Nematoda > Chromadorea > Rhabditida > Meloidogynidae > Meloidogyne > Meloidogyne enterolobii. Next base: position 5,744 of record CAVMJV010000023.1, read on the forward strand.
CTTTTTCTTTTCTTCTTCTATACTCTATAGAAAATACTTTTATAATATTTCAAAATTTTGGCTTAAAGTTTTTAAAACTTTTTAAATTTTAATTTAATTTTAAGTATTTCTTTCGAAATACATTTCCAAAATTTATCCCAAGTAGTATAGAAATACATACCTTAAACTTGGGTAATTAAACCAAGGAATTGGAAAAATAGACGGACAAAATGTCCATAAAATTTAAATGATTTGATGGGATTTAAAATTTAATCAATTTTTTTCATTCATTAGAGAAAATGTGTTGTATTTCACATTCTCTTTTTCTTTTCTTCTTCTATACTCTATAGAAAATACTTTTATAATATTTCAAAATTTTGGCTTAAAGTTTTTAAAACTTTTTAAATTTTAATTTAATTTTAAGTATTTCTTTCGAAATACATTTCCAAAATTTATCCCAAGTAGTATAGAAATACATACCTTAAACTTGGGTAATTAAACCAAGGAATTGGAAAAATAGACGGACAAAATGTCCATAAAATTTAAATGATTTGATGGGATTTAAAATTTAATCAATTTTTTTCATTCATTAGAGAAAATGTGTTGTATTTCACATTCTCTTTTTCTTTTCTTCTTCTATACTCTATAGAAAATACTTTTATAATATTTCAAAATTTTGGCTTAAAGTTTTTAAAACTTTTTAAATTTTAATTTAATTTTAAGTATTTCTTTCGAAATACATTTCCAAAATTTATCCCAAGTAGTATAGAAATACATACCTTAAACTTGGGTAATTAAACCAAGGAATTGGAAAAATAGACGGACAAAATGTCCATAAAATTTAAATGATTTGATGGGATTTAAAATTTAATCAATTTTTTTCATTCATTAGAGAAAATGTGTTGTATTTCACATTCTCTTTTTCTTTTCTTCTTCTATACTCTATAGAAAATACTTTTATAATATTTCAAAATTTTGGCTTAAAGTTTTTAAAACTTTTTAAATTTTAATTTAATTTTAAGTATTTCTTTCGAAATACATTTCCAAAATTTATCCCAAGTAGTATAGAAATACATACCTTAAACTTGGGTAATTAAACCAAGGAATTGGAAAAATAGACGGACAAAATGTCCATAAAATTTAAATGATTTGATGGGATTTAAAATTTAATCAATTTTTTTCATTCATTAGAGAAAATGTGTTGTATTTCACATTCTCTTTTTCTTTTCTTCTTCTATACTCTATAGAAAATACTTTTATAATATTTCAAAATTTTGGCTTAAAGTTTTTAAAACTTTTTAAATTTTAATTTAATTTTAAGTATTTCTTTCGAAATACATTTCCAAAATTTATCCCAAGTAGTATAGAAATACATACCTTAAACTTGGGTAATTAAACCAAGGAATTGGAAAAATAGACGGACAAAATGTCCATAAAATTTAAATGATTTGATGGGATTTAAAATTTAATCAATTTTTTTCATTCATTAGAGAAAATGTGTTGTATTTCACATTCTCTTTTTCTTTTCTTCTTCTATACTCTATAGAAAATACTTTTATAATATTTCAAAATTTTGGCTTAAAGTTTTTAAAACTTTTTAAATTTTAATTTAATTTTAAGTATTTCTTTCGAAATACATTTCCAAAATTTATCCCAAGTAGTATAGAAATACATACCTTAAACTTGGGTAATTAAACCAAGGAATTGGAAAAATAGACGACAAAATGTCCATAAAATTTAAATGATTTGATGGGATTTAAAATTTAATCAATTTTTTTCATTCATTAGAGAAAATGTGTTGTATTTCACATTCTCTTTTTCTTTTCTTCTTCTATACTCTATAGAAAATACTTTTATAATATTTCAAAATTTTGGCTTAAAGTTTTTAAAACTTTTTAAATTTTAATTTAATTTTAAGTATTTCTTTCGAAATACATTTCCAAAATTTATCCCAAGTAGTATAGAAATACATACCTTAAACTTGGGTAATTAAACCAAGGAATTGGAAAAATAGACGGACAAAATGTCCATAAAATTTAAATGATTTGATGGGATTTAAAATTTAATCAATTTTTTTCATTCATTAGAGAAAATGTGTTGTATTTCACATTCTCTTTTTCTTTTCTTCTTCTATACTCTATAGAAAATACTTTTATAATATTTCAAAATTTTGGCTTAAAGTTTTTAAAACTTTTTAAATTTTAATTTAATTTTAAGTATTTCTTTCGAAATACATTTCCAAAATTTATCCCAAGTAGTATAGAAATACATACCTTAAACTTGGGTAATTAAACCAAGGAATTGGAAAAATAGACGGACAAAATGTCCATAAAATTTAAATGATTTGATGGGATTTAAAATTTAATCAATTTTTTTCATTCATTAGAGAAAATGTGTTGTATTTCACATTCTCTTTTTCTTTTCTTCTTCTATACTCTATAGAAAATACTTTTATAATATTTCAAAATTTTGGCTTAAAGTTTTTAAAACTTTTTAAATTTTAATTTAATTTTAAGTATTTCTTTCGAAATACATTTCCAAAATTTATCCCAAGTAGTATAGAAATACATACCTTAAACTTGGGTAATTAAACCAAGGAATTGGAAAAATAGACGGACAAAATGTCCATAAAATTTAAATGATTTGATGGGATTTAAAATTTAATCAATTTTTTTCATTCATTAGAGAAAATGTGTTGTATTTCACATTCTCTTTTTCTTTTCTTCTTCTATACTCTATAGAAAATACTTTTATAATATTTCAAAATTTTGGCTTAAAGTTTTTAAAACTTTTTAAATTTTAATTTAATTTTAAGTATTTCTTTCGAAATACATTTCCAAAATTTATCCCAAGTAGTATAGAAATACATACCTTAAACTTGGGTAATTAAACCAAGGAATTGGAAAAATAGACGGACAAAATGTCCATAAAATTTAAATGATTTGATGGGATTTAAAATTTAATCAATTTTTTTCATTCATTAGAGAAAATGTGTTGTATTTCACATTCTCTTTTTCTTTTCTTCTTCTATACTCTATAGAAAATACTTTTATAATATTTCAAAATTTTGGCTTAAAGTTTTTAAAACTTTTTAAATTTTAATTTAATTTTAAGTATTTCTTTCGAAATACATTTCCAAAATTTATCCCAAGTAGTATAGAAATACATACCTTAAACTTGGGTAATTAAACCAAGGAATTGGAAAAATAGACGGACAAAATGTCCATAAAATTTAAATGATTTGATGGGATTTAAAATTTAATCAATTTTTTTCATTCATTAGAGAAAATGTGTTGTATTTCACATTCTCTTTTTCTTTTCTTCTTCTATACTCTATAGAAAATACTTTTATAATATTTCAAAATTTTGGCTTAAAGTTTTTAAAACTTTTTAAATTTTAATTTAATTTTAAGTATTTCTTTCGAAATACATTTCCAAAATTTATCCCAAGTAGTATAGAAATACATACCTTAAACTTGGGTAATTAAACCAAGGAATTGGAAAAATAGACGGACAAAATGTCCATAAAATTTAAATGATTTGATGGGATTTAAAATTTAATCAATTTTTTTCATTCATTAGAGAAAATGTGTTGTATTTCACATTCTCTTTTTCTTTTCTTCTTCTATACTCTATAGAAAATACTTTTATAATATTTCAAAATTTTGGCTTAAAGTTTTTAAAACTTTTTAAATTTTAATTTAATTTTAAGTATTTCTTTCGAAATACATTTCCAAAATTTATCCCAAGTAGTATAGAAATACATACCTTAAACTTGGGTAATTAAACCAAGGAATTGGAAAAATAGACGGACAAAATGTCCATAAAATTTAAATGATTTGATGGGATTTAAAATTTAATCAATTTTTTTCATTCATTAGAGAAAATGTGTTGTATTTCACATTCTCTTTTTCTTTTCTTCTTCTATACTCTATAGAAAATACTTTTATAATATTTCAAAATTTTGGCTTAAAGTTTTTAAAACTTTTTAAATTTTAATTTAATTTTAAGTATTTCTTTCGAAATACATTTCCAAAATTTATCCCAAGTAGTATAGAAATACATACCTTAAACTTGGGTAATTAAACCAAGGAATTGGAAAAATAGACGGACAAAATGTCCATAAAATTTAAATGATTTGATGGGATTTAAAATTTAATCAATTTTTTTCATTCATTAGAGAAAATGTGTTGTATTTCACATTCTCTTTTTCTTTTCTTCTTCTATACTCTATAGAAAATACTTTTATAATATTTCAAAATTTTGGCTTAAAGTTTTTAAAACTTTTTAAATTTTAATTTAATTTTAAGTATTTCTTTCGAAATACATTTCCAAAATTTATCCCAAGTAGTATAGAAATACATACCTTAAACTTGGGTAATTAAACCAAGGAATTGGAAAAATAGACGGACAAAATGTCCATAAAATTTAAATGATTTGATGGGATTTAAAATTTAATCAATTTTTTTCATTCATTAGAGAAAATGTGTTGTATTTCACATTCTCTTTTTCTTTTCTTCTTCTATACTCTATAGAAAATACTTTTATAATATTTCAAAATTTTGGCTTAAAGTTTTTAAAACTTTTTAAATTTTAATTTAATTTTAAGTATTTCTTTCGAAATACATTTCCAAAATTTATCCCAAGTAGTATAGAAATACATACCTTAAACTTGGGTAATTAAACCAAGGAATTGGAAAAATAGACGGACAAAATGTCCATAAAATTTAAATGATTTGATGGGATTTAAAATTTAATCAATTTTTTTCATTCATTAGAGAAAATGTGTTGTATTTCACATTCTCTTTTTCTTTTCTTCTTCTATACTCTATAGAAAATACTTTTATAATATTTCAAAATTTTGGCTTAAAGTTTTTAAAACTTTTTAAATTTTAATTTAATTTTAAGTATTTCTTTCGAAATACATTTCCAAAATTTATCCCAAGTAGCTTTAATAAAACATTATTTTGTTTAATCCTCTTAATATAAGCAATTATCAACAGTTTTCTTGAGATAATTTTAAAAATATTTTAAATATTTTAGAGTTTAATATCTGAATATTTGGGGTTATTGTAAAAGAGATTTTATATGTGACAGCAACTAAAAGCTTAGGAAGCGAGCAAAGTCCTGTGGCTATGTAACCTGCAAAAGTGTAACCAAATTTCGACGAAATTCTCATTTTATGTTTTTTTGTTAAGTAAATGTTATTTGGATTGCTTTAAATTTCTATCTTATTAGTTTTCGATTTTAAGAAATACTAATGTCGGGCAAACCCGGCAACAGAAATACTAATGTCTTTTCTTTGCAGACCTGATTCTTCTTTAGTTCCCAATTCCTTTTTCAATGCTTCAGCTGCTTTTAAAATTTCAGATACATCAGGAATTGATACTGTGTCACTCGTGTCTTCATCTTCTTCGTTAACTGTGTTGTTGTAGTTTTTGGTACTTTTATTTGAAGAAAAGTTTTTATTAACTTCGTTTAAATTATACATTTTTCTTCTACTACATATAACTTATAAACAAAATTTTCATTTTTTGGAGAGAAAACATATACCGGACACTTAAAGTATAAAATGTCGAAGAAATAAAAATAGGTCTACACCGAAATTCGATTTTTCGATAGGCTATACTTTGAAAAAGAGGAAAAGATTTTTTTGAAAATTAAATTTCACTGCTTAAGTTGTTAATCTCTAAATATGATTCTAAAATCAAATAAAAATCTTAAAAAAGATTTTATTTTTAAAATCTTAAAAAATCAAAAAAATTATTCGAGACCTTACATGCAAATCCTTTGTGTAATTTAAAATTTTTATGTGGAAAGCAGTTAAATTTAAAAAATGTAAAGAATTATTTAACTATTGCAAATAAATATATTAAAAATTGGGCGCGAACTCATAAAATGTTTAAAATTAAAGTTTGTTTAATTTTTATGCTTTAGTCGCTTAACTAAACTTTTTTAAATTTATTTTAATTATCTGTTTTAAATTACTTAATTGGTAATCATGGACAATCCGGGAGACACCTTAAAAATTATTATATTCTTTTCTGAAAATAGTTTTATGTAGGTAATCGACCATGCTGAGTCCGAATCTGAGCTTAGAATTTGTTAATTTCGAACCCCGGACCCGATTTCGACCAAGTCGAATTCGGGGTAAAAAATTCGAAATTAAAAATTTATGGCTAATATGATGCGACTATTCGAGCTGAGTCGAATGGTATCAAGATTATTCAGTTTCGACAACTTTGGACGAAGTTATGATGTCTGATTCGTATACGGAAGTCTAACCAAGCGTTATTTAATTGATCATAACTTCGCCCAAAATAGTCGAAACTGAATAATATTGATACCATTCGACTCAGAATGAAGAGACGAGTCAAAATGATCATAATATCGTAATTTCGAATTTCTACCCCGAATTCGACTTGGTCGAAATCGGGTCCGGGGTTCGAAATTAACAAATTCTAAGCTCAGATTCGGACTCAGCATGGTCGATTACCTACATAAACTATTTTCAAGAAAAAATAATGGATTTTAAGGTGTTTTTAAGGTGTCTCCCGGATTGTCCATGATTACCACTTAATTGATATGACTATAATAATAAATTTTTAGATGTTTATATGTTTTGGTTTAACACTTAAATCAGATACTGTTTCTTTTGAAATTGAATTTTTTTAATTAAATAAAATAAAAAATGAATATGTATACATATGTAGTTTCCATTAGATATTTCTGTCAATGTGAGAATTAAACTTAATTTACGATTCTTAGAGTAGCAATAAATTTACATTGGCTTTCTATTGTCAGTGTGCCGTCCGTGATCTAATGCTTCTGTTTTGTAACTTACATAGCAGATTTTCGTTTAAAAAATTATCCAATAAAAATTATCAAAAATTACAATGGCTGACATTTATGACAAAAATTTTATTTAATTGTAAATGCTAGATAAAAATAAAAGAAACAAAAATATTTTTCAAGAAAAATATCACTTTTTAATTTTTTTTAAATTTTCAAGTATGATTAATTTACATATATGTACATACTACTACATAGTCACTTATGAAAATTTTGTAAAAAAAATTTATTAAAAAATTTATTCATAAATGTCATTATGTGACTAAAATAACACTAAAATAATTTTCAACTTTTTTGAAATGACTAAGAAAAACATTTTAAAATATAAACTTTATTCTAAAAAAAGTAAAATGACAAAAAATTTCTCTTAAAAAATTACTCATAAACATGTTTAAGTGTCAAATATTTTCACTATTCTTGGATATATAAATATTCTTGCCAAACTGTGTAGATATTCAGTTTTTAAATCAATCTGAAATTTATCTAGGCATTGTTCACTTTTTAGAATTATTCCAGCCTCCCCCTAGAAAGCATTCTCCTCTATGCCTCCCCCTCTAAATCGACATATTTCTTATAATTTTAAACAAAAATTCATAAAATTCCTCTTCTCTCGGTCAATGTTTTTTATAATTTTTATATTTAGCTAACATTATTAAAATAATACATATAATTAAAATAAATTAAAAATGCCTAATTATTTTACTTCCATTTCAATGATTTTGACAATTATATTTCCTTTCTCCTTGGAATATTACGGAGGGGGAAGTTATGGGGGTTATGGTGGTGGGGGTTATGGCGGTGGAAGTTATGGAGGGGGAAGCTATGGAAGGGGAAGCTATGGAGGTAGTGGTTATAAGTATGGACTTGGAGGTGGTGGGGGACATCAAAAAGGTTTGGAAATTAAAAAAAAAATTAATTTTTGAATATAAAAACTGAAAGTCCTTCTGTGGGGGTGATTAAGCTGTAAGTTGATTTTAAGTCAGATGAACTAAATCTAGCTTATGTTAGTAATCACATATTATTTCCGAAATTATTAATAATCTTATGTGCTCTTGTGAGCTGGATTTGAAAAGATTTATTGATAAATTATAATTTGGATTGAGATCTAATCGTTATTAAACGTAATCGTTTAAGTGCTCGGTACTCCTTCACTTTACAGAAAAATTAGGTTCCCAGAGTAATTTCAAAAATATGTGATTTATGCTTATGTATTAAATAAAATTTTAACCTAAATTTTTAAGTCCCAACATATCAACAGGCAAATCCTGGTTTTGCACAAGGATATGCTTATCGTGTACCTGTAGTTCAACCTTGTGGTGTATATTATCCTTGCCCTCCTCCCACTGTTCCAACCTCAACTTCAACTGGTTTTGTTTTAAATATATAATTGGGTATTTATTTAAAAATTGTAGTTTAATGAGAACTTTAGGTTTTTTCAATTTTATGTATTTTTTAGTTTTGAATCTTTTCCTGTTCTCTACTTATATTTGTCGGATCTGAATTTCCATATAGTCTGAGATGATTACAATGGCTGTTAACTTCTAGGAGTTACTAGCTTTAGCCAAAACTAATATCTTAGTTAGAATTAAACTAGTTTGGTTACCATGCTAAATAGGAATCCGTAAACTCCTGGCAGTTAAACAGTTCTTAATTAATATTATTGTAGAAAGTACAACAACTACACCGGCAGAAACAACTGAAATTGAAACTACCACAGAGGAGGGAACTACAGTTGAGGATACTACAATTCAAGAAACTACAATTGAGGATAATACTAGCGAAAGTCCTACGGAAGGGAGTACAGATGAGGGAAGTACAGTTGAGGATACAACAATAGAGGGAAGTACAAATGGAGCTCGTTAAGATTTTAAAGGTAAACATTTAATTAAAAATATATTTTTGATAAAACTTGAAAGTTTGAGGTGTGTTGTCATAATTTAGGGATCGGTTTCTATCATATTACCAATATTTACACTAATACTTAATACTCTCGAACTAAAATTCTAAAATTGGAAGAAAATTCCCTTTTTTCCTTTTGTAAAAGTTATTTACAAAATTTTATATCTTTCCTCTAGAGTAACTTAAATTCATTTCTATACTACTTGGGATAAATTTTGGAAATGTATTTCGAAAGAAATACTTAAAATTAAATCAAAATTTAAAAGTTTTTAAAAACTTTAAGCCAAAATTCTGAATTTAAGCTTTTTTATAAAAGTATTTTCTATTGAGTATATTTTATAATATATTTTCAATTATAAAAAATGATATGAAAAAGAAAATACATATTACTTTTCCATTTTTTAAAATTAAAAGTTTGAATAATTATGCACTTTTCTTTTTCTTTTTTGGCTCATAAGCGAGGCAATTTTAGCTGCATTACTCTCTTCGTCTAAAGATAAACTAGAATCACTTTCATAAAACAATCCTATTTCTCTTGCTTCAAATTCCTTATTATTTTTGTACTTTTTTCTTATTTTGTTGCGATTTTTAAATACTTCGTCTTCGTTATCACAATCATTATTATTGACATCATTTTCGCATATAGCTAAAAATTACTTGAATTTATCAAAAATATTTAATTTCAAATGTGTTATAATTCTGAATGTTTTCATTTCAGTATACTATGATTAATGTCTTTAAACTTATATTTCGAAATTCACACAAAAACCCCTCAATCATATTATACTTTAATATGTATGAAGAATTTAACCTAACCGTTCTAAAACAATATAACCGTTTTAAACAGTTTTCAATTAATTTCCATTATCTATTTACCTTCAAAAGCATTTTTTGCTAGAGCATGTTTGGTTGTTTTCATATGATATTCTAAATTAATTAATCGTAAGAATGAAATATCTATTTGACAATAAACACAGAAAGCATATTTATTTCCTAATGAGCTTTTCTTGAAGCATCCAGTTGATTCAATCATTTCTTCATAATTTTCTTCAACATTTTCTTTACTTTTTAGAATATTTTTATCATTTATGCACTCTGAAAATAAACAGTAAATCTATTTTATACGATTCCTTGTAAAAACGATAATTTATTTGAATTTTTGCAGATATTTTTTATATTATGAAAAATTATTTTTACCAACAAAATAAAAAACCGCTTAAGGTAAAAAAAATAATCTTTCGAGTAAAAGAAGGGCGTCTTTAATTTGTAATAGAGACTAAATTATTTACGTATATTAAATCAAAAATCTAAACCTTTATAAGCTTTTTTCAGTCTGAGATGCTTGAAAGTTTTTAAGTGATATCTCATACTTCTTCTAGGATAGTAACGTTTGCAATAAATACAATAATAATTGTTTTTAGCTTTTAATGTATTTATTGTTGAATTTTGATTTTCTGAAAAACAATAATTGCTTTTGTAATAAAGATAGATAAAATAATTTTGTAAAAAAATATTTCAAATCCATATCACCCTTGGGACTGAATTCAGCATTAATATGTGGGGGTCAACTTTATAACCTTTATTTGATTCTTGAAATAATTGTGTTGTTTGTGTTGAAGTACCACTGGTATTCTCAACATTATTGACGATGTTTTTTGCTAAATTTTAGAATCATAAATATGTTTTAATTATAAAGAGTTTAATAATGATTTTAAAAAAATTTCTGCAAGTTTTTACGACTCGTAAAAACTAGTACGAGTACGAGCAAAAAAATGGGGGTGGTACGAGTACGAGCAAATTTGAAATTTCGAAGCACTGTTTACGAGTTGTGCCAATTTATAATTAAAAATCTTAATCGTCTAAAAGGATATTGAAATAATCACTATTATTTGTTTGAACATAATAATTGAATACTAAAATTTACCTTCAAAAGCCCTTTTCAACATTTTGTGTTTCTTTCTTCCTAAGTGATCCTTAACACAGGAACCTTTATAATGTTGTTTACAGTAAACACAATATTGCAATTTTTTATATTTCCTTTTGAGATTAAGATAACGCGTAAATGATTGTCCTTTCTTCAAGACTTTTGATTTTGATGAAACTAATAAATATTAGTGAATTTATTTTATTGAGAAAATTATCAAATAAGTCTAATCTTAGCTGAGTCAGTAAGGATGTAGTAAATAAAGTTAATTATTTGAATTTTTAAATTTTTGATGTAAATCTAGCTCGTAAAAGTCTTGATAAGATATTAAAAATAATTAAAAATCTCCCGTGGCCCCCGTCGGGGAACATCCCTAGTAAACAACAAGAATATTTGAGTTAATTTTTAAATTATTATCACAACAAATTTAATTAAAATATTAATTTAAAATAGTAACTACTACCTCCATTTTCTTCATCAGATGATGAATAAACTGAATTAACGTTGCTTATTGGTTTGGAAATATTGTTTGGAATATTCATTGGATCATTTTGTCCTCAAAACAAAAATATAAATTAAAACAACTTTCATTTTATTAGAAAATTTTGGCTTTTATTTATTTCCTAAAAATTTTAAAAATTGATAAGCATTAAGCTTAAACTTAAAATCTGAACTCCTAACAAATTGAAGCGACAAAAAATAATGTTTTACAGTATATAATTTCAAAATATTTATTAAATTATTTGAATAGTTTATTCAATTAAATTCTTTGAATATTTAAAATTTTCGACTATAAATCTGAATTCACGAATTTATACAAAAATTCGAAAGCCCTAAACATTCTAATTCTCCATAATAAAAATACCTTTAAATATAGCTTTATGGTTTAAATGTGATATCGACTGTAGATGTACATTAAGAACGCTAGATTTATTAATTAGATTTCGTTTGCAATAAATACAGTAGACATAATTTTTAAATTGAACACTTTTTGTAAAACATCCGTCAGTGTCTTTACATTTAATCACAAAGTTTGAATTAACATTAATATCTCCTTTAGCAGCGTCTAGAAAATATTTAAAAATAAATATTAGAAAATAATATTGAATTAATTTGCTTGATAATGGGAAAAAATTGGGCATTATTCCTCTGTAAAATTTTTTTGTTAAAAATCATTATTTGTTAACAAAATTTAAAATAATTGTTAAAGCTAGACAGCAAATACACGTAAATATTTAAAAACAAACCTTCAAAAGCCTTTTTATTTATTGAATGTCTCTTTCGTTTTAAATGTCTATCAACATAACAACGAGCAAAATCAAATTTGCAATAAATACAAAAATAATAACGATCGCCAAGATTGCTTTGTTTATAGCAGGAATATTTTTCTTGACATAATTCTTAAATTAGATACAAAAGCTTTAATAAAACATTATTTTGTTTAATCCTCTTAATATAAGCAATTATCAACAGTTTTCTTGAGATAATTTTAAAAATATTTTAAATATTTTAGAGTTTAATATCTGAATATTTGGGGTTATTGTAAAAGAGATTTTATATGTGACAGCAACTAAAAGCTTAGGAAGCGAGCAAAGTCCTGTGGCTATGTAACCTGCAAAAGTGTAACCAAATTTCGACGAAATTCTCATTTTATGTTTTTTTGTTAAGTAAATGTTATTTGGATTGCTTTAAATTTCTATCTTATTAGTTTTCGATTTTAAGAAATACTAATGTCGGGCAAACCCGGCAACAGAAATACTAATGTCTTTTCTTTGCAGACCTGATTCTTCTTTAGTTCCCAATTCCTTTTTCAATGCTTCAGCTGCTTTTAAAATTTCAGATACATCAGGAATTGATACTGTGTCACTCGTGTCTTCATCTTCTTCGTTAACTGTGTTGTTGTAGTTTTTGGTACTTTTATTTGAAGAAAAGTTTTTATTAACTTCGTTTAAATTATACATTTTTCTTCTACTACATATAACTTATAAACAAAATTTTCATTTTTTGGAGAGAAAACATATACCGGACACTTAAAGTATAAAATGTCGAAGAAATAAAAATAGGTCTACACCGAAATTCGATTTTTCGATAGGCTATACTTTGAAAAAGAGGAAAAGATTTTTTTGAAAATTAAATTTCACTGCTTAAGTTGTTAATCTCTAAATATGATTCTAAAATCAAATAAAAATCTTAAAAAAGATTTTATTTTTAAAATCTTAAAAAATCAAAAAAATTATTCGAGACCTTACATGCAAATCCTTTGTGTAATTTAAAATTTTTATGTGGAAAGCAGTTAAATTTAAAAAATGTAAAGAATTATTTAACTATTGCAAATAAATATATTAAAAATTGGGCGCGAACTCATAAAATGTTTAAAATTAAAGTTTGTTTAATTTTTATGCTTTAGTCGCTTAACTAAACTTTTTTAAATTTATTTTAATTATCTGTTTTAAATTACTTAATTGGTAATCATGGACAATCCGGGAGACACCTTAAAAATTATTATATTCTTTTCTGAAAATAGTTTTATGTAGGTAATCGACCATGCTGAGTCCGAATCTGAGCTTAGAATTTGTTAATTTCGAACCCCGGACCCGATTTCGACCAAGTCGAATTCGGGGTAAAAAATTCGAAATTAAAAATTTATGGCTAATATGATGCGACTATTCGAGCTGAGTCGAATGGTATCAAGATTATTCAGTTTCGACAACTTTGGACGAAGTTATGATGTCTGATTCGTATACGGAAGTCTAACCAAGCGTTATTTAATTGATCATAACTTCGCCCAAAATAGTCGAAACTGAATAATATTGATACCATTCGACTCAGAATGAAGAGACGAGTCAAAATGATCATAATATCGTAATTTCGAATTTCTACCCCGAATTCGACTTGGTCGAAATCGGGTCCGGGGTTCGAAATTAACAAATTCTAAGCTCAGATTCGGACTCAGCATGGTCGATTACCTACATAAACTATTTTCAAGAAAAAATAATGGATTTTAAGGTGTTTTTAAGGTGTCTCCCGGATTGTCCATGATTACCACTTAATTGATATGACTATAATAATAAATTTTTAGATGTTTATATGTTTTGGTTTAACACTTAAATCAGATACTGTTTCTTTTGAAATTGAATTTTTTTAATTAAATAAAATAAAAAATGAATATGTATACATATGTAGTTTCCATTAGATATTTCTGTCAATGTGAGAATTAAACTTAATTTACGATTCTTAGAGTAGCAATAAATTTACATTGGCTTTCTATTGTCAGTGTGCCGTCCGTGATCTAATGCTTCTGTTTTGTAACTTACATAGCAGATTTTCGTTTAAAAAATTATCCAATAAAAATTATCAAAAATTACAATGGCTGACATTTATGACAAAAATTTTATTTAATTGTAAATGCTAGATAAAAATAAAAGAAACAAAAATATTTTTCAAGAAAAATATCACTTTTTAATTTTTTTTAAATTTTCAAGTATGATTAATTTACATATATGTACATACTACTACATAGTCACTTATGAAAATTTTGTAAAAAAAATTTATTAAAAAATTTATTCATAAATGTCATTATGTGACTAAAATAACACTAAAATAATTTTCAACTTTTTTGAAATGACTAAGAAAAACATTTTAAAATATAAACTTTATTCTAAAAAAAGTAAAATGACAAAAAATTTCTCTTAAAAAATTACTCATAAACATGTTTAAGTGTCAAATATTTTCACTATTCTTGGATATATAAATATTCTTGCCAAACTGTGTAGATATTCAGTTTTTAAATCAATCTGAAATTTATCTAGGCATTGTTCACTTTTTAGAATTATTCCAGCCTCCCCCTAGAAAGCATTCTCCTCTATGCCTCCCCCTCTAAATCGACATATTTCTTATAATTTTAAACAAAAATTCATAAAATTCCTCTTCTCTCGGTCAATGTTTTTTATAATTTTTATATTTAGCTAACATTATTAAAATAATACATATAATTAAAATAAATTAAAAATGCCTAATTATTTTACTTCCATTTCAATGATTTTGACAATTATATTTCCTTTCTCCTTGGAATATTACGGAGGGGGAAGTTATGGGGGTTATGGTGGTGGGGGTTATGGCGGTGGAAGTTATGGAGGGGGAAGCTATGGAAGGGGAAGCTATGGAGGTAGTGGTTATAAGTATGGACTTGGAGGTGGTGGGGGACATCAAAAAGGTTTGGAAATTAAAAAAAAAATTAATTTTTGAATATAAAAACTGAAAGTCCTTCTGTGGGGGTGATTAAGCTGTAAGTTGATTTTAAGTCAGATGAACTAAATCTAGCTTATGTTAGTAATCACATATTATTTCCGAAATTATTAATAATCTTATGTGCTCTTGTGAGCTGGATTTGAAAAGATTTATTGATAAATTATAATTTGGATTGAGATCTAATCGTTATTAAACGTAATCGTTTAAGTGCTCGGTACTCCTTCACTTTACAGAAAAATTAGGTTCCCAGAGTAATTTCAAAAATATGTGATTTATGCTTATGTATTAAATAAAATTTTAACCTAAATTTTTAAGTCCCAACATATCAACAGGCAAATCCTGGTTTTGCACAAGGATATGCTTATCGTGTACCTGTAGTTCAACCTTGTGGTGTATATTATCCTTGCCCTCCTCCCACTGTTCCAACCTCAACTTCAACTGGTTTTGTTTTAAATATATAATTGGGTATTTATTTAAAAATTGTAGTTTAATGAGAACTTTAGGTTTTTTCAATTTTATGTATTTTTTAGTTTTGAATCTTTTCCTGTTCTCTACTTATATTTGTCGGATCTGAATTTCCATATAGTCTGAGATGATTACAATGGCTGTTAACTTCTAGGAGTTACTAGCTTTAGCCAAAACTAATATCTTAGTTAGAATTAAACTAGTTTGGTTACCATGCTAAATAGGAATCCGTAAACTCCTGGCAGTTAAACAGTTCTTAATTAATATTATTGTAGAAAGTACAACAACTACACCGGCAGAAACAACTGAAATTGAAACTACCACAGAGGAGGGAACTACAGTTGAGGATACTACAATTCAAGAAACTACAATTGAGGATAATACTAGCGAAAGTCCTACGGAAGGGAGTACAGATGAGGGAAGTACAGTTGAGGATACAACAATAGAGGGAAGTACAAATGGAGCTCGTTAAGATTTTAAAGGTAAACATTTAATTAAAAATATATTTTTGATAAAACTTGAAAGTTTGAGGTGTGTTGTCATAATTTAGGGATCGGTTTCTATCATATTACCAATATTTACACTAATACTTAATACTCTCGAACTAAAATTCTAAAATTGGAAGAAAATTCCCTTTTTTCCTTTTGTAAAAGTTATTTACAAAATTTTATATCTTTCCTCTAGAGTAACTTAAATTCATTTCTATACTACTTGGGATAAATTTTGGAAATGTATTTCGAAAGAAATACTTAAAATTAAATCAAAATTTAAAAGTTTTTAAAAACTTTAAGCCAAAATTCTGAATTTAAGCTTTTTTATAAAAGTATTTTCTATTGAGTATATTTTATAATATATTTTCAATTATAAAAAATGATATGAAAAAGAAAATACATATTACTTTTCCATTTTTTAAAATTAAAAGTTTGAATAATTATGCACTTTTCTTTTTCTTTTTTGGCTCATAAGCGAGGCAATTTTAGCTGCATTACTCTCTTCGTCTAAAGATAAACTAGAATCACTTTCATAAAACAATCCTATTTCTCTTGCTTCAAATTCCTTATTATTTTTGTACTTTTTTCTTATTTTGTTGCGATTTTTAAATACTTCGTCTTCGTTATCACAATCATTATTATTGACATCATTTTCGCATATAGCTAAAAATTACTTGAATTTATCAAAAATATTTAATTTCAAATGTGTTATAATTCTGAATGTTTTCATTTCAGTATACTATGATTAATGTCTTTAAACTTATATTTCGAAATTCACACAAAAACCCCTCAATCATATTATACTTTAATATGTATGAAGAATTTAACCTAACCGTTCTAAAACAATATAACCGTTTTAAACAGTTTTCAATTAATTTCCATTATCTATTTACCTTCAAAAGCATTTTTTGCTAGAGCATGTTTGGTTGTTTTCATATGATATTCTAAATTAATTAATCGTAAGAATGAAATATCTATTTGACAATAAACACAGAAAGCATATTTATTTCCTAATGAGCTTTTCTTGAAGCATCCAGTTGATTCAATCATTTCTTCATAATTTTCTTCAACATTTTCTTTACTTTTTAGAATATTTTTATCATTTATGCACTCTGAAAATAAACAGTAAATCTATTTTATACGATTCCTTGTAAAAACGATAATTTATTTGAATTTTTGCAGATATTTTTTATATTATGAAAAATTATTTTTACCAACAAAATAAAAAACCGCTTAAGGTAAAAAAAATAATCTTTCGAGTAAAAGAAGGGCGTCTTTAATTTGTAATAGAGACTAAATTATTTACGTATATTAAATCAAAAATCTAAACCTTTATAAGCTTTTTTCAGTCTGAGATGCTTGAAAGTTTTTAAGTGATATCTCATACTTCTTCTAGGATAGTAACGTTTGCAATAAATACAATAATAATTGTTTTTAGCTTTTAATGTATTTATTGTTGAATTTTGATTTTCTGAAAAACAATAATTGCTTTTGTAATAAAGATAGATAAAATAATTTTGTAAAAAAATATTTCAAATCCATATCACCCTTGGGACTGAATTCAGCATTAATATGTGGGGGTCAACTTTATAACCTTTATTTGATTCTTGTAATAATTTCGTTGTTTGTGTTGAAATATTGCTGGTATTTTCAACATTATTGACGATGTTTTTTACTAAATTTTAGAATCATAAATATGTTTTCATTATTTAGTGTTAATTAATGATTTTTAAAAAAATTTTGCAGGTTTTTACGAGTTGTGTCAGTTTATTATTAATTATCTATACGGATATTCAAATAATCACTATTATTTGTTTGAACATAATAATAGTATACTGAAATTTATTACCTTCAAAAGCCCTTTTTAACATTTTGTGTTTCTTTCTTCCTAAGTGATCCTTAACACATGAACCTTTATAATGTTGTTTACAGTAAACACAATATTGCAATTTTTTATATCTCCTTTTAAGATTAAGATAACGCGTAAATGATTGTCCATTCTCCTTTGATTTTGATGAAACTAATAAATATTAGTGATTTTATTAAAGGAAATCTAATCTTAGCTGAGTCTGTAAGGACTTGGGATCGCGCCGAAAAAATTCCCAATTCACGAAAATCGGAAATTCCCGACGTTTTCTGGGTAGTGAATTCCTGGTTCCCGAAATCAAGAATTGAATAAAATCTGCGGTGCGATTCCTGGTAAGGACATAATAAAGTCATTGTTTGATTTTTTTAATTTCTGTCTAAATCAAGCTCACATCAGCTGAAATTTTTGATTAGTAAAGAATAACGTAATTAAAAAAATTCAAAATCCCAAAATGTCGATATCAAAATTTTAGTTAATTTTTAAATTCTAATTTAAATAAATTCAATTAAGGTATATTAAGGTATAAAAGTATTAATTAATTAGAACTTGCAATTACTATTTTCTCTATTTTCTTCATCAGATGATGAATAAACTAAATTAACGTTGGTTATTGGTTTGGAGTAGGGTTGCGCCCCGACCCCGACTAACCCCGACCCCGACCCCGAACCCCGACATTTTTTGACCTAAAACCCCGACCCCGACCCCGACATTCCCAACCCCGAAAACCCCGACCCCCGAAAGTTCGACCCCGACGACCCCGAACCCCGAAAAATTTTTATGCCCCCGACTCAAACTGCATTAATTAACAAGAGATCGGAACGGGATCGGGACTTTGATGTTAAATATATGAAGGAAAAGGGAAAGGAATATTTATATTTTCTCCTATTTCCTTTTGTTGGTCGGTGGTTGTGAGGTTAGGTTAACTGACTTCACCCATTTAGCTATTTTGATAGGGATGTTGTTCGAATCCATGGATGGGAATGAGGCTGAGAAGATTTTTCTTCTCAAAAATAAATATTTTTAAACTTTGATCTTGATTTTAAATTTGCAACTTTATTTTTTTTTTAATATTTTAAACTTGAAACAATATTAGAAATATTAAACTAGTCATGAATTTTCCAAAATTTTTGCCTGCGGCGCAGAAAATGGAAGAAATCTGGCTCTTGACCTTCCAAATTTCTCAAAATTTTTGCCTGCGGCGCAGAAAATGGAAGAAATCTGGCTCTTGACCTTCCAAAATTCTCAAAGTTTTTGCCTGCGGCGCTAGACTCAATGAATGGATACAGAGGCTTTAGGACAATCCCTTTACATAAGAGGGGGAGTAAGAGTTATTTTGTGGGTTTGGGGATTTTCGGGATTATAAAGGATAACTTGGATAAAGTACTTCTTGCGCCTTCAACTAATAAGGAAATAGATACAGAAAGTGAAGATAATGAAGATTAAGTTCATTTTTGGGTATTGTGACTTATAGGGGGTTTTTTTTGGCTGGACCGATTTGGACAAATGAGGTGTCATTCGAAAGAGCTCGCCGAGCTGAGTCAATCAGGGACCGAGATACAGACCCCTGAAGTTTGAAAAAGAGAAGGGGGGTCGAATGAGCTATTATTTGCATTTTCGAATTTTTCACCCCAAAGTGAGCTTACTCCCCCCTTCTCTTTTTCAAACTTCAGGGGTCTGTATCTCGGTCCCTGATTGTCGGATCGGCTCCACTCGCCCCTCAATCGACTCAGCTCGGCGAGCTCTTTCGAATGACACCTCATTTGACCAAATCGGTCCAGCCAAAAAAAACCCCTATAAGTCACAACATTCTCATTTTTTAATGAAAATGTTGATTTTGAACAGTAATGTTGGATAAAAATGCTGGATTTTGTAAATTTTTACTTCAACCCCGACCCCCGACCCCGACCCCGAACCCCGACATCATTTTCAGCCCCGACCCCGACCCCGAACAATTTGAGCAACCCCGACCCCGACCCCGACTTTGTCAACCCCGAAAACCCCGACCCCCGACTTTTTCAACCCCGAGGCTCGGGGCGCAACCCTAGTTTGGAGATATTATTTTTAGGAATAACCATTGGATCATTTTGTCCTTAAAAGGAAAATATAAATTAAAAATGCCTTCATTTTATTAGAATTTTTTGGCTTTTATTTCCTAAAAATTTATAAAAATTGATAAACATTAAGCTTAAACTTAAAATCTGAACTCCTAACAAATTGAAGCGACAAAAAATAGTTTTACAGTATATAATTCCAAAATATTTATTAAATTATTTTAATTGTTTATTCAATTAAATTCTTTGAATATTTAAATTTTCGACTATAAATCTGAATTCACGAATTTTTACAAAAAATTAAATTCCTAATCATTCTAATTCACCATACAAAAATACCTTTAAATATAGCTTTATGGTTTAAATGTGATATCGACTGTAGATGTACATTAAGAACACTAGATTTATTAATTAGACTCCGTTTGCAATAAATACAGTAGACATAATTTTAAATTGAACACTTTTTGTAAAGCATCCATCGGTGTCTTTACATTTAATCACAAAGTTTGAATTAATATTAATATCTCCTTTAGCAGTGTCTAGAAAATATAAGAAAATAAATATTATAAAAAATATTAAATTAATTTGCTGGATAAGTTGAAAGAATTGGGCAGCATTCGTCTGTCGAATATTTTTTGTGAAAATCATTACTTGTCTAACAAAAAATATTTTAAAATAAATGTTAAAGCTAGACAACATATACACGTAAATATTTAAAAACAAACCTTCAAAAGCCTTTTTATTTATTGAATGTCTCTTTCGTTTTAAATGTCTGTCAACATAACAACGAGCAAAATCAAATTTGCAATAAATACAAAAATAATAACGATCGCCAAGATTGCTTTGTCTATAGCAAGAATATTTTTCTTGACATAATTCTTAAATTAAAATACAAAAACTTTAATAAATAATTTCTTTATTTTGTTTAATCCTGTTAATATAGATTAGGGAGCAATTAGCAACAGTTTTCTTGAAATAATTAAGAAAAATATTTTTAACATTTTAGTGTTTAATATCTGAATATTTGGGTTTATTGTAAAAGACAGCAAATTTTTATTTTGATTTAATGCTTATGTATGATTCCTCTTTACAGACCTGATACGTCTTTAGTTCCCAATTCCTTCCTCAATGCTTCAGCTGCTTTCAAAATTTCAGATACATCAGGAATTGATACTGTGTCACTCGTGTCTTCATCTTCTCCGTTAACAGTATTGTTGTAGTTTTTAGTAGGTTTATTTGAAGGAAAGTTATTCATTTCCTCCTAAATATAAACGAAATTTTATTTCTGTCAGAGAAATACATATATGTATAACGGACAATTAAGTATGTAATGTTGAAGAAATGAAAACAGGGCTGCCCCGAAATTCGATTTTCGATGGGTAATAGTTCAAATTATGCATCTTCTGGAATACTGATCTACATAATTTTGAAAATCAGAGAAGATTTTTTGAAAATTAAAATTGACTGATTAATTCTAAAATTTAAATTTAAAATCAAATAATTCAAGACCTTACATAAAAATCCTTTAAGTAACTCAAAATTTTTATGTGGAAAGCAGTTAAATTTAAAATAAAACTTTTTAAATGTATAGAATTTTCTAACTATTGCATATAAATATATTAAAAATTGGGCGCGAATTCATAAAATATTTAAAATTAAAGTTTATTTATTTAATTTTTATGCTTTAGTTGCTTAACTAAACTTTTTTAAATTTATTTTTACTCTAAAATGATGTGATATATGTATAATAGTTAGAGCTAGGATTTTTAAAAGGCACTAAAAAACTGCGAAAATAGGCACCTAACTCCGAAAAAGGGCAAAATAGGCAAGCAAAATTTACAAAATTTCTTAAAATCTGCACTAGATCTGCAAAAGATTGACTAAAATCTATAAAAAAGTTTGAATCTAAGCAATAAAATGTTAAATAAATTAATTTTGACGATAAGAATTACAATTACATATAAATGAATTCATATTAATTATTTTGCTTCCGAAAATAATTTCAATATATTTTTACAATAAAAATATTTTGACAAAAAAATTTCTTCAAGAAAAATTTTTTTGAAAAATTAATTTCACCAAAAAATAATTTTTAGACAAAAATTCCTCAAAACATGGCCAAATATGCACAAATTTTAGTAAAAATATGCAAAATAGTCTAAAAAAGGCATAATAGGGATTTTTGCCGGAAAAATTTAAAATAGGCAATTATAGGCAACGATAAAAATTGTTTGAAAGCAGATTTCATAAAAAATAACACCTGATTTGGATGTTTCAGCATCAGGGCTATCTATGAAATAACAGGCATTTTGCCTAAAATCCTAGCTCTAATTATAATTGTTAGATAAAAATAAAAGAAACAAAAATATTTTTCAAGAAAAATATGACTTTTTAATTTCTTAAATTTTCAAGTATGATTAATTTACATATATGTACATACTAGTCACTTATAAAAATTTTGTAAAAAAATTTTATTAAAAAAATTTATTCATAAATGTCATTATTTGATTAAAATAACACAAAAATAATTTTCGACTTTTTTGAAATGACTAAGAAAAACATTTTAAAATATAAACTTTTTTCTAAAAAAAGTAAAATGACAAAAAATTTCTCTTAAAAAATTACTCATAAATATGTTTAAGTGTCAAATATTTTCACTATTCTTGGATATATAAATATTCTTGCCAAACAGTGTGGATATTCAGTTTTAAATCAATCTGAAATTTATCTAGGCATTGTTCACTTATTAGAATTATTCCAGCCTCCCTCTAGAAACACTTTAAATTGACATATTTCTCACATTAAAAATTCAGAAAATTCCTATTCTTTCTCGGTTACTGTTTTTTATAATTTTTATATTAAGCTAACAATATTAAAATAATAAAATTAAAATAAATTAAAAATGCTTAATTATTTTACTTCCATTTCAATGATTTTGACAATTATATTTCCTTTCTCTTTGGAATATTACGGAGGGGGAAGTTATGGGGGTTATGGTGTTGGGGGTTATGGCGGGGGAAGTTATAGCGGAGGGAGTTATGGCGGGGGAAACTATGGAGGTAGTGGTTATAAGTATGGACTTGGAGGTGGTGGGGGACATCAAAAAGGTTTGGAAATTAAAAAAAAATTAATTTTTGAATATAAAAACTGAAAGTCCTTCTGTGGGGGTGATTAAGCTGTAAGTTGATTTTAAGTCAGATGAACTAAATCTAGCTTATGTTAGTAATCACATATTATTTCCGAAATTATTAATAATCTTATGTGCTCTTGTGAGCTGGATTTGAAAAGATTTATTGATAAATTATAATTTGGATTGAGATCTAATCGTTATTAAACGTAATCGTTTAAGTGCTCGGTACTCCTTCACTTTACAGAAAAATTAGGTTCCCAGAGTAATTTCAAAAATATGTGATTTATGCTTATGTATTAAATAAAATTTTAACCTAAATTTTTAAGTCCCAACATATCAACAGGCAAATCCTGGTTTTGCACAAGGATATGCTTATCGTGTACCTGTAGTTCAACCTTGTGGTGTATATTATCCTTGCCCTCCTCCCACTGTTCCAACCTCAACTTCAACTGGTTTTGTTTTAAATATATAATTGGGTATTTATTTAAAAATTGTAGTTTAATGAGAACTTTAGGTTTTTTCAATTTTATGTATTTTTTAGTTTTGAATCTTGTCCTGTTCTCTACTTATATTTGTCGGATCTGAATTTCCATACAGTCTAAGATGATGACAATGGCTGTTAACTTCTAGGAGTTACTAGCTTTAGCCAAAACTAATATCTTAGTTAGAATTAAACTAGTTTGGTTACCATGCTAAATAGGAATCCGTAAACTCCTGGCAGTTAAACAGTTCTTAATTAATATTATTGTAGAAAGTACAACAACTACACCGGCAGAAACAACTGAAATTGAAACTACCACAGAGGAGGGAACTACAGTTGAGGATACTACAATTCAAGAAACTACAATTGAGGATAATACTAGCGAAAGTCCTACGGAAGGGAGTACAGATGAGGGAAGTACAGTTGAGGATACAACAATAGAGGGAAGTACAAATGGAGCTCGTTAAGATTTTAAAGGTAAACATTTAATTAAAAATATATTTTTGATAAAACTTGAAAGTTTGAGGTGTGTTGTCATAATTTAGGGATCGGTTTCTATCATATTACCAATATTTACACTAATACTTAATACTCTCGAACTAAAATTCTAAAATTGGAAGAAAATTCCCTTTTTTCCTTTTGTAAAAGTTATTTACAAAATTTTATATCTTCCCTCTAGAGTAACTTAAATTCATTTCGAAACCCAGTAAAAATTTTAAATTAATGGTAAATTTTAGTTTAATATAAGAGTTATTTTCCATAGTTCATATATTTTAATTAATTCTAGATTTTAACAAATGCATTGCGCATTAATGTACAATACAGAATTTAAGTTTAAAGATTGTGATTAATAAAAATAATATTTTGTGCTTTAATTTACCCTAAAATCTATTATTATTAAAAATTAAATGAATAAACTTTTATTTGAAATATTTTAAATAAATAAAATTTCTTTAAAATTAGAGATAATTAATATAAAATTTAAATTTGCCCAAAAAATTATTGACAATATTTTACTGAAACAATTATTATGGAAATATTAATCTTTTTAAAATAAATTGAGTTACACAATATAAATAAAAGGGTTGGGTGGTAATTATTTTTGATGGATTCGGGGAACTCCCGGATAACTGGATCCGAATTTTTTGGTACCCAGATCCGAAATTTATATTAAATTAATGAGAATGTCCGGTGACGGAGAAGGGCTCGACAATAATTGTGTTTTAGATCCAGATATCTGAACAATAACCATCAAAAAACTTTATGTTTTAAAGGTGTTAAACTGAGACTTATCTATTAAAACATTATCTTTTATTATTATTATCTTTATCTTTATTATAAACATTATCTTTTATTAAAACATTATCTTTTATTAAATATAAAATGTCAGCCGACATTTGGGGCCGATATTCCAGCAGCTATATTTGGGGTTATTCAATTTGATAGGTCGGGCGGAGAATAATTTATGTCGGATCACACCACAACTATAATATTAGCAAATGTTTTGTTATAATAGTTATTGTCCGTATTATTCAAAATCCTTAATCAAAAATTATTTATTTTTTAATTCCATTTGATCTATTTATCCCCATCTTTTTCTAATAATTTTTTATTTTATTATTTATTTAATTTCTTTTTTTCCTTCCTTTGTATTATTTTCTTCGTTTTCGTCATCAAATTTAGTTACAGGTGTAAAATACATAGATTCGGTCTCAAAAGTCTCCAAATTATTAGAATTAACAGTTCCGATTGAAGAAGATTGTGATTCCTTTGATTTTTGTTTAGCCAAAGTTCTTCGCCCAGCAGCAACAGCTTTCTGCCACGGTGTTTTCTTGTTTGGTTTTGCTGAATAATTTAAAGGAGATGGATTTACTAAAAATTATTTTTAAATTTTATAATTAAAATTGATTGTAAAGATATAACATCACACTCTGTTGACTTAAGCTCATTCGGGATCAATTTTCATTTTTGATTTTTTATCCAATTTTTTCAAAATAACATAAAAAATGTCTAATTGTTTTTGTTTAATATTCGGTCGTGTGGGCCCTGAAACGAGAGCAATAAAAACTAAAAACTTGCGTGTTTCTGGAAAAAGAATATAGTGTTCAGCAAGTGGCGTTAACGATCCTTTTTCAATTAATTTATTTTCTTCCAAATATTTTTCTTTTAAATTTGTTTCAGAAAAACTTCTTTGTTCAGTTTCAACCTTTTCTTTTTTATTATTTCCTCCAAATTTAATTTCTTTAGACGGAAAACTTTTTAATGACGAAAAACGTTTTAATTTTATAAATTTTTCTTTCAAATCATTTAATGCTTTGGAATGTTTGTTTAATTTTAATATTTTTTGTTTATTTGAAGGTTTTTCTATTTCTAAAAAATATTTTTAAAGAAATTATTAGCAATTTATGTAAAAGTTATGATTTATTTTGATCCACATATTAACAGTAAATTTCCTTGTTTTGTTTGAGCGAAGCTCTTTAACTGTTTGGTATGAAAAAGCTTTTGTTTTCATGGGGATAGTATCCGAGTACAGGATCCGTGTCGTAATCTCGGACAAACCCCAGAACATATAAAAATATAAAAAAAAGGCATAAAAATCCCAAATATAAACGACAATTTAGTTTAATTCCCCAAACATTATTTTAAACAAAAATATTTAAAAACAATAAATTTTACCAGAATCCGATAAAGAAGCTCTTATCTTTTTACCCTCTTTAATCTCCTTTTTTTTCTTCTCCATATTAATATCAACAGGTATTTCTTCAGAAATTGTTTCAATTTCAAACGATGCTTTATGGTGATTTTGTAAATATTTCTCGAAATTTCCAGGGAGAATTTCTGTAATTTCCCCGCTATTTTCAATTTCATTGCTTTTACTACAATTTGCTTTATCGCTTTCGGTATTCGCCGAAGTTGAAGGTTTTGTATTTGAATTACTTGTAGATGCGCTGTTTGTTCTAGATGATTGTTTCTTTTTCCTTCTTTCAGCTGCTTCTAAATTTAAAAATAAATTTGCTTTATTTTTTTGTTTTTAACATAATTCCCGACAAGATAACTATAGATAATAAATTTTATATATTTTAAAACATATTTTATGACCTATCCTAAGTCTATGCAAGAGGCGGCATAATACACCGGTCCGGTCATGAGAAGAAATTTCCCACCAGCTGTCTAAACTTTAGAATTAGCTGAAAGAGAGATAGCTAGTCCATTTAAGCTTTATGTATTAAATCTCTTTTATTGTTTGGATGTAAAAGATTTATTGGTTAATTGTTTGAACCTTTTAGATATAATTCTGAACGTCGACTTGGACAAAATTCATAATAGCCCATATTCATATCATATTTGCTTTTCTTCAATATACTCTCATCAACATTGTTAGCGTTTTCTTTAGGAAAACTAAAATTAAAAAAAATTTTGAAGGAAATATAAAGAGAAAAGGTAATATATCCAAACATATTTTGACAAAAATTTACCTAATTCTTCGATCAGCCGGGATCGGGTAAAAATCATTAAATGACTTAACGCGCCTTTTTCCCTTTAAATCAGTTTTTTCATTATTTTCATTTATTTCTATTATTTCACTTTTTAAATTTAACAATTCCTTTTCTAATTCCTCCTTTTTATTTTTAAGATTTTCAATTTCAATTTTACTTGATTCAATAGCATCTTTTTCTGATTTACTACGCCCAATTTTTTTCTTTGATTTTTTGGATTCTTTTATTTCATCCTCATCAGCTTTTTGGTTAGAACAATCACTGTTACACCCATCTAAGAGGTTCTTACTACTTGAACCTTTCGAACCCTTTAAATTGTAGTTTTGAATTACTACATAGTTAATTCTAAACTCGTTATAAAAAGATAAAGGAAAATTTGTGGGAAAATTTATTTGAGCAAATTGCCCGAACCCATCAAAGAAATTCGAGAAGATTATATGAAAGAAATCCGTCTAATTAACCCAAATAAAATTTTATTAGTTTTGATATTTTCTTGACACATACATAAACTGGGAAAACTTCTTTAACAAAAGTTCATACAGTAATCGAAATGTATGAATTTCTTGTTTTATGAAAACTTTAATAGATTATGTCATACTAAATTGGGTAATTAAAAACTATTTTTATTTAAGATAATAATAAAAATTTTCTGATATATTAACATATTTTGTTTATTTGGGGGTTGCGAATTCTTTATTCGAAAAAGTATGGATTTTTATGACAAAATAAAAATCAATGGGTTTTCCGACATCCACGAAATTTCGGAAATTTTAGATAATTTGGAATAAATGAAAAACTAACCTTATCTAAAGATTTATTATGAACCTTTGTCTTAAGCACGCAACCACATATTTTTTTAAAATTTTTATTAGGTGATGAATTTACTTTCAATATCATAAAAAATATTAAAAGTAAACAAAAAATTAATAAATTTTTGATCATATTGTTGAGGTATTTGTTGGATATTTTTAATTTATTTGTTTTTTTATCTTAATTTAAATTATTTGGGTCCATAATCAGACGATTTCTCACACTAGATACTATTATTGTTTAGAGGGTGAGACCATTATCAGAGGGATCCGTTTTTAAAATCCGTTCCGCGCAGCTAGTCGGGAACGGATTTCAAAACGGATTTTTCCCTATCCCAACAATTTTCAATTGGAGGGACGAGAGGGGGAGACTTTCAATTAAAAATTTTTATTTAAATGATAAAAAATATTTTGAGAAATAAATTTTGTATAATTAAATGGAATAAAAAATAATAAAAAAAATTTAAATTTATTTTTTCTTTAAAAAAGGGCAAATTGACAAACAATGTTGCGAAATATAAAAAAATAAAATTAAAAATAAATTTTAAAAGTGCATGTGAAAGTCGGTTAAATCAAATAATAAAAAGGGCTGAAAATAAAGTGCAAAAATAATTTTATAAAGAGACAGACAATTTATTATTTATTTATTTTTCAAAAATTTGCACTTTTTATTTTAAAAAATAAATTGTGAAATAATAATAAAAATATTTAGGGGAAGAGTTAAATATAGGGTTTGACCCCGACCCCGTACCCCGAACCCGTTCCCGAACGATTTTTTCACGA
The DNA here is from genome assembly GCA_963681835.1 of Meloidogyne enterolobii. Taxonomy (NCBI): domain Eukaryota; kingdom Metazoa; phylum Nematoda; class Chromadorea; order Rhabditida; family Meloidogynidae; genus Meloidogyne; species Meloidogyne enterolobii. The sequence goes on from CAVMJV010000023.1 coordinate 34,220, forward strand.
TTCTCCCCGACCCGAACCCCGCCCCGAAAAAAAGTGAAAACCCCGTACCCCGACCCGAAAAGTTTCGGGGTTATCGGGGTTTTACATACCCAAAAAATGCCATTTTTGGGAGAATTTTAAGAGAAAAATTTTAAAAATTTCCTCCCAATTTACTTTGCTTTTATTATTTTTGAAAGAAAAATGAATGAAATATCAAAATTCTCTTTCCTGCTGTGTTAAGAGACTTGTGGTTGAGTGGCTTAGTTGTTGGTTTTGTCCTATATTTCCATTAATTTAGTATTGGGTTCGGATTCAAATAAGCTGAACTCGTTTGATTTTGGATTTTTCTTTACTTGGATTTTTCTTACGTTGCCTTCCAAATTCTCAAAATATTTGACCTCAAATCCCTAACCCTCTATATCTCTCCAAATCGCTGTATCCTTAGTAACCGTCCTTAATACAAAAATCCCTTTATTTCCTCAGCTATAATGCTAGGAGTTTACCGGCGGATTTGATATCAGGCGTAGGAAGTGATTAATGGGATTTGAATTGATATAGGGTGTAGATTAAGGTTGGTGGATAGTTGGAAGTCTTCGGATATCCGGATCCGGTATCCGAACCGAAAATTTACGCATATCCGCCTTTTTCGGATCCGGATCCGCCAACCTTAGTTAATCCTTCCAAATCGCCTTAATCCTTCCCTTAATCCCTCCAAATCCCCTTATATCCTTTGTTAGACACCTTAAATCACATTTAATCCCTAAAAAACCTCTTATATTATCTCTAATTCCTCTATCTCCCCTTAATTTCTGAATAAATTAACGAAAATAGACCGAAAATGGCTTATTTTTAGAACATATTTTCCTCAAAAAATTTTTCCACTAAACCCCCGTACCCCGACCCGAACCCCGAGCATATTTTGCTCCCCCGACCCGAACCCCGCCCCGAAACAATTCGAAAACCCCGTACCCCGACATACCCGCCCCCGAGCGTTCGGGGTCAAACCCTAGTTAAATATAAGGCCTTATAATATAAATTTATATTAAAGCGGCCGAACCCACCCCAGAAAATTTTTGGATGGGATTTGATCCTGAAAGCTCTCCGATGAAAGATTGTTAACTGAATAACCATCGCGCCATAGACTGATCGATTTCATTTTTGCTTTATTTGCTAAGCTGTGAGGAAACTTAGCCGGACTTACATTATATTGAAGTATAATTTAGGTAATAAATTGTAAAAATTAGTCTAATACCATATTGGCTGAAATGCGGTATTCATTTCCTCCTCAATTTTCCCATTCTTTATTTTAAATATGTTTTGACTTATTTCTTAATCGGAAATTAAAGATATTTCAAAGCGTTCACAATGCACTCTGTTCCAAAATTATGGAACAACCTAAATTTATTTTTTTGGTCATAAAAAATTTTTTAAGGTAGCTACAAATTTGATTTTTTAAGACAGATTTTAAATAGAAAGATATAAATTATGTAAAAATTTCAAAAAATTTCGATGGTTTTTCAATGAGATATGATAAAAAATAGGGGTGACCTTATAATTTTGGAACAGAGTGTATTACTTTAAACTAATATGTATATACTTTATAATTAATGTTTTATGTAGGTGCTAGAAATAAGTTCAACATGGAGATAAAATATTTAAATATAAAGATGAAATTTAAACGATTGTTTGGGGAATGCTGTGGAAGGATATATGCGCAATGTAAAAGAAAAAAAAATAATTTTTAATGAATATTTTTGAATTAATAACAAATAATCAGGTAAAGATCAGACAAAAACTTATCAGGAAGATATAATTTATATTAGTCTAATCCGGCATAAAATATATTGTTGATTGTTGTGGTATAAATTATCGACAAGGTTTTCAGAAATTCGATTAATTTTCAAAATATACTTGTTTTCATATAAAATATAAAACTTTTACTAAAAATTTAATAAATTTTGCTCAAAAATTTAAGTTCATACCAAATATTCCAAATCAGCATTTAACACCTTAAAAGTAAATAAATTATCTACTAAAAATGTAAAAAAATTTAGTAAAATTTTATACTATTGTTAGAGCTATAAGCGAAAAGGTAAGGATTTTGATTTTGAAAATTCGATTAATTTTCAAACTCATTTACGACTCCTTTTAAGAACTCAATTACATAAACTTTAGAATTATATATCATAGGCAGTGCCTCGATGTTTGCACACAATTTGCACTCGATCCTCGTACTTAGTAAAAACTCGTATTTTTGTTTAAAGACGAGTTTTTACTAGTCTTTAAACTCGTCTTTTTATTTAATCTTCTGATACCGAACTCAAAATATATATCCCGATCCCGGCCAATCCCAAACCCGGCCGGGATCGGGATGTGCATCAGATCCCAATGCAAATCCCGATTTTATAAATTGACTAGAAGTCTGTGAAATAAAGTTAACAGAAGAAACCCCCCCCCCCTTGTAGTCCTGAGTCTGCTTTATCGGCTAGCATAATTGTACTTCTTTAAAAATTTCCTTGCGGGATAGACAAGGCAATGTACTATCCAGGTGTGGTAGTTAGAAATGGGGTCAGATTTTTTAAAAGGGCATCTACACATTATCTCCCCCTATATCGCTTGAGGTAATAAGTGTTCGACATGGAAACGAAAAATATCAATGATAAAAAAATTGAAACTCGACTAGGAGAGGCGGAATATTAACAAATTACTAGCTATAATTTGAATAATTAATACCATTATCAAAACTCCATAAATGATCTCGAACAAAAATTCCAGATTCACTAATGCATTCTACTTGGGTTACTTGAGCTGCAGTACAATTTGCTTTTATTATTGCAGTACTTTCGTTTTTATTAGACATAGACCAAACAATATAAGAAACTTGATGTCTTTCCAGAAAACCCCACCTTAATACATATTATATAAATTTAAAGTAGGTATTTCGGAAAAAAATTAAATTATCGAAATAAGCAGAATTTGAATTAGCCAAAATAGGTACTACATATTATATCAAGTTATTTTCAGAGAAGGAATGTTCAACTAATTTTTCATTAGAATATTTTAATGACCGAGGTTTTTGGCTAGAATCCTTCTCGAAACCCCCAGTTTTACTTTCACGAGTTAGGCCTAGGGACTTAATTAATTGTATCTAACCAGTATTTAACCATATCATATTCTATTGGCGCATGTTCTTCTAGACTTGTCGTTCCATATTCGCTTACAAATGTTCCTAAACCTTTCCTTTTTGCACTAAGAATCATTCTTTGTTGAAGAGTATGATGTATATTGTCCGGAATGGCATACCAATGTAAAGCATATCTTTAGGATTACAAATTTATTTAAATATGGACTTGGTACATTCCAAAGCTTTTTACCAAAGTGCCGAAACTAATTATAAAAAATAAAAGGCTAAACTAAATAGCACGCTACAAGCATTTACTATTTATTGAACTAAGTTCCTTTGAACTTTTTCATTCTTAATACGTTAAAAATGATTGCTAGTAGATAAATAAATATATAAGTAACTTACAAAAAATTGTATCCAATTATAGGTTGGGTTAATACAGCAGAATTAGGCCCAGTTGACCAATCAGGCGTTCCTCCAATTATAACTGCATGCTTATCATTGGATCTTATTGCCTTTTATTTTTGTTATATGATCAACATTTAATTATAAAATAATCACAGGCTACATAAGTTTTTTATCTTAAGTCCTGGATATGGTTAGACCGGACAGCGATGTATTGTAAATTTATTGCAGATACCTAGCTTAGGGTATACTTGTAAAAGTTCTTTGCCTAGTTTTGCCCGATTCCTTTCCTTGTTACCATGAATATGCTGTTTCTAGAGCTGTCGAGACCGAAAATTTTCCAATACTCGAGACCAAGATCGAAAAAGCTAAAAGTCTGGATTCAAGACTCAGGACCAAGAGTCTCGGACAGCTATACTGTTTTCAGCTTCCGCCTTTAGCCTATTAAAATGCGTCAGGGCCCATCCTTGATATTTATACTGGATAATAATTAAAAATAATCTTACTTTCATTACATTATAATGATAATATTTTATTATACGCCACTCAAGCCAAGCAGGTTCACTCCATATCTCGTATAGCATATTAGGAATGTTGGCATATAAATTAGACATATGATCAAAGAAATCAATCGCATTAGAAATGAATGCGTTAAAATCGGGTATGCCATTTCCAAAAGCATAACCACCATCACCAGCATTATGCCAGTCAAGCAAAAGATAAATTCCATTCTGCAATTTTTTAATGAAGTTAATAATTAAATAATTGTATTTTAAAATACGGATTAAAAATATTATTGAGTGAGATGGGATTTGAGTATGGATCGAGATTCCAAATAAATATCTCCAAAAATCTCGACTTCGATAATAGAAATTTTTGAGTTGGTTCCCTCAATTTAATTATTTTACATATTACCATTTTCTCTTTATAATCGATTCCCTATAATCAAAGTTTAACAATTAATTGGAAATCCTTAACAAGCATTCAAATAATTACCTCAATTGAAGCGTTTACAACATCCTTTATTCTATCAATATCGTCCCAAGGATGGTCCGTACCAACAGCCAAACGTATCTTTTATAGAACATAATATGTATGTATTAAATATTTAAGTAATTAATTTATTTAGCAACTTTCTAAATCGCTTAGGCAGGAGGTTAAAATCCTAAGAAATAAAAAATTATTGGTTATCCCGGTAGCTAAGTCAGTCATAGAGATATATAAGTGTTCAAGGGTATATGAATAATCCCGATAGGAGCTGTCAGCAAAATCATAGGTTCAATTCCTACTCGATAGCTAAACTTTTGATAAAGTCTTTATAATTTTAAGTTTTTCTCTAAATTTATTTTTAAATATTTAATAAAAGTCTTCAAAATCATATACTCACAACATTAGCATTATAATAACATTTAACAGCTCTAACAACATCAGATGTCCAAAATTCTTGTTGCCATTCACTATTAAAAAGTGAAATCCCTCGCAAAATAACTGGTTTCCCAAAAGAATCAACTAATTGGCTCTGGCGTACACTAAGTCTTCCAAATGGAGGATCGGCTGCAAACAAATGAGTAAACATTGAAAGGCAAAGGGACAATAAAAAAATTCTTGGTAAAATATTGAGTAAATAATCCATAATTTAAGTAATTATTATGTAAAAAATATACTGAATTTTATAATTAAAAAATATTTTAAAAATATTAAATTAAAAAGATATTTTTTTCTGGGAAATAATTTAAGCAATTTTAGGCAATGTTTAAACTAACATCTATTGTTAATTACCTAAATATTTAAATTAATTTTTCATGTTATTTTGAATTATTCAACGCTGGGTCAGGTCTAAACTAGGATTGTCGGACTGATATTCAAACAGAAAATTTCGGATATCCAGATATTCAATCACAAAAAATAATAATAAATATAGTGTGATTAATTCACTACCAAATAGTTTCTAATATCCTAGGCCTTGAAGACTTCACAGACCTTATAATTATTTAATTATTCGAGAAAAACTAGGAAATAATCTTATTAATTAAAATAATTTCTAAATTTTATTTTATTCAAATATAATTAGAGAATAATAAAAATAAATAAATTTTCATTTAAAAGTTAACAGATGCACTAAAATTGCTCTTAAATAATTTTTAAATATTCTTTTTGAGACAAACACTTTTTAAAAATATAAAAGACAAGGATTAACCTTTAAACTTAAATAAACTTTAATCTTTTTTTTCTGCCAATTATTACGAATAATAAATAGAAAAATGTATGTTAGAAAATTACAGAAAATTTAAAATATTCAAGAAGTTTGTATGGCTCGGACACTCCTCCTAGTTTAAATTTTTCTAGATTTTTAAATGATGAATGAAACAAGAATTAATTATTCCTTATCATTAGAAACCAAAACGGTCCCGAATTTTTCTCAAAATTAATAATATGAAAATAAATTTAAAAATTTTTTAAATAAAAATTAAATAATATTTATTTATATGTAAATATGTATTTATATATAATTAAATTTTTTAAATTTAAATTGCCAATTAAACAAAACATGCAAATATAATTTATGATTTTGGAAAATTAGAATTTTTTCTTGCTAAAATTAAAATGAAATTTAAAAATAAAATTTGCAAAACAAAAAAAAATAAATTTATATTTTTAGAAAAATTATTTTATTTTTTATAAATTTATTTTAAATAAATTTAGAAGAAGAAAATTTTTATAAATTAGCTAAAAATTAATAAAACAATTCGAATATCCTTGTTTTAATAGTTTCTACTCGAATAATTACCTAAGTAAGCGAGAGATTGAAACAACAAGTACCCAGGGTGATTTTTTGACAAAATCGGTATTATTTTGGAACGAATCAGTTTTTGAACGTTTGTGATGTGCTCTACTATCAAATGTCTTTTGACGTGATAGATATCTAATTTATTTATAATCAAACACACGTATAAAAGATAAACTTATAATGGTGGTATGTGTTAAAAAATTTCGTTTTTCACCTACAGAAGACTTAAATTCGATGCTGGAATATACAGTGTGGGGCAAAAGTTCGGCGACAAATTTTATTTTGTCCTATCTTAAAATTTACTTTATATTTTGCATTTTGTTTAGTTTTCCCATATTCTATGATTCGCGCTCTACAAATTTTATCTTGAAAATTTTTTCCTATCTCATAAAATAAAAATTTTACTGAATGTTAAAAAATCGTGCTTCTATTATTTCTTTGTATTTTAAAAAATGGGCGAAAATGTGCATCGCTAGACGGCTCGATCTCTTTCATATGTTGGTTTCCAAAGCAATAAAACGATATCATGAGCTTGGAAATACTCAGGACCGTCCTAGTAGTGGCCGGCCGGTAACCGAAGTTACGACTGAAAACACCGAATTTTCCGTTTTTCTGAACAATCGATGTGAAAAACGGCCTCAGATCTCGGAATGAGCTCGAGGAGCCCCCTAAGAATTTTCAGAGTGAAGCTTAGACTTCGAAGCTACAAGATCAGCCGCACATATTTCTTTATCGATCGAATAGGCTTCAGAAATGTCGAAGCATTAAACGTCTGGTCGCAGCTGGTCGCCATAACAGAGTGATGACTATAAAAATTAATGCTACAGTCTAAAAAATGACATTCTGAGGGGGATTGAGCATCCATGGCATTATAGCTTCACGGAGAAAACCTATTCTCGCTTCAGCAGGTTTGAGCACCCGCGCATGGAGCCAAAACGACAATCCAGCTCTGTGGGGAGCTGTTTCCTGGTTCTTGGGGGAAAGATTTAAAGGCTTCAAACTCACTGGATTTAAGTCATTGAATTATTCTATTTGGGGATTTCTGGAGCAAAAAGTATGCCGAATCCGATACGCAACATCGGAGGAACTAATGTTGTTTTGGAGGGCTATCCGACATTTGGGGATCAGACTTTTGGGGACCCGACAGTTGGGGACGACTTTTGGGGATACGACTTTTGGGGACCCGACTTTTGGGACCCGACACTTAGGGACCCGACTTTTAGGGACCCGACACTTAGGGACCCGACAATTGGGGACCCGACATTTGGGGACGAAATAAAATTTAAAAAAAATTTGAAAATCTACCTAAAGCGGGTCTTTAATACATAGTCGGATATGGACAAAACATGGTCATTGACTCAGCTCGATGTCTGAGTCGAATGAGAGTGAAAACCAAGTGCGGGAGTCAAATGTCGAGGGAGTCAAGCATGGGAGTTATCGATCAAGCACGGGCTGTTGACCCCCGCGCTTGATCGTTAACTTCCGCGCTTGGATTTCACCCTCATTCGACTCAAACATCGAGCTGAGTCAATGACCATGTGTTGTTCAAATCCGACCATGCATTATAAACTTGCTTTAGGTAGATTTTCAAATTTTTTTAAAATTCTATTTCGTCCCCAAATGTCGGGTCCCCAATTGTCGGGTCCCTAAGTGTCGGGTCCCTAAAAGTCGGGTCCCCAAAAGTCGGGTCCCTAAAAGTCGGGTCCCCAAAAGTCGTCCCCAACTGTCGGGTCCCCAAAAGACCGATCCCCAAATGTCGCGCCACGGTTTTGGAGTGAGCCTGGAACGAAATAACCGATGAACAATGCGCGACCATTGTGAGTAACATCCGTATGTGTTTGGATGCGTGTATTTCAGTCAGGGTCGGTCATTTTGAGAAATTACTTTAATAAAATCATTATTATATCCTATTGATTATATTTTATCATTTTTTAATCTTAAATAAAAATTTTTTACAATAGATTTTATTAAAAACATTTGTCGCCGAACTTTTGCCCCACCCTGTAATTTCGGTTATTTATATTCCTTGAACAGTCATCATTACATTGCAATCCCTGAGTCAATTTTGTTTTTTTGTCTTATTTTATATCTTTTAGACAATAACAGAATCTCGATAACATCCTCAAAATTTTCATTACATAAGTATTTTTCTATTTGTTTCTGAAACGACAAACAGAATAATTATTGGCTAAAAAATAATTATTTCTATTTCTTGAACAGTTGAAAACCAGAATAAATACAAAACTTGTCCTCTAGATAGAACCAACAATTTTTAAAGTGATTCTATTTATTTATGTCCCCTCATGACATCTAAACGTCGATTTGAAGAAGCAGATTTTTACATCAACTGATATCGAATAAACACATTGTATTTTTGCTAAAACCCTAAAATAAAACTTTAAAATATTTTGTGTATTGTGTTCTGATATTTCCCAATAAAATATATTTATTTATTTAGAATTAAAAAATAAAAAAAAATTTTTTTAAATTAATAAAAACAGAAAAATTCACGTGAAAAACTTTAAAATTAAAGATTAAAAACTAATTATAATTTAATAAAATTATAGAATAATAAATGATTACATCTTGATAAGTATATGTATTTTTTTGTTATTAATTTTTTTCTGTGGGTCCGATTATCAGATTTACATATATTAATATTATTATTATTTCAGCTCGAAACTGCCAGAAAAGTTTAAAATATCAGACTTTTTCCATAAAAAAGATATCTCGCGACTTTCTAAATTTTCATAATTTTAAAATTAAAATATACTATAATGTATATAATGTTTATGCCTACTCCAAAATTTTCATCTGATCCTATTCGAACTCCGACCGGCAACTGAATCTGCCCAACCCTCTAGGTTGGGCAGATTTGAGAACAATGCCAAAAAAATTTCTGCCCAACTCTCTAGGGATGTTAAACAAATGGCAAGTAATTCTGCAAATAGAAAACTTTAAATATTATTCTGTAAAAAGCTAAAGTTGTAATAAAATGTTGATAAAATTGTGTCTAAACAAAATATAATTTTTTTAAATTACTTTAAATATAAAAATTCACTGAAACTTTGGATAAATTAAGAATTAAATATAATCTGTTGTCTATTTCCTTATTTTAATCTAAAGCCTATATTTATAACACAGATTAAACTGAAACTGAAGATAAAAAAGTTTTCGATGTTTAATTGAAATTACCGACAGAATTATTAAAGTCTATGCCCTTGTCATGCTTGCCAAAAGCACTTTATCATATGAATGCTATATGGCATTTGACAAAAATTAAATTCAATAACTCGTGAATGGAGGGGGAAAGCGAGACTTTAAACAATGCCAAAAAATTTTATTCATAGACTATAAACAGACTATAAACGCGTGAAGCGTTGCGGCAATTTAAATTTTATAAAAGTGCGCAAATCTTATCCGCAAAACGTGCCTTTAAAAACATTGTTTGTAGCGGAATTTCAATATCTTATATTCTGAGTTTTAATTTTAAATATTCTATGTATACACTGTGTTACATAAGTATACGCGCACCTAAAATTTTTGATTTTTCTGTCATTAATATAGATGTTAATATTTTCTAGATTTTTTAAAATATGTAAATTAACTAAACAACAAGATTTATGGACAATTTACCCAAAAAATTTAGAAATTTATTTTTATTTTTATTTTTTTCCCAAAATAGGGTGTTTCATAAGTATACGCGCACTTATATAACTTAAGATTTTAGACATTAGTGATGGTTCGAAAAATCCACAAAAATTCCTGCAAACATATTAAGTGATATTAAAAGAAAATACAAAAGAAATGAAGTTCCAGTCAAGTCCCATAATCGAGATCTCGAAACCCGAAAATCAACGGAAAACCGGGGTAGACGTCTTTAAAAAATATTTTCGACCCCTTACAGGTAAAATAAAAATTTTATTTTGGGCTTATTTGAAAGCCCTTGAAATTTGCTACAAGATATTTTTTATCTCATATTCTAGAAAAAATTTTTCTTTGAGAAATAATGAGTTAAGTTTATGAGTTACATTTTCATCACTTTTTGGGAGGCGTTTGAGTGATTTTGGTGACCTGAAAGTTTATCACATGTTATGTCTTAAATGTAAATTTTTTCGGAAAATAAGATTCATGCTATCTTGTAGCAAATTTCAAGGGCTTTTAAATAAGCCCAAACTGAAATTTTTGTTTTAACTGTAAGGGGTCGAAAATATTTTTCAAACACGTTTACCCCGTGTTTTCCGTTGATTTTCGGGTTTCGAGATATCGATTATGAGACTTGACTGGAACTTCATTTCTTTTGTATTTTCTTTTAATATCACTTAATATGTTTACAGGAATTTTTGTGGATTTTTCGAACCATCCTTAATGTCTATAATCTTGTGCGCGTATACTTATGAATACCCTATTTTGGGAAAAAATTAAAAATAAAAATAACTTATTAAATTTTTCAAGAAAAATTTAATAAGTTAGACGGCCAAATTGAATTTAGACAAGAATTTAATTTGGCCGACGACATACGTATACATTCAAAACTCTATTTTTAATAACTTTTCTTTAATTTGATTGATCACTGAGAGGTTGGGGGGTTACTCTCTCAAAATTAGGTGATAATCTCAAAATTATAATCTCAATTTATATACAATTTACTTATCTTTCAATAATTTAGGTAAATATTGCGCTAAAAATGCGCAATATTAAAAAGATAAAGTTTCTGATTTTATCGAAAATTTTGATTCTGTTCTTTTGCTTTGTTTATCAAACAAATGCAGGGACAACATCAAAGCGAAAAGAAAGAGAACCAAGCAATTTAATCAGTTTCCAAACTGCAAAAAAACAGAAAACTGGAAAAAGTACAAAAAATGTTTACACAAGTATGATTTTGAGATTTTTAAATTATACTTAAATAACTTTTCAACTATGAGTTAACAGATACAGAAATCCGAACTTGAAAAAAGTCCGGGTCGTATGATAAATCGTTCATAGGGTGATTAACTTACGGTGAATAACCCTAGCCTTTGAATTGTTTTATGCTAACTGTCCTTGTGTCAAAAATTTGTTCTGTAACGAATTATGGTGCCCATATCGCGCGCTGCGAAATTAGCATATTTTTTATCACCGATACTTGGGCATAGGTATATGATTTGACATCTAACTTTAAAAATAATTATTTAATAGTTACTGTCGAACAGCAACTTGGACTTTTGAATGAATGCAAAAGTTTAAAGCCCTATGAATTTCAATATTTATTGAAAATATATGTTGGAAAAATCAATAGCAATGAAGGCCATAAAATAACTGAAGGCCGTGAATTTAATTTATAATAAAATTTAAAATTAATAAATATGTATATCTGTAGTTGACGAGTGCCGGAATTTTCGTCTCTGGAACATTCGTCTCCAAGACTTTTCGGAACTTTCGTCTCTAACATTTTCGGAATTTTCGTCTCCAGCGGAATATTCGTCACCAAGGAAATAAACGGAATTTTCGTCTCCGCAATTTTCGTCTCCGCTAGGAATTTTCGTCTCCAGAGGAAAACTTTCCCCGTTGACGGGCAACTTCCCCCGTTGCTGGAACTACATCCCCGTTGAAGAAACACTATCCCCCGTTGACGGGCAACTTCCTCCTTTGCCGGAACTACATCCCCGTTGAAGAAACACTATCCCCCGCTGACGGGCAACTTCCCCCGTTGATTCCTCCGTTGACGGACCAACTTCCCCCGATGATCGAACAACTTCCCCCGTTGACGGACCAATTTCCCCGTTAACGGAACACTATCCCCCGCTGACGGGCAACTTCCCCGTTGCCGGAACAACATCCCCGTTGAAGAAACACTATCCCCCGCTGACAGGCAACTTCCCCGTTGCCGGAACAACATCCCCGTTGAAGAAACACTATCCCCCGCTGACGGGCAACTTCCCCCGTTGCCGGAACAACATCCCCGTTGACGGAACACCATCCCCCGCTGACGGACAACTTCCTCCGTTGACGGAACAACTTCCCCGTTGACGGACCAGATCATTTTTTCTGGAGACGAAAATTCCTAGCGGAGACGAAAATTGCGGAGACGAAAATTCCGTTTATTTCCTTGGTGACGAATATTCCGCTGGAGACGAAAATTCCGAAAATGTTGGAGACGAAAGTTCCGAAAAGTCTTGGAGACGAATGTTCCAGAGACGAAAATTCCGTACACCGTAGTTGACTCTCATATACTTAATCCCTATTTTCCGGTCACATAGTGTTTGTCTATAATAAATCCCTAATTTTTATTTATGTATATACATAATAAGGCCTTCACAGCTAATTTATAAGCTTAGGCGGGGCCGTATCTTCGGCAATCGTGAGTCGAATTAAGCTAAACCTGAGTTGACAATTGACGACTTGTAACCTTTTAATAGGCGATTAGACAAATCCATCCAGTAGGGAAAAAGATAGCGTTTATCGAGAGCTTTCAAATGATATAAGAACCATCGGAATTGGATCTAGCACAAAACAAGTTATAGCCGATCAAATTAAGAAAAAGGAGAAAAGAAAGAAAATGTGGCTAAAAATAAGCTTAAAATACATAAATACTATACCTTTAATTATTATTATTAATTCAATATAAAACAGATTTAAAACAATTGGAGAAATTTATGAAATATTATGAAGAGAGAAAAGGAAAAATAGAGATAAACGTAAAATCATATTTTGAATTAAAGCAAAGCTTGGCTGAAAACGAGGAAGATAAAATGAAAAATCAAACAAAAATGGGAAGTATTCGACAGGAATTAAACAAAATCTTCATTCTTTATCTTAATTATTTGAAAAAAAGGGAAATAGTAAATCTTGTAGTGAAGAATTTTGTTAATGGAATGGATAAAAAAGTTAAAAATAAATATTTAAAATTAGAAGAAAACCAAAAAAAGTTTTATGAAAATGGAAACAATGTAAACATTTAAAAATTTTTTAAGACTAGAGTTTATAATATAAGGTACAACTATTTATTTTAAATAAATATTTGTAGTATAAATTCTAATGACCGGACTGCAAAGCTCGTACGAGAATTGAGATTGATATCTCAAAAAAATTTCGATCTTGATAACCGTGATTTTTGATCGAAATCTCGTCTCTGTCCGATCTTGAGTATATACTCCATTTTTATTAAACATTCCTAAACAAGTGTAATAAAAGAGGATTATCAAATTATTTTTTAATCTCAACCTACATATACTACAAGTACAACTAAGTGTATTAGTTGTAACAAATATACCTACATATTTTTAAATAATTACAGATATACCAAATATTTTCAATACAAACATTAAAAGGTAAAAAGATCTTAAAAAATTGTGTAAGAATAATTCTTTAAATTGCAATTTTTTAACTAAAATGTTTCCACTGTTAAATTAATTTAAAATTTTTTTAAAGGAAAACAAATTACTGTCGAACAACAAATTAAAATTCTTGCTGAAACATCTTTGAAAAGCAGTGTTTTAAAAGAAGTAGAAATAATTTCTGTAATCAAAGATTTTTTTTCGAAAATAAATGAAGCTAGTTATCAAAAGAAGGCAGAAGGTAATAAAGGAGTTAGGAGAGAAAAAAAATTTCGACTGCAATTTATGAGACGAACTTTATGAGTCCAATCACACTTTATGAGTGTGATTCGACTCATAAACCGCAGTAGAGCCAAAATTTCCTTTATCTCAAGAAATCTCTTTTCTCGTTTCTTACGTCTCTTGTATTAAGTATTTCTTTAATTATTATTAGTGTTCGGCACGGTACGGTATACCGCGGTATTTTTCCCGGTATACCGCGGTATTTTTTTCCGGTATACCGATACCGAAACCGTACCGGTCCTCGAAAAAATACCGCGGTATTTTCCGGTATTTCTGTATTTGTGAAATTCTCAAAATTTTTGCCTGCGGCGCTGAAAAAGTAAGAAATCTGTCTTCTGGTTTTCCAAAATTCTCAAAATTTTCGCCTGCGGCGCTGAAAAAGGATATATAGGGGCCTTCTATATGGGCATTCTATTAGAGGAGGCATTGTATTTTTCAATTATCCTTCTGGGGCATTCTATTAAATGAGGGTATTCTGGTGGGGGCATAATATTTTTCCATCATCCTCCAGGGGACATACTATTAAAAGAGGGTATTCTAATGGAGGAAGCATTGTATTTCTCAATTAGCTAAATGTCGAGCAATTGTTGGACATTTTGCTCATTCAAATCTTGCCTATGATCGATTAGAAGCGTGTCCGGTAGTTTCGTCAGAGGGTTGTTTCGTCAGAGATGAGTTTCGTCAGAGGTCCTTTTCGTCAGTAAGGCTCCCTTTTCAAAAATTTAATCAAGCGTCGGTGTTATGACTTATACTAGGTTATTTGTTTCTGGGTCAATTTGGACAAATGAGGTGTCATTCGAAAGAGCTCTGAAAACTGAGTCGAATTAGTTGTGGAAGAAGTTTATCCGACATTCCGGGACCGAATTAAAGACTCCTGAATACTGAAAAAGCACAGGGAGGTATCACCTCGTCGAGCAGGAGTCAGACCGCCGAGCTGACTCGAATGAGCTGTCATTTATATACTCGAATTTTTCACCATAAAAATCGCTTTTCAGAGCTCTTTCGAATGACACCTCATTTGTCCAAATTGACCCAGAAACAAATAACCTAGTATAAGTCATAACACCGACGCTTGATTAAATTTTTGAAAAGGGAGCCTTACTGACGAAAAGGACCTCTGACGAAACTCATCTCTGACGAAACAACCCTCTGACGAAACTGACCTCTGACGAGAAGGACCTCGGTCGAAACTAATTCTGACGAAAATGTCCTCTGACGAAACTACAGAGCACCATTAGAAGAAACTCAAGTCCTTGAGATTGTTAAGATTTATTGTTAAGATTTTAAAAATAAAATTTAAAAAATTTTATAAAATTTTTTAAAAGATACCGAATACCGGCCGGTATACCGAAAATGTTGAGACGGTATTTTCCGGTATCGGTATTTTTCCGGTATACCGATACCGTACCGGTCAATTTTTGTAAAAACGGTATTTTTCGGTATCGGTATTTTTTCGGTATACCGATACCGAATACCGGAAAAGGTCATTGCCGAACACTAATTATTATAATGTATTTGTCCACAACGTTGTTAATGAAAAGAGCAAAAAAAAGTTGGTATAGTTTAATTAATGTAAAGCATTTTTAATGTCATAATAATATAAAAATTATTTTTTAATTTTTTTGAATTTATACAAAAACATCGGATTGGTGACGATATTAAAGAATATACAGTTAATTTTTTCGCAACAAAAATATGGACCAGAAAATACATTGAGCTTAAAGGAAAGAAAAATAATGAAGAAATGGAAAAAGCCAAAAAAGAACTTGCAAAATATTTCCAGAAAGTTAAGAATGGAGAAACAATTTTTTTATTTAAACAATGTTTTGATTTATACAATTCTACTATTGGGAAAAACAAACAGAATACCGAGGTCCTTCAAGGAAGCGGAAAGAAAAAAGATTTTGTTGACTTCCCAGGAAAAAATGTAAAGATAATTTTTTATATGTCATAAATAAATTTTTGTTTGTGTTAAAATTAGAGCTCGGGAGAGATTATAATCAAGAAGCCAAAATTTGTTCGAGCCAAAAATTTGTTCGCTATTCCCTAATTTTCACATATTTAAAATTAAAAGCTTTCGGGGACGGGATAAAACCCTATTTATTATACACCAAAAAGCTTCAGTTTCTTTTAATTTTATAATTTTCTAGCAAAATGTTCCATCGCTTAAACATGGTAGTTTTTATAAAAGAATTTTTTATAAATAAATATTTAAGTTTTGGGAGGTAATTATTTTTTATAAAAGATGTGTAAAATTTTCTTAAATTAAATACAAAAAAATTATTAATTTTAGAAAATCAAAAGAAATATCATAAAGGAATTGAGATTATTAATCTTGATGATGATGAAGAGGAAATGTATCCTGAGGAAATAAGTAATGTATTGGTTATTTTTTATCACCATTTTACATCAACATTCTCTTCATTATTTATGGATTAAGGACCCTGATAACTTAATTCGACCAAAATTTTTCATTTTTAAGCGTATTAACCATCTGAAAATTCAAAAATTCATGTTAAACGCTGCCTACTTCTTGATATCTAAAAATTCATTTAGTTAAGTCTAGTCCTATATAATGCAATTTAAACAAAAAACCTTAGTTTACCCCTCTATATTCCCATGATAGTTGCTTCCAGCGACAACTGGATACCCGGACCTTCACAATCCCGACAACCCCAGCTGCGGACTCATCACATCCGAAGGATCAGGCTTCAACTAAAGTTAAAAATTTTTTAAGATTTTTTGTCAATGATGGAGAACAACGAGATGAGTAAAATGGATGAAGAGAGTGAGTTAAAACTAGGTAAAATTTGTTAAATTTTTAAAATACAATTAGCTATAGTACTTATTATAACCTCCGAGTTAATATTTCAAAAAATTTTATGTGAATAGAGAACCAGAATTAAGAATTAAGGTTGCTTGTCTCGCAGAATTAAGGTTACAAGTACAAAACCGTCTAAAAATCTGAGTTTAGTCTTTTTATTAATGTCTTTCATTTGAATATGTCACAGGGTAATAAGTTAAAATTGAGGAATGAAGAAAGTCTGACAATTTTGTACATATAGAGGAAAATCTTGAGACTCAAAATAGTGAGGGTTGGTATATCCATAAAATACCGAAAACTGGGGGGGGGGGGGGGGGGGTAGTTTATAATTTTTCTAGAATAATGTTAAAAATAATTTTGTTAAAGATTTGTTCTCGGAACATGCTAAGGATAAACATGTCGAAGAATCACATAAAAAGGGTAAGAATTTAGTTTTATTTTGCTAATATTTCCGAATAGGGTAAAAATCAGAACCAAACCGAAGAAACAAGGGGGTTTTCGACTACGTTTTTCGGTTTTCTGATATTCGAAGAGTTTTCAAGAATTAACAGCCCTATTCAAAATAATTGCGGCAATTTTAGTGAGTCTTATTGTTAGTTTATTCATGCGGAATATCTTTTTTTATAAATTTCCCCAAAAATAAATCAAGGAAATTTAAACAAATTAAAATTTTAGATCTTAAATTGACCTTGTAAAAAAGAAAACAAATCGCAAATTGAAAGAATGTCCAAAATGTAGGTTTTATTAAATATAAACAGGCTGACCTCGGTTTAAATACTTCATGGTGCTCCCCATTTACAAACAAAATAAGAATCGTGCGAGTAAATTAGGAGTATTTAAATTTGGATGATTTAAAACCAGTGCATGACTGTCAATATATAATTTAAAAACTTATAATTTAGGAAGAATGTACATACCTACCTTGTATATATTTGAAAAACGAGAAACAATTATCTTTATTTATTTCATTTTTTTAAATATTTTAAACACATTTACCTCGTTTATCCTCTAAACATATGTACATATTCACAGCCCTGTATAATTAACGTTGTGTTATTGTTAACATGTATATTCATTGAGATAGGACTGGGAGTTTCGTACGAGAATCGAGATCTCGAAAAATTCTCGATCTCGATAACCGAGTTCGGTCCGGTCTCTATTATTCATAATGCAGGTTGTCCAGTCTTATTAATGGGAAAGTTTTGTTTCTTTGAATGGGATTCTAATTTCGCATTAATCTAGTTTAGCCGGTTAGATTATAATCAAGAAGCCAAAATTTGTTCGAGCCAAAAATTTGTTCGCTATTCCCTAATTTTCACATATTTAAAATTAAAAGCTTTCGGGGACGGGATAAAACCCTATTTATTATACACCAAAAAGCTTCAGTTTCTTTTAATTTTATAATTTTCTAGCAAAATGTTCCATCGCTTAAACATGGTAGTTTTTATAAAAGAATTTTTTATAAATAAATATTTAAGTTTTGGGAGGTAATTATTTTTTATAAAAGATGTGTAAAATTTTCTTAAATTAAATACAAAAAAATTATTAATTTTAGAAAATCAAAAGAAATATCATAAAGGAATTGAGATTATTAATCTTGATGATGATGAAGAGGAAATGTATCCTGAGGAAATAAGTAATGTATTGGTTATTTTTTATCACCATTTTACATCAACATTCTCTTCATTATTTATGGATTAAGGACCCTGATAACTTAATTCGACCAAAATTTTTCATTTTTAAGCGTATTAACCATCTGAAAATTCAAAAATTCATGTTAAACGCTGCCTACTTCTTGATATCTAAAAATTCATTTAGTTAAGTCTAGTCCTATATAATGCAATTTAAACAAAAAACCTTAGTTTACCCCTCTATATTCCCATGATAGTTGCTTCCAGCGACAACTGGATACCCGGACCTTCACAATCCCGACAACCCCAGCTGCGGACTCATCACATCCGAAGGATCAGGCTTCAACTAAAGTTAAAAATTTTTTAAGATTTTTTGTCAATGATGGAGAACAACGAGATGAGTAAAATGGATGAAGAGAGTGAGTTAAAACTAGGTAAAATTTGTTAAATTTTTAAAATACAATTAGCTATAGTACTTATTATAACCTCCGAGTTAATATTTCAAAAAATTTTATGTGAATAGAGAACCATAATTAAGAATTAAGGTTGCTTGTCTCGCAGAATTAAGGTTACAAGTACAAAACCGTCTAAAAATCTGAGTTTAGTCTTTTTATTAATGTCTTTCATTTGAATATGTCACAGGGTAATAAGTTAAAATTGAGGAATGAAGAAAGTCTGACAATTTTGTACATATAGAGGAAAATCTTGAGACTCAAAATAGTGAGGGTTGGTATATCCATAAAATACCGAAAACTGGGGGGGGGGGGGGGGGTAGTTTATAATTTTTCTAGAATAATGTTAAAAATAATTTTGTTAAAGATTTGTTCTCGGAACATGCTAAGGATAAACATGTCGAAGAATCACATAAAAAGGGTAAGAATTTAGTTTTATTTTGCTAATATTTCCGAATAGGGTAAAAATCAGAACCAAACCGAAGAAACAAGGGGGTTTTCGACTACGTTTTTCGGTTTTCTGATATTCGAAGAGTTTTCAAGAATTAACAGCCCTATTCAAAATAATTGCGGCAATTTTAGTGAGTCTTATTGTTAGTTTATTCATGCGGAATATCTTTTTTTATAAATTTCCCCAAAAATAAATCAAGGAAATTTAAACAAATTAAAATTTTAGATCTTAAATTGACCTTGTAAAAAAGAAAACAAATCGCAAATTGAAAGAATGTCCAAAATGTAGGTTTTATTAAATATAAACAGGCTGACCTCGGTTTAAATACTTCATGGTGCTCCCCATTTACAAACAAAATAAGAATCGTGCGAGTAAATTAGGAGTATTTAAATTTGGATGATTTAAAACCAGTGCATGACTGTCAATATATAATTTAAAAACTTATAATTTAGGAAGAATGTACATACCTACCTTGTATATATTTGAAAAACGAGAAACAATTATCTTTATTTATTTCATTTTTTTAAATATTTTAAACACATTTACCTCGTTTATCCTCTAAACATATGTACATATTCACAGCCCTGTATAATTAACGTTGTGTTATAGTTAACATGTATATTCATTGAGATAGGACTGGGAGTTTTGTACGAGAATCGAGATCTCGAAAAATTCTCGATCTCGATAACCGAGTTCGGTCCGGTCTCTATTATTCATAATGCAGGTTGTCCAGTCTTATTAATGGGAAAGTTTTGTTTCTTTGAATGGGATTCTAATTTCGCATTAATCTAGTTTAGCCGGTTTGTGTTTCTGTAATCTGTTTAAACTTTTTAACGTTAAAGTTCCTGAACTGAAACCTCATTGTATTAATACCTGATTTAATTTGTTCAAATAGTTTTTGATTATAGTAAAAACTAATATTTGTAGCTTAAATATTAAAAATATCACAACGTTAGTTAATAGAGACGTCTGAGAACATTAAGACCAAGAGTATATTCCAAGTTCAAGATTCGAGACTATGTTATGACTCAAGGACAAAAATTTAATTACAAAGTTATTAGGCTTGATTCAAAGTATTTTCTAATCTTATTATACTTTAGCGCTACAGAAGAAATTCAGAGATATTTAAAAGTAAAGGCTTAAATATTACCCAACCTAAGGCGTATTTATGAAAGTCTAAAATGTTGGGATCACTTTACCTCAATATTAGGACCAACCCCCCCCCCCCCCCCCCCCCCCAAGGAAAATTTTATGTAAATAATCAAAACGAGTCTCGGACGTCTCTACTATTAGTTACCCCACAGATTTGTAAATATTTTTTCGTTATTATTAATTTTTCAGATTGTCTAGTCATAACGGAGAGTGTTTTTGGGTATTTAAAATATGTAGGTTCAAAAACTCCAAAGAAGGTCGAAATAGATTTATGAATTAAAAGCCGGAATACCTTTTTAGCTAACTTGAAACAGTTTTTTCGACTTATATCATCCTAGGCTGATCATAAAAACTGGTAAAAACCTTAAAAACACGCTCTTGTCATGACCAGTGATTCGAAATTTCGACATATGTACATTGCATGTATTTCAACAACAGTAAATATTTGAATTTTTTTAGCATAAATTATTCATACATATACCTATCTAATAGTTATAAAAGGTTTGCACTATTTGTAATGAAGTGTGCCTTCATATTTTTCCTTCTTTCCTTGCATTAAATAGAAAGTAGAGTTCGAACACGGACCGGTTTTTTCCGGGCCCGGTGGCCCGGAACCGGGTATTTTTGAGAAAACCCGGTTTTTCCGGGCTAATCGGTTTTTCCGGTTTTATCCGGAAAAACCGGTCCGGGTGCGATTTTGAGAAAAAACCGGGTTCCGGGCCCGGCATTTTTAAAAGTTCGAACTCTACTAGAAAGTGTCAATATTCCTTAGTGTTAATTACAATGAATAGGGTTAAGTGCTCAACAAAACTAGGGATGGGCCGGCTTACCCGAAACCCGGACTTTTTTCCAACCCGAAACTCGACCAAATTGGCGCAACAACGTAAACCTATGGAGCGTCGGCGAGGCGCTTGTGCAAAACCCCGATCGAGGCTTTTTTTATCATGTCGTTTCTGCATCTATTAAGATATATAACCGCATTTACTCACAAGAATTAGCTAGCAATACATTTATAGTTATAAAAATCATATGTGTTTAGGCCTAACTAATTTTATGAAAAAATTGAAAACAAAACCTAAACATTATAGGTATGCAGTAAATAGTACTACATATATTTTTTATGATATTTTACTTCTAAAACCATTTTACACCAATATAATTTCAGATTTTCTGTTTGTTTGACTTTTTAAAATTTAAAAAATTTTTATATTAATTTTATTTCATTTAGAAATTAATATTACGAAAGATGATGGCTAGACATAGACGGCAGATTTTTTTATATATTTAAACATTAAATGACGTAAAATAAAATTTGTTTATAAATTAAAGGGCATTTAAGGATATTCACGTGTTGCACTCGGAATGTCTTTTTTTAAAATAATTTTTCTTATTTCAAAATAAATTTACATAATTAAACAATAATGTACGGCAAAATAAATATGTTTATTTAATTGACCAAAAAATAATTTCTTATTTAATATTAATCTTTAATTAATTAAATAAAATAATTTTTAATTTATTAACCAATTTGTAATTTAAAAAATGAATTGTTTAAAATATTTATTTAAATTATTAGTATTTTTATTTTTTATTCAAATTATTAACGGGACAATAAAGCAAGGAAAGAAGAGGGTAATTAATAAATTCTCTTGAATATTTTTTTGTCATAATTATTTTAGAAATTCAATAATATTGATAATGAATTTATGGATACTTCTCGACAAATATCTACTTCTGTCGATGACGAAATTGAAGAATTAAATATTTTTGATATTTTTTATATTTTTGTGGAATTTGTTTATTATTTTTAAAGGTGACTCAGTGAGTCACTTTCACTTTTTGACAATTTTTTATGTACTTTTTGCAATGTACTTTACATTGCATCATTTTTATAATAGAAATTTTTGCCTATAAAAAGTAGGCAAAAATTTCACTTTTTCAATATCTTTTTTCGATATTCATTTTTTATAATATTCTGTGTGAATATTTGTTTTGATTGAGGATAAAGATTTTTAGTTGTATTTGTGTTAAATTTATTTGTTTATTTATCTAGATTAATTATTCTGTTGAATAATTAATCTGAGATATTTTCCCTATAAATTAAATAGGAAGGTAAAAAGAAAATCCTCTCTGAGGATAAGCATTTTTTACATTTGGTGCCACGAACCCTTACGAAGGAGGGAGTGAGATTTAAAATTAAAAGAATAATAAAGAGCTATAGGCTCAGATTATTGGAAGAGCTATATTTTGGAAAGCTCGTTAAAAATTTTTTAATTGAAAATTAAAATAAATAATTAAATTTATAGTGTTTTAAAAATGTCGGGGACTATACGGCAAGCCATGACGCCGGCTATAACTCGTTTACGCGAGCATTTTGAGGAGATACGCCCAGTTTTAGACGCCCAAGAGCGCACAGCTGAAGGAATAGAAATGTTAAGGACAAGATTAGTTAAAGTTCGACGTATAATAAATCGTCTTGAGGAAAAAGCCAATCAGTGGCAAGATTATATTCGAGGACTTCCAGCTAATGAAAGACAAGCGGAAGAACAGGTTTTAGCTAACTTTGCTCCATTGGAGCATCATTATGCGGAATGGATAGAAAACGCACATGAACTAATTGCAGATATTGAGATTGTTTTGGCTGAGTCTGAGGACGGCAGCACTCAATCCGATTTGTCAGTAGAGTTGGGAGTTGGCCAAAATAGACTGAATCAATCAAGAAGGCCACAAGTTTTTGTAAATGAAGGGCATACGCCGTTAAATGAGAATTTTGTTCGTAGGAATGAGTATAATATTCCTACACATTTGCCTAGAAATAGATTAGCTGAGTTCTATGGAGATCCTCTTGTTTGGCCAGAATTTTGGCAATCATTTAGTAGGACTGTTGACAGTTTAGAAATTGATCCAGGCCTTAAAGCACATTATTTAATACAGTGCTTGAGAGGAAAGGCCAAGAGAGCGGTTTTGGGTTATCGACCGATAGCCGAACATTATGAACCGCTAAAAGATGCATTAAAAAGGCAGTTCGGCAATGAAAGAGCTATAAGAGATACGCTTCATGCCGAATTGATAAGCCTTCCTGTGGCAAATGAGTCTGTTTATTCCCTTCGTTCATACGTTGAGGAAGTTGAAAGAATTTGTAGATCCCTCACAGCGATGGGAAAAGTCGAAGAGTAAGAAGTTTGAGATCTTTTGCTATTTTTGCCACGGAAACCATCATGCTGAGAAATGCGAAATAATAAAAGCGATATATCTGAGGACAAAAATTTTGTCAGAGCAAAATCGTTGCTTACTCTGTTTAAGAAAGGGTCATACATTGGAAAATTGTGAGTCCAGAATTAATTGTAATATTTGTAGAGAACGGCATAATAAATTAATATGTCCGAAATTGTATAAAAATGGAGAAAATAAAAAAGATTTTAGAAAAGGTAAGCAAGTAAATCATCTAGAAACTTCAGAAAAGTTACTTACTATAGTAGAAGAACCAAAAGAGTTTGAAAAAGAAAAGAAAGGACAGATTAAGAAAGATGAAAGTGTTAATCAAATAAATAAAAATATACTTAATAATGAAGATAATGGCGAAGGAAATGTTGTTTTAATGAAAGCAGACTTAATGTTGAAGGAAAGAAATAATAAAATAAATGTAAAATGCTTCTTTGATTCAGGAGCAACGGTCAATTTCTTATGTAATGAAATAGTTGAGAAATTAAAATTGAAAAAATTAAAAAGGACAGAATTAGGCGTTGTGCCATTTTTCAGAAAAGAGCCAATAAAGCTAAAAACTTCGTGTTATTCTTTAAAGGTTCTTCTTGATAATGGAAATTTTGAAGAAATAATTGTTTATAGTATTAATAAGAATTTGATGCCAAGATTTAAATGCGCAGATTTAAGAACAAATGAAATAGTCTGCGCAAATATAGTCCCTGATATGCTTATAGGGATGAAGCATTTTTGGAGGTTCTTTAAAAGAATAGAGCCTTTATCCGATTATTTATTTAAAGTTGAAACAACTGTAGGGCCAATAATTTGTGGTGAAATTAGCGGTGAAAAATTTAGAAAGTTAAATAAAAAGGAAAATTTATGTACTATATTAAGTTCCAACACTTTGGAAAATGAGGAACTTAACAATTATTGGTCATTAGAGACAATAGGAGTCAAAGATGATCCTGTTTGTAAAGATGATAAAGTTGCTTTGGACTTATTTAATAGTACAATTTAAAGAAATGAAAATGGAAGTTACATAGTAAAATGGCCATGGAAAATTGAAAGAGACAGTTTGACATCTAATTTTCCATTGGCATATAAAAGATTTCTAAATTTAATGGATAAATTAAAAAAGAATCCAGATTTATTAGATAAATATGAGGAAATAATTAATAATGATCTAGAAAGAGGTGTGATTGAAGAGTCTGAAAGGAAGAAAGGTGAAATAGAACATTTTCTGCCTCACCACCCAGTTATTAATACAAAAAAGGTGCGAATAGTTTATGATGCCTCGGCAAAACTTCGAGAAGGAAAAAGTTTAAATGAATGCTTATACCGAGGGCCAATAATTATGCCAGATTTAGCAGGATTATTAATTCGATTCAGAGTGCCAAAAATTGCCATGTGGGCAGATATTGAGAAGGCATTCCATACGTTAGAATTGGAAGAGGAAGATAGAGAAGTAACCAAGTTTATATGGGTTAAAAATACTAAAAAACCCATATCAACTCAAAATATTCGATATTTAAGATTTGCAAAAGTTCCCTTTGGGGTTATTTCTAGTCCATTTTTGCTATCAGCTACTGTCAGACATCACTTAGAGAAGTGTGATGACCCAGTTGCAAAGATTGCTAAAGAAAATTCCTATGTGGATAATATATTTATTGGAGTAGAATCGGCCAATGAAGCTTGGCTCGCATACAAAAGATTAAAAGAGATATTTAAAGATGCACAAATGAATTTGAGAGAATTCATTAGTAATAATATGGAGCTTAATGAAAGTTTCCCACTCGAAGATAGGCTGGAAAAGAATAAGCCTAAAATTTTGGGAATACCATGGGACATATCTACTGATAAGATAAATATTGTTTTTCCAAAAGTGGAATTAAATGAGAAAATAACTAAAAGAATAGTTCTTAGTGAACTAGCAAGTATGTTTGATCCTTTAGGACTTGCATCTCCTAGTATTTTATCAGCAAAATTGTTCTTTCAGTCTTTGTGGACTAAAGAGAATAAATGGGATGATAAGATTAGTGTCGAAAATGCAATGAAATGGAAAGAAATCACCAATTCATGGATAGTAGATCCCATCGAAATTAATAGAAGAGTTACTGATATTAAAAGCGAAAAACAATTACATGCATTTTCTGATGCATCAAAATGTGCTTATGCTGCTTGCATATATATTAAATCGGAATTTGAAGGAAAAATTCATACACAAATATTATATGCGCGAAATCGTTTAAAACCTAGAAAAGCAGAGGTTACAATACCACGCATGGAACTTTTAGGCGTGGTTATTGCTAAAAGAGCTTTAGAATTTGTAGAAAAACAAATCGGAGTTGAAATAAAAGACAAATTTTTATGGTGTGATTCAAAGCCAGTATTAAGCTGGATAAAGGCCGGAGGTAAAAATGAAAAATTTGTAGAAAATAGAATAAAAGAAATAAGAAAAAATAATGGAATAAAATTTGGTTATGTTAATACTATTGATAATCCAGCAGATATAGCCACTCGCGGTATAATGGCATCTGAATTAGAAAAATGCCGTATCTGGTGGGAAGGCCCTGATTGGTTAAAGAGATCTGAAAATAATTGGCCAAATGAATTAAATTTTGAAATTGAAAAAGAAAACGAGGATGATGATGATAATCAAGAATTAGTATTAAATTGTTCGAATAAAAATATAAATGATGAAGAAAATCTAACAAATTTTAATAATTGGAATTCATGGAATAAATTAATTAAATGTATTATGTTTGTAAGTATAGCAGTTCGTATCTGGATAGAAAAGAGCAGAAAAATTATAAAAGGAAAATTTCTTAGCGAAATAAATTTAGAAAATCGTATGTCAGCAAGTAATTTCAAAAAAGTTGAAATTTTTATTTTAAGAATTGCGCAAAGTTCTTATAAAAAAGAAAAGAACGAAAATTTACAGAAAATAATTGATGAAAATGGATTAATAAGATTAAAAACAAGGATTAGTAATTGTGAAGCGGAAGATTATTTTAAACATCCGATTTTACTGCCTAAAGGGTGTTTTGCCATTAAACTTTTATTGAGAAAAATACATGAAGAATTGAGTCACTCGGGAGTTGACTCAACAGTTGCAAACTTTTTAATGAAATTTTGGACACCATGCGCAAGGCGCATAACATAAATTGTTATAAAAGAGTGCAAAAAGTGCCAAAGAATCAGTTCACCTAAGTTTGCACTGCCAGATATGCCTATATTGCCTAAAGAAAGAGTAAGACAATCACGTCCATTTGAATTTGTTGGAGTGGATTATCTCGGCCCTTCTATGTGCAAAATAGAAGGAGGAAAAGTCAAGTTTTGGATTGCACTCTTTACATGTTTATCAACGAGAGGAATCCATTTAGACTTAATTACAGATCTATCTGCACTCTCATTTTTAGATATTTTAAGAAGATTTGTAGCGCAAAGAGGCGCACCAGTCAAGATAATTTCAGACAATGGCAATCAGTTTATAACTGTTGCAAAGGTAATAAATGCCAATATTGAAGGTAAATGGAAGAAAGAAAAAGCAAATAATGATGAAACGATATTTAATAATTTTTTATTAGAAAAAGAGATTGAATGGAAATTCATACCTGCTCTGTCTCCGTGGCAGAGTGGCGTTTATGAACGATTAGTAAAATTAGTTAAAGATTCATTTAAAAGATCTCTTGGAAGTCGTATATTAAAAATAGAAGAATTGAGAACATTTATAAAGGAAGTAGAAATGTCTATAAATTGTAGACCAATTTCTTACATATCGGTAGAAAAAGATGGGCCATCATGCCTGAGGCCAATTGATTTTATAATACCAAGCGTGGAAATTATTCAAAAATTTCCAGAAATTGAAGACGATAATTTTCGATTAGGAAAAATGAGCACGGCTGAACAAGTCCAAGAAAGATGGATAGCCACTTTGAAAACGCTTCAAAAGTTTTGGGATGCTTGGAAGCGTGATTATCTCATAATGTTAAGAGATAAAGCAAAGTGGACTCATCATAATCAAAGAAATGATTTAAAAAGAAGTCCAAGAATTGGCGAAGTTGTTATTGTCCATCAAGAAGGACAACCTCGTAATGTATGGCCATTGGGAAAAATAGTTGAATTGGATGGCACTCCAGCCAGAAGCGCAAAGATAAAAATAGGAGATAAAACTTTTATACGCCCAATTAATAAAATCTCTCCTTTGGAGATTGAAGATGAGAATATAGTTGGAGAAAATTTAAATAATGAGAATGAACAAGAAGATATATTGGACTTGAGTAAAAAGGAACCTGAAAAGTTAGTGAATAAAAATAAAAATACTCATCCGATGGTTACAAGATCGAAAGCGGCTTTGTGCCTACAATTTATGCAATTAATATATTTAATTGCAATTGCATTTGCTCAGCCATCAAGATATATAAATTGTAAAGGTTGTTTTATGAAGTGTAGAACTTTTGGCGTAGAAGCTAACGCAGTTGATTATATAAATAAAATTGAATTATGTTGCGCGGGAAGCTGCTTATTAGAAATAAATGGCATGTCAAGATTAGTATTTAAAATACCAAAAGATAAAACAGCATTGGATTATAAATGCCGAGCCACTTATTGGGGCAAAAGATACATGTATAGAGACTGGATTTCGTGTCCAGCAGTTGATCCATGTATAAGAATATCAGGTTTTCGTGAAAGAATAGTTAATCCTCAGTGCGAATCAATAGAAAGTTTATTATTGATTGGAATTGTAGCAGGATTTATTCTGACTATTATTCTATCGATAGCACTATTTGCCTGTAAGCTCTTACTAATTTTCGGAAAACTATTAAAAATAATTTGGAATATTGTTAAAATACCGATGGAAGTATTTTTTGCTCAGAAGAAAAATAAACAAAAAGATATAACTGAAAAATTATTATTGAATAATAGAAATAAAGTTAAAAATAATAAAATATTAAAGAGGAATAGAAGATTGAATAAATTAAGTTTTATGGCATTATTAGCCATATTTTCTATCTTTTTGGAATTAATTAATGGAGAAATTGAAGTAGTAGTTATACAAGCTAAATCTGAAGATTGTCAAAGAAAAGGAGGCATTTCTACTTGTAAAATGAATGCCGTGAATACTGTGACTCTCTTGCCAAATGAGCAAATAAATTCGCTCTCGCTAAAAAATAATAAAGGAATAATAATGGGAGAGCTAGAATTATCAATGCATGGATTGCAAATCCAATGCAATCAGAAAATACTTAGATATTTGAGATCTTATGAAGTCAAAGTTCAGTCAATCAAAAGATGCCCAGCTGCAGGAACATGTAAAGCTGGAAGATGTAATCACATTAGAACAAAAGATTATGTTGAAGAATTATCAGAATGGAATGATTATCCTGGTAATTCATTTTGTATTGAAGGAAAATCACTTTGGGGATATGGCTGTTCGCTGCCTGGAGCAGACTGCTATTTTTATAGAGTGTATGCCATACCAAAGTCAGATGAGATTTTTAAACTTGTGTCCTGTCCTACGTGGGATTATAGTATTGAAGTAGACATAGGACTCGTAATAAATGGAAGTATGACAAAAAAGAGATTTACTCTTAATCCAGGAATAACATTTAAATGGAAAGATATAAAATTTACTTTATTGGATATTACACCTCCAATGGCACCTGTTTTAAACAGTGAATTTATTATTGGAGAAAGAGGAATTGCAATTTCAGAAAATAGCAATTCTTATCTGGAGTGTTATGAAACGGCCGGAAATTTTTCAAAATGTGAATTAGAAACTAATGCATGTAAAGAATGTTGGTTAGAACAAGATATTGAGAAAATACGATGCGCATGTTCTGACTTTATTATTGAAAAATTAATAAAAGACCCGCGCAAATCATTACCATTGGAGATAAATCGTATAAGATTAAGAAGAAAAGAAAACATGATTATTAGTGAATCTAACTATTTACCAATCATGTTAATGATAAGATTTGAAGACTGGTCAATTTCTAGTAATACAGACATAACATATTGTAAAATAGAACCCGAATATTTAAAAGGTTGCTATAGCTGCATGGGAGCTATTTTTAAATTTAATTGTTCTACCGAATATGGATCGGCTTACGCTGAAATAAAATGCCCCGGAGGCAATATCTTCACAGCGAAATGTAATGAAAAAGGGATTGATCAAAAGATCGCACTTTCGTTTGATCATTCGGAGATTAATGAGATTTGTAATGTCTATTGTTCGGGAGGAATTACAAATTTCACATTAAAAGGACAATTAGAATTTATTTTACCAGAAAAGGCAAAGGTTATAGTAAAAGAAGGATCATCTAAAATATTCATAGAAAATAGTGAAAACAATTGGTTAACAAATCCATTTGCAAGTTTCCAATTTCTTGATTGGAAAAACATACTCGTTGATTTGATTAGTATACAAATGATATTTATGATTATTTTATCGTTTGTATTGATAATTATTGCGTTGAAGCTATTTTTAAAATATAATCCATTCTTTCGCGGATACAAACTCGCCGCATCGGCGTTTGTAATTACGCTTCTGGCGGGAGGTACACATTCTTCATGTGTAGAAAGATTGAAAAATGAAAGAGATTTAATTAAATTTGAAGAAATTAATATAATGTTAGAAGCCTGTGTGACTATACCTGAAAAGAATAAAATACAGATGAAGGAAATTGATTATAAAAATTTTCGAAGAGAGACAATTCTGAGTAATAAGAAGGAGGATAAAAGATCTCCTGTACAAAAGATACAAGAGAACCAGATAAGACAATTTCAGGTCATTCGGACTATCTCACAGGACTTCCCCTCATCTCTTTCAACTAATGCTTCTGCTCCAACAACAAAAAAGACTCTACATCAAAAGCAATCATCAAACAAACAAAAATACAAGAATTATCTGATAAAGCTCCAATGCGGCATACAAATAGAAAGTATTCTTCTCGTCACACATTCGGACATACAACAAATAATTAAAGGCAATGACAACAGCACCTCACCAAAGTCATTGCCAAAAACAGAATCTTCTACAAACTCAAGCGCTCTTCGATTATCATCACACGAACTTGCCAATATGTCGCATCAATGTTCAACTCTCTTCTTCAATGCAACTACAAAGAACATGGAGAGATGAGAGGATTCTTGGCGGGGAGTGTCGATGACGAAATTGAAGAATTAAATATTTTTGATATTTTTTATATTTTTGTGGAATTTGTTTATTATTTTTAAAGGTGACTCAGTGAGTCACTTTCACTTTTTGACAATTTTTTATGTACTTTTTGCAATGTACTTTACATTGCATCATTTTTATAATAGAAATTTTTGCCTATAAAAAGTAGGCAAAAATTTCACTTTTTCAATATCTTTTTTCGATATTCATTTTTTATAATATTCTGTGTGAATATTTGTTTTGATTGAGGATAAAGATTTTTAGTTGTATTTGTGTTAAATTTATTTGTTTATTTATCTAGATTAATTATTCTGTTGAATAATTAATCTGAGATATTTTCCCTATAAATTAAATAGGAAGGTAAAAAGAAAATCCTCTCTGAGGATAAGCATTTTTTACAACTTCTTCTAAATTAAATTTAGAAAAAGAATTAAACGAAACAACAAAATATTCTTTAAATAATAATCTGAATAATGAAAGAAAGTTTATTCGTGTACATCGAAATAAAGGAAAAAATCCTAATAGTTTACCTTCATCACCAACCCATATTTCAAATAATTCCTTTATTGGCAAGGATCAAATGAGCGACGTAATTATTTTTAATTTTTTAAAATTTTTAATTATTTGGGATTTAATAAAATAAGATTGTCAATTAAAAGATCATAATTAATTAAAAATAGAGAACGGACTTTATGAACAATCTCAATAAAAAGGATCTAGAAAGTCCTCAGAATTATCTAACATAAGTAATAATAGTTAATTGTTTGTGACACTAATTTTTTGTTTAGTAATTGAATCTTTCAGTATTTTCTAACAAAATTAACTCCAAAATTGCCTTTTCCTTATTTAAAAGTTTTTAAAATAATTATAAAATTTTAGGAAAATTTTTCAATATTTGATAATTATTTACTTATAAAATCCCTAAATAATATTCAAATAGAGGAGAAAGAAGAAAGACCTAAACAAAAACGTCGAGTGTCAAACTAATATTCAGACAATCATGAAATATGAGATTAAAATAAAATTTTAAACTATAAATTTGGAGAAAAGGAACAAATTTAACATAAAAGTGATTGGGTTATAATTTTCTTTTAGTAATTATTTTAATTTAATTTCAACTTTATTTCAACATTTTAATCGTAGAATTTATTTAATTTATATTAAAAATAAAAAATTTAAATTCGTTCTTATACAAAAACTTTATATAAAATTTTTTTATTTAACGTTATGTCTTTTAAATTTCACTTAAAACTTGCTAAACATTTCGATAATTCTTTAAATTCCTTGGATCTATTAATTTTTATAGATTCTAGGGAATTATGTATAATGTGGTGAGAATCGAGATGGAAATAACGGGATTTTTGAAAATTA
The DNA here is from genome assembly GCA_963681835.1 of Meloidogyne enterolobii. NCBI lineage: Eukaryota > Metazoa > Nematoda > Chromadorea > Rhabditida > Meloidogynidae > Meloidogyne > Meloidogyne enterolobii. Next base: position 66,376 of record CAVMJV010000023.1, read on the forward strand.
AATAATTAATAGTTTAATAAATTATGTAGACGTTTTTTTCAATTTACAAAGTCTGTTGTCCTTTACTAAAATAGTAAAATAAATTTTATTTAAATATATCGTGTTAAATTAACAAATTATTCTAAAATATAGTGATTCATCAAAATAAAAATAAATTGTAATTATTTAATATATAAATTATTATCATCAAGTCAATTAAATAATTAATTTTACTTAAAATAAAATTTAATTTGAATTTTATTCGAACAAAATATTTTAAGGAAAATATTAAAAAATAAAAATGAAATATTATTTATTAATTAACTCAATTATATTTATTTCGTTTAATTTGGATTTTGGAGGTATTTTTAAATAATTAAATATTTTATTAAACATTGAAAAACTGAAGTAATCCTAAAAACAAGTGAATAGCAACATAAATAATCCTATTCTGATGGAATAGGATAACTTGCTGAGAGATATGCTGGGAGATAAGTCCTTCATGTTATAGTCCAACGTTATATTTAGACGGAATTGAAAGTAGGGGTTGATAAAAGAAAGTTTAGGGGGTGAAATCTAATTTTAAAAATTGGATTGTTTAAAAACTTATCGCCAGGAACTCGTTTACATTAATGGGAACTTCAAACGAGATTTCATTAATTAAATAATATAAATGTGTATATGTCACAGTCCAAATTACAGTACAATAACGAATTGTATTTGGCCGTCAAATTACATTTAGATTGCGGAACTAGTCCGAATTATTTCCGGATAAAGAAAAGTACTATTAGTTGCAAGGATGAGTAATAAGAGAATGAGAAAAACAAAACTAATAGTGTGTTTTAGGATATTAATGTAAGTTGAAACGTAATTTGTACTAAATCGCAACTCAAAGTAATTTGGCCGGCTAACTGTAATTTGGTTTATTTAAATACTTATACGTAGATACATACAAATGCTATGATGAAATCAATTTTCTAAGTAATGACTCAAAATATGTAAAAGTTAAAAGCGACCCTTGTGATACAAATAATTTCCTACTTGATGTGAAATGTATCAAATTTGATTGTGGAATGAGTTTGTTTATTTATTTATTGGGCTGGCCAAAATATGCATACAAAATCGCAGAGATGCGCATATTTCAAAATGTGCGCTAGATATTAAACAAAATTAACTAATTTTTATCAGAAATTTAAATAAGTTAATTTTGATACATGTTTTGGCTAGCCTTATTTATAATTATCTGCTTATATTTTGAAGTAATTAATTATTATATATGTATATTTTGTGTAACGTAAAATATTTATTATAAGAAAAATATTTCTAAGAAATTTTTTATTTGTTTAAAAAGCTGGTTATATATATGGCTGTGGTATTTGTCAACACGAATCTCTTGAGAAAGATGGCCATTTTTGCACTTGTCACGAATGTACAACAAATTTTTGTAATAAAGCTACAAAGAATATTTATCAAAATATAATTCCAAAGTTTCTTATTGTTATGATTGTTTTTCTTTTCTGATTGTTTTTGGTTTTGGGGGTAAAAAATCAAAGTAAATAATTATTATTACAAAATTTAAATAATTATTTTTAAATAAACATTTAAAAATTTTATACTATTTTTTAATCTCTTTTAATTTAGAATTATTTTTTATCGCATGAGAAGAAGGAAAAATTGAAATTATACATAAACAAAAATTATTAAAAATTTAAATTTAGTATCTAAATAAAATTATTGTATAAATAACTCTCGAAAACTAAAAAAAGATTTATTCTTTTACAATAAATACAGGATTTTACAACTTATACATATGTATATCGTCATAACTATTCTTTAAAATTTTTATAATTTAATAAGCATAGTATTCTTTGTACCAACGTGTCGATGCTTCAATACTTTTTTCTTTACTTTTTTTGTCATTCTTTTTATTTTTATTTGCTTTACGTTTCTGAAAAGTAAAAATGATTATCATTACTGACACCCTTTTCAAATACTTTATTCTAATATTTTTCCTTTACCAAATCAAATTTATATTTTAGAATGAAAAATATCCTTAAATATTAAAATAAATTTAAAAATCAAAGAAAATTATTTTTATTCTTGAACAGTTTATATATGTTTCAAAGAATTAATTGGCAAAAACCCCCAGAAATAACGCCTCAATTTTTTATTTTTCAAAAATCTTTACCCTACCTAGCCTTTAAATTAAAATCCTTCCAGTTATCTAAAATACCTTTCTGAACTTAACATAATCAATAACTTCTGATTTGAACACTGAAATTTTTTGTCACAAAAATTGTAATCAATTTTATAGGGCTGATACTACATTTTTTAAATAAAATTTATGTATAAATCAGAAGTCGGTCAGAATTCCTATTTCCGCCGTTTTTCCCTCCGATTTCCGAGTTTCGAAATTTTGATCAAATTTCTGATTTCCGATGACTTTTCAAGTATTTTTTCCAATTCTATTTATTCCAATTTTTATGATATAAATTAATTTATTAATTGCCACTAGATAATTTATATAAATTTATAAATTAATCTTTACCTTACGTGATGGCACTTCAGACCAAAAGCCACCACCATCATCATCATTATCTTGTGCCAAAACCCCTCGTTGATTTTCCATTTTTATCATTCCATCAAGAATAAATAAAGCAATAAAAATTAAAAATAATACTTTTATCATAATTTTAGAATTAATAAAATATTTTAGAATTATTAAATTTAAAAAATTAAAAATTAAATTAATGGAGATGATAAAAGATGCTTTAAACTAAAGCTTAACTAAAGCTTGCCATGATATTCTAAGCTAAGTAAATATAATAATTTATTTTAAATAAAATACCCCAACATTAAATTTAAAAAGAAGGTTCGAGATATTAAAAGTCGTGGTTTGTAACATTTTTTAATTCTAGAATATTGCCAATAAGATTGGGCAAATTTTTTAAAATTTTATTTCTATCAAGCGACACGTTTTAATTTTTTGTCAATTATTATTTCACTTCCCTTATACTTTTTATAAAGCTTCCGCCTTTTATTTTTCAAGTCTGGCCTATTCCATCAGGTGACCGAATTTCATGATGAATTTTTGAAGGGTAAAATAGAAAAAAAGAAGTCTCCTCACAAGAAAGCTCATGACTGGGGTTTCCGGGTCCGGTATTCCGGAAACTGCGGTATTTTTGTAAAATGTTTATTTATAAAGTAAAAGAAAATGACTAGGATTAAATATGATTAAATAAAAAACAATTTTAATTAATCATTTGTGTCAAATTTAAGCAAAAAATATTCTTGTTTCTAAACATTCTCATACTTTCTTTCCATTAAAAACAATAAAAATAATATTTGGCACTCTATAAATGAAAAATATTTAATTTAAATTTATTTAAAATCTAATAAATAGATGTTCATCTATTGGGCGGCATTTATTGTTAATAAAATTAAAGATTCTAAATAAATGTTTGAAAAAATTCAAAAATAGTAATAATAATATTTTTTCTTAACTAAATTTCCGCCTCTGTAATCTCTTTATAATAAAATTAAATTTTAATATTATTTTTTAACATTCTTTATAGTTTGAAATTTTACTTAATAAATTTTAGTAGTTTTTTTTGTTTAAAATATTTATTCAAATCACAACCCTCTACCCATTTTTAAAACAAGCTAAAATTAAATATATGGAAATGTTGTAATTTATTTTTAAAAAAATTAATTAAAGAATAATTCCTTTCATTCAAAACAATTATTTTAATTTAAATTAAAATAATTTTTTTATTTTTATTTTAAAAACTTGTTTTATTTTTTTATTAAAGTTGATACTTAAATTTAAAAATAATTAAAAGTTTGATTAATTAAGAGTAAATATTTTTTTTATTTTATTATAAATAAAGAAGGAAAATAAGTTTTAAGAGTTCATTAATTAAAAAAAAATTTAAATTAAAAATAATTACTAAATAAAATGAATTTTTTTCTTTTATTTCCATTTTTGTTAATTAATTTTTGTTATTTCACAAACGGTGAAAAAGCAACAATTGAACAATGTGACAATGCGATGGATGCTGATTATAAAGCTGACTGCAAGTTTGTCAATTAATTTAGAGATTAATAAAATAATTTAAACTTTTGATTGGTTAATTTAATACTTTAATATCCAATTTCTTTTTATTTTTATATTCGATATTTTTGTATTTTTAAAGTTTTCTCAGCCCTTTTTTCAATATACCTTTGTCTAGGAATTTTGTGAGACTTAAAAATCCATAAACGAATAAATTTTAGATGTTTAACTGATTTTCCTACATGTATGAAATCATTAGTATCTGAAGGAACGTGTACAAAAGACAATTATCCAAATAAAAACTTTATTGAAAAACCGTGCAGTAATGTGTATTCGAAATGTTCTTCGGCGAAAAATGGATGTGAAGCTGGTATCTGTGCATGCTTTGAGTAGGAAATTTAATACTATCTATTTTTTGAATTATTAAATAAAATGTTGGAATATATTAACAAAAGTTGGGGAATCTGAGAGATTCCGTTAATATTTGCCTCCACAACCTCAACAAAAACCTAAAAAATAATAACGGGTCACCCTGACTAAATTTTCCAATGGGAAGGGGAATCTAATATTTTTCTCGATATTCCCTATATTTCTCCACAAATAAGCCTCCAGTAAATCTTCATTTTTTTCAAAAATCTTTAATAAATTTATTTTATAATACTAATTTAATAATTTAAAATATAAAAATTAAAGTTCGATTGTTGATTGCTTGTTCAAAAATACATGTCAGTCTATACCAAAATTTACCGGCAGTTCAGCAGCAGTTAAACGTATATTTTTAATTTATACTTCTAAATTATAAAATTAAATATTTAGGCGTTCGAGCATCTGATAAAGCTATTAATTTTAACAATTTATTTGATACACATTTTGAAAAAATTGAATAAAGAAAATTAAAATAGATTAATAAATTTTTAGATTAATGAACATTGTAGCATTTATTTTAAAGTTGTAGCAGCGCCTTTCTTACAATATTACTTATGATATTTTTAATTAAATGATTTTAAAAATTTTTTGAAAAATTCAAAAGTTAAAAATACTTTCTCGTATTTGATATTTATAGAAATTAGAAAAATATGTATAATTACTTTCAGCCCTGCACACATTTTGAATAGTAAAGGCGTCTTCGCTCAACTTGCTAATTCATTAAATTGTAGCCTTGACTTCAATTATTTTCTAACCCCAATTCGAAACCCAGCATTTTCCAAAAATTTCCATTAAAAATTAAAACTAGCTTTTTGGCTTTCCAAGAGTAAAAAAATTTCCACACGGAGCGCTAAATATTAAATTTTTTGTCGCCTACGTCGTTAATTTATAGAATATTTCTATAAAAGTTAGAAAAAGAACATTTTGATAATTTTTAAGGAGTAATAAAAAATATTATTTAAAAATTTAATTGTTCAAGAAAGATTTTGTCAAAGAGTTAGTGGAAATTCTTGGCAAAAAAACTATAGTAACAATAAAATTAGTTATTGCCTTAATAATGGTAATAATGGAGTTGCATTAATTCAATTAAAGGGCAACGGAATTAAAATGCAGACAAATAATTTAATAAAAGCATTAAAATTAAAAATTTATAAAATTACATATTACATTTTATTATTATTCTAAGGAAGATCTTGGCAAGATCGTTCTTTGGCAAGTCTTCCAAACAATATTTCTGTTAAAAATTTATAAAAATATTTTTTCTGATTTAAAATAAAATTTAATAATTTATAAAACTTTCCTCTATTATTTTTCCTTTCTTTTGCATTTAATATTATTTATTTTATCAAGTCTTGCTTCCATTTTTGCTTCATGGCCGGAAGTTGTAATTATTGATTAATCAATATTTAAAATTTTGCAAAAATACATAAGAGCTGTAAAATGCTCAATGAATGCCTCTCCTCTTCATAATATGTATAGATTTTTATTTAAAAATTTATTTTAATTAATATAAAATATTCATTTTTGTATAATAAAAATTTAATAATTTAAGTTTCTTATTTAGATGTTTTTAATAAATTCTTAATTTGTCTGGAAATAATTAGTTATGCTAAAATTAAAAAAAAACTTTTTTTTTCAATCCAAATTTAAGTTAGCCAACTTTCCGAAGTTGTAAAAACACCCAGAACTAATTTTTTAAACAAAAAAAAAACCGGATTTTTCGAAAAATGAATTGAAATTTGCCGGCCAATTTCCGGACAAATTAAAGCTGGTTTGAGGCAGAATTTGGAAATCAAATTATATTTTTTAATTTGAACACTTCTAAAATATTTTACTGACTGATTGTTAGAATATTTTGAACTTTTTTAATTTTCCCAGAAATAATTTTTAAAAAATTTTTAGATGAAAAACTATTTTCCCTAAATTTCCGAATAGTTTTATTTAAATGAAATTTATTTTTGTCTTAACATATTTTTTGATTGTGTTTTTCACAAATTTACCTCAACCATTTGTTAGAGGAGCGGGAAGTAGCTTTGGTGAGTTTAAATTTTAAATAATAAAAATTTATTTTGTATTGCCTTCGGGAATTTGGGGAATTTCAGCCCAATTTTATATCAAGTAGTGAAAATTATACAAAAAATTATAAAAAAAAGTTTCCTTCATCATCCCTTTTTATTTTGAAATATTAATTAAATTATACCAAGCTTCTATAAATTTAAAATTAAATTTATCTTCTACTTTTTCATAACTTATCTTCCCAATACATAAATAGTCCCCAATCCTCTTTAAAAAGTAACTTTAGCTTTTCCTATTATTTATACAAATAATTACTCATCGTTCAAGTCCTTTACATATGCGCGCTTAATATATTAAAGCAGCTGGGCTATAGCTATTTCTCTCCTTTAGCTAGAGCAAAAGGTTATTCGGCGCTGGGAGCGAACCAGCATCTTCAGAAGACCGGACTGATGTGTTAGCCATTACACCATACTGACTATGCACAGCCTTAGGAATTAATAGCTATATGCTTTACAATATTCAAGTCCCAGCCAAATTTACGTTCCGGCAGAACACTACAATAACTAATTTCCACAATCAACCTTTAATACCCATTAACAACCTCTCGCCCTTTTTTATATTTACAAGATTTAATTTTATAAAATTTTTACTATATTTAAACAGAAAAAATTCGAAGATGTTATTATTACAACCCAAATGGGAATGTTAAAAGTTATTCTCTAGTAGAGCTTTCTTTTCTAATTCGAATACTAGAGAATATTGTGCCTGATGAATTTTACGCGAATGATGATCAAATTTTAGATATTTTTGTTGGAATAGGGGAAGGAATACTTGGAAAGTATAACTTGTCTGATGATTACTTCCTTCAATGTCTTGTAATAAAACTTGACAATGTGAGAGGATTTAAAGCTTTTTTAAATTTAATAAAACTTTAAATAAAGGTAATTAACTATTATGAAAGAATAATTGCTGGTTACGAGATAGTTTTGGGCCAAGAAATTGGGGTAAATGAAAAGAATTTTTATTTGCTTTACCATTTGTATGCTCTAGCAAGAACTCTTATCAGAATGTTTTTCCAATCAAATTATTTTGTCACATATACAACTCTTTTCAGACAAAATACTGCGTGAGTATGTTTAAAATGAAGTTATTAATTTTAAGAATTTATAAATTAATTGTTGAAGTTGATAATAGATACTTTAAATACTCAAAAAATTTATTGTTAAAGTGTGGGAGTTAAATTTCTCTCCTTTAGCTAGTCTACTTTTTCATACCTTATCTTCCAAACAGTCCCCAATCCTCTTCAAAAAGTAACTTAAGCTTTAACTTAAGCTTACATCTTGTTTATAATATTTTCATGAATTAAATTGTTATCATTATAATACTTTTAGTAAAAGTATTATAATCTTAATGAAATTTAGGAAAAGTATTTCACTGATTCGCTACGTCAAACCTTATGATGTTTTTGAAGTACAAACAAACAAACTGCATATTCATCTAGTGGATCTAAATAATATTTTTACTCGGCGGAGTAATTTTGACGTAATCCATGATGATGTCAGGGGTAAATTAATTATTTACTAGACTAATAAATCTTGTATTACATCTTGTTTATAATATTTTCATAAATTAAATATATATCTCTATGCAGTAAAATATTTTGTTTATCCTAACAAAAAATATACTATATCCTAAACATCTCTCCCCCCATCCCGCCCCAATAACACTCTTCCATCCTCCACATACATATCCATTCTTTCCCTCTAATTACCTTAATTGCTTTATATTTTATTTTATTGTCAGTTAATTATGTGAATGCAGTGAAAACTTTGGAAGAGGTAGAAACTGAGATAATCAACCGATATGTTGTAAATTTCAGTGGAAATCAGAATCATGAAAATTATAATACAATAGAACGTTACGAAGAGATTATATTTACGTTCACAAGTAATTATTATTTTTCTTTTTATCTGTCTCTTCCTTTCAAGCTACAAATTTTATAAGTAAAATAAAAAAGTTATGGAAATGATTTATTAATTAATAGTGCTCAACGATTTGAGCTAATTAATTAATCAAAATCATTAATAATTAAATTAGGTATATATAAAAAAATTCCTATTAGTTAATACTGATTTCATTCCCGATCCAAAATCGGGATCGGTTTCACTATGCCTAAATTCTGATATAAATTCTGGTAACGCTTAAACCAAGCTCAAATATTGTGAATATTAAGGGTGGCATGCCAACTACTTCAAATTCTCAGGATTTCGGAAACAATTTAACTAAATTTTAATTTTTGTTTAAATTTTGTTGTGTATTAGACACCCAATAATACAAACAAAATAAATAAATAATAAGGAATTTATTATTTTCAAATAAAATACAATTTAAATTTGTGACTGCGTCACTGAATGAATGGATTGAATAAAAGAACAGACTGAACAGACTGGGGGAATAAGGAAATGCTTAAATAGACAAATGAATTGGGCGGGAAGGAAATGTCAAAGTGTCGATTATGTATTTTTGAATTGAGGTCATTTGAGTCTAACATCTCCAACATCTCCCTTTTTAAGATGATGCTCCCACCGGATTGGATTCATATTGTGTCTTGCTCGGGTCCGGGTCCAGAATTTTCCTTTGAATTCGTTGACGAGAGGGATATCGCCTAGATATCTTCTCTGTCTCTGGTTGGTGCATTTCCTTTTGTTTCGGAGAACCTTGAGATTGATGTGGAGGAATGTGAACGGAATGATCAGTGTCATCTGACATGAATCTACGTCTCAGTTGATTCGCATGTCTATGGACGTCTCGTCCTAGAGATGGAACTGATACTCTGTAGGTCGGTGAATTTCCTACTTTCTCTATGATTGTTCCTGGCAACCAATGTGTTTTGTTCTGACGGTAATTTAGCAGATAAACGGGGTCTTTTGGAGCGAATGAAGAATATTTGGCTCCATGTTTCGTGTTGAATTGGTTTGCCATTTTCTTGGTGTATTCCTCTCTATTTTTCTTCTCAACAGGAATTTTCTTTTGTTCAGCAGGGTGAACTAAAGTTAATTGAGTTCTCAATTTTCTTCCCAAGAATAGTTGATCTGGTGAATGTCCTTGTAATGCAGAATGTGGTGTTGATCGATATGCTAGAAGCATCTTTTCGCACCATAATTTATCTCCTTTACCCTTCTTCATTCCTCTCTTGAACGTGTCGACAAATCTCTCTACTTGTCCATTTGACTGAGGATGGAATGGAGGAGTAAATGTTTGCTTAATTCCATATTCTTTGCAGAATTTAGCTAATTCGGAAGAACGGAATTGTGTTCCATTGTCGGAAACAATTTCTTTAGGACATCCTAATCTGTATACAAGATTTCGAAGTGCCTCAACTGTATTTTTAGCAGAAATGTTGGGCATGCAGTATATTTCTGGCCATTTGGAATAAGCATCTACCAAAAGAAGGTAAGTGTGGCCGTCTTGACATGGTCCTGCAAAATCTATGTGGACTCGATGAAAAACTTCTTCAGGTGTTTTCCACGGTGTCAGCGTAGTTTTGATTGGCAGTTTAGCAGCTTCTTGACATTCTTGGCATAGACGAACTGTCTTTTCAATGTCGGAGTTTATCTGTGGCCAATAGACGTGCTCTTTCGCTATGGCTTTCATTTTAACTACTCCAGGATGTGCCAAGTGAAGTGCTTTAAGAATAGAATTTCGCAGTTTCACTGGAATAATAGTTCGATTGCCGTAAACTAGACATCCCTCTATTTCCGTTATTTCTTGTCTTTTCGGGAAATAGGGTTGAAGTTGTATGTCTTTGCAGTAATTCCAATCTTCTTTAATTTTCAAAACCAGTTTTTGAAGTATTTCATCTTCTGAAGTGTATTTCGCAATATCTTCGGCTGTAACAGGTAAAGGCTGAATTTGTGTTCCCAATGTAGAATTTACGAAGCATTCGGTACTAGAGCAAATGTTGGCGATTAGTACGTCTTCGTCGGGTTTTGGGTAATTAGCAATTAGACGAGAAAGTACGTCTGCCTTTCCGAAGTCATTGGTTTTGATGTATTTAATTTCGAAATCGTAGTTTGAAAGAATGATGGCCCATCTTTGTAGACGATTTGCAGAATAAATAGGAATACCGGTTTTTGAACCGAAGATGGCCAGTAGTGGTTTATGGTCAGTCAGCAGTGTGAATCGTCGACCATAAATCATTTTATGAAATTTTTGAACGGCGAATACTAGTGCAAGAGCCTCTTTCTCAATTTGGCTGTAGTTTCTCTGCGCAGGTGTGAAGGTAATAGCCGAATGTTCTACTGCTTTTTCCGTGCCATCAGGAAATGTATGGCTAATTACAGCGCCTATTCCATCTTTGGATGCATCAGCGGCAACAATAATAGGTAAAGACGGATCGTAGTGGGTCAGTAGAAGATCTGACAGAAGAATTTCTTTAGCCTTCTCAAAAGCTTTTTGCTGTTTTTCTGTCCAAGCCCATTCTACGTCTTTACGAAGGAGTTCATCCAATGGTGCTCGAATTTCACGCATTGTTTTGATGAATTTGCCGTAATAATTTAGTGCACCGAGAAAAGAGCGTAACGATGAAATGTCGTGTGGCGCAGGCATTTTGTGAATTGCTTCCGATCTCTTCGGATCTGGACTAATGCCTTTTGAAGTAATCACATGTCCTAAGAATTTTATCTCGGACTGCAGGAATTTGCACTTTTCTGGTTGAATCTTCAAACCAAAATCTTGAATTTTTGTAAATACTTTTCGCAGTATTTCATTGTGCTCTTTGATGGATCGACTAGCAATGATTACGTCATCCAAATAGCAGAAAGCACCGTTAATGCCAGTAAGAACTTGGTCCATCAAATGTTGAAATATCGACGGAGCCGATTTAACACCGAAAGGAAGGCGTTGGCATTGCATTAGGCCTCGATGTGTGTTAATCCCACACAATCGTTTTGATTCATTGTCCAGTTCGATTTGTAGGTAAGCATCCTTTAAATCTAGTTGGCTGAAGAAACGTGCACCGCGCAATGATGCGTAAATATCATCTGGCCTTGGAAGTGGGTGTCGATTTAATTCCAAAGCATTATTAAGGCCTGTGGAAAAATCTATGCAGACTCGTGTTTTTCCACTTTTCTTTTTAACAGCAAGAATTGGAGCAGCCCAGTGACTGAATTCGATCGGTTTAATTGCACCGATTTCTAGTAAACGATCCAGTTCTTCATTGACGGCTTGCAGTGCGCCATGTGGTACTGGTCTAGCTTTGCAGAATATCGGACGAGCCTCTGGTTTCAGAAAAAGATGAGCTTTTGTTTTGGTGCAAAAGCCTAGCTTTGAATCGAAGACTTTTGGAAATTTTCTTTTCAATTCCTTCTTCAGGCTCTCTTCGCGCTCAGCGTCGATCGAAGTTTCCTTTTTGATTTCTGCTATGCTCCTTTCTTTAGAAATCCATTCAGAAGATATTTCACGTGGAAATATGTTTAGCTCTTCAATCCAAGGAATACCTAGCAGATCGTGTACTATCGATTTGCTCACATAGCCGATCAGCATCTTAGGTTTGGATTTGTAACTGACTAAGCATTCGAACATTCCACTAGTTTCGAAGGAAATATCATTGCAGTTTTTAACTTGCAGATTGGCCTCTTGTAGTTGTGGTTTACCTAGCTTCTTCCAGGTATTTTCAGTGAAGATTGAAACTTGTGAAGCAGTGTCCAGTTTCATTTCAATCTGTTGACCATTAATATCCACGGAAATAGTGTACCATTCCGGGCCTTGAGCATTCAGAGTCAAACAATATTTTGAAGCCGTGATTGTTTGAATGCGTCGAACATTGGTGCTGGATTTCTGGCTTTTGCAAATCTTTGCAATGTGGCCTATTTTACCACAATTGTCGCATTTGGAATTTCGATGTCGACAATCTTTTCGCCAGTGGTCTGATCTACCACAAGAATAGCATTGCCTTTCATCATTAGGCTTTGAATAGCTTTTAATTGGCGAATTTTGCAGAATTTTTCTACCCCCTTGAAGATGAGGTTTGCCTTTCTTTTGCTTTTTACGCCATTGCTGAGGTTTTGTATGGATGGCATTTGTAGAGGAAGAACCTGTATTAGCAACAGCAAGCGAGTTTGCACTCTCGCGAATCAGTAAGTAGGATCTACACTCTTCTCCAAGCTTTTCAAGAGTGAGAGCTTCGTTCTTGCGACGAGCTTCCTCTAATAATTGCAGACATTTTTGACGAAGGTCGTGGTACTCATTTCGTAAGCCAACGACCATGATCAGACATTTAAGTGTTTCTTTACTTAAAGTCAGATCTGCAGTTTCGCAGGCAGCATTAACTTCTGCGATGAATGAAGAAATGTCTTGACCTTGATGTTGAATCATTTTGAAGCATTCATATCGGCGGACGAATAATGAACGAGAGTCCCCGAATAATTCTTTTAGCTTAGCAATACCGTTGGCGAAGGTCATGTTGTCAGGCAGTGTCGGAAGAATGGCGTTGCTGAATAATGCATATTCACAATCACCTAATTTTCCCATAAGTAAGCGCATTTTGGCAGCATCAGGAAGACTTTTCCCGTCTTCAAGAAAGAAATTGCTGTAGCGTTTATACCAGTTGTCGAATGTTAGACCGGCCTCAGAATCATAGTTGAATTTTCCGATTCTTGAATCAAGGGAGGCGGCAAGTGTAGCAGCGCTAGCGCTAACATCATTTGGATTTGGAGGTGTGCCTGCTGAACCGACGCCTAGCCGATTTGTTAACTCTTGAAACGAGTTAAGCAGTTGCTGAACTTGAGCAGGAGTAAAGGTCGCCATAATCAATAATTAATCAAATTTGGAAGTGAAGAATAAGCTCCGACGGCGCCTAGCCGCTTCCTTTTCCGCCTAGGAATAGGTGTAGAGGAGCAGAAATAAATAGGGCTTTTGTAGGAATATCAGGACCAGCGCCTAGCTGTTTTATCACAAGTTCCTAGCTCGTGAGTCCTTTGAATCAGAGAGATAACAAGCGCCTAGCTTGTTTATTGATTTTGGTGTTGGCGTTTAGAAGCGACGCCAAATTATTGATTTGTACGGGGGGGGGGGGGGCAACTGAAGTTCTTTTAAAATCAAAAATAAACCTGCAGAATCGGCGTTCGGATCTGACGAACGCAAAAATAAAATTTTCTTTTTGAAGTCCAAACAAAAATTTCCAAATTTCTTTTCGACCAAAGCCAAGTCGAAAATCCAATAAAATTGATGTCAAGCAAAGTTTGGCTTGTAGTCAAATTAAATAAAATTTGTTGAATCAGAATAAAATTTGCAGTCAAATAAAGAATTTGTCAAATCCCAAAATTCTTTTTAATTCACTCTAAAAAGTTTACGACCGCGCCAGTGTTGTGTATTAGACACCCAATAATACAAACAAAATAAATAAATAATAAGGAATTTATTATTTTCAAATAAAATACAATTTAAATTTGTGACTGCGTCACTGAATGAATGGATTGAATAAAAGAACAGACTGAACAGACTGGGGGAATAAGGAAATGCTTAAATAGACAAATGAATTGGGCGGGAAGGAAATGTCAAAGTGTCGATTATGTATTTTTGAATTGAGGTCATTTGAGTCTAACATCTCCAACAAATTTTAATAAAATTATTTATTGATAATATTTAAATAAATAAATATTTATTAATATAACATTTAAGGACCCGCCGATAACGCGGTGATAACAAATGAAGAACTGATTGAATTGAATAATATTGATGTTGGAAATGATTTATATAAACTTTTCTATTCAGAATATATTTTAACTCGACAAAATCTTCAATCAAGATTACAGGAACTTTTGATAAATCCTTATTTGATTAATCAAATGGGAGGGAATATTGTGTATATTTACAAGATTTAATTTTATAAAATTTTTACTATATTTAAACAGAAAAAATTCGAAGATGTTATTATTACAACCCAAATGGGAATGTTAAAAGTTATTCTCTAGTAGAGCTTTCTTTTCTAATTCGAATACTAGAGAATATTGTGCCTGATGAATTTTACGCGAATGATGATCAAATTTTAGATATTTTTGTTGGAATAGGGGAAGGAATACTTGGAAAGTATAACTTGTCTGATGATTACTTCCTTCAATGTCTTGTAATAAAACTTGACAATGTGAGAGGATTTAAAGCTTTTTTAAATTTAATAAAACTTTAAATAAAGGTAATTAACTATTATGAAAGAATAATTGCTGGTTACGAGATAGTTTTGGGCCAAGAAATTGGGGTAAATGAAAAGAATTTTTATTTGCTTTACCATTTGTATGCTCTAGCAAGAACTCTTATCAGAATGTTTTTCCAATCAAATTATTTTGTCACATATACAACTCTTTTCAGACAAAATACTGCGTGAGTATGTTTAAAATGAAGTTATTAATTTTAAGAATTTATAAATTAATTGTTGAAGTTGATAATAGATACTTTAAATACTCAAAAAATTTATTGTTAAAGTGTGGGAGTTAAATTTCTCTCCTTTAGCTAGTCTACTTTTTCATACCTTATCTTCCAAACAGTCCCCAATCCTCTTCAAAAAGTAACTTAAGCTTTAACTTAAGCTTACATCTTGTTTATAATATTTTCATGAATTAAATTGTTATCATTATAATACTTTTAGTAAAAGTATTATAATCTTAATGAAATTTAGGAAAAGTATTTCACTGATTCGCTACGTCAAACCTTATGATGTTTTTGAAGTACAAACAAACAAACTGCATATTCATCTAGTGGATCTAAATAATATTTTTACTCGGCGGAGTAATTTTGACGTAATCCATGATGATGTCAGGGGTAAATTAATTATTTACTAGACTAATAAATCTTGTATTACATCTTGTTTATAATATTTTCATAAATTAAATATATATCTCTATGCAGTAAAATATTTTGTTTATCCTAACAAAAAATATACTATATCCTAAACATCTCTCCCCCCATCCCGCCCCAATAACACTCTTCCATCCTCCACATACATATCCATTCTTTCCCTCTAATTACCTTAATTGCTTTATATTTTATTTTATTGTCAGTTAATTATGTGAATGCAGTGAAAACTTTGGAAGAGGTAGAAACTGAGATAATCAACCGATATGTTGTAAATTTCAGTGGAAATCAGAATCATGAAAATTATAATACAATAGAACGTTACGAAGAGATTATATTTACGTTCACAAGTAATTATTATTTTTCTTTTTATCTGTCTCTTCCTTTCAAGCTACAAATTTTATAAGTAAAATAAAAAAGTTATGGAAATGATTTATTAATTAATAGTGCTCAACGATTTGAGCTAATTAATTAATCAAAATCATTAATAATTAAATTAGGTATATATAAAAAAATTCCTATTAGTTAATACTGATTTCATTCCCGATCCAAAATCGGGATCGGTTTCACTATGCCTAAATTCTGATATAAATTCTGGTAACGCTTAAACCAAGCTCAAATATTGTGAATATTAAGGGTGGCATGCCAACTACTTCAAATTCTCAGGATTTCGGAAACAATTTAACTAAATTTTAATTTTTGTTTAAATTTTGTTGTGTATTAGACACCCAATAATACAAACAAAATAAATAAATAATAAGGAATTTATTATTTTCAAATAAAATACAATTTAAATTTGTGACTGCGTCACTGAATGAATGGATTGAATAAAAGAACAGACTGAACAGACTGGGGGAATAAGGAAATGCTTAAATAGACAAATGAATTGGGCGGGAAGGAAATGTCAAAGTGTCGATTATGTATTTTTGAATTGAGGTCATTTGAGTCTAACATCTCCAACATCTCCCTTTTTAAGATGATGCTCCCACCGGATTGGATTCATATTGTGTCTTGCTCGGGTCCGGGTCCAGAATTTTCCTTTGAATTCGTTGACGAGAGGGATATCGCCTAGATATCTTCTCTGTCTCTGGTTGGTGCATTTCCTTTTGTTTCGGAGAACCTTGAGATTGATGTGGAGGAATGTGAACGGAATGATCAGTGTCATCTGACATGAATCTACGTCTCAGTTGATTCGCATGTCTATGGACGTCTCGTCCTAGAGATGGAACTGATACTATGTAGGTCGGTGAATTTCCTACTTTCTCTATGATTGTTCCTGGCAACCAATGTGTTTTGTTCTGACGGTAATTTAGCAGATAAACGGGGTCTTTTGGAGCGAATGAAGAATATTTGGCTCCATGTTTCGTGTTGAATTGGTTTGCCATTTTCTTGGTGTATTCCTCTCTATTTTTCTTCTCAACAGGAATTTTCTTTTGTTCAGCAGGGTGAACTAAAGTTAATTGAGTTCTCAATTTTCTTCCCAAGAATAGTTGATCTGGTGAATGTCCTTGTAATGCAGAATGTGGTGTTGATCGATATGCTAGAAGCATCTTTTCGCACCATAATTTATCTCCTTTACCCTTCTTCATTCCTCTCTTGAACGTGTCGACAAATCTCTCTACTTGTCCATTTGACTGAGGATGGAATGGAGGAGTAAATGTTTGCTTAATTCCATATTCTTTGCAGAATTTAGCTAATTCGGAAGAACGGAATTGTGTTCCATTGTCGGAAACAATTTCTTTAGGACATCCTAATCTGTATACAAGATTTCGAAGTGCCTCAACTGTATTTTTAGCAGAAATGTTGGGCATGCAGTATATTTCTGGCCATTTGGAATAAGCATCTACCAAAAGAAGGTAAGTGTGGCCGTCTTGACATGGTCCTGCAAAATCTATGTGGACTCGATGAAAAACTTCTTCAGGTGTTTTCCACGGTGTCAGCGTAGTTTTGATTGGCAGTTTAGCAGCTTCTTGACATTCTTGGCATAGACGAACTGTCTTTTCAATGTCGGAGTTTATCTGTGGCCAATAGACGTGCTCTTTCGCTATGGCTTTCATTTTAACTACTCCAGGATGTGCCAAGTGAAGTGCTTTAAGAATAGAATTTCGCAGTTTCACTGGAATAATAGTTCGATTGCCGTAAACTAGACATCCCTCTATTTCCGTTATTTCTTGTCTTTTCGGGAAATAGGGTTGAAGTTGTATGTCTTTGCAGTAATTCCAATCTTCTTTAATTTTCAAAACCAGTTTTTGAAGTATTTCATCTTCTGAAGTGTATTTCGCAATATCTTCGGCTGTAACAGGTAAAGGCTGAATTTGTGTTCCCAATGTAGAATTTACGAAGCATTCGGTACTAGAGCAAATGTTGGCGATTAGTACGTCTTCGTCGGGTTTTGGGTAATTAGCAATTAGACGAGAAAGTACGTCTGCCTTTCCGAAGTCATTGGTTTTGATGTATTTAATTTCGAAATCGTAGTTTGAAAGAATGATGGCCCATCTTTGTAGACGATTTGCAGAATAAATAGGAATACCGGTTTTTGAACCGAAGATGGCCAGTAGTGGTTTATGGTCAGTCAGCAGTGTGAATCGTCGACCATAAATCATTTTATGAAATTTTTGAACGGCGAATACTAGTGCAAGAGCCTCTTTCTCAATTTGGCTGTAGTTTCTCTGCGCAGGTGTGAAGGTAATAGCCGAATGTTCTACTGCTTTTTCCGTGCCATCAGGAAATGTATGGCTAATTACAGCGCCTATTCCATCTTTGGATGCATCAGCGGCAACAATAATAGGTAAAGACGGATCGTAGTGGGTCAGTAGAAGATCTGACAGAAGAATTTCTTTAGCCTTCTCAAAAGCTTTTTGCTGTTTTTCTGTCCAAGCCCATTCTACGTCTTTACGAAGGAGTTCATCCAATGGTGCTCGAATTTCACGCATTGTTTTGATGAATTTGCCGTAATAATTTAGTGCACCGAGAAAAGAGCGTAACGATGAAATGTCGTGTGGCGCAGGCATTTTGTGAATTGCTTCCGATCTCTTCGGATCTGGACTAATGCCTTTTGAAGTAATCACATGTCCTAAGAATTTTATCTCGGACTGCAGGAATTTGCACTTTTCTGGTTGAATCTTCAAACCAAAATCTTGAATTTTTGTAAATACTTTTCGCAGTATTTCATTGTGCTCTTTGATGGATCGACTAGCAATGATTACGTCATCCAAATAGCAGAAAGCACCGTTAATGCCAGTAAGAACTTGGTCCATCAAATGTTGAAATATCGACGGAGCCGATTTAACACCGAAAGGAAGGCGTTGGCATTGCATTAGGCCTCGATGTGTGTTAATCCCACACAATCGTTTTGATTCATTGTCCAGTTCGATTTGTAGGTAAGCATCCTTTAAATCTAGTTGGCTGAAGAAACGTGCACCGCGCAATGATGCGTAAATATCATCTGGCCTTGGAAGTGGGTGTCGATTTAATTCCAAAGCATTATTAAGGCCTGTGGAAAAATCTATGCAGACTCGTGTTTTTCCACTTTTCTTTTTAACAGCAAGAATTGGAGCAGCCCAGTGACTGAATTCGATCGGTTTAATTGCACCGATTTCTAGTAAACGATCCAGTTCTTCATTGACGGCTTGCAGTGCGCCATGTGGTACTGGTCTAGCTTTGCAGAATATCGGACGAGCCTCTGGTTTCAGAAAAAGATGAGCTTTTGTTTTGGTGCAAAAGCCTAGCTTTGAATCGAAGACTTTTGGAAATTTTCTTTTCAATTCCTTCTTCAGGCTCTCTTCGCGCTCAGCGTCGATCGAAGTTTCCTTTTTGATTTCTGCTATGCTCCTTTCTTTAGAAATCCATTCAGAAGATATTTCACGTGGAAATATGTTTAGCTCTTCAATCCAAGGAATACCTAGCAGATCGTGTACTATCGATTTGCTCACATAGCCGATCAGCATCTTAGGTTTGGATTTGTAACTGACTAAGCATTCGAACATTCCACTAGTTTCGAAGGAAATATCATTGCAGTTTTTAACTTGCAGATTGGCCTCTTGTAGTTGTGGTTTACCTAGCTTCTTCCAGGTATTTTCAGTGAAGATTGAAACTTGTGAAGCAGTGTCCAGTTTCATTTCAATCTGTTGACCATTAATATCCACGGAAATAGTGTACCATTCCGGGCCTTGAGCATTCAGAGTCAAACAATATTTTGAAGCCGTGATTGTTTGAATGCGTCGAACATTGGTGCTGGATTTCTGGCTTTTGCAAATCTTTGCAATGTGGCCTATTTTACCACAATTGTCGCATTTGGAATTTCGATGTCGACAATCTTTTCGCCAGTGGTCTGATCTACCACAAGAATAGCATTGCCTTTCATCATTAGGCTTTGAATAGCTTTTAATTGGCGAATTTTGCAGAATTTTTCTACCCCCTTGAAGATGAGGTTTGCCTTTCTTTTGCTTTTTACGCCATTGCTGAGGTTTTGTATGGATGGCATTTGTAGAGGAAGAACCTGTATTAGCAACAGCAAGCGAGTTTGCACTCTCGCGAATCAGTAAGTAGGATCTACACTCTTCTCCAAGCTTTTCAAGAGTGAGAGCTTCGTTCTTGCGACGAGCTTCCTCTAATAATTGCAGACATTTTTGACGAAGGTCGTGGTACTCATTTCGTAAGCCAACGACCATGATCAGACATTTAAGTGTTTCTTTACTTAAAGTCAGATCTGCAGTTTCGCAGGCAGCATTAACTTCTGCGATGAATGAAGAAATGTCTTGACCTTGATGTTGAATCATTTTGAAGCATTCATATCGGCGGACGAATAATGAACGAGAGTCCCCGAATAATTCTTTTAGCTTAGCAATACCGTTGGCGAAGGTCATGTTGTCAGGCAGTGTCGGAAGAATGGCGTTGCTGAATAATGCATATTCACAATCACCTAATTTTCCCATAAGTAAGCGCATTTTGGCAGCATCAGGAAGACTTTTCCCGTCTTCAAGAAAGAAATTGCTGTAGCGTTTATACCAGTTGTCGAATGTTAGACCGGCCTCAGAATCATAGTTGAATTTTCCGATTCTTGAATCAAGGGAGGCGGCAAGTGTAGCAGCGCTAGCGCTAACATCATTTGGATTTGGAGGTGTGCCTGCTGAACCGACGCCTAGCCGATTTGTTAACTCTTGAAACGAGTTAAGCAGTTGCTGAACTTGAGCAGGAGTAAAGGTCGCCATAATCAATAATTAATCAAATTTGGAAGTGAAGAATAAGCTCCGACGGCGCCTAGCCGCTTCCTTTTCCGCCTAGGAATAGGTGTAGAGGAGCAGAAATAAATAGGGCTTTTGTAGGAATATCAGGACCAGCGCCTAGCTGTTTTATCACAAGTTCCTAGCTCGTGAGTCCTTTGAATCAGAGAGATAACAAGCGCCTAGCTTGTTTATTGATTTTGGTGTTGGCGTTTAGAAGCGACGCCAAATTATTGATTTGTACGGGGGGGGGCAACTGAAGTTCTTTTAAAATCAAAAATAAACCTGCAGAATCGGCGTTCGGATCTGACGAACGCAAAAATAAAATTTTCTTTTTGAAGTCCAAACAAAAATTTCCAAATTTCTTTTCGACCAAAGCCAAGTCGAAAATCCAATAAAATTGATGTCAAGCAAAGTTTGGCTTGTAGTCAAATTAAATAAAATTTGTTGAATCAGAATAAAATTTGCAGTCAAATAAAGAATTTGTCAAATCCCAAAATTCTTTTTAATTCACTCTAAAAAGTTTACGACCGCGCCAGTGTTGTGTATTAGACACCCAATAATACAAACAAAATAAATAAATAATAAGGAATTTATTATTTTCAAATAAAATACAATTTAAATTTGTGACTGCGTCACTGAATGAATGGATTGAATAAAAGAACAGACTGAACAGACTGGGGGAATAAGGAAATGCTTAAATAGACAAATGAATTGGGCGGGAAGGAAATGTCAAAGTGTCGATTATGTATTTTTGAATTGAGGTCATTTGAGTCTAACATCTCCAACAAATTTTAATAAAATTATTTATTGATAATATTTAAATAAATAAATATTTATTAATATAACATTTAAGGACCCGCCGATAACGCGGTGATAACAAATGAAGAACTGATTGAATTGAATAATATTGATGTTGGAAATGATTTATATAAACTTTTCTATTCAGAATATATTTTAACTCGACAAAATCTTCAATCAAGATTACAGGAACTTTTGATAAATCCTTATTTGATTAATCAAATGGGAGGGAATATTGTGTATAACTATGCTTCAACTGAATTAATTACTTTGTATGAGGGGGAAGAATATGAAGTAAAAATTCCAGAACTTTTAACTCGCCAGGTTGATTATATAAAAATATTAAAAGTTTAAAATTGTGTTTAATGACTGATTTTATTTAAATTCTATTAATTTAATTAAAATCTAATTTTAATTTCAATCCTTATTTTTTGCCAAGTTACATTAAAGTTCAAGTGATATTCGTTTAATCTCGTTTTATATCATATCTTGGATACCTCAATGTGTGTGATAACTAATAAAATTGCTCTGATATACATAAAATTGTTATACTAATTAAGTTTGTTCTCCCAAGACCATCAGCACGTCGTCGTCGTAGAAATGGCAATGGTGGAAATGGAGGAAATGGGAGAGATAGACCAAGTCAACGTGGGAGAAGAGATGGTGCAGGTGGAAGTGGACATTAAAAAGACTATTAGTTAGCAGAATTTGGCAAATGAAAAATTGTTAGAAATTTATATTTAAAAGAAAATTTTGGATTATTTTTTACTAAATTATTTAAATTTTTCCTCTCGTGTCTGGGGAGTTATTTTTAAAAAATTTAAAAAACAACCAAGAAAATGGAATTCAACAACAATTTTGGGTAGCAAGAATTTCAAAGAATTTTTTTTTAATTTTGAATGTGAACAAATATTTAAAATATTATTTTTTCTATGTTTGGGAATTTTATATAAATTTATTTATAAATTACTTCTTTCATCAAAAACTTACAAAATTAAAAATCTGCGGTAGAGTAGCCTTACAAAATCATAAGAAAACTCGGTTAACTTTATAAAACTCGAGGCTGGGTTTTTTCGAAAGCTTCGACCTCGGCCAATTCTAAAGACAATAGACTAGCTTTTTCGCTATGGCTTTCATTTAAACGGATGTATGTTTTTAAAGCATGTTTTATGCATGTTTTTTATCATGGATTCTGCACCGTGCATATTACTGAAAATAATTATTTCTTTCTTTTTGAGAAATACGAATGAAGATTCATGTATTTGGATGTTATAGTAAAAGATTAAAATTTATATCAAAAATATATTTAAAAATATTTATTATATATTTTAGTTTAAATTACTAAATAATTTTTTCATATTTACTTTAAAAACCTGTCTTTATTTTATTCTTCAAAACAAGACTTAGTAGGTAAATTAAATTAAAAATAATTAAAATTTTGATTAATTAATAGTAAATATTTTTTTATATTAATATAAATAAAGACGAATAATTTGTTTTGAGTGTTCATTAATTTAAAAAAATTTTTGAAATTAAAAATAATTAAATAAATGAATTTATTTCCTTTATTTTCATTTTTGTTAATTAATTTGGGCTATTTCACAAACAGTGAAAAAGCAACAACTGAACAATGCGACACTGTGATGGAATATCGTGTAGATGATTCCTGCATGTATGTTAATTTTAGTAAATCTGAGCTGGGCTTTAGCTTTATGTAATAGTTTAATCAGCAACTGGGAGCTAACCAGCAATTTTGACAGGACTGATGTCCGTTATCCATTACACCACGCCGCCTCCCGCATAGTTTTATGAATATATCTATACTATGCTTTTAAATTTAATTAGTAATTTATAAAGATATTTTTGATAACTTTTAAAAATTTTATTTTTAAAAGTTCAGAACCGAGATTTTTTTAATTTTAAGAATTTTATTATTGAAGTAAGATAAATAATTGAGTTATGTGTGTCATAAAAATCTCAAATATTTTTATTAATTTAATAATAATTAAAAGATGTACAAAGGATAATTTAATTAATTGTCTAAAGACATTAATAACTGAAGGAACGTGTACAAAAGAAAATTATCCTATGAATTTTATTGAAACACCGTGTTCTAAAATGTATTCAAAATGTTCTTCGCCGAAAGATGAATGTGTAATTGGAGCCTGTGCATGTTTTGAGTAGGAATTTTACTTAATTATTAAAGGAATTATTAATCAAAAGTTGGGGAATATATGTAATTTCTCGAGGGAACATCCATACCTAAACTATACAGTTGTATCAAATGAACTTTCAAACATTTTTGGAATACCTATATTTACCTAGCCTTTACTTACATATTTAAAACTGATTTCAAATTTAATAATAAAAATATAAAAGATAAAATTTAAAGTGCGGTTGTTGATTGCTTAATCGCAGGAAAATGTAAACCATTAACTTTAACAAAGTTGCTCGACAGTCCAACATCAAATAAAGGTTAAATATTAAATTTAAAAAAGCTATTTATATTTTTTTTAATTAAATATTTAGGTGTTCGAGTATCTGATACAGCTTTTAATTTAAACAATTTATTTGATGCACATTTTGAAAAAATTGAACAATGAAGTCGGAAAAGATTAACAAATTTTTATTTAATGAAAATTATAGCATTTCTTTTAAAATTTTTAACGCCATTTCTATCAATATTATACATATTTTTTAAAAAATAAATGATTCAAAATTAAACTTGCTGGTATAAGAAAAATTTTAACATTAATTTTTATCATTATGACTTTATTTTTAGTTTATTTACTCTGAAAATATAATAAGCTTTTTTGATGTAACTACCTTATTTGCAACCGCCAGGAACTAAAACTACGAAACCGTTCGATTTTTAGAAGCTTTAGAGAATTGTCAAGAATTTTGGTTAAACGAGAGAATAACATATACCTATCTGGAATCAATTTATTTTAACTGATAATAACAATTTCCAGCAAATTTAAAATTTTTAAAATTAAGGAGTGTTTTTTGAATAAATTTTTGTTATTTTACCCTGAAAAAATTTTTTCATCAAAATTTTTAATGAATAAAAATTTATTTTGTATTAGAGTTGCAGATTTACCTGCCGATTACCTAATTTCATTCCTATTTAGTATCTTGTAGTTCTAATATATTCTCTGTTGCTTTTAAAAATGTAAATTCGAATTTTCTTATTTTTAAAATTAATTTTATATTTTTTTATTCTCAATCGTTCCCAGTCTATACTCTATAACAAGCAAAAAAATGAAGAAATAATAATTTTAATTTATTTTTCACATAATAACTGAATCATCGTTTAAAATCCTTTTTATTTTAAATTATATGTATTTTTGATTTTTCATTTCATTTTCAAATATTTTTTATTAAAATTTATTTAAAATATAAAATTATGATTATAAAATTAATCTTAACAATTTTATTATTTTTTTCTTTTAATTATTCTTCAATTATTAGCTGTTATTTAAATAATAAAATTAAAATATCCAAAATTGAAAATATAAATATTATTACCGAAAAAGGTATAACAAAATGTAAATTTCCTTTAGAGAACATAACTGGCTGTTCTGGGTTTTTTAAATTAATTTATAAAATTAAAAAAAGTTTTTTAAAGAATAATATTTTGTTATGAAAGTCAGCTAAGTTCTCTCTCTAAAAGATTTTGGAAAGTTAACAAACGTTTTGAAATTACAAGAAAAAGAAATAGTCAAATATGTCAACAAATGATTGAAAAATCATTCGAAATGAAAAATATTGAATGGCACGGGTTTGTTGTTATTGAGGAAGGAAATAATTGTTTGAAAGTTGAAGCTGATATTTTTAAAAGGTTAAAGTTAGGAAATAAAAAATACTATTTGCCAAACAAAGGGATTTTCGTGATTGCGTATGGTGAAAATTAGAGACGGATTGGAGGACTTAGAGAAGGAAAATTAAAGACATACACCTCTATCTCAACAATCGAGATTTTTTCAAGATATTGTCTCGATCCGATCTCTAGTGAAAATTTTTTTCTTTAATAAAAAAATTTTCAAACATAAATTGACAGTAAAGGCAAAATTTTTAAGAAAAGTTCTTTATGTATTATAAAAATTTTACTTAAATTAAAAGTAATTTTTTATAAATTTACAGCGAGAGTTATGTTCTGAATAGTATTAAAGCTTCAGAACTTGTCAATTATCTTCTTGGAATGGATAACTCGCTTAAAAGTTAGTACTGTAAAGATAAACTTGGGTTTATCCCTTAGCACTGTAAAAATAAACCCAAGAAAATATCTTGACCAAGAATCTTGAACAACATTAACTTCTAAAAATTCTCGTTCAAGGAAAATTTTTAAGGTAAAATATTAATGGCTAGTCCTATTGACGATGAGCTTGTTAAAAAAGTTAGCCAAAAACCAAAATTATTGCTTGATGATTATGCTGCTATTTTGGCTTTAAAATTGGATATTCTGTTTGTATCCAATCAAAATTGTTTAACAAAGGCTCACGATCGGACGTTTCTCTGGGCGTATGTTAATAACTGTCAAACAAGTGAGGTAAAAGAACTTTTTATACAGATTAGAGTTATATCCCGAAAATTTGAGTTAAGTCATATCCGCCCCGTCGTGTTCGGGCCTCGACGAAAACTCTTTTCGGGCATGGTTCGGATAGGGGAAAATTTTATTCTAATATTTTGAAAAATTTTTTTAGTAAAATATTAATTAATTTATAAAAAATAGAACAAAATTTACTGCCAAAACTCAAAATTCTACAAAATAAAAGAGTTGGAAAAGAGTATGTTAAAGGAGTCATGAAAAAAATTCTGTCAATAAGTCTAAACAAAATTAATTTTTAATGTTTGTTTCTGAGAAGCATTGTAAATATCTTAATGATCAGAAGATATATCTCGCGTCGAGATAAATTTTAATAAATTAATGTGCCCATTATATCTGTCTGAACTTTTTTTTTGTTTTTTTTAATTTTTATTATTAATTCAATAATCTCTTCAATTAACAAAATATTTATATCACAATTTAAAACCACAATTTAACATTAAAAATCTTTATTTATCTTTAATTATTTATTTAGTTTTTTATCTCTGTCAATATTTATTCAAATTTCTTCATAATCAGATAATCAGATATTCTTAGGATTTAATTTTTATTAAAATTTAAATCAAAAAATTTACCTCTTTTTTATTAGTATTCCCAACGAGAAACACATTTCGGTAATCCATCAATAATTTTACAAATATGGAGGAATCCACAATTAATTGTGCAATGTTTTGGGCATAAAAATTTGGGTATACAAACATTATTTTTATCACTAGCATATCCTTTCTGACATTGACATTTTGGTGGGTCACACCTTTTTATACAAGGTATAGGTCCAATATCCGTACATTTAGGCTCGCAAGGTGTGGCACATTTTGCGAAAACTTCTCCTTTTCCACATAGAGGAGTTGGTATTCCGGAACTTATATGGTTTGGGTACTCTTTTTTTAGCCACGCCCTTTTTTCCTTTTCCATCATTATTCTTTTAATCTTTTTCCCTCTCAACCATCAATCAATTGAGTTGAGGTCAATTTTTTGTTAAAATAAAGAGAGAAATAGAGCTGACTCGGATGACTCATCGAGCTGGGCTGAGACGTATGGCACTAAACTCGGTCCGTGAGATCTCTGAGCTGAATTACAGGGGTCCAAATATTTCTAAAAAGAGGTAAAACGGTCGGCATTTTGTAAAAAAATATGATTTTAAACACGCAAAAACTTGAAAACACAATAAAATGCCGGACCATTAGTTCCAAAACGTAGAACCAGGATACCTATTGCCATTTAAATAATTGAAATAGATCAAAATAAGAATATTGATTCAAATGTTAATTCTATTTTGGTGAAATTGGAAAGGAAAATTAATCTTTTCCTTGTTAATGTCTCTCACTGAAAATGCCACAGGAAAAGTAAAGTAAAATCGAGGAAAAAAGAAAGGCTGACCATTCTGTCCATATTAGGGTTGATTGATGAAGGAAAAGCAAAAAAGGGCGTGGCTAAAAAAAGAGTACCCAAACCATATAAGTTCCGGTATTCCTATATCACAATAATAGGTTTGGCAGTACAACAATAGCACAAAAAATGTTAGAACACTTTTTTGTATTTGTTGGAATTCCTTTAAATAATTTAGGACTTAGTTGGAAACCATTTAAAAGTCTTCTTGTCAGTCGGTAGGTCTAGGGATAGGGATTTATGATAGCCAAAACAAAAATACTTGGTTCCTGTTAACTAACTAAATTTTTGCTAAAAAATTCTTGGGGTCTTTTTAAAAACTAGAAAATTGTTAATTGTGTAGAATATGTATTACCTAGTAATTACAATATTAATAACGACTCTTTTACTTTTCTAAAAAATAATAATAAATACACAACTAAAATTTATAAATCATTACCTGCATTACGTCTCTCTAATTGGAATAAAAATAATTTTAAAAACTTTTTAATAAAATTAATATTTTTGACTGTTAAAATCCAATTTTAAGATTCTCTATTTATTTATTTTTGAATAATTGTTTAAAAAAACTCAATTTTATTTCCAGCTTAGTAAGCACGATCAACAAACAATTACTTAAATAGACATTCACATATATTTATTTTTTAATTGAGCATTTTTAATAAAATGTGACAAATTTATTTTAGTAAAACGTGTAAAACTTGTTGGGTTTGGAAATTAAAGAAATAATGATAAGGAAATTATTTGGGAATTTTTTTAGTTCACGTAAAGAAAAATATAATAAAAATAATTATCGATCAGTTTCAAAATTTCGATTTTCACTTGGAATTTTTTAAATGGGTTTCGAAACAGCTCTGATCATTAGACATCTTAAAGTTATTTTTATTTCATATAGGATACCCCTTTCAATTTATAATCAAAAATTTTAAAATATTTTAAGATTATATTAACAACAACAACACAAAGTGTAACAAAGAAGCAAAAGAAAAAGATTGGAATTGTTTGTATTTTGAAATAAATTAACTGAAAATTACTTAAAAATACATATAAACAAATATTTGACGGTTTATTTGTAATTGAGCAAAATTAAAACCTTAACGGAAAGGGAATTTTTGATTTTTTTACAAATTAATTTTAAAAATTATTTTGCGACACTATTAACTTGTCAAATTTTTTGGATCTGTTTAAAGAATCATTAACATTTAAAGACTTTTCCTGATGGAAATATTCAATATAAAATTGCTTTAATTACCGATCAAGACAAATATAGTAAGGATAACGAAAGAAATAATACTTGGAAAAGTTTTTTATTAACTGGAAAATTATATTTTAATCCACATTCACTCAATACAACAATTATTTGGAATAATCAAAGTAAAGTCCTCTACTCTCAATTGAACTTTGATGGAAAGGCTATGGAGTATGTTAATTTTAAATAATATTTAGAATTCAGTCGTGTTTTGTTGAATAAATCTTATAGATTTCACTAGGTTTTCACTCACTTTTATTCTAAAACTCATTAATAACTATAGGTCCATCGGATAGATAAACAACCAAGGCTATAATTATTACTGGTTTGAAAGGAGGGGAACCAATCTGTACTGACCATTATATAGGATTTAAATTAGTGGGTCAATATCACTCTTTTGTTCTTAACTAGATTTAAGTCAAGGTTAATGCATTAAACTAATTTAAAGGTTATCTGCCCTAACAGTTTTTGATAATTATTTGGTCACAGTTGATGACAGGACAGGGATTGTACACAAGTAATCTTTCTTATATGTGATATTTTAATTATTTTATTTTAAAGGATAGTTAACAATTTTACAAGTTTGGTTCCTTGGGTTATTCTAAATAATGGACCTGGTTCTTCTAAACAATTTAAAGGGGAATGGATGACTATAAAAAATGATTGTTTGGTTGTTGGAAGTTTAGGGTTTGGTAATGTTTAGAAATTGTTTTTATTAGGAATATTTTTGGCAATTTTTAAATTTCTACCAAATATTTTGAGAAAAATTGTTGACATGCATTATAATTTTCCCATTCAGTCTACTGTAAATGCTGAATAATTACCCCTTATTTTTTCTAAACTAATTTTATAAATATTTTAAAAATTATTATCAAATTTAATTAATGAAACATTTCAAGAATCAATATCAAAAAATAAATCAATTAAGCTTTAATTGGAATGAGATCTACCCAAATTCAGAACCCTTTCTTATTAATTACCCCCTCCTGCGAGAATAATTAACCGAGGCAAAAATTTCAGCCTTTACGGGTAAATATTAAAATCTTCTCTTCTCCTTTTTCAATTCCCGCTTAAAATGCTTTAAGATGAATTATTCCTACAAAATAATTTTATTCTATTTTCAGAATTTCATACTAAATCAGGGAAAATTATAAAAGATTCAATGTGGATTAAAGTAACAATTAACTTCAAAAAAATTTTTTTAAATTTTTTTTAAATTAAAAAAAGGTAATCAACATAAATGGAGAAATTACTTCAATTAATTGGATTGAAAATTATGACAAACTTCGGAATGCTGTAAATATAACATTCCCAGGGTTTTTAGTTCATGGCACGTTTTTAAAAAACAAAATTTAAAAATGAAATAAAGTAACGAAAAATTATTAAATTAAAATTTGTATTTGAGATGATAGAAAAATTTACCGTATTTGCTCTATTAATCCCCCAGTCTTTATTAATCCCCCAGGCTCTATTAATCCCCCACCCTAGAATGGGTTGAAACAATAATCCCCCTGGGGGATTAATAGAGCAAATACGGTAAATATAAGAACTATATAATCCTGTTTTTGAAAGAATAATTTATAGGGACAGCAGTTAATTAATTATTTATTAACTCTAATAGTTAATTATTAGAAATAGTAGAGCCTGGTTTGCAATTTTTTAAATTTATTATATACTAGTTAAACTACTCGAGAAAATTTTAAATTTTAGAAGCAGTCCAATGGTCTGATTTTTATAAGAAATGGTTCTTTCTTCCAAGGTTTTTGTTTAATTATTATAAAGCTTTCCCTTTTTACTCCAATCTAAATATTTGGCTAAATTTCCCATTAAATAATTTATTTATGTAAGATTTGCTTCGAATGTTTCTCCCAAAGATGTTAAAGGTGAAAATTATGGAACAAATTTATTATTAATTGCTGATGAAAACTTTACAGAAATTGAGGTGATTTTAAATATTTTAAAAGTTAAATTAATAAGAACTAAGGGCTAATTTTTAAGCAATAATACCCCAAAAATAATTTAATAAATAAAAAAATAAAAAATATCAAAAATTCATTAAAAAGTCTCAAAAATATTTTTTTACAATTAACATAATAGAGGGAGAGGTACATTTAAAATTATTTGATCCATCCAATCTCAATTAATCCCTTTATATATTTTTAAAGACAAAAAGAATCGGCTCTATTGGTGATGGTTCAAGCGGCTATACAGCCTTCCAATTTTTACCCGAAAGCAATGATGAAATTATTGTTGCCATAAAAGTTAAAGAAAAAAAAGGAGTGCCCATTGCATCTAATATTAGCGTTTTCCGTCATTCAGATGGGAAATTCTTGATTGAGGATGAAAAAGTGAATAATAAATATAAATTTGAAGGATTGAGTTTTTATTAAAATTATTTTTTTTTTATTTCGGATTTTCTCCGATCATTTTTTAATTATTTTCGTTTATTTGTCCGCTTTTGGTAAATATTTCTGCCTGTTTTAACTGTCAAATATCGTCGGATATTAACATTATAAGTCAATAAAAATTCAAATCCTTTAGTCTTGGAGTATAGGGACTAGTGTTTGACTCAGAACGATATCAATAAAAAAGTATTATTTTGATTATGGTGTCCTTTCGAAACGGGGAAGTTGACTAAAATGTTAAGTTATGGGTTACAAATAAAATGGTGAATGAAAATTCGGAATAAATTTTATTTAATACAAGGAATCTAAACATTAAATATCCGTTTTTTAAATATTTTTGTCATTCTTTTTCTGATTTTTGTTTTGATACAATTTTAGTAAATTCTGCAGGTTGGTCTGTTACAAAAAACCAAAAGAAAGTATTTGCCTTTAAAAAATTAAAAATATTATTTTAGATAATTCTGATTAGGCTTGGCGGTTCCTGACAAATCTTCTGATATCCAGAACCGATAATCGAACCGAAACATTCAGGATATCCGTACCCCCCCCCCCTCCCCCCCCCCCTCCCTCAATTCTAATTTACCACAAAAAGTATTATAGCCATTCCAATAAAAATAATTCTCCATTGTTCTCGATTACTTTCATCTTGAACGAATAAAAGGAATAATAATGGGGAAATAAAAAGTGTGACAGATTTTTCGAATTGTATACCAGCAACAACAAAATGAGCATATTGCCTAGAATTTTTGGCGCTGGTCTAATTTATGCGTCCAATGAACTTTTATGCGTCCAATCAACAAAAAATTGGATTTTTCTTGGTGTTGCAAAGCTGAGGTATGGTTCCAAAACATTTCTTTATGTTCCGGACCTACGCCCACTGGGTCTTGGACCATTCCTTACACATCCCTAGAAATTTCTGAAAGTTAAAATTTCTGAACGTTAAAAATTTTCTGAAATTTTTAAAAATTGGTTATAACTCTCAGAGATTTCGAGGGATATGGTAAGGAATGGTCCCGAACCCAGTGGGCGTGTCCTTAATACGAAGAAATATTCTGGAACCAAGCGTTGCAATATCAAGAAAAATACAATTTTTTGTTGATTGGACGCATAAATGTTCATTGGACGCATAATCTAAACCAGCGCCGATTTTTTTTGTAATTTTCATAAAAATATTTTTATAACCGGCTAATTAGTGTTGCACATTTATAAAATCCCCCACAATTTGTTGAAGCCAAAACAAAATTTATAGTCATTAAAATAACTGCTAAAAAACGTTTATCATCTGGAACAAACCCAACTAATGCATAAGCAACACCTGAGCCTACTAAAGCTATGGAATTGAAAAGGAGCATTCGACCAATTTCACTCATAAATCTTTAATTATTACTAGTAGCGATAAGAAACTTAAGGTTAGAGATCTGACTGGGATGGTATGTAGTACAAAAATCGAGATAGATATTTCGTAAAATAAAAAAATTGTCATACGAGATATATCTCTCTCTTTGTAATATGAGATAACTCGAAAAATATTTATCTCGATAAACGAGATTTTTTTCTAGATCAGACCAATGTCGACGTGCGCATCATACTCGGCTAAGCCCTGATCCCCTCCGTCTATTCCAGCCCAACACCTGCCTTAATTTTATTTCTACTCTGGATTAAGATCGGACAAATTTCAGATATAACATCTGCCCTCTACTTAAGATCAGACGAATCTTTCATTACCTCATATTGTCAGATAGCCATCCAGAAATAAGTTTAACAGGAAGATGTAAAAGTGCAGGTAAAGCACTCCAAATCCCAGTTTCTCTTACACCATAACGAAGAACTTTAGAAACATAAGTAGGTAAATACGTAATTAAAAATACGGATGTGATAATATCCGCAAACGAATTAAGCCAAATAACGAGCACAATTTTATTTGTTAGAATTGCTCTGGAATATTTAAAGGGAAAGTTTGGGAGTTTTCTTAATTTTTTACCGATAAGGCATATTCCACTAAGCCCGATTTCTGCCTCGGTTTTTCCTGATAAAATTTTATCTCCTTCACTTTGACTAACACACGAATGGGTATCAGGATGGTCAGTGTAAAGAAATAGCCATAATCCGAAAAGTATTGGAGTAACTAATGCATGAACTATATGTTAAAGAAAAAAAATTTTATTTAGCTTAAGACGCAAATTACAATAATAGACCCAATTCCAACCCAATGAAGGAGTAGAACTTATCTAAATTGGAAAAATAAAGTTTTACAACTTTAAACAAGAGGTGAATCGGAAATGACGAAGGTGCCGGAAATTGGAACTGTCGGAAATCGGAAATGGCTCAGAAGTCGGAACTCGGAAGTCGGAAATCAGCCTGAATTTTGGAAGTCGGAAATCGGAAATGCCAGACGACAAAATGCGACAAGGAAAAAATGTTAACAACTAACTTTTAATGAAATTGGCAATCAAACTCGCGAAGGACAAGCTATGTATAGTCCATAATTGGATTTAATAGGATATCGAGAGAGGCAAATTTTTGGGGATTAAAAGAGATATTGTGGAATTTGGGTGATTGAAAAGGATATCAAGGAATTTGAAGATTAGGATGGATATTTGGGGATTAAGAGAGATGTTGAGCCAAAACTTAATCAATTGATACCTCTCCAACTCCATGTTATCCCCATTCCACTGGTATTTCTTCGAATCATCAATAAATTCCACAATATCCTCCAGATCCCTATATCCCATACTTCTTCGTTTTTCAGCGCCGCAGGCGAAAATTTAGAGAATTTGGGAAGGCCAAGTAGCCAGATTTATTTTCTATTCGAGCGCCGAAGGTAAGAATTTGGAAAATTTTGGAAAAATCTTAAGTCGGAAATATACCTCAAAATTATCGGAAATCGGAAATTTTTCCAAAATTTCGGAAATCGGAAGGAAAAAAACGTCGAAAATCGGAATTCAGATTCACCTCTGCTTTAAACCTACAAATGCAGCAACTGGATTAGTCAAAGTAACAGAAAGACCATTAAATGTAGTCATACAAGCTCTGATTTATAAATTAAAAAATATTATTTTTCAAATAAAATTTACAAAAAGAATCCATGTTGCTGTAAAGTAGCCCAACGTTGACAAACAAACCCAATAGCTGCAAAATTAGCCCCATAAGCAAAACCCTGAATTAATCTAATTAATGTAAATTCAATCATTCCTTTAGAAGCAGCAAAAGGTAATAATCCCGTAGATATTGTTGAAAGTATTCCAGCTGACAAAAATACAAAACGGGCACCAAATTTTGTATATAACATTGAAAAGGGGAATGTTGATATTATACTTGCTATTCCAACCTTTTTATTATGAAACAAATTTTAAATAAAGTCTTTGTTAAAAATATTTTGTGAAAAAAAGTTTAATAATTTCCAACAAGCTTCAATTGGAGGTTATAAATAGGGCGTGTCAAAACATGCAAAAGCATATTTCGCCATGAGCTTTGCCATGAGCTGAAACGCTCAAAAATGGTGTTTTTACTTAGATCTGAGCACTTTAGGACCCGATTTTTAATGCATATTTTTGCATATTTCGGTACTTTCGTGCATATTTGCATAGCAGTATATATTTTGGCAAAATTTGCATATTTTTACCAAAATTTGTTCATATTTTGGCATTTTTTGAGAGATCTGTAGTTTAAAAATTATTTTTTGTCAAAAATTTCTTCGGGAAAAATTTATTCAAATTATTTTTAAAAAAAACAAATAATTAAGAAATGATTAAATTTATAATTCTGAATGCCAAGATTAATTATCAAACATTTTATTGCTTGAATTCACATTTTTTTGAGTAAATTTAGCCAATGTTGAATGCATATCCAGTGCAAAATTTGAAAATTTTTGTATGTTTCAGTGCATAATTTGGGCTTTTTCGATGCATATATATGCGCATATTTTGGGATTTCCGTGCATATTTTGACACGCCCCAGTTATAAAAGAGTAATTTTAAAATTCCGCCAAAAAACATAAACCCGAAAATCGGGTACCGGTTATTTACCGCTAATGAGCAATTCAAAATTATTTCAAAGATAAATTTTTATAAAATATTATAGTAATTAAATAAACATACAGCATATTGTAATTGAGCTTTTTCTGCTTGACTATAAGGCACATTTTTAGGTATAATATGTGTTTGATTAAAAACAACAAAAGAACCTTCTTCTTCCTATTATTGTGATAAAAATAAATTTAAAAAATTTAAAATTACTTTAATAATTTTAGTTGAAGAATTAAAACTACTAGATATAATTGTTATATTTTCCCAATTTGGTCTTTTCATTAAAATTAAAGTAAAATTAAAAACTATCATATTTGAACAAATTGAAGTTAGGCAGAGAGTCTGAATTTCACAATTATTATGTATTAGGGTTGTCGGTTCTTGGAAAATCTTCGGATATCCGAACCGAAAAATCATCGGTTCTTCGGTTCGGTTCGGACCAGAACCGACAACCCTATTATGTATTTTTCTCAAAATTTACCGTAATTAATAAAATAATATATCTATATCCACAAAATTTACAAAAACAAAAAATATTTTTTTGTTTTGATTGTTTTTCTTGTTGTTTTAAATTATTTAAATTTTTATTTAATAAATTTAAATGCCCGTCTGTTTCAGACATTTTTATCTCCATTTTTGTTGTTTAAAATGGTTAACCTTGTGAACCAGAACCGAAATGAGAAAGAAAAAAATGAAAAGATTCTTGAATGGTTAGATACAATTATAATTTAATTAACTCAGACTTGAGGAGAGCTGTCTCCTAGTTTAAAAAAAGATTAATTTTAAACCATAAGAATTTTTTCCGATTCCCTTCCCCTTGTGGAGCTTAAACCGTTAGAGATTAGATAATCAAAATAATTTTTGTATAATAATTAATTTTATAAAATTAATTTTTTTAAAAATAACATAATAAACTTTTACATATTTATATGTATTTTTACTAAAATATGTAGGTGTTTAAATAATAAATAAATTCTCGCTAATTTGCATGTGTTTTTTTGTATTAAATTTATTTATTTATACAAGTTATTTAAAGTTATTTTTTCCTCCGTTAAATTATTGGAAAAGATAATCTGAAAACCCCCTAATAAAGTTTGTAGTGGGAGAGTGAAGTTTATTGGTAAATACAGTTAAAACACAGAACAGAAGCAAGGATTATTGACAGTCGACTATTTCTTCCTTAACTTCCATTATAGTCGGCACAGCAGACTAGCAAGGGTCATAGCGAAACAAATGTCATTTATTGGGGCAGAACGCCAACTAATTAAAAAAGAGCTAAATTTATCTCTTTTTCTTTGTCGCTCTATTTTTTTCGCGTGTTATGTCGTTAAATATTTGAGATAAAATTTGTTTGCTTGAACATGTCAACTTCGAGAATCTTTATCTTTCGAGAATCTTATTTTTTTTTAAATTTTGCTTATTTTAAATAATGAATGAGAGTCTTATCTTTGTTTTAAAACCAAATTGATTAATTTTTTGCATATTTTAAAAAAGGTTTTGCATGACCGAATAAATCAGGTTTAGAAAAATGCCTTTTACTCGTTAAAAATCTTGAAAGTTTTGGTCGTAACATATACTATTCGATTCGTCTCGACGAGCTGATTCGAATGCCACTAAAATCAGCTCGATTCTAAGATTCTGAAAAAAGTTACAGGCAATTTGTATTTTCGCCGGAATAACCGCTTTTGTGCTATATTGAGGTGAAGTCGGAAACTAATCACGGAGATTTTGGTCTCATTCGACTCAGCTCGAGGAGCTCTTTCGAATGAGCTATAATTTGTATAGTCGAATTTTCGACCCCGAAAATTGGAATTTTAGGGACCTGTATCTCGGTCCACAGGCATTTCCGCACCCCATGATTAGTGTCATTCGACTCAGCTCGACGAGCTCTTTCGAATGAGCTATAATTTTTATATTTGAATTTTTGTCACCAAAATCGGCTAGGGGCCCTCCTGTGATTTTCAACTTTCGGGAGACTGTAACTCGGTCCCGGAATGTCGGATCAACTTCGTTCACATCTAGTTCGACTCATTTTTTAGAGCTCTTTCGAATGACACCTCATTTGTCCAAATCAATCCAAATTTGCAAAAATTACATTAAAAAATAACAGCCGGCTTTTTTTAAAATTTTTCCCGTTTTTATTTTTAAAAGTTTAAAAAAAATTTTACACACTTAAAATATTATTTAAAATGTTTCTTTTATGTTTTATTTAACTTATCTAATAGGAAAATATTAATTAACCATGAAAAGGTTCGAACCCGCGACCTATTTTTAAACGATTTTGTAGTCACCGCTCTTAGCCACTTAACCAAAATTTAAATTCCGCTATGTCCCCTCTTTTGCCTGCGCTAGTCTGCTGTGAGTCGGTGGATTGTCGGGTTTGTTGTGCGGTTATCATTTCTCCCTATCAAAACAAAAAGAAGAACAATTGAATTCTATCTATTGAAGAGGGAGCGATTTGGAAAAAAGTTTTAAATAAATCTGGAATGGCCATAAAACGTGAAAAACATACGAACCCATTTAAGCCCAAAATTGTGCCTTATATTTTGTAGTTTTGTTTGTATTTTCTAGTTGTATTCGTGATTACATTCTGTTACATACATAAATATATTTATTTCTTATTTACATAATATTAGGGAGAGTCAAAAGTTCTCGTTCACTTCGATTTAAAAATTAAAACATGAATAATATTATTATGATCTGTATATTAATTGAAAGCTTGATCAAAATCTAGTTTGACATGACTGAGCGTTTTTCGTAAAAGTCAAAATTCGCCAAGCCATTAAGAATATTTGGGATTTGGTCGGATGTTGAAAATCCGTATTTTTGCTGAGTATTAATCTCAGTATTCAGTATTAATCTGAAAATCAGTATTAATATAAAAAATTTATCAGCGAAAATACGAATTTTTAATATCCGACCAAATCTCAAATATCCCTCATGGCTTGGCGAATTTTGACTTTTACGAAAAACGCTCAAACATGTCAAGCTAGATTTTGATCAAGCTTTCGATTGATATGCAGATCATAATAATGTTACACTCTGTTCCAAAAGTATATGCCCAACTATATTTTTAGCTTTATCTATGTGATATCGCTATAGATTTTTCTTAAATTTTTTATGATTAAATCTACGACATTTAGAAACAAAATACAAAAAAAATTCAAAAATATTTTCTTTTCTATATTGTAAAAAATCAAAATCTAAACATTGAGTGTTCCAAAAGTATATGCCCACCTTTGTTTTATAGGTTTTTATCAGTGTGAAAAATCCACAAAAATTTTTCCGAACATATCTATCGATGTAGATAAGAAATACAAAAGAAATGAAGTTCCGATGTACTCGCATCATCGAGATCTGAAAACCATAAAATCAACGAAAAACTGGGGGTAGACGTACTTAAAAAATATTTTCGACCCCTTACGGTCGAAATAAAAATTTTATTTTGGGCTTATTTGAAAGCCCTTGAAATTTGCTACAAGATAGTTTTTATCTCATAATCTAAAAAATATTCATCCTTGAGAAATAATGAGTAAAGTTTATAAATACATTTTCATCACTTTTTGGGGGGTGTTTGTGTGATTTTTACGACCTGAAAGTTTATCACATTTTGTCTTAGAGGTCGATTTTTTTTTGGAAAATAAAATTAATGCTATCTTGTAGCAAATTTCAAGGGCTTTCAAATAAGCCCAAAATAAAATTTTTATTTCGACCGTAAGGGGTCGAAAATATTTTTTAAGTACGTCTACCCCCAGTTTTTCGTTGATTTTAGGGTTTTCAGATCTCGATGATGCGAGTACATCGGAACTTCATTTCTTTTGTATTCTTATCTACATCGATAGATATGTTCGGAAAAATTTTTGTGGATTTTTCACACTGATAAAAACCTATAAAACAAAGGTGGGCATATACTTTTGGAACTAGAATATTTAAAGAGGAGGCTAGGGAGTTTTCATAATTTTTTACCGATAAGGCATAAATCCACTAAGTCCAATTTCTGCCTCAGTTTTGCCTGATAATATTTTATCCTTTTCATGTTGACTAACACACGAATGAGTATCAGGATGGTCAGTGTAAAGAAATAGCCATAATCCGAAAATTATTGGAGAAACTAATGCATGAACTAAATGTTAAAGAAAAAAATTTTCTTTAGCTTAAGACGCAAATTACAATAATAGACCCAATTCCAACCCAATGAAGGAATAGAACTTATCTAAATTGGAAAAATAAAGTTTTACAACTTTAAACCAAAGGTGAATCGGAAATGACGAAGGTAACTGTCGGAAATCGGAAATGGCTCAAAAGTCGGAAATCAGCCTAAATTTTCGGAAGTCTGAAATCAGAAATACCAGACGACAAAATGCCACATGGAAAAAATGACTTTTAATGCAAATTGGCTTTTAATGCAACTAACTTTTAATGCAACTAACTTTTAACTCAAATTGGCAATCAAACTCGCGAAGGACAAGCTATAGTCCATAATTGGATTTAATAAGATATCGATAGAGGCAAATTTTTGGGGATTAAAAGAGATATTGTGGCATTTGGGTGATTGAAAAGGATATCAAGGAATTTGAAGATTAGGATGGATATTTGGGGATTAAGAGAGATGTTGAGCCAAAACTTAATCAATTGATACCTCTCCAACTCCATGTTATCCCCATTCCACTGGTATTTCTTCGAATCATTAATAAATTTTACAATATCCTCCAGATCCCTATATCCCATACTTCTTCGTTTACCAGCGCCGCAGGCGAAAATTTAAAAAATTTGGGAAGGCCAGGTAGGCAGATTTATTTTCTATTCCAGCGTCGCAGGCGAGAATTTAGAAAAATCTTCAGTCGGAAATATACTTCAAAAATTATCGGAAATCGGAAATTTTTCTAAAGTTTCGGAAATCGGAAGGAAAAAAACGTCGAAAATCGGAATTCAGATTCACCTCTGCTTTAAACCTACAAATGCAGCAACAGGATTAGTCAAAGTGACAGAAAGACTGCTAAATGCAGTCATACAAGCTCTGATTTATAGTAAATTAAAAAATATTTTTTTTAATTTACAAAAAAAATCCATGTTGTTGTAAAGTAGCCCAACGTTGACAAACAAACCCAATAGCTGCAAAATTAGCCCCATAAGCAAAACCCTGAATTAATCTAATTAATGTAAATTCAATCATTCCTTTAGAAGCAGCAAAAGGTAATAATCCCGTAGATATTGTTGAAAGTATTCCAGCTGACAAAAATACAAAACGGGCACCAAATTTTGTATATAACATTGAAAAGGGGAATGTTGATATTATACTTGCTATTCCAACCTATTTATTAAAAACAAATTTAAAATAAAGTTTTTGAAAAAATATTTTGTTGTTGAAAAATAAATTTAATAATTTCCAACAAACTTCAATTAGAGGTTATTAGTAGGTGTGTTAAAACATGTAAAAGCATATTTTGCCATGAGCTTTGTCATGAGCTGTAACGCTCAAAAATAGTGTGTTTACTTAGATTTGAGCACTTTAGACCTTTATTGCTTGAATTCAAATTTTTTTGAGTAAATTTAGTCAATGTTGAATGCATATCCAGTGCATATTTTGGGCTTTTTCGGTGTATATATATGCGCATATTTTTAGGATTTTCTGTGCATATTTTGACACGCCCTAGTTATAAATGAGTAATTTTATTTAAAATTCCACCAAAAAACATAAACCAGAAAATCGGGTACCGGTTATTTACCGCTAATGAACAATTCAAAATTATTTCAAAGATAAATTTTTATAAAATATTATAGTAATTAAATAAACATACAGCATATTGTAATTGGGCTTTCTCTGCTTGACTATAAGGCACATTTTTAGGTATAATATGTGTTTGATTAAAAATAACAAAAGGGCCAACTTCTTCCTATTATTGTGATAAAAATAAATTTAAAAAATTTAAAATTACTTTAATAATTTTAGTTGAAGAATTAAAACTACTAGATATAATTGTTATATTTTCCCAATTTGGTCTTTTCATTAAAATTAAAGTAAAATTAAAAACTATCATATTTGAACAAATTGAAGTTAGGCAGAGAGTCTGTGAATTTCACAATTTTATTTTTTTTCTCAAAATTTACCGTAATTAATAAAATAATATATCTATATCCACAAAATTTACAAAAACAAAAAATATTTTTTTGTTTTGATTGTTTTTCTTGTTGTTGTTTTAAATTATTTAAATTTTTATTTAATAAATTTAAATGCCCATCTGTTTCAGACATTTTTATCTCCATTTTTGTTGTTTAAAATGGTTAACCTTGTGGACCAGAACCGAAATGAGAAAGAAAAAAAATGAAAAGATTCTTGAATGGTTAGATACAATTATAATTTAATTAACTCAGACTTGAGGAGAGCTGTCTCCTAGTTTAAAAAAAGATTAATTTTAAACCATAAGAATTTTTTCCGATTCCCTTCCCCTTGTGGAGCTTAAACCGTTAGAGATTAGATAATCAAAATAATTTTTGTATAATAATTAATTTTATAAAATTAATTTTTTTAAAAATAACATAATAAACTTTTACATATTTATATGTATTTTTACTAAAATATGTAGGTGTTTAAATAATAAATAAATTCTCGCTAATTTGCATGTGTTTTTTTGTATTAAATTTATTTATTTATACAAATTATTTAAATTTATTTTTTCCTCCGTTAAATTATTGGAAAAGATAATCTGAAAACCCCTAATAAAGTTTGTAGTGGGAGAGTGAAAAGTTTGTTGGCAACACAAATAAAACACAGACAGAAGCAAGGATTATTGACAGTCGACTATTTCTTCCTTGACTTCGAATATAGTCGGTGGATTGTCGGGTTTGTTGTGCTGTGGGTTATCATTTCTCCCTAACAAAACAAAAAGAAGAACAATTGATGTTATTTATTGAAGAGGGAGCAATTTGGGTAAAAAGTTTTAAATCAATCTAGAATGGCCATAAAACGTGAAAAACATATGAACCCATTTAAGCCCAAAATTGTGCCTTATATTTTGTAGTTTTGTTTGTATTTTCTAGTTGTATTCGTGATTACATTCTGTTACATACATAAATATATTTATTTCTTATTTACATAATATTAGGGAGAGTCAAAAGTTCTCGTTCACTTCGATTTAAATATTAAAAGATAAATAACATCATTATGATCTGTATATCAATCGAAAGCTTGATCAAAATCTAGTTTGACATATTTGAGCGTTTTTCTCAAAAGCAAATATTCGCCAAGCTATTAGGGATATTTTGGATTTGGTCGGATGTTGAGAATCCGTATTTTCGCTGATAAATTTTCTGATATACATACATATACTGGCTTTCGATTATTGAGGATGTATTAATCTACAAAATTTATCAGCGAAAATACGGATTTTTAATATCCGACCAAATCCAAAATATTCCTCATGGCTTGGCGCATTTTGACTTTTGCGAAAAACGCTCAAACATGTCAAACTCGATTTTGATCAAGCCTTCGATTCAATACAAATCGTAATTAATGTTATTCATGTTCCCTAATATATGAATAAATAAATTTTCAATTTTTCATTATCCAAGAAGGGCCCCATACACAAGTAGAATAACCACTGCCAAAAAAAGAAGAGCAAAAAATGCCAAATGAAGGGTGACACTCCACCAAGCTGTCCAATAAACTGTTGGGTTACAATAATGCCATTCAAACATATAGCGCTAAATTATATTTAATAAAATTTTTTAACTTTATATTCTTAAACCTGGTTTTGCATATATCGAGATGCTCCATATACCCAAAAACAGCCTGAAATATATTATTTAATTTTTGTTTTTTTATTAGAATTTTTAAACAAAAATATTTATGACTTCATATCTTTGGCATAAATCTGATTCAATAGATTTTGATTGTTTTATGCTGTCCAATAATTTTATTTTTATTTAATATACCGTAAATGCTCTAATAAAACCACATGTGCTTGTATTTTTCGATCCTCTCGTAGGGTGTGCTTATATTAGAGTGTGTGCTTGTTACAGAGTGTGGTTCTATTAGAAGATTTACGGTAATTAAAATTCCATCTTTTTAAATTTAATCCAATACCTAAAATGACGATAACAACAATACAAAATAATATAGAGCCTTCAATTAAATATTCACAAACATGACTACCATCTCCAGAATTGTTTCCCCTTCTTCTTCCAGTCGTTAAAGAATCTGAGCTTAACCAAAAGAATATTCTCGCAACACCACTAGCAATTAATAAAATGCCAGAAATAATTAAATAAACTGGAATGTTTGGCTCGATCATGCATTTATAGGTACTGGCATTAAATGCTCCTAAATAGATGGGAGGGGATAAAAATTTAAAAAAATTATTAAGGGAAAAAGGTTCCTTTTAAAAATTCCTTTCTTGGAAAAGTATCTGAAAATTCTTCAGTGTAGTTGGATAAATATTTGTGATAATTCCACAATAATTTTTAATATATACATTCGGCAGGTAAATTATAGGGCAAATTTTAATTTATGAATTTAGTTTACCTATAAGAAGCGTAACAATGCCAATAATTATTTGAAGTGCTGAAAGTCCAAGTAATAGAGGACCAGGAACTTTCCTTCGAATAATAGAACGTCTGTCAATTATAGGTGCTTCAATCCGAGAACTGGCCGTTTTAGGAAGAGAAATCTGTGGAGAATAGGGGTAAAATGTTGGTGGCATTTGTTGAAATTGGGCTCGAGGGGAGTGCATTGAAGGTATTGTACCTGAAGAGGATAGGGGTTGTTAACTTATAAATTGTTAAATTATTCAATTTATAAACAATTCTTATTAGAAAATTGGGAACCTTCCTGTTAGAATTGGCTGGTATAAGAAAGGTTAATCTAGATTTCTGGTCTGTATTAAAGCAAAAATTAAACTAGATTAGTTCATAACAAGAAAAATTTTCTAGCAGCTAATTCTGGATTTATTAGATTTCTCCGTCTACGTTAAAAATGCTCAAGTTAACCTTAGGAATATAAAAAAACTATTCTAATCTACATAAAGGCTATTAAGCTCCTTCAAAATAAATTCAATTATTTAATTAAAACATTAAAATTATTAAATAGATTTTTACTCTGAGGACGAGGTAATTCTCGTGAAAATTCGTTTGTGGCATATGCCTCTTGCCGGCTAGTTGGGCGCATTATTCCTCTCTGAGGTATTTGAGGTTGTTGTTGTTGTTGTAAAGGGGATGGTGTATATTGTTGAGGTGTTAAATAATTAATGGGAGGTGTTGATTGTTTTAATAAATGCTCGTTTGAAGGGCTAGAATTGTTTAAATTTTTAATAAAAAATTTCAAAAGGAAGGCATTAAAAGTTAAAAAATAATAATACTGAGTTAAAGTCAAATAAATAAATTAATTAGGTACATAATTAATTTCAGATAAAAAATTATCTTGAATTAAATAGGTAATAAAATATTTTTAATAAAGTTAAAATATTTCTCTCTTTATTTTTTTAAATTATTATTTAATTTTCTTATTTTAAAAATAATATTTACGAGGTTCTGTGCATTAATTGATAGTCAATCAATTGCTGATTTTTTTGTTGCTCATTATCAGCAAGATTAGTTGAGGAAAGGTGTATAGATGTAGATTGTTCTACAGAATTGTAACGCTTTGTTATTACCATTTAATTAATAGAAATTATTGTTGAAAAATATTAATTTAAAAATAATTTTAGTAATTTAGTAAAGTTTGAACTTTAATAATTAATTTTTGAAAAAATAAAGAAGTTTTATTTAAATTTAGATATTATATTATAAATAAGTATTCATTATTATTAAAAATTTCTTAACGAAATCAAAATAATTAAAATTATTTTATAAATCAAAGTAATTAAATATCGAAATATGTAAATAGTTTAAGCCCGGATTTAACATCTTACCAAGTCCAATCAGTTATTTGGAGTTAATAGAATAGACACATTAATTTTCAAGTATTATTCAATGACATTCAAAGC
This sequence comes from Meloidogyne enterolobii, assembly GCA_963681835.1. NCBI lineage: Eukaryota > Metazoa > Nematoda > Chromadorea > Rhabditida > Meloidogynidae > Meloidogyne > Meloidogyne enterolobii. Next base: position 111,375 of record CAVMJV010000023.1, read on the forward strand.
ATTATTTCATAACTTATTTTTAAGGTTGTCGAATAGTTGGAAATCTTCGGATATCCGGATTCGACAACCTTACTTATTTTATTTGCTATTTTTTATTTTAAAAAGATTAGGGCAATAACTTTATTGATAATAATTAAAATTATTTTATAGTTTTTGTGTCATTATTCATTTTATCGCTGTCCAAAAAAATATGAATAAGGCAAGTAAAAAGAGAAAAGTAAAAAGTGTGGTTATTAGAATCTTTCACCAAAAAATAAATACCAAATAACCTTCTAACAATAAATAAATATTTAAAATTCGTGCGTTTTTGCTTATTTGTTTTAGCCATCACGAGTGTGTAGAGTGTGTACATACAAGTAAAATTCTTAAGCAAACACAAAAATAACAGTCGTGCAGAAAAACAGAAAATTTTAAAGACAGCCGAGAGAAAAAGAAAATATTTATAAATAAATACATACTTTGTATTTTTTTGATTAAAAATATTGACAAAAATAAATTATAAAAATTTATTTAGTTACTTTTATTAATTATGTAAAAAAATTAATTTCAGTCCTATTTATTACCCCATTTACAAACCAGAGCTGGTTCGAAATTCAGATTTATGATTTTAGAGGGTATTTTTCTTTCGATTTAAAAATTTTGAATTTTTGTGATATTTTCTATTTTCAAAATTTAACAAAAATTTGACTTTTTGGTTCAGAAAATAAAGAAATCTGACTTCATACCCTTACAAAATTATCAAAAAGCGGCACTAAAGATGGAAAGAATCTGTCAGGGGTTTTTCGGGAGCAGGCCAACTACTGCCGACTATCTATCATCGTTTCAAATATTTATTTATTCTTTTGTGTAAGTGATTAGAAGTGATATCGATAGATTTATAGGATTAAGGGTGGTATCGAGGAAATTGGTGGGATTAAGGGAGATATCGGTGGATTTGAACGGATATCCGGTGTATAGGTGAAATATGTGTGATTTGGAGGGGTTATAGCGATTAGGTATGATTACAAGGATAAAGGAGGATTAAGTGGAGGTATCATAGCATATATACGGAACGCATAATCGCTGAACGCATAATCACCAAACACTTACAAATTCTTTTCTAATTTTTAAAATTTTTTTCGATTTTCGAGATTATTTTCTTTCGATTTTGAAGATTTTAAAAATTATTTCCTATGGAAAATTTCCAAAATGGAAAAACAAAAGATCGAACTGGAGTGTCGTACGAGAATCGTCGAGATATCTCGAAAAATATTGAGCTTGATAACCACATTTTTCTTCGAGATCTTGTCTCGGTAACCATTATATTAGGAATAGACTTACTGGAAAGTTGATAAATTAGCTTTGACTGTCCAATAAAAAAATTTTAAAGTTACTTTTAATCCTGCGGAAACTTGTACATATTTCTGTGGAACCTGGGAAACCCTTAGAATTTTTAAAATATTTCATCATTGTTTACAAAAAAAAATTTATTTTCTTTGAAAAAGAAAGTCGGCATTTTATTTTTATTTTTATATTTGCACTTTCGATTTATTCATTTTTTTACTTATACACATGACAGTGATAGCTCATGACAGTTTTTGCTTTTTTAAATTAAATAAAGAAAAATTAGGGAGTAATTATTAAAGATTTATTTTCACAAAAAATAATTCGAAAAATTAAATAAAGTCTGTCAAGAATTATTTAAATTAAGTAAGGTTTTGGTCTAAAAATTAAGGAATTTGATCAGAAACATATTATTGGCATTAACTTTTTCAGAATTGGCTAATTTTGATGTTTTTTCCTTTAAAATAAGCCTATTTTTAGGCTTAATTTTTTAAGCTTAAAATGGGATTAAATTAAAATATTTTACTTTAAACAAGGCTTTTTTAGAAGGCGCGCAACCAATAATAATAATTAGAATTTATTACGAAATTTAATCAAAAATATACACTAATCAAATATATTATTTTAAACAATTTTAGATGATTAAATTTATTATTTTGTTTATATTATATTTAAATATTAATTTAAATTTAAAATGCAACGGAAACTTGGTTAAGTTGAAAATAAATGATAATTGCGTGTCACGACACTTGCAGATATGACATTTGCAGACCCGACACTTGCAGACCCGACTTTTGCAGACCCGACATTTGCAGATACCGACACTTGCAGATATGACACTTGCAGATTAGACATTTGCAGATCCGACTTTTGCAGATTAGACCCATTCCGCTCTCTTCTTTACCTTACCTATGTACCGTGGAGTGTTTGCTGCTGCGGAGGAATCCTGGGGGGTCTTATATCAAAACCTTTCCACCGGTATATTATACTATATCCTTTGATTTTTTAAGATTTTTAATTTTTTTTAAATTTTTTTTTCAAAAATTAATATCTGCAAAAGTCGGATCTGCAAATGTCTAATCTGCAAGTGTCATATCTGCAAGTGTCGGTATCTGCAAATGTCGATCTGCAAAAGTCGTCTGCAAATGTCGGGTCTGCAAATGTCATATCTGCAAGTGTCGTATGACCGATAATTGGAAGGAAAAAAGAGAATTTATTTATTTAAAAAAATTAAAATTAAAAGAACGTTTTGTAATGCAAACTGTTGTTAAAAATAGGAAAAGTGCTTATTTTACACAAAATTATAATGTTGAAGATTTGCGTAAATTAAATTTAAATATTAATAAAAATATTTTTATTACAAAAATACATAGTCCTAATTCAAAATATACCCCAAAAGTTCAATTGAGAAAGAAAATTGTGATTCAAATAGGCAATAATGAAATTATTCAAAAATTACTGCCTGAATTTGAGAAACGGGTATTTTATATATTTTGATTATTTGAATATTACACCTACTAAGCTATTTCGAATTTTGGTTTTCAATTCAGACCTGCAATGCAAAAAAGGAGTACTTTCTGCCCTAAACACTGACGCTTTTCGACCCGAACTCCAACATTTTTCATGAAATTTTATTCCATAAAAGGATGAAATCTGTCTCTTGTCGTTCCAAAATCCTCAAAAACTTCTAAATCTGTGTTTACAACTTAAAGGAAATGTTGAGGGATTGGGCATATCTAATGACCAAAAGGGTTTGAGGCAGGGATGCACGCAATTGCAGACTTCCCTGTTTTAAATGCTTATATGTACATAGAATGACTTCAGACTAATGCATAAACTAATTTTATCATAAATTTAAGGTTCTCATAAATAATAATTTTATTAAAAAGAATAATTATTATGAAACTTGTATATTAGATGAAAGTTTAGAGAATATAAAAATAAATAATAATTTAATTAAAGACAAAAAGAATTTATTTAAAGAAAATTTAGAAAATTATAAAAATTTACTTTTAACAAGTTATTGGACGGAAATTAATTTAATTGGATATAAGATTGAATTATTAGAAAAACAAAAAGTTGAATATTCCAAGGAAGAATTAAAAAACAGAATTATTTATGTTGGCAATAAAATAAGTAAATAAATTTTTTTGATTTGTTCCCCTTCGGGGCTATTAGAATGACTTCAGAGTAATAACACGATCGTTTAACCATAAATTTATTTTACTTGCCCGGATAACTAATAATCTCATATTTTATGAATTAGCCATTTAAGGGGTAGTAGCTGGAGCCATAAAAACCTTCTTAATTTATGTACATCTTTTTTTTCGATTTATGTACTATATTATCTAAACAATAATTCCTTTGCACACTCCCTATTTCCAAGTAAATAATGCTTATCTTAAATATTGTAGGTGATGGAATTAATAAAAGAAACCGACATTGTTTCAGTTGTGGAATTACAAAAAGATTACTATGGAATACCTACCTAAAAGAACAGTATTTGTGCAAAAAATGTTACTTATATAAACAAATTAATTGGAGACTTAGACCTATAAAAAAGGTTTTTAAAAATTTTTTAATTTAAAAACAAAATTTAAAAAATCTTTATTCATAATTAAGGAAATTATTTGAAATTACATTAGGTTATTTCTTAACGTAAAATAAGGTAAAAAATTATAAATAGATTTAAAAATTTTATTAAAAGCTTAAAAAAGCTTTCCTATTTTGTATTTGTCCAATTAATTTGAATTTGAATAAATCTCTTATGGGAATAGGCGAACTTATAATTGGAGACTTTTCCACTATTTACTTATAAATTAAACTTTTTTCACTTTCACTTAACATTTTTTATCGCAGTCCTGAGTATACTCATATCCAGTACTGGGTAGGGCTCCGGGGCTATGGAGCCATGGTTTTGAGAACTCTAGTGCCGAAGCCAGGACTTGAAAAAGTCAAAGCCGGAACAACAAATGCTTTTGAAATGCCAATATAGGAAAAAAATAAACACATTTCTAAGAATTGTTTAGTGTTTCTATAATTAAGGAAAATCGTTGTCACGAATGTGGAATTACACAAACAACACAGTGGCGTATCCATCCAGAACTTAAACACCGTTTATGTAATGTATGTGGAATAAAACAACAAAAATTTGCTAGAAAGGAGAAATTATCTGAAAGTTTTAAAGGAAAGTAAAAAAGAGGACAGGCATAAATATTTATGTAATATTAAACTTCGTTCTAAATTTATTTTAATTTTCCTTAAATTTTCAATTATTTAAAGAATCCACAAAAATATTTAAATTCAAAATCTTCTTTTAAAACATTCTCTTCATTTTTAGTGTAACCTTATATAACCAATTCCCACTACGTTTTTATTTCATTATTTACCTTTCTTATTTATATTAAATTTCTTGTTAAAAAACTTGATTATTTTTCTATTTGTGTTAAATTACGTTAAATATAAAATAAATTAAGAGAATAAAAATTGATAAAAATTATTTAAAAAAATTTGGATAGAAAAAATATGTATTTAGATGGCTCGAGGAGGCTCGAGACACGGGATTTTTATCAAACTGATTTCGAATTTGAATATCGTTCATTATTTCGAATAAATTTACATCATTTGCAATGAGAACTATTTTCCAAACTTGCCAATATTAATTCTTTTTTTGCTTCTGTAAAAGTGTAAATTTAAATTTAATGTTATTTTTTTCTTTTATGGAGATAGAAGGCAAAATTGAAATTTAAAATACATAAAAAGTAAAATAGAAAAGTATCAGTTAAGAAAAGTTAAGTCCATAAATTAAGAAGGTGGTCGGTACCAAAAATATTTATTTACTTTATTTACTCAAATAAGTATCCCTAGGTGATTATTGTTTCAATTTCTAGCTGGAAGGGGTAAAAAGTGTGGGGTAATTATTTTAGTAAATATGGCATTGAGGAAAGGAACCTTTTCTCTCTCTCTCTTTCTTTTATGTTAACTAAAAACGTTTCCAGTGATGTTATTATTTTAAATTCCATTAAATTCTGTGTCAGATAATTTTTAATTATTTAAAGTTTATCCTCACCATCAAATACTTCACATTTATTACAAGAATAAGCACACACAAGTTCTACAAGTTTTTGTAATTTTAATGAACTGTTAAGTGTCCCTTTAACAAAAAATTTATATTTATTCATTATTTTTTTTTCCAAAAAACCTTCACATCCCCCTAATTTTGTCCATCCCCCAAATTGATCAAAATGAAGTTTTAATCCTTTTAATTCAAAAGCATCTGAAGAAAATTCATTAGCACAATAACCAGAAAGTCGTTGACAAAATGGTAACATATCAGCACAATATGGGGCTGTCCCTCCTACATATTAATTAGATAGGAAAATTTTACTTTTTCTAATTAATAAAAATTAGTTTTTACAAAATAAATGAGTAATAACACCCATAAATCCCTCCCAATAAAAGCTAAGTTAAAAATTTTAAAGTTAACATCACTTCAACAACTTTTAAATATTTACCATTTGCTTTAACTCTTCCTCCAGTATATGCTTTATTTGACGATAACAAAGGTAAAGCTCTCCTACCAACACCAAAATATTCAAAAATATTTTGTTTTGCCAACTAAATATTTTTATTTTTTACTTTAAAGTATTACTAAACCTTTTTTGTACTTAATTCTTTTAATTCATTTCTAGTTAAATTTCTAATAATTAAAGTTCCTCCATTATTTGTTGTTGCTGATCTTTTTATTCTAACGAATTTATTTCCCTTTTTTTAAATTACAAAATACCCAATATTTTTTTGGTCATTATTACTCTCAAATGTTGCACATTTTACAAATTGTCCATTCTCTCGTTGAACAATTTTATTTAAAGGAATTTCTTCAGATCCATCTAGACATGCTAAATATTATTCAAAATTTTCAAAAAGCCTAAAAATTCTCTCGTTTTAATCCCCTTGGAGGATTTTTTTGTATTAATAACCTTGTTCTGGCATTACTAGTGTTGTTTCCCCCCCCCCCCCCTCCCAACAATCCTAGTGTTGTCAGGGTTTCAGCAAATATTTCGATTGACCGTAATTTGTGGGTTAACTTTAAAAATTCTTTTAAAAAGAATTACCAAAAGAATTTATTTCACTTCTTGCAATACTCCCATCAGAATTAAATGCCCAAGAACACCTTTTCATTGTATCATCATCATTCCAAACTTGCATAAAACGTTTAAAACGTCCATCCGGTAAATCACAACCAACTTTTTTTTAATTTTAATTTTTTTTAAATATAATTTTATTAAATACCTAAACTATTAAACATTGTAAAATTATCATTTTCAACACAAAGTGCCGGCATAATTCCATCAATATACTTTACATCCCCAACTAAAGTTAATTCTTGACCTTGAATAAAACAGCCTAGAAAATAAAATTTCTTTTTCCAAACATAAAATTTTTTAGAATTGCTATTTAAGAGGCCTATTCAACTACTTTAATGCGAATCCCACAATCTATTGAAATTTCTGTCTTTTTTTAAAAACGACGTTATGTAAACTTAAATATTGATATTCAAATTGATATTCAAAAAATCTGGATAACCGAGATTTTTAAGATTTCGTCCTGGTACAATCTCTAATGGGTGTTCTGATTATTAAATTGTAACATATAAGTATGGAATTATTTTTCTTGATTAACATAAGCATTAGACAAGTTGGAGCTAATGAAAACAGGAATTTAAATTGGTAAGTTTAAATTTAAATTCGTTTTATTTTTAAAATCACCCTGTTTAATAATCTGTCCATGGCTACAAATATAAAGTGAACGTCTCGAAGTACTCTCAAAAGTCGTTCCATGTTTGTGTATTTTCCCCTCAAATTCACAATCTATGTCTATTTTTTTATTTCTAATTTTAATATTAAATTAATTAAAAATACAATCAGAAGTAACATTAATTAATCGACATCCCTCCTTAAAACGCCGGCATTGTGTCCATTGACCGGCTACATTTGCATATCGAGAAATAACCAATTCTTGGCCGGTTGTTGCCACACAACCTTTAGGTAAAATTTTAAATAATGAAGTTAATTAAAATACTAAATAGTCTTTTGAAGTATTTTAAATTTAAATTTAATTTTTTGTTGGGGGGGGGGGGGAGGGGCAACTACACCTATATTATAATCCGTTTTATCTATCAAGCACATAGATTAAATTCGCCGACACATAGGACAAATAGGCTAAGTATTACTTTAAGTAATTTACATACTAATTATCCACAATAAGGTTGTCGGATCAGGATCCGAAAAAGACTAGATATCTGGAAAGATATCCGAAGATTTACAACTATCCGACAACCTTAATTCACAAAATTTATTTTCTATTAAATATTTTTATTTAACAAAAACATGCCTGTACATTTAAGTTTAACATTATTTTCTTCTCTCAAACAAGAAATAATTTCTTGTTTTTGAAGTAAAGACCGCTTTGAATTTACAGGTATATCTTGCCAAACAAAATCTCCTTCTACCAACCTTCCACCTTTAGGTAATTCACAATTTGCCCCTTAAATAAATTCAAAAATTCTTTTAATTTTTTCTAAAATCCCCATACATTCGTGTACTACTTTCTTAGCCAAAAATTCATTTCCAACACACTCCACAGATGTAAATTTCCCTTCAGAATTTTCTGGTGTTGTTTGAGTAAAGAATTCGCCTATTTTAACTAATTTTCCTTCATTATCTATACAATCTATAGAAAAATTTTTTTTGAAAATTTTTTATTTAAATTAGAATACGTGTAACTTTTAAAGAGATTCCATTCGGACTATCATTTGTACATTCATAACGGAAATGTTGAGATATGTGGGCAATCCCGGGACGTATAACTGTTCCGTCTGTTTTATTTGAAGGAACGCAACCTTTAAAATTTAAAGTAAAATAACGGAACAATAAAGGAAATTGCATTTTCGTCTTATAATTTACTTTCACATTTCTTTTCATTAAAAGAATTTAAAAAATGACCAAGACCCAGGTCCCGTAAGTTTACTGACGGTTACATCGTAAACCCTCAGTAAATAGAAACGCCTCAATTTACAATACATTTTTAAAAATTTGATTGCCCGCTGGGTAATAGAAGCTTTCTAAATGTTACCCCTTTTATGAACTCCTCATTATAAGAAGTAATTTTTTTAAATAATAGGGGTATCTTTGTAAAACTTTACCAACAGGACGTCCAACTAAATAATTATTATTATTAAACAAAGAAATTCCATTTTCAAAGCTAACATCTCCACCCCCGTCAGGTATTTGTATATTATTAGAATTTAATCCATTATTAATTGAACATTCATATTGTATTAAATCTTGTATAAATAAATCTCCAGCTTTTCGACATTTAATATTTTCGTTAATATTTGTAGTTAATATGGGAATTATTTGAATAATTTTAATTAAATAAATTAATAGTAAATAATTTTTTGTTAACATTCTTTTCTTGCTAATAAGATTTATAAACAAATAATCAGTCTCCCCATTAAATTATCAAAAGTTTTTGGAATATGTGTTTATGGAACTACAAGTTTTGCTTTTATATATTATCACAATAATATACTACATTATTTATTACAATAAATTATTACATAATATATTATTACAATAAATACGAGCCCAATTCCTTTGCTTTTGAGAGCCCAAATTTCTGGAATATAACTAATCCCAAAAAAAGCTTCAATATAGAGCTTTCAAATTTTGTAATTAAACTTTTATTTTACTAAAACCTAATTTCCTATCGCACCATAATACACAGAAATACTTCGATAGTAAGGTATCGTTCAGGCTTTAAGGTTTAAAGTTATATAAGACATTCAATGCCCTCTGGCTAAATTTCATCCTCCTGCCAATGTCATTCTAATCGAGAGATTTATTTTAATATAGTTTTCAGTATATTATTGTATTAATTCTTAATATTAAATTTTTCGAGGAAGCATTTTTACAAATTGAAAACAAAAATAAATTTTTCCCTCTTCTTATAATTGACCGCTTACAAGGTCAAAAATCTTTTAATTGCTTTTCTGAAAATTAATCCGTTTTCTTTTTTTCATTCGAGCATTTTTATTGTTTTTCCAATTCTTTCAAGTTTTATTTAATTTAATATATCCTTTTAATATTTTTTGTTTTATAAAAAAGTTTTTTTTTATTTTCTTTCACGTCGCAATTAATAAAATGCTTTCTTTCCTTTTAAAGAAAAAAAAACAAAAAATAAATTGTAGTTCCGTTCTAATAATAAAAAAAAAACATTTTAAATATTAATTTGAAATACTTCCCTCAATAATTTGAAATTAAATATTTGTTAAAAATATGCACCAAAATATGCACCGATATCAAACATGCACGGATAAATTTATTTTACGCATATGCTACATACATATAATCACAAATATTATTAGGCATAATAAATATGATAGTATGTCTCGCATGTTTTTACGTCCGTCCAGATTAATTTAAACCTTTTTAACCAACTTGCTCCCTCCAATAATATACTATTTCTCTACATATTTATTTGGCTGCAATAAATAAAATTCAATTGTTCTATGTACTACCTACCTATTTGTTTTGCTAGGGAAAAGTTAATCCTCAGCACAACAAATCCACAGTCGAGTATAATCAACTGTGAAAAAGGAATAATCGACTGTCAATATAGTCTTTACTTCTGTTTTGTGTTTTAAATGTGTTTCCAACAACCTTTTCATTCGCCCATCACAAACTTTATTAGGGGTTTTCAGATTATCTTTTCTAATAATTTAACAGAGGAGAAAATAAATTTAAATAATTTTTATATGTTTATATAGTTGTAATCGAGCCAACATTTTTTTGGCTCGATTATAACTATGTATAAATATAACATTTTTTTAAACAATTATTTTTGTAAAAATGTATATACAAGTTTATTTTGTTATTTTTTTAAAATTAATTTAAAAATAATTTTTTATTATAAAATTAATAATTATACAAAAATTAATTGAGTTTCAGACCTCTAATATTTCTAACGAGTCCACCCCTGAAGACCTACACCCCCAAGACCTACACCCTGAGGACCTACACCCTGAAGACCTACTGACCCTGAAGACCTACACCCTAAAGACCTATTTACCCTGAAGACCTGCAACTTTTTGATCAACACAATTTTTTACTATTTATTTCTTTACAAGTCTAATCGGGGGATTTAAAGGAGGTAAAGAGGAGCTAGGAGGGATTAAGAGGGATATTGATGGATTTGGAAGTTTTAATGGGGATAAAGGGGATATCGAGGACTTTGAGGTTTTAAAGTGGATAGAGGGATTTATCGGGATAAAGAGAATCTTCTGATACTCTCGATATTCCCTACTATAAATAATTTGAGTTGAGCAAAAAGTTGTAGGTCTTCGGGGTAAATAGGTCTTCAGGGTGTAGGTCTTCAGGGTCAGTAAGTCTTCAGGGTGTAGGTCCTCAGGGTGTAGGTATTGGGGGTGTAGGTCTTCAGGGTTGACCCCTTTCTAACAATTAGCCAACATTTTTTCGAAAATAAAATTTCTAGGGAGGTGAATTTCGAAAAAAATTTTGACCCTATCTGAAAGTAAGGGCGGCATCCAATTTTTTCCATATTTCTAAAAATATTTATTTTTCTTATATTTTTCTCTCTATTTTTGATTTGTGCCGTAAGGTTATAAACGCAAAAGGATTATTTTTCCGTGTTGTCAGGGAACGATATGTGTCCGTGTGTGTGTATTTGTAAGTGTTGTCCGTGACCGATGTGTGTCCGTGTGTGTGTGACCGATGTGGACCGTTTGTGTCCGTGTTGCCGGACCTACACGGACACACATCGGTCCCGCACAACACGGACACACATTAAATCGGTCCCGCACAACACGGACACAAACACACACGAACACATCGGTCCCGGACAACACGAACACATCGGTCCCGGACAACACGGACACACGGTCCCGGACAACACGGACACACATTGGTCCCGGACAACACGGACACACATTGGTCCCGGACAACACGGACACACACGGTCCCGGACAACACGGACACACATCGGTCCCGGACAACACGAACACACATCGGTCACACACACACACACAAGTTATAAGAACACACACAAGTTATAAGAAAAAAAAATATATTTTCTTATATTTTTCTCTCTATTTTTGATTTGTGCCGTAAGGTTATAAACGCAAAAGGATTATTTTTCCGTGTTGTCAGGGAACGATATGTGTCCGTGTGTGTGTATTTGTAAGTGTTGTCCGTGACCGATGTGTGTCCGTGTGTGTGTGACCGATGTGGACCGTTTGTGTCCGTGTTGCCGGACCTACACGGACACACATCGGTCCCGCACAACACGGACACACATTAAATCGGTCCCGCACAACACGGACACAAACACACACGAACACATCGGTCCCGGACAACACGAACACATCGGTCCCGGACAACACGGACACACGGTCCCGGACAACACGGACACACATTGGTCCCGGACAACACGGACACACACGGTCCCGGACAACACGGACACACATCGGTCCCGGACAACACGAACACACATCGGTCACACACACACACAAGTTATAAGAAAAATAATCCTTTTGCGTTTATAACCTTACGGCACAAATCAAAATAGAGAGAAAAATATAAGAAAAATAAATATTTTTAGGAATATGGAAAAAATTGGATGCCGCCCTTACTTTCATATACTGCCAAAATTTTTATGGGGAAGTAGCTTTACAGAGGGAGGGAATGGAACGGAAAAATTTTTAATGATTTAAAACTTTTAAAAATTAATCTTTTTTTAAATGATATAGGTAGAAGGAATTGTTCTTCATTACTAAGGGTCGGGGAGTTTTTCTTGGAAAATATATCTCTCCAAATCTCCCGGGATCTCTCATATCCGCGGTATCTCTCTAAATCCCCTGATCTCCCATGTATCTCTTTAGATCCTTGATATACCCGATCATATTCCCACAACTGAATTTGAACCAAACCCTATGCCTAAAGCAAATTTTAAGATTTTTTCTTTGATCAACCAGAATAACATTTTGTAATCATCAAAACTTTTTTTCACAACATAATATTTTTACAAAAACTTTATTTAAAATTCTGTTTTTAATAATAAAAAGGTTGGAATAGCAAGTATAATATCAACATTCCCCTTTTCAATGTTATATACAAAATTTGGTGCCCGTTTTGTATTTTTGTCAGCTGGAATACTTTCAACAATATCTACGGGATTATTACCTTTTGCTGCTTCTAAAGGAATGATTGAATTTACATTGATTAGATTAATTCAGGGTTTTGCTTATGGGGCTAATTTTGCAGCTATTGGGTTTGTTTGTCAACGTTGGGCTACTTTACAGCAACATGGATTTTTTTTGTAAATTAAAAAAAATATTTTTTAATTCACTATAAATCAGAGCTTGTATGACTGCATTTAGCAGTCTTTCTGTCACTTTGACTAATCCAGTTGCTGCATTTGTAATTTTCTTTAAAAAATTAAAAACAATAATTCTTAGTAAATCCAATATAAGGAAGGGGCTTTCAAAACATGTACTTAGTATCAGGCATGCACACGGATACGGATAATATCCGGATATCCGCGGGTATCCGCGGATACGGACGTAATACAGTATATCTTCAGTCCCTGATCATTTTAGTTGACTCATAACCGCTCTTAAGATATATAGTACATAAATTTATTGATTCTCTCACAATTTATTTTATCAAATTATTATTATCTAAAATCGTCGCGCTCGTGCATATAAAATTTGACTTGAATACAAATTGTAAAACCTAAATAATATACTAATTGTAAAAATTAATAGATAAGTTCTGCTCCTTCATTGGGATGGCCTTATGTCTATTACTGTAATTTTTGGTGTCTAAATTAGAGTTGGGCGGGATCGGGATCCCGACGTAAAATCGGGATCGGGATTTTGGAATGATGATCCCGATCCCGGTCCCGATCCCGACTGCGGGATCGGGATTGGACGAAATCGGGATCGGGATTCGGAATAATGATCCCGATCCCGGTCCCGATCCCGACTCGGGATCGGGATTGAAAAATCGGGATCGGGATTTAGTTAAAAAAAATTTTCAAAATTTAAATTTTTATTTACATTGCATATACCTCAATATAATTCCATAATTTTCATCTGCTGTGCTGAAATATTGATTTTAAGTCCCAGCGCGCATTTGTTCTTGGCGTATCAGGGATTAAGGAGGAGGGATAAAGTATTAACGATAAGGTGATTCTGATGGATTAAGAGGGATATCGTTGATTAATGAGATATTGGGATCTAGATGGACATCTAGGATATCCATTATATCCGTTCAAATCCATTCCGTCGATAGTTTATAAATGAGTCTCTTCTTATTCACCGCCGGAGGCAAAAATTTTGAAAAATTTCAAAGATTCTCAAGCCAAAATCTTCATTTTTAGCGCCGCAGGCGAAAATTTTGAAAATTTTGGATGGCGTAGAAGCCAAATTGCTTTCTTTTCAGCTCATTAATATATATTTTCATTAATTTATAAAATCCCGATTTCATCGGGATCCGATTGCTAATCCCGATCCCGGTCCCGATCCCGGCTCGGGATCTGGATCGGCCAAAACCGGGATCGGGATTTGTCTTTCGGGTTCGGGATCAGAAAAATCGGGATCGGGATTCAAAAAAACCGGGATAATCCCGCCCGATCCCGACCGGGATCCCGATCCCGCCCAACTCTAGTCTAAATCTAGATAAACTATACTTTCTCTTTAATTTTTAGTTCAAGCTTTAATTTCTCCAATACTTTTTGGATTGTGGCTATTTCTTTACACTGACCATCCTGATACTCATTCGTGTGTTAGTCAAAGTGAAAAGGATCAAATTTTATCAGGCAAAACTGAGGCAGAAATTGGACTTAGTGGATTTATGCCTTATCGGTAAAAAATTAAGAAAACTCCCAAACCTTCCCCTTTAAATATTCTAGAGCAATTCTAACAAATAAAATTGTGCTCGTTATTTGGCTTAATTCATTTGCGGATATTATCACGGCCGTATTTTCAATGACCTATTTACCTACTTATATTTCTAAAGTTCTTCATTATGATGTTAGAGAAGCTGGTATTTGGAGTGCTTTACCGGCACTCTTATTTATTCCGTTTAGATTTTGTTCTGGATATTTATCAGACAATATGAGGTAATGAATGAAATGTTATATGTATTAAAGTTTTATTTTACTGGAGCCGGACTGAAACGAGCTATCGAAATAAAATCTAGCATAGCGAGATCGTTATTTTCAGAGTTATCGATCTCAATTCTCATATAACCCTTTGGGTCCGATCTCTACATGATTTGAAGTTTAATATAGCTACTAAAATAATATACCGTATTTTTTTTGATTAATTCCCCTGGGGAATTATTTTTTCAACCCTTCCTTGGTATGGGGAATTAATCGAGGGAGGGAAATTATTCGAGTTTTGGCATTTGAACGTACAGTAGGGTATTTGGTGTTGGGGAATTATTGTTTCGAGAGGGGAATTATTCGAGGGGGGGGGATTAATCGAGAAAATACGGTAGTAATTTTTCTCTCAGATTTATGAATGAAATTGTTCGAATGCGCCTTTTTAATTCAATATCTCTCGTAGGCTCAGCCGTTGCTTTTGCATTAGTTGGTTTTGTTCCAGATGACAAACGTTTTTTAGCAGTTATTTTAATGACTATAAATTATGTTTTTGTTTCTGCAAATTGTGGGGGATTTTATAAATGTGCAACATTAATTAGCCGGTTATAAAAAATATTTTTAAGAAAATTTCAAAAAAAATTCTAGGCAATATGCCCATTTTGTTGTAGCTGGTATAAATTCGAAAAATCTTTCACACTTTTTATTTCCCCATTATTATTCCTTTTATTTGTTCAAGATGAAAGTAATCGAGAACAATGGAGAATTATTTTTATTGGAATGGCTATAATACTTTTTGTGGTAAATTAGAATTGAGGGAGGGAGGAGTTACGGGTATTCTAAATGTTTTGGTTCGATTATCGGTTCCGGATATCAGGAGATTTGTCAGGAACCGCCAAGCCTAATCAGAATTATCTAAAATAATATTTTTAATTTTTTAAAGGCAAATACTTTCTTTTGGTTTTTTGTAACAGACCAACCTGCAGAATTTACTAAAATTGTATCAAAACAAAAATCAGAAAAAGAATGACAAAAAAATTTTAATGTTTAGATTCTTTGTATTAAATTTTTATTTAGAAAATTTATTCAGAGTTTTCATTCGACATTTTATTTGTAAACCATAAGCAGAGCTGCGTCGAAATAAAAATATCTTCGAAATTCGGAAATCGAAATTTCGACGCAGCTCTGACCATAAGCAAAGGTCAGGTATTTTCTCAAGAGATATTCTAAACTACACCTTTTTAGACAACAACTCCTTTCGAGAAAACACAATAATCGCAATAATTTATTTCATATGTAAACCAAATTTTTTGACTCGTCCGATCATTGCTTATGTTATCGTTTTTTTATTAGCCAAAACGGATAATTCTCAGAAATTCCGGCATTAAAACCGGTCGTGTCCAACCCTAGTAGGGAATAGTATCAGAGGGTTCTTTTAAAATTTCCTAATCTCCCATGTATACATGGATGATATACCCAAATCTTCTTAATCCCTCGACAACTCTCTTAATTCACATAATCTTATTTTTATAAATATTGATCCTTAAGATGTTCTATTATTAAAATTGTCAAAAAAAATTTTTTATAAATTAGTGTAGGAAAAGTAAGAGGTAATTATTAAAAAGGGTAATTATTTGAGAGAGAGTAATTATTCGAACCTCGTTTTAAAAATATTTCGGGTTAAACTGAAAATATTACCGATACTCCCTTGCTTTTACTGATTTTTAAATTTACGCTTCCGCGCCTAGATTGTTTATAAAATAATTTAAACACACAAAAACAACAAAATTTATTTTTAATTTTCATTAGAAGAGATCTCTCTCAAAAAAAATAAATACATATATCATTTACACAATACAAATTTATTGCCATTATTTTTTTATGATAAAAGCCATTCATTATTTTGAGCAATTGCAGCTTTTGCCCTTCTTTCAGGTTCCAATTCCAGCAAAGGTAATAAAAAGTTACAAAATGAAAAAGCTTCTTTTGGTTTAAAAGAATATTTATCTGCAAGTACTTCAATTAATGGCCAAGGTCTTAAAGTTGGGATACGTAATAGACGGCCAGACTAAAGAAATTTTGTAATTAATAAGTTTTCAACAAATCCTTACTCTATGGAAAAAATCTTTCCAAAATCTTCCACGTTTAAACACTTCTGTAGGCAAAGGCCCGAGAAGTTCAATAATATGGGCTAAATGGTCTTCATCTCTACTCCATAAGGGATGGCTGTGTGGTTCGAATAGATAATCTCCTGTTGCTAATTCGAATGTCTAATAAAAAGTAGTTATTTGAGTAATAAAAATTTTAAAAATTGGAATTGACTCTAGTTATAAAATGATGGTTTTAAGTCCCGTTTGCAGACTGTGGATTGTGTGAATTTTGCGGTTTTTGCTTTTACGAATCGCAAATTGAATTTTTTAATTGTGGACAGTCCTGCTAACTTTCCACCAGGCCCGTAACTAGGATTTTTTTTCGGGGGGGGGGGAAATTTTATTGCGCCAAATTTTTGGCGCCGAAGGCGCCAAAAATTTTTATTTTTAGCGCCGCAGGCGAAAATTTTTTTAATTTTAGAAGGCCGTAGGCCAAAAAATTCACTTTTTCGGCGCCGCAGGCGCCAAAAATTTGATTTTCAGCGCCGCAGGCGAAAATTTTTTGAATTTTGGACCTCAAGAAGCCAGATTTCGTCCTTTTTTAGCGCCGCAGGCGAAAATTTTGAAAATTTCGAAGGCCGTAGGCCAAAAAAATTCACTTTTTTGCCCCAGCCCTTCCCCAAATTTTTTCCTTTTTCCCATTTCGGGGGGGGGGGGAATTCCCCCCTCACCCCCCCCCTGGTTACGGGCCTGCTTTCCACCCCCACAGCAAACTCAAAACCAACACCTATCTACCCACAACTTTAGGGGAGAGTTTATATACATATCTTGAGCCAACTCAATAATTATTAACACCCACCATACAAGCCACACTCCAAATATCGGCAGGAGTATCAAAGCCAGTCCCGAGCAAAACCTCTGGTGCTCGATATTGTCTAGTTTGGATATTCTCTGTATAGTGATGGAACTACAAATTATTTTTTTATTTCAAAAAAAATTTTAATTTAATTATTACAGTCCAACAAGCATTTCCCAAATCAGCAATTTTAACATTTAATTCATTTAATTCCAAATTTTCGTCATAATTATTTCTTTCATTATTTTTTATTCTATTAACCATTTTAGCGACATCTCGGGAATTTAATGCTACTAATACATTCTCTGGTTTTATATCTGTATGGATAATTTTACAACGATCATGTAAATATGCCATTCCCTAAAAAATTAAATAAAATTATTATATAAAGTTAAGGATGTTCTTTTATTTGGCAATGGATACCAGGGATCTAGCCAAATAAATTCCCGATTTTCTTTGGAAATTAATTTTTTGGGCTTTGATTTTTAAAGTTTAAAAATTCTTTTACTTGCAATATCTGTCTGGTAATTCTTTTTACTTGACGTAAGGGAAGTCCTTGATAGTTGCTGTCAATTATTAGTTTGAGTAAATTGCAACCTGATACCTTAAAATAAATTCAAATTATAAGTCTGAAGGCTAAATTTATGTAGATAAAAATTTTGAGGAACTTTTAATAATTATTTTTGTTTACTATTACACAGTACACTTTACATATGAAAGGTGTAAAGACCATTGTCATTGTCAATCTACTATTCCCTAATCTCCTTCGTTTTATTGCCTACATTATAATTTTCTACTTTAAATAGTGTTATGCTTGTGATCGCAGACCCTGGCAAATCTCGGACATACCCAGAACAATAATTATTATATGGCTAACTCAAGTGTTTTCTCAGTTCCTTTAAACATTATGGAACAGAACTCGCTGAATCGTTCGATTTTCGGAACCAAGAAAGCACTCAATTCAACTCTATTTATTCCCTCGTCCCTTCTTGAAATATTTTTATAAAATATTCACCTCAAAAATCATACAAATATGAGTTCCATTAACCCCAATAATTTTAAAAGTATCCAATAATTGAATAACTCTTTGCCTCCCTTCATCAGTTGGATCAGTTTCTCTAACAGCTTTAAGTAATTTTATTTCATCCATTGCTGCCTTTAAAAAACAAAGAATTTTTTCTTTTTTATTTTCAATTACTTCAGTAAAATCCCTATGTGATTTAACAATTTTTAGAGCTACATAACGCTCAGTTTCGATTGTAGTTCCAGCATCTGAACACATCCAAACAGTTGAAAACTGTCCCCACCCAAGTTTTCTTAGTACCAAATAACTAAATTTTATAGAAAAAAAAATAAAAAATAAAACAAAATTATCTGACCGGCGATTAAATAATTCTCCTAAACGGACAGGATGATAACCTCCTCTTCTATAATCACGAGGATCTAATAAATTTTTAAAAAATATTTGATAATAATTTTTGTTTTTTACCTTCATGGTCACCATTAACATCTGTGAGGACCTGGAAAGATTTTTTGGCTTTTTATTTAAAAAATTTTATTGTTTCTAAGTAAGGTAACCTAAAATATCTATTCAAGTAAAATAAAACCAGAAAATACCAAACTTGCAAATGGACACGGATTTTGGTCTCTTGATACAACACGTTAACTTTTGAGTCATATCCGTCCGCGGATATTTGCAGATGTATCCGTATCCATGTGAAAATTTAGAAAATACTAGTGTGAATTGTGAGTGTTTTAGCAAGAGATTTTTAATAATTCCTCTATTTTATTCATAGTTTAAATTAATTTTTTGGTGTTTTGGAAACTTTTTCAAACATTATTACAGCATTACAGTAACTCCAGTTATAAACAAAAGGTCAGTCTGATTTTTTAAAAATTAATTTTCTGATCTCTAGGTAATGGCCAATTTGGGGTTATATCCCGAAAAAAGTCTTATCTCCATTTTTAAAATATTTTTATTTTTACCATATGAGAGCAGGGATCACGTAAATAATTAGCCCCACCACTTGCAATACTCGTCTCCATTTTTAAAAAATTCTTTGGTTGTTGGGGCAATAAAAGTTTTTGTTTATTTTCTTCTTCAATTTTTTTCTTTTGTTTTTTTGTTGCTTCTTCTTCCAAATCTTTTACTATTTCAATTTTATTTATTTTTTTATTTTCATTTTTTGTTGTTAATTCGGGGCAATATTTAGCAATTAATGGATGTCTTGGTAAGGGAGGAAATCTTTTATTTGTAAATGGCAATTGTTGCTGTTTTTGTTTATTATACGTTAAAGATGAATTATTATTGCTATTTTCGAATACCTCAATTTTTGATCTTGATAGTTTATTTACCTTTAAAAAATTAGGGGAAGGAATTATTAAGTAATTTTTAAGAAATAATAAACATCTGATACTCCCCGATCAACTACAGAGCTTTGTGAAAGTCAGATCTAAACAATTTTGGCATTGTTTTGAGTTAACTAATTTTTTTTGCAACAGATTATACCAAATTGAATTATCAGGAATGTCACGGGTTTCCCGAACCCGGATTTTTCCGACCCTGAAACCTATCCAAAAGATTTTAATCTGCTTGTCTACGGTGAATGGGATTAAATATTGTTCAAAATTATTATGAAAGAGTTTAATGACTTCACTAATTTTTCTGCTATTTTTTACCTCGTGCCCTAAGATTAACTTTTGATTATTTGATTAAAATATTTTTCTGTTTAATAAATATTTTTACTAGGTTCTTCTCCTAATTTTCACTTAATAATAATTTATTTTTAAAAAATACATCCAAATTTATCTCTTTGCTCAAAGGCGAAGTTAAACGCGTAAAAGCAGCTTCATCCATCATTGGTGATTTTATTACCGAGTCTTCTTTTATTTCTTTTTTTGATATATTATTTTGACAATCCTCTTTATTTAAGGGGGGATCGAAAGTAAAAGAAGGTGAAGAATTTTTGGATGTAGAAGGATGTAAAGGGGGTAATAATATTTTAGTTGTTGTTGTAGGTATTTTAGGGGTATTTTGATTAATTTTTGAATTTAATTGGGAAGATTCGGTAGTTTCTTCTTGATCTTTTGATGACTGGAATGAATTTTGGAGAAGGGAAGATGATGAAGCTCGAGACTAAAATAATAATTAGATTTTTTATCAAATTAAATATAATTTTGGAAATATTAGAGGATTATTAGTTGGCATTTTATCTAGTATTTTCGTTTACCCCTTAATTATCTAAATTCTTTTGGATATTAAAAAGACTTGAATAAACAATATATTAACAAATAAATTAATTATTGACAGTTAATTTTTGGGTAACAAATTTATTTTCTTTTATTTTCCGTGATTAATAGAATACAGAAAAAAATAAATAAAGCAGCTTTAAAATTATGTTTTGAACGTTAATTAATGAGAGATGATCAGAGGTCATCCTTAAACTGACCTCTTTTTCTTTACGAAAAGGGATTTAGTAATGCTATTTAGCTATTAAACTTCAAAGATTAATTTTAAATGAGTGAGTAATGCTTAAATTTATTTTTAATTTAAAGTAATGCAAAACTATTTATAAGAGAAGTATTCTTTCTTTTTACCCTTATAATAAACCGATTTGCCCTCATAAAGAGATTTAATGATTTAATAAATTTTCTCACTTCATCTAAAGCAGTACGTCGCTGAACTGACGGCCACTGAACATTTTTTACAAGTTCGTGTGCTACAATATTATATTCAGATTGCCTTTCCTGTCCCAAAGCTATTGGTGTTTTCTCTCGTGAATTATCATCATTTTCTGTTACTTCACATTGCTTTTGTGAAGAATTTAGTGAAAATAAAATTTAATTAGTCAATTGATATTTTGAGTAGTGTTTGATAAATGGGTTTTACGGGCCTCATTAGTACCGAAAATTGCCGATTAGGAACTATCGTTTAGTAAGGTGGTAGTACAGAACTGTGCCGAACAGTATTTTTGAGAGCCTGAATTTCTTAAAAATCTAGAATCGAGTAAATAATAGTGTTATTCAAACGCGATTTTGCGGTATCGGTATCGGTATTTTTATTTCCGGTAAAATACCGATACCGCAAAATACCGCGGTATTCTTGATTGAGGCGGTATCGGTTTCGGTATCGGTATTTCGGTAAAATACCGATACCGAAAAATGCCGATTTTTTAAAAATTGTGCGGTACCGTATTCGGTATCGGTATTTTGGTAAAAATACCGCGGTATTACCGAAAAATACCGCGGTAATACGGCACCGTGAATAACACTAGTAAATAAGGTAATTAATTTGTTTATGTACCTCCAATCTCTGGATAGCCAGGGGTTCTCGAAATGGAAGAGGCTACACTAAACCTTCTCATTCGCTCGATCTCTTTTTCCACTTGAGAGATTTCTGATCTAGTATCCCAATCTTCTTCTTCCTCTTCCTCCTCCTCTTCATATTCTTCTTCAATTTCTTCTTCTACCAATTCTTCCTTTTCTTCCAACTTTTCTCCTTTTAAATTTTCTCCCTCAACTTGTATTATTTCCCCTTCTTCATCTGTAATATATTCATATTCAAATTCCTCATCGTCTGTTGTTTCACTATTTGCCATGCTGCAAATTTCCCCACCAGAACTTGTTATTTTGTCTTCCTTCTCCGTACATTCTACAATAATTGTCTCCTCTTCTTCATCTTCACTTTTAAATTCCTTTTCCTTTCTTCTTTCATTCCACCCATTTTCTACTATCATTTCCTTGTCTTCCAATTTTATTGTCTCTTCTTCTTCTTTCTCCTCCACCTCCTCCAATTTCCTTCCTTCATTCTCTTCCAAATTCTTCCTTCTCTCCTTTTCTTCAAAGCTCTTCTCCTTCTTCCACTCTTCCTCTTTCTCTACCATCATCTCTTCTTCTTCATCAGCCTCCTCTTTTATTTCCTTCCCATTCTTCTCTTCCTTTACACTTCCACTTCTCAATTTTACCTCTAAAGATCTTTCAACCGGCATTTTAATTTCCCTCCTCAATATCGGCAAAGGAGAGGAATAATCCTTCTTTTTATTATCCTCTAATATTGAATTAATTTCAATAATTTCTCTTTTCTCTTCATTTTTAACTGAAATTATTGTAATTAAATCTGGCGGCCCTTCAAGTGCATCGCTATAAATCGAAATAGAATCTTCATCAATTTGCTTGTTAATTGCCATTTTGGATATTTCATTCACTGAAATTTTTGATTTTTAAATTATAATATATTTTTGTTGCCCCCTAGGCCAGAAAATAGGCAACAACCTTAGAATCATAAGGAAAAATATTACAAATTTTAGTAACATTTTGTTAGATTTTAATAATTATTTAATCAGCTTAACTAAAGTGGGGGCTCAAAACTTAGTTGACAACCTAAGTATTAATTTTTTATTTATTTGTGAATATTTTAAAGTGCATTTTTGCTTAAAAATAATTTTTAATTACTCGAATTCCCTCAATGTTTTGCTTAAAAATTTTTTAACAATCAAATTAAACTAACTAAGCCAATTTTGTTTCAATAAAATTTTAATATTTTCCCTTTATTAACCTTTATTTAAAGATTCTTCATCCTCTTTAATTTCCTCTTCTTCTTCCCATTCTTCTTCACTAAATTCTTCTTCACTTTCCATTGGTGATAAAAGGACAGAAGAATTTACTGGCTTTAATTCTTCAATTATTTTATTTTCCTAAATGTTAAAAGGAAATTTTTAAAAATAAAAATAAACTGATCAAGGAAAATAGCAATTGATTGGAAATAAGCTATATATTACTTTTAACTAACTTCTTATGGTTAAAGAAAAAGCTTTGGAGGATTTTACACTGACCGCTTTAGCTAATAAAATCTCGGCTTATTAGAGTCCCTGGGAGGAGATTAATAATTATTTAGTTATTTAGAAAATATAGGGGATCCGCAGAAATCCCTCAACAAAAATTGTTTCATCATTATTTACTCCTTTCCCACAGATAGGAATTTTAAAAAAAAACAAAATTAATTAACTCAGTAAATACTACAGTAATTTATTATCTTCAATTCCTCAATCATTTCCTATATTAATTAAATTTACCTCATTTTTTCTAAACTCAGCCAGATTATTTAGTTTAATTCTTGCCAATTCAGTCCCACTCCGTAGAATGGTACGAATGACCGCTTTGACGGTAGCACCAACTGCTTGTGGCTGAGTGTGGTCTAATGGTGAATTTGAAGTGGAGGATATATTTTTCTTGTTGTTATTGTTATTATTAGCCTCTTCTATTGGCGATTTGACAGGATACTCTATTTTATTTTAAGTGATTAATTAATTATTTTAAAAAATTACTATTTAAATAATGGGAGAGGTAAACCAAAAATTTTAAATTTTAAGAGGAAGGAGAATAATAAAATATTTATCTGAAGCTCGATATAAACACAATTGAATTGTTTTTGGTATATCACATTATAGTGGGGACCGAACTATAGAGGAGAACAGATAACCAAGATTTTTGATCGAGATCCAATAGCTAATATATTCATTATAAAAATACTTAAAAAAATTAATTAATACTTCAACATCTACTAGTAGATATTGAGAAGTTTTATCCTTGAGAAGTTTGTCCCCATCCATTAATTTTTAACAAAAATTAATATCAATTTATTAATTCCAATTAGGGTTGACAGAGATCTTGGGAACTCCCTGGATATCCGGATTTGATATCCTAACCAAAAACTTCTGAATATCCGGAACTACCCACTTTAATTCCGAACTATTATAAACCTACTTTCAACCCTCAACTGTATTATTTCTTCTACACTAGTCTCATATTCATCATCATCAGTATCTTCCCCATTCATTCCATTTTCATTTAAAATACTTCCATTCCCTCCAATTTTAAATTCGGCAAAAGCTGAGGAAATTGAACTTTCCTCATCTGTTACTTCCTCTTCCCCCTCCTCTTCATCGTTATCTGTCACTTCTTCATATTCTGATTCATCTTCCACATTTTCCTCTTCCTTAATTTCTTTATCAAAATTTTCTTTTAAAACTTTTCTCGAATTAAATTCAAAATTAACGGGAGAAAATTGTTGATTATTTTTATTTAAATTTTCCTCTTTTTCTAATAAAGCTTGTTTTTCTCGATTTGCCGCTTCTTCTCTCCGTTTAACAGCAAAATGGCCAAACCATTTACCCAACGAAAGTACAAACATTTTTCTAATAAATTATTAAAAAATTTATTTTAAAATAATTGTGGGGTGATTTGTAAAGAGTACAAGAAATGTTGAAATTTCGGAGTCTTTTAAAAGGCCTTTTAAAAAATTTGTAAAAATACTAATTTAAAAATTCACAAAAGGAAAACAATAATTAATGTTCATTTTTTGGTATGAAAATTTTTGAGTATTCACAAAAAATTGGAAGGCTTCAACTTTACAATATGTCCAAGAAGACATAGAAACATAGAAGCATTGATGTTTTTAAGATATCCTTCAATAGGAATTGGCAGGTTGCACATATCCCATTGAAAGTAAAACAGGGAGGGATATATTTAAATTATTTATGTCCACATATTTTTCTTGCATTTAAAGTTTGATTAATTAATGTGGAAATTAATAAAAAAAATAATTTGGCCAGGAAATATTTTTTGTAATAATTTACAAAAAATCTTCAAAAATTAAAAAAGACTAAAGAAGAATTATCTAATGCAAATATACATTATAGCTATATAAATTTTCGAGAAAAATTAATTAAATAAAAAATAAAAATAATTAATTTGACAGAGGTGGAGGACAAAAAAGGAGAGAATTGAAGAAAAGGAAAAAAGAGGAGTGAAGATGAAAATTGAAGAAAATTGCGCGTTAACGGGAAGTACCTTTATGTTTGAATAAGAGGAATATACTGGTTTATAGGTAGGCAAATTGAATGAGAGAATTGGGGAGGTGGAAGGGGGAGGTGGAGGGGGGAAAGTTTTTAGTATTGCGGTAATGTTTTTTTGTTTGTTTGTTTTGGTTTTTTTGTTACATTTACTTGATTGAAAATTAAAATGAAAAAATCTCTCTCTTCAAACTTGGATAAACCTAAAAAAATTTCGAAAATATTTTAAATATTAGAACAGCATCCCTACCCCCTCCCCTCCACCCATCACCTCCAACCTCTACTTAATATTAAAAAGAAGATAAAAACTATTTGGTTTAGAGTTAAAATTTTGTTTTTTTCTGTTTTTATTTTTTGTTAATTATTTCGTATTATATCAGTCCAAATTAGGATTTGTCGGCTCACCTAATTCTTCGGATAACCGATACGAATCAAAAACAACCCTAGTCCAAAATATTCGAAAATCAAAAAACGAAATTTCGTTTTCCGTTAAAAATAATTTTAATTTAAAGAATTAAAAGTCGATTTAGAGTAATTTACTAAAATATATCGCTTTCTTCCTTTTTTGCATTAAACAAAAATATTTGACGAGGCGAAGGACAAAAAACGTCAGTTAAAAGTAATGGGAACGCTATTTTATTTTACGTCGTCGAGAGTAATGGGAACAGCTAAATAACGATGAAAAGCTCTCCTAAAGAGAAAAAAAGGGATGATTACAACGATTTGTGTTGATTGGTTATTTGTGGTGATCAATTACTGATTGATAGAGGATATTAATTAATTTAATTTTTTTTTTTGATTTTTAGATAATCTGAGAATTTTATTTTTAAAAAATCAAAAAAAAAATCATTAAAAATATTTAAAGTACTAAAAAAAGTATTTTCCAATAAAGGATTTAAAGTAGAGTTGCACGAGATCGATATCTCGACCGAGACCGAGACGAGAATCTCGGTCATTTTCCAATCTCGGTCTCGGTTTTGCCGAGACGAGACCACCTAACCGAGACGAGATTCTCGGCACTTAATCTCGCCGAGATCCGAGATCAGTATACACCCCTAAAGATTGACCTTCTTGAGATTTATTTTGACAAAATATTTAAAATTTCGCTCTTATTATATTGTTGTGCTCACTTTAATTTAGTTGACTAGAGAGCGGAGCAGGACAAATAGGCGCGGCCGAATACACATCAACCTTCGCGGAAAAAAGTTTTTGCCGCTGCGGAGGAAGTCGGGTATGTCGATCGGAACGACGTCCTAGGTAAGGAATGGTCGCCGCGACCATTCCTTACCTAGGACCATTCCTTACCCTATTCTTCGAAATTTCTTAAGGTTATAATCGTTTTTCTGAAATTTTTAAAAGTTGGCTAAAACTTTCAGAAATTTTGAGGAATAGGGTAAGGAATTGTCCCAGATCAAGTGGACGTAGGTCCCGAACATGAATAAATGTTAAAGAACCCAACCCCAACCTTGAACACGAAGAAAAATCCAAAATTTGGGGCTTCAGTCCCCAATTGGAAGGCCAAATTCAATTTGTACAAGAATGTAATTTGGACGGTGACATATATAAACCGTATTTCTTCTAATAGTGCGACTGTCTCTAATAGACCGGCCCCTTCTAATAAACCGACCCCGTAGAGAAAGGTTGAAAAATAAACCGACTGTCTCTATCAGACACTTCTAATAAACAAGTCTCCCGTACACAAGTGTCCCTTTATACTTAACTTTCTGGAGAAATGGTGGAAAAAAATCTAGTTGTAAAGGCAAATATGGATAAACTGTTGCTTGGTCCACCAACTGAAATTGATAATGATGAAACAGATGATTTTGATGATGATTTAGATGATATTTAATTAATTTAAAATGGGTTTTGGTGGATAAGAAAAGTTTTGAAAAATCTCGGTTTATCTCGGATCTCGATATCGGTCTCGGGTCAAATTTTGCATCTCGGTCTCGGTCTCGGTCATGCGAGTCTCGGTCAATCTCGGTCTCGGATTTTTTCTAAAATCTCGATCTCGTGCAACTCTAATTTAAAGTATTCATAAGAAGATTATTTTAGCACATAGGGAACATGAAAATGCCAATGACAGATCAGGATATCCCTTATTAGAAGGGACCGGATATTTCAAAAACTCTCAAATAAAATCTAATATTGAAGAGAGGGATATTGTACTTCTGTATTGTACTTACTCAATTGTACCAACAAATTCCCCTCGCTCAGATAATTATGTATATGCGTTTTTGCCCTTGTTGCAAAACGTGGGTTTAGTGCCTTTGTTGCAAAATATGGTTGTTGCGAAATGTGGGGACACGTATTATGTAATTACCCCTTCCATCAAGAGAGGGTAAAATAAATAATAACCCCCTCAAAGTTATAATTACCGTTTCTAAAATAACTTTAATTAATTATCCCCTCCCTACCTTGGATAATTATTTAAGTAAATACAATATTATCTAAAAATATTTTTAAAGAAATTTTTAGTCAAGAATTGTCTAAAAAATATTTGAGTAACATAAAAAACATTTAAAAATATTAAATAAAAAAGGTTTTAAACTTAAATTTAAAATGAAAAGAAGGAAAATAATGATGACTAAACTTTAGTTATTTAACCTTTTATTTGATTAAAAAAAAAGATCACGTCAAATATCCCTCTCATAGCTTTCTCTAAATCTTTTTTTCTTTATATATCTTCTTTTCTTTTTTTATATTTTTTTAAATTCCCAGGTGGTGCTAGGCTTTATAATTCTTTTTTTAATAATTTATCTCTCTCTGGGCACAATAATTTGTCATTTGAAGGGGTTTTCGAAGTAGACAAAATAATTTTTAAATTACTACAGTATATGTTGTTGATGTCAATAAAAGGTAACCCTCAAAAATATCTTTAAATCTCGATTAAAATTTTATTGTGATTTTTAATTAAATTTTAAAAAATTATTAACGAGACTGATCACTGAGAAAGAAGGCCTCTAAAGAGACAGGCTTCTGACAAGACTATCGAAGACGGTGCTGCGATAAAGCATGGCAACACAATTTTTTGATTTTTTTTCTAGAGACCAATGAAGTAGAAGATTACCGAATTATCAGTTATAGGTTGATTGGTTTCGGAAAATTGTCGGCTTCGCGCCACACGATCCGCGCCAAACCAGTTGCGCCCAACGGCCCGCACCAAAGTGGCCGTTCCCTTTAAAATTATTGCGGGAATTATTCATTTAATTTTATTGAATTTTTTCTTATGTCAAATTTTTTCATTTTTACATACATATTTTCTTACAATTCCCTTTAATTATTAATCGATAGGATTAATTTTAGGTTAAAAGTTTATGAAAAGTAAAAAACTTTTATTGATTGTGCAGAGTTGTTTTTTACATTTCACCCTTTCTTCCCTAAGAATTTGTTCTAAAATTTTATTAAGAATTATTTTTTAGATTTATATTATTCTAAATATGTCTAGTAAAGATTCAACGGAATTTGACGAGTCCAATCCGGAAGAAATTAAAGAGGAGCTTAGGCGACTTAAAAACCTTCTCAAAAGTGAAGCGTCAAAGAATACCAAACTTGCAACAGACTTGGAGCAATTTCGAGCGCTGTTTGTTTTTTTTTTTGGAGTTTTTGTTAAAATTTAAATAAAATTTTTAGTTATGAACGTGAACACCGCAAATATCAACAAGTCACTCGCGACTATGAACAGGAGATGGAGAAGCGTGACAGGGAGCTGGAAAAGAGGGAGCAAGAAATTTTCGAGCTTGAAGAACATTGTCAGCGTCTTTTGACTAACAATGAGAATGTTAAGGTTTTCTTTTGTTTAATAAATTGAATAATTTTTTGCTGAACCTGACAGACCCCTTAATTTCCTCTACAAGTTTCTTCCTATGCGTTTGCAGAATGTTCCGACGTTTTCCTTCTTTACTTCCATCTAAATGAATTGTTTTGGGTGTTTGGAAGCAAAACATAGAAGGGAAATTGGGATGGAAGAAAGAAACGCCTGACCATTCTGTAGATATATAGGAGTTAACTTGGCGAGGAATAAATGGGGTCTATCAGGTTCAAACCTATTTTTTAAGAGTGAGGTGGCTGCTTTGAATCAACAGAATCGCTCTTTGACTGAGAAGCTCTGTACTGTTCAAAAGCAATTGCTCGAGGAAAGGAACAAATCTCTTCCAAATCCTGCTGGAAATGAGACTGCATTGTTTGAAGCGGAGTCTAAAGTGGACGAACTTAAGGCAACAATTGTTTGTTTTTGGTTGTTTAAACTTTTTAAATAGAAAATTTTTAGGCGAGTATGAAAACTGAGGTCAACCGCCTTTTGACTTTTAATTTTGAATTGGATGACCGTGCAAAGCAATTGGAAGCCGAATTGACTCAAGCAGCTACGGATCAAGAATCAATGCGTGCTTTGATTAAATGTCAACAAACTGATCTGGAAAATTCTCGCGAGAAGATTCAGGATTTGGAGGTTGAGATTCATCAATTGAATTCTCAAATTGCTGGTGATATGCCTGTTGCTGCTAAAGGGAATTCGCTTTTTGCTGAGGTTGTTTTGAATTGTTTTAAAGATTTTAAGTAGTGGGGTGGGCTGTCTTCCACAGAAATTCTGCTGTTTGATCTTTTTGCTTTTTTATGTTCTACTTTTGTTCTTTTTTCGCTTTTTAACGTGCGGCAGTGCCCATTCTCTGATAAGATATCCAATTTTGGGAATGAATGGTCAAATAGGGGTGGATTGTTTTCTTATGGGTTTTCCTCTCTTTTTCAGAATTACTCCTTTCGAACACAATAATTTTTATACAAAAATTTTTAAAGGTCATTGATGGTAAGGACCGTGTTGAGAAGGATTTGGCTTTGCTTCACAAAAAGCATGCCCAACTTCAAAAGGAATACAATCGAGTTTCAAAGATTGCTTACAACAATTCAATGAGTAATTCAATTTCTCGTGATGGTTATAAATTGCAAGGACCAACACTTTGTTTGTTTTTCTTTTGTTTTTTGAATAAATTTTTAAAATCATTTAAGCTGTCTTCAAAATGGTTAACAGCGAACTCTCTATGCGATTGGACGAGAAAATGCGTTTAATTGAGAAATGCCATGTTTTGGAAGATGCTGAACGCAAAAATATGATTAAATTTGCTAAGGAGAATCCTGCTGACTTTGACATTTTCCAAGAGCATATGAATTCTATGGTTTTGTAAGTTTTTTTGTTTAACTTTTAAGTTTAAAAAATATTTTTAGACGTGACAAGCAACGTTTGGAACGTCGTGTTATCAACTTGGAATTGCGCGAGAGGGAATTTCTGGATGCAATAAATTATGAGAAATCTCGTTCTTCGTCTGTTCCTCAATTGGAGCATAAGTTACAACAATGTGAACGTTTATTGGCTAATTATGAGACTGCACAGTTGCGTTTGGATGATGATGAGGGGATTTGAATTGGAAGAATAGAGAAGTATAATTTATATTTTGACAGGCTTTAATTTAAAAAAATTTCGCAAATTATTTATTGACTTTTTAATTGTTATGTGATTAGGTTGATGTTAAAATAAATATTTTTTACTGATTTTTTATAGGCGAAGATTTTTTTGAATTTTGGGGCTCAAGCCCCTAGGGTTGAAAATCCCGCTTATCTGAATCCCTGAATAGTTTTGTTATCACTCTTAGTTTTTGTTATTACAATAGTATGCCCAAATTCATCTGTTATTTTTTCTGTTCACAAATCCAAAAGATACGATCACCATCCGAGTTTAGCCTGTCCATCACGTAACAGCCATTCTGGGACATTTTTGCGCCGTTTAGCCTTGCGCCTTTATGGACGTGTCCCTGATTTTCGGTTTACGATTTCCTCATTCTTTCTGATTTCTGATATTTTAGAGGATTTAAATGTACATTTCGATAAAATGTACATTTTAATAATTTTTAAAAAATTTTTAGAAAGTTAACGAATTTTTTTAAATATTTACTGAATGCTTTCATTTCGAGTTATTCAGGTTAATTTAAAATTAAATTCTAATTTTATAAATTTTCAGTCAATTTCAAGGTGTTTATCCACTTCTTTGCCTTTTTCTTCAACAAATTTAAATCCAAAATTTAAAGAAGCTTTTGTTGATAAAAATGATGACAACAATTTTGTAATAAAATTAGACAATAATTATTTAAAAAGTCCTGCTGGGAATATTCTTTTAATTAAATCTGAACTTTTGGCTTTATTAATTTCAAATGAATGGAATTTAAAAAATAAAGAAGGTTTTGGAAGTATGCATTTTACAGGTTTAATTTTTGATTAAATTTTTGTTTAATTTTAAAATTTCTAGGATTGGCTTTTACTGGTAAGGAGTTTTTTGATTTAATAAAAAGGAAGTATTGGGTTATTTTTGGTATATTTTTGTAGAAAAACTTGAAAATGTTCTGCTTTTGGTGGGTTTTCAGAACTCTTTTTTTCCTTTTTTGTGGGGGTTTTAGCTTTCGTCTTTAATAAAAGACTATAAAACTTTCGAAAGTTAAATAAAAGCTTCCAACAATAAATTTTGGTGAAGATTTAAAATTATATTCAGAAAATATTTTTGGTTAATTTAGAACAAATATCACTTAATATGTCTTTTTTTTATTTTGATTTCCTCAATTAATTTTTTTACTATAATTAATATACGTTATATTCCAACAGAATTTTTAAAATTTTTTTAATTTTCAAAAAATTTTTTGTTTTAAAGTTAAAAATATTTCTTTTTAAATTTAAAGCTCTAGACAATCCTCATGGAGAAACTAGTGATTCTCTGATAGAAAAATTGATTGGTTATTTAGACACGGACACTTTACTTTATTTTTCCAATTCCCAAACATCATTATTTGATCAACAACAAAAACAATGGTTGCCAATAATTAATTGGATAAATTTTAAATTAAAATTAAATTTACAACAAACAACAGAATTTTTTGAGCCTCCAAAAATTTCAAAAAATTGCAAACAAAATTTAAAACAATTTTTGTCTTTTTATAAATTTCCTTCACTTTGTGCAATTAATTATGGATGTGAATCTCTAAAAAGTTTAATTTTAACAATTTCGGCAATTGAAAATTATTTGAGTATTGAAGAAGCTGTAAATGCTTCTAATTTGGAAAAAATATTTCAAAGCAAAGTTTGGGGAAGTTTTGAATGGCATCATGAAGTTGAACGATTGGAAGTCTGTTCGAGAATATCTGCGGCTATTTTGTTTGTTTATTTGAATTCTAATTAGGGTTGCCAAAATGGACCGACTCGGACCGAAAGATCGAGTCATGCCTCGATGTTTGGCCCGAAAAAGTCTCGTACCTGCCCGACTCGATAAAGTTGGGCCCGAAAAAGACTCGTAACGGCCCGACTCGATAAAGTTAGGCCCGAAAGTGACTCGTACCGGCCCGACTTGATAAAAAGAGGCCCGAAAAAAATTGTCTCGGAAAAAGTCGGCCCGACTCGAACAAGACTCGATAATATTTTTACCAGATTTGTGGACAAAAATGGGAGAAATCTGGCTCCTTGGCCTTCCAAAATTCGAAAAATTTTCGCCTGCGGCGCAGAAAAAGACAGAAATTTGGTCCTTAGCCTTCCGAATATCTCAAAATTTTTGCCTGCGGCGCTGAAATGAAGAATTTTTAGCTCCATACTTTGCTTCACATCTCGAACTTACTGGCTTTAATCGATAAGCTGGATTACTGGGATTTATAGGATATATTCCGCGGGATCCCATCATCATTTGAACTTTTTAAACTCAATCAGTTTTGAGAGTCCACAATTTTCCAGGGGGTCAAAATTCTCAAAATTTTCGCCTGCGGCGCTAAAAATAGAAGAAATCTGGTTTCCTGACTTTCCAGTAAGCCCTTATTTAAATACGAATAGTTCAATCATGGTACACTGGGATTTTATTAAGGGATTTGGTGATTAACGCACAATATCACTTAAATCTTGCGTTATCCTTCAAATCTCCGATATCCATTCAAATCTCTTCAATCCTTTTAAATCCCATTACAATATAGCACCTTAATTATCTGATATGCGATCCTGATCCCCTTAATCATCTGATCTCCTTTAATAAAACCAAATCTAGCAATATCTCACACCAATCCTCCGATAATTTAAATCACCTTAATCCCTCAAATCCACTGATATCCATTTCAATTCTCTTCAACCCTTCCTTTACCCTCCAGATCCATCGATATACCTTATAATTCACAGATATCCCTCCAAATCCACTAATTATTTTTAAATAAATCTTTTAAAAAAAGACTCGAAAATGTCTCGATGCCCGACTCGATAAAGTCAGGCCCGAAAGTGACTCGTTCCGGCCCGACTCGATAAAGTTAGGCCCGAAAAAGACTCGTATCGGCCCGACTCGATAAAGTAAGGCCCGAAAAAGACTCGTACCGGCCCGACTCGATAAAAACAAGCCCGAAAAAAAATGCCTCGACCGTCGGCCCGACTCGAAAACGGCAACCCTAATTCTAATTGATTTTTTTGTTTGTTTTTTTTTGAAATAAGAAGACTTGACAGGTTTTTCTTTTAAAAAAATAATTTTTTGGGGCTTTGTTGAGGGTAGAAAATCTCTCAAATTTTTAGAGCATTTTACAGAATTTATTTTTCATCATTTCTTTTAAATCGGGTTGGTCTTCTACATTTGTATTTTTTGTTATTTTTTTATTAAATTATATTTAAAATTAAATTTTAAAATATTTTCTACATATTTTTGTTCTAGCATGGTTTAAATTTTGTGGATTTATCTTTCAAAAAATTTTTTTAATTTATTTTTTGTTTGATGGCGCCAGACCAGTCGCGCCATAATGTCCCCTATTCTTTTTTTTAGATTTACCAAATTATTACTTAAATGTTAGGACAATTATTACAATTAACTTCTCGTTATTTTGGTCCAGGTTAACTCTAAAAATATTTTCAATTATTAAAATTATTTTTAGGTGCTACAGTCGTTCGATGGATTGTTTTTCCAATTGCCTGTGTTGTTGGTACTTGTGGTTATTTTGTAGAGACTAAATATTTGAAGAAGGATAAAAAGTTTGAATATTTGGATAAATCGAGAATTGATGAAAGAATGCAGAGACAATTAAAGGAAGAATTTGAGACAAAAATAAATTAAAAGTTTTTTTTTATAAATTTGGATATAAATTATTTTTTTATTAAAATTTTCTATTATAAGTTCTAAAATTTGTTAATTTTTTCAATAATAATATTCATTAATTTTTATTCGTTCTTTTTTTTAATTAATTTTTTAATAGAAATATGGACAGTATTAATACTTCTATTGTTGAGCATGGAATTGCTAGACTTGCTTTTCATGAAGCTTCGTATAGTTTAAAGGTTTGATTGATTTTTTAAACATATTTTGGGTTTGTGTAGGATATTGGGTAATCCTTCATGTTTTTGTCTGGGAAATTTTATTTATCTTGTTCTCTATTGAATGTTCTAATTTAAATTTTATGAGGCTTATAGGTTAAAGGTTTAATTTTCTAAGCATTTTGTTGGTTTTGTGTTCCAATTTTAGTTTTTTTTTGTTCAAAATTTTCTCGACCTATTCCCGTATTTTGTATTTCAGTTTAACATTTTAATTTCTAGGGACTATTAACAAATGACAGCGGTTCTACGTTTGCAATTTGTGGAACACCTGCATCAGGTTCCTTCTTTAATTTTTTTAAAACCTTATTTACAATTAGATGTGGAGAATTCAACAGACAAGAAAGTACAAATAACAGTTGTGGATGATGAAACTGGTGATAAATTTTATATAAAAGATGTTATCATAAAACTTGTACACGAGGAAGGAATTGTTCAAAAGAGTACTCCAAAAATTGAGATTGACACGACTGGAATTAAATTTTCGAGTGATGAAGTTTTGATTGGGAACAGGTTATTTAACTATTTGTGAATGATGGCGGGTTTAGTTGATATTTTGATTATTTTTTAATTTTTTTTTATAATTTTAGAGCTGATATAGAAATTCATCGCTATTTACAACCAGATTCAATGAATACTGAAAGTTCTACTAAAGAAGATCGTTGGGTTGTCCATGTTGGAAAAATGCATTTAAGATTGGTAGCTTCAGAAATGAAATTTCCTCAAATTAAGCGAAGTTCAATATCTCAGCCAGATGATACAGTTATTGAGTGGGTACAAAATGATTTTCTTGTTTGACGGGAAAATGGGGAATTAATGGATTGCTAAAAAAGATATGTTAAATTTAAGAAATTTTTATTAAAATTAAAGGATACGCTAGAATTCTATATTTTTTAATTCACTTTCCCTTAGTCCCTCTATTTTTTCTATTTGACATTGTATTCTTTCATTAATCTTTTTAAATGGCAAAATATTTCTAAAAAAGGTTTTGTAATTTTTCTGAGAAATATTTTCTATTAGAGAGGTTCATTTTAGCTTCTATGTTCCTGTAACTAAAAAATATTATAATTACAAGTACATTTCAATCATTTTTACAACTAAATCTTGCCTTTAAATTTATCTTTTATAGATTTATTACCTCAACGATTTTATTTTAAAGTGCCGGGAAAGGACAAAATTACTTTTAATTTTTTGTTTTATTTTTTAAGTAGCCATGTTGAGTGTCTTTCCTTGTGTATTTTACATTTTTATTTGACATTTACAAGTTTTATTTGCTTCAGATAAATATGATTAATATTAAAAGAATTTTAACTATTTTATTTTTAAATTATAAATTAAATATATTTTTATTTTTTTTCATTTTTTTGGAAATTTTTTTAGTTAAAATGCCAATTTCTGCCTCAGATTTAAAAAGCGATATTGATGAGTTACAGGCTTTGCGAAAGCAGGCGAAACGAAGCAATGTCCAGTTGTTTTTGGATGAGCAATTGAAGAAATGGTTGGCTAATTTGGATGAGGTTTTTATTATTGTAAATTTTAAAAAAACTGAAACAATTCAAATTATTTTGGATTGACGTAGATAATTTTATTAGGCACGTAGCCAGGGAAAATTCTCGTGGAGTGTAATCATTTTTTAACCCCACTAACCTCCTCCTGATTACGTACCTGACAAGTAACCCTTCCGCACCAGAATTTTTTTAAAATTTTACCATCCGTGTAGTAATAATGAAAGATGTTTTATAATAAAAATATAATATTTTTTTAGTTAAATCGTCGTGATCTAATAACCTCTGATGCGCCTAAAACAATTGGAGTTGCTGCTCGTCCTTACAAAAAATTGACAACTTATGGTTATTTGTTTTTATATTTTTTTATTTTTATTTATTTTTAAGGATTTGATGAAAGTGACAAATTTGTTAAAATTTATTATTCAATCCCTGGTATTTCCTCTACACCAGTTACAGCAATTAAAGAAAAGTTTAATGAAAAGTTTGTTTTTTAAATATTAATTTATTTGACAAGGGAATCTCACGAACTGTCATTCCCTTGTGAGATTTAATTGTAGCTAAGAGACAATTAAGTTTATTTTTTAACTATTCGTTTTTGAAATAAGAGTTTTATAGATTTTTGTAAAATTTAATACTTTTGATGAGATTTCCGAATAGGACCCATTTAAAATAGAATATTTTTTTAAAAAATTCATATACAGTTGGCGGACCCCGGGAAATTTTCGGATATTCGGGAACCGATATCCGAACCTTTTTCTAATCCTGATCAGCCAACAACCCTAAGAAGTGTTTTTATATTTAAATTAATTTATTTTCAGTTCTTTTGACATTTTTATTACTGATGTTAAAGGGACGGATTATGAAATAAATGTGCGTGGATTGTCTAAAGGTTTTGTTTAAATATTTTACAAAAAATGATTTTTTAATTTTATTTTAGTTGTTGATCCAGAAAAGTGTTATTTTAAACAAAAAAGTGGGGATCAATTGCTTGTTATGTTAAAGAAAGTTAGAGAGAATGAAAATTGGGGATCTTTGCTTAAAATTGACAAGAAGGAACAAAAGTAAAAATTTTTAAAAATTAAAAGGGGGGAGGGAGTGGGGGTAAAGAAGGAAATAAACTTGAAAAAACTCCCCAAAATTAAATTTAAAAAATTTCTTTAAATTTTTTCTTTTAAAAAGAACTCCAAAATTCGACAAAGATGAGGACCCTCAAGCAAGTTTAATGAATATGATGAAACAAATGTATGATGAAGGGGATGATGAAATGAAGCGTACAATTCGTAAAAGTTGGTATGAGGCACAAAATAAAAAGACGACATCGGAAATGGATTTTTAAATAATTGAAGGGAGAGGGGAGGATGAGGGAATAATTTAAAATTAAATCACTTTGATATTTTTTAAAAATTTTCATTTTAATAATTTTTTTTTGTTAAAATTATTTGAAACAGTGATTAGTGGAAAGGTGTTTTTAATTAACTTTCTCATTTAATTTTCAATTTATATTTTAATGTTAGCTCCTTCTAATGGGGGTTATTTAATACAAAATTGTTCTTTAGTGGAGGTTTATTGATAATTATAATTGGTGAGGTCTGATTTGTTGAAAGTCCAAAAAAGCGTCGAAACGATGCTTTGTATTCTTTGCTGAAATTAAATAATATATTTTGGATTGTTTCCAAGAATTTTAATTAAGTATAATTTTGCTTTTATGAGGGAGATTATGCAATTAATAGATATGTAATACTAGTAATTAAAAAGGTTTGGAAGCCGGGACAGTTATTGCCTCCGGACAGCTAATGCTAGATGCATCGCTCATCATTTTAGATATCCAGAAATTGAGCTAACATAAAAAGGAAAATCGAACTAAGCCTTTATAGATATTAACTCCCCAATTAAGCTTTTTTAGGATCGTCGTTTGTATCTTGATTTTTGTATTTTCCTTTTTTTGACTCCAAACATTCTGGATGTTTGAATCTTCTTTTTCCTTTACCTTATAAAATAAAGAACAGGAGCATTTGCTGTAATGCTTACATACAATAAAGTGCAGACAGCCTTTCGAATAAATAAACTATTCATTTCAGAAAGTTTATAAGACAATATAAAATATTTAAATATTCTAACAATATAAAACCCTCCAACATTAAATATAACAATAATAATTAATGCTCGAATTAATCGACGATTTTTTTGTTGAATTGAAGCTAATAAATGAGGGGATAAATTTTTATAAAATAAATTTAAAAAAATTACTTTTTCTCATTTTAACAATAATACCAACAGCAATATACAAAGCTATTGTAGTATTGTTTAAAATAAAGCTTATATTGTAATATAAAGTTGTGCCAACATATCCCTATTAAATGAAGAATATATTGAAGGGAAAAGGCCTTAAGGTACACCCAATACTAGATGTTGGTTGACCATTGGGTGGGGGTAGGGTTGGCAGTTCCGGAATCGAAAAAAGTCAGAGTATCTGGACTTTTCGGTTCAATCATCAGTTTTGGATATCCAGAGATATACCAGAAACCGTAAACTTAGTAGAGAGAGTTTCTAAGTGAATCTTTTTTAAGTGAACTTTTTTGGTTCAGTTATCAGTTTTGGATATTTGAAGATTTCTCAGGAACAGTAAACCTTAGTGGAGAAAGTTTTTAAGAGAATCTTTCTTAAATGAAATTAGGGCGGTACCTCTCACTATAAATTAGGATTTCTCGGTCCTATATTGAGGTTCAATTATATTAATTTTTAAAATAAAAACTCTCAACTGTTAAAACGTCACTAAGTAAAGCAGATACCACCAAATCAGGATTTACATCATTAAACCAAATCAATCCGGCAGTCATCAATCCACAATAAATAACACAAATAAAAGTATAAACACCCAAATAAATCGTTGGATTAATTTTCTTTGGACTGTTAAATTTAAAAATAATATGGGAATTGAAATTATAAAAATTATTAAGGAGGTAATTGGGAAAATTGACATTTCTTTGGATATTTTTTGAAAATTAGGGAGGTTAATTTAATTATTATGTTTTTTATTTCCATAAAAATATATTTCAATAAACTTACAAAGATATAGGGAATACAACATAAAGTAATCTGTCAATCCCTGTAAATGCCATTAAAGGAGAAATTCCAAAAACAGTAAATAAAGGAACAGAAAATAAATGGGAAGCTTTTGAATAAGTTAAAGAATTTAGTCCAATTAAATTACAATAAAGAACAACAAAATAACCAGTCTCGTGGATTATTTCATAAAATGCTAATTGGGCTAGAAGGAAATTTGTTGTTCCGTGTAAAGCTCTAAAAAATTAAAAACTACCTATTTATTTATCTATCTATTTATTCTTTATTTGTGATAATCTGCACAGATTTAATTTAAATTATAATTTTTTTAATTGATAAAATAATTTTGTTAATTTTATTTTCTTTCTATTTAAATTTATTTCGTCTTTTGTTACTTACAAATTTTGGTAACAAATTTAGGAATAGGTGAGGGATTCGGATATCCTGATCCGATAAATGTCTTGGATATTCAAAAATTTTGGTTAAGATATCCAAAGATTTTCCAGAACCAACAACCGTAATCAGAAATATTATTATTAAATAGTCTCAAGCATCAAAAATCAAAATTTTAATTAGATTCATTTTTAAATTTGAAAAAAAAATTTATTTAAAAAATATTTATTTATTTACTTATTTTTAATAGTAACACAAATAAGAACAATATTAGTTAAAATACCAGGAATTGAAATAATAATAATTGGAATTGTACTAAATAAAAGAGGCCAACTGAAGCCGTTTTTGTATATCTTTAATTGAATTTTTTTTAATTTTATTTAAAAAAGTAAGTTAATTAAAACAGAAAAATGCTTCCGAAAGTCGGACGGAAATTGGAATTAGTCTTAGCCGAAATCGAAAAAGTAAAAATTTTTTTGTTAGTCTTAAATTTGAGAACTTTTTGAGAAATAAAAGAAAATAAATAATAATTCTGATTTAAACGTATAAAAATAATAAAATTAAAAATAAAGGGGTTTTAAAAGTTACCTCAGTTCTGTTCATTATTTAAAACTAAAATTAATATTTAGAAATAAATTCTTTTTAATTTTCGAAAAAAAATTAAATTTTAAAATATTTTTTAGTAGAATTCTTTCAAAATTTCTTAATTTTTT
The DNA here is from genome assembly GCA_963681835.1 of Meloidogyne enterolobii. NCBI lineage: Eukaryota > Metazoa > Nematoda > Chromadorea > Rhabditida > Meloidogynidae > Meloidogyne > Meloidogyne enterolobii. Next base: position 151,713 of record CAVMJV010000023.1, read on the forward strand.
CTTTTAAAAAATTTATGAATATGTAAATAATCTCTAGAAGCTTTTTCAGTTCCATTAAATACTCCAAACAAACAGTTATAAATTAATTAAATTATTTTTTGAAAGTAAAATAACTATTTTTAATTTAAAATTTAATTTAAATAAAATGACATCAATTAATTAAAATTCTGAAAAATATTTTTGTTAAATGCCCACGTTTTTCAGTCTTTTTCACTGCTCCACAAACAACAATTATTTGTTTACTTTTATTTAATTTAAAAATTATTAAATTAAATTTTTAAAAGTAAACAACATTTCCGTTATTTAAATTAAATAAAATAATTAATATTATGCAAAACAATTATTTGAATACTCCCTCTTTTTTTAACAAATAAATTTTGTTAAAGTAAAATTTAAATTCTAGGTACATTTGTAACTAAAAAATTTCAACCCCTTCAGGGGTATATGTATAAATAGAGAGAATTTATTAATTTTTTAATTTCTATTTTTATATTTTAAAAAATTTAATATTGTTTTACAAATAGAAATATGTAAATTTAAAAAATTTTTTAATAAATAATTTGAAAAAAAAATAAAAAATTATCGCGGGTTAAAATTATTGTTAGGTGGTTTTGTGTTATATCATCTAACTCAAGAGGATCTTTCTTATTTGTTAGTCAATGAGACTACCACTGAGCTATAGAGCCCGCCATAATAATAATTTATAAATTCATTTATAAATTATTGGCATTGGAAAGGGAAAGTTGTTTTTGTTAGAAATACAGTAAAATTTTGTATTGTAAAAAACAATTTTTTAAATAATTATGGGAATTATCTAAAAATTTATTTAAAATATTAATTGATCTCCTTAAAAGAAGATAGGATCTAGAGGTCATCGGGATTCCGATTTCCGACGTTTTCTCCTATAAATACTTTAAAATTAAGGTCCTAATGTCTAAGGCACTAAACACTATTCATTTCAGAAAGTTTACCTAATTTAAAATTTAATTTAATTTAAAAATAAATTAATTAAATAGAAATGCTTCCGAAAAGTCGGTTGAAAATCGGAATTAGTACGGAAATCAGAAATTTTAAAAATTCCGATTACTCCAAACAAATATTTATAAATTAATTAAATTAAATTTTGAAAATTAATTTTTTAAATTTTAATTTAATTTAAATGACATCAATTAATTAAATACAATAATTAAAAAAATATTTTTTAAATAAAAATGCCCAAGTTTTTAGTCTTTTTCCAATTTTCCCTTATTTAATAAAAAAAAACAATTATTTGCTACTTTTTTTTAATTTAAAAATTATTAAATTAATTTTTTTAAAAGTAAAATAAAAAAATTAAATTAAAATATAAACAAATACATATTTTCGTTATTTATTATGAAAATAATTATTTCAATATGTACCCTCTTTTTAATATTAAAGTTAAGTCAAAAACTTTTAAAACTTAAACTTTTAACCCCTATTTTAGGTACATTTAGAAGTGAAATTTTAATTTAAAAATTAATCAATTAAAATTTCAAAAAAATATAAAAAATTTAGCGGGTTCAAACTTTTCCATCTAATAGCCAGTTTTTTGTAGTCAAAGAGACTACCATTGAACTACAAGGCCCACCGAGAATGTTGTTTATAAATGTATTTATAAATATAACTATTAAAGGAGTTTTTTCTTTATAAAAATTGATGTAAATAAATGTAAATAAAAATGAAATTTAATATAAATTATTGAAGAATTTTTTAGCTAAAACTACAGTAACAAATTTGAGATAAATTAGGCAGTAGTGTAGTGTGTAACGGTGGTAAAAGTTCGGGACGTGACATATTTAAAAAAATTTAAATTAGTGTTTAATAAAAATTAGGTTTAAAGAGAACAATTTAGAAAAATAAAAGGTTTTTAATTAAAATATTGTCAAAAATACATACTATATGTAAATCATTCTTAAGACTATTAAAACATCAATTATCTTGATTAACCTCTATTCTTTAAAAAAACATTTTTTACAACCAAAGAAATGAATTTACCGTATTTCCTAAAATAAAGCCCCATGCTAAATTAGTGCCCCACCCTAAAATAGAGCCCCACTTTGGAGGATAGTTGAAATTTAGAGCCCCATGCTAAATTAGAGCCCCACTCTAAAATAGAGCCCCACCCCACTTTTTTAAATTTACTTTTATATCAAATTGGTAAACAAAATTGTTAAGAAGTGAGTAAAAGGGGAGAGGGGTTGGATGTGTAAATGGATGTTAGTGAATTTGGGGATTAAACGGGATATCGGGATTAAAATTAAGAGGGTTGGGGGAGCTGAACCTTCCTTAATATTGTAAGGCTGAGATCATCTGAAATCAATTGAAGAATGATTGCGCTCTAAACTTTGCGCTAAATAAGGAAGTTCCCAGAGCAATCCGAAGTTTATCACGACTGCCATTCTGAGAAAAGCCGGTGAAGGAATTTAAGAGTCCATTCGGAGGATATTGAATGAGAAAGGGATTAAAAGTGATATTGTAATATTTGGGTGAGTAAAAGGGATGTCATCCGAAAAAGGATGTCAGTCAGTCCTAGTAATGTCTGATTTGGAGGGAAGACGTCTCCCGATCCGAAACTCCCTTATATCCAGTGCTTGCCTCTGTCCTATACGCATTGGGTTAGGGGAGATAAAGGGATTTGAGGGAATAAAGTATTATTGGAAATTAGGGTATTTTAGGGCGAAATTTTTGAGAACCTTAGAAGGCCAAGGAGTCAGATTTTGGAAAAATACTTTGGAAAAATACTTTTGGAAAAATAGACAAAACTTAAGTATGCAAAAATTATTAAAAATCGGAAATTTTTCCTAAATTTCGTAAATAAAAAGAATCTATTCTTCATTTTTTAATTTGAGAAATAGGTTGAAATATACAGCCCCATTCTAAATTAGAGCCCCACCCTAAAATAGAGCCCCACTTTGGAGGATAGTTGAAAAATAGAGCCCCATGGGGCTTTATTTTAGGAAATACGGTATATATCAATTTATTTTGAAACAGTTTTGAGGGCCTATAGCTCAGCGGTAGGCTTTTGAGCTAGCAGAAACTGCAGTAGCTTAGGCATGAAAGTTCGATCCCGCAAATTTTTTTAATTTTTTTGTTTAAATTTTAATTAATTTTAAAAGCTTTAATTTATACTATTTATATTTGTAAAGCAATATTTAATTTTTTAAATATAAAAATTTAAAAATATTTATTAAAAAATTAATATGAGAGATGTATAATAGTGATGTTCGGGAGAAGAAAAAACTCGGGAATCGGGAAACGGGAGTCGGGTCGGGAAATGACCTCGGGAGTCGGGATCGGGAGTCGGGAATTTACAACAAAAAATTTTTTGGCGCCTTCGGCGCCAAAAATACCAATTTTTTGCTATGCAGGCGAAAATTTTGAGAATTTTGGAAGGTCAAGAAGCCAGACATCTAACCTCCTGGATACGCCATTGATGTTATGATCACTCTCGACAATCTAAAATCCTTTGTCCGCGCCGCAGGCGAAAATTTTTTTAAGTCGAAGGCTAAGAACCAGACTTCGTCCTTTATTTTTGAGAATTTCTAAGGTCGTAGGCCAAAAAATCCACTTTTTCTGCGCCGCAAGCGAACATTCTGAGAATTTAAGAAACTTCATCGAGGGAATCTTGTCAAAAATAACCCCCAAGAACTAGTTCCAGAACTAGTTCCAAAGCTAGTTCCAGACATTTACTAGTTCCGTCGTTCTAGTTCCAAACTAGTTCCAGATAATCGTTAGTTCCGTAGTTCCAGTTCTGGAACTAAAACTAATTAGTTCCGAAACTGGAACTGAAACTTTGCCCATCACTGCTAAGAAGTCAGATATTTTTCATTTTCTGCGCCGCAGCCGAAAATTTTTGAAAATCCATGACTAACTCAATATTTCTGGAATTTTTTGACGTTTATAGTATTGAAAAAAATAACTTTAAAATTTTAAAATCAAAATCAATGTTAAAACCATTTATTTTTGGGTGGAAAAATTATTTAAAAACATTTACCAGCCCTGGATTCGAACCCAGCCCCAACAAAGCAACTGAAGTCACTCAACTTAACCACTCAACCACGTCTCAACAATAGTTAAGTTGGAAAAAATTTAAATAATTTATTTTTCTTTTCTCTTTTTTTATTTTTTTTCTTTATTTTTTCCTTTCAAAAATAAAATTTTATGAGAAAAAGCCATTCTTAGGGGTGTAAAAATTTCCCGACTTAGTCGGGAATTGGCATCGGGAGTCGGGGTCGGGATCGGGAGGCCAAAAACTCGGGAAATTTCCCGAGTCGGGTGTCGGGAGTCGGGATACCCGAACATCACTAATGTATAAGTAGTAAAACTGAAGAGTCGAAAAAATCAGTCCGATTCCGAACTGATAACCCTATTATATAGTTGAATAAGGAATTAATTGTGTTACGACCCCGCTTACGTAGAGAAGCTAACAGAAACGTTTATTGCACAAAGAAATACAAAGCAGGCGAAGGTTGTAGGAAGAAGAACTAAAACTGAGACCGAGAACTAACTATTGGCTGGGCTTTTATACTAACACTTTAAGGGCTGACGCCCATACACAACACCTCCCCCCTTTAAAAAAAAGGTTCGGCTTCACTTAAAGCCAAAGCTTTACAATATACTTACACTTTCCAGCCAAACAAAACAAAAAATACATACACAATTTTGGGGGAATAAGGACAATGGGAACAAAAAATACATACAACATTACAACAAAACAAAAAAATACAACAATATTATCACAAAAAAAATTTTTTATTTTACACATCTACGTCCCCATATTATTCTCGTCCTAAACATCTTTCATCTTTGGCTTGTTCCCACTTTTGTCCTTCATTTTTGAATTGATCCTTTTTGCGTTGTCCACACTGCTATCACTCGATGAAGTTACACTACTTTCACTAGACACTTTTTCTTCACCACACTTCACTGGTGACAACATTGATCTGCGACGCAGTATCTACAATCATTTCCACACTGTTATCCAAACTTCACTTTTTGCTTTATCCACTCTTCTTTTTCTACACTTTGCATTGGATCGAAGATATCCAAAATTGCACAATATGGAGAACCTGAATGATTATTATCATTACTCCACTGCCTTTTGGGCTGATACTGTTTATCATTCAAGAACTTACAATGCATACGCCAGTGACCAAAACGTCCGCAATCACTACACTTTTTCTGAATGACATTTTGCTGATACTTGACGTTTGGTTTGGTCCACACTTTTTTGCATTCACTTTCATTTTCACTATTTTCCCAACACTTTACTTTTTCCACTGTGTTGACTTCGGGCACTTCTTTCTTCACTTCACTAATTTTCTCTTTGACCAGGTACAGTGCCTCACTTTTATTGGCCATATATGCCCGACACTTCAATAATTTCCTTCAATGTCACTGCTTGCCCTTTTTCACTTTTACTTTCAACACTTTTCATTGCCACTTGTCGCACTGCCGTTGCATCACTTGGCATACCTGAAATAAAAATCAGGATTTTCAATTCCTCAATCGACAAGGCCATTTCTGCTCTCTCACATTGAGCATTCACTACATTCCCAAACTCGACAATATCTTGAAGGGCACTACACTTAACATTTAAGGCCTCGAACTTTTTCAACAATTTAGACCGATGGTCACTAAACTCTTTCACTAATTCACTACACAGTTCGTCAAACTTCATTTCACTCAACTTGGTTGGCAGCATCTTCCTTTCAATTTGGGCATACTCTTCTGGCCCCAATTTACTCAACAACAATCTCACTTTAGAGGATTCTGGCAGGGTTTTACCCTCCACCTCAAAATAGGACCGATGCCTGCCCAACCATGACTGAAAGGTCATACCACTCGACAAATCAAAAACGAACTCACTAATCATTCCAACTAATTTGCTGTACAATTCTGTGTCGTTCCACTCACTCGGCTTCAAAAGCCTCACTAACATTTTCTCAAAATGCTCTTGCTGAGCCTTCAACAATTTTTCCACTGTCTTTGCATCCATTGTGCACTCACTAAAATAAACTTTATCACTACACTTTTCACTAAACACTACAATTTCACTAACCTTTTCGGTTTTACAACACTGCACTTGTCCACACTTTTTACTTTCCTTGAACTGCACACAGCTTACGTTGACGAACACTCACTGAAGTTGACGAAACTGTTGTCGAGACCAGGTTCTTTTGAACACAACCGCACCAAATCTGTTACGACCCCGCTTACGTAGAGAAGCTAACAGAAACGTTTATTGCACAAAGAAATACAAAGCAGGCGAAGGTTGTAGGAAGAAGAACTAAAACTGAGACCGAGAACTAACTATTGGCTGGGCTTTTATACTAAACACTTTAAGGGCTGACGCCCATACACAACAAATTGGAGGAGAATATTAATAAATTTAATATAGATATCTCATTAATTTTTTTAATTTTTATATTTTAAAAAATTAAATATTGTTTTACACATATACATATTAAATTAAAAAAAAATAAAAAAGATTAGCGGGTTCGAACTTTCACATCTAACACCTAGTGGTTTTGTCGTAGTCAAACAGACTACCATTGAGCTACAACGCCCGCTAAGATTTTCGTTTATATTAATGCTTTTGTTCAGTGAGGCGAATCGAAATTTTTTATGTGCGAAAATTATCTCTACGCATTTTAGTTTTTAGAAATTCGAGATAATAACCCCGATACATAATAACACATGCTCAACAATTGTTTTTTTAGAATTTCTATAAAATAATTTATTGTAATTTATTAACTTTTCTTTTTAAAAAAAATTCCTTTTCCCCCTACATTACTAAAACTTGTTCACCAACTCCAATAATAACTAAACTTAATTATAACTCGAAAAGTTGTGGTTTAACAGCTGATATTTAGAAATGATAAAAGTTTTTAAAAAATAGATAAACTTTAAATAAAAATATTTTTATCAAAACAAAAAAATATATTTAAGAATAATCATCCAAATTATCAGCAAATTGTGGAAATCTATCTTTAACATCAGCATCTTCTCCATATTGAATTGTTACATCAATAACTGATAAAAGTTCTAAAAAAATAATTATTTTATTTTCTTTTAAAAATTAATTAAAAACACCTTGAATAGAATCTTCATCAGAAATATCCAAAGGTAAAAATTTAACTAAACTATAATCATTCAAAACAATTAATAATGATTGGGTTAATTTTGAATATTTTTCTGTCCATTTATCTTTTTGTTCCTTTAAAAATTAAAAAAAATAAATTTTATTATAAAAAACATTTTCTGTAAAATATTAATTGAAAATGCAGTTTTTTAATTATATTTACTAAATTATTTTTTTGCTTCTGGGTATGATAAAAACCTAGGTAGTTTTTGAAAACGATTCGTTTTATATTACCTATTATTTGAACCCCCCCTCGTCCTCATAATAAAAAATAATTGAATCAGCCCCTACCTAATGGAGAAACATATAAAATATTAAGGCATTTCACGGTTTAGATCAATTTCCGAGAGTTTCCCCTGACTCAGGTCACAACGAGTTTATTTGAGATTTTTTTAAAAATTCAAAAAAAAAATAATTTCTTTACTTGTCCATCATCAATATTAATTAAATTGTTTTGTAATTCCTCATCCTCCAAAAAATTTTTAACAAAACTTTTTTCTTCTTTATTTAATAAATCCAATTTACTCAAAACATTAATTGATGGAGTTGTAAATGATACAATTGTAGATAAGGCTAAAAAATTATTTTTTTAGAAAATTCACCGTCTGGTACTTTTCACAGATAAACTAATGGGGACCTTTTATTCGTGGTAAAAGACAAGAAATAACAGCCATTTTTTAAGAAATAAACTAAAAACAGTCTCAACCCGAAAGAACCCCAAGAAAGCCTCGAATCCTCTTTGGACGTCACTATTATTAAAGATTTATTTTTGTTTATCCCAAAGACGTGACACTAGACATAAAATTATCAAAATATATAAACTCTCTCCCCTTCTTAATTACCTGTAAAACTTGCAGAAATAAATTTATTTGAATCCAAACAAAAATTAGAATCCAAAATGAAAACATTACAAATACTAAATTCCCATTCTTGTAATTTAATTATAATTTGTTGAATTAAATCTAAATGGCTATATAATTCTATTTGGCCTGGACAGTCAAAAAGAAAATAATCATCTTCCCCTTCTTGTAATTGTTCTTTTAACCACTCCAAATTTTTAACAAAATATTCCATACAAAATATTAAAGCTCCGTTTGGACCCATTTTAATTTCTTTATCGTCCAATACATCCTCAACACTTATTAATTCTCTTATATCTAGTGAAAAAAAATTTTTTTATAAAATTTTAAATTTTTTCGAGAATCTTTAAAGGCAAAATTGATATAATTTATAGACAACTTTCTTTTAAAAAATGAATTACAGAAAGCGGTGTCGAACCCACATCTCTTGCCCTATAAACACACAACTATCCAACTACACCACACACACATACAAACAAACTCTATTAACAACCTATTTAATTTAAAAACAAAACTCACCAATGTCACAATTATAGGCAAAATTCTCTGCAGCAGGGTCTAAATTAAAAACAAAAATATTTCTTCCAATAGTTTTGCAATGGTCTTGAATTGTTGCACAATAAGTTGACTAAATTTCAAAAAAATATATAAAAATATTCAAATTTTTGTAAATACTTTTCCACTTCCTGCTGGGCCAATAACTAATTGGGCATATTTCATTTTTATTTTTAAAAGAAGTGATAAAAAAATCCTAAATATTTTGTTAAATATATTAAGCAAAATATAATAGATATTTAATAGAAGAAATATTAAACAAAAATTGACAAAATAAAAAATATATTAGAAATAAATAAATACTTTAATATACAAAAAACCCCCCAAAAAATTAACAAAATTATTAAACCCAAACTAATTTTGTTAATTATTTGGGGGTTAAATAATTAAAAAAAAAATAACAAAATATTAATCTAAAGGATGATTTTTAATAAAATTACTAATAAAATTTTTTAATCTATTGCTTTTATCTGCACAAAAATTACGAAAATCTTCGAGTGTAAAATCCAGAAATTCTTCGGAAAAACAACTAAAAATTAAAAAAAATATTATTTAAATACTAATTTTATTTTTTAATTTTCTGAGAGGTCAAAAACATTCACACAAAAAAATGAATGAGAAAATCTCAAATAAATATGTAGGGAAGAAATGTCCGTGAAGAAAAATTATTCAGAAATTCCCGTACCGTCAGGGGCGACTTTCATATTTGTGTGCACAGACCAAGTATTAGGTATAGTGGGTGTCAGTTTTAAAAAAATTTCGACTATCCAAAATTTACCAAGAATCGACCTGGAAAATTCTCAATTCATTGACTCTGAACTGACAACTTTTGGGGAAATTCTCAAAAATATCAGTATAAAAATACCCCAAATATTTTTTTTATTTAAAATTTTTTCTTTCTTACGAAGTTCTATATTTTTGTGTTAACATTTGATTCCAGGCCCACATAAAAGCAGATTGTTCTGGCTCATATTTAACAAACATTCCACCAGATAAATGAACAAATTGTTGAATAAAAATAGGTGGGAATGTTGTGGAATTTAAATTAATTGTTGAAATATTTGTTGTTAAGGTTTTTCCCTTATATTCTTTATAATGTATTGGACATTTTAAATGAATAAAACCAAAAGAGGCTAATATTGCCCTCAAAACTGAATCAAACTAAAAATAAAAAATAAATAGGTAATTTAAGGAGGTATAAGGGAACCCTAAATTTAACCAAAAATATGTCTTGATTCTTTAAATAAAAATGTTTCAATTTCTTAACGACAAATAGAAATTCTCATTCAAATTACTCACATCTTCAAAATATTTTGGAGAAGTTCAGTAAGGAGAAAGCGGAACAAGACAAAATCCAAAAACAATACACTGCGTTTCAAAAAGATGGCACACCATGTTTTTTCGACATAAGTCAACGGAAAAGTGTCCATTTCGTTTGAAATTTTTTCTGTAATTAGGTTTGATCAATATAATGCTATTAAAAAGATCCGAGCAAAAAAAACATTTTTTAAAAATTTTTTATAAAATAATTTTCAATTTTTTACTGTTTCAAAAAGATGGCACACCTTAAATTTTCGACATTAGGAGTGGTCTGAAAAATCTACAAAAATTCCTATAAACATATTTATTGATGTCGATAGAAAATACAAAAGAAACGAAGTTCTAATATGTCTCCTTCATTGAGATCTGGAAACCCAAAAATCAACGGAAAACGGGGGGTAAGCGTCTTTAAAAAATATTTTCGACCCCTTAAAGACTAAATTAAATTTTTATTTTATAATTTTCTGAAAGCCCTTTAAATTTGGTATAAGAAACCCTTATTGTCAATTAAGCAAAAAATTTTACATGTGAGATATTGAGTGTTAAATTCAATGAACATGAAAATAATTAAATCTACCCCATTCTTAGCACATTAGAAATTTAATGAAGTACAACTTGATGGAAAAAATTTTCTATAAAATGAAAATTTCTGGTATTATAGCAAATTTAAAGGGCTTTCAGAAAATTATAAAATAAAAATTTAATTTAGTCTTTAAGGGGTCGAAAATATTTTTTAAAGACGCTTACCCCCCGTTTTCCGTTGATTTTTGGGTTTCCAGATCTCAATGAAGGAGACATATTAGAACTTCGTTTCTTTTGTATTTTCTATCGACATCAATAAATATGTTTATAGGAATTTTTGTAGATTTTTCAGACCACTCCTAATGTCGAAAATTTAAGGTGTGCCATCTTTTTGAAACAGTAAAAAATTGAAAATTATTTTATAAAAAATTTTTAAAAAATGTTTTTTTGCTCGGATCTTTTTAATAGCATTATATTGATCAAACCTAATTACAGAAAAAATTTCAAACGAAATGGACACTTTTCCGTTGACTTATGTCGAAAAAACATGGTGTGCCATCTTTTTGAAACGCAGTGTATACATATAATTTTATTTTAAATTTCTCTTCAAGAAAAACTTACATAACCTCCAGGTATTAAACCACTTTTTATAGCAACAAAAATTGGGCATCTTAAAGGACTTGATAAAACATTTGTAGGTTCAGCAAAAGCATCTTCTGGTGCCGGAAAGAAATGCATCAAATATTTTTGTGCATGTCTAGCCCATTGTTTATTTACTAAATCAGCTACAGATTGCCCTGTTGCCATAAACCATTTAACCTTTTTTTTTAAAATTATTATTTAAAAGGTACATATGTCTGTATTCTTCCCTTACATTAATTTCAAAAGCCTGTGAATGTGTATATGCTCTATCAACAAAAACTTTTCCCCATTCAACAAAATGATTCTCCAAATTTTTAATGACAAAAGAAGATGAAGGCAAAAATTCCATTGTAATAGATTTTTGTTTAAAACGGCATTCTTTATCAATTAAATTTAATAAACAGGGCTTTTCTATTGATAAATAAATTTTTCCGCGTAAATCTATATTTGAAATATCGATATTTAAATTGGTGTTAATTATATAATAAAAGAAAAATCCATAACGAAATGAATAAGAATCTGTTAAATGAGACGTTGAAGAAGAAACTCTTTTAGGTTCTTGATCTGAAAAAATATTATTTAAAATTTTTTCATAGAATATTCACAAAAATATACTAGAGTTGGTAACTACCCGGTACCAAAGGTTTTCGCTTATGGACTGTTTCGACCGACGGTTTTCAGTTCGGTTAACCGTCAGTGAACAACTTTAAAATATACCCAGATAAGGCCAACTTCGATTTAAAGAGGACGGGTAAATTTTCGAAGATCAACTAACAAAAACTTAAATTCTGTTCTAGATATTTTTTGTGTAAATAGATGACTCAAAAACACGAGAAATCTCAATTCTCAAATCTCATTTCGCAAACAAATTTTTGAAATCTAGTTAAACTTCCGAAAAAACCATTAGACTTCTTAAGACATAAGAAAGTCAACTAAAAGCAGAAGGCTCAATCCTAAAATCTCATTTTGCAAACATGTTATCAACCCCCATTAATCTTATTAATTTTGGCTTCCTACCAAAATTTTCAGAATCTGAAGGTGTTTGTAACAATTTAATCCGCCCTTCATTAACCAATTTACTAGCAAATCCAATAGCATCATCCAAACATTCCATTCCACTAACAAAACGTAAAAGCCAACAAATAAAATCATAAGAAATAAAAATTGATGGAGGAAATGTTTGTGTATTTTTTGGTTGTATTGATATTGGAAAACGTTCCATTTGTTCTAACCAAGCATTTAAAACTATATCTACATCTAATTCTAATAATTCTATTGGAGGTAAAACAAAAACTGTTGGAGAACTTTTTCCTGGATGATCTGATAAATGGTATTTTAATGGGGTTTCTGGTCTTGAAGACATTCCATCACTCCATTGAGAATGAAAAGTATTGCTACGAACACGATTTACACCTAAAAGAGGGAAAATATAAAAAATTATAAAATATTTTGAGTTTGTTTTAACGCTTAAGAGAATTTATTTGCAAAAAGTTCATTAAGGTAAATGTGCGGAATTATTGCTGTTGCTGGAATATATCCACGTAGATTTAAAAAAAAGCCTCCAAATAATAAAAGGATACTCAAAGATAGGCTATAAGTCCGCAGGAAACCTAACCTAAAAAATTCAAGGTCTGGAAAAATCCGACAACCTAATCCAGTTATTTTCAGGCTCCTATATGTATATCCATAAATTCGATATAATAAATGAGGAATAATTTTTAATATTAAAAAAGTCAGCCCCAATAAAACAAAAAACTTTACATTCAATAAAGCGAATAAAATTGTTTTCCAATTCTTCAGGATAAGCAAACGGACGATAAATATCAGCCTTTCTAATACTCAAAACTTCTTTTGCTATTCTACTTGTATCAGGAAGTACAATATATCTTTAAATAAATTTTGTTTTTAAATTTAACAAAGAATACCTAGCAGAAAAACATTTCATTTTTTCGGTAAATAAATGAGGACATCTATTTGCTGTTTGTAATTCTGAATCTAATCTACTCCAATTTAATCTATCCAAATTGTGATGTTTAAAACTTAAGTATTTTTTAAAAAATATTAAAGATAAAATAAAGGGGAATAAATTAGCAAAAACCCCCATTAAAAATTAAAAGGGAAGATGGATGTGTAAAATAACAGAGACTGTGGACTGACAAAAATTCTAAATTTTGAGAGGTTTTTTGTATTTACCATATTCTAATTATTTTCTAAGCTACACATAATTTTAGGCAGCTCAAATTTTCATACAAAATTTTAAAAAAATAAATAGGCCAAGTCAAAAATTAGAAAATATTTGTTGCAAATAAATTTTAGTTTTAGGTAAAATTTAAAAATAAGGAAAAAGAACAGACAACTTAAATAATTCCATCTTTGCCCGTTTTTAAATTTGCTTATAAAATTAAACCCTTAAATACTTATATCCAAATAATATTTAAAATTACCAAGTAGTACTAGCCATATAACGAGTATCATCAGGTACTTGAAATAAATAATTATAAATATTAACTTTTGAAGGATTATATAATTCTTGATTAACCATATGTTTTGGAATAAATTGTTGAACTAAAATAATTGCCTCTTTTGTATTTACTAAATCTTCCATATCTTCAATAATTAAAGAAATTCTGTGGTAAATGTGATTGAAAGATAGACAAACTTCTCTTTGGACAGGTTGACGAGCTCTATCTCCAATAATTTTTCTTAAAAAATTTTACAATTTTAGGAAAGTAGAATAATTCTTATCAATGGAAAAATATTATTTGTATTAGGATTAAAGGCCGAAATTTTGAATGTTTATAGTTTATAAATGAATTTATAAACATTTATTATAGCGGGTTGATAGCTCAGTGGCTTTGAAAGATCCTTTTGCGTTAGATGTATAATTCAACCCGCGGTACTTTTTTAAATTTTTACTAAACCAAAAAAATTAAAACGAAAAGGACAGTCCAGGAGACCATAATCTAAATTTTTGAACGTCTTTCAAAACTTAGTTTATCGACTAAACCATAAATAACCAACGGTTTTACAGAGCGCTTCAATCCAAAATTAATAAAATTACGCACAAACCTGATAGCTGAATGAATATATTCTTTAGGCAAAACAACAATTTGATATCCTCTCTGTAACCTTTGATAAATTAGTTGGTCGAGTAAAAGATTATATAAATGTTGAGATGTTGGATTTGGAAAATTTTCTTCAGAAACTAATTTTTTCATTTCTTCATAATCAAAATAAACATGATGTTCTTGAATTATATAATCATTTAAAGAAGATCCGTCAGGGAAAAAATCTGTTGTAATTGGTAGAAGGCCTGAACGAATAAGTGATTTCCAATCACAACCAATCTTTAAAATTAAAAATAATTTTAATTATTTTAAAAAATTTAGAAGCCCGAATAATGTAGATACCCCCTCCCCTCCCAACAATATTTTTTCACAAAATTAACCTACTTCCATATCCGGATTCCACTTTTCCTCTCCAGTAGATCCCCAAGCCCAAACCATTGTTTTTCCTTTAGCACCTAATCCGGTAACTTTATTCTCAATAAAATGATTTTGTGGAGAAGATTCTTGTCTTGTTGTGGAAGAATCATGAACAGAATTGGCCTGTCTGGTAATTGTTGGTTCCTAGAAATAAAATTAAATAAAAACCATCTCATTAAATTTTACAGGTTCAATAGTTTGTAATACACTCATTGTACTTGTCCCAACAACATAATGATGAGCTAATTTTGCTCTTCCAAGTCGATCAACAGGGAAAACTTGAAAATATATCAGGTATTATTTTAAAATTATTTAAAAAAAGGTGGTACGACAATTGCGGATATAAAATTTTTAAAAAGTTTAAGATTTTTTAAAGTTTTCAGTGCCACATCTGTCTAAAAATGGTTCGGAAACCGTCAGAAGTCGGAAGCTGACAGCCAGGACAGAAAAACGGAATATCATTTCAATCATTTTTAAAATTAAAAAAAAAAATTTAATCCGAAATTGTCGCATCCGCACGTGCGTATCCGCAATTGTCGTAACACCAAAAAAAAGTAAACCATGAATCCATCTCCTTCTATTAGCAGTTATTCTGACAATAAAATCCTCTGGCCGAAAAGGATTTAAAAATCCTCTTTGGACTGGATCAAAAAATTGATAACTTTGTTTGGGAACACGTTGAGATACTAAAATAATGTTTTTTTAAATTAAAGTTTGAAAGTTTAACCGCTTCTGAATTGAAGTGTATTTGTAGTTTCTAATCTATTTCGTTCATAACTTCCATGGCGGGATTCAAATGAACCTGTAATTTTTCGTTCTCCAGAAGAGGAGAGAACTGAAGGACGGCCAAACTTTAAAATGAAAGTAAATTAAAAGGAAAATGAGAAATGGGACTGAGGTCTGGAAATAAAAGATCAATAATAATTTTTATTCATAGGAGGGAATCATCCTAACTGGAAGTCAGAAATTCTTCAATTCCCAAACCTCCAAATTTCCTGAGAATCCACCAACAACATCATTATTTATTGCCAATTCATTATATAATTCATTTAATAAATTATTAGCAGCACCAAAATTTGTTTGAGCAAAGTTATTAAATGCTTGTTCATCATAAGCATGAGTGTCCTCCACGCCTTGGATGCTTTTTTCCATATAAAGGCTTTCTTCTGTGTTCTAAAAAATATTTATAAATACTGTAGTAGGAGAATTTTCAAGTTTATTGTTAGTCCGCGGATAAATTTGTGAAAAATTTAAGGATTAGGTTATCATAATTTTAAGGCAGAAAATACAAAAATAATTCTAATGGAGACCTAATTAATTCAAACGTATTGAATTAATAATTTTAATTCCTAAAATTAAAAATCACCAAAAGAAAAATTAAAAACCTTCAATAAATCTTCAGGAAAACTAATTCTCGTCTTAAATTTAATTGGAAAAACAGAGCGTTTGGACATTTGGTAATAACTATAATTCATCCAATGTGGAATAAAATAATCATCTGAACATTGCGGATTATTACTTTTAAAAACAAAAAGTGGAACAGCATGTAAAGGTTGTTCTCCCAAACAAACAATATCCAAAGAAATTCCCATATCTATTATACGTTGCCTTAAGAAGAAGAATTAATTTTAAAAAAGTTTCAATTTACTTTGTTAAATTAACCATTTCTCTATCCACATTAAACACACCGCCACCAGGAGTAACAAAAATAATCTGAAAAAAAAGAAAAAAAATTAAAATATGAATTTCAGATTAATGGCCAAATTTAAAAAAAGTGGGACTGAAAACTGTGAATAATGTAGGATTTAACCGACGAATAGCGAAAAATTTTGAGGTTTAAATCCTGAGGGAGTAATAATTTTTTAGAAAGTCGTAAAGTAATAAAAGTGAGAGGGAACCGAAATAAAATAAAAAATTTTAAAAATTACAACCACAAATTGGGGTTGTAATTTCAATAAAAACCTGCTGTCCAGAAGTTTCAAAACGTCTATCCGAATGGTAAGCAACAAAACTATTCATTGAAATATTTAGAACCTCCAAAAAGTTTCCATCCATTGAAGTTGACCAAATACTTACTGGTTCTGATTTTTTGTAAGACTTTTATTAAAAGAATATTAAATGAAAATAATAAAAAAATACTGGAAATGTTTCTGAATTGTATCTATCAATAGAATCTTTGTATTTGTAAAAGGCCAATTTCAACTAAAATAAAAAATTATCAAAAACAGGAACTGATTTTTTTAAATTTTTTGTAAAAAAATTAAGATTTTTTGTATCAAGTCTAGGTTCTAATTAATTGAGGTATGGTAAGAAGTTCCAAAAAACTTGGAGAAGCATTTAAAATTACCGATATAAAAGAAGTAGCTAAATAGGAATGGAAATTTGTTCAAAATATTCAAAAATTAGAACTAAAGACCGGACTGGAAAGGTCATACGAGAATCGAGATCTCGAAAAATCTTGATAACCGAGATTTTTTTCAAGGTCTAATCTCGATCCGATCTCTAGTTAGAACCTTAATCAATCAAAACTTTTAATTAATTTAGGGAAATAAAGATTGACAGAGAAATTATAAGACTCACGGACAAAAATCTAAAATTAAATTTAATGCCAAATCTGTAGAAAAAAATTTAAAAATAACCTTAGACAAAACATGTGTCCAATCAGAATAATGTTCATTTTGTACCAAAAGCCAATAAAAATCCTACAATTAAAAAAAATATTTTATCCAATTTATTCAAAAAAAACTTGGTAATGTCTTCCTCGATGATCTCTACATCCTTTCAATTTTTCTTTCATTTCTTCATCAAGTAATTCTTCTTTGTAATACCAACGAGAAAAAATAATTAATGTAACCTGTTAATTTAATTTTAAAAATAAAAATTAAAAAAAACCAAATGAGCACAAAATTGATCTTTCCATTTTGTAAATAATTCGGGTAAAAATCCATTAACACATTTTTCAAAATATAAATAGCCATGGGGATCTATATCACACATTTCTGTTCCAAATTGAATGAAAATTAATACCTAAATTGGATTAAATATTTAAAAAAATGAAAAAAAGGTCAAAGGAACAAAATTCTTAAAGGAAATTGGAACCAAGTTTGGGAAAGCTTAAAAATATTTCAAATCTTTTGTAGATTAAAACCCCAATAATTATTGAATCGAGCTTTATAATCAAAAAATAAACATACTTGTGAGCTTGATGATCGAAAAACAATTCTACAAATGATTTTTTTTAATAATTTAAAGACCCCAAAAAACCTAGTTTCATCTGAAACATAACCACTCCAAGCCATTTCCCCTAATCGCCACAAATCGCTAACAGTAAATAAAATCCCAAGCCATTCTTCTCTTTTGCCGACATAAACACAAGAATCAACCAAACAATTTCGAATTCGCCACATATCAGCTCGAGAGACATAATATTCCTAAAAATAAAAATATTTTCGAGGGTTAATTGTTTTTCATGAAACAATTTTAGTTGAAAATTCAAAAACGTAAAAGGAGTTACGAAAAAGGGAAACATAACAGATTAATAAAAATTTTTAAATAAAATTAAAAATTCAAATATAATTCATGTTAGAATCGGATAAATAGAAAAAAATATCTTTACTCTATAAAAATAAAACCTTAAATGTCAATTCCAAACTGTCAAGTGTAATCTAAACAAAAAGAATTTCTTCATAAAAATTTATAAAAAACCTCTTTTTTATCCACAATTCCAACCAAAACATTTGACCGATTTGGAAATTGCTTCTTTTTATTTTCAAAAGCTTTAGAACAGGCAACAATACTTTTATCTTTAAGTCTCGAATCATTTGCACATTTTTGTGTGTACTGAAAGACAACAAAATCATCAGAAATTAAAGATTTGATTTTAATAATATCTCCGATTTTGATGCCTGGAACAAGTTTGGGACACTAAAAAATAAAAAAAATGAGGAAATTATTTAAAATAAAACTAACAAATTCAAAACATTCATCTGCTGAATGAATTAATTTTAATTTAACAAATTGTTGTTCCATCAAATAAAAAATAAATTTAAAAAATTAAAAAAAAATTTTTTGAAAGATAAATAAACAAAATTTAGATGCTAGAACCAAAATATGTCGAAAATATTTTAAAATTTTATTTTATATAAAATTTAATGAAAAAATAACAAAAAATACAAATTTAGAAGACTAACCCGATTTGAAAAGAAGAGAAATAAATTTTATAAAAAATTTTCTAAAAATTTAACAGATTGTTTTAACCCTCCCCAAAAAATTATTTTTTTTAAAAGAAAAACCTGTCAAGTCTTCTAATTTCAAAAAAACAAAAATTCAATTAGAATTCAAATAAACAAACAAAATAGCCGCAGATATTCTCGAACAGACTTCCAATCGTTCAACTTCATGATGCCATTCAAAACTTCCCCAAACTTTGCTTTGAAATATTTTTTCCAAATTAGAAGCATTTACAGCTTCTTCAATACTCAAATAATTTTCAATTGCCGAAATTGTTAAAATTAAACTTTTTAGAGATTCACATCCATAATTAATTGCACAAAGTGAAGGAAATTTATAAAAAGACAAAAATTGTTTTAAATTTTGTTTGCAATTTTTTGAAATTTTTGGAGGCTCAAAAAATTCTGTTGTTTGTTGTAAATTTAATTTTAATTTAAAATTTATCCAATTAATTATTGGCAACCAATGTTTTTGTTGTTGATCAAATAATGATGTTTGGCAATTGGAAAAATAAAGTAAAGTGTCTGTGTCTAAATAACCAATCAATTTTTCTATCACAGAATCACTAGTTTCTCCATGAGGATTGTCTAGAGCTTTAAATTTAAAAAGAAATATTTTTAATGTTAAAACAAAAAATTTTTGGAAAATTAAAAAAATTACAAAATTTAGTTAGGTTATAACGCCTACCAATAAAAGTAAAAAATTAATTGAGGAAATCAA
Organism: Meloidogyne enterolobii; assembly: GCA_963681835.1. Lineage (NCBI taxonomy): Eukaryota > Metazoa > Nematoda > Chromadorea > Rhabditida > Meloidogynidae > Meloidogyne > Meloidogyne enterolobii. The sequence continues at coordinate 171,212 of CAVMJV010000023.1, forward strand.
AATAAAAAAAAAGACAGAAGTAATATTTGTTCTATACATTAACCAACAATGTTTTCTGACTATAACTTTAAATATTCCCCAAAATTTATCATTGGAAGCTTTTCAAAAGTTTTATAGTCTTAATTAAAGACAAAAGCTAAGACCACCCAAAAAAGGAAAGTCTAAAAAACCCCCCAAAAGTAAAACATTTATGGGGTTCTCAACAAAAATATACCAGAAATAACCCAATACTTCCATATTTAAATAAAAAAAAACTACTTACCAGTAAAAGCCAATCCTAATAAATTAATTTAAAAATTAAATAAACTTTTAATCGAAAAAATAAACCTGTAAAATGCATACTTCCAAAACCTTTTTTATTTTTTAAATTCCATTCATTTGAAATTAATAAAGCCAAAAGTTCAGATTTAATTAAAAGAACATTCCCAGCAGGACTTTTTAAATAATTATTGTCTAATTTTATTACAAAATTGTTGTCATCATTTTTATCAACAAAAGCTTCTTTAAATTTTGGATTTAAATTTGTTGAAGAAAAAGGCAAACAAGTGGATAAACAACGCCTTGAAATTGACTAAAATTAAAAGAAATTCTTAAAAATTAATTTTAAATTGACCTGAATAACTCGAAATGAAAGCATTTTGATAAAAATAACAATATTTTAATAGAAAAAAATTTGTCAACTTTTTAAAAGAATTTCTAGACAATTATTAAAATGTCGAATAAAAATACATTTAATAAAAATAATAAAAATTTAATAAAAATACATTTAAATCCTCTAAAATATCAAAAATCGGAAAGAACGAGAAAATCGAAAACCAAAAATCAGGGACACGTCCATAAAGGCGCAAGGCCAAAACGGCGCAAAAATTTCCCAAAATGGCTTTTGTTAAGTAATGGACAGTTTAAGCTCGGATAGGAACAAAAAATAACAAATGTAGTTGGACAACATCTTGTGATAACAAAAACTATTTAGATCAACTAGAAGTATAATTGCGAGAAATAACTGTGGGATTTTCAACCCTAGAGGCTTTCGCCCTAAAACTAAAAAAATTTTGTCTATAAAAGAGCAGTAAAAAATATTTATTTTAATATCAACCTAAACAAATAACAACAATTAAAAAGTCAATAAATAATTTGCGAAATTTTTTTTAAATTAAAGCCTGTCAAAATATAAATTATACTTCTCTATTCTTCCACTTCAAATTCCCTCATCATCATCCAAACGCAACTGTGCAGTCTCATAATTAGCCAATAAACGTTCACATTGTTGTAACTTATGCTCCAATTGAGGAACAGATGAAGAACGAGATTTTTCATAATTTATTGCATCCAGAAAATCCCTCTCGCGCAATTCCAAGTTGATAACACGACGTTCCAAACGTTGCTTGTCACGTCTAAAAATATTTTTTTAAACTTAAAAACTAAACAAAAAAACTTACAAAACCATAGAATTCATATGCTCTTGGAAAATGTCAAAATCAGCTGGATTCTCCTTAGCAAATTTAATCATATTTTTTCGTTCAGCATCTTCCAAAACATGGCATTTCTCAATTAAGCGCATTTTCTCGTCCAATCGCATAGAAAGTTCGCTGTTAACCATTTTGAAGACAGCTTAAATGATTTTAAAAAATTATTTAAAAAAACAAAAGAAAAACAAACAAAGTGTTGGTCCTTGCAATTTATAACCATCACGAGAAATTGAATTACTCATTGAATTGGTGTAAGCAATCTTTGAAACTCGATTGTATTCCTTTTGAAGTTGGGCATGCTTTTTATGAAGCAGAGCCAAATCCTTTTCAACTCGGTCCTTACCATCAATGACCTTTAAAAAATTTTGTATAAAAATTATTTATACAAAAGCAGAATATGAGTGAAAGGGCCAAAAAGCATAATTCTGTGAAAGGCTGAAGGCAGCAAATCCCAAAATCTTTAAAACAATTCAAAACAACCTCAGCAAAAAGCGAATTCCCTTTAGCAGCAACAGGCATATCACCAGCAATTTGAGAATTCAATTGATGAACTTCAACCTCCAAATCCTGAATCTTCTCGCGCGAATTTTCCAGATCAGTTTGCTGACATTTAATGAGAGCACGCATTGATTCTTGATCCGTAGCTGCTTGAGTCAATTCGGCTTCCAATTGCTTTGCACGGTCATCCAATTCAAAATTTGTAGTCAAAAGACGGCTAACCTCAGCTTTCATACTCGCCTAAAAATTTTCCTTTTTAAAGTTTAAACAACCAAAAACAAACAATTGTTGCCTTAAGCTCGTCCACTTTAGACTCCGCTTCAAACAATGCAGTCTCATTTCCAGCAGGATTTGGAAGAGATTTGTTCCTTTCCTCGAGCAATTGCTTTTGAACAGTACAGAGCTTCTCAGTCAAAGAGCGATTCTGTTGATTCAAAGCAGCCACCTCACTCTTAAAAAATAGGTTTGAACCTGATAGACCCCATTTATTCCTCGCCAAGTTAACTCCTATATATCTACAGAATGGTCAGGCGTTTCTTTCTTCCATCCCAATTTCCCTTCTATGTTTTGCTTCCAAACACCCAAAACAATTCATTTAGATGGAAGTAAAGAAGGAAAACGTCGGAACATTCTGCAAACGCATAGGAAGAAACTTGGGAGAAAATTATGGGGTCTGTCAGGTTCAGCAAAAGATATTCAATTTATTCAACAAACAAAACCTTAACATTCTCATTGTTGGTCAAGAGACGCTGACGATGTTCTTCAAGCTCGAAAATTTCTTGCTCCCTCTTTTCCAGCTCCCTGTCGCGCTTCTCCATCTCCTGTTCATAGTCGCGAGTGACTTGCTGATATTTGCGGTGTTCACGTTCATAACTAAAAATTTTATACAAATTTCAACAAAAACTCCAAAAAAAACAAACAGCGCTCGAAATTGCTCCAAGTCTGTTGCAAGTTTGGTATTCTTTGACGCTTCACTTTTTAGAAGGTTTTTAAGTCGACGAAGTTCTTCTTTAATTTCTTCAGGATTAGACTCGTCAAATTCCGCAGAATCTTTTGATGACATTTTTTTAAAAACTTTAACAAATTTAAAAAAGTTTCTAAAATTTTAAAACAAAAATTATTAAGGGAAAGAAAAGATGAAATAACAAACATCTAAACTCATTAAATGAAGTTTTTCATGCCTTTTATGGAACTTATATAGTTTAATTACTCTTTTTTAGCCACGCCCCTTTTTTCCTTTTCCTTAACAAGTAACCTTAATATGGAAAGTAGAGACCGGCAAAATCGAACTTCCGGGATCCCGTGTCGGGATTTTTTTTTCTTAACCGATGCCGGGACGGGATCCCGAGGGATAAATCCCGAAAATATCCATCCCGGATCCCGAAAATCAAAAAAATCCGGGATTTCGGGATTCGGGATGGTTAACCGGGATTCGGGATGGTTAGCCTTCCTAATTTCACTCAATTTTCCCTTAAGAAATTGTAGTAACATTTAAAAAATTGACCTAGCTGAATTGATTGATGATTAGAAGGAAAAAGAGTTAAAAATAATGATGGAAAAGGAAAAGAGGGTTGTGGCTAAAAAGAGTGCCTAAACCATATAAGTTCCTCTTTTATAAAAAATTGCAAATCCCTATTGATTATAATTAAAGGGAATTGCCGGGAAAATATGCAAAAATTGAAACATTTGACCGTAGAAAAATTCAATAAAATTAAATGAATAATTCCCGCAATAATTTTACAGGGAACAGCCCACTTTGGTGCGAGCCGTTGGGCGCAACCGGTTTGGCGCGGGTCGGCTGGCGCAAAGCGGGCAATCTTCTCGAATCTTTTAATTCTTTTTAAAATTATTTTAGAATAATCTTTTTATTATGTTTACAAATACATCATCAGAAGAATGTCAAGAAGACACTTCCAAATTACAAACAGCAGAAATTTTCGATCCTCTATTTGGAATTCGCATAAGGTTTTTTTAAATTATTCTTATTTTTTCTTCAATTTTAAGGGTAATTTTCAATTTCGTTCCCCCCCTCTTTTTTTCCTTCCTCAAAGTATTACACAATGGTCAGTCAATCTTAAGTTATAGAACTCGTCGAGCTGTGTCGAATGACACCAAAATCGAAAAAATCGGACTTGATTGGACCGAAATACAGACCCCGGAAAATTGAACAACCACAGGGGCGATTTTTTGAAATTAAAAAAATTTAAGCAAATGGTAGCTCATTCGAAAGAGCTCTTCGAGCTGAGTCGAATGACATCAAAATCAACGTAATTGGACAAGATTTGGCAAAGTTACGACATTATTTAGACCTACCGGAGTCGATGATTTATGTCATATCTTTGTCAAATCAAGTCGGATCACGTCGATTTTAGTGTCATTCGACTCAGCTCGACGAGCTCTTTCGAACGAGCTATCATTTGTATACTTTTTCGTCCTTTTGGTTTTTCGCCCCTGTGGTTGTTCAATTTTCCGGGGTCTGTATTTCGGTCCAATCAAGTCCGATTTTTTCGATTTTGGTGTCATTCGACACAGCTCGACGAGTTCTATAACTTAAGATTGACTGACCATTGTGTAATACTTTGAGGAAGGAAAAAAAGAGGGGGGAACGAAATTGAAAATTACCATTTTAAGTAATCCAAAATTAACACTCGAAACTTCCAATACATTCTTCTCTGGAATGCAAAAACTTCGCCTTAGTCAACTCTCAGCAAATCGACTTTTGTCTATGCAAAAAAATGAGAATGAAGAAGGATGGGCAACAATGGCTGTAATGGTTGAACGTAGTGGATGTAAAAAGAGTGGAAATGGAAATGAATATATTATTTGGAGAATGTCAGATCTTAAGGTTTTTTTTCGTTTAATTTGGGCTGTTTTTGAATTGAAAGGAGGTCTGAAACTCGCAAAAGAATGTTTTTAGCTTAGCTTTGAATCAAAAAATTTTTAAGCTTCATTTTGATTTTTCGGACTTTTCCATCAAAAAACATCTTTTATCATAATTGAGTTGACAATTTTAATAAATTAATTTTTAAGGATTTGAATGCTGTTTGTGTTAAGGTGAGCAATTTATTTGGTATTTTTCTGATACCTTCCCTTACTTCGGGTATCCCTTTATTGCGTTAAGCTTTTCCGTTATTTTAACCTTTTCTATTTAGGTTCTGCTTTTTGGTGATTGTTTTCGACAATATTGGAAGTTACAACCGGGCAATACATTTTTCTTAAATAATCTTCAAGTATGTGAACCTTCTGCAAATAATAACAACAATTCTAATCGACAGACTGAATGTAGTTGTTTTCTAGTTTTTTTAATCTTTTCAATTTTTAGTGACGCTAAAACTCTTCAAGCCTGGTCAATTAATTGAAGTTGGTTTTTGTCCAGATCTTGGCAGGTGTCAGGTTATTTGTGAATATTTTTAAAACTTTTTCTTTTAATTTTTAGGGCCGAAAAGCATCTGATGGAGATCAATGTTCCAATTTTGTCAATATTTCTCGTTCACTTTATTGCCCTTTCCATATACAACAACGTGCTCGTCAAGTTGCTGCCAAACGCGGGACATTGAATCGTACTGCCAATTTACCTACAAAAGAGTATCGACTTCAATCAAAGGGGCAATCACCACAAGAAGAACGACCACCTCCAGAGCTTGTTTTGATAAAACGTCGAAAATCTTTGGCTGAAGAAAAGGGCAAAAAGTAAGTAAATTTTTTGGTTAATTTGTTCCAATTATCAAAATTATTTACAAATTTCTGATACTTTTATTTCAACAGATTTATAATGCCTATGTCAGCAAGTAGAAGAGCTTCCCTTAGGAACACGTCGTTAAATGAATCTTTAACAAAAATTGATCCAGAACTTGAAAAGCAAAACAAACAAATTGAAAAGCTTATTTCTGAAAATGTTTTTTTCTTTTTTTAATTTAATCTTTTTAAATTTCTCCTTTTAAAGCCCTTCCATCTTGGCTCAAAAAATCTTCGAATAATGAGACAAAGATTGTCCCAGTCTTCAAATAAAGAAAATATTGACCCAAAAGCAAATGCTGCAAAACCATCGGAGTCTGCCAGTAATCGTTCACTTTCTTCAATGCGCGATTTTATTCAAACTCAAGTAATTAAAGATTTTATTTTTATTCAATTGCATTTTAAATTGATATAGGCTTTTAGAAAATTTTGTCGAACAAACACTTTGGTTTAGTGGGAAAATTCTTGTTTGATAGGAGAAATTTTATTTTTATTCAATTGCATTTTAAAGGGTTCGGTTCCCTTTGAGGGAAATAATTTTGTTTTCTCAAATTTTATCCTATTATAGAATTTTTTCCCTCGTTATTCTAATTTTAAATTATTTTTCTAAGTTAAAATTAATTTCCCTTTTTAGCAAAATTCAATTCATCTTACAAATAGTTCGTCAAATACTCGAGACAAACAATCAATTTTATTGGCGGACTCAAAAAATGTTTTGAATTCCAATGAATTAAATAAATTGGTATGAAGATTTTTTTGTTAAATAAATTTAATAATTTTTAAAGAAAAGAGCAGCAGAAATATTTAAAGCGGGAAATGGAGGAGCAAGTTATAATGGAAATAAACGTCAAAAATGTTTGGGAAATTTTGTGTTTTTAAATCAAAAATATTTTTTGATTTTTTAGTAGAGACAACAGCCGAACAATCTTGTCAACAAATAAAGAAAAAAGGAGGGTCTCTTTTGGGTGGAACTTTTACAGATGAACAATTAAATTCTTTGTTAAATAAAAAATCTAGTTATGAACATGAAGCTGATCAGGTTAAGATTTTTATTTTAAAGAATATTTTTTAATTTTTCTTTTTTAAAGGAACAATTAAATCGCCAAAATCTTTATTTTGATCGTCGTGAAGTCGAAGAACAAATTGAAACAAATGCAACTTCTTTAATGGAAATTCGTGGTTGTAAAGTGGTTACGTGTACACAAGTAAATTTAATGAAGAATATTAATTAATTTAACCCTAAATTGTAAGAAAATTTATTGGATTTTTGGTTATAGAAAATTTTGCTTTGGAAATGTTTTTAAAAATCTTGTTGTTTTTCGGAAAATCGTTGGGTCATCAAATTATTATTTGTCCTAGCTAAATCACAAAATTTTTTAACACTCGTTCTCTATAGACCAGAACTTTTTTACTCCTTTTTATCAGACAAGCATCATTTTTTGTTTTCTAATTATCTGTCCTTCCCCACTAAAATCTTTCCATCTCTTTTAGTAAAAACTTCTTTTAGTGTGATTATACCAGTGTTAATCAAAGTACTTATTGCAAACTTTCGGGACATCAAATAAAACGACATGTGGCTGATAAAAGATTCTTTAAATGTATGGACTGTAAACGTCGAGTAATTTGTTACGAAAAAATGCCATTAAAGCCTTGTTTGGTAATTAATAAAAATGAATTGTTTGGTAAAACTTCTTTAATTTTTTTAGAATTGTAAATCAACTAAATATATTCGTGTAGCAATGTGTGATGAACGTAAAGTACTTTTGGAACAAGAAAAATTAAAAATTAAGGAAATTGAAAGAAATTTTTCGACAACTAGTGAGGCAACGGTTGATTTTGAATAATTAATTTATTTTTATTTTTTAACATTTTTAATTTATTTTGAATAAATTGTAATTTTTGAAAGTTTTTTTTAATTTTTATTTGATTATTTATTCACATATTTTTTTATTTTTATAATAATTATTTAAATTTTAATTATCTTTTAAGAAATTTATTATATTTTATGTTATCTTACAAGTTGTTTCAATTCAATCGAATTATTTTTTCAATTAGACTCCAGTCTGATCTTCCGAATAGGAATGCAGCTTTGGCATCAAATCCACAATCTTTTCGTAATTTAGGCAGACAGGATCAGCAGTCAATTGATCGTCGACAAGTATTGGTAATTTTTTTGAATATTTTTCTGTCAAGGAATTTAGGTTTATCATTTCACTAAAAATTCTATTAATTTTCAGCAGCAGAGACCACCAATTTATCTGAATGCAAATAAACAACCGTATGAAGCCCGACAGGTATTAATCATTTTTTTAATTTTCAAGCTAATTTAAAAAATAAATTACAAAAAAATTCATTCTTTTTTAGCAGTCAAAGCCACCGACTTTATCGTTTTGGAATATTGACAAACGCCAACAATTGGAAGTTCAACAAATTGTAATTTTTTAAATTTAATTTTTGATTTTCTTTATTTTTTTCAGCAGCCACAATCTAGCAACAAATCTACTATTTATTTAGATGACCGAATGTTGGAGTTGACAATAGGCAATAGATTTGAAGAACCATTATTGAATATTGATGAATATAATTTGGTAAAATATTTTAAATTATTGAGACTGGATTTAGCTTATATGCAGTAAAGGGATATGAAAGAGGGGCGAGGGAATGTATTAAAGGTTGTACTAATAAAATTAATTCTTAAATCCTTGTTAAATTTATGGTAAAAATTGAGGCAATATTTAAATGACATTTAAAATTTTTTTAATGAAATCACATTATCTCACCCTTAATTTACTTTTCTATTAAAATTTTCGACTAATTTTTATTGAGAAAAAAGAAATGCAAAAAAATGCCGGGGAAATAATTCAATGTTTATTCTTTTAAGAAGCCCTCAATTAGTGACGATCCTCATGAAAAATCTGTATTTCAAAAAAGGCTTGGATTTATTCATATGCCAATTAAACAAGCTCGTTTACTTATTCAACGTATTTACAAATTATCAGAAATAAAATTTCAGATAGACAAATCTTGTAAGTTTTTTTGAAGAAAATTTGTTTAATTTTCGTTTTTAGTAACATTACTTTCAATGGATCGTTGGACAGAAACTCCATTAGAGAATGGATTATTACAACAATTATATACATATAAAATACCTGGAATGCTCTTTGGAGATTTTCAGCAAACGTTTTATTTGAGTGTTTTACAGTTTAAGGTTTTTTTTTTTAATTTTTTGACTAAATTTGAAGGTTCAGGGAAGTAAGGGGTTTCTTTAAATTAAATAAGAAAAGCAAAAAATTGGCTCTATCCTCACTTTTTTAATTTTCCTAGGCTCTTCGCCATTCAGAAGATGAAACATCACTCAACAAAAATTCAAAAGAATCAATCACTTTCGAGCAAGAATTAACTAAAAAACCATTCATTTATATTTCACAACATTCTCTTAAACCAAATATTTACCATCTTTGGGATCAAGGTGTTTTTGTAATTGAAGTGCCAATTAAGAAAATTTTTGAATTGGCTTGTAAGATTGATGCACTTTTGTCGGGTTCAAATGAGGTTTTAAAGCATGAAAAGGCTGAACAAGCAAAAGAGAAATTAGGTAAAATTAGCTTTTCCCAACTATTAAAAACAATTTTTTAGTTCCTCCAAAACCCCGCTTTAATTTAAACAAAGAAAATCCAATCTCTTATTTTGCTACGCCACTTGATACACCCCGTGTGGTTAAGGAAATCATTCATCGCCCTTCAACTGTTGATCAAAGGCTTGATAGGCCAAAAATGGAAAAAGAATTGGATAAAACACCAAAAATATTTTATCAAAAAATTAACCGTCCTATCCCGGTATTTTTTAAAGTATTCAGAATTTATTTCCTTTAAAGCAACAAACTCCTGAACGAAGTTATACCCGTCCAAACCAATCTGGCAACGCCAGCATTTTCTCAGAGAAATTAAAGGAGGCTATTACGGTTAGTTAAATTATTTAATCAAAATATTCTATTTTTGGTTTTCAGATTCGGAATGCTATGGGGGGAAATATTCGAGACCGTTAATTGTTATATTTTGATTTCTTCACACAGTTGTTTTTTTAGAAAATAAAATCTTGTTTTAATTTGACATTGTTAGGAGAAATTATTTTTCCATTTGCTGAATTTATTTTTTAAAAATCAACTTAAAAATGAGATGAAAAAGAGAGCACATAATGAAAAATAAACAAAAGTTTGTCATTTAGAATTAATGTCTAGTTAGTAAAAATACCACAATATCTGTGAAGGCACAAGACATTTTTTAATTGGGAAAATTGCAGTAAATATAAAGGTGACTCTAAAACATGCAAATAACCCTAGCAGCTTCCAACACCGATATTTTTTACACGATAATGTCCCCAGACCAAATCTTATACATATTTAACATTTTTAGATACTGCAATTTTTAGTAAGTAGAAATTAGCGAGAGAGAGAGAGAGAGGACAAAAATAAAAATAGCCAAAGACGTTCTTTTAGAAAATAGAGAGAGGGGATTAACATAAACTTGATAAAAAATTTTATTTCAACGTCTTTGTGCTACATTCAACCTTTTCTTGAAGGACATAATTTTAGGAATGAATGAGGTCGATTATTGAACAAAACAAACTATTACATACATTCCTCCAATATTTTTTTATTTGTCCATGTTTTTTACCATTTGTCAACAACGCAAATTGCAGAAATCAAATTCTCGGAATAATTCATTATCTGCATCTGTAATTTCTCGTTTTGATTTTGCACTAGAGAAGCGAGCATGTTCATTGGTAAACCTTTAAAATTTTAAATTAATTTTAAAAATGATTTTGAGATTAGGACAAAAGGATTGACTTTATCCCCTTTACAATAAAAAAATCGTTAAAACACCCCTTACATCTAAAGCACTTCTCCACATTTTCTAACATAGAAAACATTTTCATGTTTCCGACCAAACTTTTTAAAAATTAATCAAAGCTTACTCTTCATCAAAATTAGAGACATCCTCTGGATGAGCAATACTTGGCACAAATTTAGGTCTAATTTGTTTACTCAATAATTTTTCCCATTCCCATTGAATATGCTAAAATAAAAATATTTTTTTTCTATTACATTTTTAAAAAATACAAACCACAAAGAAGCGTTGCTTTTTAATTTCCTTTGCGTCTTCCTCACTAGCACCAAGTCTTTTTTCTGGTTTCTTTCGCATTAACTAAAAAAATTAAATTAAAATTGAAAATAATATTTTACCCTTCGCATAATTGCAATAGATTCAATTGACAAAAATTGTGGATAGTGAACTTCATCATTAACAATTGAATCAAAAATTTCCTCTTCATCTGCACCAGAAAATGGAGGCTAAAGATTAAAAAATTACCTATTAGTAAAAATTGTGGGATCGTCCAAAAATTCTATCTAATAAAATTTTATCTAACCTCTCCAACAAGCATTTCAAAAATCAAAACTCCAAGACCCCACCAATCTATTGCTCGAGTATAACTATTTTCAGTTAACACTTCAGGTGCTAAAAATTCAGGAGTACCACAGAAAGTAGAAGTTCGGTCAGTTGGGCCCATTCCTTCTTTACAAAGTCCAAAATCAGCCAACTAAACAAAATTAAATTTTATTCTTTAATTAAATCTTTTTTTTAAAACCTTTACATAACCCTCTTTATCCAAAATTAAATTATCCAATTTCAAGTCTCTATACACAATTTTATTTGTATGAAGAAATTCCTAGAAAAAAAATTTGATGATTTTAAATATTTAATTTTCTCATTTCTTACCAAACCAAGAAGAACACATGCAGCATAGAAACAAGCCCTTTCTTCAGTAAAAATATCATCATGAATATGCCTAAATTTTTTTTTATTAAAAATTTTTTGTTAAATTATTACCTCATTAAATCACCCCCCATTGCATACTAAAAATGTGAATTTATTTAAAAAAAATTTTTTTTTGTAAAAAACCTCCATAACAAAGAAAACGTGTTCACGACTTTGGAAACCAGCAAATAAATTTACAAGGAATGGATGTTTACTTGAACTAGCAATTTCAAGAATTCTTTTTTCAACCATTAAAGACTCAACTTCATAACGAGCCAAAATATCTCCTTTCTTTAAAATTTTGATTGCATAATAATCACTGGTAGGTTTATATTGAGAGAGGATAACTTTTCCAAAATGTCCTAAAATTAAAAAAAAATGTTTGAAGATAATTTTGAATATAAAAACCTCTCCCCAAAACAGAAATTAAACGAAATTGGTCAATTGAAAGTGATTGTGGAGGTATTATTTCTAATTGTTTTGTATGGTCGCGAAGATTTAATGGAGTATAAGAATGTTTTTTGTTTTGATGATTTCCTCCAAATCTTTTTGTTGATTCTACTTCTGAAAAATAATTAGAATTAAACTAAGTTTTGTCCAAAAATTAAAAAGATAAAAGGAAAGAGAAATCATTTAAATTAAAATTCTCTCATTTGACTATTCCCTTATACATATTACAAGACTGTAGACAGGTAAAATTTTCGGGAAGAGGGCAAGGGCGTAGCCAGGAGGGGGGCTTCTGGGGCTAAAGCCCCCCCCCCGAAATGGGGAAAACGGAAAATTTTTAGGAGGGGATTGAGCAAAATAGTGAAATTTTTTCGTTTATGGAGGCAAAAATTTTGTGAATCTTTGAGGACCTTTTATTTAAGAAAGAAATACCTTTACTCGACGTCTCATTATCATTTGGTCCTATAGAAACGACTGGTTCAAATTGTTGAGCAGCAGAATTACTTTTATTAACTAAACGTCCTAAGACTGAAGGCCCTAATTGTTTGCGTGTATCTGCTTTTGTTTTTAATTCTAAAAATAAAAATCTTATAAAAATAATTAAAAATTAAAAAAAACCTTTAACCATAAAAATCTTTTTCTGTCGTTGTAAATTAGGTTTTCTACTAACTGTTGGATCCAAATAAAAATGTTCTAAAAAGAGAATTCCTTGTGGTTCAAGAAGGATGTGTTTGCCAGCGTTTTGGCTTTTGTCGATTAAATCACCTAAATTTTTAAAATAATCAATTAAAAAAATAAAATTGTAGCCAGTAAGTTTATTAACAATAAATAAACTATGTGAAAATGGCGGTAATCGAAAAAATTTTTTAAAGTGAAAGGGACTGATGGGTGACAAATCCAAAAAATTCGGATATACATACTACACCCAAAGCCAATTCAAAATAGAATCAAAAAAATAATCTAAAAAAACAAACCAAGTTTAAGCACAGCAAATGCACACATTTGTCGTTTATCTTTATAAAATAATTCAATTTCCAATTCTTTAGCTCGATCCAATTCAATAGAAAAACTTTGATCCCAACAACTTGGCCCCATCAATTTTGACTTTGTTGACGAAATTAATTTGTTGTCTATTCGAATAGAGGCATAAACTTCTTCTGCTTGGATCATTTTACTGTTACTAAAAATTAAAATAAATTTATTAAAATATTTAAAAAATACCTTTGTTGTCGAAATAATTTCCCAATTGATTTGCTTTTCCCCACTTGAAGATCAATTTTGTTAAGCAGATCTTGGCAACCAATTAACCTAAAAAAGTTTTTTAAAAATTTAATTTTTCTAAAAATTAACAAAAACCTCAATTCAAGTTTTCCACTAACAGCCAACAAATATTGAGTCTGAGTGTAAAGTTGTGGTCTCTGATCTAACCAGGAATGTTGTTGGTGATTGTCAATATCCACAGAATTTTTTCGATCAGAATTGAATGTATTAGCATTTCCATGAGTTGGAGAATCGCAAGAAGATTGTCGTTGACCTAAAGCAGAGAATTCGTTTATTTCTCGACAAACATGTTCACGTTTTGGTGATTCATGGGGCAATTGTTCGCTTAAAATGAAAGAAGAAAAATGAATTTTAAAATTAAATTTGCATCAAAAAAGCAGAAAAAAACTAACGAATATTTTTTAAGCGCAAGGCGAATTAGGTCAAGTTTCTCATTTGCTAGAGCACAGGTTTCATGAGCGTTCATAACACCTAAAAAGAGGTTAATACTATATAGGGAAATAAAAAAATTAAAACGGGACGGTATAGTTTCCTGATAATATTTTCTGGTATTTTAAAAAACGTTAGAGGAATCATAGATCATGCTAACACGGAGAGGTTGCGAGGTGTCCGAGCTAAAAACGGTCGAGACCGGGCTCATTCGATAGAGAATGTGCCCTTTCTAGCAAGGATTTTTTGCCGTTTTTGCCCGTTTTTTGATCTGGCCAAGATATGGCCCTCCAAAGTCCCAAAATTTGCCATAATTTCCCCCCTCAAATATAAACATTAAATAATGTGTTAATTTTGTTGGCGTTGTGGTGTAGTGGTGAGTGTGCTTGACCTACCCTTTTTCTCTAAAAAGTTCGATTCTTTTTTGGGTTTTATTATTTTATCTAACTGTTTTATACATTATTTATTCCTTTTTGAACAAAAAAAATTTTTTTTGTTTGAAAAAATTTTTTTTAATTTTTTTAAAATTTAAAAAAATCCTTGCTAGAAAGGGCACATTCTCTATCGAATGAGCCCGGTCTCGACCGTTTTTAGCTCGGACACCTCGCAACCTCTCCGTGTAAGGGTTTACCTACACCTTGCTCAAGATATAACTTAAACATCCCAAAACATATAGTATTTCATATAATAATTGCTCATTCAATTATTTACAAATAAAATTAAAAAAACAAACTTTTCTGGTCAGGTTTCTTTTGTTCACCAAACAATTTAAGCATACTATTAGCCCCAGCAATAAGAGCTAAATTTAGGATAAAATTTTTATTAAATTAAGAAATATTTAAACCTGCTTCTTTTCTTAATCGATACATTAAGTCAGCAATTTTTGATTCATTTTTGTTTTCAGTACTGTCTCCATCACTTTCACGGCCATTCCCAGCAATGTTTGATCGTTCTTGTAATTTTAATCTAAAAATTCGAGTAAACATCAAATCGAAAAATTCCCCCGAATCTGAAAAAAACAATGTAACCACATTTTGAATAAATGCCCCAGAAACCAAAATAATAACCAAAAATACCTTTCCAATTGCATCCTTAAAAAAGTTGTCTTTGCTTTACTTTCCTCATAAAGTTCTCTTGAATATTCCATTAAATCGGGAGTGTAAGCCCGAGGGTTGAGTAAATTGCCAGAAGCAAGTGAAAGGAATCTCTCAAGCCCATCCTTTGCTTTTAATTCTTTGGCTAATTCTTTCTAAAAAAATTATATTTTATTCAAAAAAATTAATTAAATTAACCTGTATTCTTCCAAATTCCTCCCTTGAAGATAAAGGAGATTCTGACTTCGCGGGGGACTCAACAATTGCAACATTATTTCCATCATTTTCCGCCATTTTTAGAAGCGAAAGAAAAAAATAAAAATATGGCACCAAAACAAAGCAGGCAAGTGATGACTTTTAATTGTGAAAGGCCTCTCAAATAAATTAATAATAATAATAAAATATATGGCCTAAAAAGAAGAGATTTAAATAAATTAAAAGAGTTATTCTTCTTTTTTTTATTGCCAAAAATTTATTTGAGTTAGCAACATTTAAGGATTCTCCTCTTTATACTTCAATTTTTATTTAAAAAAAAAAAGCACGTCGGAATTTGATTATGAATAATAATAAATATATACGTTTAGCATCGATAAAGGAATTTTATTAAATTCCTAAAATTCCGAAAATGAAATTTAAAGAATAGATAACAAAAACAATGAAAGATAAAAATAAATGGGACAGACATTTTACAAAATGATTTTTCTTCGAAAGAAAAATTACGAAACGTCTAATTTTCAAAATGCTACTTTGAGTTACTATAAAAGCAATACAATATTAGTATAAAAGCGCCTACTAATGTCAGTCTAGTCGGCCAGACAACGGTCAAGCTAGCCACTGGCTGCTCCGGGCTCGGTCAACCTAGCTATGTCTACGTTAACTATTGCGCTACGTGGCCCCTTTGTGTTAAGTTGTATTCATTAGTCGACACATTGTGCAGACGGTGTTTCCTTAACCAAAGGGCTGGGTATGGTTAGCCACTGCCTGCTCCGGGCTTGGGCAACCTAGCTATCACCCGGCTAGGTTAGGCTAGACTAGCCACTGCCTGCTTCGGGCTTGGGCAACCTAGTTGAACCTAACCCGCTTCTTACAACCAATGGCACAATTGTTGCAATTGTTGTCGTGGTTGAGTAGGTCGCTAGCCACTGCCTGCTTCGGGCCTGGGCAACCTAGTCCTACGGAAGTGGTGGAGTACAGGGTTTGCCCGTTTACCACTGTGCACCTCCTCGCGGTGTACTCTGGGCATTGATATAAATTTTTTATATCAATGGCTAAGCACGGTACAAACGAGCTTTTCACTTAAAGGTAAAATGCCACATACTAGAGTAACAAGTGTTAAGGGTTGAAGATTGTCTGGGGTCCCGAATGGAAATTGAATGGATGGTAGCTAATGTAAATAGACGTTAGGAAGTACATATAGCCTAAAGAAGTTTAAACTCTCTCCTATCAAAAATAGTATGGGAATTGGGAAGGTACTGGTAGAAAAATTATTCAAAAAAATCCCTCGCATTTTTTACTTTAATTATTTTTTATTTAAAAATAATAACCAAATCCATTGATTTTTTACTCTTTTGACCTATTCTCGAGGCGCCAATTGGCTTCAAGTGATTATCGCCCACCGCATTTTCTGTCACTCTTTGCATGCTATTGTTGTTTTTATTTTTTAAATTCCCCCATATTTTTATTATCCCTTCAATTCCCCTTCCCTCCCCCCCCTCTCCCTCTCGCCGGGAAAGTGTGTTGTTATTTTATTTATTTTATGCTTTTTGCTCTGCAGGCATAATAATTGAATTTGTGTCAATGCACACATTATTTGAATTGATTAATATTAAATAATGTTTGGGAAAATTTTTCTCGAGAGGCTGGACGGAATTGGTTTTAACAAAAAAACGTTGATAAAAAATAATAAATATTTAAATAAAAAAATGGAGAAAAAAATAATTCAGAATGAAAGTGCTTTATCTTAATAAAAATTAAAAAATAATTATTCTCTCACTTGCATTACAGTATTCCTCACTCGTTTATTTTCCTCAAATTACATAACAGAGAAAGTATTTATCCCTAAATCTAGCCAGAATCAAAAATTCAACCTAACCGGAATCAGAATTTCGAAACTAATCCCCCTCACCCCTCACCAATAATTTCCTCTAGACATTCCTTTAAAAACTCGAGAATTAACTTAAAAATAGAAAAAACTTTTTTCTAAAAATTAAAAAAATTTTTCCATTTTTGAATTAAACTAAACAGCGGGAATTTTTAACAAACAAAAATAAATAGTATAATAAAATTTAAAAAATAAAAAGCGATTAAAAATTTTTTTAAGTAAAAAACATAATAATAAAACTTTATTAACAAAAAGTCAATTCAAAATTTTTGTTTAATGAGAATTATGTTATAAAATATATAAATTTACAAGGAAAAAAAAATTTTAAATTTATAATAACCAAAAAATTATTTTAATTAGAAAATAAAAGAATTAAATAAATAAATAGATTTCCTTAATAAAAAAAGAAAAGAAAATTTTTAACAGGATTAAATAAATCCCTTTATTTTATTTAATTAAATTATATTTATTTATTTTTGGATAATTTCTTTTAGTAAATTATTTAGGTAATTGTTGCATAAAAATTAACAATAGAAAAAGACCAAAGAAAAAAAAAGAAAATAATAATTATTCTAAAAAAAAGATTATTAAATTTAATTAAATTTTTTTATAAAATATAGGGTTTATTTTAGAGAGAAAATATTTAAAAGTTATAGGGTGGTTGTTGGCCTTCCAAAAAAAATAAAAAAAAATTTACTACTACACTTCACTTTTTTTTCCCCCCTAAAACTAAAAATATAAACATTTACATATATTTTATATTTTTGTGTTTCTTGCCTTCAACTTTTCGAAAAATTTTTTTCTATTTTTCTTTCCACCTTTCCATTTTTCTTTTTAAAATTTGTCAATGTGGTAAATTGGTCTGTTGGGGATTGAAAAGCGGGAAGTTTTTTTAATCTAAGAATTTTTTTAAAAATCTTTTAAAAAAGATTTAAAGAAGTTAAAAGTTTTTAAACCAAAAAAGATTTTTAAAATTCATGTAATTAAAAATAAAAATGAACACATTTCCCTGTCACACACACAAAAACACTTTCTTTGAATGAAAAAAAAACTTTTTCTTTCTCTATATTTTATATTTTGCTTTTTGCAGCAAACTATCAAACACTCAACGAAAGTGTTTGGTAGTTTTTGCTTTTTTTTCGAAAAAACTTTAAAGTCATGTATACAGTCGTGGAAAAAAGTATGGAAGCGCTAGAAATTTTTTTCTTAATTCTTAATTTTTCATTCAAAAAATACGTTCTATATACCAATCGAAAGCTCTATTCGTATCTCAGTTGACATGTTTCTGCATTTTTCATGAAAATGAAAATTGGCCGAGATAATCCGGATTTACCGGATATACCAAATCCCACTTTTTCGGAAAAATTTTTCGGAACAAATTTAACAAACCCATTTGATAAAGCATATTTTTCTGAGTATTTTCCACAAAACCGCTTAAAAATATCTTTTTCCGGAACAGAGATATGATTTTTTGAAAATCGTATTTTTCGTCAATTTTTGCAAAAAATTCGATTTTTAAGGGAAAAATACGATTTTCAAAAAATCATATCTCTGTTCCGGAAAAAGATATTTTTAAGCGGTTTTGTGGAAAATACTCAGAAAAATATGCTTTATCAAATGGGTTTGTTAAATTTGTTCCGAAAAATTTTTCCGAAAAAGTGGGATTTGGTATATCCGGTAAATCCGGATTATCTCGGCCAATTTTCATTTTCATGAAAAATGCAGAAACATGTCAACTGAGATACGAATAGAGCTTTCGATTGGTATATAGAACGTATTTTTTGAATGAAAAATTAAGAATTAAGAAAAAAATTTCTAGCGCTTCCATACTTTTTTCCACGACTGTATTTATTCTCAATGGCCATAATATGAATAGGAAAAGGTCGAGAATTAAATAAAAATAAAAAGAAAAAAGAAGGGGTTTGGAAAGGAGAAAATTGGGAGAAAAAGAGGAGAGGAGAGTATATATGTAAAGAATATATTGACAGCCTCTCAACAAAATGAATTGATGTTTGGAGAATAGAGGAAAGGAAGGGAAGGAGGAAGGGAAGGAAGGAAGCAAAGAATCAAGTCAGAAACTTTGGTGCTTTTTATTGTTTTAAGAAAATTTGAGAAAAGGAAATAAAAGGAAATCTTTTTTTGGGTTTTGAAAGAATAAAAAGAAAAATAAAATTAGAAAAAAGAATTAAATATTTAAATTTTTTCCTAAAAAAGCGTCAATTAACTTTAAAAATAAGAATAGAGTAGTCGAGCCTCCTAGAGCTGAAGATATTGTATTATCATACCAAAATTTATACAAAATTGGGTGTAAACTGAAATGAGAGTTATTAATAAAAACTTGAAAATATTTAAATATAACATTTCTCGACCCCCTATTTCCCCCTAATTTTATTGTCTCGGAACTCAGTTTCATCCATCGAACTTTTCAGCTTCAAAATCTTTTTTAAAACTCACGGTCCTCATTTTTAAGAGGTAAACCATAATAAAAGTCTTTTTTAAAGAAATTTCAAAATAAAATTAATAGATAATTTAAAAAATATTTTCGTCCTTTCGCAACAAATTACAATGTAAATAATCAAAATTTAATTGTAATATAATTAATAGATTAAATTTAGTGAAAATAAAAAGATAAAAATATTCTTATCAAATAATTAAATTAAAAAAAATTATTTAAAAATCATAAAAATAATAAATTGTATAGTATATAATTTATTATTTAAAAATTAAAATAATTATTTAAAATAAATAAAAATTAAGAATTAACGGTTAAGATCGGTCACTACCGGTTATTAACCGGTATTCCTCGGTTTTTGGTTATTGCCGGTTTTACCCCACGGTTTCGGTTTCGGTTAATTAGAAAACACCCCTTTTACACTTTCCTCGGAAAATAGAAAGTTCCTTCTTTAATTTACACATTCATTATAATATTAAAATTAAATGCAGAAATATATTTTTTGGATTACAAATAATAAACTCTTAATTAATATTTTTCAAGATTGATTTTATGTCTCAATTTTCATTTTTTACATCAACAAAGACCGCAAGTATGTGAACATTTTTCACGTTTCTCGTCCTTAAAATTAAAAATTAAAGGACAAACTTCAAGATACCCGTATTAAACTGAAAATTTTATCTTCTACTGAAGTGGGTAAAGGGTATTTTAGATAGAAGGGAACCAGGGACGGGCTGGGTAAAGAAAAAGTTAATTCGAAAATTTTTTGGATCAGGTATCGAATTTCGGATAACCCCGCCCAATCCCTTGTCCAGACATATTTTAATCTTTAAAAAATAACCTCAGAATATTCATCACTGTCACAATAACCATTTTTTGCCCAACCTTTACAAAAAGGATGGGCATCTCTACAATCTTTTTTCTCCCTCTGTTTCAATTCTTTCCCAGAATGTTTTTCATTTATTTTTTCTTTTTCATTTAAAGGTTTACAATAACCACAAGTTCTAGCACAATTCTTTTTCATCATAACTCGATAGGAAGGGTGATGACAAAATTTTTTGTTTCTTTTACAATTTTTCCAATGATCAAAACAGGTTTCATTGACTGCTTTAAAAAATAAAATAGTAATTATTTTGAGGGAAGGCTTAAAAAGAGAAGGCTTAATTCTCGTCTTTTTCAGGCCAAATACCGTATATACTCTATTAACCCTGGGTGATTATTGTTTCGACCTTTCTCTGGAGAGGGTAACTGATAGAGGAGGGGTAATTATTTGAGAGAGGATAATTAATAGAGTATATACGGTAGTTAGTCTTCCAAGTTTTTGAATTTCGAAAGTCCATTTTCCAAATTTTAGTCACTCATCATTTTAAATATTTCTTCTATTCTCCACTCCAAGCTTGTGGAACTTGGAGATAAAAAACACAAGAAGCTGGGAGAAAATTATTCATTTTTCCAATTTCTTAATCCACTTTCCGATGGACTATAAGCATTCAGAATATTAAATATCTCTCTTAATTCAGAGTCCAAAGCATTACTAAAATTGTTAGGTACATAAAAACCCCCAAAGATTTCTCTCAATTTTTCTTCGATTTCTTAATTATTTTACCATTTTTATTTTTTGGTTTCCCTCTAATTTGTACTGTTTGTTGTTCTTTACTAACGTCAACTTCTTCTTCAGGTAATTCCTCAACAGAGCCTCCCCTATCTTTTATAACCCCTTTTGATTCTCCTCCTCCATTATTCTCTTCTTCTCCAGAATCTTCCCCTTTATCTCCTCCATCTTCCTCTTCATTTCCACATTTTCCACAAGTTTTGGCACATTGATGTTCCATAAATGTTGCATAAATTTCTGAAGAGATTTTTAAAGAATTTACTCAAAATTTATTCACCATTTGTACATAAACTTTTCATATCCTCACAATCATCAATTTGATCTTTACAACGTTTTGTAAGGCATAAACCACAGGTTGCTGGACAGAATTTAACCATCATAGCCGAAAATTCTGACATTCCACACTTTTCAGTATTTTGATTACAATTTACAATTCCACCTTAAAATTCACAAAAAATGTTTGGAATCTTTTGAAATTTTTGTCAACAATTTTATTTTAGATTGTTTATTTTATTATTGTTCTTTTTTTATTGTTCCCGATACCAGGGTTGCCGCCCGAAACCCGAAACCCGGCCTTTTTTTGTACCCGCGGCAACCCTGCCCGATACCATTTTGATAAAATGGTGAAAATTTCACAACTAAAGTACATAGTACTGTCTACAATATTTCATCCTGAAGTCCCACGGACACTCCAGGCACTCTCCTTTGTAAGGCTACATAAAAATCGCAAGAAGCGTGTGACAGCCGCTCATCCGCTAAGATTGAAATTGTAAGGCAATAATAATGATCTTATCTAACCATAATCATGCGATTTTTATGTAACCGGTAGCATTAGATTAAAAATAACTCCACTCAATTTAAAATAAAAATATTATTTTTTACTTTCATCATTTTGACAAGCATATGAAGAATCTTCACAACAAATAGCACAAGTTCTACAAATTAAATTTTAAAAAAATTTAAAATTTTCAAATACCTTCGACATTGTTCAGATAAATCTTTAAGTAAAGGATTGTCACATTTAGGATCTCTAGTTGCTGGATTACTTGAAGCGGTTGTTGTAAATATCATTCTTTAATTTGTATTTTTAAAGAGTTCTTTAAAAGAGGTTCTCAAACCTGCATGACTCTGGATCTCTTTCATCTGGACAAGAAGTTGCATTCTAATTAGTGGAAAATTAATTTAGATAATATTTTTAAAATTAGGAAAATTGTGATATTTTTTAATTAATATTTAAATATTTTAGAATATTATTTCTTTACATTCTTATAAGAATTATAAGGTTCAGAATAATTAAAATTTACTGTGATTTACAAATATGATCGAATAACAAATCCAATACTAGCTAGTTACACCTAAGATATCTCTTTTAAGGTTCATTAGCCACTAGTTGGGGAACCGACCAGACGATATCCCTACATTATAAAAAGCAAGGGTGTATCTTATAGCAAAATTTTTGATAAAAAAAATATAATAATTAATTTCTCTTAACTGGATATAAACGTAAACTATCATCAGTGCAACGCACTCTAAGCCTAGTAGAACTTAGTACAGAAGTAGCTGGAGTTTTTTCTGAAATTAATTCGCTAGAACCATCCTGGGCTGAAACAAAAAATTGTGAAGAATTTGAGAAATAAATAAATAGAAAAATAGTTTTAATTAGGGAATAAATGTAGAAATTAATTTGAGAGAATTTATTTCCCTTTTGTTGCAAATATAATAATAATAATTTATTTTCCATAATTTCCATAATTAGTAGAAAAGGCTTAAATGTTTTTAATTACTCAAAAAACATCTCTTCGATTTCCTCAAAGAATAACTTCTATAGAAAATGGCTTTTATCAAGCTGTAAAACCTCGTTAAATATCTAATTCACAACATCTCTCCTAAATACATCCGATTTATTCAATTACAAATTTATATTACTTGTTTTTAGAACCTAGAAACCTACAGTGATCTTAGAACTTTTCTTGATTTTAAGGTCCAATGAAGTTCTTGATAAAATTATTCACTGATCCACAGACCTTTTTTTAATTCACGCTTTAGTTTAAAATTTCAATTAAAATTCAAAAAAATATTTAAAAACCCTTATATATACACTCTGTCACAAAAGTATAAGCACCCCTGTAAAAATTTTATTTCTACTTATTGTAAAATTCTACAAAAAATACAGTAAATATCTCTATCGATATTATTGAAAATAAAAAAAGAATTAGACCGATATCTTATTCCATTGTCGAGATCTCGAAACCCTGAAAATCAACGTAAAATTCTTTTGAAGTTATAAAACCCTGTTTTACGTTGATTTTCAGGGTTTCGAGATCTCGACAATGGAATAAGATATCGGTCTAATTCTTTTTTTATTTTCAATAATATCGATAGAGATATTTACTGTATTTTTTGTAGAATTTTACAATAAGTAGAAATAAAATTTTTACAGGGGTGCTTATACTTTTGTGACACATGATTTTCAAGAAAATTCAATTTTAAAATTTTTAAATCGATAATATTTTCTAAAACTTTATTTTTATTGATGTATTGGATCGCTGCTAATGTATGAAAAAAATTAACCAAAAAATGCCTAGGGATCATGTATTTTTATAGAAATTTTGGGGGTGCTTATACTTTTGTGACAGAGTGTATTATTTAAAAATATTTGAACAATATTATAAGTAAATGTAAAATGAACAATAAATTGAAATAAAGGCGCAGATTTTTAAGAACAAAAATAACAGAAAAGGATTAACTTTTGGCAAGAAGCACGCAAATTGAACAAAAGTAGAATAAAATTGACCTCAATAAAAATCCAAAAAATATTTTTAATGTCCATCAAGCTTTTTGTTAATGTAAAGAATTAATTTATTTTTGGGGACACAATTCTTTGACGATCCAAAGAACAAACATTTTAATTTTAGAAAAGGGAAAATTTGTTTTAAATTAATTGTAAATATTATATAACTAAAAAAAAAGGAATTTTTAACTCGAATTAGGCCAAAAATGAATTTTGAACTAAAAAAAGATTTCTTAGAGAATCGAAATTCCTATACAAATCTTATCATAAATAACTAAAAAAATATTCTGCTAATATTGAAGCTGTTAAGCATATAGGCAGTCATTAGCGACCAGTCTTTATCGGCACCTTGTATAGGGTTGAGAAAAAGCCAGGTCGAGATTTTTAAAATTTTCTTTTAACGGGTATTGGAGTTCAAATAATCCGATCCAGCCTTGGACAGGGCACCCTAGGACAGCAAAAGCTCCCCATTTTTTACCAATAAAAACTAATATATTTTTATTTATTTATTATTTCTTTTAATTCAACAACAATAATAAATAAAATAAAGTTTTTTGAAATTTTTTCTTTTAATTTCTAACATTTACTAAACTTGGTAGAATTGGAAATTTAAAAGGAAAATAATTATTATTTCTAATAGTTTCATTATTAAATATTAAATTCTCTCCACAAAATCCACAAGTAAATGGACATTCAAAACGTAGAAAGGCATCCCAAATAGGCAATAAACAATAAGCTTTCCTTTCTGGACAATCAGAACGGCCGTTTAATCCTACTCGATCAAAACAACCTTTAAAAATAAATTTTTAAATTCTAATTAAGCTGCTTCTAGAGCCATTTAGACATTTTATTTATAAAATATGTATTAACCAAGTAATTGTGGAATATTAGCATTGAATATAACAGCATTTGCTGGTATTTGGCCACATCGTTTACAAGTAAAAGGGCACTAATTAAATTATTAATTAATTTTATTTTTATTAATTTTTAAATTTTATTTTTCAATTCAAAATCTCCAAAATTTAATCTCATTACTTGTACAGTCATCAAATCAAAATAATTTTTATCATTGCAAAGTTTCTCATTTGCGGGACAGTCAGATTCTCGACCAGGCACAGCCCTATCAATACAAGGAATGTTTACTTCATCAATTTTATCAGACGAGGGAAAAGAATGCATTGAATACCCCAAACCTTTAAATTATTAAAAATACAAAAATAAATTTAAATTATTCGAAAACCTCTTAAAATACAACATTTTGGACCTGGCAAATAAACTTTTCCGGGTGGGCAATTTCCGTTATCGTCTGGGGCTAGAAAGAAAATAAATTCTAAATTATTTATATTTCCACATTTTCCCTACCAGTACAAGGAACTCCCAAAGAGTCAATTCCAACCCCTGTATAGCTTTGAGAAGAATGTTGCCCACTTAAATTAGGACATTCTGGTTGACCTTCTACACGATTGCAACATAAATGGTAGTTAGCCTCTGGAGTTGTTGCCTCGCAAAGAACCATAGTACGTGGACATTCGTAACGATTTGAAGAGAAGATATGTGGGGCTCCTTTTAAAATTATTTGGAGGTTAGGGGGTATAATTTAGTTAAAGGATAGTAAAGATTTAATTAAAATTTTCCACTTTTTGGTCAATCCAGAACATAATACATAATAGTAAACAATAAAATTTCCTGGTTATTTTATATAACAAAGCGAGATTGGGAACTCCAAAGTGAGAGAGAGAAGGATAATCTTTAAAATTCAACTAAAAATTACTTCGACAACGTGAAGGTATTGCTTGATTAGAAGGAACAGGTAATTGCTGATATTGTTGAACAAAAAGTGAGCTTTCTTCTGATACTGGAGTTTGTGAACAACATAATTGAACACTTTCGTCCCAAAAAGTAGGGAAAATACATTGAGATTGAGGATTTGTTTGTATTGCTTGTGTATTAAGTCCAATTGGTGCTTAAAACATTTAAACATAAACCCAAAATTGAATGTTTATTTTGAAAAATTCATGTATTGGTAAAACAAATTTATAAGATTAGGATACATTTACAACCCTAATGGCATCTTAACATTATTTAACTCCCCTATAATATAAAAATTAAAAATAGCAAAAGCAGAAGACGGTTATGCCAAATAGATTAATCAGTTTAATGTAATGGGGGTTTGCGGGATCCTGCTATTGACCTCCCATCATATTTCTATTAATCAAAAAATTCTAAATTAAGATCGGCACTTACAGTAGCAATACCAAATGGCATTAGATTTAAAAATAAAAAGAGAGGAAAATAAAATAATAATTATTTTTATTTTATTATTCATTATTATTTAATATTTTTTGAAATAAAAATATTAAATCTTATCTTTTATATATACTATTGTTATTTAATAAAAACAAGCAAAAATTAAAACAATTTTGTTTGATTAGCTAACA
Source organism: Meloidogyne enterolobii (assembly GCA_963681835.1). NCBI lineage: Eukaryota > Metazoa > Nematoda > Chromadorea > Rhabditida > Meloidogynidae > Meloidogyne > Meloidogyne enterolobii. The sequence goes on from CAVMJV010000023.1 coordinate 197,375, forward strand.
ACATTAAATATTTTTTTAAGAAAATATAAAATGTAATACAACATCAAAATACGGCAAAAATATTATTTGATGTCTGGAACGTAATTAATTTGTTATTGTTTAATTTAATAAAGGAAAACATGTATACCTATATTGTATGTTGAAATTATAGGAAAGCTTCCATTACAATTAAAAATGTTAGTATTTTTTATTATTAACGATGCCCGGAAGTATTTTTTCTCTGTAAAATCCAATAAGAATTAGAGCGATATGTCAAGATTTTCTACACTATTTTCGGAAAGTAGTTCAAAATTTTTGGAAATTCGGACGTCGAAGGGAATCCAACTTACGTAGCCATACAGCCTTTGATTATTAAACTAACATTTCTAAAGTTCAACTTTATATGCCGAGTAAACTTCAACTTCACTTTCAACTTCATTTGACCTCGCTCAGAGAAAAATCAAGATAAAGAATTTTGTTTATTTTAGTGCATATGTATTTAGGCCATAAAAATGGAATAAAAAAGTCCTCTAGAAAAATTCTAAAAAACCAAATACGGCTTTCCCTGGATAGGTAGTTTAATAATTTCCCTCAATTTAAGGGTATAATTCTAATGCTCAATCTAAAAAATTAATTTTGGAATAAATACAAACTTCAAACAAAATAATTTTAACCATATTAGAAAAATAAATATACATTTAATAAAAATGCAATTATAATTAGAAAATGAAAAGATTTAAAAAATAATATTCCAGTTTTGTATCATCCCTCAAAATTTTTTTGGAAAAATATTTCTTCAAAACCATTCAAAATAACCATCAAAAAATTCCAAATATTATTTAAAAAATAACCAAAAAAATCCCTTGTCTTCCCTTTCTTTCACCAATAATATTGTCGCTGTCCATATGTGGGTTGTCTAGGATAAGCTGGTGGGTATTGATTTGAATTTGGATAATAAGGACGGTTCTGAAAAGTGAATAAAAATATTAAAAATTAGTTTTTAAACATTTCAAGTTCTTATTATTCAAAAATTCAAATTGTATCCCAAATAATCTCAATCTTTCAGAGATACATCCCTAAAAATTAAATAACTCAAACCATTGGTGGATGGCCATATTGATGATAATTAGGTTGATTATAATTATGAGCCAATGGAGGAATTCCATATGACAGCCTTGGTGGATATGCCTGATTTAAAGGTTGCGGATAACGATGTGGTCCTTGCATTGAATAAGGAGGTTGATTGTACGGTCCAGAATATGAAGAATAATGATTGTGAGGAGGATTGTATGATGAATGTCTGGAGCGATTAACATCCTTAAAAATAAATAATTATGAGAAATTAGTAAAGAGAATTTTTCGTAAATGTAAGAAAATTCAGTAACAAAAAGCTAAAGGAAGATTCTTTGTTGACAACAAACACAAAAAATTTGGAATATTTCAATTTTCCTATTTCAATATATTCTTACTAGGTCGGTTCATAAAAAAGTTCGTTCTACAAAAATGGTTATAGAATTTTTTGTATATGTTCAAAAGCTTTGAAATTTTGCATATTTATTCATTCGAGTGTTTCCTAATAGACCCCAAAATTTGAGAATTTTTGGTTCGGTATTCAGGGAGTTCTAATCTTTTAAAAAGTTGTTGTCGAAAACTATGTTACACATCCCCCCAAAAAAGTAATTTTTCTAACTTTGCGTAAAATCATCCGATCTTGATGATCTAAACGGTTTTGTACATAACATATATGATTTATGACTAAATACGAAGAATAAAGTCTGTAACTTGGGTCTAACCCGGAATTCGACATTTCGACATTTCTGAAAATCGACTTTCCCGTTTATGAAAAATTAGGCACTTAGGAAAAATTAGGCACTTAAAAATTAGGCACTTAGGGGTTTATGAAAAATTAGGCACTTAAAAAAACCTGTTGTTCTCTCTGCCAAGCCATAATCTTCCTTAATTGCCTTGCCGAGTTATCTCCATCAACCATTTTCATTAAATCAATAGGCGGTCCTTTTGGTGGTTCGGCAAAAACATTTTTGAGTTCTTCGCATTTTTGTTCAATAAATTCTTTTGTAGGAAATTCTTCTTCCTAAAAATAAAAAAAATTAATAAGAGACTTGAAAAAAACAAAGAATTAGTGTTTTAAACAGGTAGTTAAAATCAATTTTAATTTACTATAGATTTTAAGTGAATAGGAAAGGGAAGGAATGTAAAAATTGTAAAAATTATAGATGTGAAATATTTTTGCCTAGACTAAAAAATTTCACTTTTTGAAAATATCTAAATCGATTAGAAATTTACAAACCCATTCAACAGTATCGTATAGCCATTGGTCTATTGCTTTTTGATCAATTAAGGTGTTACGATCTCTAAAAGGTAACAGCTTCAATTTTTCATCCCTAAAGTGGCGAAATCTGAGACTTAAAGTCATTGGCTTTTCGTAAACCTAAATAAAAATGGAATGATAAATTCTACTAGAAATTTTTTTAAAAAACCAAATACGGCTTTCCCATCCAATTAACTCCAATAATTTGATCCAAATAAATTATTAATCTTCCTCTGCCTTGCGAAATTGCCTTAAAATTTATTTAATTTAAATTAAAGTGAAAAAAAACCTTTTTATTATTCGGATTAGGTGGGGCACGAATTTCAACAAAGAAACCGGTGGCCACACGTTCAAATACATCTTTGCCATAATCGAGTAAACGAATTAGATCGTCCATTGTTACTACCTTAAATAAAAAATTTTTTAAATTTTCTAGAAAAAAAAAATTTTTTTTAGTAAAAATAGATAAAATTGTTATGTCTGAGCTAATTAAGTATCATTGACGTGGTTAATTACCCTTAAATAAAACAGAAAATAAAAAGAAAATTAAATGAAACGACCCGAGAATTTGTTAAAAAACAAAACGGTACAAAAACCCAGTCGAGGAGGGTTAACGATAAATTAATTGCTAAAAGTAAATGCCAAGAAACGTGACAATTATGTATCATTTTAGAAATAAAAAATTAAAAACCATTTTAGCAATATCTTCTTTTGTTAAACCATTAGGAAGTTCTTGTTCTTCAGAAGTTGATTGTAGAGTAGAATTAGCAGTATTTTCATTCAAAACATTTGTTTCTGTTTGTTTCCCATCATCAAGTTGAAGAGAAGAATTTATTTGAGAAACATTTTCATTTTTTATTTCAATTCTTGTTTCAACCACTTTTTCAGAATTAGCAGACTCCAATGCTTCATTTGAATTGTTTAGGTTATCCGACTTATACTCCTCAATTGCTTTTTCAATTTCTTCTTTTTTAGTTTTTAATTCGTGGACGGAAGGGACAGGAATATTCTGAGAAAATTAATATTAGATTGATGAAAAAAAATTTAGAGATCAGTCAGAAACCCTTTGCTTACATTAGCCCTCATCCCAGGGCTGGGCTAATTTCGAATCTTATTTTTAGATTTCACCTAGCCCTGCCACATCCCTCAGCCCATACTCCCTACACAAATATTTAAACACCCTATACAAAACACTCCTCCAAATAATTAAAAAAAACAAACCCAGCTACTCAAATCATCTAACCAAAGTTTGAAAGCAGCATCGTCTAATGGATTTACACATTCCTTTAGCTTTATAATGCTTCTATAGCTGTTTTCGCGAGTATTTTTGAATCGCAATCCATCCCGATTTACATGAATAACTTTATCAATGAAGAAACTTGTTAGAGGATTCTAAAAAATAATTGAGAAATATTTTGAATTAATTGCTTGTTAAGTGAATAATTTTTAAGACTTAATTATAGGAGGCTGAAATCAAGTAAGAAATAATTTAAAGAATTTTTGTTTTAATACTAGTTTTGAAAGATTCTCAATAAGATACTATATATATTTTCAATCTAAACAATAAGATAAAAGACGTAAACAAACCTTAGATCTATCCCTAACTGCTTGATAACGCATCCAACACCCAACAAGAATTAATCGAAGCTTTTTTAACGGCAACCTTTCTTTTGGTGTGGAAAGAAGTTGACGTGCATAATCTATTGGAATTAACAAAGAATCTAATTCTTCTGGAGTTTTCGGCACAATATCAGATTCTTCAATTTGTTTTTTGTTTGAATTTGGAGATAAATCAGGAGAATCTTCAGCTTTTCGTTTTTGAGCAGAAGAAGATTGAATTTCTTCAGTTGCTGTTGACATTTCTTTTTTTCTAACCTTGAATAGAATTAAAAAACAATAACGTAAGAAAAAACTATGCAACGAAAATCAGATCCACGTTTCTTAAGAAAAAGGTCGTTTAAAAAATAGGTGACACGACTCGGGCACAGTGATCCATTTGCACAGTAAGTCAATTGCACAGAGGGCATCTGCACAGTAGACAATTGCACAGTAATTTGTGGTTAAGTGGATTCGTGTTAGATTTTACTTATTGTTATTAGGGAATAAAATGTTTTTAATTATTATTAGGTCGTCATAATTAGTGCCGCTTTTTTAATTTGGATTTCTTTGATTTTAAAATTAAGTTTTTGAAATTATTTTTTATTTTTATTACGAATCATCTGTTAGAGTATGTTCTAAAGGATCTCCGCATTTGAGAATTTTTGGTTAGGTACCGCCTTGTAGTTCTGAGTCTGCTCTATCGGATAAACACCTTTTCGCATTTTTAAAAAATTTCTTACGGGACAGGCACTTTACTGAAGGGCGAGACTGCGTTTTGGTATGAGTCCATAGGTATTTTATAAGTCCAATCCCATTTTATTAGATTTTATTAAATAAGTACAGTGCATCAGAAATCAGATTTTTTATAAGGGGTATCCAAAAATCTCTTTCCTGTTTAAAAAATGTTGTTAATACTCGGGGCAATTATTATTTGTTCGTTTGATTCTTTTTGTGTTTTAAAGATTTTTCTCAGAAATCTTATTTTTGGAAAAGGTAGAGATCGCCGAAGAGGTCGGTCGATAGTTTTCGATAATATTTTTTCGGTGTCAAAAATATCGAAAAAAAATCGTTCGGTCCAATCTCTAATAATTAAAAACATTTTATTCCCTAATAACAATAAGTAAAATCTAACACGAATCCACTTAACCACAAATCACTGTGCAATTGTCTATTGTGCAGATGCCCTCTGTGCATTTGACTTACTGTGCAAATGGATCACTGTGCCCGAGTCGGAGCGCCAAAAAATAATAGACTTTAAATATTCGCAAACCTTTTTAAATACAAAACGCCAAAATTGTTTAAAAATGACAATTTATCCCAAACGACTGCGAAAAGAATTTTTTGAATCTTTTACACGTAATGTGCTTATATTTTAAAGAATGAAAGACTGAAAGAAAATTTGGCATTTGGGTTTCTGTTTAATTCATTAGAATAAGATTATTTATATGATTTTATTGCCAAGAAAATTAAATATCATTTTCAGTATTCTGCACCGGCGGAATCATGTACTGCGTTTCGAGCCTTATCCATTACATTTCTTATAGATTCTGTCGTGCAAATTTTCAAGGAATTTTTTCTTTGGACAATTAGGATTAGTGTTTATCAATAATTTTGTTGCTCAATACTTTATAATTTTTAATTTGAGTTCGCAATTTAATTTGAGCATTTGCGCATGCGCATGAGTTAACTAACGTGTTGTTATATGATTGAATTTATCACAGCGACCATACACAGCAACGAAACCAGTTTTTGGTTTCATCCTTCAGCTTTTCATTAATTCCAAATGATCAAATACATCTAAAAAATGTTATTTATTTTTCAATTTTTCTTGATTTTACTTATATTCTCAAGTACTTCATCTAAACGACGTACTAGTTCTAAAAATAGGCAGTTTGAAGCGCGCCCTGGAATGGGTGGTTTGGTTTTAGAAGAAGCTGCTGAAGATAAAGATAAAGAAGTGGCTAAAGAATCAGTATTGAAACCTGTTTTCTCTCAGGGAACTATCAAAAACGACACGGCAGAGATGAAAAAGCTTACTTATGAAACATTAAATGATAATACTGAAATAATGCAAGTGAAAAACTTTGAAGAAGGTTAGTATGCTTATAAGCTAATTACTCTGTTGATGTATTGGATATAAAATTTCTCAGATATGGCAATGAAAATACTTGATAATGCTGTGAATATTACAGAAGATGCACAGGAACTATATTTTGATGATAAAGAAATGCCGAGAAACCTTTCCGCATTGCCAGGTTTTTTGTTTCCATAAATTACTAACGTCCTTATTAGAAGCCGAAGGGAAGAAAGTATTTTGGGTAGATGCAACATTCAAAGCTGTAGATTTGAATCTAAATATTAGTAATGTTCCTGAATGTATCACATGGCAACGATTTTGGAAGGCGAAAGATAATTCAAGCAATATAGAGAAATTTCGATTGTTAAAGGTGAAGAATTAAGCAATTAATGAAGACCGAAACAAAATTTTGGAGTTATTGTTCATACATATCTCAAAATAAATTTTTTATTAAATTTTCTGCCTAAGCAAGTGCTAAAAAATGAAATTTACATTAGATTGGGAATCAGACGGTGACTGGAAGGTCTATCAATGAATTGGTTGAGTATGAAGTTTTGGAGAAAGGAGATCGACTTTTGAGTTTGATTCCTTCTTCTGTAGCTGATGAACTCTTTGATAATCAAAACTTCGAGGCAATTGGTATATTATGGCAAGAGATATGTGGTGAACACGAGCGCGATTTTTTCTATACATCGCCAGAAGATGCCAAAGGGATAGGAGTTGACAATGATTCTATTATTTGCGAACCATTCAGGGTATGAAATTCCTGATACTTTGTTTATTTCTTTTAATTCAGAAAGAACTCCACCCAGACACACCTACTGTACGGATTATTAAATAAATACTAAACTAAATACATATTTAAAGCTAATAAATCTCGAGAAGCGAATGACCAAACTTATCGGATGGAATTATACCTTTGAAGGCAAAAACAGGTTATAATCCGAAACGATTATAATTTAAATATTATAGTGAAAATAATACTAAGAATGATGTAGAAAAGAAAGTAAAAACGAGACAAGTTGTGGAGAAAAAGGAGGATAAAATTGTTAAGACTGAAGAAGAAATGGAGGAGGAAATCAGAAATCGGACAGAATCTGCGACAGATGGAATATCTAGAAAGCCGATAGAATTGGATATTTCGGACGAGTCAAGGTCAGTCTTGAAATTAGATTAAATATATGTGCATAACAATGAAAGTTTGTTGCTTTCAGTCCATTATTGGTGTTCTCTTCGGCCGATGTATCAAATGCCCTAGGACTTAAAATTGTTTCAAGGTTATATAGTCGCCACCAACGAGTTGGTCTTGCTTTGCAAGGAATTTGTTCTGATTATGTTCCGACAGCGATAGAGGCATTCAATGCATCTGAATTTGAAGGTGTGAAAGGCGGATTTTTGTTTATCTTTTTAATTAAGGTATCGAAATTGAAGGGCCGATAGGGGTAAATATAAGTGCACTTGAGAGTGCTGGTGTAAATTTGACAGAATTAGCCGAAAAATTGAGGAATGACACGGAGGTTTGTGTTGGATAAAATCTTAAAGTATTGGAGAAAATTGTAGGTGGATGATATTCTCTCTAGAACAAAAGATATGGATAAACAAGTTGGGGGCAGCTTCATTCTTCCGGTGGGGTTGAATTTTGTTTTGGTTTAATCTGAACCTTTATAAATATTTCATCTAGACTTGAAGAATTTAATTTCATTTTTAACCTATTTATTTGATTCTTTTTTCTAATTTTCGGTCTTGACCAAAAACCAATATGATCCATTTTCCCCTCCAATTGTCTTTCAAGGAAGTGCTGTAGTAGTTCGTTTTGGAATATACATAGAATCTATATCAAATTTCCAGACAAGTACAATGGTGAAAGTTTAAAAAAATATTTTTTAAAAAACTTTTAAGGATTATGACATGGATATATACTTAATGGTTTGATTTTTGCATTTTTACCTGTAACAAATAAAAATAAATTTTTGATGTCATGGAGAGATCCGCGTTTAGTGAGTAGTTTGACAACAATTTTAGTTAAAGAAGAGGAAATTTTGGAAAAAATATGGAGACCAGATCCGTGAGTGTGGAAAATAGCCATTTTTAAATACTTGAATTAGATTCTTTGATGTAAAGGAGGCTGAATTTCATGAAGTTACTTTTCTAAATTTCCTGATGCGTATATTTAATGATGGGCTGGTTCTTTACGAAACTAGGTATTTATTTTTAAGTAAGGTGAAATTAAATAGGGATTGGCTTCATCATTCGAATTTTAATTGTTTAATCTTTACAGAATAAAGCTCAAACCAGCATGCAATTTAGTTCTTTGCAAATATCCACACGGTATGTTTTAGTTTTTTATCAGACTATCGAGACTATAATTTGACCAGATAAGCAGACATGCGAGCTTCAAATTAAATCATGTGAGGTTTCCTCTAAAAAGAAATTATGAATAGTTGTGCCCATAATTAAATATATTTTCCATTTTTTAGTTGCTTATCCTCTACCAACTGTTCGGTTCGAGTGGTTTTCTAATAGAAAAAATGCTATTGATAAGAATCCGGAGGTCAGACTTCCAGAACTTTATATTGACAATTACGAGCCTGCAAAGGTTAGGAATGGGTGATTTAGGAAAAACATTCAATTTTTAGTGTAATAGATCTCGAAAAAGTGGAGAATTTGCTTGTCTTCGTGCAATTTTTAGGTGAACATTAAATTTAATTTTAAAAATTTCAAAAAACAAAAATTAAAGACTGAAGCGTGACGTTGGTTTCCACATTGCTCAAGTAACTTAAATTTTGCCAAAAAACTTAAAACTTCTCAAAACTTTCCCATTCTTTAGACATACATTCCTACTTCACTTGCTTTGATGTTCTCATGGGTAGGGGTTTGGTTACCAGAGGAATTTATGGAAGGGAGAATTGGTGTTGCAATTACTGTGAGAGAGATTTAATTGCTTAAATCTCTCTTAAAATTTAAAATATTCAAGGTATTATTAACACTCTCTACTGAATCGGCTGGAGCTCGCGAACATTTGCCAAGTGTATCATATTTAAAGGCAATCGATCTATGGTTCGGATTTGTGACCGGTTTTGTCTTCTTCACCCTTTTACAAACACTTTTCGTCATCGGTTTTGATAAACGAGCAAATCAATTGGTAATTTAAATTCGATTGAAACGTTTTAATTTTAAAAATATTTAAGAGAAAATGGGCTCAGAAGAAGCGACGGGGCACATTGGAATTAAGCCGAGAAGCGAGAGAGGATATGTCAGAAAGAGCTGATAAATATCACAAAATAGGTCGTTATTTAGATAATTGTTGCCGTGTGTTTTACCCGCTTAGTTTTGCTTTATTTCTTATTCTCTATTATTTTATGCTGACTGAAGGGCGTCAGGATGATTGTTTCACAACAAATGAATAGATGAATCTTTTTTTATCATAGAAAAGATAGCAAAAACTTTTAACTTTTCAATTAGTTACCACTTTTCAAACAACTTTCAGACTGATAATTTTCAAACATTATTTTTATCACAAAAAATTAATTTATAGACTTTTAATCAGGGTTATCAAAGATATTTTATTCGCCCCAACAAATCCTTGCTTCTCCTTTCAAAAATTCCCATATCAAACTGAGCCTTACGAGAATTCAAATTTCCAGGATCCCTCCATGTATTTGGAAATAATTCTATAAAATATTTTTTAGGCCATAACTATCCTTTAACATTTACCTTTTTCTTTTTCTGAAACTTTAGGCATTTTTCTTTGTAAAATATTAATTGAACGCAATCCATGTTGAGAGAAAGGAATTGTAGGCTGTTTATCACTTTGTTTATCAGAAATTTCGGGAAGAGTTTCATTTACTGTTTGAAGAAATGTTCGGGTAATGAGGCCTTCTTTTTGGATTTTTTCTTGATTAATTTGGACATCTCTATTAGAATTTCCTCGAAATATCATGTCAAAAATGGAAAGAACCCCATTTGTCTTCGACGAGTTATTTGACGAAATTTTGGCATCTGTTGAAAATTTTCGGTTCTCTCTAAATAACCCAGATTTGTTTGGCGGAGGGAATAGAAGCTGAAATTTAAATTTTAAAATAACAGAAGGTATACTACTAACCAAACTTTATTATTTTCTCGGTCACAAAACTCCCCAAAATATTCTAAATTGTCAATTATCGCAAAACCTCCATGTAAAACAGCACTGTTGAACACAAAATTATGTGCTTGAATAAATATCTAAAGCCGATATTATTGCCAGTATAAACATAAACTTACCTGCATTGGGGCATTTAACTCGGGAAGTGTTAGAAAAACCGGTCCGTTTCCGTTTTCCACAGGTTTACTGCAATAATCAAAGTATGGAAAAAGCCGCAGAACAGACTTTACACAGACAGCTTTTTCAAGAAAAATTATTTTCTGTTGAAATATAAGAAAACTCACTTATTCTAACCTATAATAAGGAAGAGTATATTTTAGTTAATTATTCTCTCAACAACCTCAGGACTTGTCCAATGTTGAAAGCGAAGATTTGCTTGTCCATTTTGGCACTCTAATAATTAACGAGTTTGGGGATTTAAATTCAAATTTCTAACCAATTACATCACTAACAAGGATGGCTTTTGTGCCAGGAAGTTCAACTTTGTCAGATGCCGCTATACCATAAAAACCATCTAAAATACATATAATTTATGTGGAAACAAATTCTAAATAAAAAACCAGGTAGCAAATGAGTTCCCGTTGTTAACCTTTAATTTAATTAATTTCTAAACATTTCTCTAATTCCAAGCTACCTAAGTCTATTTTCATCCAAAAATCCAGCACCCTGATACCAATCTAATTCATCTACCAACAATCCATCCATATTTCGCCAACGGCATTTGTCATTGAAATCATAGCAATGGAGCTCTTCTGGAATTTTAATAGGGCCTGAGAGAACACTGACACGATCTTATATTTAAATAAAAAGAAATGTTGTTGTAGAATAACCTCCTTAATTACCATTAAATCTTATTGCTGTTTTATTCTGTTGTTGGTAGGTTTTATCCCCAAGAAGTTTATTTGATATTTGGTGATTGTATGTAGGTGAATTTTCGTTATTTTTGAATGGATTGGGTGGGGGTGGTGAACAAGAAAGAACTGTCAGAATAATTTAGATTAATGTAGCTAACGTAGAAATATTACCTTGATAGATAAGACAGAAAATTGAAGTTAAATATTTAGTGTATTTGGACGACATTTATTTAGTATTTTATTTAATCCAATTAGATTTAAATTATTTATTTTAAAAGAAAAAATAACCAATATTTTTTGGTAATCTGAGCTTCGAATAATACAAAGAAACATACATCCTATTTAAAATATTTTGTGAGAAACTTGTAAATTCTTTACTCAAGTACTTTCAAGAAAGGTTTAAAATGCATGTTTATATTTTTGTCGGTCAAATATTTTATATTTTAATTCTAATTTTATTTAAAAAAATAAATTTATAAAATTAAATTATTATTTTTTTGAGAATTTTGGGTAAATTTTTTATAATTTTTTTATTAAAAATCCAAGAAAATTTAATTACTATTTACTTCGGCTCCGGAGTTTTCAAAATCTTAGCTCCGGCTCCAGCTCCGCGGAGCCGGCTCCGGAGCTACTTCCCGGAGCCATACCCAGCACTGGTTCTAATTTTATCCTCTCTGCATTACTCAAAAAATTTATGGCAAAAATTTATTATTTATTTATTAGTATATCTCGTTTAACAATTCAAATATATTTATTTTTTATTCATTAATTTTTAAATTAATTTTTCTCCAAAAACTTCTTCAAAATAATCATCAAAAGTGAATAAAATATCCCTTTTTGGCAAGTCTATTGTATAATTCAGGTGCTAACCGTTTAGAACGGCTTGGTTTAGTTTCAGCCTGAAAATTAGAATTATAAAATAATTTTTAATTTTAAAATAAACTTCCTCTTCCCCCTCCAAAGGAGAATTTGTAGTTAATTCGGAATAATCAAGCAAATAATTATCTGCTAAAGGATTTTCTGTTGTTTCTTCTTCCCCATTTAGTTTAGCAATAAAAAGGTGAGAAATTAATAAAGTTAAGAAAATAATGGACATTTTTTAGAAATTTTAATTTAAAAATTTATCTGTTTTTAAAAATGAAATATTAAATCAGAATTTTAAATATTTAGTCCTTAAAATATTTTTTTGTGAATTCAGAGTTTGTCAGAATTTTATAATTCCCTATTTAAAAATCTAAATTCTGATTTTATTTTTTAAACAAAAAATATTGTTTTGATTTTTATAATTTAAAATAAATGAAATTTTTTTTAATGAATGAAGAATTATTTTTTCTTTTTATATTATAAGAACAGAATTCTTTTAATTTATTCGTATTTTTAAACTGCTCTGCTTTTTGATTTTAAAAAACGAGAAAGAACAGACTCAGAATATTTTTATAAAATTAAAAAGAACACAGACGAACACATTCCATAAAGTAGGGATCAAATAAATGATCAGAGGTGAGTAATCATTAACTAATGTTAGGAGGTATCGGAAATTGGAAGAGTCGGAAACTGTAACGAGCCTAAATGTTGAAATCGGTCCCCTTCGTCAAAAAACAAATATAACAGAGATATGCCATTTTCGCCCTTAGTCTTCGCCGATTTTCGCCTTATTTGCTGTTTAGCTTTTTGTCTTTAGCCTTTTAAACTCAGTTTAGGCACATCCCTGAAACAAAGGTCGCAAAAATTTTGCCTTTGTCTATATCTATACTGTGGTTTATTCAATCATAAAACCCATTTCCTTCACCCAGTAATTTAAATTAATTTAATTGAGCAGAATAAAATTTAAACAAAATAAAAAAATAATTTCAATTCCCCCACACAGCAGTACAATTATATATTAAATTAGGTTCTTCAGCTGACATAACTGTTGAGCTAATAGTTAATCTACAAAAATATTAAGAATAATTATTATTTTTATTTTTAATATAACCCATTCTTAATAGGCCATTTACTGAGAACTTTTTCAAACATTAATTTTGCTGTTAAATTTTCTTTTCCAATTTTCTTCATAAATTTTCGTCCATATTTTCTAAATATGGAAAAACAAAATTTTTAATTTTAAAGAGTTCTTTACCTTCTATTATCGCCCGATTTTTTCCAATGGTCAAAATTTGTTTCAAGCAAAAACCATCGGTAATGCCTATAATCTAATGTGAAAACATCAACAGCGCCTAGTCTGTCCCTTTAAATTCTAAATTATTTTAGGGAAATGTTTAAAACATGGAAAGGAGGAGAAGATGAGGGGGGGGGGGGCTTTATGACCCTGAAAGGGTTTTATGTCAAAATCTACAATATCAAAAGGTATTGTCTTATTCTTCCCATAATTCGTCCTCAAGCTCACAAAGATACATATTAAGTGTAAATCAACGAAAATGTCAGTACAACCAAATAATTTTCCAAACAAAAATATTTGCCTTGTAATAACAGCACCATCTCCATCCTTTCCACCGACAATTAAATAGGAAGGAGCTATCATATATGTCCAACTAAGCTGAGACAATGCAGAAACATAATCTTGTTCAAATTCTAAAGTTTTACGTATTTGTAAAGCAACAGGGTGCTTAAAACGAGTAATTAATTCCATCAAAATGTTGAGTATAGGTCCTCCACTGTCTTTAAAAAGGGATAAATAAATCTTTACAAACACTTTGAATATATTTTAATTTTAGGTTTAAAAATCCTCCTTACATCTAGCATTTAGGGAGACAGTGAAGGCGTTAGGCTTTTGTCCAGTAATAATTCCTACTGCCAAAACAAATGTTACTGCAGTGTATTGTATCTATAATCGAAAATTTATTTTTAATTTTTAACACTCGTTTTGTGAGAATGATAAAATGTTGTCAAAACTAACGTCAATGTAAAATGATCAGATAAAAATTCTAATCTGTAACCTTTCCATTTTTAACAAAATCCACTAAAATAGTCGCATCTTTAAGTACTTGTGTCATTTCATAATCCAAATTCCTTCCATGCAATATTTTCCCATTATTTTGTGCAGCAACAATTGATGTACATCCGAGACTAAGAGATTTATTATTTTTGAGAAAAGGGCCATGTGAAAAGTCTGTCAGATCATATAAAATGTTGAAGACAACCAATTCTCCAGGTGTTACTTCTGTATCACGTAATTGCTCGGCCATTCCTGTTTAACAAAAGTGTGTATTTATCAGGAATGGACTAAATCCAACAATGAAGGACGGTGGGAGGTCTGGGACGATGGTAGGAAAATTTAAGAAAAGTTTATAGTCAGTTCAAAGCTATCCCTTACCAATTAAAATCATTTTAATTTTATTAATTTAGCTTTATTTTTAAGATCACAAATTAGTTACCAAACGGCCATTTCCCCAATTTTTATCAGAAAGTTTATAAGAAACTCTTTTTAAAAATAATACCAATTATTTCTTCCCCATAGTCATGCGGCAACAAATGTACTATTTTAGCAAAAAACCCAAATATTGGAGATCGTAAATTTATTGGAATATAAGATCTGTATATTTTTAAATGATTATTTATTTATCCAATTATTTATCTTTTTTAACCTAGCCATTGCAGCAATTTCAGGTATTACATTGTCTTTATACTTTTCTATGACAGATTTCCATCTTTCCCTAGGAGGTTTATCCAAATTTATTTTAAATAATTTGGGCTGCCTAGATTCTCCAAATTTTGTTATTGTTAATTGGAATAATATAATTAAAAAATAAATTAATAAAAATTTCATTTAAATTTTGGTTGTTTTTAATTAAAAATAATGAAAGGGAAAATAATAAAAATATATGTTGGAAGTAATGACTCGTGTAAAATAACTGAAGATAACATTATTGATAAGAATGGACTAAATAGATGAATGACATATAAATGCTCAAAATATCTAAAAGAAAAATTGCTGACCCCCAAACCTTTCAAACAAAAAATAAAAATCGTCCGAATATGAGTTTATAATTAGTTTATTCCGAAACCCGGACCCGTATTTCAACCGAGTAGAATTCGGGTAGAAAGAAGGGGACCAATGTTCTTAATTAAGGATTACCCTCCCTAATTTTATAAAAATTGAGTTATTAGGAAGAACAAAAAAGGAAAATTAATAAATTGGAAATAAAGTAAATAATTTTGTAATATTTTACTTTCGATGATGTCCTGAAATTTATGCTTTGGAAAGTAGTGATCCATTTTTTGGATGAACAAAGATTAGAAAAAACACCGACTGAAATGTCGCAATTGGCAACAAAACTAAGAAAAGGAACAAGTAATTAATCATCTGTCAAATACTCTATATTATTAAATATTTTTTAATGATCAGTCATTTATTTAAAACTATAAGGTTAATAATTAATTTTAGTATTCTTCCAATATTTTTTTATTTTTTTTAAATTCCTTTGTTTTTCCAATAATAGTAAGTGATTTTTTGTTCAATAATAAATTTTCGATTCAGGTAAAATTTACTCTGATATATCATTCAAAATCACTAGACTACTATTAATTCCAATAATTTTTTCTTTTTCAATTTAATATTCAAAATATATTTATTAAATAATTTTTTTAATTTATTAAAGTTTTCTTGTATATCAAAGACAACCATCAAGAATTTACGAATCGAAGTCGTTAAAAATTACATATATTTATATACAAAAATATGCAAAACATAAAAGTTGGAATTGATCGCGAGCAAGTTTGAATAAGTTGTAAAGGTTGGTAGTAAAAGGAGTGTGTAAAAGAATTATAAATAGACAAGACAACACACAAACATAAAATATTTAGTTATATTTGAATTAGTCGAGAGCAAATTTAGTTATAATAAATTTTTTGAAAATATACACAAAATAATTTTTTTTGATTTTATTATTTCTTTAAAAAAATCAAAAATTGATTTTAATTTATAAATTCTTATAAAATAATTTCCAAAAACAAATTCCATTTATTTATTATTCATTGTTTTAATCATTTTACTAAGAAAATATCAATTTTTCTTCCATTTCTATTCAAAAATCAAAATAAAAATAATTTTTTGTCGCATGTTTTATATTCTTTTTTTTCATTGTTTTTTCTCAAATTAATTATAATAAAAAATTCTTTTCCGCGCAACGCTCATAAAATCAAACAAAAATTACAGAAAATGACGTTCCTCCTTCAAAAAATTATTTTTTCTATGAACAGTCTATATTTTAAAATTATTTTTATTTATAAATTAATGTCCTTAAAATTAATGTCCGAACGTGTTTTAGGAAAGGAAGGGAATTTGAAAAATTTTGAGGTCTTAAAAGATTTACTTTAAATTTATTTTTAATTTTTAAAAATTTTTTTGTCAAAAACATTAAAATTTTATTAGAACTTGTTTCCTCCCTTAATGGTTGTCGATAATCTCATCAAAATTGTTTTTGTTGTGGGAATCCGGTCGAAAAAATGGTTGTTGTATTGTTCTGCTCATTCACCCTCACATTAACAGCAGCAACTCTTTTCCACGTAATTCCCTCGCGCAATGATTTACTCTTTTTTTCTACACAATTTTTTGTTAGATTTTTTTCTTTTCACTCATTTTTGGTTCACAATTTTCTACTTTTTTGCACTTTCCTTTTAAAGTTTTTTGAAGCAGGAAATACTTATTTAGAGTACATATACAGTCGGGAATGTTGATTGTTTAGGGAATATAGTAAAAATTAATATTTTATTTAAAGAAGTAAAAAATTAAGTTTTCAAAATTCCTTACTTTTTCCAATACATTTAAATTTTTAACCCGTATGAATTTTTATTTTCAATCAAAAATTTATTTTGTTAACTTATTTAGCAGAAAATTTAATTCTTTATTTAATTATATCAAAAACTTCTCAAACGGTTCTTCTAATCATAATTTATGGGTCTGAAACTGAAGGATAAAACCTTGAACGTCCCTCATTTTCCCTTCTATCTCACTCACTCTCAACAAAAATTTTTTTATTTCGATCTCTTCTCTCCCATTTAAACATTTTTTATTCCATTTTCCTCCAAATTTATTCCTTCCATGCATTAGACGGCTGCCTATTTCCCCCCATTTTTGGTTGCTGTTCAAAGTGTCGCCGTTTGCTCATCCGCCAACCGGCGAAATACTGACTGACTGGAGAGAAGGAAGAGTAGCACAGCAACAACAGCAACAACAATGACCTTTTTCTTCACTCCTTGAAGAAAGAGCACCCGTTGGGCAAAGAATTTTTTTCGTCTGAAGGGCTGAAACATTCAATTTATTTTTCACGGACGGTCAATACTTCGATATTTCTATTTATTTCCTCAATTGTTGGGAATTTTTCTTATAATTTTTTCAGATTTTTATTCATAGTATAATACAGTCCTAATTATCGTAACTGTATTCCATCACTAACTCTGAAAAGGGAATGTTTCTTTTTAGAACCTTTTTGATTAAATTTTAGGTCAACTAGATCAGCATCATATTTTTTTATATTAATTTCGATTTTTAAATTAGGATTTGGGCTAAAATATCTTCATATCATGTCCGAAGATCATTCCTTAATATTTTTTGTTTTACGGACAATTTAATT
The DNA here is from genome assembly GCA_963681835.1 of Meloidogyne enterolobii. Classification (NCBI taxonomy): domain Eukaryota; kingdom Metazoa; phylum Nematoda; class Chromadorea; order Rhabditida; family Meloidogynidae; genus Meloidogyne; species Meloidogyne enterolobii. Next base: position 214,926 of record CAVMJV010000023.1, read on the forward strand.
AATTTAAATAATCACTCAAAGAACTGTCAAATATTTTTGTTAAAATATTAACAAATAATAGTTTCGAAATATGTATTTATTAATTACCATTATTAATTCAAAATCTTAGACTTAGATTATTTTGCCAGTAAAAAATAATTTTCAATTTTTAACTTCCTTTATTTTCGGATATTTACAAATAATTTTATTATTATTCTCGTCATTAAAAATATACATATACCAATTTGTTTTCGAAATACTCTCGTCTTTTCGATCTAATCTAATCGCCTCGATCGCCTCTGTTTCTCAAGCGTGTGTCCTTCAAACCCCCCTTTACATACATAAATTACCATTTATTCTACACCTTTTACCTTTATGTGAACCAAAAATATATTAAAAAATTCTTTTTAAGAACACTTTAATGTCAACGTTCTTTAATAAATTCTAAAGAAGAAAATAAAATTTTATTTACTTTTTTTAATAATTTTTAAATATTTTTATATGTATTTTTTATTATTAAATTAAATTTTTTATGCTTATTACAATTCTGATTATATTTTATTTATTTTAATATCAATCAGAATTTTAATATTTATTCCTTAATAATCAGAAATTTTGATTATTTTTCTTTTAATTCACTCTTATTTTATTTTTAATTCTGATTTTTTCCGATATGTATTTGATGTTTAATTCTGATTTGTATTACTTATGATTATTATTTTTTCTGTTCTCTTTTTATTTTAATTTATTTTTGATTTTATTCTTTTTAAAAATAAACTTAAGGGCCGAAATGAACATAGTACAAAATTTACTCAGTGCTATTTCCCCCCTTCCAGACGGCGATTTATCCGATCGACTAAATTATTGTTATACAACTACAATTTTAATTATATGTTCAGTATTCGTTTCAGGATGGAGGTACTCATGCTAAACATTTTAATTTTAAAATCAGAACTTTCTTTAAAGTTTTATTGGCCAACCAATCCAGTGTTGGTTCCCAGCTTATTATAGAGGGTGGTGGATGGAATATGCTTTAGATTATTGTTTTGTTCAAAATACTTATTTTGTACAATTTGCTGATATGAAACCAGATAATTATTTTGACATTGCTGAACACATAATTCCAATCCCCAGTAATTGGACTGAACGGGAACAAAAACAAATTGGATATTACCAATGGGTTTTAAAATAATATTTGTAACAAAAATAATATATAATTATTCCAAAAGGTCCCTTTCATATTAGCCCTCCAAGCCTTGACATTTTTCCTTCCAGTGGTAATTTGGAGGTCAATTTATGGTTCCACAAATATGAAAGTTAAAGCAATCTGTGAAACTTGCAGTATTAAATCAAATTTGGAGCCTGGGGAGAGAAGTAATAATATGGAAATAATTGCCAGATTTTTAATTTGTAATCACGATGTAACAAAAAGTGTTGGAGGGAAATTACAAACATTGGCAGCTGGGAGAATTGTTCAAATTGCTTATATTGTAAAAACATCCTTTAAGAATTTCTTCTAATTAATTCCTTTTAGTCAACAAAAATAATTTATGCTTGCAATGCTTTAATGCAATTTATGCTTGTAAAATGGATGTTGGGAGCTCCCGACCCTTTCTGGGGATGGAACGTTATTTCAGACTTGATAGCTGGTAGGGAATGGCCGGAGACTGGAAACTTTCCTCGTGTTACTCTCTGCGATTTTTCGGTGAATTAAAAAAGAAAATATTTGTTTTAATTGATAAATGTGACGGAATATTTGTTTTAAAATTAATTTCTAGGTTCGTGTTCTAGGTAATCTCCATCGTCATTCAGTGCAATGTGTTTTAATGATTAATATGGTAATTCTCTTAAAATATTTAATTAAAATTGTTAACATTTTTAAGTTTAATGAAAAAATTTTTGTTTTTCTGTGGTTCTGGTTCTGTTTCATTGCTTTATTTAGCCTTATTTCATTATTCCTTTGGCTTTACAGAACTTTTTGTATTGGAAGTAATTATAGACTAATTAATGGGTATCTTCAACAGGTATTTGATTCCTCATTAAAACAAAAATCTATTTTTCAAGATTGACCCAATTCCCCATAGAGGACTTGCCAGACGTATACAAATCAATGGCTTTATTGAAAATGCTTTACGTCCAGATGGCCTTTTAGTTATTCGATTAATATCAATAAATAGTGGGGATTTAATTACTTCTCGATTAATTGCTACACTTTGGTAGGAGAAATATTTAAATTAATTTTAAATAAAAATAAATGGTTTAGGCAAGATTATCAACAACGTTTACACGAAATAGACCCTTTAATACCTGAGGAAGAAAATTTTAATGAGCCTGATTCTCTATTAGGCATTAAAAATAAAAATGGAAAGAAAAGTTAAAGTTTGTTTAGAAAAAGTGGAATAAATATGTGATGAACTTATTTATTTTTAGTTTAATTCTGTTAGCTTTTAAAAATATTTATTTCTTGCCAAAATTAGATTTCCTTTAAAATTATTAAAAGTTAAGTTTAAACTTTAAATAAATTTTTTATGCTCAAACTTGGGTGGACACTATCAGTTATTAACGGTACCACCGGTTTTTGGTTAATGAAAATTTAAAAAACTCGGTTTTTGGTTTTGAGTTTAAATTAAATATCGGTTTTGGGAGAAAAATCCCTCATTTTCAAAAATTTTCTATCAAAATTGTCTAACCCTAGTTTTAACTTATCTTCAAGCTTAAACTTGAAAAATCAAGCAAGTTTTTAATAACATTAAATAAACTTAATTACTCATTAAAATCAATTATAAGTTTTAAACTTAGTTAATTAATCTTTCTTAAATATTAACTTAGCTTGCACACTTTAACACTAAAACTTTCAATTTTTGCTCTTAACAAAATTCAACTTTGTCTTTTATAAAAAAAATAAGAATTTCAAAACAAACTAATTAATTAAAAAAATTTGTTAAAATTTCAATTTTATTATCTTTCACTTTAATTAATTCTTTTTCATTTTTCCTTTAAAAATTTTGTCTTCAAACATTTTAACGCCCAACATTTTCGCAAATAAATTTCTAAATTAATTTTTTTTTTGAATTTTTAATTGTTAATTTAACAATTATTATTTTTTTGTTTTTTTCTGTTTTAAAATAATCTTTTATTTATTTTAGAAAAAAAAATTTGCTTTGCAAAATCGAGAATATACTGGACAGCCAATTCATGTAAATATTTTTTGTTTAAAAAATATTAAATAAAAATAAGTAGCAATAATCTGTTGGAATTATTTAGTAAATATAAGTGTAAATAAATGGGCCATTTTGTAAAAAAAGATTTAAATAAAATTTAATAGAAAAAAAATAAAAAAAATTTGGAATTGAGGGAATGAATAGAATGGAACTAAAAATTGAGGGGGGGGGGAAATAAATTTTCGAAAAAATTTTTTTAATTGGAAATAGCTTTCAATATTAGTAAATTTCTATAATAAATAAATAGGGTTATCGGTTATGTACCGACCCGAACCGAAATGAAGAACCGAGTATTTTTCGGTTCGGTTCTTCAGTTCGGTTTCGGATATCCAAGAATTTCCAGGAATCGATAACCCTATAAATAAATATTTTATTTTTAATTATTATTTTAAATTAATTTATAATTTTTAAAGCATTTTATAAAGCATTTAAAAAATGTTTTTCCTCGACAAATTTCTCCAAGGTCTCAAACCCCAATTTGACGACGATGTTGTTGATAGACTTAATTATTATTATACTCCAATGCTTTTTATTGTTTTTGCTTTAACACTTTCTGCTAAACAGTTAATTGAGAAAAGGATTTTAAATAAATTTTAATTTTTAAAGATATGTTGGACAGCCAATTCAATGTTGGATTCCAGCTCAATTTACTGGTGCTTGGGTTAGAATTTTGGGGAAATTTAAATGAAAATATATTAAATAATTAAGGAACAATATAGCGAGAATTACTGTTTTGTTCAAAATACTTATTTCCTTCCTTTGAATCATTACATTCCACAGGACATTGAACAGAGAGAGGAAAGAGAAATTGGTGGGGGAAATATTACAAAAAATTAAAATTACTAATTATTTGAAAAATAATTTTTAAAAAATAATAAATTTAAAAAAATAAAAATTTCTGTATGCCCGAATTAAAGTTTTATTTTTAATTAAAGTTAATTAAAATTATTTTAAAAATTACTCTAAAATTTTATTATTTAATGAAAATTATTTTAAGGTTATTATCAATGGGTGCCTTTTGTATTAGGACTGCAAGGAATGTTATTTTATTTGCCATCACTTGTTTGGAGAATTTTTAATTGGCAATCAGGTATTTTAGACGAAGAATTTCCTTTGGTTTTTTATAAAAAATCTTTCAGGTGTGGCAGTCAAAGGAATAATCCAAATGTGTGAAGATGTAGGTAACATGCAAGTAGACAAGAGGAAAGGCTCGGTTGAGGTTAAAAAATATTTTTTTTGAAGAATATTAATGTTTAATTAAATTTTCTAATTAAAAAAAATAATTTTTCCTAATCTTCTACAATTTTAGATAGCAGCAACACACATTAGAGACTCATTACGAATGCAACAACAATTCTCCAAAGGATGTAAAGCCCTTTTAAATTAAATTCCAAATTATTTAAAATAAATTAAAGTTATTTTTGCTGGCCTCTTTCGTCGTGGCACTTATTTAAATTGTTTATATTTGGTTGTAAAAGTTTTATATTTACTACAAATTGTTTGCCAATTTATTATTTTAAACAATTTTCTTGGATCCTCTTATACTTTTTGGGGATTTGAAATTTTAAGAGATTTGGCAATGGGGCTGGAATGGCATGAAAGTGGGCATTTTCCTAGGTTTTTTAGTTAATGAATATTAACAAAAAATATTATTTAAATAATTTTAGGGTAACAATGTGCGATTTTGAAGTTCGAGTACTTGGAAATAAACACAGACATACTGTAGGAGTTTTTATTACTATATAAAATATCCTGGGAAAATTCTCTTAAATCTAAGAAAATTAGACATAGGAGGGATGAAAGAGAACTGTGAGAGGGTTTACATAAATGCGCCAAAGGGTGTGGATTTAACAAAATTTCTAATTTTCTGACTGTCGGCGACTCATTTCCGCATTTTAAAATCTTCTAAAATTTAAAATAAAATAATATTTTATTTTTAGGTCCAATGTGTTTTAATGATTAATATGGTTAGATTTCTATTTAAATAATCTTTAATTAAAATTAAAGTTTAACGAAAAAGTGTTTTTATTTGTTTGGTGGTGGCTTCTTTTTATCGGCATTGCCACACTTTTTTCATTAGTTTATTGGCTAACAACACCTAAACAAAGTGTTCCATTTATACGCCAATATTTGAGAGTATATCATCTTGACAAACAAGATGATCAAAATGGTTAATGTTCTTAAATATTTAAAAATAATAATTTTAATTTAGTGACTGTAGCGGTTGACAAATTTGTTCACCATTATTTGAGATCCGATGGAGTTTTTCTTTTACGATTAATAGGTTAAGGAATTTCACAGAAGTTTTAAATTATCTATAAAATTAGATAAATAAATTATCCTGGGTAATTATTTTTTCAACAATTAATCGAGAGTGGGCAATTATTTGAGAGAATGAGAGTAATTACTCGAGCATACCTTTCTCAATTAATTCCCCATGGCATTAATGAGTTGAAACAAAAATTCCTCTCCCCAAAGTGCTCTACTGCACGTTCAATTTCAAAACTCGAATAATTCCCGTCCCCGTATTGGTTGGAATATTAATTCCCCAGGGGAATTAATTGAGTATGACTAATTAAATAATTTTTAGGGGAAATAAACTCGTAACAAAACAGAAACAAAAATAATCACGAGCCTAAAAATAAACCTAAGGAAAAAACAAACAAACAAGCTTGTGCTTAAAATAAATTATTTGTTAGCAAACAAAAACATTTATTTTTTGTTTTCAAAAATAAATTTGAAATTTTAAAAATAAACTTAAAACACAAAAATTATTTTCTTAAAATAAATATCCAAACAAAAATAAACTTGCAAACTTTAATTTTATTAAGATCAATCTTAAAAATAATCCTGCAAAATAAACTTGTATTCTTTTTAGCATCAAATGCTGGTGATTTAATTACAACAGATTTGGTTTACCAACTTTGGCAAATGTTTATACAAGACGAGTCTGCTCGTATGTCTACTCTGCAACTTGCAGAGGGTTCAGGAACTCCTAAATCTTTAGAGGAAGAAGATAAAAATAGATAATTTAAATTTTAAAATTAAATAATTATTTGTGTTTTTCCCCTTCTTTTAATTATTTTCACTTAAATTAATTTAATTTCAAAATTAACATCAACACACAATCTTCACCTTTTCCAATAGCTTTTTCTTTCATTTCCTTCCAATAAATTTACAAACAATTTCTTTAAATTTAATTTGTACTTAACATGTGTAGTTTGCTTGCCTGTCTCTTACATATTAAATAAAAATTTAATAATTTTGTTTATGTTTTAATAAGGAAATAAAATTTTTGTGTTTTAATTCCAAGTTGCATTTTTTAATAATTATATTTCTACACATTTTATTGTTTCAAATTAAAGAATTCTTGACATTTAATTTTATTTAATAATAATTATTTTTTGCAAATTTTAATAAAAATTTTTTTTATTATTTTTTTCCTAAAAATTAGGAAAAATTTAATTATATCTTTTTTATTGGACAAAATAAAATAAAAAAATTATCAAAAAATTTCCCAAAATTTTTTAAATAAAAATTACTGTAATTTTGTTTATTTTTTTTCTCGTTTTTATTTTGTAAAATTTCCATTTTTAATTCTTTCCTGAATTATGGTATTTATTTATTTTTATTACTAAATTTATCTTTAAAGATATAAAAGTGCCTAAAAGCTCTAAGTAAGTACCTGTTTAAAAATAAAAAAATTGAGTCTTTCCGTAATGGATTAAATTATTTAATTGACAGAAAATAATAATAAATAAATGACAATTTTAGTAAAAATTGTTTATTATTTGTAGACTAATTTAAAAATTGTACTATGGCAGTGCCGGCAAATAATTTAAAAATATTTTTATTGGCTATTTTAAAAGTACAAATATTTTTGTTTTTTATGGAGGTGTAGATTCTATATTTATAAAATTCTTTGGATGTATGAGGATATTTAAATGATATCGTTAAAGTAGAAAGTCCCTTTGATACACTTGCGTTAAAGTCTATTAACCCTCATGAACTTTGGCTATTGCTGATCACAAGAATTTTGGCTTTTTGTGTACCATTTTTGATTGTGAAAATCGGGTTTTATCGCTTCTAAAGAATGGCTTAATATTGATAAAAATGATTGGTATGAAAGAGAGAAGAAGCTGCTTCAAGAGAGCCTTCGACCCCACAAACTTACATTCTAGAGCCCGGACGGAGGGGTCGGTCGGTATTTTTTCGATAAATATCGAAAAATACCGAATATCGAAAAATATCGAAAAAGACAAAATTTTCTCGGTCGATATTTTTTCGATAATATCGAAAAATATCGAAAAAAATCGTATCGAGCCGGGCTCTATTACATTCTAATAGCTAATTTCAATTTCCCTAACTAAATAATATCTACTATAATAATTTTATTAAAAAATAAAAATATTTTTCTACATTTCTTTCATTTTCTCGAAAACTTAAGAGAATTTCCGACCATAACACACTCCTGCACTAATAAACAATTTTTTCTTATTTTTATTACAAATTTAATTTTCTTTCAAAATTTTTGTCTAATATTTTCACCTGTTTATAAATCAATTTTGCCAAGCTTTAAAACTAAGTGCTGTAAACTAATTTATTTTTTATTTATTTATTAATAAAAAGTAAAGCAATTTTACAATTTATTTACTAGACAAATTAATTTTTGTTTAAAAATAAATAAATAAATATTTATGCCAAATAAGGAAGGAAAACACAAAATTTTAATAGCTTACAGTAATTATTTTTAAATAAATTTTCTAAAAATAATTATTTTAAATTTAAAGTATAATCCTTTAATAAGACAGAAAAATTTTAAAAGATTACTACGGAAATACAAATATTTATATTTGAGGATTTTAATTTAAGTACTTTAATTAGGTAAATATATATTATTAATTAAAAATAAAATTATTCTGATTTGTATTTTATTAAATATATTTAATAATTTTGAAATTTTGGGTAAAATAATAAAGAAAATTCTGATTTTTAATTTTATTATCCCTATTAGAACCTTTATTAATTTTCTGATTTTTTTATCAGAATAAAATTATGATTTTTCTTCATTTTTATATGTATTTTAGACAATATGTATAATTCTGATTTTTGTGTTGCAAAATTTAAAATAATCTACAAAATTCTGATTTTTAAAATTCTGATATGACCTTGTATTTTTTTAATTTAATTAAATAAAAAATTCTGAACACAAAACGTGTTCAAAAGGAAGTGATAGAAAAATAATAATTTTGATTGAATGTGTGTTTTGATTTTCAATGTACACAAAACATAGGGGAAGGGGGAAGCAAAAGCTAAACAACACAAAATATTATTTTTATTTACCAGCTTAAAGTGCCAGCACTTTTTTGTGTTGTCAACTTGTTAGCAGCCCCCGATCCTTGTTTTTGCTGAATTGCATTTTTTGTGACAAAAAATGCTTTTTAAAAATTATTTTGAAATATGTATTTATATAAAAATATTTAATTATTTATTTTTTTAAGTTTAAAATTTTATTATTTATTAAAAAATTAAAAGAAAATAATTTTCATTTAATTATTGTAATTAATAACAAAAAAATGCTTAATGTACTTTAATCTATCCTGAATAGTACATACATAAAAACTTAATAAATATAACAAACAAATATTATTTTTTGTTTGTACTTGTTATTTAATTTGAACGTTTGCGTGAGCATTTAGTGGGCGTATAAAATGTGTGTTTTAATTCTAAATAATTGTAGTTAATAATGAGAATTATTAAATTGTAGTTTTGAGGAAATCACATACGAATATTCTTTTAAAAGTTTATTAAATATTTTTAAATGTCCTTTAAGTAAAAAGCATCCATCCACATTACAATTGCTTTCACTTTATATCCTACACATTTTACGAAATAATTTTTTTTAAATTTTTAAATAAAATATGTGACTAAAATACATATGATTATTTAAATAAAATATTATCTTAATATTAAATTTAATTACCTATTTTTTATTTCTAATTAATAATATTTTTATTTTATCTTCAATTGTCCGGATTAAACTCATTATTATTTTATTAAGTTATAACCATTCTGATTTTTATTTGTTTTACTTTAAATTCTGATCTTTAATTCTATCTAAAATTCTGATTTTTATTACTTAATATTAATGTTCATTATACATACATATTTGTTTAATTTATTTAAAAAATATTTAATTTCAATTTAACAATTGGTAGCAAAACACATTAAAATAATTTTTAAATAGAAATTCTAAAAATAAAATTTTATTTTTTTATCAACTTTCCTTATTAGGTTTAAAACAAAAATAGAAATTATTTCGTAGAATTTTTTTGTTTTTTTTTAAAAACACAAAAATTGTTAAAAAATTTACATTTTTTTGTTTCCGCGTGTGTGTTTTGATATATTTTATTTTTAATATTTTATTAGATTCATAGAAATATTATAATTTAAAAAAAATTATTTTTTAGCTACTATTATTGTAAAAAAATTTTTGTTTTTAAAATTTATGCAATAAAAAATTAATTTTTGGAAAATTAACGCTAAATATAGAATTAATTTATTGTTAAAAAGTTTTTTTTGAATTTAATCTTTTATTTTATTAAATTTTTTTTTGTTTTTTTGAAAGGTTATGAGGTTGTTTTTATTTTAAAAATAATTATCTAAAATAAAAAAAATATACGTAAATTAAAAAAGTTTCGTGGTTTGATATTTTGGTATTGTTGGGTTAAACAGTAGGTAACCCTAAAAAGCGGCACTTAAATTTTAAATATTTTTTGCAACTTTGTAACACCGATGAACACATTTTTAATTAAAAAGAAATTGTTTACACGAGGAAAAGAAAATTGGGAGGGGAGGGACTTATATGGGAGGGGACTTATATCTCGGTACCATTCAGCGGAAATGGTGAAAATTTCTCAGTAAAAGTAGGGTATTATCTACCTGTCTGAAATATTTCACCCCGAAGTCCCACGGACACCACACATATTCTCCTTTGAAATTCTGGTTAACCGAGGACTACTTAACTCTCGAGTAATATAAATCAAGTCAAACAAAACCTTTATTTTAATTTCCTCGAATATTCAATTCTCTCTATAAATTTTTTTGTTAATTATTATTTTTATTAGATAATAAAAAAAAATATTTATTTATTTATAAAATGTTTCTGAGTCAACTTTTCCTTTCTAAGAATTTATTTATTTTGGAATTTTTCTTAAATTAAAAATACATTTCCTTTTAATTTAATTAATTGTTTAAATTATGATTTTTCAAATTTATTTTTGTAGTTTTTAGAATTGGATTAAATTTAAAATTTTTTTTAATTTTCCGAAATAGCGTGCCGAAATATTTAAAAAATATTTTTTAAATAAATTTATTTGTTTTAAATAAAAATATTTTTTTATTTAATTCTTGTAATATTTTTAATTTATTCTCTTTTTATTACTTCCTTTAATAATACAATAAAATTTAATATTTTAATATAATAAAATAATAAACTTTTTTATTATGTTCAAGACACAATTTTTTAAATTAAAATTTTGAGAAATATAAAAAAAATATTTATTTATTTTAATTTTGTTTCTAGTTTTTGAATAATTTTTGTTTTAAGTTTATTTTTCCAATTTAAATTTTTAGAGGTTTACATAAACTGCTTCTGGTAATCACTCGGTAAACTTAAATAATATGGAAGGCCTAAACATTTTAAGTTTTTGAACGATTAAATTGGAAATTATTTTTTAACTACTTTACTCATTTAGGGGATAATTAATCGAGGGACTAATCAAAAAATCTTTTATACTGATTAATAAAATAAAATTAATTTACGTATATGAATTTCTATACTTTTTTTATGTATTTTTAGTTAATATATTTTATTTTTTCTAAGAATTAAAAAATATTTTTTTAAATTAAAAACAATTAAATTAAATATATATTTTTTGACATTTCACTTCTATAAATATTTTTAACATTAATTAAATATAAACAAAACGTATAAAAATAAACGGAAATTTTTAATAAATTTATATATATTTTTTAGTTAATAAATTTTTGAGTTCCAAGAAACCACAAAAATCAAAAATTAATTTAAAAAATAATTAAAACAATAATTTATTTAATTTGTTTAAAAATTTAATAAAGAATTAGTCTAATGGTTTTTATTATAAAATAAAAAATAAAATTATTTTTGACATTTTCTTTTAAATATTTTATTAATTTTGGAAATAATTTTATTAAGATACGAGTGTTAAGAAATTATAACGCCACTTAATTTTTTCTGGTTTTCTGGGTTCCAGTTGTTTAATTAACCTGAAATTTTTATATGTGATTTATAAACACTATTGGACATTATATCCACAGAATCTTAAAATAATATTTGACTTGATCGGTTTTTCTCAAATATTGATGTTAAGAAATCTTAACTCCTCCTTAAGAAAAGTTTTGATCTTTATATTAAAAATGCTTTAAAATTTTTATAAAAATTTCCGTTAACACACCCTAATTAAATATTACATAAAAACGTTGTTCTTTAACTTTACGCTTCATGTTATTTTGTTTAAAATTATTTCGAGTTTTGATTTGTTTTATAAAAAATTTATTCAAAGAAAATTTATAGAAAATAATTATTTAGTCTAACATTAATTCATAGCTAAAATATTTTTAAATTAAAAATGTGTATTGAAGTTTGTTATATCTATTTTTAAAAAAATTTAAACAAAGAAAATTCAAAATTTAAAATTTTTAAAAATAGCTATGAATTTTAAAACAAAGAAAATAATTTTTAAATTAATTAATGTATTAACATTCCAAGAAAAAAATTATTAAAAAAAATATTTTTATATAAATTTAAACAATAAACAACAAAAAAATTTTATTTTTAACAATTCTTATTAAGCTTTTATAAATAAAAATAAAATTTGAAAAAAAAACAAATATTTTAATATTAAAGTATTTCCGGTTTTGTATATTATACACATTTTTATAAATAATTTTTTAAGATTTTTAAATAAAAATCTGTGTTTAAATAATTTACCTAATATTCCAATTAAATATACAACAGTGATGAGCCGTCCCAACCTGTCAAAATCTCAATTTCTCGAAATCGTTAATTAATTTTTTATGTACAGGACACAGTCAAAACTTTTTTTATTCAAATTATTCGAATAATTTTTATATTATTTGAAAGTCTCAACATTTGAAGACAATCTGATTTGAACATTTTACTAGGCCAATAACTCATTTTTTAAAATTTAAATTTCTAAGGATAGTTAAGAAAAAATATAAATTTTTGAGGGAACATTATGCTTTGTTTTGACCTTTTGGGAAAAATAATTTGTAGATATTGATACCAAGCTTTTAGTCATATACTAATACTATATACGAACGAAATAGCTATTCAAAAATTGTTTTTATGCTAAAAAATATTTTATGGAAAAAGTAGAAATCCAAATTTCGCATAACCATCAAGCATTTAATTTTTATACCTAAATTATGTTTGATTATTTAATTTTTATAAATTTTAGGAAAAAAATATAATTAGTATTTTAATTCTTAGAGAAAGTAAATCCAGTTTTATTTAATGTTCCTGAATTAAATCATTCAACGACAAAAGGTACATTTTCGGGTTATCATTTGAACTCGAATTTCTTAAAATATTTCTTTAAATATTTTTAAACTGTTTTTTCGCGAAAAACAGCTTTAATCCTCATTATTAACACTCTTTCGTTTCCTTCTTTATAATTCTTTAACACTAATTTATACAATTTCTAAACAAAAACGTTCTCCTTTTTTACAGTTCCTTTAAAATAACATTTTATGGCATTTTATTTAGCCACGCCTTTTTAAATAATTTAATATAAAATAAATTAGAAAAAGCCTTCAATTTCCATTCCTTTCCCAAAAAAATAAATTTCTAAAATTTTTTAGCTTCTCGAAAAATCTTAAAATGAATAATTTTAATTTACCTTTGAATTTTTTAATTTTAATTTCCTTCTGGCTTATTGGCCATTCTCTAGCTCAGATTGACCCTTCTATATTGAAGACTGCTAAAGCAAGAGGCCCTTTCACATGGCACTTTAATGAATGGTTGAAAACGTAAGTTGATTAATTTCCAAAAATTTTCCATAATATTTGGGAGTATGTAGATAATATTCTAGGACCGGTTGGATATAAAGATTGGCGGTCTGTGTATCAGGAGATATCTCAGGGACCTCCAACTCTTCTAGTTGGGTACTGCCTGTTCCTTTTGAGTAAATTTTATTCAAACACATTTTAATACCCAAATAATTTTCTAAAAATTATATAGAAACAATTACGGCATCTACAAATTTGATTCACCCGAAATTGGCCACCAGGCGAGCTTTGGAGGGAAACAATTTCATGGAGAAGAAGTTCGAAAGCGTCCAGTAATTTTCATTCACGGAAATTCTGACGGAGCTTTATCTGCGGGGGAAGAGGAATGGGCACAAGGATGGAGTGCTACAATCTCTCATTTGTTAGCCAATGGGTATTCAACATCCGAACTTTATGCTGTCACATATGGTGACAGAAACTTTACTAACACATTAAAAAGGTGTGAAATATTTTTTTAGAAAAATAAAATTTAAATTAATTTTATAATTTTTAGAACTGTTGACTGTGAAACTCTTATACGCCTACGACGCTTCTTAGAGTCGGTTCTTCAATATACGGGTGCCCGAAAAGTGGACATTGTTTCCCACTCTATGGGTGTCACTCTAGCTAGACAAATCATCCAAGGCCGCGGAATTGAAGATTTAAGTGCTGATGAAGATTTGGAGCAATGCTATTTGGGTCCTTCACTTCGACAAAAAGTCCATACATTTATTGGCATTTCTGGTGCCAATTATGGAATTTGTATTTGTTCTGATGAAAAGTTGGCAGAGACAGCACCAGCTTGTAGTAAAAAGACTGGATTTTGGGCTGGTTCAGGCTGCCCGAATGCTCCGATTGATGAATGTCATTTAACGAGTCCAACATCAAGTAGATCACATTGTCACAGTAATGGACGTTATTCGGCAACATTGAAACGCTTGAATATGCCTACTAGACCTAAAGATGCCCATTATGTTGTATGTTGAGATAAATTATTATTTTAAAATTTATTCTCTCATTTACAATGTTTATTAACCCCTCAATAAACCATCGAGAGGGCAAGATTTAAAATTAGAATTCCTCTAAATATATTATTTTATTCTCAATTTTTTAAGTCTTGTCAAAATCTAATTTTATTATTTTCCAAAAATTCAGGTCAGTATCTGGTCTGACGGTGATGCTGTTCTCGGCAAAACCAACTTTGCTTGGGGCCGACAAACTTCTTTAATTCCGAACAGCGACCATTCAGCTATTTATTCCAATTTAAGTCATTACTCAATTAAATGGAAAACAGTTGAAGATCAATTAGAATTTCTTTCAAATGGACAGAAAAATGAAGAAAAATAAAAATATGTAAATATATGTATGGAGATTTTTGTCTAGCCAATAAATAATTATACCTATTACCCAGATTATTTAAATTTTAATCATTCCTATTTTTTAATTTTCTTGTTTCTTTTTTTTAAATTTTGTTTTTAATATATTTGTGAATAAAATTTTCTTTTTTTCTTAATATGTTTTGAATTTGAATGAAGTCAAATGTTTTTAAATCAAAATTGGGATATTCTATCTCTTAAAATATCAGAGTTATTTTTAAATGTTTAGTAAAATAAATTTAAAAATAGTTCTTAAGAGTATTTACAAAATAATTCTTCTAGTTATAAATATACCATTTAATTAACTTTTTTAAACGAAATAATGATAATCACGAATGATTGTTATTTAATGTTATGTTTATTGAAACAAAATTCAAAATAAAATCAACAATTAAACGGAAAGTTTTTGTATTAATTTAATACATTTTAAATAACTAGTATGTATAATCATCCAACATTAATTCTTGCATTCTCTCTAAAATTATAAAATTTATAAAAAATATAAAAATATATTTCACTAAATAAAAAATATAAGTTATTATATTTTATACAAAAATTTAATATACTATTTAATTTGTCTAAAAATTTTTGTTTAAAATAAAAAATAAACATACCAAGCACACTTATAATGATTATGAGGATCACAATAAGTCGATTCTTTAGAACAACAACTTAAATTAAACAATAAAATTTATTCATAATCAGAAGGATTTTAATAAATTAATTATTATTTTTCCGGAAAATACTTTATATTAAAATCTATATTAAATTAATTTTTAATAAAATAATAAATCTTCCTTTTTAACTTTTTATATGAAAATACAAAATAACTAAAAATGTACAAATGAAAGTCCATTTCTTGAAGTTTGTTCAAGCATTTCTTTGCATGTTTTATGCTAGAGGATTGACTAAGATGAGTCTCGAACAAAAATTCCGTTTATTGAGAATCAAGATCTTAATTCTTGTACGAGATACCCAGACCTGTTTCTATTTCAAACCTTTGACAATTCAAGAAAATATTTGGATATACTTCTCAACTCAATTAAAGTTAATAATCAAGTCGAAAACATCATATTTGAAATATTTACCCAGTGGATGGTGGTCCTTTACCCAGTGGATCTATTTGTCCGTCCAATATTGGATCCGGGCAACATATTGCGCCGTTTGGGCAATTACAATTGTTTTTAGCAAGAATGCCTTTCTCAGAAACTTCTTCAGATTGAATAATATTAATAAATAAAATAATATAAAATAAATTAATTAAATTCTTGTTCATTTTAATTATTTCTTAATTTTGTAAAAATAAATTATAATTCGCGAATATTTAAAAAATAATTCCGATATTTAATTAAATTTGAGTTAATTATGGACCCTTGATTACCCGCTCATTGTTCAAGATGTTATGTTATGACATCCATTAATGTTAGGGAATGTAGCCCTTTCTTATATAGATTAATTGATCCCGGCAGCAAAGATAAGCGAAAAAATTTGGCTCTAGTCTAGTTTGAGCGTCCAAACGGATTTTTATGCGTCCACTCGGTTTGCCTGTGTAACATAAACCAAAGTGAGTAGAGCTCAAAATTTCTACCGCGTCTAATTTCGGAGCAAACCGAAATAGAAAGAACTGGGGCCAATCAAAATTAAGGAGACAATCGACAAACGATAGATATATTACAAATATATCGTTTATCGCTTGAAATATATCGTTTGTAGTCTGAATATGTCAGCTGACGATATTATGGAAATTATCGTTTATCAATTGTCAATTGTCATTTAGCGTTTACCTCTAATAAAAATTAAGGAGACAAACGATATAATAGAAGAATTTCTTCTCTATTCTTTTTAATTCCTCGTGCCTCAAGCATTCTTTTCTAAACTTTGTAATAAAATGTAAAGCAAACAGAGAGATTGAAAAAACTAGACATCTCACTCCTTTTCCCTCTTTTCCTTGTACTCAAACACACCCGAGGACTGAAACTTTGACTGGCCATAACTTGGCCCAAAGTCGTTTTGCAAGAAAACCGACATCACTTTGCAATAGGAAGTCTTTGATCTTCTATCGAATGGTACCAAAAAATATACCAAATTCGCAGTTACTTAACCCCATCAATCTTACGAATCCCCTCAATCCTTAAAAATTATCCGTGAAGGTTAAAACTCAAAATGTATCTTTTTAATCTCTGAATATTGAGGATAATATATCGATATCACTCCAAATTCCCCAATATCCCCCTTAATCTGTCGATATCCCCTTTATCCGTTAAATCCTCTTAATCCTTCCAATTTTTATACCAATAGATAGAGGAGAGTGTTTTACATACCATAAGTAAAAATCAGAATTTTAGCTTTATTTTCCTAATAAATATAAAAATTTATAAGCCGCTTACTCAAAAATTAAAGTCCTGTTTGAAAGAATGAGTCCCTATTTCTCTCAAAAATGGATGTACCTTGCGCGAGAGCCTCTAGTAAATTTATTTTTAAAGAAAATTTTTTGAAACTTATATCAAAAGAAAGAGCACATTCAAATCTATCTAAAAATATTTTATTTGGAATTTTTAGGTTGAATTTGGATTTTTAAAAAATTTTTAAAATTTTAAACGATAAATTTGGGGGACAGGGTTTAGCATCCGATAAATTTGTCGTTCAAAAACCGTAGTTTTCCGCTTGTTACCATAATAAATTATCGTTTGAAATGACAATCGACAAATTTCGAACGACAACCGACAAAAATCGACGACAACCGATATAATAGAGACGATAAACGACAAACGATAAAGATATTTATCTTTATTCGAGGTATTCGACAAACGACGTATCCGAACGATAAACGTGAAAAATATATCTATCGTTTGTCGATTGTCTCCTTAATTTTGATTGGCCCCTGCACGAAAGAAATAGCGAATTGAAGCAAAATTCTGATTATCCCTGGTCTGGACATAAGAAGACTGAGGATATAAAAATTGTGTCAGCTTATATGTATCCAAATTTATTTGTTCTCTCCAGCCTTTTCCAGTTTGGGTTCAAAGTCCGTTAATTTTTAATAGACACTATCTACTTTGAAAGCAAACAAAAATTAATTGGAATTGGCCAATGTACTTTTCCGTAAAAGCTAAAATGATGCAATCTTCTAAAAATATTAATTTTGAAGTTCATTTTTGTAAAAATTTATGATAAGTAGACTAAAAATTAAAGGTAAAAATACATTAAGTAGATTTTTATTGTGGATTTTCGGTACAATTTAATGTTCATAGTATTAAAATTAAAATATTATCTTATACATTAAAGAAAACAAAGCTATTTAAAATTATTATTTAGACAAAAAATAAAGAAGACAATTATTTATTAACATTTGTGATTAAATCAAATAAAAATTAGATAATTATTTTTTTATTCTTCCTCTTTATTAAAATTACTCTGAATTCTATATCGAATTTTTAGAACATGAAACCAAGAATGTTCATTCGAGAAAAATAAACGATATATCCCTGTCATTTCACTTTTATGTTGGCCACTCATTGGAACATATGTTGGACCGGGAATGTGCTAAAAAAATTTTAATTTCAATGGAATTTTTTCATAACAATACCATTTGGAGGAATTTTACTGACGTTGAAAGAAAGTGACATGAGAGGGGACAGGGTAGTGTTTCACCGGAACCAATATTTTGACCGGAACCGGAACCGGAACCGGATCCAATTTAAGTTCCGGTTTCCGGTTTCCGGAACCGGAACCGGAACATTTCTAAGTTCCGGAACCGGAACTGGAACTTTTAAAAAATTTTGCTAGCAAATTTTAAAAAATTTGTATTTTAAGTAGGTGTCGGTTTCGCCAAATTCTTCGATCAACTTCTGCCAAATTCTTCAGTTAATCGAAACCGAGCTGAATAAAACTGAACCGAAACTTCTGGTTAACCGAAACCGAACCTAAAAACCGAATCGAACTACCCAAATTCCTGATATGCCCGATACCCACCAATTTCATGATATCCTTTGATTTCAGAATTTCCTCAAATTATCCTTAATCCCACCAGATCCCTAGATATCACATCATCGATATTAGAGACCGGACCGATACGATATATCGATAAAAATATCGATATATCGATGTCGATATTATCGATAAACGATACCGATATTATCGAACGATAAATTTTTCAATTTTTTCGATATTTATCGATAATCGATATTTTTTCGATATCGATACCGATATATCGAACGATAAATTTTTTTGATTTTTTCGATATTTATCGATAATCGATATTTTTCGATATCGATACCGATATATCGAACGATAAATTGTTCGATATTTTTCGCTATTAATTTCTTTTAAATTTTGATATATTGGCATAAGGTTTTATTTCTCTTTTAGATCAAATACTAGTGACCGGCGTCGGACCTGACTCCAGCCGGATTTCCCGACGCCCGGGTCGCATATCCGGGTTTTTTGAATCCAAAAAGATCCGGTCCGGTTTATTCTCTCCATGGTTTATTTAGATTTAAAATTAGTAAGAGGGATATCTTCATTGGTACAACTTCCCCCGACATTGGTACAACTTTCCCCGACATTGGTACAACTTCCCCCGTCATTGGTACAACTTCCCCCGTCATTGGTACATCTTCCCGCGTCATTGGTACAACTTCCCCCGTCATTGGTACAACTTCCCCCGTCATTGGTACAACTTCCCCCGTCATTGGTACATCTTCCCCCGTTATTGGTACATCTTCCCCCGTCATTGGTACAACTTCCCCCGTCATTGGTACAACTTCCCCCCTGGTACAACTTCCCCCGTCATTGGTACAACTTCCCCCGTCATTGGTACAACTTCCCCCGTCATTGGTACAACTTCCCCCGTCATTGGTACAACCTCCCACGGCGGGAAAAAAATATCGAAAAATATCGTCGATATTTTTCGATACTCGATATTATCGATGATCGATACCGATATTATCGAACGATAAATTTTTCAATTTTTTCGATATTTATCGATAATCGATATTTTTTCGATATCGATACCGATATATCGAACGATAAATTTTTTGATTTTTTCGATATTTTTCGATACTCGATATTTTTTCGATATCGATACCGATATATCGAATAGTGATGTTCGAGAGTCAAAAAATCCCGAGAGTCGAGACCGAGACCGAGAATCAACCCCGAGACCGAGACCAAAACGAGAGTCGAGAGTCGAGACCGAGAGTCGAGACCGAGAGATTAAGAGGGATATCACTTGATGTCCCTCCTAATCCCCAAAAATCCCTTGATATACCTCAAAATCCCCATACTCGCTTGAATCCCCTTGTCCACAATATATATTCAATGATATTCACATTAATCTCTTAAAATCCCCTCATATCCTTCCATATCCCTACAAATCCAACAATATCTTTTTGATCCATCGATGCACCCATCCCTTGATATTAAATTTTATCCTGCAGAATCCACAGTATCTAATATACCACAAACCACAAAATCTAATCCTTTAATCTTATTAAATTAAAATTTTTGCTGCATTTTTGGCGCCGCAGGCGAAAATTTTTTGAATTTTGGAGCTCAAGAAGCCAAATTTCCTCCATTTTCAGCGCCGCAGGCGAAAATTTTGAGAATTTTGGAGCTCAAGAAGCCAGATTTCTTCCATTTTTCAGCGCCGCAGGCAAAATTTTGGGAATTTTGGAGACTTTTCCTTAAAAATTTTAATATCAAAGTACGCAAGGTCCGAGTAAAGTTCAAAAAATTTCCGTCATTAGGGGTGTAAATTTAGTCTCGTTTTCCGAGACCAAAACACCGAGACCGAGACCGAGAGCTCAAAAAACCCGAGAAATTTCTCGACTCGAGAGTCGAGACCGAGAGTCTCGAACATCACTAATATCGAACGATCACTCGAGTCCGGTCTCTAATCGATATACAATTATGACTATTGTTAATCGAAATCCCCTAATATCACTCCAAATCTCCATTAATCCATGCAAATTCTCAATAATACCATATTTTTCCTTACTTTTTAGTGCCGCAGGTGAAAATTTTTATGAATTTAGGAAGGCCAAGTGAGAAATTCCAAGTTTTGGAAGGCCAAATCCCCAGCTATCCAATCCCCATCTATCTGCACAGCTCAATCCGTCACATCACACCCAGATCTCTTTATACATTATTACCCATGACTCTTTGAAATCACATAATGTAACTCAAAATCCACCTTCATCCATCCGAATCCTCCGTTATACCATCCAATTTCTTTTTACAGCGCCGCAGGCGAAAATTTTGAGAATTTGTGTGGATAATGAGCTAGATTTCTTCCTTTCTTGCGCCGCAGGCGAAAATTTTGAGAATTTTGGAAGGCCAACCGGGGAAAATATTGTAAGGCTAACACATATTTTTTAAAAAACCAATCCTTAGGGGTGTAAAAAAGTTCCGGTTTGGCCGGAACCAATTTGTAAACCGGAGCCGGAACCGGAACCGGATCCAATTTGAGTTCCGGTTCCCGGAACCGGAACCAAAAAAACACCGGAACTTTCCGGAACCGGAACCGGAACCGGAACTTCCGGTGAAACTCTAGGACAGGGGTAGAGAAACACGATCCGAAATCCTACCCGATTATTTTCTCTGCCCAGCCATTCCTGGAGGGGAGAAAAAAAGTTAAAAACGCACTCGGGGACGTCATTATAGAAAGATTTTTAAAAATAATTGGCCGAAACACGAAACCGGGGGTCAAAACTTAAGCAATAAGCAAAAAAGGTGATTAAAACCGACCGGTCATGGTCACCGGTAGAATTATTTTAAAAAATAATTAAATTAATTAATTACATTAAGTCTTGGATAAATCATTTTCCACTGATTACTTTTTTCATCCTCCACAAAATAAAAGCCAAAAGAAAAATGCCCGTCTGTTTCAAACTTCCAATTCACCCACTCATCATAAAATTAATTTAAAAAATTTATTTAAATTAATTTAAAAAACTAATTTACTTTCTCCACTTTTAAATCTACATAAGAACTTTTGCCTGGAGAAACATTTAACTGTTTGTAATAACCAGAAGCAACAGTTTCTTTTGGATCAGATTTGTAAAGTGAATTTCGATCAACTGGCTTTGAACGGTTTAATTCAGCTAAAAATACCTAATAATTTAAATAAAATTTTTTAGAGGAATATTAAAATATTTTGGTTTTGCTTTATTATTATAAATCAAAATAAGAAAATTAAAAAAATTCAGAACATTAAAATATAAACAAAACTATTTAGTAAATAAAAAGCAGGGTATACATACATATTAACAGACCGAATATAAACGAAATAAAAATTAATATTTATTTAGAGTTTGAACTTTTAAAATTTCCGAGCACCGAATCAGTTTTTTTTAATTTTTACGTGGGCTCGGGCTTCAAAATTCATTACTTTCTCAAAATTTTGATGTTTAAGGTCTGCCAGAAAACCCTTGTTAAGGGCCCGACTCTATTTCTTCGAACTCTAATAAATTAATTTTAATTAAATTTTTACCCTATTTTCACACGATTCATTCCAAAATGCCGGTAATGCTTTTGGAGTCGCCATTTCAAGAATTTCTCTTCGCCAATGTGAAGCTCCCATAATAATTACTTTTTGTCTCGTTTTTTCAGGTAATAAAGGTTTAGCTATAGACCAAATCATACTAATAAATTCGGGAGCATTAACGAGAACAAAAGACCTAATTAATTCAACATAATGTTCTGTAATAAATGTAGAAAGTGAACGAAGGGCCCCTCTAAGCATTGTAATTAAATTAGAATCAAAGTGTAATCCACTCAAATCCATTATATACATAATTGAATGTTGGTGACCTTTAAATATTTTTTAAAAATTATTTAGACTAGAAGTACCCGTTTCTTTCTCTTTTTCCATTATTTTTCTTAACATTGTCTCCAAATCGTATATCCTTGCCATTAAAATTTCGTTGAGTGAAAATTTATGCAAAATTCCCCAATAATCGTTAGCCCCAGTCTGCTCAACATTAACAATACAATTTGGTGTTAATTCTGCCTCACAAGTCAATCCAGACTTTAGATTTAATTTTTGTGAAATTGGAGAAATAAAAAGATTTTGTGCTCACCTCCCAATAAGAATGTACAGGATTGTTACGAGGGCCTAAAAAATAATATATTATGATGCCCCGAGAGCTGTTAGATTTAAAACCCTGTAACCGGAGCCATAAAATGCCCAATACCTAGCATTGGAGCTGACTCCAGACTTAAGTTAATGGAAAGTGAAGAGGCACTCTTATTTATTATATCCCCATTTTGGTTGGAAAACAATGAGTTGTTGCGTAATATATCGGTTTGTTATAATTCAATTTAATTAGTTACCGTCAGCAATAATATCCAATTTAAAATTAGACTTTCTCATTGCCAAATGACTTTTGAGCTTTGGAACAATTTCTTCAAAATTATTATGATGGCCTTGCAGCCAACGCAACAAATTAAAGTCTGTATCATAGTAAGGTGTTAACTTTAAATTGAAAATAATTTTTTAAAAATAACTAATTTGTACCTCCTCTTTAACTAATTCTCTCAATTTTTTTATATTAGCTAAATCTTTATCATTTATTGAAAGACTAATATTATTTTGAATAACTTCCATATTTTTAGAAAGAAAATGAGAATAATTTTAATAAAAATAAAAATTTCTCGGATTATTTTAGATCTGAAAGGAAAATTTGTTTTTATTAAATCCGTGAAGAAAAATAAAATTAGGGCATTGGATTTGTGTCAGTGAGAAGAGAAGGGGGGGGGGGGAGAGAAGAAACTAAAAGTTTGTATGTACCTTTTTAGCTAACAAATATTTAATGAATAAAAAGGAAATAAAATAGATTGAAAATAGATTAAATTAAAAATGAATGTGATTTTACAAAGAATATTTAATTTATTATTGACAGCCTTTAATCGATTAATCAGTTTTTGAAATGCTTCAAAACATTTTAAACAGTTTTAAAATAAAATTAAAAATCAAAAATAAAAGTAGCAAACACCAAAAATAATAAAACAAAAAATTTCAAGAAAAAATTTAGGTACCAGTCGGCATTCATTAATTTAGATTTTTGTCCACTCTTGGAAAGCTGTTTATCTTTAACTTTGTCTACTCCCATATTTTCTGTTATTGTTTCTGTGTGTTGGATTATTTGTAATCCTACTATTAATTTAAAATCAGAATATTCAGAACTTAAAAATCGGAAGCTCAATTCAGAATAGTTAATCCTCAAATATTCAATAAGAATTTCCAAACAATTTCCACAAAATATTAACGTGAATATCATTCAATATATAAATTAATTACTAATTCCTTTTAACAATTAACAAACAAACAAACAACAAAACAAGCATTAAAAGAAAAGCAAAAATTTGCCACGTTTGCATTTTTTCTAAATAAAAACGAATGATTTTTAATTTATAAAATGAAAGCCACGTTTTTATTATTTTCTATATTTTATAAAATTTTCAGTATGTTCTTTCTCAAAAAATATTTGGGGATTTAAATATTTTCTTATTTTTTTCTTTAAAGCTTTTTAATTTAACCCTCTCCCCCCTCCCATCTCTTTCCCAAACTTTCAATAAATCAAAAATTTATTTTTTAATAAAAAAATAACTTAAAAATTATTTTTATTTATACAGCTGAAAATATTCTCAATCAATTTTCCTTTTTTCATTTTTACATCGCAAATTTCTCCAACACTGAAAACTAAATACATACATATTATTTACTAATTTTATCGCGCGCAATTTTTTATAATTAGATATTATTTGAGTTAATCTCTAAAATAAAAAAAATAATAATTTTAATTTAATTAAACATTTTTAATTTAAATGGCCGACAACATTGCCAACAGTTTGGATTTTATTTATTTAAATATTTAAATATTTAAATCAGGGATACTGCTGTCCCGATTTCTGAGTCCCGAAAATCGAGAATGTTTTTTGGATAGGGAATTCCGACTTCCATAATTGGGGATTTATTCTGTGACTTATAGTTAAACTCCTCACAAAGATGGAATTTCTTAGTATTTTTATCCATATTTATTCTGAAAGATTATTTGACATTATTTTCAAACCCTGGGATTTTAAACTAGCCATTTTTAACTCTCAATTATTTTTTGATTATTTTCCAGTTTTACCCCTATCGAGTATTAAATTGGGAGTTGAGACTGTTGAAGTAGAATTAGAACAAAATGACGGCTCTCTTTTACTCTCAACAATTCAATCAGCATTCCCAAATTCAATAGGGATATATTATAGACCTAAAGGAAAGGAATGTAGAACAATGCTTAAATTTGATGGACGTCGATTTATGCCTCCAAGTGGAGGGTGGAAATCTGGAATTGAATATTTTGTTGAAATGGGGGGTTAGTTTAGAGAGAAGATGGAAGGAAATAAAAAATTTTTTGAAGGTGTTAGTAGGCATTCAACATTCCCTTTTGGAAGTTATGAAAATGCTTCAAAACAATTTGAGCGTTCTGTTAATTTAGTTCAGAAGATGATGAATGGATGTTCGATTAAGGCTAATGGACAAAAACATGTTAACAATGGTTGAGTATTTATAAAGAACAGAAACAAATATGAAAAATTCAAATCAGAATACAAAACCAGAATAAAACATGAATCTGAAATCAAAACAACCATAAATTAATAAAGGAACTAGAATTAAAAACCAGAATTAAATCTGAACATTCTATCAAATCAGAATAAACATCAGAATTGAAATAAAAATTAAATAAATAGAAACAAATAAAATATTCTGATTTTTAATTTTCAGATATTTCAAGATTGTCAGAAGATGATTCTGCTTATTTTGAAAACAGAAATAATATTACAAACGAGGAAATGGGAGTAATATCGCCTGTGACTAAAACAGTCCAAATATTTAATGAAAGTGATTATTTGGATGGACAAAGACAAAATGTTGAATTGACTAAAAAAGTAAATAACCTATTTAATTAAAAAAAATAAAAAATTCTAGATAAATTCTGAACAAAAATCACGTAAAAATTCTGAAACATTAAACGAATCCAAAGCAAATACTTCTCGAGAATTGAAAAGTTTAGAAAAGGATTTTGCTGATTTAGCTCGTATATGTACTGGGAAGGATTCGATAATTGATGGACAAAGAATGGAATTAGAAGAAACAAAAAATGAATTGGAAAGAATTAAAGTTGGTAATCAGAATTGAGAATAAAACGAGTTTTTAATTCTGATTTATTCTGACTTTAAATTAAATTCTTATATTTAAAGTTGGAAGGAAATAAATGGAAAGAAGAGTTATTAGAGTGGGACAGTAAATGGGCGACAGCACAACAAGAGTTGGAAATTATGCGAAAATTGGGTAAAGATCAAGAATTCCTTCAAGGACAAATAACTGAAATGTCAGTACAAATAGATAATGAAAGAGAAACTTGGGAAAAAATTAAAGGAGAATTGGAGTTGCAATTGAAAAAATGGCAAAAAGATGCACAGGATTGGAGAGAAAAGTAAAAAAAATTTTATTAAAATTGGCACATGTTCAGAAAAGGGTCCTGAAAATTCTGATTGGAATTTATCATTTTATTAATCGAAACTATTCGATAAATTAACTTGAAAAGTTAATAGTTACCGAAAATGTAACGTAATCCAAAACAAAAATTAGAAAGCGTAAAAAGTTGATGGGTGTCTAAATTCCATAGGGTTTATGTTCTAAATAAAAGCCATAAAATTAAAAAAATTAGAAGTGAATTATCAACGTGGGCAGTGCAAGAATTAACAGAGCAACTAAAAAAATTGCAAAGAGAAAAAACTGATTTACAACGAAAAACGGCAATATTGGAAGAACAAGTAAATGGAGAAGCAATTGAATTTAATCGTCGCTTTAAGGAACGTGAGAGAATACAAAATGAATTGTTGACTGATAATACTAGGCTATATCAGATGTAAATAAATATTTAATACTGTTTCTTAATGAAAACATAATTTCCGGAAATCTTAAAATTAACTCTCCTGAAAATTTATAAAACTAAATTAAACTATATTTTCTGAAAAATAAAAAAAATTTGATAACTCAACTGAATTTCTTTTATTTTTTCTACAAAGTTATGTAAGATCCATAAAAATATAAGAAGAATAAAAAAATAAAAACAATTCTACAAAAAATTAAAAATATTAATTATTTTAATTAAAGAAATGACCAACTTGAAAATAAATTTAAAGAATTAAAAGAAGAAAATGAGAAGTTGAACGAAAAATTGTTAATCAATGAAAAGGAAAGTGACAAAAAATTGGAAGAAATTAAAATTGAATTTAATGAAAAGGTTTAAAGAATAGAGAATATTTTTCTGAATTTTAATTTTTAAATTTAAGGAAAATAAATTTAATGAATTTTTGACTGAAAAAGAGGCAAAAATTGAAGAAATGGAGGGGAAAATAAAGGAATTGACTAAACAAAAATTGGATTTACAAGCAAAGCTACAACAATTAACAAATCATTCTCAAATAACTGAAGGTGGGAATGATCCTCTTTTTGCTTATACACAAGACTGATAAGGAAAAAATAATTTATTAATGGCTAATTTAATGAAAATTTGTATTATATTTTATGTAAAAATATTTATCGAGCAAGATTTTAATTAAAAAGGAAGAGAATCTTTTAAATATTAAAAATTTAATTTTTGATTTGGTGTCCACTCGAAGTAAAATATTGATGGGGATCTAGCTACCATCATTTGAAATGCTTACTATTAGGGGTTTAGGATCTAATTGAAGAGATGAATGCAGCACCTGCACGGAGCGAGGAAAGGTGTCTTGCATTAAATGCCAGGGAAGGACAATGCCTGTTCGAGGCTAAACTAAATGCCTGTTCGTGATTAAACTTTTACTTCTTTCTCACCACATTTGTTTTATAGCAAGAAATTTCCTTTTAAAAATGAGGAAATTTCTTAACAATTTCCACATTCTATCTACAAAAATTATTTTAATTTATTTTTATTTAAATAAACATTTCACTGGGAATATTTGTTTTACATATAAATGAATAACTTCTCTTTTAAACTTTATTTTATTTTACTCCATTTCTGTTTTTATTGTTTGTTGCTTTACTTGCATTTGTTGTTGTTGCCGTTTACGTCTTCGACATTCTGAATGAGATGAAGGCATTAAATTTCCCGTCTCTCTAAATCTTTAAATAATTTATTAAAAGAATATTTTTTCGAAATTTCAATACCTTGTAATAATTTTCGAAACACAACCATGTGATATACACAATTGCTTAGAGATAGCATTAACTTTCATACCGCCATGGAAAAGCTGAATTATTTTTGCTCTTTCTTCCATACTTAATGGACGGCCTAAATAATATAGAAATTATTTTTATAGAATAAATACTCAAAAAATACCTGGACAATAGGACCTTCCGTAGAGATTTGTACCTCGGCCAGATGCTGGGCAAAAATATTAAAATGTTTATTAATTAAATAATAAAACATGAGTTAAAAGAATTTATTGGATTTTTATAAAAGTATTTTAAATTATTTAAACTTTAGTGTATCTCAAAAATACAACCATAACTTATGCATAAGGATTATCAGATTTTGTTTGTCATTAAACTATGCCTTCCATTATTTACAACAATTACTTTAATTCAAGCCTAGGCCCATCAATATAAACCTAATATAATATACTTAATTAACACCACCTTTGTCAACATTTCTCTTTCTTCGTACTTTATTGTTGTTACTACATTCATTTTTGCAATTGTTCTGATTATTTCTTGCCCTTTTTACTGTTGTACATTGTTGTTGCTGATTATTATTTAATATTAAATGATTATAAAATCCTAATTGATGCGAACAAGAAGAAATAATTGAAGAATTATTACAAAAAATATTAGAGTTCCCGGGGCTTATTGAGGAAGAAGAGGCGGCAGATGATGATGAAGAGGAAGAAGAGTAATATATAGTGGATGGAATTGAGGCTGAATATTCCATTGGGATTAGAAATGCTGGTGGTTCTTCTATTGGGGTTGTTGTTGATGAAATTGTAGAGGGAAAGGTAGAGGAATTGGTTGCAAAAAGGCATGGACGAGAAATGTCTGTATCAGGCTCGATACCCTTAAATTTAAAAAGTATTAATGAGGTAAACTTTAATGTTGAAAATGATTATCGTTCTCTTTTTAAAATTTTGTTTTTATTCCTTACATTAAGCCAGGCATAAAAATCACGTTCCAATGCAGCTGGAGAGCTTGTATCAATTAAACATCGACAATTCCTTCGAAGTTGCTCCTCTGTTATTTTTGCATTTTTAGAGGTAGAAGTCCAATTTGAAGTTTCTTCGATTCGTTCAATTTTAATTTTATTCATTTTAATTTTCTCAGGCTTTTTAGCAGTACAAATAAATTTTATTTTGAAGGAAACTGTGTGGCCATTCTTTAAAAGTTTTCAATTTTCTTGGAAGAAAATAAGAAAAAAGTGAAAGTTGGTATGTATTGTTGTTGTTGTTTTGTGAGTGGATGATTATTGCGAAGAGTAGCAACAGCCGCGGGGGGCGACAGGTCGTTGGGGCCATATAAGTTGATCGGCAGCAAAAAAAGGAAAAAAAGAGACTAGTGCTTTAACCCTAAGGTTGTTGTTGCTTTTGATGTTTATTTATTTTTTGCTTTTATTTCTTTTCTACGACTTCCACGCATCTTTGTCTAATATTCTTCTTACCTTTGATGCTTATTTTCTTCCCATTTGGCCAAAAAGTCTAGGCCAGTTTTCAGAGGAGTGCATTCGATGAATATTTTTTCTTCTTTGCGCTTCTTTCAAAAATGAAAAAAAAAGTTTACAAAAAAAGAGAAATTTATTATTTAATGGGGAAAATCAGGATTTGATATGTAATTGTGAATTCATTGGGAATTAAACTTCTTTTTTATTTGAAGAGTTTAATATTTAAAATTTAAATTGTTTGGGACTTTATATGATTAACAGCTAAAACTTCAAATATTATCTCTATTGGCCCTTTAAAACCCAAAGTAAAAGATAAGGAGGTTGTGCAAAAGTTTATACTATCAACTCAAAATTTAATAAAAATTTCTATATCTCGATAAATTAACTTCAATGATGGCATTATTAGCCATAGAGGGGTTTATAATCTCGTCATTTATATTCATTCAGTTGCTGAACAAAAATACCTAAATTAATAAAAGACCTTCCATTTAATATACCTACTTTATTAAATCTTTCTCCAAATTTTTCTTTAATTCCTTTTCCTTTCTAAATTTGCATTCTTTTGATTTTTTTTAAAAATAAGAAAATAAACAAAATAGCTAACAAATTAAAGGAATTGTGCGTATATTAACTAACAAAGTTGCGCAGCACGCGACTTTTCCAACTTGAGTCATTCCACAAAAACTTTTATTTTTGCCCTAAACATCTTGTTTTGCTTCTTCTTTTTCCAATTTAGCAATTTTTGTGGCTGCGCCCTTTGAGCCTTTTTTTAATGTTTTTATGAATGGATATTGAGGCATTAATGCTTTTATTATAATAAAAGACGACAAAAAACTTTTCTTTTCCAAAACAAGTTGAATAAAATAAAATATATGCAGGTACCCATATAAATTTTATTGAAAAATGAAAAAAAATATTCGGAAATGAGATAAAATAAATTTAATTTGATCTATTTCTTCTTAATAATAAAAGGTAAAAAATAACTGTGTTAGACCGAATGGTTTTTGATGTTTATTTGGTAATTCTTCGGCTTACGTCTCCTTTTTTACGTTCTATTTTTTCATTTTCTATGAAATTTCTATGAATCTTTTGTATACATTTGAAGGAGCTCTTCGAGCTGAGTCGAACTGCACTAGAATCATCGAAATCTCTTAAATCAACATAGTTATGAGCATTTGTTTTAATCCCTTTCAACATCACAAAAAGCATATCCACAGAGGATTTAGCTTCATAATTTTGTTCAAAATCGCCAAATCTAACCGATCATAGTATCAATCTACCCAGCTCTTTCGAATGATCTCTAAATTATTATATGTATGTCAAGCAAAAATGCTCAAAATTCAGGTAAACATTATAAAAAAAGGGGGGGCGTCAGCCGAAGAATTGCCGTTTATTTTTATTAAAAATGATAAAATTCGTTCAAAATTGTTAACTATAATTTTAAATAATTTTTAAAATTTAATGAAGAGGACAGATAATAATGAAACTAAAATTATTAAATTCTCAATTAAAAAAAAATAAATATTACGCATTATTAGAAACAGCTTCAAACACATTTTTAGTCACCCAATAAATATTCAATACATTTTTTGAATTATTTAAATGATTAACAAATAAATATTTTGGAATAATCAAATTAATAATTTTATAATCTTAATAAATTAATAAGAAAAAAGACAAATTAAACACAAAATAAGAAAATCTTATGATTAAGTAAATATTAAAAAACATAAGAACATTCCCTAAAATAAATTATAACGACAACAAAATTTTGTCAAAAACACAATTAATTTAAACAAAAAATTAATTCTTTTCTCCCTCATAATTGCTAAAAGCTTCTTTGCTCAAATTTTTGACAGATGTTTCATTTTCTTCTACAAATTCCAACATCCATTCAGGCACAGATTGTCTAGAATCTTGCAAAACCTTTAAAAATATTTTCCATATAATTTTTAAATAATTTCCCCCTCACTTTAACAAAATAACTCGCATTTCTTTTATCATTAATACTTGACGGGTCAAAATAAGAAATTGCTGCCCCAACATTTCCAATTCTCCCTGTTCGACCTATTCGATGAATGTACTGAAAAAACATTAAATATTCTATTTCCGGAAATGCAATCCCTTATCCGGAAAGGCTTCTTTTACATTAGGAGTTTCCGTAAAGAATATTAATCTCTCAGACTTAAATATAGTCTCTCTAGGGAAAAGAGAAATTAGAATTTATTCTTTTCCGTAAATATATTAAAATATTTGCTAATTTCTGGAATTCACAAGTACAATTTTTCCTGAAAGAATTTAAATCAAAATTAAGCCCATTTTGCATAGAAAAATATAATTTCAGGAAAAGATCAAAATTTTCCACAATTATTGTAAATATCTGTATATTACCTCATTTTGTGATCCTTGAAATTTAGAAAAATTAAAAATATTTTCTTTAAATAAAACCTCTAAGATCCCTTGACGGCAAATCATAATTAATTACATATTGAACATTAGGAAAGTTAAGGCCCCTGGCCCCAACATCTAAAATATTATTATTTACTCAAAACCCCCCTTAAATTTACCTGTAGCTACCAAAACGTCACATTGATCTGTCGCAAATTTACTAACTGCTAGATATCTCATTTTAAGTGTTAAATCCCTTTAATCAATTCTTTAATTAATTTTAAATTAATTACGAATTATAGCTCGAAGCACGTATATTGTTATCATTTAAAGTTAACCCTAAACGATAGGAAAGGCGTTTTTGTTCGACAAAAATAATTGTTTTTGGTACTTTCCAATAATCATCTATGCAAAAATTAAATAATTTAAAGAAATTCTTTTTAAAAAGTACCCCCATTAGGTTGTGGTACAAGACGTGTTTTTTCATGTTTAAGCAAAAATTCAAGTAAAGTATCTTGTTTTCCATTAATTCCATTTAATGTATGTTTATTTACCTTTTTTAAATAAAAATATTTTTTTCAAAAGTCTCTTCAAAAAAACTTTCAAAAAAGTCTGTTCAACAGTATCTGCAGCAGAGTTAACCTGCCCAATTTGAATCTGAACAAAATCGTCACGAAGAAAACTTTGAACCAAATCGTTAATTGAATGTTCATATGTCGCAGAAAACATTAATACACGATGAGTTGGGTACTTGGAAATTTTTAAGAAAATAATTTTGAATTAAAATTATTTTTAATAAATTTCCGGAAAATTTTAAATTATTTTAATTGTTTTCTCCGAAAATAATATTCATTTAAACTTAAGGAGACTATGGTTCGATGCCAGGCATCGTTAGTAGTTGCTTTAGTGTAGCCATGTACTTAAACAGGTAGCACGCACCGAAAGGAGGAGGAAATCAGAGTTTAGCTTTGATTGTAAATCTCGAGACAGAAAGGTATTGGCCAGGGAACGAGCCGCCACGATTCCTGAAAATCGGGAATTCCCGACGTTTTTTGGGTCGAGATCCCGGTTTCCCGAAATCGCGAATTTCAATTTATGTTAGCTTGTTCCATGGTATTGACTATCATATAAATCCTTAACCCTCCTCCTAAGTGCATAAATAGCCCTTGTGTTTGATTTGATTAAACAAAACCCATCCAATATTTCTGGATGTATAAAACATTTAAAGCTTTCCAGAGAAAAAAAAATAAAAATTAAAAAATAAATTACAATATTCTTTTGCTGTTTAATTTCTTTTACGCAGCTATAAAAATTATCAACCTAAAAATATAAAATTAAACAAAAATTATTTTAAATATTTTAAACTTTAAGAAGTTTATCTGCCTCATCTAATACCAAAAATCTCAATTCTTCCAAAGATATCTAAATTTAAAATTAATTTTTTTCCCTCCAATATTCCCTAAACAAACATATTTTTTTTCAACAAATTGAGAAAGTCTTCCACAAGTTGCTATAAAAATATCACAACCCTTAGTTAACTCTGCTACACTAGGCTTCATTGGCTTAAAATTAAAAAAAATATTTTTTTTAAATTTCATTCAAAATTCCTCACAATATCCCCAAAAGTATAAGAAACAGTTACTCCAGTTCCTTCAAAAAAAATAAATTCCTTTAAATTAAATAATTTATTCTACTTAAAGAAAAAGCACAAGCATCATCATATAATTGTTTAACCAATTCTTTTGTTGGAGAAACAATAATAGCATAAGGAGTATAGCTATTTGTATCAAATCCCCGTTTTCTCGAAAAATGATGTAATCTACTGATAATTGGTAAAAGAAAAGCAGCAGTCTTTCCTGAGGAAAAGATTTTGTTTTAAAAAAATTAATTAATTAATTAACCGCTGCCAGTTTGTGCATGACACAATAAATCATCTAAAAAATAAATTATTTAAATAATTTAATAATCATTTAAAAGACTTTTCTTTTTCGTTATAAGAGGAATAACAACTCGTTGAACGGGCGTTGGTTTCTTTAATTTTTTAAGTTGAACATTAAGCATTAATTCGGCACTAAAACTACATTGATCGAAGCTTTCTATTCGTCTATAAAATTTTGAAAATTATTTTTTAAGGCAAAATAAATAATGGAAATATTTGTCCGGAAAGTTAACAATTATTGTAATATTAATAATTATGTAATATTTAGGGAGGATGTGTACTAATCCTCATCCTCATAATATTATGAGATATTAGGGGACGAATATTTATCAATCGTTAGGATAATCATTTTAATAAAATTATATTTTTCGTAAAGATAATAAATTTTAATTATTTATTAAGGAATGTAAAATCCTCTAGAGAATATTATTTTACAAAACTCAAATATTTTTTTCCAGTCTTTCCAGGAAGTAATATTCTCCAAGAAATTCTAACTTTTTACAAAAAAAATTTCCTTTCTAAAATTTTATTTATAAAATTTACTCGAATAGAACATCAGTCCCGTCACAATTTAACACAGCCGTTGCTTCTTCATAAACTTCACAAATTTCATCAAACATTTCCCCTTCCTTTACTTGTTTATTTTCATCAAAAAGTTCCCATTCTTCTGCTTTAGGTGGCAAAAACTTTTCCCTTTTTGCTTTAAATTTCAAAGATTTTTCAAAAATATTTTAATTAAATAAATACTTTGGGGTTTTTCTTTATTTGAATTATTCTCTGAAATAAATCGAGGAGCAAAAGTACCAAACTAAAAAATTATTTTTAATTAAATCCAACCAAAAACCTCATTTCGTTGACTCCCAACATTTCTCTTATTTTCAATTTTTCCAAGAAATGTTTGGCTATTATTAGCAGAATTAAAATTATTTATTGAATTAGCATTTGACCAGTCATTTGTCCAATTATTGTTTGAACAATCATCGATTTTATTATTTTGATTGGTTTTTTCTGAACCAAAATTTTGGGAGGATTTTTCATCTAAAATTATTATTCTTTCAATTAAATTTTTAAAATTTTCTTCGCCTTTTAGACTCGGATTTGTATTTAACCAACTTTGGCAAGAAAATGTACTTGGAATGTCAAATATATGATGTCGATTACTCTTTGATGTCATTATTTAGAATTTTTTTAAATAATTATGTATGCATTTAATAGTCAAATTTCCTAAAAATATTTAAAGAAATTTAGACACAAATGTATTAATGCAAATATTATTATTTGCATTATTTTAACGAAAAGTTAAGGCAATAATTTTCTTTTAGAAAAGTATAAACTTAAGACAATCTTAAAAATTGCATAATAATTTTAATATTTATTTCAGAAAGCTTTTAGCTGTTTTAAAATCCCACCACAACTAATAATAATTTTTTATTTAAACCTTTCCCCCAACAACAAACTCAACATACAAACTCTTCCCTCATTTTTAGGCAAAGAAATATTTTATGAGAAATACAAAGTTAGTTAGTAGCCCCAGTATTTCCTTCATTCAATAAATTGATTTTACTTTCCTCGCTAACCACATTTTGTCAATTTCATCGATTCTCATCGACTTTATTGCGCTAGCTAGTTGGTATCCGAAAAGGGCCAATCGTTAAGAATCAATTCATTGATTCAAATTGACTTTATTGAACATTAACGATATTTAATGGAAGGATATATTGAATTTGAGAATTGGCATAGGAGGAAAGAAAAGGGAGAGAGAGAGAGAATGCAATGGACCTCACTTGCTTCTTATTAGACTAATGTAAAAAAGAGTTTTGTGGAAAAGTTAAATTTGTAAAATAGAATTGAATATTTTTTAAATAATTCATACAGTATGTGTATATTTTTGGCAAAAAATTTAAAGGCTTAACCAATTTCTAAAGGAATTTATTTGCCAAAATCCTTGTAGTACATCTTTTTCAAAACAAGTTTCAAAAAATTCTGACATATTTTGACACAACGAATTTTAACCTGATGTCTTTAAAGAAAACTACTTATAAGACCAAATTCATACTGAAACAGGAATCTAGCTGATCCTAAGATATCTTTGAATGCAAGCAAAAATGGTTTACATTTTTGGTTTGTCAATTTGGATATGTAAAAAAACTTCATCTGACTTAAAAACTGTTTAAAATCGAGAAATCTGTCTCAACTTCATTCAAGTATCTAATAATTCATTTAATGGAATGTTATACATGGAAAAACACCGGTAAAACTGTCGATGGTCTTGAAACTTTAAATGCTAAATATATATATTATTTCTACATACATATTATTTCTCTAAAATAATTTAAATAAAATTTTCTAACTTTATTTAAATAGCTGTTAAATACTTTTTTTATTAATAATACTTATTTTCCAACTTGAAAATATAAAAAATAAATCTCAATCAATTAAATATATTTTTAAATTTAAATTAAAAATGAAATTAATTAAATTTTATTTTTCTATATTTTTTATTTTAAATTTTGAAATAAAAGTAGCTTTAAGTAAAACTGAGTTATGTAATGATGGAAGAACACCTTTATCTTATCGTATGTTAATTTTTTTGTTAAATAATTTTTAAAATTATAATTAAAAAATATTTAATCTTTGAAATTTGAAAGAATTTATTTTTTGATGCATTTTTAGTCTAAATAAGTGTTTTTATTAAGGGTTTACTTATAAATGTTTTTAGTCTGTATTATTTTATAAAACAGAATCTTAGCTATCAATTAATTTTTTCTAAAATTTAACCCAAAATCTGGCTCAGATTTCATTAAGATTTTGATTTACAGTCTTTTCAATTATAATTCTATAATATTTATAGCTTGTTTTCAACAGCAAAAAATATGCCAATGGAATACAAGTATGGGGTGTGAACAACATGGACTTTACCTCTTTTGCTGTTAATTTAATAATAATATTTTTTATTAAATTTTTATTTTCTTTAAATTTAAATAAAAATTTAAATTTTTAAAATAGGTAATAAACTTTTAAGAAAGTTAAAAAAAAAGAATTGAAATTTAGGCCCACATTTCAACCCAGAAACAACAAAAACAATCTCAACAACTCAAATTACCTCCACAACTATTGCCTCTACTGTTTCACACTGCACAGATAATTATAAACAGTTGAGAGAATTTTTAGAATTAATTAAAAAAATAAAATTTTAGATGTAAATTTTGGTCTTCACGTGGACTTTGTCAACATGTTAATTATTCTGATTGGACAAAGGCAATGTTATGTCCCGAATCTTGTGGTTTGTGCTATTTAATTACAACCTCCTCAACAGTCGGTGAGAATTTTTTCTAAAAATATTTTGAAAGAAAATTATGTAATTTAAATAAAAATTTTAGTTTCTACCACGACTGAAGAACAATTGCTTAATTTAATTGAAAATGAAGAGATCAAAAATAAACAAGAAAGTACCTCTACAACAGTTACTTATTCTACAGTTAAAAAAGAAATTAAAGACAGTAACTTTGAAAACGAAATCCCCATTAAATGGG
Organism: Meloidogyne enterolobii; assembly: GCA_963681835.1. NCBI lineage: Eukaryota > Metazoa > Nematoda > Chromadorea > Rhabditida > Meloidogynidae > Meloidogyne > Meloidogyne enterolobii. The sequence continues at coordinate 252,162 of CAVMJV010000023.1, forward strand.
GAGAAGTAGACGATGAAAATGAATATAAAAAAAGATTGGATGAAACTTCAAATACAGAAGAGAAGGAAAAATCAAAAAATTCTCAAGACTCCGAGAATATTGAAGAAGAAAATACTACTAGTATTACAACTTATTTATATTCTACAGTGACAAATAAAGGAATTGAAGAAGGTAATCATTTTGAGAAATTAAAGAATTTATGGGGGAATTTATATTTTAACTAAAATTAGTTGTGTATCTTTTAATTTTTTTATTTTTCTAGTAACAATAAATAAAATTAAATTTCAGCCCCTCCAGCTGAAATCCTAATTAAATGGGGTGAAGTAGATGATGAAAATGAATATAAAAAGAAATTGGACAAAAAATCTAATACTAATGAAAAGGAAAAAGTTATAAACAAAAATATTCAAGAAAATTATACAAAAACAACTTTATCTCATTCTGAAGAAGAAATTCATGAAAGTAATTAATTATTTTTAATTTCTAATATAATTTTTTGTTAAAAATTATTTTAATCTTTTAATTTTAACAATAAAATTTCAGTTTTTACTACCACAACAGAAAAACAACAATTTAATTTAAATACGGAAGAGCCGGCCGAATTGAAGGTTAAAGAAAACAATGAAGAAACAACTCCTCTATCAGTTCAAGAAAATAAAGAATTATTAAATAAACAAAAAAAGAAAGAAGAAAATTTAAAAGAATTAAAAGAATTAATTAAACAAAAGTCGAAAAATGTTAAAAAATTAAATGAAGAAATTGAAAAAATGGAAGAATTAAAAAATAAAAATAAAAAAACAAAAATTTTAAATAAAATTGAGGAAAAAGAAGAAAATTCTTTAGAAGAAATTCGAGAATTACAGAGAGAAGACATAAAAATAGATAATTTAATTAAAAATGATGAAAGGATTAAAAAGGAACATTTAAAGGAATTAAAAAGAATTGTTGAACAAAAAAGAAGAATTGTTAATAAATTAATTGAAGAAATTGAGGAAATTGAGAAGGAAAAGAAACAAAGAACTACTTTGGGACCTTTAATTAATTAATTAAATTTTACTAAATATTTATTATATTTTTATATTAAATATTTATTTAATATTTTTGTTTAGGGTCTTTGGTAGGGGATAAAATTAATTAGAAGAAAATAAACAAGGGGTTCTTTGTTGAAAATTAATTTTGGAAGAGTTTGGGCATGTAAAAACTTTTAATTTTACTTTATTCAAACAGGACTTTCCTGAGCCCGAATTTCCCGACGCCTCTAGTTTTCACATTTAAAATTTGGGCAGAGGCTTGGATATAATAAAAAATTAGAAAATTTTCTGATTCTTTAAATTAAAAATTTATTTAAATTACATATTGCTCCAAAAACACAGCAAAAATCTAATATAAATAGGAAAATATTTTTTATAAGCAAATACGCTCTTCTTTGTTTGCGAAGCATCGAAATTTCAGATTTGCCCGTTCTACTTCGTACCAAGTACGAATTACACATCTTGGTACGAGCGTATATAGGAATGATCATATAAATATGAGGAAATTTTCAAAAAAAACTAAAAATCTGGTAAATATACATATATTCACGTTGATTTACCTTACACAGTTAATTAGTCTACAATACATTCTTAAAATATTTCGGTTCATTTTAAGTCCATTTTCAATAATTTTCTTACAAAATTAATTTAATATATGTATTATTATTCTCTTTAATTTTTACTCAAAATATCTTTGTTTGCCCAGCTTGTTTTATATATTTTTATTTTACGCCGTTCATTTTATTTCATAATTATTGAAAATAAAAAACAATATTTTTTTAAATTTATTTTTCTCTACAAGTATTCAAGCTTTTATTTTTTTAAACAAATATATTTTTCCCCTAAATAATCTTTGTTTATTTACTTTTTTTTATTCTTTTATTTTCATTCTACTAAAATTTAACTGAACAAGATAAAGCTTTTGTCAATAACTTTTTGGAGACTACTTAACGCTCGTTTTTATTTTATTATTAGCTTTTTTTACGTTTACGTACATCTTTTCTTTTGTAATAAATAAGAGAGTTAAGCCTAACTCTCTCTGATTCTTAAAATAATTTTAAAAAATCAGATAATAAATTTCAAACAGAAATGTTTTTTCTAAAAGAGATGCTTGTATATAATATGTATTAAAATATCTGATAAAAATTTTTAATCTTTTTACTTTTTTTTCCATTTTTTAACTACTCAGAATCAGCTAAATTCTTAAAATAATTAAAATGCCGCGAACAATCGAACACAAAATAAAATTAATTGGATCTACAACTCCTTCCTCTATCATATCTGAATATGGAACTGTTGAACGGAAGAAGAGTCCTTCCAATTTTGATAATGAAATACTACATTCCCGTGGAAATGAAAATAATATTAGAAGTCATGTTAGTGTTAAAAATAAAATTTTCTTTATCTTAAAATTAAAAAAAAATTTCAGTAAAAACTTTTTTTTAATTAGTCAGGTAATAGAAAGGCAAACGAAATTACTTATGGAAAGGAGAGCTTTGAGAGGAACTTACATTACTCCCCTAATGAGGTATTTTTATGTAGCTACAAAAATTTATTCGAATGTTTAAATTGTACATTCCAAAATTCTAATTATTTATTTAAATAATATTTAAAATAAAATTATTAAAGATTGAACGTGAACAATTTTCTTGTCGAACTTTTGGAGAGAGATGCTCTTTAGGCGGTGAGGACAGCGATAAGAAAGACAGGTAAATTTTCTGATTTTTACCTAAATATAATTAAATTTTGAATTACAATTTTTAATAAAATAAACAATTAAACACAAAATAATTTTATATCAAATTTTAAAAGTAAAATTACAACTTCTGATTAGTAGATTTGAAAACAAAAATAAAAATGCCTTAAAACCCATCCACCCAATTAACCACAATTACGATAATTCTGATCCATTTTCTCATCCAATGCATAATGATAATGAATGGAATGTTTTTGATAGTGATGATGATATTAGTAGAGATGTAATGAATGTGAAAGAGGGGGTAAGAATTAAATATAGTTCAAGGAAATTTTGGGGAATTTGTTTTAAAATTAAATTTTTAAATTTCTTTCCCATAGACCCGCTAAATAAATTTGGGATTAAATAACCAAGTTAAATAACACTTGTTCAAAGTTCTGTTAAATCCCTTCTCTTAAAGAAAATTAATATAAAATTATATAAATATTATTTTAAATAAGTTGCCAAGACTAACTCCATCCAAACAAATTAATTCAAGCAATGAGAGAAGAATATCTCCTAAAATTATTGTTCCAGCAGAACAAAATAAACAATTTTATCAAAATAATTATTTACCAAATAATATTCAATCTCCTCCACCAATGAAAAGAATCATTAAAAAATCACGTTTGGTCAGTATACATGATGGTAGACCATTAAGCGATTTTGTGGAGACTGTGCATTATGAGCCGATAAATTATTGTTAGTATTTTTTTTAATTAAATTTTTTAATTTCAAGTATCCTCCTCATCTCCTTCTCAAATTTCTTCTAATTTAAAAAACTTTGAAAAACCTAAGAATTATTATTGCTCTTCTTGTTCATCATCTGAAGATGAAGAAGAAAATAAAAATTTAAAAGGGAAGAAAAATAAAATAGTTAATCAATCATTAAATAATAATGATTTAATTAATTTAACTCAAAATCCATTATATTCTTCTTTTTGATAGTTTAAAGTTGTAGTTTATGAAAAATCTTCACTATCAAATATTCTCTCGTTTGTAAATAAATTTTCTTCGGTCTTAAAGAGTAATTACAAATTAGGGTCTTTAATAAAAAAATTTTGATTAAATTCTAACTATGAATTATTAACTATACATATTTACTCTAAAATAAAAATAAGTAAGGTCACCTATTGTAATCTAATTGACCATTATTTTGTAACATACCTATCTAGATACGTATTTTAAAGTTTTACAGTCTCGATCCTTCCTTAGAAAATTTTATTTATCAATAAAGTTTTTAAAAATGACTTTATTGACCTTTTAAAAAATAATATCCATTATATTCTTCTTTTTGATAGTTTAAAGTTGTAGTTTATGAAAAATCTTCACTATCAAATATTCTCTCGTTTGTAAATAAATTTTCTTCGGTCTTAAAGAGTAATTACAAATTAGGGTCTTTAATAAAAAAATTTTGATTAAATTCTAACTATGAATTATTAACTATACATATTTACTCTAAAATAAAAATAAGTAAGGTCACCTATTGTAATCTAATTGACCATTATTTTGTAACATACCTATCTAGATACGTATTTTAAAGTTTTACAGTCTCGATCCTTCCTTAGAAAATTTTATTTATCAATAAAGTTTTTAAAAATGACTTTATTGACCTTTTAAAAAATAATATAGGTACATATATTTAATTCATTAATTAGAAAATTTTAAATAACAAAAATTCATTTAAGTGGAGTAAATATTTATATGTAACATTTAATTAAGCAGATGTTTAATTTTAAATTATTACTTTGAAAATTAAAAATTGAGTAAATAAAAGTTTAATAAATATGTATTTAAATTATATATTATTTAATTCAACATCTGCTTTTAAATGAATAAGAAAGATTACTTTAATTTTTTGTTAAAATTAAAGAATGTAAATTACAATTAAACTTTTTTAATATTTATGAATTACAAATTTTTCTTTTTAAATATCGTCATGCATTTTATAATTCAATAAAATTTTTAATATTATTTGAATTAATTAATAGGGAATTTTAATAACATTTACTTTTCTTTTAAATTAATTTGACTAAATTTTATTTTATTATATAAAATTCTTCTAATCTCTTGATTTATCAACTGTTTTTAAATTAAAAAGAAAATTATTTTAAAATATGAATACTAGTACACAGACTGCTTCTACTAATATATCAGCGGGATTAAATGTATATATTTTTGAAATTTAACATTTTAATTTCAATTAATTTCCTCCCATTTATCATTTAAGTAATAAAAATAATGTAAGACAGAATCGAATCCCGAAGGTAATACCGAGCAAATTGTGTATTTTGTATAGAGGTTCAATGTCCAATATTATTTCCGATATTTTCATGTGAACAAACATTTTATCCCTCCCACTTTACAACTGTTTAATTCCTTTGTTCTCACTTACAATTGGTTCTTTATTATTATTGTTAGCTTTCCCTTTTATTCCATTATTATTATGTTTTAGCTAACTGATATTTTATTATTCGTATTTTCCTAGTTTGTAAATAAAGCGTTTTATTACTTCGGTGTGTTTCGGTGTTGGGAAGAATCCGAAGGACTTGATCAACCCTAAGGAGCTTCTAGGATTGTCCCGATCACATCCTCCCCGTTACAATATCCCTTAACATCTGGGTATGGTTCAGCCGCTTCGGCGCAGAATATAAAGAATTAAGAAAGTATAACATCTAACTAGGGATCCCATTTTACTGGTAGCACCGGCTAAGATCGTCACCGGGGGAGTAACGGGGAAAATTTAAAGGAAAAACTAGGCAAATCCCGAAAATAATAATTTAAAAAAAAAAGGGTAAACCGGTATATAAATTAAAATTGGTATAGGGCAGTGCACTTAAGTCCCAACCTTCGGGTTAAATATACATTATAAAAATAAAATTAAAAAAAATATTAATAAATTAAAAATCATATAAATATAAATATATAAATATAAACTTATAAAAATAAATTTTATATAAATATAAATTTAAATTTTAATAATAAAAGTTAGAGATATTAGTGTAAAAATAACCTTCGGGGAAAATACTCAAAAAATTATATATATTATCCATAGTTAGATTTGATGAAAAATACACATTTTGGAATTCAACTCATTCGGTTTGTCTTGTTACACTATCTCCTCTATTAGCATTTACATCAAAATTTACAAGGAAATTGAATTGCTTTTTATCCACGAAATAAGTGTATTTTAGCTTTATCTTTAGATTAGTTTATCCTGACACTTTGTACTTACTCCTGAATAAATTTTCAATTTTTCAACAATTTTTGCTTAACAAAGAAAAAAGTTTAAAGTCCTTTGCAAAGTTTCAAAATTTTTTTTCCCTCTTTCTCTTTATCATAAAATTTATAAAAAAAAAGCTTTCTCATCCATTACACTTTATTTTAAAAAATAATAAATTATTAATATATAATAATAGTCAAAAGATATAATCAGGCGAGAACAATTTCCTTTTAAAAAAAAAATAAGGAAAAGCTTTTACACAATTAATCATAAAAAACATTAAAAGCTTTCCTGACCAAGAGTAAAAATAATATTTTTATTTACATTATTTATAAATTTTTATTTCTTTTAAACTGAAGAAACGATTTTCCTCTCTATTTTTATTAAAAAAATATATATTTTTATTTGTATTTACTTTGATAATTTTGTTTCAGAAATTTATCAAATTAGACAAAAAATCTTCTTATTTACCAATCTTATTTTATTTCATCAAAATCTACAAAAAATTCTCTTTCGGGAGTGCAATTTTGTTCATTGTGAGTTTAAAAAAAAAGGGATTTAATAGATTAGTAAAAATTAATTTTTAAAATAAAGATTTATCAATGGTTTCCTATAAATTTAAGAAATCCTTTTTCGTAACTCCTTTCTTCAATCCAGTCCCCTTTTGAAGAATTCTTTCCCCTAAATTCTGATATTTCTATTTTTAATATATATATTAATATTGTGATATTTCAGTAAGTTGTGAACAAATCCGAGTTGGGTGTGAATTCAATTGGTGGGCGAATTATTATCTGGCGTGGATTTAAGGTATATTCTTAGTAAAAAAAATATTAAGCCAATCTAATTATTAAAAAAAAAAACTAATTTTCGTTTATTTTCCCTCATTTTTTAGTCAAACTCGCACTTCTTTTAAAAGTCAACTAATTAACTATTTTCTTCCTTCTAAAATATTTTTTTATTTCATTTCAAATCTCCTATTTCTCTATAATTTATCCTTTACATACTTTATTTTTCCCCAATATTATATTTAAACTAATCAATTGAAAATATTTAAGAAATTCTGGTAAATAAGTTGATTCACAAAATTCAAAAAATTTTGTATTTATAGATAGATTTAAAGGCTTTACTCCTATTTTAACAATTATTTTTCTAAATATTTTCTTTTCTCCTATTATTCGGCAAAGAAAAGTCTTTTGTTACAATTTAAAAACTAAATTATTTACCAAAAAAGGGGAATTATCAATCAGGAAGCTGAAAAGAGAAAGAGCAAAACACAAAAAAGCGTACAAAAATACTTTTTAATGTGCTGAATTGTTTAGCACTTTAGGCAATATTTCAGATATATTTTTTTAATTTTAGATACTGCCTTTCTTATTTTCGACTTTCTAAACATTATTTTATTTCCACTATTTATATCACTTAAAAGTTTACTAAAAAAAAAAAATTGCTTTACAATATTCAGTCGACCTATAAATTCTGTCACATTTTTTGGAAATTCTCCTAATGTTTTATAAAACAACTTAAGTCGATTTATCTTACGTATAAGTTTAGTAAAGTAAAAAAAAAAAAACCAGTTACACTTCATAAATAAGTACTTCGGTCTAAATAAACGGTCATATTTTAAGATAGATTTAGATTAATTATTTTTGATTTTTAAACGTTTATTTTCCTAAAATCATTATTTTTCCCTTCTACTCATATAATTCAAATGTAAAGAACTTTTTTTTTTATTTAGAAATTTCTGAGTAAGAAGAATAAGAAATAATTCAATTTATTTCTCGTATTGTTCGTTTTTAGTGTTTTTTTAACTGTAGAATCAATTTAGCATTTATTCCTACAAAAACAATACATATTCATCAATTATAGTCTAATTTGTCCAATACAGCACATTCCTAAAGCAAATACCGTAACAAGACCAAAAAAAAAAAGAGTTTCGCTATTGTTTGTCGGAAACACCGTATCCAAAAACAATTTTACTTGGTTTGTATGGCTTAAATCCATACGGGCAAAAACTTCAGTTTTCGCTTCCTCTTTCACCATTTTAGAGCCCATTATTTTCTAAATGAAGAGAATTTAAATGTAGACTGAACGAGAATAGGCAAGATATTTAGACGTCCCCTAAACTTCGGTAATTAGTTAAAGTATTGGCCATATTAATTCCAGCAATATCTTTCTTAAAAATCAAATGAATTATGTTTAGTATGGCAGTAAGAAATAAAGAGAGAGAAAGGTTTTTTTACTTTGAAATTCATATCTATTTCTTTTAGTTAAATTTCTTTCAAAAAAAAGCCTTTTTTTATGTCCATCAGATAGAACACAAATTAAAACATTTTAATCTCTTAACAAGTATCTAAAATTAGCATAGTAAATGAATTTAATCAAAATTCTAATTTATTGTTTTAATACAAGCTTATCTGAGTATTTCCATAATTTATGGGTATTTTCCCCTCATCCAGAAAGTCAAATAAATCTATTAAATGTACTTAAATTTAGGATATTTTTGTGTATTTTATGAATGAAATCTGACTTTAGTTTATTTTAAAATTAAAAATATTTTTTTTTTAAATTTAATAATATCAAACTTAATTTTAAATTAAAGAATATACACAAAATTCGTACTTATACTATCACCGTATTTCTTTTTAATTTTTATTTCTTGTATTCTGTTTGGTATTATAATGGTATTAATTGAATTTAATGTTTAGACTATACTTAATCTTCCAGTTTATAAATTATTTTATTGTAATCCTGGTTTATATTCTGCCATTTTAAATTCAATTCCTTCCCATTTTATTTTGTCTGCTTCTTCTTTAAATTAATTTTTCAATTTATTTTTCAATTTATTGGCGTTATTTAAAATCAAAAAATTAAATATTCAACAAACAAATAATTCTTCTCCTTCTGCTTCAAGTCCCGATCCAAATCTTCGAACTCTTCGTTCAGTTTTTGTAATTTCTTTTATAATTATTTTTGGTTGTTTTTGGTCCTGACAAACAAAACCTAACTTTGTATGTTTTTGGAAGTCTGGAAACATTTATAATCAAGTACTTACAATTCAGTTTTTTTTTTTGGAAAATTTAATCATTTTTTTCCGGATTCTAATTACAGTCCAGGAATATACTTATGATTAGTTATGGTAAGGAGTAATTGTAGAACGGTTTCCGGAATTCCTATCTGCAATTTTACAAATATTTAATATTTTTGTATTCTTCATTCTAGCTATTACAAATTCATTCTTTATTTTGTCCTTTTGTCCTTTTTTCATTTTTCTTTTCATACATTCTCCCTCTCAATTACTGGATTTTTGCTGAAAAACTGCAGCTGAAAGTAATAATAAAGTGAAATGAGTTTTAGAGAAGTTTATGGATTGACCAATAAAATTCGTCGACCTATTATTTTTTCACCTGGCAAATTGTAGTTAATTGTTTTGAGATTAATTTTGTGGTTAAACCCAGGAAGGCAAAAAAAAAATGCCTGAGCCTGGACTCTGTGTACAGGAAAAACCCAGGCCCTGATCCAGGCCCAACTCGCTCTCTAATATTAATATATAAAATTTCTTTCAATATTTTTAAATAATTGCCAACTCCTCTTTTCTGTTCTGTATTCTCATATGTCTTCTTTTACTTTTTAAACGGTTATTCAAACGGAAACTGAATCTCAACCTCAAAAAATTTCAAATATATTTATTCAGTTCACACATGAGAACATTTCCGTTTAGGCTGATCCTATGAATCTTTTATTTAAAGTGGTATCTTGAAATAGTGTAGTCAATGATTAAAATTATTTTTTCAAACACACGGATCTGTCCAGACCTGAATCCTATTCCTTACTTATGTTGATTTATTAAATTTCTTTTTATGTGAAATTTAGCTTCTTTTAGGGGACATAATTAAAATATTTGAAGTGATTTAATTCTTTCTACAATTTTTTTAACAAATAATTTTTCTTTTTCAAATTGCATTAATTGTTCTTTCATTTTAAAACATCTCTGAAAGACACTCTTTAAAAAGGATTTTTATTTAATAAATTAAACAATAGTCAACAATACTTAGTATAAATCTCACATACTCTAGACAGTAACGAAAAATACTTAGAGAGAAAAATAATTGGAATAAATTATAAATTTTTTTTTTTTTTTTTATCCATGCAAAAACGTTATGGCTGGTTTAAAAGTAAAATGGTTCAATTAGCTGGAATAACCTAATACTAAAAATGATTATTTCAATTATTTTTCTCTCATCAGTAACTGGTTTAACTTTGGTTTTGACAATTTCTAAGGCTGTACCAGACAAATTTCTTACCTTCTGAACCAGTTTTCTAAATGGATTCTATATTGTACTGATCTTCCAATCCCTTTTCCTCTTGAAATTAATGTCACATTTATGTTTATTCATATCTGATTTAAGGATCTATCTCTAAAATCACCTCACAAATCTGAAATTAAGCGCAAGGTATTCAAAAAAAAATTTTTTTTCTACAAATAAATTTCACCCTGACTGACCACAATCAAAACAAAATAATTTTAATAAATTTAATTATTTTAATCAAAATAATGTTAACTATTTTATAGCTTTTGTGTTGTGCTTTAATTGGTTGTCAACAAATTTTTTTTGTTTGATTTTACTTTTGCTTCGGCGATTTATTACTTAATCAATTCACTTCGGTGTTAAAGTGGGTTAAAAAAAAATATTTTATTTTTTTCTTCAAACTAAAAAAAATATAAAAAAAAAAAAATAATAAACAAATAAATAATAAAATAAAAATATAAATATTAAATAAAAAGTGGGAATGGAAACGGATATATCAGTAGTTGATAGAAAAATGATGGAGGGAAAAACAATAAGCACTCCAGCAAAAATAGCAGACTTAGCTCGCGTACATAATGATATTATAATTTTGGAGGACGGAGTCAATCGCAGTATTAGAGCGATTAATAGGAATATAGTTCAAGTAGGGGAGTCGATAACTACCATAGAAAATGATACTAATGCTGGGTTTAAGGAAGTAGCTGGCAGAATTGACACCTTAGGGGATAAATTAACCTTAGTTGAAGAAAAAGTTGAAAAAATTATAGAGGATTTAGAAACAAGAGATAATTTTGAATTTGATGAGATTAGAAGAAGTAGTGGTGCAGAAAGATTCCTAAACACGAACAGAAGACCTGAAATAATTCCTCCACCACCACCCAAAACCCAGTCACAATCCTCAAGTATAGCAGATAAATCACAGTCAACCTCCTTAGGGAGCAACAAATGTAAACCTAACAATTCCCAAAATTTAAATGAAGGGGCTGATTTAGAAAACCATGAAAATGGAATTTATGTTTTGGGTGAAGCTAGTTCTTCGGGCCCGCAACTAGTTGTGTTTAATGGGGAAACCGCTTCGGCGTTTGATGAATGGATAGTTAAATTCAAAGATTATATTGATGTTTTTGGGACCAATTGGTCAGAGCCTGAGAAAATCAATAGACTTAAACTATATCTAGGCACTCAGGCAAGGTGTATATTTGAAAGCTTGTTGCCCGCAGAAAGGAATAATTTGGCAAATGCATTGAAAAATATAAGAAATAAACTAGATAGTCCGCACTTTAGGGAGCTCGCGTATAAAAGGCTAGCTGCATGCTATCAGCGAGAAGGAGAATCAGTCAGCGATTTTATTAAAAGACTGGTACCATTAGTTAATACCACTTCGTCTCATGTACCTCAGGAAGCTAAAGATGAAACATTGTGTAGGTGTTTTATGGAAAAAGTACGACCAGAATTCCAGAGATCCTTGCAATTAGTAGGCCCTCTGATAGGCAGAAAAGATTTTGATAAGCTTACAGCTTATGTTCAAGAACTTGAAGTAGCCGCAGAAAAAGAGGGAAGGTTATTTTCTGATGGAATCCATACAATTTCTGATCAACAAGGTCAGATTCCCAGTGGAAGATTTACTAACTGGAGACCAATAAACACATATAATAACCCACGTACCCTTAGGGGATTTAACAGAAATCAGCAAGGAAATGCAACCTCAAGTAATGCCCAACCATTAGGGTATAGAGGGTACCGGGGAAGAAGTCAATGGCAACCTCAGAATGATCGTAGGTGGAATAACCGCCCATTTTGTCACTATTGTCGACGAACCGGTCATGAGCAATATAATTGTAGGGTCCGCAGATTAAACAATAATGAATATACTAGTAATGGAAATAGGTTCAATGAAAGGGGAGCAAGAAAAGAGGACCAAAATATAAAGGAAATGGTTGAAAACTTAGCGGTCCAGGTTCACGAAATGAAAATGAGTGGCAAGTACGCTTCGGCGAATCAAGGAAACATTAGATCTTTACAACCAGTAATTCCACCCCCGACACCTGAAAATGTGGAGACAAAACCTGAAGCTAAAGGAAAAGAGGAGCCCAAGAAAATTTCAAGTTGGGAGAGCACAGGGCGCAGAGTTAGAATCCCTTCACTCATGGGAACTTCACTAATGTTAATAATGATGTTTTGTTGTACATTAGCTATCAATCCTGTATTAATACCCAAAGGTCCTATGATATGCCAAACACATAAGCAAGCCATGATTTGGGAAGTTCCAGAAATCCCTAGCTGTCCCACACTCAATTTAACAGTGAAAAACAATACAGTTGTAGAAAAAAGAAGAATTTATGTACCAAATAGCATTGAATTTTCAACTAAAGCTTGGGCCTGTAGAAAAATAAGAAAGAATGCTAGGAAATATACCACAATAACAGGAGTGCCGATTGAAGAAAAATTAAGTCATGAGGAAATAGACCTGACAGTTGAAGAGTGTAATCAAATGATTAAACACCATAGCTGTTCCTTAGGGATTCTCAAGAAAAATTCTGAACTCTGGCAGACAGAAAATAAAATTGATCTGACGCCAAGATTGTGGGTACTAGGCTCATTCTCCTGGAAAAATATATCAAGTAAAAATTGTTTTCTTTTTGAGAGCATAATTGACTCGCACTTTGGTGCTTCTGAAATTGTCACCCCCCTAGGGTTTGCTCGTGACTGTCCTTATAGCAAAGGTAACTGCATTTTAGAAGATAAAACAGTACTTGTATGGACAGTTGACAATGTCAAAAAATGTAACTTTATTCCTATAGGTGAGAAAGAAGGCAGATGTCTAGGCAAAGCCTGGCTTTCGGATGATGGTAAATTAGGGTTGACTTTCGAAAATGAGACAATTATAGAGGACTGTGGCAAAAACATTACAGTTTCGGATCAAGGTTTAGGATCAGTAGTAGTAGCATCGTTAGAACAACACAGGACTAAGAGACATTCTGAAAGAGTTTATACTAAAAGATTTTCTGATGGATTAGTTACCTCGTCCCAGCTTGCCTCTCAGCTGACAACCTAGATCTTGCAATAACCAAGGCCACAAATTTTGCTTTTGCACAATCGTTTAATTCGTTCTGTGAGTATACTGAGATGGTTAAACATTGGACTGAAGCATCTTATCTGACAAACCCCACTGATTTAGCACGATCAATATTTTCTAACTCATTCCTTATAGCTAAGAGGACTGCGAGGTCTCTTCTGAAAATTTGGCCTTGTATACCCTTAGAAAAAGAAGATTATGAGCTTAAGCCCACAAAATTAAATGAATGTTTTGAATTTCTTCCAATTATATTACGAACTGAAAGTAATGAGCGATTATCATTTATTGATCCAAGCACAATGATTATCTCACCCTGGTCTAAGAAAGGGCCATGTGAAGAATTTAGGAAAATAATTATTCAGATTAATAATCAAATTTTAGAAGTTGACCAAATAGAAGGAAAAATCATTTCGGTGAAACCTAATAAATTAAATTTACAAAAATTAAAATTAAATTGGACCAATTTAATTCCAAAAATTGAATCCCACGCTTTTCACCAACTAGTGTTATTAAATATGACTGATATTAAGGACCATTCATTTGTGACAAATATGGTTAAGATTAGTCAAATGACATACAAAATACATGAAAAAGACACAATAGTATTAGCAACTATGTCTCAAGAATGGGAAGAGGTTGAACGGCAGATATTAAATAGGGCAGTTGGCGACTATGAAAGTGTATGGAAAACAATTATATATATTATTTTGGGAATTTTAGTTTTAGACTTCGGTATAAGATTGACAATGATAGTAGCTGAAATGTATGCCGGGAATGGAAGATTGGGGAGACTATTATTCGGTCCTGTGGTACAAAAACCCCAGAGACAAATGTTGGACATTCGTCGAGTACCTGAACCCATTCCTGAAATAGATAATACCTATGAGGAGCCAATAAGTAATAGACCATTATCTACCTCATGGCCACCCTCAATTAGGAACACTACTAGTTCAAACACACTCCCGAGAAGCACAATGAACACAAGACCAAGGTCCACGATAGAAATGAATCGAACCAGAGGATTCATCGGAGTATTAGGGTCAAGTGCAAACACTGTTATAGTTGATGTAACTTTAAATGGCACACCAGTGAGATGTTTGTTAGACACTGGTGCAATTACTTCGGTAGCAAATGTATCTTTAGCTGAATGGTTAGGAACAAAAATTTTTAAGACAGAAACACACTTGCAGAGTGCATCAGAGCACTCTATGTGTGCTCGGCAAGCAACTTTAGTAAATTTAAAAATTGCGGGAGCTGCAGCTGAAATAACTATTCACCTTTTCAATGATAAATTTCACTGGGATAATCATGATTACCATTTTATTATGGGTTGTGATGCAATGGCGTTACTACCTCCCATCCAAGTTGATCTTAAAAATAAAAGGTTGTGTATTCTTGGGAACCAACTAGCCATGGATAATAAAATAAATAGACCACTCAGAGACTTAAAAATTTATGCAATGGAAAAATTTGAATTAAGACCAAATGAGCAAACTTTAATAAAAGCAAAAATATGTTTTCCTGAATTGATTAGGCATGACGTATTTGTACATTCGTTAGACTCTCAACTTGAGGAAGAATGTTTAAGCATGGTCCCAGCGGTTGTGAATCCTAAAGAGGGCGTTATTCATCTGATAGTAACAAACCCTACAGGTACAACTAAGATAATTTACAAAGGAAAAACCTTAGGGTTAGCCAGCGAAGTTGTAAAAACTGAAACGGATGGTATATTATCCGAAGTTATTCCAAATTCAAGTGAAGAGGTGCAAGAAATGAATTCCTTAGGGAAGCCTGGAATAATAATTGATCCAACTTTTAAAATAGATTTTGAAAAATCAACGGTTCAGGGAGAAGATCTTAAGAAATTAAAGGATCTTTGCGAGGAATTTGAAGATATTTTTAGTAAAAGTCAATATGATATAGGGAGCTGCACAGCGGGTGAACATGATATAGTAACCACGTCTGAAGAGCCAGTTGCATCTAAACCACACAGGGTACCATTTAAATATCGTGATGAGTTACAAAAGCACTTGGATCAGCTCTTAGCCTCAGGGGTTATGGTTGAGTCTGATACTCCCTGGGTTTCCAATATAGTGCTAGTTCAGAAAAAGGATGGCGGGCTTCGGCCATGCATTGATTTTAGGAAACTTAACGAAGTGACAGTACCGGATCACTTTCCCTTACCCAGACTTGAAACAATTTTGGAAAAAGTTGGCAACTGCAGGTACTATTCGTCACTTGACTTAGCCAGCGGCTATCTTCAAATTAAATTAAGTGAGAGAGCCTCAAGGAAATGTGGTGTAATTACAGAAGATAAAATTTATCAAATGATAAATCTGCCATTTGGTTTGAAAAATGCCACGAGTGCTTTTGCGAGAGTCATGGCACATGTACTAACAGGATTAGAAAATGTCATAGCATATGTTGATGACATACTTATCTTTACCAAATCAGAAAATTTTGAAGAACATATTAAAGCCCTTAGGGGTGTATTTGAAAGATTTAGACGCTTTAATCTTAAGTTAAGTCCCAAAAAATGCACTTTTGCCTCGAAAAGCATGGAATTTCTAGGATTTATTGTCAATGAGTCAGGGTATACCCCAAGTTTAAGGAAAACAGAAACGATTTTAAATTTAAAAGTACCAACTTCGGTTAGAGATGTTAGACATGTAGTAGGTATGGCAAACTTTTTTAGGAAGCATGTACCCAATTTTTCCACAATTGTAGAGCCATTAACAAGGTTAACCAGAAAAGAGAACCCTTTTGTTTGGGCAGAAGAGCAGCAGGAAGCCTTTGAAAAAGTAAAGAAAATTCTGTCAGAAAAACCGGTCCTTATTTTTCCGGACTATTCGAAACCCTTTCACATATTTTGTGATGCATCTCAAGCAGACCTGGGCGAAACTCAAAATTTTTTTCTGACGAAACGAAACGAAACAAAATTTTTTAAAAATCGTTTCGTTAACGAAACGAAACGAAACAACCAAAATCTTACGAAACGAAACGAAACAAAACGAAACATTTTAATATTCAAAAAATTTTCAAAACTGCATTTATTTCGAAATTATTCGACCTCAAATACGTTATTAGTCGACTATGACTTATAAATGATTTAGTTATTGGTTTATTTACAACAATTGTGTCCCATAAGCCAGGCCCGTAGCAAGGAAAATTTTCGGGGAAGGGGGGGGGGTCAATCATTTTCGAAGCCAAATTTTTGGCGACGCTTTTTTTTAAATAAAATTGAATATTTTTCAAGTAAAATTTTATTTTAAGCGCCGCAGACGAAAAATTTTAAAATTTTGAAAGGCCGTAGGCCAAAAAATTCACTATCTTGCTCCATTGCCTACCCAAATTGTCTCCATATCTCCATTTCGAGAGGAAGGCGATATAAGCTAGTGCTTCGCCGGAAGTTCCGGTTCCAGTATTTCCGCAACTCGCAATCCGCAATTTTTAAATTATGATGCGAGTCCGGTAATAGAATTTGTCGTCGATTAAGTAATATGTATATGTGGATTAGGGAGTGGAGTATAAACGGATTTGTAGTATATAAGTAATTGCTATCTTCCTTTTTCAGCGCCGCAGGCGAAAATTTTGACAATTTGGGAAAGCCAAGAAGCCGAAATTCTTTTTTTTTCAGCGCCGCAGGCGAAAATTTTTTAAATTTTCAATAAAAGATGGTAAATTTTATAGATTTTGGCCTTAGTTTAGGCTTAAAAAATTGTTTCGTTTCGTTGAAAAATCACAGGTGTTTCGTAACGAAACGAAACGAAACAAATTTAAAAGTGTTTCGTAACGAAACGAGACGAAACAGTAAAAATCATACGAAACATACGAAACAACGAAACGAAACGAAACGTTTCGCCCACGTCTGATCTCAAGTCGGGCAAGGAGGAGCCCTAATGCAGTGGGATGAAGAAAATAAAGTATATGGAGTAATCTGTTACTGTAGTAGAACCCTCTCATCCTCAGAACGGAATTGGCCGCCAGTCCAAGTTGAACTGGGTGCTATAATTTATGCGCTTCGGCAGTTCAAACCTTTTATATTTATGTCTAGTGTAGAACTTCATACTGATCACAAACCCTTAGCTTTCCTCCTGAAGAAAGCTGAAACACATCAGCACCTAGCAAGGTGGTTGGTAGAACTGCAAAATTATAATATTAAAATAGTACACATAGCGGGAAAGCAAAATACATTAGCTGATGCCCTTTCGAGGATTCCGCATGAAGATTTAAGCCTTGAAGAGGTTAATAAAATTAAGGAATTGGAAGACATAGCAGAATTTCCAGTGTGTCTGGCAATTCAACCTAAGCCCAGAGTAGTTCATGAAGACTTCGGTTTGACACTTTCTCTTAGGACTATAGATGGGGAGATACACCAAGTAGACATTAAAAAGGAACAAGGAGAAGATCCTGAAGCCTCAGCACTAATCGAATTCTTAAAGATTGGAAAATTCCCCGGAGAGCTAGATGAAGAGGAAAAGGACAGACTTGCCTTACTAGCCAAAGATTTATGTATAGAATCCGGTGTTTTATATCAACATTACAAAAATATGAAGCCAAGAATTTATATACCAATTTCGCTTAGAGCTTTAATTTTTGATTCATTTCATACAACTAAGTTAGGTGGGGGACATATGGACTTCGGTAAAACATTGAAAAAGTGTAAGAAATATTACTGGCCGCGAATGCATTCAGACATAGTAGTCTGGCATAAGCAGTGTATCACTTGCCAACTTAGACATTCACCAAATCCGGCCTACAGAGCAGAGATGTGCACTCCACCTATAAACACTCTTTTTGCCAAAGTAGGATTGGATTTAGCTGGGCCTTTTCCAAAAACGCAGAGCGGAAATAAACACATTTTAAATATTGTTTGTTGGTTCACAAAATTTGTTATTTCTGTGCCTATTCCTGATGCTAAAGCGTCCACGATTGCTTCGGCGTTCCTCAAAAATTGTTATTTAAAGTTTGGTGGTTGTACAGAGCTAATATCTGACAATGCTTCGGCGTTTACATCAGATTTCTTTAAGAGTTTGTGTGCAATGCTTTATATAAATAAGACTTACGCGATTCCCCATTGGAGTCAGGGAAATGCAGTGACAGAAAGGTCGTTCAGGACGTTTCACAATATTCTTGCCAAATATATAACAAAAGATCAGCCAGATTTCGATGAGCATTTAGATTTTGCAAATTTCTGTTATAACACTTCGGTGCACCAATCAACAAATGAGACTCCGTTTTTCTTGATGTACGGTAGAGACCCCATATTTTGTGTCGATTTAATTCTCGATCCCAAAGTCAGAGAGCCAATTGCAATTAGCGATGAGCAAGAAATAAAGCAAAAGATTATAGTTTCTCTAAGACACGCATGGAGGTGCGCTGCAGAAGCAAACAAAGAAGCACAACTACGAACAAAAACATATTATGACAGATTATTACGAAACCCAACTGTTAGTATAGGTGATAGGGTCCTGTTAAGAAATTATACTGGCAAAGTTGGATCTTCGAAGAAGTTTCATCTTCCATGGAAAGGAGTATTTCGAGTAGTAGAGATCAATGGAGTTCATGTAACAATAACAAGTTGTAATTCACCTCAATCAAACCCTCGGGTTGTTCATATTAATCAATTAAAGAAATGTGTTGAGCCTTTACCTACTGAACCAGCCTGCACCACTACAAGATTAGAACCAGAAGAGTCAGAAGCTCTTGAAGCAGCCAATGCTAGGGAAGTTGTAGATATGCCAGGTTTCTCACATAAAGTCAAAGAAATAAACACAGAATTGATCCAAAGCACTGAGAATATTGAAGAGCCAGCTAGGGAAGGAACGGGAAGATATAATCTAAGGAAGAATCCCAAACAGAAAATCTTATAAAAAAAATATATATATATAATAAATAAATTTAAAAAAAAAATAAATAAAGAAAATAAAATAAATTTAAAATTTTATAAATTTTAACTAATTAACAAGCTTCGGCGATAAATGAACAAAAAAAATCAAAACTAATTAAAAAAAAAAAAGAATAATCAAATTAACAGAATTTAATAACCAAATTAATAAAATTGAAATAAAATATTATTTAAAAAAATAGATATAAGATTAAAAGATTAGATTTAGAATTAAAAATATATTAAAATTAAAATTAAAAATATATTAAAAATATAGATGCAGACTCCACAAATCGTAACAGCCTTAGACGGAACTAAATTAGCTCCATTTTTTACCAAGCGTTTCGTGTTTTCTAATCACTATAGCTGCTCTTTCATTATTGATAATATAAATTATTCTTCAACGGAACAATATTATATGCAATGGAAAGCAATAATGTCTGGAAATGAAGATATAGCACAACAAATATTAAACTGCCATGTAGCTGGGGATATTAAAAGGATGGGCTCCCATTTGAGAGGACATAATACTGTAAAATGGCGTAAAATTTGTATATTAATAATGACAATTGCCAACTGGGCGAAATATTCCCAAAATGTGTATTTAAAAAGAATGTTGTTGTCTACTCATGGAACCTTATTAGTTGAAGCAACAAGTAGAGATTGTTACTGGGGAGCAGGTTGTGATATCGGGTCAAGAGAATTGATGGATATTGTCAACTGGCGTGGCAAAAACGTTTTAGGAAGGATTCTAGTTGGTATCAGAGAGAAACTTCTAAGTGAGTAAATTATTTTGAAGCAATAAATAGTGATAGTTTTAGCATATGTTATGAAGGTCGTTTTTGAGTTATCAATCCATATTTTCCATATTTTTCCATATTCTGGTTTTCCGTCCATATTTTCCATATTTCATCCATATTTCGTCCTCCTCTGTTTCATAGTAGTAAATCAATAAACCAAAAAAAAATAAAAAAAAATAATAACAAAATAAAATTTTTTTTTACCTAGGGGGTTTTATAACATTAAATTTTGATTACCTTTTACAAACATTATTTTTTTTAGAAATGGAACAGTTCAACATCGGTAGTCACGTCGACTTTCCTCCACTTAAAGGGATTTCGTCCGAAAAAAAGGTACCTACACAATCTCCAGCTGCTAAAAGTCCTCCATCGTCTTCCACCGCTCAAAATATTGAGATTTTAACAGAGTCCACCAGTTCATTAAGTTTGGAAAGCACTTCGGTGATCAAAAATTCCAAATCTAATGAGCAGTTTGTTGATGAGAAAGAGAAAGAGTCCACCAAAGTTGAAACCCTTCGGGGATCTAATATTGAAGAGAAAAAAGTTGTCGAGTACATGGTTTGTGCTGTAGAAGAAAAAGGAGTTATTGGAGTTCGAAGAAATCCAGCTGCCAACAAACAATATCCTCATTTTGTGTCGATTGACAATAATATTGCCGCCAAATGTGAAGGTTTTGTGGAGAAATTAAATCTCGGTGATTTGGTTTTTATCTCAGAAATGGAATGGAAAAAAGGTTATGAGGAGTTGGCAAGGAATGCAGGCGAGGTTACAAGGGATAGGAAAATGTGGTATGTTGGAAAAATTAACACACAAGCAAATGCCACAGTCATCGAACTTATTGATTATGCAACTCGAAGGAACTATCCTGGCGTTGTCATAAAAATTAAGCGTGGTGGGAAATTCAACACTCTTATGTGTTGTCTTGTGATTTCTGCAGGTTTACAGGTAGCGTCCCGCTGCTACAGGCGTCAGCTAAATGACTTCACTCTCGAGCAGTTGGAAATCGGACAGTTAGTAACGGTATCGGTTGCGAGTGTTCCTCAAGATTGTTTAGTTGATGAAGCTTATGTCCTCCCGCCACAGACTGAGTTTAAAATCGGTTCAGAAGAAGTTCTTAGAATTGGAATGGGAGTCATCGGAACAGTTGGAGCTCATTCTCCGTGGCCTTACAGAAGAGAGGGGAAAAACATCTTCTACCCTCTTACGCCTGAAATGTCATATGAGGAGGTTGAGCTGGCTGAGAGTGTTATTAGTGCTGCCATTGGCTATTCATCTGAGAATGAAAGGAAGGAAATAGTTGAGAATAGATTTGAAGGTTGTTCGTTGTTTGTTGATAATAGATTTGAACTTCGGTTCTCCAATATTGATAATAGTAAAGTGAAGAAATTGAAAAACGTGTGGAAGGTCGATGACCAAGTAATGCTTAAGTCTGAGATGCATTTACCACATTTTGCTATCGGTGCTATTACAAGTGTTGAATTTCGTGATTCTCCTTCCTTCGGGAATAATAAAAAATTTGATTTCTGGGTCGTGGTTATAATTGTGAGCAGCCAAGAGCGGAAAAATCGTGACGTTGTCGAGGAATTAGAGTATGCAAAGGACAGGGGTTATATTGTTGTCCATCCGGTGTTGTTTAAAGGTTTAGAGAGCCGTAGAGAGTGCTTCGCTTCCAACCTTCCATCTAGAATTGCAAGGACGGACACCGACCAAGGTAAACTCATGCGTGCTTTGTTGGCTCGTGAAGTTGAAGTTATTGATGAGGATGAAGATGACTCTGACACTTCGGTGATTGAACAGATGCATCCTCTAATGAGATTGTTGAATGCAAGACAGCAAGTGACAGCGAAGAGTTTGTTGAAAGATGGTTGTCAATTCACATTTCAACAGGCGCCGCCTGGTGTTGGTAAAACCTACGTCGCTTCTGTTGTTGTTGCCATTTTGTTGTCGGTCTTGAATGATGTGAAGGTTGCCGTCATAACTGCTGCGAATTTACCACTCGCTAAGTTGGCAAAGGAGTTGGAAGAAATTCTTGGTAGTGCGGAAATGGAAGATTCCGGCGCGATTGCCTTCTTTTCTGGCTACGCAAAGGAAAAATATAGGGATTCGATCAATGAGCTTCGGCAGCACATGCTTATCTCCAAGTTGGCACTTAATGAAGAGAGAATGGACAATGAAATGAGGAGAGATTGTAGAGAATATAGTGAAAATTTTGAAAGAAGGCCAAGGCTAACAAAGGAGAAAAGAATAGGGTCGATGTTCTCCGAAATTTCTCAACTGAGAATTGTTTTTGCCACTTCAACTATGGCTGAGGAGATGGTTGGTAATGCGTTGCTTGACACTTCGGTGCTTATCTTTGATGAGGCGACGCAGGGTTCCTTTGCTGAGTTGGCTAATCTTGTTTGTCGTTTGCCAAAACTTGAAAAGATTCTCGTCACTGGTGATAAATACCAGTTGGGTGTTCATCTTCAGGATTTGCCGAGTTCTCTCCATGAAGGTTTTGGACTGGAGTCGATGGTTGATCAACTGGTAGGGTCCTCCTTAGTCCGCCACACACGGTTGGTTACGTGCTACCGCATGCATCCGTTGTTGGTCCATATTGTTTCGTATGCTTCATATGAACAACATGGTGAGTCTTTGGAGCCTGGAACAGCTGAAGAAGACAGGACTCTGTTGACTTTGTCTCGTTTTCCTCTTCCGATGCAAAATGTGCCAATAGTCTTACTTAACATCATTGGTACTTGTCGACAGGACTCTGTTTCTCATTCGCTGACTAACGATGAACAGACCACTTCGGTGGTAAATTTGGTTTCCGCCTTGTACAATTATATCTCTCCGGATGTTTCTCTTGTAGTAATTTGTTTATATTTGTATCAAAAAGAATGCCTCCAAAAAGAGTTTGAAAATCTTGGTTGGAATGTTCTTGTAGTGAGCGTAGATGGGTATCAAGCCCAGGAAAGTGATTTGGTTGTGCTCGTAACTACTAGGTCTCGCCGTAACATTGGCAACCTTGGTGACACTTCGGACTTCCTTCGGGATGATTGTCGTGCCACTGTAGCGCTTAGTAGAGCAAAGCATGGATTGTTTCTTGTTGGAGATGTTGAGATTCTTCGGAGCGGCACAGTTTGGAATAGATTCCTCGATAAGGCGTCTGAGTACACTCATATTGTTGGATCCGAATATTTGAATGTTTTGAGAAGTGGTCGATGCAAGCGAGATCGTTTTGGACAGCTTCTCTCCGCTGATGGCAGAACTGTATCTGACTTTTCGGATGAGATCCCTTTTGAGCCTCAACAAGAAATATGGACAAACACCCGTCGAAATGAATGTTGGAGAAATGAACCGAGCACGAGTGGTACATCTTCTAACAGGAATGTTAGAAGAGAAGACTGGTTTGAAGGGGATGATGGGGGGAATACAAATAAAAACACTAACCCTTTTTATTACAGGAAAGACAGCAACTGGAAACAATGGGCTGGCAGGACCGTGACTCGTTCTAATAAATGGAATGGTGGCAATTCTTGGCGTTAGAAGAAATTAAAATAAAATTTTTTTTATTATTACCCTTATTATTCGTCCCAATAATTAAGTTTCACAATTTTAAATCTTCTTCCTTTTCTCCTTTTAAATGTTTAAAATATGTGAATTTTACTCCTTTTTTCAAAAATATTATTCTCAATACATGTTACTGAATATGTTTTTCAACTCATTCATTCTCACACATACGAAATTTTATTCTGTAAACAGGTTCGAATCCCATCAAAACACCGTTAATTTTATGAAAATATATTGTCCCAAATTAATTAATTTACATATAATCTGTTCTCATTTTGCAATATTTAATTCTGACACTCATATACATTATTTTTACCACTTAAGTTATTGATTTAATTATAAGTGTATTATAATTTTGCCACTTTATTCCCTATTTGTCATAATTAATTTTATGAAATTTAAAACATTTACTTAGGTGAATTCATTTTTAGCCATAATTTATTTTAAATTAACTATTTAATCACCAATAATTTTTTATGTTAAGCAGTTTTCTTTACCCACCAATTTTCAAAATGTCATTTTAATATTCTAATATCCCAACTAAATCACTTAATTTTTTTACAATTAATAACATTACATCTGAGAAATTGTACTTCAATTCTATTTAGTCTTATTTGCCCTTCTCCGCTTAGTTACAAATTCAATTTTACAAAATTCAATTTAACAATTTTTTTTCCCTTCAAAATTTGCTAAAAATATTCAAAAACCGTATATTTCATAGATTTTTTTACAATTAATTACATTGCCACTTCATTTTATGTTTTACCGTTATCTACCAATCTTTACATATTCCAATCACAATTTTTTTTCCCAAAATGCCATTTAAACACAGCTATTTCATACCCAAAACCATTTTTTTCACATAACTGACATATGGAAGCTCGGTATACCTGCCAAAAATAATACAATTCCTTAGGGAAACAAAAATATTTATATTAAAATTAGTGGAGATGTCCGAAATCAAATAAAAAAGTAATTGAGAATGTCTCTTGAAAATAATTAAAATATGGATACAGCATTCGCGGAGTGCTTAGGCACACTATAATTCTTAGCTTTTGACAATACTCATTCGGACCAGAGACGGTCCTAGAAAAATAAGGGGAGTGAATCTAGTATGCCCTCGGGATGGAAAAATGACCCTTCAAAAATGGGTCATAAAATGAGACAGTCTCAAGCAGCTCAGAAAATTTGATTTCGGTCATCTCCACTAATAAAAGAAAAATCTATTATAAATTAATTTAACGACCAGGGACGGTCTAGTAAAGGAAGGGACGTGTAAGACAGAATCGAATCCCGAAGGTAATACCGAGCAAATTGTGTATTTTGTATAGAGGTTCAATGTCCAATATTATTTCCGATATTTTCATGTGAACAAACATTTTATCCCTCCCACTTTACAACTGTTTAATTCCTTTGTTCTCACTTACAATTGGTTCTTTATTATTATTGTTAGCTTTCCCTTTTATTCCATTATTATTATGTTTTAGCTAACTGATATTTTATTATTCGTATTTTCCTAGTTTGTAAATAAAGCGTTTTATTACTTCGGTGTGTTTCGGTGTTGGGAAGAATCCGAAGGACTTGATCAACCCTAAGGAGCTTCTAGGATTGTCCCGATCACATCCTCCCCGTTACAATATCCCTTAACATCTGGGTATGGTTCAGCCGCTTCGGCGCAGAATATAAAGAATTAAGAAAGTATAACATCTAACTAGGGATCCCATTTTACTATAAATTAAGACTAATTATTTGGTATACAAAAATGCTGGTGTATTTCCATTATTTTTAATACCTGCACTAATCCTTTCTACAATTGCTTTAATTGGAATACCTTTAAATCTGAGTGTTTGCTATATAACAATTAAATATAGGTATTTTTAGTAAAGAATTTTAAATAAAGTGGAATGAAATAAGTGGTATTAGTCTCACATTAACGTAAGATTTTTAACTATCTGGAAATGTAAATAAATTTGATAAATGGCAGACAAATGAAAGTTTTATTTAGCAGGATGTAATTGAAAGTACATAGTATATAGGTAACACTTTCCAATTGACAATCAAATAATAAAGCGCTAATGTGAGAGTGACGTGAAGTGCGTTATGTACAAGCGAAGGCTACCTGTATACGTAATAATGGAGGAGTGAAATGCTACATATGAAAATAAATTATAAAAATGTTTAATTTAGGAAGATTTTTAATTTAAAATTATTAAGAGAAATATTTAATTTAAATAGGTATTTATTTATTTAGAAAGAAATATTCAGCACTAAGAAGCAACACATCTATTCTAATTTTATTTTATTCATTTTTTGAAATTCTTCACCAATCTGGACATTTTTTCTACTTATTCTTAGCTTTGAGTGGAAAAAACATTATTCCGTTTGGAAAATCAGTTTATTTCAACACACAAAGTGTTATTGGTTATACGTCATCGCTTCTAATGTTTAATTCTCTAAGTTTTGACAGATTTTTGGCTGCAGCATTTCCAATATAGTAAGTTTAAATAATTAAAGCTTTATTTCTATTGGAATACTCATTTGATTAAAGCAATAAAATATTTAAGGAAACTATATAGATCTTTATTAATAACAACACTTACTTTCCCAGTTTGTGAGATACTGAACCAAAAATTCAAAAAAGATTTTTTTAAATAAATTTTCTTCTCTAAAATTTTATTTATAAACTCAACTAAGCTTCCTAAAATTCCCTCCGTACTTTACCTGAACAGACCAGTCCATTATATATTTAATTATCAAACTTTTCAGTTATCAATGCATCAAAATGAGGAAATATATTTGTGTTCACATTTCTATTATATTATTATTTGATTGCTTTATATTTTATAAAATTATACATACAGCTTTATTTTCTTATGATTTGCCAGTTGATGGAAATATACCTACCTCTCTCAATGTGATATCTAACGACATGAAAATTCCAGTTTCTATTTCAATTTTAATTTATTTTCCTTCAATCATCCTTTATTTTGCTGTTGGTTTAATATTAAAATATAGAGAAGGTCCTTTTAAAAAATTTAGTCAAAATGAGTAGGGTAAAGAATCATTTATTTTTCACAATCCAACTAACTGATCATTGAATGGCACATGACTTAAACAGTGATAACTTTCTAACGCTAGTAATTATCCAGTTCTCATAGTAACTTACGAGATACGAAACCCAAAATGGAATTAGATTTTGAGAGATACAAGAATACATATTTCTACACACCCCAAATACTTGAAGCTATAAAGAAGCTATTCTTTTTTTATAATTTAAAAGAATACCCTCGAGGAGAAAACCACGATAGAATGCCAGATCATTCATTTAAGCTTTTAACATATAATAAATTTATATAGGTATACATATTATTAATTAACAATAATTTTAGCTCCTTCTGATCAAAATAGTATATCAAAAGTTTACAGATCTCTCTTTTTAATTATTTTTGTTAATATTGGTTGTTATACTCTTGGACTTCTTATTAAAAATATTAATAGTTTAATTTTTCCTTCTGAAAATTTTGCTAATTCGAATCTTAATGGAATACTTACAGGGGTGTTGGTAAATATTGGATGTGCTTCAAATGCTCCAATTCTTTACATTAACAGGTAAAAATGTTTAAGAATAAGATAGATTAGGATTTAAAAGAGATGGGGTATTCATTTTGTGAATATCCTTATCCTTATCAATTTTCTTTAAATTTCTAGCTAATTGATTATTAAATTTATTTCAGTACCGATTACAAAGAGGCATACAAAAAAGAAGTCAAATTAATTAAAACGTTAATTTTAATTAAATGTTTTGGAATTCAACAAACACCAACAACCGTCCATCCAATTATACAAAATGTTCAATCATAAAATAATTATTAAGTGAAAAAGATGTTTTTGTCTTGATAATTTAGATATATGTAAAGTGATAAATAAATTGCTAAGACATTCCAGACAAAGCACTTTCTAGACAGACACCTTCCGATCAAAATTCCGCCTGGTGAGGGAAATCCTGTAGAATCCTGCACGTTCTCCTGTAGAATCCTGCACGTTCTCCTGTAGAATCCTGCAATCCTGTAGAATCCTGCACGAGACCCATTCTGCTTATTTATTAAGAAGATATTTTGACATGGTGTTTCTGTCAGGTGTTTAGCTTAATACGATGTACTATTGTGTATTCTTAATTTTTTTATTCTTCATAAATTTAAAAAAAACTGAGTAAAAAACAAACTGGATTGAGTTATTTAATTTAAACTTGCACTTAATTAATAAAATTCAAAAAAATATTATTATTATTTTTAATTTTCCATAAAATATTTTAACTTAAAAATATTATTAAAATTAATGTCTCCAAAAATTGAAAAATATTTATTTAAAATAATTAGATGAAAAAAAATTTAAAAAATATGCAGGTGTATAAAGTGCTAACTAAATAAAAATAATATTATTTTGTATATTTAATGAGATAATTTAAAAATTGTAAATATTTTTGTTTAAATAATTAAAAATATTTTTTATATTTAATGTCTACTAAATTGATATAAAAAGTTTCTATTAACTTTTCTTTATAAATAAAAATTAAATAAATATAAATTTAAAAGTTTTATTTTTCAACGTTCCTTTAAGCCCTACTCACATTAATTTATTATTTATTAATTCCAATTTTTAATTTATTCTTGATGTATTTTTTGAGTTTTTTACTAATTAATGTGATTGTCTCACAGAATAACCTCATAAATTCAAGTAAGTTAAATTATAATTGAGATAAATATTTCTTATAATATACATAGAATAGTTAAAAAAATGTTGACAAATAACTGTTGCTAAATAATACTCATTATTTTTATTTCTGAAGAAAAATTAATTATCCCTCATACCTCCCCTCCTCTTGTAAATTAACACTAATTAATTTGTTAATTTAAAAATCATCATTTTACAAATAATTTAATATAATTTTTTCTAATTAAGTTCATGCATTATCAGCTAGCGATCAACAATTCATTCAAGACACTCACAATTGGAGACGCTCCCAACTTGCAGGTGGAAAGACTCATAACATGACAGGATTCTTGCCAACTGCTAAAAATATGTGGACAATAGTTAAATTAATAATTTATAATTATTAATTTATAAATTAGCTATATTGCCCTACTTGTGAGGCTAGTGCCCAAGCACGGAGTGATATGTGCCTCGTTGCTAATAATGAAACAGAGATTGGATGTTTTTTGGGATGGAATGAGACATATAGTATGAAAATTTAAAAGGAAATTAATTTAATCTAATATATCATTTAACCAATAAAGCAGCGAAAGCCTTCAAGACTTGCTTAGATAATTGGTGGACAGAGGCAATAGAATATGGAGTACCTACGAATTTAATGATGACAACAACAGGCCGATATCCGATAAGATTTAGTCAGGTGAAATGATTTAAAAACTTGATATGATAAATAGAGAAGTTTAGTTCAGGGTACTTTTCCGTTTTGTTACACCCCCCTATATTAACGCTCAAAATGGCACATATAGGGTAATTAAAGGTGCTGAGTCGAACGGTACCCTTCTTTTTCCCAGGAGATGTCTGTGAACCGAGATAAATGGCTCGAAATGGTCAAAAACCATTGGGCCATTTTGAGGTAAAAAATTCAAATATGCAAATAATAACTCATTCGAACGAGCTCGACGAGCTGATCGAATGACATCAAAATTACCGTCTTCGAACAAGTTTGGACCGAGTTACGATACAAAAAATTGTGTGGTTCTTCAATTTTCAGGGACCTGAATCTCGGTCAAATCAAATCAGATTTCGTTGATCTTGGTGTCTTTCGACTCAGCTCCATAAGCTCTTTCGAATGGGGTATTATTTGTAGAGATCGGCTCGATACGATATTTTTTCGATATTTTTCGATATTTTTCGATATTTTTTTTCGATATTTATCGAAAAATATCGACCGAGAAAATTTTTACTTTTTCGATATTTTTCGATATTCGATATTTTTCGATATTTATCGAAAAATATCGACCGAAAGAATTTATATATCGAAAATATCGACCGACCAAATACAAAATATCGAAAAAAATATCGAATGTCATTTTTGACAAAAATTTGAATTTTTGGCGTCAAAAAGGATGAATTTTAGCTTCCTGACCATCATAAATTCGAAAAATTTTTGCCTGCGGCGCTATAAATGGAAGAATTTTGCAACTTGACCTCCGAGATTCTCATAAGATTGTTAGAATATCCTTTCTTATCCCCTTAATCCATCATATTCCTTCAATATCCCTACAAAACACTGATATGAATTAAGAAAAATTCCGGCAGATTAAGTGAGATTTCACTAGATTAAGAGTAATTTTATAGGATATCCGAAGGTTTGTTGGGATATTTGAGATATCCAAGGAGCATGACGGATATTGTGGATATCCGGGGTAATCGACTATTTGTATAACTAATAGAGGATTAAGTGGATAAAATGGATCTCGAGGATGAAGACGGAGCTTTGGGAGAGATGGTTTTCTAAACGAATACCAAATGCCAAGATATTTTATCCGAGATATCTCTTTTAATCCACAAATTCCTTGATATCCCTCCTGATCTCTCAAATCCACAATATCCGTCTTACTACCTCTAAATCTCTTGTTACACTGTCTTCCAATATCCCCCTTAATTCCTTAATCCATTATGCTTCGCGAGAATCCGTTATATCCACTTGATCCTTCGATAACAAATACAAGCCCTTGATATTCAAATTAATCCGTCCAAATCCACCAATATCCCATTTAATCAATCTTAATCTCCTTAAACTATTTGGCTATTCTGTTATTCATTGGTTATAAAAATTTTTTGAAAAATCGAAAAATATCGAGACTTTTTTTTCGATATTTTTCGGTTTCGATATTTTTCGATAATTATCGAAAAAATATCGACCGAGAAAATTTTGAGTTTTTCGATATTTTTCGATATTCGATATTTTTCGATATTTATCGAAAAATATCGACCGACCCCTCCGGCCGATCTCTAATTATTTGTATAATCGAATTTTTACCCCAAAAATGAACTTACTCCCCCCTATGGTTTTTGACCATTTCGAGCCCTATATCTCGGTCCACAGACATCTCCTGGGAAAAAGAAAGGTACCGTTCGACTCAGCACCTTTTATTACCTTATATGTGACATTTTAAGCATTAATATATGGGGGTGTAACAAAACCGAAAAGTACCTAGTTCAGTAAAGTTATAGTATATTAAATAAGTATTAAATGTATTTGAAATAATTTTGGATGATATGTATTAATTTTTAAATTC
This sequence comes from Meloidogyne enterolobii, assembly GCA_963681835.1. NCBI lineage: Eukaryota > Metazoa > Nematoda > Chromadorea > Rhabditida > Meloidogynidae > Meloidogyne > Meloidogyne enterolobii. The sequence goes on from CAVMJV010000023.1 coordinate 283,065, forward strand.
AAAAAATTTAGATGGCATGGGCAAACACTATAAGAGTTGGTTGTGGCATAACCTACTGTCCTAATAGCATGTATCCGACTCATGTTTTCTGCAAATATAATCTTCCGTAATTTTAATCTAAAATACCATTGAATATAAATTTTAATCTTAGAGGAAATAATGTAAATGAAAAAATATATGAGCCAGGTCCAGTATGTAGTGGATGTCCTGTAGATATGAATAGACAGTTGAAATGCCAATATGGACTTTGTACCTAATTTTAAATGAAAAGACTATTTAATAGGATTATTTTTAAATGTTAAGATAAAATATATTTATTGTTAAATAATTAATTTTTTTAAATCTGAGTCACGAATTTAAAATAGTTAATTTAATTCTTCATTTTTTATTGATAATCAGGGAAATTAAAAAAAAACACTAAAAAGGATATATGTAGTATGTATAATACACTAAAGCTGAACTAGGCCTTTTTCTTCCTTTAGCTACTTCAATTCGGTGACTGGGAGCGAACCAGCATCTTCATTTGATCGGATTGATGTTATCCTTTATACCAACCCGCCTCCTGCATATCCTGAGGAAAAAAATCTTCTTTGCAATCCTTAAAATCTCATCCACTCTAAGTACAATAAGAGCAGGTGTAGTTAACTTATAAATTGTTTAAAAAATTCTAGAATATTTTATGGTTTAAAAATTCATAATTTAAATTTATAAAATTTTGGATTTGTCTGGAAAAACGTGGAATTTTGTTAGTTAGTTAGTTGGATAGATGGTGATTAAATGGTTGGACGGAATAAAATTTAATTCTAATGCATTTAAAAAATTTAACTCTAGCCTTTCCGTCTTTGTCACTAAATATAAAATTTACTGTTAATAGTGAGAAGATTTTTATTTTATAATATTTTATAAAACCCGGCATCTATTTAAATAAATGTGGACATATGTATATAAAGAATATAGATTTTAACGAATATTAAAATAAAATTTAAATAAAATCATTTAAAATAAAACAATGATTATATTAAGGATTGCTCTTCTCTTCTTTACAGGTAGTCAAAAAATTGAAATTGTATATTTTGTGGAATTTTTATTTCGTTCAAATTTTAAATTTAATATTAAATTTATTAAAAATTATTTATATTCTTCTATGTATTTATAAAAACAATAGTAGAACCTTAAATAAAATCTCGGAGTTTTCTATTTTCTATATTAATTACCCTTTCTCGCTCTCTAAAAATTAATTAATTACCCCCTCAAAGTTAAGAAATAATTACTAAGGGCCTTTAGTTAGAGTTATCATAATATCATAAATAAATTCTCCTTTAAGTAAAATTTGATAAAAATTTATTTAATTTATTAAAATTTAAGTATGCCTTCAATTATCAAAAATTTCATCGGCAAAAATAGGTTTAAATCAAGCTAAAATGACTGATGAACTTAGAAATGTAATATTAAATGCTCACAACGATTTCCGTATAAAATTGGTCAACGGGAAAGTTAAAGATGCCAAAGGAAATTTGCCGACTGGGAAAAATATATATAAATTTGTATTAAAAATAAATATTTTTAGAAAATTAAAAGAAAAATTCTTTTTAGAGTTATAACAAAAATAAAGAATATATTGCTCAAAAAACTGCAAATATTTGTAAAATGGAACACCCCGGTACTGTTGGGTATGGCGAAAATTTGTATGCAAACAGTTGGGCTATGGATAATTTGAGTAAGTTTTTAGATCCCTTTAAAATGAAGAGACAACGATATGTAGATTGTCTAAAAAATTGAACAAAATAATTTTTAGAATAGTTATTTTAAAATAATTGAAAGGTTATTTAAAATTTAAAAGAAATTTAATATTCAAATTAAAATAAAATTTTAAAGCTGAAGCTATGCTTGGTGCAGCAAATGGCTGGTGGGGTGAAAAGAATGTTTGCCCTATAAATGAAAACAATTTACAAGTTACTGACAAAGTATTTGATAAATGTGGACATTGGGTCCCTGTATGTTTTTTTGTTAATCTAGATTTAATTAAATTTATTAAGATGGCTTGGTCTCACACGACAGAAATATTTTGTGGTGTTCAACTTTGTCCGCCACAATCTTGGTGTTCTAATTGGGTAATTAATATATACTAGTTTGTAATTAGCGGTTTTCGGTGTCAGAACAGAGCTGGAATGAGTCTATCTATGTTCTGAATTGGTGTAACTCTCTAATTTAGCCAAAAAACTATTTTGACAATACCTTAGTTCAATAATAAATATCCTCCATATTATCACAGTAATCAAAACAAAAATTAATTGTGGGAAAAATTATTTTAATTTCTGAAAAAGGGCTAAAATTTATGTTAAATGTTATTTTAATTAATATATAAAATATTACAGAAACCTCCCTGTTATAATACAACACTTATTTCATGCAATTATTATAATCCGTAAGAGTAATTAAATTTATTTTTAAATCTTTTTCTAAATTAAAGAACAAATGATGCAGGAAATATACTTATTTATGAAAAAGGACAGCGATGCCGTAGAGATTCTGACTGTACTTGGTATAAAAATTCAAAATGTGAAGTAAAGACTGGACTTTGTTTAGCACCAATGGATGCTAAAGATCCAAAAATTAAATAGATATGTATTAATTAATTTTATGAAATTTAAAATTATTTGCTCCCATGAAAAAGTCCTTAAATTTTCTATATAAAGTAAATTATCTTGTTAATTGTTAACGAAGTCATTTATTACTAATTATAAATTCTGTAAGGAATTGGCGGTTCCTAAAGAATCGCCATCGCTTATCCGAATATCCTTAGTCGGGTTATCAAAAATCTTGATGTGTCAGTCATTCTCCGGTTCCGGATATTCAAATTTTGCAAACTTATATTAGAAAATTTCATTTCTTGTTATATGTACCTATTATAACGAATAATAAAGTTAACAATAAATATTAATTGTCTAAAATTTATTCTACTAAAATTTAAATATAAAAGACTAATAATATCACGTTGATTTCCACAAGCTATAATATGTATGTATATTCTCTGAGTCGTACAATAAATTAATACACAAATTTTAGTTTGTTTATGTTTGCGGATATTTTTATTTTAACAAAATTATATTTTAATACGATTACAAAAGATTTAGCTTAAATAAAGCTAGGAATTTTATAAAAGAATTTTCTATTTACTAAATAGGTTGTTTGGGAAAAAATATGATTAAATAAAAATAATCATTTAAACGACTTAATTTTAGTCGAAATTCTACCAACTACTATATACAATTTTTTAGTTTTTAAATAAACTTCAAATATTCCTCACAAAATATTGCAGCAATTCCTATTAGCACGCGCATGTTTTTTGTTGAACTTTTTAGTTTCTTTCTCCATGTGATCTTTGCGGATCTGTTCCTCTATCTTTTTCTTTTGTAACTCTTCATCTATCAACTGGTCAGGGGTCTATAAATTATTTAAATAAATTTGTCGGAATTATTATTTTAAAATATTTTTTATCTAGATTGATATTGTAGGCACCTAATCTTCTCTCAAGCTAATATTGACTTAGAGATACATAATGCGGATTTTATTAAATGCCGAATCCTATTTAGAATTATTCAATTTGAATCTAAAAGTTTTCTTACTTAATCTCACTTCCTCCCATTTAACAGACCAGTTAATCTAAATGATTTAGCACTCATTTTAGAGTTATAGACAAAAATTTAAAGAATAAGAAAAAAATGAAGAAAATTTATAAATCTTTCAAATACTAGAAAATACCGAGATATATCGGTAAAAAATATCGCCCTAAAAACTAAACAGATTATATGTATAACTTGATATAAAACTAAATAGATTATAAAAGAATATTATAGACACCAAGATTGTAACCTAAACAAAAATAATATTTACTATAGAAAACCTAAGTAAGCTTATAACCTCTATCTCGGTGTTAAAACTTGGAGTTTTATTTCAGATTATTAAATTAATTTTTTATTTAATTCTTATAAAAATCACCAAGTGATAGTTGAGTTGCTGAATTGGACCGTTGTGATTCTCATAATGCTGTACGGAATTCACATTGTCAAGGTTAATTTCGATAAGCTTAATTATTAACAAAATATTATTAAAAAATAAAATGAATCTTTGTATAAATAGAATTTTAAATTACCAGTCAAACTTTTTATTTTCTAACTGAGACTATGATTTTATGTGAAATTATACCGAGAACATCATTAAGTCAATTGAAGAATAATATCGCTCTAAAGTTTGGACTAAGTAACGGACGTTCACAGAAAAGTCCTAAATTTAGCACAGACGGCCTTTCCCAGAAAACAAATAAGCTTACTTATCTGATCATATAAGCCACTAGCACTTAGCCTTGAGGCATTTCTAGGAACAAGTGAGCAAGCAATAAAAGCTTAGAGAAAACAGCGAAAATAAGGTCACTAGTCCTCTCTTCTATGAATTAGCCCACCTGCTTGTGAAGGAAGTTTTATACGTCAGATAGTCTAGTAATCCATCCGGAGGGAATGCGTCTCCCAATCCGAAACTCTCCAATATACTGCGCTTGCTTATAACTCTGCAGAGTTCACGCATGGACGCATGCAATACTCCAATCTAATAACCCCATTTAAAAGGCACTGGGAAACTGGAAAAAGCTTTACTTAATTAAATATAATATTTTACATCCGATCCATTTTCAGATCGACTTCCATCTGATTCATTCCCATTATTGTTAATCCCATTTCCAGAAGTACCATGCTAAATTATGTGTACTATATTAGTATTAGATTTTAAAACATAAATTAGTTAATTCAGAAAAATATTCACTCAATTCTTATTTTAAAAATAAATTTTAAACTTGCATCATTTGTTCGTACTGGTTTCTATACATAGCTAATGAATAATCAAGAATCAAAATGAATTTTAATAAGATGAAATAATTACAAGTTCTCATTTTTGAAAAGGAATGTTATTTAATCTAAATAATCTAAAAAATATGAAAATATATTGTTAGGCCTGTAAAGTTTCCCCACATCGAGGAAACAAGAGCCTAATTTGGAAACAATTTGCGTTGTAGTGAAAATGAACTTGAAATAAAACTGAGTATTGGAGATGGGATTATACAAGTTGATTTACAGTGTTGTAAATCAAATTGGTTAAAATTAAGCTAAATTTTTTAAATATATGTATTTTTTCTCCTTAACTCCTTGAAAACAGTATGGATAGTGGAGAAGTAATGGAAAATAGAAAACTTGGATGTACATAACCCATTTTAAAAATTTAGTTTTTTTTAAATTTAGTTTTGGAAAAATAAATTTAAAACAAAATTTTTATTAATACAAAAAGCATAAATTTTTAAGTTGTGATTGAGAATGAGTAACATTTCAGCCACCTCAGGAAGCAAACTTTTCCTTAGGCAGCTTCAAGGCGATCTTTAATATTTTTACTTAAATAATTATTTATAAGTCCGACAAAGAAAAATTTTTAAATAAAAAAAATTTATTTTTAATGTAAATATTTTTTATTAAAAAATATTAAAATAATTTGATTGCCATAGCTTAATTTAGTCGTCTATTTATTAAGAGGTGGAGGGAGGGCATGCTCGTTAATTTGCCTTATTAAAAAAATAGACATGCAGTAAAATATAGACATGTAAAAATAGACATTCGTATAGACATAGAGAAAAGAAAAAAAGACATTTTACCCGAAATCCGACATTTTCACTGAAAAAGTTTTCAATAAAAGGGAAAAATCTGGCTTCTGACCTTCCAAAATGCTCGAAAAAATTACCCAAATTATTTTAATTTCTCAATTCCCGCTTAATCCCGTCTTCAAATTCCCTGATATTATTTACAACACTTGAATTGGTGATAAAGAGGTTTGGAATATTAAGGAGAATTTAAGGGAACTGACTCAACCCGATACTCGAAACCCTAAAAACTTTTTTTCTTAGTGAAATGTTTCTGCCACTACAATGGAGGCCAGTCATGTTGGGCGGATCTCAAAGTCACGATGTGACTATGAGGTCTCATTTCACAACTTTATTTAGCCATGACTCTATCATGTGCGATTCAAATGTATAGGGAATGTGTAGTTTGGTAAATTTATATTACATAATAATACATATGAATGCACTTTAATAAAGGCATTCAATATTCTTTATTAATGCCGAATAAATATAAAAATTGCCCTTTATAAAAATATTTTTAAAATTGTCCTTTTATGTATAAATAAAAGGACATGCAAATTGTCCTTTTATGTATGATTATCTCAGAAAATTACTGTATTTTTAGAAAAATTTTTAATAAATAACCCCAGGCTGTAAATTCCACTGTAACATTCCCAATCAGCAATTCTAGTTCTACCGTGATCGAGAATTTCATTGATTTCATTTTATATTCGTCTTTAATTCCATCTTCCTCCCAATAACAAATTTTTCAGTTAAATTTTATCAAAATTCTATTTATCAATAAATAAAAAGAAAACAACAAAAAATAAAAAAAATAAATTTTAAATGAAAAGAAAATTTAAAAAAAAGTCATTCAATAATCACTCAATAATTTTTATTTATTTTACTTAAATATTTATTATATAATTTTATATAAAAATTAAAAAAAATTTATTTAAAATTATTTTTTAATAAAAGTTCAGTTTAAATTAAATCTGTTGAGAAAAGCGATGACTCAAACAGAATTTCGTTAATTTTTATATTTGTCAAAATTGAAAAAATAAAAAAATTACAAATTAAATTAAACTCTTTAATTGTTCTTTTACAAATTTAAATTTATTTTTTGTATTTATTTTACAAATACTTACATATGTTTCCTTTCAAAATTTTAACACAAACACAACATACATAATTGTGTATTTATTGTCAGAAATTGTATTCAGGAGGGATGGATATATTTTAACTTTTTAGGTTCTTGTATAGTCGAAAACTTAAAAATCAAGCCAAGAATTTAAAAACTTCCATTGGAAAAATTTTTGTAATTTCTTAAAACATTTTAAATTTTTTTTACAATTTTTGCTTTTTGTTTTTCATTATTTTGACCAATTTTCCAGAATATCTAGATATAATTTTTTAAAAATTATTTTAGGATTTATTACACTCAACACAAATGTGCTTTTTAAAATTATTATTTTATTTAATTATTTTTAATAATTATTTTTGTTATTCATTCTCTTTTTCATCAATTACTGATTCAAAGGATATTGAAAAAATTGTGGAAGAAAATAAAAATGAAGAAAAAATATTTTTAAATGATAAAGATCCTGATAGGCCTTTAATGTTTTCAATTTTTAATTTTTTTAATTAAAAAAAATTAAAAATAAAGGTGTTATCGAGGAATTAAATATTTAATTGGCCAAGAAGAAATTGACGATAATATTAGCTGTAAACGAAATTTTCTTGAAAAAAGTGCGGGAATGGATAAATTTTGTTATAAATTTACTAGTAATTCTGGTAGGTAATATTTTTGTTTAATTTAAAAATTAATAAAAAAGGGGGAACTGAATTTGTGAAGCGTGGATGTTCAGTAATGTTTTGTACTGTAAGTTTTTAATTTGAAATATTTTAAAATAAATTTAAGCCTCTTGGGGAAGGCTGCACAAAAATGGAGTTTGAAGGTGTAGAGGGTGAAATGTGTTGCTGTTCAGATACTTCTTATTGTAATAATGCAAAAACATTTAAAATTAATATTTATTTTATTTTTCTTTTAATATTTTATTTTTTATTTTTGTAATAAAATTTTATTAAAATTTTAAATTGTTTAATAGAATTCCAGCTGACAAAATTCTCTCTCTTACTTTTTAGTTAGAGAAATATGTATTACATCAAATATAAGAAGTGTGTGGAAGGAAAAAGAATAGTCAATTTGGGTCGATTAATCGACTAAAAGTGGATGGCTGGATGGCCAGTAGCTTCGAGAATCAATTCATCGATCTTATTGAATTGTATGGATTTTGGAGGGTTTTATTGAAAAATGGGTGAAGAGGTAGAGAGAGAGGTTGAGGAGTAGTTGGAAGATAGTGAAGGGTTTTTTAGTTACTTTTATTCCTTTTAGATGAGAGATAAAACGTCGTCTGTTAAAACACCGTGGCGGTAGTTTAGCCTCATTGTAGAAAATTAAAAGAGAAAAGGTGGATTGCAATTTAAGAGAATCTGTATGTGGTACATAATTGCTTTAATTAATTTAATTATTTATTTGTGCTAATGAATTAATTACATGTAGAATGAAATTAATATGTGTAGGCGGCCAAATTAAATTCTTGTTCAAAGTCAATTTGGCTGTTTTGTTAAGAAATTATACTACATTAAGACTTTGTATTTTGTTACGTTTAAGTTGTAGAATTGAATCTTAGAAATTTATTATCCTAAAAATGTTATTCACAATTCTTAAAAAATATTCTTTTCTCAAGTTATTTTACTTAAATAAACGAGAAGAAAACCTACATAGAAATCCACCTAAAAATTTTATTTTTTCAATCATGGAACAATTTTATCAATTAAAAATATAAAAAGAACAAAATCAGAAGTTTTAACAATGCTTGATTTTCAACAGAAAACATCATCCTTTAAAAACAATTTAAAGATAATTAAATTATGAATTATTCTAGATAGAATAACTAAATAAATTTTAATTTCAAAAATATCATTTAAATCCCAAAATTCTAAATTTCATTTAATTTTTTTGTTTATTTTCCCGAAATATTTTAATTTTCCAAATTCTCCAACACTTTATTAATAAAAACATTTTGTGGATTTTCTTTTTCCCATTTTTCATGCAAATAGATAAAAGCTTTTTCCACAGTTTTCATATAATTATCATTCTCCAAAATTCTTTCCAATCCAATTCTTTAAAGTTTTTTAACATCAAATTTCTCTTCATAATAAATAATTATTTTAACTAAAATATTTTTATTTAAAATTTCTTTATTATTTTCTGTTTGAGAACGGCGTGGAGAGACTTGTGAAGAAGTATTTCCTTTCAAATAAGTCCCCATTCTGTTAAACAAATTTTTAAAATATTCTTTAGATTTATTTCCAATTTTAATTGTCTCAAGTTCGGGGTGATCAATATTCAAAGCTCTGGCAAAATAAAATTGATTTTCATTATAGGGAATACAAATAATTCCAACATTGAAGGCTAACGCTTCGATTACTTGATAATTATTGCAAGTAGAAATTAAAAGTTTTGTGTTACCTTTTACTAGAAAATATTGACAAAATATTAATGAAAATTTAGAATTAAATTAGGATAAATTTGGAGGGAGGTGGGGGAGGAGTGTTGAATATAAATAAAACAGTTAAGAATGTTAATGGAATGACTAATCCTCTGACGATATAGTTTGAGTCAAATCTTCATATCTAAAAATAATATTAATTGTTTGGATTATGTTACAATTAGCGAGATTTTATTTTCAATTAGTCTAAAATTTGTTAGTTAAGACTTTTAAAAGTTTTACTAATAATAAAATAAATTTAGACAAACCCAATTCCTCTTGAATATTTGGAATATCTTTAAATGTCTCACTCCCAATTTTGTTAATTTTCCAATTAATTAATTGGTCTTTATTACAGTCATACAAAAATGAAAATTTGTCTTTAAACGATCTTAACACTTCTCGAAGAGAATTCCAAACTTCCAATCCTCTAAGATCGTTAAATAATTTACACGTTTCTTTACTTATTATTATTTGTTCTTTTTCTTTTTTTAATTTCTAAATTTAATTAAATTTAATTAAAAAATAATTTAAAATAACCAATTTATTTTTTATTTCTTTTAATTCATTTAAATGAATTCCTCCAACATAAAATAAATTTTCTGGTTTAGAATCTCCTAAAGGAAAGTCTGTCAATTCATCATTATTCAAAAATATTGCTTTAATGTTTGAATAAAGAATTTTTAATGATGGAGTATTCTCGTCTATTTTAGCCATTGAGAAACGAAATTTGAAATAGCTATCCTATTATTAAAGTAAATTTTTTAAAGTATAGATTAAATTTCAAATTAAAATTTGTTTTATCTAACTTAATGGGGCTAAATGGGGCTAATTCGTTTAAAAATATTTTTAAACATTGTTTAAGCCTGGTTTTGTATCGCGCGTTTCCTTTTAAAAAATGAAATGTTTGGTATGAAAATTGTGTTTAATTAGGAACTAAGTTATATTCAATAGAAGTTCTTAGTTAAGTTTTCAGTTTAAAACCTAGTTATGATTCTAAAAGTAGTCTACTCTAGTATATAAATAAGTTAAGATAGCTAGGTAATTTTTTAATTTCAATTTCATTTTTGTAATTCTCTTAAATAGTAATAGAAATTACCGAATTTGGATTATAAAATTATTAATTAATTAAATAATATTAAAATATTGATAACCATTTTCTCATGAAGAGTTTCGTATAATTCTTCGTTCTTTTCATGATTATCAATTCCTTTTTGTTTTTGTTTATGTTCCAAAATTTCTTTCAATTTACTTTTACCAAGATTAGCTAAACAAAATTTAAATTTAAAAAAATTCAAAAAATACCTGGAATATTTTTTGGAAACTCCTTCCCAGCATATTTAAATTGATAAGTCTTTAAAGGAGTATTATTTATACAAAAAACATTTTTAATTCCAGCAGCATGGAAAATAAAAAGAGCTCCAATATTATTTGAATCAAATAACCCCAAATTAAAATTTTTTGAACGATTAATAATATCTCTTCCATTCCAAAATATTTCTAAATTAAAAAAAATTTTTTTAAGAGAAAATACTTTCTACAACCTTTAAATATATCAAAAGACTCTCTTTCAATTTGATTTTTAATTTTTTCTTCCTGAATATTCCCCCCACCTAAATAATATTTTGAAAATTCATAATTAGAAAAATCTTTTTTTAAATCAGGCGAAAGATTAAAAATTTCGAAAGTATTTTTCCTTTCATTTATTTCAATCGAATTTTTGACCAAAATTGAAAAATTTTCATTTTCAAATTTAAAGTCATCCTCTTTTGTATTTACAATTAAATAATGCTAAAAAATATTTAAAAATTAATATGAAGTTGGATTAAGGATAATCGACAAGTAATTACTAGAATCATTTTTAGTTTAAAAATTGCCGAAAAATTTTGTTTAATATGTATTTTAAAAGTTTTCCCAAACTAAATAAAAAAATTTGAATAAATAATCCCGAAAATTGATAGGAGATTATTCAATCTTAACAAAAAGTTGGATTTTTAAAGTAAACATTTATTAGTGCCAGAGTTATTTTAAACTAAAAATTATTTTTTTTTTCAAAAATTATAGGCTCCTAAATAACGTTTAACGATCATTATCAATAATTGTTTTAGAACTAAAAACATTATTTTAATTAAAATATCAACCAAAAGATATTTAAATTTTACTTACAACATAAAAATGTTTTGTTAATAAATTTGCAAAAATTGTATTCATTTTAAAATTATTAGAATCAAAATTCGTTGAAATAACCAATGCCCGTTTAGTTATTTTATTTTTTTCAGAATTATTTATTTTTTTAAACAGAGGTTCTTCTTCTACTAAATCATTTTCTTCAACAATAGCTTCCAATTTTCTTTTAAATGTTCCATTTGCAATTGAAATAATTGAAAGAAAAATTAAAATAAAATTAAAAAACATTTTAATTAAAAGAAAATATTTTTTAATCTGAAAATTAAATCCCTTTATAGTAAATACAAAGGTAACAAACTGAGGGGAACTTTTATCATCATTTCGGTTTTATTTTAAAGTCATGGAAAATTTCCGGTCTTGGGCATCTTAAACTATTATATAATAATTAGGAGATAATATTTGTTTTTCATAATAAGAATTTTCATTTTCTAAATTTTAAATAAATTTTTGTAACCTAATAATTCTTAGTTCTATCGAAACAATAGTATGTTTCCAGAGAAAGTTAATATTATTATTACAAAATTTTATTTTAACACTAAAATATTTTTTAAATTAATTTTAAAATATTGGGGATATTAGCTGTTTATATAGACAGACTTTTATTTAAAAAATATTTATATTAAAGTGCAAGTTATTTCATAAAGGAAATCAAAGTGCCAATAAACAATTTCTCTTTTAAAAATACCGCTAATCAATCTTATTAATAAAAATGTCTATTCACGTGAAATAATTAATTAATTTGTCTAAAAATACATATTTAAATAAATTATTTTAAAAAATATTTTTTGAAGAAATACTTGCTTATTTTAAGAAAAGGTCAATCTAACAATGATTTATTATAACAATTCGTCAAAGTCAAAGTATGAATTATTTGCAAATACTCCCCAGATATTTTCTTTGAACTAGAAACTTGAAAAGTTTAAGAAGTGCCGTTTTATGGAGGAAAGAAAATCTCTGACATAAATTCCAAATTATTTCTTAAATTAATTATTAATTTAATTTTTTCTTAAAATCTATTTACAACAAAAATAACATTTAACATTTTGTCGGTCCAAATATTTTTAAAAGAATTAATCATAAAAAATATTTGCCCTTTTAAAGTTCAAAATATGTATATTTAAATATAAAGTGTAGGAACGATTACTACATAAGAGATGATTAAGAATCTCGTAGGAGTGATATTTTTATTCAACATTTATTTTTTGAATAAAAAATAAAAAGGAAAAAAAACCCCGTTTATAAAATGTTCAAAATTTCTTTTAAAAAATCATTTTATAAAACAAATTATTTTTAAATAATTATTTTTGTAAAAATATTCCTAACCCTTGCATTATTTTGTTTTATTATTTGCCTAAAATTCCAATTAAATTTCTATCTATAATTTATTTTTAAGCAAAATAAATTTTGGTATCATAGTATTAAATTTGACACTATTTTTATAGAAAGCTGCATATTACTTTAAATTTATAATTATTTAAAAATAATTTATTTATTTATTAGATTAAAATAAAATAATGAATAAAATATGCTTAGTATCTATTTTTTTAATTTTTATTAATAACTCTTTTCGTTGTACTCTTTGTCTTTCGTTTGAATATAATAAAATTGAAACAAAAGCTGACGAAAATACTGAAGAAGGCAAAAATGTTAACAATAATTCTACTGTACAGTTAATTAAATATTTTTTAAATTAAAAATAAATTTTAATTTTATAGATGTTATAATGGTGGAGGTTTAGGAATGGCAAGTGGGAAAATAGCTAGAGAGTGTAGTACCGTTTGTCTTAATTTTACTGCTTCTCTAAATCATACAGGTATTTATTTTAAAATAGATTTTAATTAAAATTTTTATTTCTAAATTTTGTAGAAAGTAATAATACTTTAATTAAAACATTACATACTGGAAACAATAAAGATGTTGTTTATGGTTGTAGTATTGGATATATTTGCGTAATAAATATTTAAAATTTATTTAAAATAATTTTAAATTAATTTTTAAGCCATTCAAAAATGCTTGTGGTAAAACGACATATAAAGGTGAATGGGGGGAAGTATGTTGCTGCAATACAAATCTGTGTAATGGTGCTCAATCAAAAACTTCCTTATCCTCTTATTTTCTCATTGCGTTTATTCTTTTACCTTTTTTAATTGGTCCATTAATGAATAAATATCTATGTTAGTAATCCTCTATAAATACATATCTCCTTGCCTAAACTTCTATATATTCTCTAATTATTTTTCTTAATTTGTCAATTTTTAATCAGATATCTGAATGTGAAATAGAAAAAATATTTACTTAAATTAATTTTTATTTTTAAATTTGTGATAAATTCTTTAACAAAATTTTGTTTTATATTAAGTATAATCTAAGAAATTACCTTAATAGTTAAATAATTTATTAGGGTTTAGTCGATTGTTGAAAAGGGGGAGAGATAATACATACCGTATTTACTCTATTAGAGCCCCATGGGGCTCTATTTTTCAACCTTCCTCCAAACGGGGGCTATATTAAGGAGGGGGCTCTAATAGAGACGGGGGCTGTATTTTTCAACCATCCTAGAAACGGGGGCTTTATTAAGGAGGGGGGCTCTAATTGAGAGGGGGGCTATAATAGAGGAAATACGGTATATTGGCTACAATATCGTTTTTGGGGGTAAAAATTAATCCTTCAATTTTTTAATAAAAATCAGAGACAAAATACGGAGTTAAAGGAATGGTTTAAAATATTCCAACAATTGATTTTACAATAATGTCAACCAATTTATTAATTTATTTATGGCAATAATAGTAACACAAATTCTCTTATATTATTCAAAAAGATAATAATAAATTATTGTTTTGTTTATTGTCTGAAATATTTTACTTGATTATTTTTGCAAAAAAATTAAATAATTTTATTTGATAGGAAAAAAAATAAAGAAAAATAAAATTTAAAGTAAAAAGGAAAATTAAAGCATTAAAAATCAAAAATTTGGTTGAATAAAAGGAAAATTACAATGAGATAGAACAGAAAAATAAACCCTGAAATAAAATTTTATCGTTATTTAAATAAAGTATTTCTTCGAAAATAACCCTACGGGCTAATATTTTAATTCCAATCATTCCGATTTCTGTCAGGATCCTTGGAATTTTTAAGACAGGAGGATTTGTTTAAAATTCAGGTATTCGAATGTCAAAATTAATTTTGAGAAGGCTGGGGGAAATACTTTATTCCTTCGATATCACAAAAAGAGAAAAAAAGGTTAAGTAAAAATATTTAAAATAATCACAGGATTTTAAAAAATAAAATGAGATAAAAAATATTTAAATCATTTAAATATTAACCAAGCAAAACATTTAAAGCAAATCCTTGTTCACATTTCCCCCCTCCATTCCAAAAATCAAAAATATTTTTTATTTTTAATTCTTTTTTGTGTATATGTGCCATTTTACAAAGATTACAGAGAGGATTAGAAATATCGTTGGAAAATTCTGTTTTTTTATATTTTTTTGTCCAATTAAAATAACTGGAAAAGAAATTTTTTAAAATTAATTTTTAATTTAATTTCCCCTTTCACCTTTTATATTGTTTTTTGTCTGCTGATAATTTTTCTAAAAAGGAGACTAATTCTTTCGGACTTTTAAAATCATCTGCTGCAATAAACGAATCCTCAGGAATATTTAATCCTTTAAATATTTTTCTCGACAAAACTACAGGCACAATTAACTTTTTAAGTTTCCAGAATTTTTCTGTTACATAATTAACACAAACAGAATTCTCAAAGGCAAAATAAAAATGATGAGAATCTTAAAAATAAAATTTTGTAAAATTTAATTTAATGTAAATTTAAAAAACATTTAAAGTTTAAAATTGGGTTTGGACACTAGCGGTTATTAAACAGTACCTATGGTTTTCGGTATTGAGTTTTAGCTAAATACCGGTTTTATTTTGGGGGAATATTTTAAAAAATAATTATAAAAAATTTTTCTGTTTTTAAAATTTCATAAAAACGATTAATTTTTGGTAAGAAATATCAAAATTGTTGGTCCTAAAACAAGTCGTGAACAGCCCTAGTTTTTAGAAGTTTTTGTAAAGTTTTGAAACAAGGTCAGAAGTTGTTAAAATTAAATTTGAATTCAAAAACTTGCTAATCTTTTTATTGTTTCCCAAATTTAATAAAATATTTATTTAACATTTACCAATTAATTTATCAGCACATTCTTCATTACAAACTCGTTTTCCATCTAAACAAGTGCCAATTTGTGTAATTTGTGTTAGATTCTTTAATTTATTAACATATAATTCCCGAAGCGATTTTGTGTTACAATTCGAGACAAATTGTAAAGCAAGTTTATCTTTTGCTTTAATTTTCTTATCAATCTTGAAAAAAAATGTATTTATTTTCAGTTATTTTCAGTCACCTCATTTTCAGTCCAAATCTGATCATCAGTGACTAACCCATTTTCTAAATCTTTTTTAGTATATTCTTCAAACATATCATATGGATAATAAACATCACTATCTGCTCTATAAGTCATTGTAATATTAAAAAAATCTGGAGGAACATCCCTTCCTAGTCCCCAAGTATGAGGCGGAGATTCAAGAATAAAAAATGTGTAGAGTTGTTGAGGTGTTCGATGCTCTGGCATTTTATCAAGATTATCACGAATGTGGAAAACTAATAGTGAAGCTTGTTGTTCTCTGAAAGAGTTTTTTTTAATTTAAAAGTTTTTAATAGTAAAGGAAGGAATTAGCCCTAAATTATAGGAATGCTCGGATGTAAGGTTGTTGGTCCTTGGATAATTTTAAAGTAAGTTCATTTTTTAGTAAATTTAAAAGAAAAAGATACAGACAAACAAACAACTCTACTTGGATGGTATTCCTTTGGGGAATAATACTTACATAAAAATTTTTCTATTAAGATAGTCCAAATATTTTAAAGAACAAGAGAAATCTTAACCTATTTATCTGACAAGTGTGGGATTACCAAAAGAGTTTCGGACTTTTAAAAATTGAAAGCTAAATTTTAATCCAGGATAAGTGAATAATTTTAAAAAATCCCAAGTTTAAAAGAAAAACATACAAAGTACGATTATCTGTATAAATGCATTTATAAGAACATTGTTTATTATTGTTATATTTAATTAAACTTTCTGATAAAGAAGCACCAAACATTTTATTCCACATAAGAATAGTTGGGGGAGGCCATTTAACAGGGACACTCTATAAAAATATTTTTTCTTCAATTCTAAATTATCTTTTTACCATTCTTTTAAGCCATCCAGGTAATTTATCATCACCATCTTTTGCTGGAAATATTATTTGGTTGAAAACAAATATATACAAAAAATAAAGAAAAGTTGAAAGGAAAATAAGAATAGAGAAAATAAATTTACTTTTTGAGATAATAGTATTTTCTATCATTTTAAAAAAACCTGAAAAAGAAAGCTAGTAATTAGAGATGTTGACAGTTTATTAACTGAACTAGAGGTCGGTAAAATCACAATTCAGGATCATGTACCACGACGAAATTTCGAACAGGACAGGATACTGCAGGATTAATCCTAAAAATCCTGACAATCCTGACAATCCTGAAAAAAGGCAGGATTTCGGACAGGATCCTGAAAATCCTCTGCAGGGTCCTGTCCTGCGCCGCCCTCTAAACAGAACTGAAACCGAAAATCGGTGAGTATTTGAATTTATGTACATTTCGCCAAAATATTTTTCTTTTATTATTTCGTACCCCGGATATTTCAAAAACAATTTTTTAGAACCAAAAATCACAAACTTGAAAATTATTAAGATATTAAAGTTAGTGTTTTTGATTTACTAGTATTTAGAATTTTATTATTCAGAAAAAGAGAGATTTTTAATTTTGATAGCAAAAAAGTAAAGTAAATGGCTAGTCGTAATATCTGACTAATAAAATATTTTAATTAAAATTTTCTGTATTTTAATGATTAAACATAAATAATTTTAAATAATTATTCTACGGAGTGCAGAGTAAATTCGTTGACCGTATTTTGCCATAACTTTTCTAAACACAGTTTTTTATCCGATTCAGAGCTATTTAGCTAGTTAATATACGTTTGGCTCCCCCACCTGTCTGCAAAGAGAAACCGCATTTCTCATTCCTTTCTTTGCATTTTTTGCGTTTACACGTTAAATTTAAATAAAACTAAAATAATTTAAAATATATTAAATTCTAGTAAAAACAATTACAAATTTTGAATAACTTTTTCCAGTTTATTTGCTTTATTTTGTCTTTTTCTATTTATTTATCTTATTTCGTATTCATTAACTAAAAAGGAGTCTATGTACAAAAAAAAAACAAGTAAAATACATAATTGTATAAGTTAAATAGAAGAAAAAACTAAAAAATTAAAGACAAACAATAAGACTAGAAATATGTTCTTTAAAAATAAAAGAAAAAATCACAAATAAATAAGTACAACTGTCACAATAAAAACTTAAGTTGCCTATTTATAAAAATAGGAAATAAATTATGGTTTGCAATAACCTCCATATTCTAAAACCAAAAAACACAAAATGTTGATTTATTTTACGGGAAATTGTTTAACAGAATAAATGGATAGAGGATAAAATTAATTGTTATTAATATAAATTGCAAAAATTGTTTTTAATCGAAAAAAAATAAATGATTTTTATTGAAATTTAATAAAAGTTATGGCAAAAACAAAGCGTGCGACGAATTTGCCCCACACTTTATATTTAAATTGGAGATTATGTAGAAATGAGTGGGGGGAATTGAAGTTTGATAAAAATTTAAAAAATTTAAAATAACCGATTGAATAAAAATTAGAGAGAAGATTATATTAAAAAATGAAACAAATATACACAGATATAAAATTTACAATTTAATTTAAAATAAATAAATTTATTTTTGGATAAATTTGAGTTTGATTTTATAAATGAAATTAATTATACACCTGCTAAATTAAAAAAATATATTTATTAATTTAAATTTTTTAATTAAACTAAAATTTAAATTTAAAAAAAATTTGCAAAAAATCACAAAGATAAATTAAAGATTTTGTTTTTAAAAAAATTACAAATAAAAGTTATATTTTAAAAATTTCTTGAGGTAAAAAATAAACTTTGGATTTAAAAAATATTTTTTAAATATTTGTGTACCTTTTTATACATAAATGTACAAAATTTAAAAAAAATAAAAGAATAAAATTTGTTGTCAAAAAATATTCTTTATTTAATCAATTATTTTTTAATCTTATTGTCAAATAAAAAAAGAAATTAAAAATGGGTGGAAAGTATTTTAAAAAAATTTTTTATTTTAAATTATTAATAAAATAAATTTAAAAAAATATTTTAAATCAATACATATCTAAATAGGTATATTTTACACATAAAAAAATAATAGAAAAAAAAAGATAAAAAAGAAAATAAAATAAATTTTTCTAAACTATTCATACATAAATAGTATTTAGTATTACGTGTAAAAAATACATATTTTATAGCTGATTGAATGGCTCCACAATGCTTCGCCATTCGAAAAAGACGTTTTAAAAACATTTTTCAAATGATAAAAGTATATATCATAATCAGTTGAAAAAAGGGCAAAACATCCGATCAAAAATATTTGTACTAGGCAAATAGCAGTCCTCTTACGTGGTAAATAAAGCAGAAAATAGAACTGTTGACTCGAATTGAAAACAGGGTTAACTCAAAACCGGAAAAACTGAAATTTCCGTTTTGAATCCTTCCCTGTCGAATATTCCAATCCAACAACTTAACTTGCCAAATAACCTCCAAATATACCGTTCAAGTATTTTCCTCGAATGTTTTACTTTTTTGATCTGATTATGATTAATGCTTTTATTCTTTTCATAAATATTAATTTATTGTCAAAAGGTTCATTGTAGAAAAGTGCATTGTGAAATGTTGAGAGAATAAACATTTCCAAAATATAAAAATTTAAAAAATTTTATGTATTAAAATTTGATAAGAAAAAATAAAAGAAAAAAACAAAAAAGAAAAAAGGAAGGTAAAGTTAAAAAAAATTTTTTTTATATTGTAAACTCTGATCGATAGAATCTGGCTCTAATAAATGCCTCGAACGTTAACTCGAATCGAGAATGTAAAAATCAACAAAATATTTACATGATTCCTAGAAATTACTAACTTTAAAATAAAAAAAAAGATTAAAATATCAGACGTTAAAAATAAGGGAAGAAATTCTTTTTCAATTGATGACTAAAAGCAAATAGTCTTTTGTTTTGTGGAAATATTTTTAAAAAATAAAAATAATTTAAGAAAACTTTATTTAAACAATTTTAATTAGAGAAAAGAGAGTAATTTTAAAAATAAATTTAAATTATACCGTATTTCCTAAAATAAAGCCCCATGGCAAATTAGAGCCCCACCCTAAAATAGAGCCTTTGGAAGATAGTTGAAATATAGAGCCCCGTGGGGCTTTATTTTAGGAAATACGGTATATTTAAAAATAATTTTATTCAAAATTTTCAAAAAAATATTGAAAAAATGCTTAAATCAATGTTTTACATATTTATTTGTGAAGGAAACGTGGAATGATGTAAATAATAACTAAAACAATCGTCCATAAATTATTGATTTAAAATTGTAAATTTATCTAAAAAAATATTAAAAATTATTTAAATAATATATTTATTTATTAAATTTATAAAAAAAAAGTTATAATCTCCTTTATTAAATAAAAAATAAATTTTTTATTCAAAATTAATTCAAAAATTGGTAATTTTTAAGAAAATTTTTAAAGAATTTCTTCACATTCTTATATTTGCTCTAGCCTTGTCCAAAATTTCTTTTTTAATTTTTGGATAAGTCGGATAACGTTTTAATACTGCATGACAGACCTAAAAAATTAAAATATTCTCTTAATTTGTTTAAGAATTATTTTACTTCTATACATTCAATCAGTCTTCGACATTTGAAGTAATTATATGCAAGTTTGTAACCTTAAAATATGTATTTTTTTAATTTTTGTCTTTCTGAAAGTATTTAATTATTTACCAATTCCAGGGTTACGCCTTTTACAAACATTCCAAGCAGCCTCATAATTAGCCGCGGCATCAAAATATTTTTGTTCTTTTTCACAAATAAATCCCATATATTCATAAGCTTTACTACAACTTGAATTATGTTGTAAAACAGTTCTGAGTACATTACTTGCTTGTTCATTCTTTCCTTGATTTATATAAATATCAATTAATAGAAGCCAGCCTTTAAAAAATAATTATTTATTTAAATTTAATTTAAAAATATTTTCTACATTGCTGTAAATAATCAGCTTCTTCCAAACTCCAAGCATGGGTTAAAACTCTTTTTAATTGTAATTTAGCTTTTTGTGTTTGTTTCATCATTAACATAGCTCTAGCTGATCCAAGGATTGCACCGGCACTAACATTTGCCTCACTTTCCTTTGATGAAAAAAAGTATTTTAACCTTCTTTTAAAATTTACTTGTGTTCCATCAGTTTTGGACATTTCCAAAAAATTATTTAAAGCTCTCTGTATATTCGATCTATTTGGACTAGCCAAAAGAATAAAATTCTCAATAAGTTTATATCTTCTATCCAACATAGATTTATGTCTCAATTCGTGGAAAAACCGGTCTGCTGCCCTATAAGATTCATTAGCTTCATTAGCCTCTTCCACAGTTAATTGATGCTCATTATTTTCTGTTCCCATAATTTCATTATCCGGATTTAAACAAATTTCAATCATATTATACAATGCTCTCTCTCCCCATTCCAAATCACGACGGGCCCTGTTAAATGCTTGAAGTGCTGAATTTGGTTCTCCTGTATACCTAGAATTATTTAAAATTATTCTCTAAATTTTTTTAGAAAAATACCATTCAATAAGGCCTTTACAAAAATTAAAGCCAGCATCCACAGTAGCTCTAGGATTGCTTTCTAAAGCATTTCTCAACATTTTTTCACCCAATTCAATATTTCCCCGACGCCAACATAATTCAATATAACGGGCTAAGGCATGATAATGACCTGAAAATAAATTTTTGAAAATATTTCTAAAAATTTCACTCACTCGGATTTCTTTCCAATAATTGTGCAAAGTGTTTCATAGCCTCTTCTCCCTCATTTTTCTGATACATTAAATCAGCCAATAACTATAAAAATAAATATTTAATTTTTAAGTTTATTAAAAGAAAAATATTTTTTTATATTACAATTGCAATTTGTTGCAAATTTATTTTATTCCAATGGGAGACTTGAAGTTGCATTTTTGTATAGAAATTAGTACAAGAAAGTGAATTTATTTATTATTTTTATTTCTTAAAGTTGAAAAGTATTTAGGAAAAGAAAAAAATGTTGGAAATTTGGAAACGTGTCAGGCTTTTGAAATTATTGAGAGAGGGTAGTTATTTCTTTAATCTCACTAGAAGGAGTAATTAATCGAGGGGAGGGTAATTATTTGGATATATAGAAAATAAAATTAATGCTATCTTGTAGCAAATTTCAAGGGCTTTCAAATAAGCTCAAAATAAAATTTTTATTTCATTTGTAAGGGGTCGAAAATATTTTTTAAAGACGTCTACCCCCTGTTTTCCGTTGATTTTCGGGTTTCAATATCTCGATAATGGAAATACATCAGAACTTCATTTCTTTTGTATTTCTTATCTATATTGATAGATATGTTCACAAAAATTTTTGTGGATTTTTCCCACCATTAAAAACCTATAAAACAAGGGTGGCTATATACTTTTGGAACGCATTAATTTTGGGTAAAGTCAAATATCCCCTAGTTTCTATTCATATAGTTTCATAACGCATAAAATAACATTATCAGATCCTTAAAATGGGTCTAAAAAATATTTCAAATTAATCATAACCCACTTAAAAATTTAATTAGGTGGAGATTTAGGAAAAAATTGGGTGGCTATATACTTTTGGAACGGAGTGTATGTCAAAAAATATTTTTTTAATGAGAATTTAATATGCATATCCTCTCTCTCTCTCCTTTTTCTTCAAAAAAATACATTTATATGGATTCCTTGCTGAATCTTCATTTGTTTAAAAACGAAAATTATAAAATTAATTTATTAAATTGAGGAAAAGGAAACTCGTCATTTACAGAAATCCGAAAGGGATTAATTTGACAAATGAAAATTGAAAAAGAAAATAATAAAAAAATATTAGAGGGATATTAATAAATCCTTTTCAACTAAAGAATGGATAATAAATATTTTTTTAAAAATAAATTGATATCATTTAAAATAGAGAATTAAATTCTCCATAAAATAAAATAAAAAATAAATTTTTTTTTGTTAAATTAATAAAAAGTTTTAGTTGGAAAATTAAAAAATTTTTAGTAATTTTTTGTTAGTTTTTTGATTATTTATTTAAAAATAATATTTACTATTTTATAACAATTTTAATTTTATATTAAAAAAAATTTAAAAATCTTTTTATAAAAAGTTTAATATTAAGAAAGTTAAATAAATCTGAGAATTAGTAGCTAATAAATACGTAGCCTGAGAAAAATGTTAAGAAAAATTCCAAAAATATTTTAAGAAGATAAAGGAAGTAAATAATTAAAAATACATTTATTTTTATCCTTAATCGACGTCACATTTTTTGTCAGAAAAAATACAAAAATTAAATATTATTTTTAGATTTTCTTTTTTTTAATTTATAATTACGCAATTTTTGAGCTCTTTTAGTTAATAACCTTTTCTGTAAATTTTAAATATTATTTTTTATAAAATCATTGGAATGTGTTGAAAAAATAGGAAAGGATAATTATTCATTTTGTGATATTTTTGGGTTTGTAGAAAAAAAATAGAATTATTTATTTTTAAAGCATATATTTTTGTGTTTTTTGTTATCAAAATTAGAAAAATAAAATGAAAAATAAATATTTTGTTTTATTTTTAGTAGTTTTTAATAAACCACTCCTTTATAATAAAAGAATAATATGTTTAATGAATATATAAATTAATTATATTTAAAGAAAGATTTTAGGAAATAATTTTTGATCAAAACATTTTTCTAAAAATAAATTAATTTATTTAAAGAAAATGAAAAAAAAATTATAAAATAAAGATTAAAGAGAAAATAAATTACAAAATATTTTAGAATCCATTAGAAGATATAAATTAATTTTTCTATTTTAAATATTGCAAGTGTTTTAATCCCATAAAAATTAATTTTTAAAAAATTAAAAATGTTACGAGAAAATAATATTCCCTCCCTTTACATCATTTCCGTTCAATAAAAATTAAAAATCCTCCCACATTTTAATTTTAAATATTAATAATTTACCAAAGTAGCATCATTATTATTTGGATCAAAATTCAAAACTTGTTGACATTGTTGATCACAAAAATGTAATTTTCCAAGAGAGGCATAAATTCCAGCAAGGGATAAATGACTCTAAATAAATAAATTTAAAAAAGAAATATTTATTTATATTTATTTATTACTTTAGTGTCACGTTCATTATGTCCAATTGCTTCTTTAAATAATTCAATTGCTTTATTCCAATCACGACTATTTGCGTATAATTCAGCAAGTTGTTGACAAATTCTTGAAAAAAATAAGTGATAAAATAAATAAAAATAGGTAAAATTATTGGGGTTTTTAAAAGTATTATTATCGGCATCAGATGCCGGGGAGGGGGGCGACGTAAAGGTCAGGAACCTTATTAACCCTTTATACAGGGTGTTTCAGCTGAAAAGCGCTATTTGAAAAATTAATAAACTTTTACTGCGTGGACAGATTTAAATTAAATTTTGTATTTTGCATCTATATTTTATGGCAATTTTTTTGACATAAAAATTATGTCGAAATTCGAACCCTAACCCGAGATAATTTCGTACTCTATCGTTCTGTTTTTCCCTTTTTCCGCACATGCATTCTTACTCCCTTTTGTTTGTTACAAGCGGCGATAGACACTAGAGTAAACACTAGGCGATAGACACTACATTTTCAATACAGTATCTACTCTTCGCCATACGCAGGAAAATAAATGCACTAAGATAGCGCGCAATGAAAAGAGAAAGAAAAGAGAACGGTAGAGTACGAAATTAAAACGAAATTGAAATACGGGGTTAGGGTTCGAATTTCGACATAATTTTTATGTCAAAAAAAATGCCATAAAATATAGATGCAAAATACCAAATTTCATTCAAATCTGTCCATGGTGTAAAAAGTTATGAATTTTTCAAATAGCGCTTTTCAGCTGAAACACCCTGTATTTTAAAAACAAACAAAGCAGCCAATTTCTTCTCTTCAGCAATATTCAAACCTTCTCTACCACCGTTTCCAACAATTCTTAATTGGAGTTGGCGTGCTTTTAATAAATCCCGGCATGCCTGATCCCATTCACTCGTTTCCATGTGTAGACGTGAAATAAGCATCCAATAAGAAACGTGTTCTCGAATTGTTTGAATATCTTATATTTAATATAAAAATATTTTTAGTATACAGAAAAAATTCTTTTAGAACAATTCAATGAGTTTTTGACTTAAATCTTGACTAAAAAGTTTTCTCATGGTTTTATATTTTTGGTCTTTGCCAGGAGTTTTAAGAATTTACCAACCACTTGGATCAGTTTCTGCATCAAGTACTTCTTTTAAAACACGTTTACATTTATCAAAATTTCCCATTTGAAATAGCTGCTCAGCGAAACGAATTCGTAAAATCTTTTGCCTTCCACTACTTTTCATTGCTGTTTCATAGAAAGTAATTGCCTAAAAATTAAAAGAAAAAGTAGGTATTTTACTATAATCCCTTAATTTTGCTTCTCCTAATATCTATTTTAATTTCACCTTATTGTAAAGATGACATTTTACATAAGCATTTCCTATTTTCTCAGCTAGCTGATAATCTTTTGGCGCTCGACGCATTGCTGTCTCATAGGCGTCAATAGCAAGTTCAGGCTCTTGAATTGAAATGTAAGCATCTCCTTTGAATAAAATGTTTTTAAATAATTCCACCTTTTATTTAATCTACCAAGTAATTCGTAAATTTGAGGACTAGTATCTTGCTCAAGTAAATCTCTGTAACAAAGAGCAAAACGGTGTTTATCATGTTTTTCTTCCAAATAAATCTGTGCCATTTTTATACGGGCAGCACGATAATTTGGTTGATCAGGCTTGACTGCTTGTAAAACTTTTATAGCCCCATCAACATTTCCTCTCTGTAATCTAAGTTGAGCATTCATTAAAACGAGTTGTTGTTCTTCTAAAGGTTTGCCTTTATAACGCTCAGCTGCTTCTAACATACAAGAATCTGCTTCTTCCTTAATTATGTATTTTAAAGCTTTATTACTAGTTTTTTTCAACGAAATATTAAAATTATATTTATTTTTACTAACAATTCTATTAGCAGTTTGTAGTGAATCTATTAATTCGAGAGTAATTGCAATCCTTTAAGCTTCAGCTAATTCAAGTTCTGATTCTTCTTAAGATAATATATAATTAGATAATTCAATAATAATTTTGAAATTTTTCGTGAGAAATAAATTTTGTTTCTCTTATAACTTCTTTTTATTTTACTCTTCTTCAAATTCAAGTCCAAGCCAATTCAAATAAATATTTATTTCGAAGAGGCAATACAATTCAAACCAATAAATTAAATAAATAATCAAAAGGGGGGAATAGCCACAACAAGAAAAATAACAAATGAACGAATTTGGGGAGAGAGAATTTTCTTTTATAGGAACATAAAATGGGATAAAATGTCATTTATTTATTTAAATTAAAGTCATTTGAGTCTGAGGTTCACCACATCTCCACCTTCTAAAAAGACGAGTCCCTCGGCTTTGAATCGGCTGCGAAAGGGTGTGGTTCATAGACGGTCTCTGGATCGGCTCTATCATAACGTCTAATTCTCTCGAAGACAGAGGTCCTAGGGATTCGGTCGCCTAGACCTCGTCCCCTTCGATTTTCAATTCCATGCCAACGGCTTCTAGGAGTTTGATCGCCTAGATCGCGCTCCCTCCAATTTTCCTTGTCACTCGACCGACTTCTAGGAGTTTGGTCGCCTAGACCGCGCTTCCTTAAATCATTTCTCGTTGAGTTCCTTCCGCTTCTTTCCTTTCTCGGAACAACAATTTTTGATTTCACATTTCGAACGCCTAGTTCATGAATTGGCAATTGGGTTGCCTT
Source organism: Meloidogyne enterolobii (assembly GCA_963681835.1). NCBI lineage: Eukaryota > Metazoa > Nematoda > Chromadorea > Rhabditida > Meloidogynidae > Meloidogyne > Meloidogyne enterolobii. Next base: position 309,594 of record CAVMJV010000023.1, read on the forward strand.
CAATGTTTCAATTTCGTTCATTTTCGAACGTTTGGCTATTAACCGGCTCTCAACCTTACCACCTCTCCCCTCCTCGTATTTAGGTAATTCCGTCCTCGGAATTATTTCAAGAACCTTTTTTCCTTTTAATTCTCCTTTTGAGTTCGAACATTTTTCAATTCTTTTCATCAAATTCGGCGGTTTTAGCTTTAACCTTTCATTTTTGTCTCTCATCTTCGAAAGCTTTTTCTTTTCATAAATTCTAGAAATTCTCAATTTTCTACCTTCAAAAGACAATTCATTTAATTCAAACTCCCTCTTAATTGAAGCTGGATCACTAAATTCAATGTAACCAACTCCTTTGCAAAGTCTCGTTTGTTTATTTCGAAGTAAACGGACGCCGGTAATTTTTCCGCATTTAGAAAAGTGAGTCCTAACTGATTCGTCCGCAGTTTTATATGGAAGATTTCCTACAAAAATTGACCTTTTCGTATCAAATTTTCGTTTTTGTTCCATATCAATTCGAAGAAAGTTGCTGTTCAATATTTTACTATTTTTATTGGCAATCTTAGCCTTTTCTTTTCCCCAAACACTTCTTTTTTCTTCAAATTCAACTTTCTTTTCATCTTCTTTCAGATTTTCTTCGAATTTCTTCTCCTTAATTTTATTCAACTTTTCATTCTCTTCCTTTTTATCACTTCCAGCTTTATCTTCAAACACGTTGAGTTCTTTTCCAGTGGATCCTACATCATCAAATTCAGCACTTAATGTTTGGATCCGTGTCTTATAAATGACTCTAACAGCATCAGTGTTTCGATCTCCATTTTCGTTTCCAACCGGGCCTATAGAATTCTTTATAATCTCTGCTTTATCTTCATGTTCGGGAATTTTCTTAAGCTCTTCTTTAAGTTCCAAAATATTTATCCCACAAAAGTTGACATGATTTTCAGGAATTTCGTCGTGGATAGTTATGCAACCGTTTTGAAGTTGATTGCCTGACGGTGGGAGTGCTCTGGTTTGACCATTTCCTCGCCAAACTGCTGTGTTTCGAGATAGCTCCTTAATATTATTTTTGGTATTCAGAAATGTTCTATTGGCTTCAGTAGCAACTGACACGTTATCCTCCACCATATTTTGATTATTTCGATTAGCGAAGCAATCGCGTGCGAGGTGACCTGGCTTTCCACAGTTAAAGCAGGTAATTTCGTTTCGAGGAGAAAAGTTATTATTACGTTGTGAGAATTGCCGGACAGGAGGTTTAGACTGGAAGTTAATATGCCGAGTCGCTTTCTGTGTCGATTCTGCTCTAGCTGCCAGAGACACGAAACTGTCAAAACTCATTCCGTCTTGTCGAGCTATTTCAAGATTGAGTGCCAGGTTTGAGTCACCGATACTTCTTATTAAATGTTTTATTGAATACTCATCCAACAAATTGTTTGTCATCCCTGGGTAAGCTCGTTTGACCAATGATGCAATTCTATTGGCAAGTGAATCGATATTTTCATTCTCCCGTCTTTTAATTCCAGACATGAGCTCGTCGAACGCACAAATTTCTTTTGTGTCTGTTGTTTCAAGAATACGAAGCATTTCGCGTCGAACCGATGAGTAAATAAACGGTGAATTTCCTAACGCGGTATTGAAAGCTCTTTCCGCTCTTCCACTTATTTTAGACTCCAAAGCCTTTAATCGCACAACATCTGATATCCCTTCAGTAGCAGAATCAAATTTTTTGAAAAAAGTCTTAATTTGATCCATACCCTCAGGACCTTTCAAGTCTGGGATTTTGTCTAATGCCCAGGACAAAGACATTCTGTCAAAACTATGCATGAACCCAGCAAAATCTGTTGTGGGTCTTTGACTGTTTTCACTATTGATTGGTGGCTGCGCCACTTGTGTAACAGGCTGTTGGAAATTCTGTTGAGGCTCAGCTTGATGAATATTGTTCATTTGAGGTGGAAAATTTTGCGAGTTATTCGTTGGAATTTGCGAATACTGCATGAACTGTTGGGGATACATGGGCATTAACATAGGAATTTGACAATTTGGGAATTGTGTATACATTTGCTGATTTGGGAACTGCTGTGTCATAACAGGCATGTTCGGAATTTGGAATGGAAAATAAATATTCTGTGGTAACTGTGCTGGCGATGTTTGAGTTTCGTTCGTTCTCAGAACATTTTCTCCCCTTTCACCTTCCACATCAAGAATATCGCCCATTCCTGAATTTTCAATATTAGAAGTTTGATTTTCAGAAGCTTCTAACTCCATTGCTTTGTCTTTTGCCCTATTTCTTGTTAAAACAGGGGAACGGGTTATCATTTAATTCTTTATCGATTACAATTTTGTCTATGCTCACCTAGAGCCTTTGATGAGTTACAAAACAAAAAATCAATTCAAACAGTTTTCAAAATTGTGCCCGCCTAGGGTCTTTTTGTTGAGTCAATTTCTTTGCAGCAAATGAATCGATTGACTGCCAAGGTCAAAATAAATTTAAAATTTTCTCTTCCTTGTTTGCTTCTTTTTGCACCCGCCTAGGGTCTTTTGCAGATTTAAAACAAAGTCGATTTTTCGCCCGCCTAGGGTATTTGTTGAAGAAAATTAATTAAAGTTTTTCACAAAACTTTCTAAAATTAAAAAATTTTTGAGTCGAAGCTCGCCTAGAGCTGTATATGCTCGCCTAGAGCTTTAAATTCAAAAAATAAAAAAATTTGTTGTTGCTCGCCTAGAGCCTTCAAATCAAAAAAAATTCAAAGTCGATCTCGAGACCGTTGAAAAATTTAAGAAAATTTTTCGTCGACAGGAGCGCCACGTGAGAAATAAATTTTGTTTCTCTTATAACTTCTTTTTATTTTACTCTTCTTCAAATTCAAGTCCAAGCCAATTCAAATAAATATTTATTTCGAAGAGGCAATACAATTCAAACCAATAAATTAAATAAATAATCAAAAGGGGGGAATAGCCACAACAAGAAAAATAACAAATGAACGAATTTGGGGAGAGAGAATTTTCTTTTATAGGAACATAAAATGGGATAAAATGTCATTTATTTATTTAAATTAAATTAAAGTCATTTGAGTCTGAGGTTCACCACATTTTAAATATTATTTGTTAGTTATTTAATTTTGAATATTATTTTTAAGAGAAAAATAACAAATTACAAACTTTTAGCAAATAAATCCAAAGCATTTCGTAATTGTTCTATCGACTGGTCTACACGATTTGCACGTTTTTCTAATCGAGCTTTAGTTAAAAAATAAAGAGGATGTTCACGCACACGAAAGTTAAATCCTAGTCCTATATCTAATAATTTGTCAGCCTCATCCAATTCATTTTTCTGCACAAGAATCTAAAGTTTAGAATAGGCAATAATGTATTTTTTTAATAATTTTCTGATCTATTAAATTTTAGAAATTGAATCCAGTCGTCGCAGATTATTTGGCACAGTTTTTAAATTTATTTTAATATTTTGATTAATTACCTGTGCCAAAAGCAAATAAGCCTCAGCATTATCACTACTTTTATTTACACATCCACGCAGTAATTGTTCGGCTACAGACATTTCATTAGCTCCTAACTTTGTCTTTGCCAATAAAAAAGTTGGCTTAATTAAGCCTTAAAAAGAAATAAAATTTTTAAATAAAAAATTGTTTGCCTGGACAGTTTTGATGAACAATACTTAAAATACGATCAGCTACTCTAATAGCTGGAATCCCTACAGAATCTGCGGATTTTAATATTAATTCGGCTATTTCCACTAAAATGGATGGATTCAAAGAGATCAAATTCTCTTCTGAGAAGATTGTATACTATGTAAATAAAAAATAAAATCAAAATAAAATTAGGTATTTACTTGATTATAAGCAAAGTGAACATCTACAGCTATATTTAAATGTGAAAAGACTTGTTCATCCGGCTTATTTTCACGTTTGGCTAATAATGCTAGAAGGAAGTGGAATAGCTTAAAAATTTATATTTTTAAGTATAATTTTAAAAAATTATATAGGTAACTGATTGTTCTTTAACATCAGAATGTGTTTGTTGTAAAAATTCCAATTGTTGATTTATTTCTTTTAATTGTTTATCATTTTGTTGTTCAGCTAATTGGCAACGTATCATTGTTAGAACGGCCCTTTCCCCATTTTGGTTATCCTCATTGTTTAATCCTTTCTCATTTTCAATATTACTGCCTGATTCGACTGCACGTAAAGCTAATTGAAAAGCTTGTCTTATATCCCCTTCTGCTAATGAAAGACTGCTTTTAAGGAGAAGAGCTTGACTGTTCTGACGGATTCCGAGTGCAGCATCAACCAATCTCCTTTACAAAATTAATATTTTGTAATTAATTTATCTTCACAAGATTGTTTAATAAAAAATCCCCTTCCCCTCTCATACTAATTTACATGTCGTCCCAACAAGTTACTTCGCCTGAGTAGTAATATTTTTCCTATCCAAAGCAATAGAAGCTAAAAGACTTCCAATTCGAAGAAATAGACTTTGGTTGTTTGCTTCAGTTAAAAGCATTGCATCAACAAATTCAGCAAGTATTTGTTCTCCTTGGATATCGCCAAGTATTAGATAGGAATAAACAAAATCTAGAAGAAGTATTGGCAAACAATCACTCTGTGAAATAAAATTTTTTATTATACTATTAAACTTTCAAATATTTTACCTGAATAAGAGCTGCCTTTTGACAAATTTCAGCCATTGTTTCCCAATGTCTATTCATTGCTGATGCTTTGGCCAACTCAACATAAGCAGGTAAAACTGAAGAATTTGCATTTAATAAAGAATTTAAAGTAGACTCCATATCAATTATATTTTGCCTTTAATTTTTAAATTATTTTTCCATTCATCTCAGAAAAATATTACCTTATCTTAAAAAGATGAGCTTTGCCTAGGAATGCTTCAACATTTTTATCTAAGGCAATAGCTCTATCAAAACTTTCCAAAGTTGATTGAGAGACTTTTCCTGATAATAATTCTAACCAACCGCGAAGAGAGAGAAACTATAAAATTACTGAATTAATTTTAAATTTTAATTTAACTGAAGAATTTGATTGAGAAGATAATTTATCCAAAAGGGGACGTGCTCTTTCAAATTGCCTATCTAAAAGTAAAAGTGTTGTAGCAGTAAATGCACCTCGTTCGGGTATTTGTTGTGACCATAAAGTTTGGATTTGTCTGTCCAATTCTCGTAATGCTTCTCGATCTTTTAATTTTTTTTTCAAATTATCTTTTATTAAAAATTTAGTTAACACATTTTTCTAATACCCAATATGGCCTGTAAACTTTAAAACAAGTTTCCAAATACTGATAACGATAAACTGCTATGTGGCCTTATTTTTGGCCAAGAAATAAAAAATTTTTAACTTTCAAAACCAACCAATTTTCTTTTCACTACAATGAGCAATTCTAAGGGCGTGTAATGTCGACAGTTTATATTCTGCCATGCTTTCATCCCTTAGCATTGTATTTAACAAACGCATAGCCTCTGAAGAGCGACCTGAAAATTCTTACTTTAATGTTAAATGATTTGCTTCAAATTTTCAGAAATCTGGCATTTTTCTAATTTGGATATGTGGATCTGTTAATAATTTTAGTTGAGGAAAACAAGAAAATAATCAACTAAAAATTTTACTCTTGAGTAATTTAATTTAAAAACTTTAAATATTTTAATTACCAAGCCTAACAATACAAAATGCTCTTAAAGTTTTCCAATGGCATTCTCCCTCTCTACCAACTTCTCTATCACCAAATTCGTCCATTTTTCGTAGAGCAGTGCCAAAATAATCTTCACGGATCCAATAGTGAATTTGTGCTAATGCTGGTGAATTTGCTTCACTCATTTTTCGAATTTTTAAATAAAAAAGGAGTAAATTAATAAAGGAGTAATATCTCAAAATTTTTATTTTGGCTTAAACTTAATTTAATGAATACAAGAAAATATACTTTTTTTTCCTTTTGGTTACTATAGTAACGTTTATTTTATTTTTGTTATTAAATTTTAAAACTAATAAAAAAATTTGAAAAATTAATTAAAAGAAAAAAAAAATTAAAAAATTAAAAAATAAGTTTACTAAATCCTTAAATAATTCTCGTCAAATCCGGCTAATATCTACAGATAACTCTATAATAATTTTTTATCTCTTGTACATATTCTTTCTAGTTTCTCTTTATTATTAAAAAGTTTTGTTTAAAAACTATTTCCTAAAAAACATCTTTTTCATTTTTTAAACAATATTTTAAAATGTTTAAAATCAGACAAACAAATCAATTTTTGTCAAACGTCATCTATCATTATTGGCAATTTATCCAATAATCAATTCAACTCATTTATTTGCCTTTGCTTTTCATTTTATAAATATATTTCTTTGTTAATTATTTATTTACATAGTATTCCTTTGTTAATAAATTCTCGAATTCTTATAAAAATTTCTGCTACATGAACATTCTAGTATGTAAATTCCAACTTGTTAAATGATGAAACTTTTTATTTTTTTACTTCTGATGTTTATTAAAATAAAAGATAAACTTCAATTACAATGTAGGGTTTTATTATTTATTTATTTTTATTACATAAATTAGTTTTACTTACCCAAAAAATTTCCATAACAGTTGATGGAGGAAAGGAATTAAATTTTAAATTATGTAACAGGGAAAGCGGAAGCGGAAGCTTCCATTTTTTATCTGGGGGTCACTTATTGTGATTTCGAAATTAAATTATTCATTTACTTCAATTAATTTATAAACGGAATCAGCTACTTATTTTACTTTAAATAATTCAAAAATAACTTTAACAGTACCCGATGGAATACAACAAGGAATCCCCGATGGAGGTGACGGAGAATTACAAACACCTTTTTGTGAAGTTGAATCTTTGGTTGGTGGAAAGGAAATTTAAAAAAAATAATAATTTTAATTTAAAAAAATATTTTTATTTCAAAGACAGCAAAACAAAAATCAAAACTTAAGAATGAAATTAAAAATAAAATTTATGAGTAAGAATTTAAGAAAAAATAATAAAAATAAATTTTTAAATATGATTTGGTGAAACTAAAATTATAAATTTAAATATTTAAGACAAAAATCTCTACGAAGAAAAAAATATTCTCGAAGTAAAAGATCAACTGTCGATGAAAAAATTAAAGTAATTAATGATTTGGATTTAAAAAAATATATCAGGGATATATCAGGGATATATATATTTTTTATATCAGGGAAAAATAAATCTCCGGTTTTTAGGAGTCGGGACAGCAGGATCCCTAATACGAAATAAATAAATAAATTATATTTTTTTAAGATTTGGAACAATTTAAAGTTGATCAACAAAAACAAGAAAACATTTAAATATTTAATACCCTATAAAGTTATTTCTAAATATGGTAGGTATTTCTAATAATTAAAAAGCGGACTGGATGTGTCCTACGAGAATCGAGATCTCCAAAAATCTCTTTTCGATAACCAATATTTTTGATCGAGATATTGTCTAGGTCCGGTCTCTATACTAATAAATGAAAATTGTTTTATCTGTAAATCTTATTGAAAACGAAATTTAAATTGAAATCAGAATATTCCAGAATCTTGGAAATCTCGGAATTTTTTTTATAAAAATAAATTCGGAATGTATTAAAATAATTGAAATAATAATTGGAAAATTTCAGAAATTAACGTTTATTTTTTTAATATTTATTAAATAAATACTATTTATAAAAATATAAAATTAAAATTAGATAAAGATAAATTCAAAACAGTATTGGATGCAATGGAATTAATCAGTAAAAAGTAAATAATTAAAATTAAAAAATTATTACATATTTTTTAATTTAAGAACTTGTGTTTCCTTTGTTAATATTTATAAAAATTTTAAAAAATATAATAGAAAGGTACATATTTAATTTTAGAAAAAAATTTTGATTTATTTAATTTTTAAGGATCATTTAACTATTATTAATGCGCCTGGGTAAAATTCAAAAATTAATTAAAAATCAAATTTAAATAAAAATTAAAGTTGTCGTTCAGCTATTGGCCGAAATCCAGGACAAAATTTTTTACGTTTAGAATTGGGACAAATAAAGCTAAATCCAAAAACGAAAATGTTGATTAGAAAAACATGTGTTAAACGCCGAATTGTTTTGCACGAAGTAAATTATTTATTTAATATTTATTGGTTAACCAGAATATTTTAAAAAGTTGGCTGTTACAAAAAAATTATAAAATAAATTTAAATAAAAAATTTGGATATTTTAAAATTCAAAAGTCCCTTTAGCATTCTATTAAATTAAAATTAACAATTCCAAATTTAAAAAAAATATTTTTTAGTTACTTCATCTTCTCGGACTTTTCCACGAAGTATTTAAATGAATTATTTTATAATATTTTTAATTAAAGCATCAACGTTCTGACAGAGATAAATATTTAAAAATAAATTATAAAAATATTCGAAAAGGTTATTTTTTATTTAAAAATGTAAAAAATATTTTCAAAAAAAATTTTAGATAAAAAAATAAATTTTGTTAAAGTAGAAAATGATGTAACTTGGGGGCTACCTTACAATTATGATGTAATAAAATTTTAAAAAATTTTTTAATTTAAAAATCTTTTTTGTAGTCAATAATGAATTATCGAGTAAATGCTTTTGCTAAAAATCCAAAAAGTAAAAAAAATTTTTAAAATAAATATAAATAAAAATTTTATAGATTTAACTATAAAAATAAAGAATGGTAATCGTTCATGTAAGGTAAGAATTTTTTAAGGATTATTTGTATTTTTAATCCTTTTTTAATAAAATAAATTATAAAAACAGCTAGGAATGGGAACACATGAACATGCTTCTGAATTAGACTTTTTATTGGTTAATCTGCTTTATAATTGTCCAGGTGTTGAAGAAATGGTTGACAATTTTGTTGACAAACATTACTTTACTAAAGTAAAATTTAGAAAAAAATAATTTAATTAAATAATATAAATTAGAAAATAAAATGTGATTTAACAAAAAAAAAATTTTTTTTAATTTTCTCAATTTTGAGATTTTCCATTTTTTAAAAAAATAATTAAAAGATTAATCGGATATAGTGTAGTGTACCGGTGGTAAAAGTTCGGGACGTGACATATGTCATTCGATTCGTCTCGACGAGCTGAGTCGAACGGTACAACTCTCAACTTTAGGAAATCATTCTGGGCCGAGTTATAGGTCCCGAAAAATTGAAAAACCATAGGGGGGAGTAAGCTCGATTTTGGGTTGAAAAATTCGAATATGCAAATAATAGCTCATTCGAAAGAGCTCGTCGAGCTGAGTCGAATGATACCAAAATCAGCTTGATTGAACAAGTTGGAGTCGAGATATAGGGCTCGAAATGGTCAAAACCCATAGGGCGGATTTTAGGGTCAAAAATTCGAAAAAGCATGTAATAGCTCATTCGAAAGAGCTCGTCGAGCTGAGTCGAATGATACCAGAATCATCATGATTGAAAGAGTTTGGATAAAGTTACAACAGAAAAACAATCAACATAAACCTATGGGGCGTCGGCGAGGCGCTTGTGCAAAACCCCGCGCTTCGCGCGTGGTTTTGCGGCACGCGCCTCGCGGGGAGTCTACGGGCGATGGGTCTGGGCTCGTAACATAAACCTACTCCCATCTCCCTTGCTCTGAATGTACTTGGGGCTCCAGTAACAGCAAAAACCTGCACGTAGACCAAAGGTAAGGAGCTAAAACAAATGCTCATAACTTTGTCAAATCAAGTCAGATTTCGTTGATTTTGGTATCATTCGACTCAGCTCGACGAGCTCTTTCGAATGAGCTATTATTTGCATATTCGAATTTTTCACCCCAAAATCGAGCTTACTCCCCCCTTAGGTTTTTCAATTTTTCGGGACCTATAACTCGGTCCAGAATTATTTCCTAAAGTAGGGAGTGGTACCATTCGACTCAGCTCGTCGAGACGAATCGAATGACATATGTTACATCCAGAACTTTTACCACCGGTACACTACACTACAGCCGATTAATCACTAAAATATGTATATTTAAATATGTATTTTTATATATTTCTCTAAAATTTTTAGCCATCAAAACATCATCACCACCACCATCACAAAACTCCAAAATCAAACAAATTAGAATTAATAGAAAAAAGTTTAGAAAATGAATTGAAAGAATGGAATAAAAATGAAATAAAAAATAAATTAAATAAAAATAAAATAAAAAGAAAATCTAAAAATAATTTAAAGAAAAGGAATAAACAAAAGAAAAAGAAAAGGAAAAAAGGTAAAAGAAATAGGAAGCATTAAGAGAGTTTGGGCAAAATTCGAACAAAATTAATTAAAGATATATATAAAATCATATCCGGTTGTATATATGGAGATTTTATTTAAAAAATTAAATATATTTGCTTTATAATTATCCAAGTGCTGAAAAATCATATTCAGTTGTAATACCTAATTGATTTTTGTGTGAAAATTAAATTTTTAATTATTTACTTTTTCCGAACTTTACAAGCTATAAATCTATATTTATAACTCTATTAAAGTTAATTTTTAAATAAAAAGTTATTTTATTTAAATATATTTTGATCTCACATTAAAAGTTCTCCGCTATCCTCGCAAGATAGAGCAATAAAGTAGAGTTAAGCGGTATCGGGATTTAGAGAAAAACCCGGGATCGGGATTTAGGAATGGTGATCCCGATCCCGATCCCGGATCCCGACACGGGATCGGGATTGGCCGAAATCGGGATCGGGATTTGGACTGGAGATCCCGATCCCGGTCCCGATCCCGAATCGGGACCGGTATTGAAAAATCGGGATCGGGATTTACTAAAAAAAATTTTCAAAATTTTTAAATTTTTATTTTCTTCACATACGACTCAGTATAATTCTAAAATTGCCACTGCGGTGCTAAAATATTGAGTTTAAGTATCATAGGCAAAATTTTTTAATTTTGGAAGGCCTAGGGCATTCAATTCTAAACGTTCAAGTCTATACAATTAAGCGCGTTACGTTCAAATGGGGACGATTACGAACTGAGATTGAGACTTCTATACTCCAAATCCACGGATCCTCCCTCTTGATCCCTCGATATCACACCAAATCATCAATATTTCGTTAAAGTTGTAAAGACAGCTTTGTTCATTTTTGCGTCGCCACAGGCGAAAATTTTGAGAATTTTGGATGTCAAGAAGCCAAATCTCTTCCCTTTTCCGCGCCGCAGGCGAAAATTTTTCTCACTTTCATGCCTCCCCTCTTTTGTTAACTTTATTTCACAGACTTCTAGTCAATTTATAAAGTCGGGATTTGCATCGGGATCTGATGCACATCCCGATCCCGATCCCGGATCCCGGCTCGGGATTGAGATTGGCCGGGATCGGGATCGGGATATATATTTCGGGAGCGGGATCAGAAAAATCGGGATCGGGATTTGAAAAACCCGGGATAATTCCGCCCGATCCCGACCGGGATCCCGATCCCGCTCAACCCTACAATAAAGTGGACGCATCTCAACGGAAACGGATCTCTGCAGAGAAAATTTGAATGTCCCTAATAATAAAAAAGTTTCCCCAAATTATGTCAGCTTCCCTGGACGATTAAACAATGAAAAATAATTAATTAAAAAATCATTAAAATTTACCTAAATTCTCTTCACAAATCAATTAATATAGTACAAAATTGTTTAAATATTAATTATTTAAAATGATGAACTTTTATTAAATATCTACATAATTTATTTTTATGTGAGAATTTAATTTTTATTTGTTTAATTTTAAAATAATATTGAATATTTTAGTTTTATTATGATTCTTATATCCAATTTTTTACCAATTTGTTTTAATTATTTTCAATTTTTTTATTTATTCAGCTTTAACAATAAACTAATTGAATTCTTCCTTTATCATTAAAAACAGAACCTATTCCCAATCAAACATTTTCCATTATAATAGGTGGTTGTTTAGGAAATTTAATTTTTAAATTAAAAATAATATTCATTTTCAACTTTACATTCGACATTTTTAAAATAATTATTAGGTCAAACCAGTTACATGATTCTGAGCTACAGCAGTCAAAAATATCGTCAAGTTATCATGCATATTTCCATAAAATTTCAATTAATTTATTAGATTATATTTTAAAATTATTTCTGAACTTTACATGTTGCAACAAATTTGTATTCTGGAAAATTTTTTGTGACATTTTATTAGAACATATTGTTCTAATTATTTATTTATTAGAACTCCCATTTTATATTTTTTAAGCTTTTATTAGATCATATTGTTCTAATAAAACATAGTATTTTAATTCAAGTTTTTATATTCTAAAATATTTACAATAAATCAAAAAAAAGGAAAAACTCCCATTTTATATTTTCTGAAAAACCAAAAAGTAAAAAACAAAAAATTTTTTTATCCAAAATAATTAAACAGATTAAATATTCGTTAACCAAAATTTTTTGCAGCTTTATTTTACACGTTATTATTGTTTAATAAATAAATAAATATACTTACCAATAGATATCATCATTATTTTCTTTTTATTTGTGAAATAAATAAAAACTTCATTAAATCGAATTTAAATTTTATTTTATAGACAGAATTTAAATTATAATACGATTTTTATTTTTAAATAATTTTGTTTTGTTTTTGTGATGATATATTCTCACCTAGTCTTTTTGTATTTTTCATAATTTTAAATTTTTATAAAAAAAACCCCCTCAAATTTCTTTCATCGTATTCGACTCGGGATTATGATCAGTTATTTTTCCATTTTTAATTTTTTGAATTTTGATTTTTAAAGTAACAATTATTTATATTAAATTTTTTTATAATTTGACAACATACATATTTAAAAACCAAAAAGTTTCAGCATCTTAATGACCATAAAACTAATTTTTGTTTAATAATTTTTAACATTTTCTTCTCTTTACACTAATTAGGATTATTATTATTTTCTAACAAATTCCGAAAACATTCGTTAAATCTTTTTAGAAAATGAATAAGAACATTGAAAATGACAGAAAATCCGGCAAAATTATTTGTATTTTAATAATTATTTTAATCACTCTTTCATATTTTTTATACATTCATTATTGTAATCAATTAATTTTCACGTCAGAAGAATATTTATCTTCAAAACCTGGGTGGCTTAAAAAAGAGGTAAACAATTTTGGGAAAAATCTAGACAAACAGTGAAAATCCCCCATACTCCCATATTACCCAAAACTAACAAAACAAAAAAAAACATGCAAAAACTTTTGGAGGAAGAAAGGAGGGGCAAAATTAAAAATTATCGAAATAATTATAGCCAGAAAAAAATATTTAAAAAGTCTACAAAATTCAAGTAAAAAATTATTAACTAATCTAATACCTTCAAACTAAATCTGATAATTTAATAAAAATGCATATAAGATTTATTTTAGAGCATTCCTATGAAATGGCCACAACCACTTATTCTTATGTGGAATACTTATTATGGTGAAAATTTTTTGAAATATTGGTCGATAAACAATTTAACTGAACAATGCCCTTATAAATGTCATTATACTGATGATAGAAACTTGTGAGTTTTTATGTCACTTCCATTCAAAAATTCATTTTGTTCCGAGGATAGGTATTAGCGTTTACCTAGTTTAAAATTGTAAAAAGTATTTAATTAAAAAATATATTTTAGAGAAAGAAATGCAACAGTTTTGTTTTTCCACATTCGGGACAAAGTTGATCCTTTTCCCAAACAACGATCACCAAAACAATTATACACATTTTTTGTGATTGAATCTCCGCCTCACACTTGGGATTGGGGAAGATATTTTCCTCGAAATTTTTTTAATATTACAATGACATATAGATCTGATAGTGATGTTAATGTGCCTTATGATATGTTTGAAAGTTATAATTTAGAGGATGTAAAAAATGGAAGAATAAATTTAAATGAAATTTGGACTGAGAAGGAGGTGATTGATAAAAAAATGCTTTTAACTTAAACTTGCTTAAATTAACAAATTATTTTTAGTTTAAAATTTTATTTTTTAAAGATGGATAGTAAAATTGACAAAAAAGAGAAGCTAACTTTACAATTTGTTTCTAATTGTAAAACAAATTCAAAACGGGAAAAATATATTGAAGAATTGAAAAAATATACAGAAATTACACAAATGGGTGGGTGTGTTGGAAAAAATGATTGTGGGCGTGAATGTGAGGATAAATTAATTGGTATGTGGAAATTAGCTAAAATTAATTTGTTAATTTAAAAAAATAAATATTTATTTAATTAATAGTTTGGGTGTTTGTACATATTTTTCTTGTATGTTTGTAACCAATTTTAAAACAAAAAAAGTCTTATAAACTTGATAATCTGAGCCAAATGACCGAAAATTGGCTATAGGAAATCTTAATTGCACAGTAGACCCCTTTTTAAGTTACACATTGATAAATTATTGCAATATCCAAAGACTTTTAACCTTTAAATTTTCAGATTCCCATTTCTTTTATTTGGCCTTCGAAAATTCTGTTTGTGATGAATATTTGTCAGAAAAGTTTTGGAGAATTAAGAGTTTGATTGTCCCTGTAGTTTTGTCAAGAAAAATTTTTAAGAACGAAACTATTCCGAAAGACTCATTTATTGCAGCAGATGATTTTGCAACTCCAAAAGAATTAATCGAATATTTAAAGACTGTAGCAGCAGATAAAAAATTATATAAAAGGTAAAATAGCTTTAACAATTATTCCTCATTATAGGCAAATTAAGTTTTTAGACTTTAGAATAATTTTAAATAAATCTTACAAATTATTACAAAGCTAAAAACAAGTTTGTAGATAAGTTTAGATTTTTAATAAACCTAAAATGTTTGGAAAAATATACAAAATTAAATATATTTAACGATAAATTCCAGTTATTTTAATTGGACAAAAAAATTTAAACGAACAAAATATGCAAAAGAATTTTGGAATCCAAATTGTAAACTTTGTACTTCTTTACAACCTTTTTGTGATCTTTGTAAATTAGCACATACAAACAAAAAAGAATTGAGAATAAATAATATTTATGCTTTTTGGGATGGAGGAGGGAAATGTTTACATGGTTATGCTGAAAATGTTCTTTTAAATTAAAATTTTATAAATTTTTTTTAAATACGTGTATGAAATACTCCGGTGCACTCCTCACACCGAATTTCAAGTTTGGTGTGACGAGATTATTTTTTTTGAATTTTTAGATCACGATATTATTTATTTTCTTATTCAAAATTAATTTATGTTTGATTTTATTCAGAATTATTTACACCAATTCTTTTAATTAAAACCAAAAACAACAAAATTTAAACTAAAAAACAGAATTTTTAATTATACACATTTCTAAAATATTTTTTTATTTCTTTTATTTATTATTGTAAATATTTCTATATCTATTTATAACATTTACTCTTTTCATTTACATAATTTTTAAAAATAACTTCAAGTTGCTTTAAGTACTTCATCTTTAATCTATAAACTTTCATTTTTTAAATATATTTCGGTAAATGTCTTGTTCGAGTCGGGCCGACTTTTTCCGAGACAATTTTTTTCGGGCCTGTTTTTATCGAGTCGGGCCGGTACGAGTCACTTTCGGGCCTAACTTTATCGAGTCGGGCCGTTACGAGTCTTTTTCGGGCCCAACTTTATCGAGTCGGGCCGGTACGAGACTTTTTCGGGCCAAACATCGAGGCATGACTCGATCTTTCGGTCCGAGTCGGTCCATTTTGGCAACCCTATTCCTAACGCCAAAAATGCAAAGAGAGTGAAGAAAAGTGCGCATTCTCTTTGCGGACATGTAGGGAGTCAACTGGACATTTACCATATATTTCTCACAACTTTTCCCAATGTTTGTACAAAAGATAAATAAAGTTTTTAAATTCTAATTGATAAAAACAATTTTTTATTTTTTTATTATTTAATTTTTTTTAATTTTAATTTTAATTAATTTTATTTCATTATTTTTAATATTTAATTATGTTTATTTTAAATTAAAAAATAATATTTAAAATGTATATATTTATATTCAAGAATTTTATTGGGGGAAAGTGTTTGAGACAAAATTTTGAATTTGTAAAATTAACAAAAAAAAATTACTAAAAAATATTTTAGTTATTTTTATATGTAAATTAACTAAATTTTAATTAAAAAAATATTTTAATGATTTTATTTTTTATTTACAAATTATGTTTTAGTCTTTTATTTATTTGACAGCTTTTAGAAAAAGGGATGAATAATTTAATTACGAAATTTTATTTTTATTACAATTTTAATTAAATCCCCAACTATTTAAAGTTAACAATTTCATCATTTATTTTTTTAATTTAAAATATTTAATATTCATAGACAGCAAATATGTATGTATATTAATATTCAAAACTTTAGAAGAATATATTTATTTATTTTTAAATAAATTCAATTTTACTTTAAAATTTAAAATGTTTTTAATATACAAATAATTAATACAAAATATGACTAAAATTATTGTAAATAATTTAGTACAATTTAATAGAAAAATTTTGATTGTCATTCCCTTTTTATTATCAATTTTTTATTTAATATATATTCTCTGTTGTAATCAAATAGTAATATTTCCATCATGTAAGAATAATTTACTTAAAAATCCTAAATGGATTAAAAGAAAGGTGGGAATTTTATTTTAACTTTTAAGGCTTGTTTTTACGTGTACTTTCGGGAAAATATTATGCCTGATACGATCTTTCGGACCGAGTCGGTTTATTTTCGGCAGTACTGCTTAAGTTACACAAATACTTTAGTGATTAGACAAATACTTTAGTGATTTCATGACTGTGTTGATTTAATTAATGATCTCTATAAATTATACGAAAAGGAAACTCGTACTCGATTTAGTTTTTATTCAAATTATAATTTCCCGACAAAATTCCCCCCCCCCCCCTAAATTAAATTAATTTAAAAAACATTTTCCGTTTAGAGCATTCCTATAAAATCGTTACCACCTCTGATTCTTATTTGGAATACTTTCTATGGAAAGAATTTTTTAAAATATTGGTCGATAAATAATTATTCTTCAAAATGTCTTTATAAATGTCGTTATAGCGATGATAGAACTTTGTGAGAGTTTTAAATATAAATTATAAAAAGAATGAAATCTCTTTTTTAATCCTTCATTTTTTCTCAAATTTTTACGTTTTTAATTCTTAACAACTTTAAACTCTTATAATTATTGCTAAAAATTGCCTTAATTTTCAAGAGAAAATAACGCATCTGTATTATTCTTTCACATTCGTGATAAAATAGATCCATTGCCAAGCCATCGAAAACCTCACCAATTATACACATTTTTTGTACTCGAATCTCCAGTCCATACATGGTTTATGGGAAGATATTTAGAGCCAAATTTTTTTAATATTACAATGACATATAGATCTGATAGTGATGTTAATGTGCCTTATGATATGTTTGAAAGTTATAATTTTGAGGATTTGGACGATTGTACAATAAGTTTAGATGATATTTGGACTGAGGATGAGGTAATTAATTTAATAAGTATTTATTAAAAATTTCGTCAAAAATCTTATTAATAGTCAAACCTAACTACCTACACTTATTGTTAGTATAAAATTGTACAGTTTAGCTAACGATTTTCCAATCTTAAAATGGTATATCAAAGTGAGATTCAACTTTACATTTAATTAAATTCTTTTAAAGATTGATAGTAAAATTGCCAAAAAAGAGAAGCTAACTTTGCAATTTGTTACAAATTGCAATACAAATTCAAAACGGGAAAAATATATTGAAGAATTGAAAAAATATACAGAAATTACACAAATGGGTGGGTGTGTTGGGAAAAATGATTGTGGGCGTGAATGTGAGGATAAATTAATTGGTAATAATTAAATAAAGAATATAATTTATGTATATAATTTTTAATGAATTAAGAAAAATATTTTGTAAAAACAAAGTTAACAAAATTATAGTTTTTTATTCAAAAATAATTTCCAGATTCCCATTTCTTTTATCTGGCCTTCGAGAATTCTGTTTGCGATGAATATTTGTCAGAAAAGTTTTGGAGAATTAAAAATTTGATTGTGCCTGTAGTTTTGTCAAGAAAAATTTTTAAGAACAAAACTATTCCGAAAGACTCATTTATTGCAGCAGATGATTTTAAAAGTCCAAAAGAATTAGCAAAATTTCTGGAAGATGTAGCAGCAGATAAAAATCGTTATAAAAGGTAAAAAATTATTCGAAAAGAAGCAGGCAAGCGAGCCAAACTTAAAAAATATTTTTACAATTTTTGGAAAAATTTACAAGGCTATATGTATTAAAAGATTTTAAAACAAATTTTAAAGAAATATAAAACAGAAAAAATACATTTGGCAAATGTTTTTTTAACAAAAAGTTTTAAACATGTCTAAATTTACAAATTCAAAAACATAAATTAGTCCAAAAATGTTAGAAATTTTCTTAAAAATAAATTTACAATGTTGCTTTATAATTTTATTTTACATTTTAATTATTTGCATATATCAAACATTAAATTCCAGTTATTTTAATTGGACAAAAAAATTTAAACGAACAAAATATGCAAAAGAATTTTGGAATCCAAATTGTAAACTTTGTACTTCTTTACAACCTTTTTGTGATCTTTGTAAATTAGCACATACAAACAAAAAAGAATTGAGAATAAATAATATTTATGCTTTTTGGGATGGAGGAGGGAAATGTTTACATGGTTATGCTGAAAATGTTCTTTTAAATTAAAATTTTATAAATTGTTTTGTACTTAATACTCCGGTGCATTTACTAGTATAAATTATATTGTTAAGTTTTATCAAACAGCATTTTTTGGATGGAATTTAGGGTTATCGCTTTATATCTGTTTTTCTCGGAATTTCTGGCTTAGGATTTTTGGTGACCCTGGTTCCGGTTATTTTTTTTAAACGACACAAAAAATATTTTACCAGAAATTAAAAAAAATTTTTTTTTGCCCAGATAGTTACATTAATTTTATTAATATTTTGTTAGATTTTCATTGTATTATTTATAATGCCGTTATAATATTATTTTTATTAGATATGTGTAAATCTTTTTTAATAAGTTGTGGCATTTGAATTGTTGAGTTTGTAGGTGGAGGGCGAATTCTAATACGCATAGGAGGGCCTCCAAGTATTTTACTAAAAAATTATTAATTAAAAACAAAAATTTTTCAATAAATTTCCCTACCCATCAAGTAATAATTTTTGTTGTTGTTCATTAGGCAAAAACTCCATTTTACGTCTAGGAGGAGGTGATAATCGCCCTTTAGTTCCAATTAACGGGAAAATATTTGAAGAATTATTATTATTAACACGTGGAAGTGTTGATCTACTAGTAGTATTTAATTGGTATTCTTCAAAATTATTTAAAATATTATTTGTTTCCATACAAGAAGATGGCCGTCCAATTAATGAAACTGTTGAGGTATTAATAGATGAACGTTGTTGGGGTTCCTTAAATAAATATGAAATGAAGATAAGTTGATAATATAAAGGGGATTTTGTGTTATTTTTCAAGTTTATCCAAGAAAAATTCTTTCTAATCTCAACTATTAATTTCTAAGGTATATTAACGAGAAAAAGATTCAATTTTTCGGCCGGAAATATCTTTACTTTATATGTATATGTACTACTAAAATCTCATAATTCTAGTAACAACCAACACTTTAATTTAAAATTAAAAATGATTTTTTAATTCTTATTAAAAAATTGTTTTCAACAGACGTATTTTAGATTGAATACAAAATTTTGGGTATCTGAAAATATTTTTCCAACCAAAATGTATTTTTTTATTTAGAAATACCTACTACTTACCTGTTTTAACAAAGGCATTTCTGGAGGTAAATAATCATTTTCTTCTTCTTCTTCATCTTCTTCTCTTTTCTCTTCATTTTCACCTCTAAATTCATCTCCATTACTACTAGTACCAGAAAAAGCACCAGAAGAAGAAGATGATGAAGTTGTTGAAGTACTACTATTTCTATTATTATTTTTATTTTTAAAATTTTCAAATTTTAATTCCTCTCTATTTTTTCCATTCAAAATATTTTCTGTATTTTCTTTAAATTTCCAATTATTTTGAATATTTAAATATTCATTAGTCTCCTCATTATTATCATTATCTGACTCTTTTTCTTCATTTATTGTACAAAGTTCGCGCACTTGTAATTGAGGTAATGATTGCAGAATTATGTTGTTTAAATCTTAAAAAATGTGAAATTTAATGTTTATTCTTCAAAAATGGAATAAATATATTTTTAGTATTCTATATTCTAATAGTTTAGTTAGTGTCAAAATTCTATTTACTACCAATTTTATAATTTAATTGTTCCCCTCCATCATTATCTAAAACAAAAATTGAAGTTGTATCATCTGAAAATGATGAACCAAACGAAGAACCAAAATTGGTTGTATTTGTTAATGTTGAAGAAGAGGGAGAGGGGCAAAAACAGGGAATAGTTGAATATTCATTTTCCTCTTTTTCGAGCTGTTGTCCTTTTCGATGTGGAGCAGCTTCCAATTGGGCAAGAAGATAAGAACTTTGCATATCAGAATAAATTAATTGAAGAGCATTTTCCTAAAAAAGTGAGAAAATTTTTAATATCGCTGCTTTTGGTTTTCGGTTGTGTTTAATGAAAATAATTTGTTTGAACATAACACAAAAATATTTATAATTCCAATATTTTCTCGAATTATTACCCATGGGTAATTATTGTTAAACCTCATGCTGGTGGAGGTAATTAACGAGTAAATAAGGTATTCGATCTGTGAAAACTTTCCCAGAAACTATTTTAATTTATTTAATAATACCCCAACATTAAGCATTGAAAATACAAAATATTCAAAGAATTTAATAAATTATAACTCACTTTAACTCCATCAAATTGAAATTGTGTATTACAACTTTCAATCATATCATGAGTAGATTTATAATTATTACTACAATTAATATCCCCCTCTATTCCACTATTATTTTTTGCTTTTCCGATATTAGATAATTGAGCCCAAAGGGCTTGTCGTTGTCTACTCAAGTAAAGACAAAGTTTTTTTAATTCAACACTTTCAGAAGTCATTTTGGCACATTTTTGTTCTAATCTTTCAATTCTTGATTGATAACGTTGAATATCCTGAAAATTTAATGTATTCGTAAAAAGTCTTATATGAGGGCGTGATCAATCTCTAAACAAACTCGTTGAATAACTTTATTGTTGAATTTTCCCACTCTTTGCAGTTCTCTAGCCAATTCCCGTTCTTTTTCATAATCAGCATTTAATCTCTGTACCAAATTAAGTAATTCTTGCTTTTCATTATTTTGTTGTTTCATTTGTTCTTTTAATTGGTTAATTTCCTTTAAAAATTCAAAAAAATATTTAATTTTTAGTAATAAATTTTCCAAAAAATTATTTTAAAATTACTTTTATTACTTTAAATTTATATAAATTTATAATTTAATATTTATTAAGTATTTTTGCGCCACCCACTCAATTGTGTAAAGCTTCAAAAAGCTTGTTTTTACTTTTAAGGGCTTCCAAGGTCCTTGAAAATATTTAGTAAAAAAATAAAAAATTGGATAAACATGAAAGAACTTGGGAAATTATTGGAAATTTTCAAAATTCAGTAAGTTTTGGGAAAGATTTTTTAATTTTAAAGAGAAATCGAAGCATGGAAAAAACCTCAAATTTTTTAATTTCTTATAAAAAACACACCTCTTTATTTTTATTGTTATTTTCAATCATTATTCCCAAATTAGACATTAAACGTTTATTTTCCACTTCCAAAGCTTTACATCTCTGTTTATAAGCTTCCAAATTTGCATTTATATCAAATGTTTGTTTATTTAAATTATCAACTTTTTCTGTTGTCTTTGAAGAAGAAGAATTGGAAGAAGAGGAAGAGGAAGTCTCTTCTTTTAAATTATTTTCATTATCAAAAGATGATTTTAAAGGGTAAATTGAAGTATTTGTTGAATTTAAATTTTTATTTTTTATATTATTATTATTTGAGGAAAGTGAAGAAAAACGTCTAATTATACCCATTCTTTTAAATTAAAAATCTAAAAAAATTAAAATTTCTGAAAATTTGACAGAGTAATAGTAAAAAATAATGAATAATCAAAGAAAAATTTGACTGTTATCGTTGATACTAAATTAAATACCCTGGGTAATTATTTGAGAGATGATGAGATTAGAAATAAATTTCAAGAAGAGTTTCCTTTGGCTTTTCATGAACTATATAAATCAAAAGTACGGATGTGATAAAAAAAAAAGCTAAATTCTTTCCATAAAATAATAAATAAAAAATTATGATTTCCCATACAACTATTTACTTTCTTTTAATTAATTTATTTATCCAAAAATTAAAACAATGAAAATAAATATAAAAAGTTTTAGAAGGACAACAATGGAGGAGGAAAAAAGAAAGATTCAGGCAAATTTTTTAATGTTTTTTCGTCTGAATGATTAGGGAAAAATTCTGGATGAATAAAAGAAATTATTTATTAATTATTTGTAGGTTAATTAATTAATGTAGAAATTTAATGAAGAATAAAGAAAAACTTTAAAAAATTTTAGGAATAAAAGAAATTGGTAAATGTCCGGTTGGTGTCCTACATGTCCGCAAAGAGAGTGCGCATTTTTCCTTCCTTTTCTTGCATTTTTTTTCTGCAAGGAGTGGCGCCCATTTTTCCTTTGTGTATGGTAGCCTTTTGGCATGTCGAAGGAAAGAGGGAAAATAATAAAAATTGATTACTAATAGAGTACTTAATTTAATACTAATAAAGTTATTAAACTAATAATGTTAGATTGATTTACAAACAGAATTAATTCACTTTAGGTTTAGATCAGTTAGGATATCAACACCAAACAGTAAATCATCAAAAATTCTTTATGAATCCAGCAACGGTGCAAATACATAGCAGATTTAAGCATTCTGGAACAGTTTATGATTTCGAAAGATTATGATTCCCCCAGATATTTTAGAAATCTATTTGAGAATGTTGTCCCAAATTTTTCATCTCTGATCATTTATAAAATAAAATATTTATTTGTACTCTATTAGTAATTAATTTTTATTATTTTCCCTTTCCTTCGACATGCCAAAAGGCGCCCATTTTGGCGCCCATTTTTCTTTTTGGCGCCCCTCCCATACACAAAGGAAAAATGGGCGCCACTCCTTGCAGAAAAAAATGCAAGAAAAGGAAGGAAAAATGCGCATTCTCTTTGCGGACATGTAGGACACCAACCGGACATTTACCAAAGAAATTTTTTATAAAATTTCTAAATATTAGGTGCGGACATAATTAGTGGCCGTTTTTTAAATTGGATTTTTAGTATTAAGTTTATAGAAAATATTTTTTATTTTTATTACAAATCATTTGTTAGTTTATTTTCTAAAGGATCCCAGCATTTCAGAATTTTTGGTCAGGTATTCATGGAGTTCTGATCGAAAAAGTCAAAATTTTCGAAATCATCAAAAATAAAATTTTCTCGAGTATATGAGTTGATAATATTAAGTGTAATATGTCATTCGAAAGCTCTTCAAAAGCTCTATCAGGAGGGCACAAATTCGAATTTTTAATCTCAAAAGTCTAAATTTTTCAAAAAGGTCGAAATTCGAATTCCGGGTTCGACACAATTTACAGACTTTATACTTCGGATTTAGAATAAGCCCTGAAAGTTATATAAAAAACCGTTTAGATCATCCTGATCGGATGATTTTACGCTAAGTTATAAGAAACAACTTTTTGGGGGAGTGTCGTGTCGTTTTCCCATCTGTGCAAAAGAGAGTACACGCGGCATTTGATTTGCCTTCCTTAAGCGCATCCCGCTTTTTATGAGTCACGCGTCGACATACTTATAGAGCAGATATCCCTCTATAATTCAGCAGTAGAAATAAGCGGATTCCTTCTAAACCGGCCGAGCAGGACCGTTTTCTTAATGACACCCGTCTCCCTCGATCATGTTTGCTTCTGAGAGTCATACGGTCTCCATTTTAAAGCCTGAACCCTATTTTTTGCTGTCCAGCATAGACAACGATCCCATTGACTAGGTCATTATGATTTTTTGATTCTTGGTTGCATTTTCGGTAATTTAAAATTTTTGGTGTAAATGCTTGTGAATTTCACTACGAGGTAGTGAAGTTCAAAAAATCATAACTTTACGAATATAACCCGTATATGGCTAAACCTGGTATTAAAATAAAGAGGAGATTCAGATCTATATGTTTATTAAAAATAAAAAAGAATATTTGTAAAACAACACCACTAAAAATTTAATCTAAAAAAACGGCCACTAATTATGTCCCCACCTAATATATACGACCTAAGATTCAAAAAAAAAGTTTAAGAAAATTGTTGAAGAAAGGGAAGATTCAGGCAATGTTATTATTGAGATAATAGTGTATTTTAGAATAAATACATATTTAATTATTTTTTTATCAGTAGTCTTCAAACTAAATAAATATAATATCTATTGAAGTGATACTATTATAATTATTTTATAAATTTAACCATTATACTATATATTTTTTATTTAAAAGTAAAGGATTAAAATAAAAAAATAAGAAAAGGCTTGAAAATACTTTTAATGGTCATTTTAAGTCCAAAAATATAAAAGCGAGACACGGGGAAATAAAAGGAAAAGAAAAGTGTTTTTTAGTGTAAATTGGCTAAAAAATAAAGTTAAAATGTGGGAAATGTACACAAGAAAGGGATTTAAAAATATAATGTTGTTTTTAAATATATTTTAGAAGGGAAAAGAAAGGTAAATAAAGGGGTAATAAATACATACAATTTAAAATTATTTGATAATTTGGTTATGAAATCTAAAAAAACTTATTGGTTTTAAAATTATTTTTAAAAATTAGTACTTATTTTCGATTGAATTAATAATTTCTTTAAAAAATATTTTCATAAAATTTACAAGAATATAAAATAGTAAAGAGAAAATATTTTCGTAAAATATAAAAATACCAAACTTAATTTAGTAATGAATACATAAATATTTATTTATCTAAATTTTCCAATCACACACTTCCATTCCCCTCTATAGCCTCGAACAAAAAATTACTACTTAAATTTATTTGGGTAAGTGCACACACAAAAAATATAATTAGAAATTAGAGTTTGAATATTTAGGGAAGGATAAACAACTTCTCAACAAATTTTTGACTCTAAAAGGGTCGGGATCAAAAAATATTATTTTAAGAAATGGAAAAAGGATGACATTGACATTCTGTCGAGAAAGGGATTTTTTGAGAGTAGATTAATATATAAATTGAACTAAAAAGGAATGAAGAAGAAGATGAATTTTATAAAAAAATGAGGTCAGTGAGGAAATTAAAAGTACAAAAAATAAGTGAGGAAGGACAGGGATTGCGCGAAGATGAGTGATCTTTATGTTTAAATTATCCTTAATGGAAAGAAAACCCTTCTTGAATGTAATAAAAAATTATATACATAAATTAGAATTTATTTTTAAAAAAATTTGGAAGAAAAGTGGAAGAAAAGGAAAAATTCTTTACAAAAAAAAAACTTTTATGCCTCGCATTATTTTAATTTTATATTTAAAAATTTTTTAAATTATGGTCGAAAAAGTAAATTAAAATTGTGTTGGAATAGTAGATAAATAATATACATATTTCAAAAAAGAATTATTTTAAACAACAAAAAAATAAAAAAAACTTTATTTTTAAATAAAAAGAAAATAGATTAAATTTCTAAAAATTAAAAAATAATTTAAAAATAATAAATTTTAAAGTCACACCCAAAAATTCATTTGGGAATTTAATAAGAAATAAGGAAATATTTTTTTCTTTTTCTTCTTCTTTAAATGCGCAAAAATGATAAATTAATAAACAACAAAAAATATATAAATAAAACAATGAATAATATTTAAATATATTTTTAAAATTCTTTTTTTCTTAAAATGATAGATGACTTTATGTATATTTTAGAAAAGAACAAAAGGCCTAAAAAAGAGATTGATTAATTGGTGAAAGAAAAAAGAAATATTAAATAAAATTATTTAAAATATTTTTTTGGTATTTTATTTAAAAACATTATTTTAAGAAAAGGTTAAAAATTATTTAAGATAATCCTTTAAGAGAAATAATAAGTATCATTTTTTAAAATAAATTAAAAGAAAAAAAAAGATATTTTTTAAAAACATCTGTCCACAAACATTTAAACGCGCATTTATTTTTGTTTTGTTTTTTGCTTCTAGCATTTAATAGCTTTGAGATTTTCTCTTTGCCCGTAGGGTGTTGGACAATTATTTTAAGGAAATTTTTTATTTTTTTCACATGTGTCGCCCCAAGCAGAAATAAAAGAATAAAATAGAGGACAAAATAAATAGGGGAATTGAATAATATTTAAATTTTAAAAGATTTTTGATTGTTGATCTAGAAAATTATTTAGAAAATGAAAAGTTTAAAATTAATTGGAAGAATGACAAATTTAAAATAAATATAGAAGTGGTTTGTATTTTAGATTTTATTGACAGCTGAATAGAAATAATGACTACTATTACAACACTAAGAAGGGCCAAGGGCAGAAAATAGATGGAGGAGGAAGAGGAGGAAGAAGAAGATTTTGAGAAGATAAATGAAAGGCTGATGAAAATATGGGGGGTTATTAAAGTCAAATTAATTATTTTTGTTAAAATTGAGGTAATAAACAGAGGCTTTAAAAATCCATTAAAATTTCAATAATTATTTTTTATAAATTCAATCTCAGTTTCTAAAACAAAATTAAAGACTTAAGTTGAGCGACCAAAATAGCCTTGTCCGATAAAATAAATGAAGAATAAAAAGAAAATAGAAGGAAGAGTTCATGCTGTGATGAGGGGGAAAGGGGAGAAGATTGATGTTCCTCTTACTCTGCAAGTCCTCCAACATAATAAACACATTTTTGTAATCTAAACTGAAATAATAGGGAAACTAAAATATTTATTTATAAAAACAAAGCTGATTCAGCTATCAAAAATATTAGAAAATTGTGTTAAGAGAGGGCAGTTATTTTTACTAAAAAATAATTTTTTAGTTTACTTAAATTTCCGTGTCAGGACAGTTCTTCGAACGGACACGACTTCGACCGACAAAACTCAGCCGGACAGAACTTCGTTTTACCAAAACCTCACCCTAAATTTCTGTTGAATTCTTTGTGGTTTTTACTTATCCGACGGACTGGACATTGTTTTCGATTTTAGGGAATGTTAAGCTTTTTATGTGAATTTTGGTTGAAATTTTATTTAAATTTAATCATTTAAAGTTTTTATTTTATTAGAAACACTTGCGGTATAAAAAAATAAAAAGTAAATGGAGATGACCAAGGTATAAGAAGAAGAAGAACAAGAAGAATCAATGGCGGTTACACACAGATTTTTTATCGAAGTCGAGGAAAAAATGTTTTTTATCCTTTCCCTCAAAGACTAGTTCATGATGTTAACCACCACTATAAAGGAGGAAAGGAAGGGAAGGGAAGGACCTTTATTTTTCTTCCAACAAAAAATATATATAATTTTCCGGCAAATTAATCTTTTCATCTTTTTTTATTACAAAAATATATTTTCTGTCCCTGTCAAAGTTATTCTCCGATATGCTCTGATGTTGAGGGAATAAAAAAGGGATATTGAAGATTTTATATGAAACACAACAAATTGAATTTAAATGGAGGGGATTTTGGGGATTTTTTAAAATAATTTTATCTAATTTATTTTTTATTTTCCATTTTCCTCGTTTGTTCAATAATTTTTTAAAATTAATTTGGAACTGTTAATTATGCATTATGCAAATACACTTGCGTTGATTTTTGAAATAAATAAACTTTTTGAGAATTTCTAATTTTTTTCCAAAATTTCCAATAATTTTTTAATTAACAATTTACAATTCCAAGTTGCAAAACAAAATTTAAAATAAAAAAATTTTTATATAAATTAAAACATATTATTAAAATATTATTTTCTATTTTAGAATTAAAAACTCAAAAATTATGTAATTTATATCAATTTGCCCATAAATTGAAAATTAATTTTAAAATAAATTTATTTTTTATTTTATTAATTTCTAGCAATTACATAATAATTAATTGTAAGATATAAAAATAGAAAATAAATTAGATTTGGTTAAAAATAAAAAACAAGAAAATAAAGTAACAATTATTTGGTATAAATTATTTTTTAGAAGATTTTTATATTATTTTAATTTTCAATTTTCAATTTTCAATTTTAATTTCTAACACGATTAAAAATTATTTATTAAATTTATTTGTTAGTTAATATTTTTGTTACAAAATTTAATTTAAATTAGAATTTAAATAGAATTTCGATAATTAAGTTTTACACTAAAACACAGCCACACCCATAAAATAATTATTTATTAGATTATTTTATTAAAGTTTTTTTTGCAAAAAATTACTTTCTTAATTTCTCGTATTAAGCTAAAAATAAATATTTAAATTAATTTTTAAGATAAAATGAATAATTCACAAGGTGACCAACTTGGACTAACAATAGCTTACACTATTGTTCTTTTTGAATTATTTATAGATTTAATTGGATTGCCTATTTCTTCGTTAAATTTTTACGCAATTAGTAGAACTTCGGTAAGGAAAATTTTTATTTTTCCTAAAGTTCTTATTTTATAAAATTCCAACAATTAAAATTTGTTGAAATATTTCTTAATAATTCCAAGATCAGTTTACTTCCATTCTAATCCCTTCCAAAGAGAATATTCGATAGTTGATTGTTAACTGTTGTTGATTTTGTTTTGTATATAATTTAATCCTTGTAGTTAATAACCGAAATGTAATGTACCGATTAAGGGTTAGGAGCAGAAGTTATGAGCAACCGATTTCCGATTTCTGAGTTCCGACTTCTGAGCCAATTCCAATTTCCAGCTCTTCCGATTTCCGACACCTCTGACTGTTCCGACCCACCTCTGGTTATGAGAAGAGTTATTTGTAACTTTAAATATTTTTTTCACATTTTTTAAGTTAATTCATTGGAATTTAAAATTTATTCTTCTCTGTCAAAGTGGCGCCTATTTAATGCGTTTTATCATTAAATTATTTATTGCAATCCCTATTCGTTTATTTGGCCCTTTTATTCTTTGGCACGAATCTGAGAATCCGATAACTGTTTTTCTTTTTTATTCAAATGTTTGTTTTCGAACATTTCTGAGTCATACAATTTTACTGGAGAGAACTATGGCAACTGTATTTGCAAGAAAATATGAAAAATCAAAAAGTAAAGTTTTTAGTATTTGTTGGTTTTCTATTGCGGTGAGTAAAAAATTTTTTCTAATTTTTGGATTTTAAATTATATCTCTTGTAGGCAAAGGTCCTTGGATTAAAATGTATTTATTATCTAATACTTCTAATGGAAAATTAAGCTTCTAAAATTATCTCACAAATCAAACTCCCTCCCCATCTTTATCACAAAATCCATAATTACTGTAATACAAGTTAATTTTTCCAGAAAATCTTTTTTAGGCGAAAGATTTTAAATCATTTTTTAGATATTTGTTGTATTATGCAATGCAATTTCTCAGCAATTAACAACTCGAAATAATGGAGCACGTGCCACAATAGTTACAGCAACAAGCTCATATATAATTTTGATTGTATCGTTTATTGAATTTTTGGTAGATAATTTTGATATATTTTTTGAATGTTTTTTTAGTTATTTATTCTTTTATTACGATATAATAAAAAGAAGTTAATTGCTGCAAAGGAAAAAGAAAAATTTGGAAATTATAAACTTACTGAGAGATACCAGGCAAGTTTTACAAATTTTTAGTAAAGCTAGGATTTAGCCTCTGTTCACTGAACAAGATCCAGGATAGCTTTCCTCGCTGCCTAATTAATAAAAATGGAAAGGAAATCACCATGATCAAATATTTTTTTAATTTATGGGATTATTGACACCTTATGTATCGTTTATGAATAGTAAATGTTTTACTGTCGCTGAGATATAGGTGTATATTCTCTCGATTAATGGGAAGCCTAGGATGTTCGGAATTTTCCTTATCTGAGAACTGTTGATATGCCGGGATCCAAACGAATATAGTATATATAATATCAAGCCGTTGTTTATAAGTATAAAGGAGCTAATCAGAAAGTTGAACAAGTCTTTAAATCTCCCCTATTAACATTAATAGTCTTGAATTAGTAAATTAATTTAAAGCATTTGGAAAATGTCAGAACTGGTTCACAATTAATCCCAACCTTAATATGCCAATTATTGTTTACAGTAGCATTAGCCCAAGCACAAACTTGGGTAGTTTTTGAAATGATACCAGACAAATTTTATTTAGCTTTAGCTGTAAGTTTATTTAAAAAAATTAAGAATCTTTTATTTAATTTTTAGATTCAAGCAAATAATTTGTGTGACGCTATTTTTTCAATGCTAGCGGAATCTTGTGTTATTATGTAAATTAATTAATTTAATAAATAATCTAAATTATAAATTATCGCTGATCTTTGTCTTATAAAATATCTTATTTTTCTACCGTCCTCCCCCGAATAATAATTATGTACACGCTTCAGTAATAGATTGAAATACCTAATTATTATTCAAGGGGTAATTATTCGAAGAAAATACTTAATTCTTGTAAAATAATCTGCCCCCCCCCCTTTTATTCTCAAAATATTTTATTTATTTTTTTAGTTTCCATCCATTCATCCGTCGTGATATTACACAGCTTCTAAAGAAAATCTTTATAAAAAATAGAATATCTGACAGTTCTACAAATATGACAATTTATTTGAAAAAGGAAAATGAAGCAGTTGATCAAATAAAAATGTTAACAAATTCTTGGGAAAAGAAAGCTTTAAACAATAATAATATGATAATTGTTGAAAATAAATATAAAGTAGTTAAATAATTAATGAATAAAAATGATTAAAATGAGTTAAACTTTGAAAAAAAAATTGTCAGGCCTGGTTAATTTAGGAAATAGTTATTTATGTAATATTTTTATCGCCACCACTTCCTTTTCAGATTACCAAAAATATTTTTCGATATTAAAATTAATAAGTATATTAAAATTAAATTTAAAAAAGCTGAGAATCAAAAGATTATTTATTTACCATATCAAAGTTCAAATTATTTATGGCACCCAAACTGACGCTAAAAGTGAAACGTCCGATTGTCTGTCGTCTCTTCTATTTTAGCCACACTATTTTTTGGGACACGCCCAAAACGGCGCGCGGTCATAACGGCGCAAGGCCATAACTTGCTAGAAAAATTCCGGCCCTTATCAATTTTGTTACCAATCTCTTTATCTCGATGAGAGGAATCGTTTGATGCTAAATCTGGTAAGATTGGGAAATTTTGATGCAAGTTATGGATTTGCGCCGTTATGGCCGCGCGCCGTTTTGGGCTGTACCCGTATTTTTTTTACTTTTTTATTTTGTGTTAGGTTGACTTTATTTTTTATTTTTTTTTAATCGTTTGTGTTTTTATATTTGGAGGTTGGGTATGCTTTTTTCAATTATTATATGGTTTTGATTCTAAGTACGAAAAGGATACCGACCATAGTTTTAACAATAAGAACCAGCCTTATTGCCATTTATAGTAAAATCATAATATTAATTCAAATGTAAATTTCTGCATATTTTGGTGACATTTGAAAGAAAAATCAATCCTTTTCTTTGTCAATCCATTTTTTCCTTTTTTCAATCAATCCTTTTTTTCTTATAGGGAAAATTGAGTGAAATTGAGGAGGAAAGGGGGGAAGAACTTGAGGAAGAAAGGCTGTCCATATTAAGGTTGGTTGATGATTGAAAAGGAAAAAGGGCGTTGCTAAAAAAGCATACCCAAACCTTATAGGTTCCAATATTTTTTAAATTTGTTCATTTTAATAAAAACTAGTTAATCTTTCAATTATAGACCTAAAAATGACAGAACAGCTTAACTTTGAAGCTATTATAAATAATTTGACAAATAAAAATGTTGACTTGGAGGAGCAAATCAAGTATTTATTTTCTTTTATTTTTTTTCAAACAATTTTATCTTAAGAACATTAAAATTGGATGTTCACGAACTTGAGCAATTACATCAAATGGATGAGGAAATAATAGAGATGCAGAAAGAGACGGAAAAAGAATTGACAACTAAGAACCAGGAATTGGCTTTGACTATTGCTACGGTTTTTTTAATTTTATTTTTTTGGAAATTTTCTATTATTTGAAGATGAACACACAAATAAGTGAATTGGAAAGTCGAGTATGTTTTTTTGTTTTTTTTTTGAATAAATTTCAATTTACTTACCATTTTTAGATTGAAGTTCAAATGAGTTCTGACGCAATCATTGCGGATTTGACAAGCAAGAATCTTGATTTGGAAGAACAATATAGGTTATGAATTGATTGAGAAAGTTTTTTAAAATCAATTTTAGACAATTAAAAGCTGATTTCAATGAATTGGAGCAATTACACCTTATGGAAGATGAAATTATTGACACACAAAAAGAGACTGAGAAGGAATTACTCCAAGGAAATGAAGAACAAATGCTTATAATTGCTACGGTTTAATTTTTTGGTTAAATTTTGTAGGGATGATTCATCTAGAGCGTTTAAAACGCTTAGGCGGGGGTTGATCGATCTAAATGTATAAAAGAGAATGCATTAGTCGATGGTTTGGTAGCTCAGTGGTAGAGCTTCTGTATATGGGGAGAGAAAGCGCCTAGGAATAAAACTACTGATAATAATAAAATAACCTAACCACTGTCAGGACGTCGCAGGTTCGAATCGTGTCCGAAGGCTAAACCTTTGCTAAACCCTTTCTATTTGGTGTTTTCCGACTTATAATTGTATAACTTTTTACTTTAGTTGAAACGCCAATTGTTGGAATCAGAGGACCGTGCTATAGACTATGAACATGCAATCAACAAATTTCGTCAAAAGACTTCAGAGCTTAAAGAAAGAGTTCAAAATTTGGAGGATGATTTGTCTACAATGAGGGCTTTTGATGATGAAAAGGCTAGAGCTGCTGGTGCTGAAATTTCTTTAATGGCGAATGTTAAAAGGGATTTTTCTGAGGTTTTCCAAAATTTTTTATAATTCGTATTATTTTTCAAATAGTTGGTCGAGGCTCAATTGAATTCTATCGAATTGGAATCGGCAAAAAGAAATGTTTCTTATTTGCGAAGTTTTATTCCGGACAAGTTTATGAAGGCTGGAGGTTGAATTTTTTTTTGATAGAGCTCTATTTGTCTTGATTCTTTATTTTAGGTGACAACGATTGTTTAATTCTTTGTGTTCTTCTACCTCGTCTTTCTTCCAAAGCACTTTGCCTGTCCCAACTTTTGTTTCAAAAATATCCACAACCACCTGATGGACTTAAACGTGAACATGTTACAATTTCACATAAAGGGGAACAATGGGCACATGTTAGGCATTTTGGTTATCAATTACAAAAGTTAAATACTGTTTTACAAAAATTTGTTGCGTAAGTTTTTATTTTATTTAAATGTATGGTTAACATTCGGATTTCTCAAAATTTTAATTATCTAACATCCGGGAGCCCGGAAATGTAATACAGGTGAAGAAGCTAATCATTTTTTTGATAATCAGTATTTTATATGTTGCACCCCAATAAGCCGATGAATTCCTTAAATTAAGGAGTGATTTAAAAATCTCAATTCTTTTCAAATATTTTTTAAACTTTTTAGTGTTTTCAAACATTGTTCATTTAATGATCGTCTTTCTGACCCTCTATCTCGTCTTGCTGTACAACAAACAGAAATTTGCCAAAGAGAACAAAAATTGGAGGATTACTTTAAATTATTAAAACAAAATAAATTTGACGAAAATACTTCAATTGAAGTGCTTGAACAAATGGTTAAATATTTTGAGGTTTTTTTGCCAAATTTTATTTGATATTAATTTAAAAAATTTTAGCGAATTTTTTCTGCCAATCTAAGCACAGAACCATTTAGTGCCAAACAAGACTTGCAACACACTCTTGCTCAAATTAAGAAGGCTTTGATCTGGATTAGATTTAATGGACAGCGTCTTCAATATTTCTTTTCGGTTTATTTTAAACTTTTAAATTTATTATAAAATTCTCACATTTAAAGGATTCATCTACTACTTCCGACTCTCAATCATCGCCAACTTCATTGACTTCCTCTTCCTTAATGACCAAAAGTTCCATTAATAATAATGGAAATGGGGGGACTGACAATGTTGAATTTATTTCTTTTGTTGATCAAGTTAACCAATTATTGGAAGATTGTGATAAAATGACAATGAGGGCAATGAACAGAATTCCGAAAGAAAATGAGCTTTTATTGCCTAATGAGGTTGTTTACTTTTTAACAATAGAATTGCTTAAAGTTTTTTTTGTTTTTCCAAATTCAATCCTTTCCCTTTTTGAATTTTTCTCATTTTTTCAATTTAAGTTGAATGATCAAATTTGTATGGCTGTTGCTACTCTCGAAAAGTGTGGTTGTATTATAAATCAAATTTGCTCAATGGCAACATCTGAATTGGGCACTGTAGACACTGAAGCATTACCGTCCCAACAAATGCTTGATTTTGTATTTTCTTCTGTTGAAAAATTTGTTGGGCAAATTGATGGACAAAAAAGAGCTTGTGCACAAATTTTGTAAAAAAATTATTATTTTTTTATTTTTTAAAAACTCAATTTTAGTGAATTATTGGAATCCGTCAAAGCAGTTTTACAAGGCCTTGGTGAATCATTAGAGAATTCTTCAATGGAAATTTGTCCAAATGAAAATTCTAATCAATTTTTGAATAATGATGTTTTTCCTCCACTTGTTAATCGTGCTCAGTTGCGTAAAAAAGATATTGTTGAGGCTGATAGTTTAAGATGGCAGGTTTGTAAAGAATTTTTATTTAATTATCTTCTTGGTAAAATTGAGAAAAATGATTTTTTGCTGGGCAAAGTCCGTAAAGAACTCTATCAGATTTTCAACTTTTGACTGTCGCTAGTCTTCCTTTCTTTAATTTGAATTTAATTTTATTTAAATTTTGGAATGTTTGACTTTTTGTTAATTTTATTTCTTTAAGCTTTCAAAAAAAGATGATGAACTTTTAAAATTACAATCTACACTTAAAAGTAGAGAAGAATCGGCCAGCATGATTAAAATTCGTCTTGATATGGCAGAAAAGAAACTTTCAGAAAATGAGGCCGGAACTGCTTTAAAGGCTGAAATTCAACAACTTAAAACAAAATGTGAACAATTAAGTAATGATTTGGAGCAAAAGAAGAGGTTTAAAAATAATTATTTTAAAAATATTTTCAAATATATTTTTAGTGATTATGAACTTAAATTGACTCAACTTCAATCTGAATTGGCTGATACACGAGCGGAACGAGAAAAAGCTCATGAAATGACAAGAGAATTCTCTAAGAAGGCCCTTTTTGCGGTGATCTCTTTTAATGTAAAAATAATTTGATAAAAAGTGTCGAGACAGTTTTTATTTCTCTGTCCTTTCTGTAAAAATTAAATTTCTGACAATATATTAAGAAATAAAATATTTAAAATTATTTTTTTTTAATTAATAAAATTAACCTTTTTAGAATTTAAAGAATCAGCAACAAACTACCTCAACTCCAAAACAACAACAAAAAATCGCGATAGCGGATGACCAAAATCTAAGTGTTATGGAAGAAAATTTAAGAACTCCGCTGACTTCTACATCTTTAGCAATAAATAATAATAATACTTTGGGCAGGATGAATGAAGAAATTCGACGACTTAATGCCTTGGAGGTAAAAAAAATTGGAAAAATTTTTTAAAAAAATCTTAAATTTTAGAAGAAAAAATCACTTACGAACGAGCCATATGTTTGTTCAATTTGTGATCAGAAAAACAACGAGCAACAAGAATTGCAAAATTTATTGAAAGAATCAGAGACTTTAATGACTGAATATAATCGTTTATTGTTGCCTTCAAATGCAAATCCTACTTCAATGGCTACTTATTTTAAGTCAAAAGAAAATATGGAATTCAAAATTGAAAGTGTAAGTTTATTTTTAGTTTAGAATTTCGGGTCCATATTCCTAAAAATTTTTTTAGCTTCGTGTTCGTGTTGTTCAATTTTGGCAGAAATATAGACCTTCAGAACCTCAGCCGACTATACTTTGGCCTTTGCCGGATAAGATTAGACAGGTGTTTAATTATTTTTTCATAAATTTTATACAATTGTAAATTTTAGACGTGCGATTTCAACAATCAAAATTCAGTTTTGGAAGAGTGGGATAAACTGCTTACTCAACAGGAGGAAGCATTTAAAGAAAATGTGAAAAAATTTAAATTTCTTAAATTTTAATAGACAAAAGTTGTTAAATATTTATTGTTTGACTGTAAATTAGGTAAATAATTTATTATATTTTTATATTTGTTCAGAAAATAAAAAAAAATTTTTTTTCCAAAACGAGCTCTTTTGATTGACATATAAATTGTTCAAATCTAAAATCCCCCGGTAAAGTGTACTTAGGCCCTGGTTTAGACAATCTTTTTTATTTATTACTCCCGATTTTTTTTAGTTTTACTTTTGTATTAATTTTTTTAATATTCAAGAGATATTTTACTTTTCTCTTAAAAAGGATTTATTTTTACATCATCAAAAAATCTTTTTTTTTGAAAGCCCTTTGCTTTTAACTTTCCATGCTTTTCTAATTTGCGTGAGGAAAGAAGACTTTTTTTTAGAAAAATATTTTTATTTAGAAGCTTTTAATCTAAACAAAATTCTAAAACTTTATTTATATTGACTTTTTTGTTGAGAAGTTAGTTTATTTTTAACGAAAAAAAAAACATTTTCCCCTACATATTTTATCCTTTATTATTTTTAAAAAAATTTTTCTCGTATTTCGAACTTTACCAAAAACTAAAAAATAAATTTAATAATTGAAAAATAATTTTATAATTTTTATTAGACAAAAAAAAATTAATGGAAGAGCAATTTATTTTAAATAATTTTGATAAAGAAAATCCGAATAATTTATTTTTATTTAATGAACAATTAACTAAACAAAATGATTTTAATGGTGGTCATTGTTCTTTAAAATTTTTACAAATTTCTATTTGGTTAGAAAAATTCCTTTTGTTAAAAATAATTTTTAAAAATAGGTTTGTGACAGTTTTGGATATTGTTTTAGCAATTTTAGCAATTATTTTAAATTCATTATTAATTCCATCTTCACTTAATTCCAGGCCTATACCTTTTCGGACAAGACGATTTTTAGTTTGATTTTTTTTCAAAAAAATTATTTTCTTTCAATTTTCTAGTCATCAATTTCTCTCAATTATGCTCTCTTAGCTTCTATTTTATTAACTAAAAAATGTTTTTGGTTATACTTTTCTTTTGTCAATCCAAAAGGTCATTGTATTCCAACATTTACTTCTTCAACTTGTAAATTACAAGAATTTCCTTTAGTTTTTATTTATATTTACTCAATGATTTTACCTTTAATTTTTGCTTTACAAATGGCCTTTAAAAGATGGTTTAGAAAAAATAAAGAAGAAGAAAAAATTATAAATTTTAGTAATCAAAGAAAAATTATTATACAAAATAGTAGTAGACAATCTAGAAGGTTTTTTGTTTAATTTTGATAAAGAAATATATAAATTGCGGGGAAAGTTACAAGAGATATAAGGGAATTCTCCGGACTATTTAGAGGTGCATCAGAATTACGATTTTTGATAACTCTGATTGTTCCGCTCCTTTGGAAATATTAAAGAAAATTAAATATAACAAGGGAACATCCCAAACTGTATGTGAATATTTCCTAATTTTTTTTTGCACCATCGTGTAGAGCAGGGTCGATAACCTATTGCCAGTTTTTTGCTTTCTTGGCCCTGACCCCAATTTCGAAAAGTTATAGGGGTATAAAGTATCTACATGATAGAATTTTTTTAGGTATTGAAGCTTTAGAGGAAAAATTTCCCCAACCGTCTAAATAAATTTTAAAATTTAATTAAAATCTTTTCAAGAGTCAAAAAATTAATAATTCAAAATAACAACAATAATAATATAATAGAAGATTTTCGTCATTCAAATATTTCCGAAACAGAATTTAAAAAATGGAAAATAATTAAAAAACAACAAAAATATTTTCCTTTTCCTTATTGGCTATGTTCAACAAAACAAATTATTTTAATTGTTTTTTGTTGTGGAATAACTTTGTTTTTTACTTCTTTTGATAGATGGGATGAAATTTCTTTAAAACAAAAAAGAATGGCTAATGTGAGTAGATAAAAAAGTAATATAAAATCTGAGTCAGAAAAATTATTTGGATTTATCTTTTCGGTTTAACAGAGACCAGATATCTGTTTAAAACCACAAAAATTACAGTCTCAATCCCTTCGAATGGCATTATAACGAAAGTCGACTTTTCTTTACTGTTATATTTGTTCCAAATTTTTTTTTAATTTTAATTTTTGTCTTCTACAAATTATCTAGTATTAAAAATTCTAAAAGTCCACTGGCTTTTAAAATTTATTTTGAAATTTTGTTAATTTAACGTAACATTTTTTATGAAAAGAAATCCCCTTATCCTTTTATTAATTTCTAAATTTATTTTTTTCTAACTTAAATGAATCCCTCTTTAAGTGTTCAATTACTTTGGCTATTCGCCAAAAAGGATTGGCTTTTGGATTGCTTTCATTAATTCTAATATCTCAATTATTACAATCTTTAGTTTGGTATTTTATTCCCCTCAAAACAATTAAAAATAATAAAAAGGTTTTCTTTAAATAAACAAAGTTTAATTATTTTTTACTAAAAAAAGTCTGTCAGTTATCGACACTCTTCAATTTTTGATTTTTTGGTTTTTTCGTGTAGAGATTTATTTTTAATAGAGGCAATTTTGTGGTCGTTAGTAGCTTTATTAACTGGAATTGCTTTATTTCAACAATATGTTTTGACTAGTCCTTGCAATAAAGTAAATTATAATTTTTGATAAAAAGTTTGAAGGGGTTTTT
Source organism: Meloidogyne enterolobii (assembly GCA_963681835.1). Lineage (NCBI taxonomy): Eukaryota > Metazoa > Nematoda > Chromadorea > Rhabditida > Meloidogynidae > Meloidogyne > Meloidogyne enterolobii. Next base: position 348,533 of record CAVMJV010000023.1, read on the forward strand.
TGTTAAAATGATTATAATATGTTAATAAATATACCAGAGCAGTTGGAATTAGAACGAGTTTTTAATTCATAAAATTATTATTTCGGTTACTTACATAGTATATTCCCCACAGTTTTCTTGGGACAGTTTCAACTAGATTATTAAGGCATAACATAAAAGTAAGGATAAAAATACGTTTTATTTTCAAAGAATTCTGAATAATTTTAAAAAAGAAAATAATTTTTTAGTGTACTCAATTAGCCGTCGAATTCCCCTTTACAACCTTACCTTTATTTATTTCACTCTTACATCCAATACTTTCATTAATCCTTATTGCTCCAATTCGTTATACAGCACAACGTTTCTTTCCAATTTTTGCAAAATTGCTTCCAACACAAGAACCGGTAAATTGTTTTTTTGAAATTTTTAAAAAACTAAAATATTAATTTAAAGATAACTCCACCATTGCCTAGGCCTTTTCCTTCTGTTCGTATTTTGGTTACTGAACATTGAAATTAAAATTTAAAAATTGTTTAATTAATTAATTTAGTACTTTAATAACTACTTAATATTCACATTATTTTGTCAAATAAAATGTCTAATATTTATCAATAATAAAATAGGGTTTCCTTCCTTAAATTTTCGTAGTTGAAGAATCTCCTCACAAAACCATCTCCCCTTACCCACCCATCTTTCCTTCTAGTTAACGTCCTTTTTAATTAGCTTGTTGAAGCCACAATCCTCATAATTTTAAACTAACAAATTTTTTAATTTGCTTTTAATTTTTTTAATTAGTTAACTCGTTCCCATGAAAAATAATTATTTTTTATGATTTTTCTTTATTTTATTTTTGTATTAAAATTATAAAAAATATTAATTTTTATCAAAGTTTTTATCTAAATACAAATACATTTAATCACATGTCTGTATTTCATCTCAATTTAAATATAAAAATATTCCAAAAAATAAAATACTAATTAAATTTACAAAAATATATTTTTGGTATTTAGAGGAAATTGCTTTATTTTTTGTTGTTGAATTTGAGTTAGTTGAAGTATCTGTAGAAGAAGTATTGGAAATATTAGAAGAAGAAGAATCTTGACTTGCTGACCCATTCTGATAAAAAATAATTATTTTAATTTTTAAACAATTCTTTACCAATCCACTGCTATCTGTTGTTGTATTTATTACAGTAGAATCATCGGCTATATACGAATCTGGCTGTGTTACTGCCATTGAGCCCCACCTTTTTAGAAAATTTTTATCAATTAATAATAAATTTCATCTAAAGTATAGGTAATTCTTAGAAAATATTAATAGATGTAGAACGTTTAAAATTTCGAGGATCTGAACCTTGGAAAGTCGTGACTTTTTTAGGTCTCTAGGTTTTATTTTGTGTCGTGTTTCTCAAGCTAGCATTTTTAACAAAAACTCCCCAATTTATTTTAAACAAACCAATTAATTGTTGTTGTTTGAATGCTAGGTATTGTTGTCCCATTACCGGCATCCTTTTTGGTTAAAAAATTAAATATTTTTTGTCAAAAATATTTTCTACTTACTGTTTGATTTGTTAAAGTATTGTTACTAGTTAAATCATCAGCATAACAATAAAAAGAAAAATTTAAAATTAAAAATAAAAAAATTGTTGGAAATTTTAAATTTTTGATTTTTAATTGTTTCGAAGAAGAAAAGGAGAAATAATTAAAAAATAATTGGAAAAATAAAGGGGAGAAAGGGGAAAAAATTGATAAATTAATCATTTAAATTTTGCACTAAAAACATACTTTTTAAAATTAATTTTTAAAAATAATCAAAGTGTATTTTCATGGGAAATGTTAAATAAATGCTTAAAATGTTCAATTATATTTTTATTTAATATATAAATATTCTCAAAAAATGTTTTTTTTTTAAAAGTTCAATAACTTTCCAAGTTATGAATATTATTATTTTTATATTTGGACATTTAAATCCTCGAGGGAATATAAATGAAGGTAAAACAAAAAATATGGACAAAAATAATGAGTAAAAAAGTAAAATAAAAATATTAAATTGTTTAGGTAAATTAAAAAAAAGTTAAAAAAAAGGGGAAAAGGGAAAATATTTCCGGATTTATTGTTAAGAGGAAAAGGGGATTAATAGTGTTGTAATAGATAAATGGTATCCAAGCTCTATAACCGTGTAAAACTAAACGACAATTTACTAGGCCTTTTGGAATAAATGTTATAAAATAAATAAGAAATAAAAAAATGTTTTAATTATCCAAAAGGATTTTTTAAAAACATTATTAAAAAATTCTTAAAGATTTTCAAAAAAAGTTCAAGCTCAACAATAATAAATATAAGTTATTCAATTCTAATTTCTCAATTCTAAGATTATCTAGTATATTTTCGGATTGATTCCACTTAGATATATTAATTATTAATAAACAGCAATTAATAGAGAATAAAAAGAGAGAATATATGCACAATTGGGATTTAATTTTAAAAAATTATTATCAAAAAATGTACAGACATTTGCGTAAATGAACGAGGGGAAATTAAAAAAATTATTTTATTTATTCATTGTTTAATTATAAATATTCAAATTTTTAAATCCTTAAAATTATTTCCGTTCAAAAATGTGTAATTAAAAAGTGACAGAAAGAAATAGTGGGATGTATGTTAAGTTGTGTTATATCGAGAGTGCCGTTATATTTTTTAAAGAAAATTATTTTATTTTTTTATTTAAAATCTAATGAAAATTATATCCTTAAAGATGATACAAAAAATTAAAAATTGTTTTTATGAGGAATAAAATTTTTTATAATAAATCAATAAAATTTTCATACTTTTTATAAAAATAAATAATTTAATAAATTTTTTAATAAAATAAAAAAAACTAAAGCAAGTATTTTGTATTTAAAAAAATAATTTTTTAATAATTTAACAAATAGCTAATTTATTGTCAATTCATAGAGAGAGTGTAATTTTAAAGAATGGGAAAATAAATGAGGTTGAAAGGGAAAAAATTTTTAGTAGAAAAATTAATACAAAATTTTTGACTAAAAATAAAAATTGACTAAAAATAAAATAAAAAGTGGTTTAATAAATATAAGATCAATTAGAAATAAAATGGATGAGTTTTTAATTAGTTTAAGAACACTAGGTTTAGAAATGCTGTTTATTACTGAAACATGGTTAAAAGATGAGGACATAAATTTATTTGAGTTCAAATTTTCAGAATATTATAATATTGTTTATATTAATAGGAAATCCAAACTAGGTGGGGGATGCGCGATACTATTAAGTAAAAATATTACATTTTATGAAAAAGTAAAAATATCCAAATTCAACACAGAAATTATTTGTCTACAAATAAACAATTTTAAGAGATTAAATATAATATTACTTTACCGTCCACCTAACACTAGCTACGCTAGTACCAAATCTCTTTTTAAGTATATCGAAACTCTTTGTACTGAAAATTGTATAATCCTGGGTGACTATAATTTCGGTCTCAAAGATCTAAGTTGGTTCAATTTCACACCTTATGCTAAATCTAAATTTGGGGAATGTTTTATTGATTTTTTTAATCGAAATGCTTTAACATCAGTCACACCCGAACCTACTAGAAATAATTCATATTTAGATTTAATAATGATTACAAACCATAACTTAGTTTCAGACATTTTAGTGGAAGGGGGGATCTTTTCTTCTGATCATGAAACGTTATTATTTAATATTAATTGTCCAATAATTAGACAAAATGAGAATAGAATAAAAAAACGATTTTATAATAAGAATAAAATAACTAATTTAAATTCATATTTGTCCCTATTATTAAAAAATACTATTTATACTGGGTTTCAAATTGGGGACAAATATAATAAAATTGTTAATTCAATATTAGATTCCTTTGACATTTTTATCCCTGAACATATTATAAACAAAAAAGATCGAAGAATAAAATATCCCGCTCACTTAAAAGCTTCTATAGCTGAAAAAAAAAGATTATACAGGTTACAAAAAATTAATAAGGAATATAAAGTAAAATATGACAGTATATCTCTCTATATTAAAATAGCAGTAAGGAATTTTATTAGTAAACAACAAAATAAAATTATTTCAAATAATCCACTTAATGTCTATAAATATGTCAATAAGGTTTATAAGAACAATAGAGATATACCAGTTATATTATTTGAGGATAAAGTCTATGTAGAGAATTATGAAAAAGCACAACTTTTTGGAGAAATTTTTCATAAAAATTTTAACTACAACTTTAACTATAATGGTTCTCCCAATGATATTACTGCTAGCGATATTTCAGAAATTACTGATGCATTAAATGATATAGATATAACAAGTATTGAAGTTTATGAAATTCTAAAAGCGTTACCATCAAAAAACAGCGCAAGCCCAGATGGCATAAATTATGTTATGCTAAAAAATATTTGCATTATTTTGGCCCCTTATTTATCTGAATTATTTAGAGTTTCTTTGGATGAAGGCATTATACCACACAATTGGAAAAAATCAATAGTTATTCCTATTTTCAAAAAAGGCGAAAAATCTAATCCGTTAAACTATCGTCCAATTTCACTTACTTGCTGTATCTGCAGAATCATGGAAAAAATAATTGTAAAAAATATAGTAAATTTTTTAGATAATAAAAAGTTTTTTAGTTCGGATCAATTTGGATTTATTCGAAGAAGATCCACTACACTTCAGCTAGTAAGTAGTTTGGAGGATTGGTACGAAGCCTTATTTGAGAAAAAGAATATAGATTGTATTTATATTGATTTTTGTAAAGCTTTCGATAGTGTTCCTCACAAATTCCTTCTTGACAAATTATATGCTTGTGGAATTAGGGGAAAACTACATAGGTGGATTAGGGAATTTTTATCAGATAGAACATATCAAGTAAAAATTAATGATGTTTTATCAAACCCATATGGAATTACCACGGGTGTTCCCCAAGGATCGATTATTGGCCCATTGATGTTTCTAATCTATATAAATGACTTATCCGACGTTATTCCAAATGGAGTCAAAATTAAACTATTTGCTGATGACGTTAAAATTTATAAAGTTTATAAGACTAAAAATGAAAGACTAGAACTAGCAGTTACCCTTAAAAATGTCGAAGAATGGTCAAAAAAATGGAATTTAGATATATCTGTTAATAAGACATTCGTACTTCATTTGGGTAAAAATAACCCAAGGGATCAATATAAGATTTTTAATAATACGATAAATGAAGTTCAATCTATTCGTGACCTTGGAATAATCATAGACGACAAGCTTAGGTTTAAAGAACACATTAATATAATTATTCGCAACGCGTATCTAAGGATGAAAACAATATTTAGAATTATAAAGTCAAGAAAAACATCAACTTGGATACTGATATATAAGAGTTATATTAGGCCTATGCTTGAATACGCACCCGAAACTTGGAACACTCCTTACAAAACAGAAATTAATTCTCTTGAAAAATGCCAAAAATTTTTTACTAAAATAATCTTTAAAAAATGTAATTTACCTGAACTACCCTATGAGAATAGACTGGAATATCTCAACCTTCAAACACTTGAGAATAGACGAAAAATTTTTGATTTAATGCTTATGTACAAAATAGTTAATGGTTATTCTCACTTAGGACTTGAAACACTCTTTTCTCATCCTATTAGAAAATCTAGCCATTCCTCTCATAGAATTATTTCAAAAAAACAAAATTCTAAAAGTTCTAGATCATTTATAAATAGAACAACTAAGATGTGGAATATACTAGGTAAAAATACTATTTTAAGTAAATCACCATTAGATTTTAAAAATAAGCTTAAGTCAATACTTATTGTATAAATAAACTGAATGTTCTTAAAAAAATTAATTAAACTCATCCAGTCTATCAAAATACAAAGCTAAAAACTGTATTTTTCGTTTAAATCGGCTTTGCGTCTAAGTGGCCAAATTAAGTTGCCTTATTTTTCAAGTAGGCTTGCGTCTAAATGGTCAATTAATTTATTTTTATTTTCGCGTCTAAATGGTCAAATTAATTCATTTTTATTTCCCGTCTAAATGTTCAAATTAATTTATTATTTTTTGCCTCTAAGTGGGCTTGGCGTCAAAGTGGCCTAATCGATTTATTCCTTATGCTGTTGTCTGTACTTTTTATACTTAAGCATTTCTTAGTTGTTTGGATTTTTAATTTAAATTTTTTATTTTTTTTTTAGACTAAAATAATCTTAAAATTAAATTTACTATAATTTATTTTGCTGTTTTTTCAGGTTTATTTTTTTTATTATTTGCTTTTATTTAAATTAATACACAGACATACATCTAGGCTAATTAATCTTAAAATTAAATTTACTATAATTTATTTTGCTGTTTTTTCAGACTTGCATGCCTGGTGTTAAACGTAACGCAGTTCACTTCTCACCAGTGCAATTTTACAATTAACTTAGTTGTGTATCTGTGTATCAATATCCCTTCCTTATGATTATTTTTGTTGACTATTCAGTTAATTTATTATTATTGACCAAATATCATATATTTTATTTAAGACAATGATGTAAGTGTCCATCCCTTTCATTGTCATTTTTATTCTTGAATAAATAAATAAATAAATAAATAAATTAATTGTTGTTGTTTGAATGCTAGGTATTGTTGTCCCATTACCGGCATCCTTTTTGGTTAAAAAATTAAATATTTTTTGTCAAAAATATTTTCTACTTACTGTTTGATTTGTTAAAGTATTGTTACTAGTTAAATCATCAGCATAACAATAAAAAGAAAAATTTAAAATTAAAAATAAAAAAATTGTTGGAAATTTTAAATTTTTGATTTTTAATTGTTTCGAAGAAGAAAAGGAGAAATAATTAAAAAATAATTGGAAAAATAAAGGGGAGAAAGGGGAAAAAATTGATAAATTAATCATTTAAATTTTGCACTAAAAACATACTTTTTAAAATTAATTTTTAAAAATAATCAAAGTGTATTTTCATGGGAAATGTTAAATAAATGCTTAAAATGTTCAATTATATTTTTATTTAATATATAAATATTCTCAAAAAATGTTTTTTTTTTAAAAGTTCAATAACTTTCCAAGTTATGAATATTATTATTTTTATATTTGGACATTTAAATCCTCGAGGGAATATAAATGAAGGTAAAACAAAAAATATGGACAAAAATAATGAGTAAAAAAGTAAAATAAAAATATTAAATTGTTTAGGTAAATTAAAAAAAAGTTAAAAAAAAGGGGAAAAGGGAAAATATTTCCGGATTTATTGTTAAGAGGAAAAGGGGATTAATAGTGTTGTAATAGATAAATGGTATCCAAGCTCTATAACCGTGTAAAACTAAACGACAATTTACTAGGCCTTTTGGAATAAATGTTATAAAATAAATAAGAAATAAAAAAATGTTTTAATTATCCAAAAGGATTTTTTAAAAACATTATTAAAAAATTCTTAAAGATTTTCAAAAAAAGTTCAAGCTCAACAATAATAAATATAAGTTATTCAATTCTAATTTCTCAATTCTAAGATTATCTAGTATATTTTCGGATTGATTCCACTTAGATATATTAATTATTAATAAACAGCAATTAATAGAGAATAAAAAGAGAGAATATATGCACAATTGGGATTTAATTTTAAAAAATTATTATCAAAAAATGTACAGACATTTGCGTAAATGAACGAGGGGAAATTAAAAAAATTATTTTATTTATTCATTGTTTAATTATAAATATTCAAATTTTTAAATCCTTAAAATTATTTCCGTTCAAAAATGTGTAATTAAAAAGTGACAGAAAGAAATAGTGGGATGTATGTTAAGTTGTGTTATATCGAGAGTGCCGTTATATTTTTTAAAGAAAATTATTTTATTTTTTTATTTAAAATCTAATGAAAATTATATCCTTAAAGATGATACAAAAAATTAAAAATTGTTTTTATGAGGAATAAAATTTTTTATAATAAATCAATAAAATTTTCATACTTTTTATAAAAATAAATAATTTAATAAATTTTTTAATAAAATAAAAAAAACTAAAGCAAGTATTTTGTATTTAAAAAAATAATTTTTTAATAATTTAACAAATAGCTAATTTATTGTCAATTCATAGAGAGAGTGTAATTTTAAAGAATGGGAAAATAAATGAGGTTGAAAGGGAAAAAATTTTTAGTAGAAAAATTAATACAAAATTTTAAGAAAATAAAGATATAATTTATAAATATTTCATAAATTTTTACTTTTTATAATTAAAATGATTAAAAAATTTTTTTCACGTATAAATCTTAAACTTTTGGGAATTAAAAACTACATATTCTAAGTCTTCTATATGTCTCATCTTAAATTAAAAAATATTTCTTTATTTAATAATTTATTTTTATTTTGAAGTGTTTCACTCATTTATGACGTTTTTTCTTTTAATTTTAAAAGTTGCCAATAAAAATAGATTTTTATTGGAGAAAATGTATATAATTAACACATGCTAAGAAAATTCTATTTTCAACCTTATAATTATTAAATTTGCAAATAAATTTAAAATAAATTTTATTTAATAATTTGTAAAAAAACCCCAAAAAAATCCCCAAAATGTTCCCCCTTTTTTTTTATCCCAATCTTGGTACTTTATAAACAGGCTCATCTTCTTCCCCCTCTCCCTTTTCCTCTTCTGTTGATTCTTGAAATACAGGATTTGGTTGTGTTAAAGTATAGGCTTTTGTAATAAATTGAGGGTCTTTTTCAGCCTAAATAATTTTTTTAAATTAAATAAATTTAATATTTTTCCTTTCACCTCTTCAGCATGCCGAAGAATTGCTGAACGAATATCTTCATCATCAATAAATTCTTTATTTCTAACTAATCCCATTTCTTTAGCTATAAAGCCATGCAAAGTTCCGCCCTGTGGACGTATTCGACCACCAGTGCCTAAAAAATAGGAAAAACATTTTATTTAATTTCAAAAAATTAACAAAATTTTCTTGAAAAAATTTTAAATCATTAAAAGATTATTTCCTTTTAATTAAAATTCAATTAAAAAATAAAAATTTACTTGGACCAGACATAGGCATAGCGGCAGGTTGTCTAAATTGGGGCCTTTTCTGTTTGCTTTGCATTCTTAAATATTTTCTTAATCTCCATTCAGTTACTTCACGTTCTTCACCATCTTCACCACGAGGTTGAAACATTTCAAGAGTTAATGCTAAAAACAAATTATTTATTTTTCAAAAATTTTGTTTAAACTAACGTGATAATATTAATTCTTCTTTAACAACTTCTTTTTCTCTTGAACGTTTAATTGGTCTACCAACACATTGAATTGCACCACGAACACTAATTGAAGGATCGTAATAAATTTTACAAGTTCCATCACTTAATCCAACAAAAATTTGATTAATTTTTGGATGCCATAATGCTCGAATACAACCCTTAAAATTAATTTAAAAACTCGAAAAACCAAAGAAGAGTGTGTGAGGAATTGATTTATATCATATGACGAGGCTTTAGTTCAAAACATCACAGCCCTGTAAATCCTAAAAATCCCTTTTATCGCCTAGAATTTCCGAACAAATCCCTAAAATTCTTATGAAATCTCATCCCCACAACTATAAAATTGAAAAGGAATTCAAAATTCCTCAAAAAATAAACCTGATTTTCATATTCAATTTTGTAAAGTAATTCAAGTGTTTCAGAATCAAAAAACAATAAAGAACCATTTTCTCCTCCTTCTCTAGTTTTGTCATTTGTTGCCGTAAATATAAATTCTGCATGAGGACTATAACCACAATCTGTTTGGGAAAATATTGTTTTTAAATTTGTTGCTGATTTTATAGGTTTTTTGAAGTCTTTTAAGGACCATAATTTTAACGAATCATCCACTGAAAAATAAATAAATTTAAGAAAATAAAAATATTTTTTTACTTGAACGAGAAATAATCCTCTCATTATCAGGTGAAAATTGTAATCGAGTTATTAAACCAGTATGGGCAGTTCTGCACAAATATGTTGTATTTACCTAAAAGAATTATTTGAATATTAAAAATAATTTTAAAAAATAACTCCTTAAAAATACCAAAATTTAAAGCACGGTCGGAAGGTTACAATAAAAATAAAAAAAAATTTTACAAAAAGTTTTCCATTTTTCCAAATTTGAATAGACCCATCATCACACCCCGCAGCAATTAATTTCCCATCTCTAGAATAACAACAAGTAGTAGCCAATGCACGTTTACCCGTTGAATTTTTTGTTTTGATTAATTTACGTTGAGTATTTATACATTTTGTTACATCTTTGTAATCATTAATATCCCAAATACGTAAAGTTCTAAAAAAAGAAGAAATTTAAGTGTATTAATTAAAAAGAAAATTTTTTAAATTTATTTTCACAACCTGGAACATTTTTAAAATAAATTTTAGACTTGGGTTAAGACAATATTTAAAATAAAATTTATCTAACTAAGAATGCGGTTTGTGAGAAATTCCCCTCCAAATTAATAAAAAAACGAAAGTCAATAGCAATTAAAAAAACATTTTTTTATTTTTTATAAAAATAATTTAAAGAATATTTTAAATAAAAAATAAACAAACCCATCATCGGCACAAGTCAAAAATTCATTTTTACTCAAAGGATGCCAACAAACAGAATTAATTGCTGCAGTGTGTCCTTTTGTATTTGCTGGATCTACCAAATATTGATCTCCTTAAAATTAAACAAAAAAATATTTTTTAAATTAAAAAAATAAAACCTCTGACAGTCTCTGCCCATTGAGAGCCTTGTCTGTCAAGCAATCTGAGTATTGGACTGCTACTTCCAACTAATAAATTTTCAGCATTGTTACTGAATGCCAAATCGTTGATTACATGACTAAAGTTTTTAAATAGAAAAAGAAATTAATTTTGGAGGGGGGGGGGGGGGGGGGGTTGAGCTGAAAAAAATAAAAAATACCCCAATTTTTCCGAGAAGAAAAAATTTAAAAAAAATAATTTTAAAGAAAAAACCTTTCACAAGGATAAATTTGTCTAAAAGAACTCATAGAACTATCCATTCGTTGAAATTCATAAATACTAACAGAATAAGAATAAGTACCAATTGCAAATTTAGCCCCCTGGAGATCAAATGCTAAGGCCGTTATTGCTTTTGTCGTGTCAGTTTTGACTGAAACTTCGTAAGAAGCGGGAATGACACTTGACACATTTATCTAAATTAAACAAGAAAATAAAATTATTTAAATTTATTTAAACCTCATCCTCGTCAAATCCAGCATCGTCTGCATTTTCAATTAAAACATTTTTGTCCAATACAAAATCGGAAGGGAGCGGAGGTCCAACTACTTCCTCATCCTCTTGATATTGCCTTGAATTCTTTAAATTTTCTGGAATAGGTGGACCAACAAAATCATCTTCCTAATTTTTTGAATTAAAAGTTTTGTTTAATAAATTACGGCGAAAGAAAATTTAGACAAATTCTTTTATTAAATTACTAAACTAGTAAAAGTAGGAAAAAATTAATTTTTGTTAAATCTTTTTTTAATTTACCTGTTTATTTCGTTCAACATTTCTTTCAATTTTTGTTATATCATCAACACTTCCCTGCAATGAAATTCGACTAAAATCAGCAGATTCTTGTTCTGTTTGTTTTGATTCAATTGTTTGAGCAAAAAGCAAATCAAAGTCAAATTGACGAGCTTTTTTCTGCGAATTAATACTTTCACTTGAAGTGTTTTTAGTATTTTTAGAAGGCTGTTCCATTTTTAAATTCTAAAATAAAAAAAAAGCAAAAATTAAATGAAAGTCCAAAAATTTGTAATACTTTTTTTGCCTTTCAAATAAATTAGAGAATCGGAAAAATCCAAAATTAAAAAAAAATATGAGCAATCAAGTTATCCGTTGTTCATCCCATTTTATAATAAAAATAAAATCCAAATAATGCCCACGAACCGTAACGCGCGTTAAAGTTTATAAAACAAAAATACAGGCGCCGCCAACTTAGCAGCGCCGAAAAGTTCATATAAAGCCTAAACCTTTTGAAGCCTAAACCTTTTGGATTAAATAGACAATTTGGCGCTAACAACTTGGCGCCGCCAGTTATTTCTTCCTCCAAAACTTTTAAATTTGACTAACTTTATTAACAAATCTTGTATCATGCGGAAGTTAACGATACAGGGAATTTTAATAAATTGATAAACTAGCCAATAAAAAAATTTATAGGAATGAAAATACTGACGCCAAATATTCTGCGCCGATTTGTCTTCTACTGTCTCCACTACAAAACCTAAACCTTTTGGATTCAAGTTTTAGCTAAAAATTTGAATCCAAAAGGTATAGGTTTTATAAGGGGAATTGAATTTGACGATTCGGCGCAGATTATTTGGCGTTAATGAATTTTAGGAGCTCAAACTAAAAAAGCATTTAAGGTTGAAGTTTCTCTTATTTGTTCGAATTTCATTGTCTTCTATTTGATTCTTAAGGATGTACATTATTTGGACATGAACTTTATCATAATCCTTAACAGTTAAGAAAAAACTAGCTAGAATAATTAAAGTAAATAATTAAGGGAGAGTGATTAATTAAGGGTGTGTGAATAAATACGTAATTCATAGATTCTGGCGGAAGAGAGAGCCAGAAACTGAAACGAAAAAAAGTCAACAATATGGAACTAGGTGGACTCGGAAGCAATATCCCCCTGATTTATTTCATATTATTCACTAGTTACATATCTTAACTTTAAAATTTTTAATAAAGTATAAAAATTTGATTATGTAATATTTATCACAAAAATCTATTATATTCATCAAGTTCACAAATTTTGTTGATTGCCACAAAATACACATCTAAGGTTTTAAAATAAGATACTAAAATATTTACAAAATGGCGACTAAAAGTTTTGAATTTTTTAAATTATGATTTTTTAATATCCCTCAATAAGAACTTAAAATTTAATCGCCACAATCTTTAAATTAAAAAATAAAAACCCATTTCCATTTTCTGAGCTTTTCTCACTTCTTAATGATAAAAAATGATTAAAGTTAAATGAGAGAACATACGGGGGTGGTAAAGCAACCGTAGGTGCGAGCATCCGTTTTGAACGTTTCTTAAATTTTGCCTGGAAACAATTATTTGGCAATTTTTTAAATTAAATTTAATATATTCCCTATTATCAACTACCTCATCCAAAGAAGGTAAAGTTGTTGACTTTAAAAACTCTGCATTCGCCTCCATTTCTAAATATTCCAAATTTTTATTATAAAAATATTCTAAAGTGCTGCTTTCTTCATTTAAAGGGGCATTTTCTGTTATTTTTACTTGATTTATAATATAAATTCCAATAAAAAGAATTATTTTAAAATACATTTTGGAAGGAAATGTTTGGAGAGGATTAAATATTTTTTAAATTATTTGTTTAAAATAAAATAAAAATGATTTGAAATTGAACAGAATTTTATTTCTTTTTAAATTTAAGAATTCTTCCTTTCTCGCATAAATTTAATATGGAAATATTATTTATTTATTTTGTGATCAAAATAGATAAAAACAAGTATGGGAATATTTAAATAAAAATTTATTTTGGACGGTTATTTTAAGATTTCTTAATTTTGTAATGTTTAATAAAATAATATTACAGTGAAGATTATATTTGAACAATTTTAATTAAAAATTAATTTACAAATTACAAATTAATATTTTATAATACTTATTTAGAAGACACTTTTTAAGTGAAAAATTTATTATTTTTGTATTTAAATGTCGTGATAGATTTTTTTAAATTTTCTTGGATAAAAATTAAAATATCGTCAATATAAATACATTCAACCCAATAAAAAATAACAAAGATAATAAAATTAAATAATTTTATTGAATAAAATATTTAATTTATTTAACATTAAAATTAAACAAAAACATAATAAAATCTTTATATGATTCTTTTCATAAAATTCATTTATTAATTATCCAATATCACTAAAAAAGTTTAAAATGCCCGAGAACAGCTATAAATAAAAATAGAAAATTAAAAAATCTATTCATTAATTATTTACATTATATCCACTTGTTGGAGGATTATTAGATTTTGCACGATTTTGAAAATTTGTCTATAAAATAATATCTTTATTTTATTTATTTTTTGATAATTAAATTTTTTAGTTAAACTAGGGTTGTTTAACAAAACTTTAATTAATTTTTCAAATCCAAATTTTAATTCAAATAAGTTTTGTAGGGGTAAAAACATTAAGAATTTTTTATTTTCTTTCAAAAACCCATTTAAATAATTCATTAACTTACAGCAGAAATTCCATAAAAAATCTTTTGTTTGTCTCCCCCAGTAATTATTCCATAAATATTCATACTAGAACTAACATCTTTATTATCAGAATTAGTTAATTTAATTTCTGCTTTGGCTAATTCTAAATAATTTGTAGAAGAATTATTTAATAATTCTTTTATTTCCTTTTAAATTTTTTAAAAAATATTTAAATTAAAAAAACTTTATTTAATCCTGTAGCTTCAATTCGAAAATTAACTGTTGATTTTTGTATTTTGGCTAATTTATTGACTAATGATAGAAGACAATGTCTTTTTTAGAATAAAAAAATATTTAGTTATTTATTTCAAATATTTTTATATACTTATTTTTTGCTTGTCTAAGCTGTCTTTCCAAATATTTATCAATATTTTCCAGAGTTAACAATTCTGTTTTGTTTAATTCAAAAAAATTATTTTTTAAGATTTTTATGCCGTCATTATTGCCTTTCAGAATTTCTGGTTCATTTTCAATTTCCTTTTATTAAAAATTAAATATTGTCCTCAAAAAACTCAAAAACTCATACAATATCCCCATTTATTGTCCATTCCCGATGGTGGTCTTGTAATTGACCAGGAAGTTCTTTTTCTTCATTTATCAGCAAAACTTCCCCAACTTCACTCGAAATATTATTTGCCAATTTCAATGCATATTCCAATTGTTTATTATATTCTTTTAATTCCTCGGGAATTTTTTCTAACAAAATATGGCATTGGGAAAGATTTTTTGATATTAATTGTAATGAATTTAATGTGTTAAATGGTGGTGGGGACTTAAATTTAAAAATTAATTAAAAATTAAAAATTAATTAGAAATCAAAATTAATTTTTAATTACCGGTGTCGATATATTATTAATTTCTTTTTGTTCTAATGTTAAGTTAATTAAAACAAAAAATATTATTTTTGTTAAAAATATTTTAAAATAAATAAATTCCATTTTAAATAATTTTTAAAAAATGATTTGGATGCTTTTTAAAATTTATTTTTTTATTTGAATTAATTTCATTCCATCGCTCGCATAAATTAAAAAAATATATCAAATAAAAGTGAAAAAGCAATAAAATAAAAATTAAAAATATCAAAAATTTTTTGGGTTAAAAAAAGGAATTTTAATAAATAAAATTGAGTTTCCTATCTTCTTATTAGACAGAAAATAAGAACAAAATTTGTGTATTAATATGTGTACATATGTATCAAGTAGAATTTTTGGAGTTTCTCCAAATTCTCCAAAGATAATTCAAAGAAATTTTAAAGGAATTTAAAGAAAAAGAAAAAAAATAGTCGGAAAGTTTTCTAATTTTGAATGAATCTTATTTTAACAAACAATTTTTCGTAAATTTCGTAATAAGATTTAATTTTAGATTTTAAACTCAAATAAATTTAAATCTATTTATTTTTTAATTTTTTAAATAAGTAATTACCCAAAAATATTCCAAATAAATTTATTTACATATATTTTTGAATAAATTTAAATAATTATTTTTTAATTATTAATTAATTGTTTTATGGATCCCAAACAGTTTTAGGTACTTTTTTGCCTCGTTGCCGTTGTTGCCATTGTGAACTGCTCATATCTTTAAAATTATTTTTGTTAAATAATTAAAAAAAATTTTATTTAAAAATTATTAATACCTCTAATACGATACTCTCTTTCAGCTTTTTTGTATACTTTCTGTGATCGTTTAGATCGTTTATATGGTATATCAGTCTAAAATAATAATTTTAAAAATTAATTTAAATTTACTTCATAATAGAAATATTTTCCGTCTAAATTTTTAAGAGAATTTTCTTTTTCCTCAATTCCATTTATTTTAATAATTAATATTAAATTAAATATCAAAAATAGAATAATTTTGTAATTTGTCATTTAAAGTTTATTTTCTGAAATTTAAAAATAATTCCGATTTTCTAAATTTAATTTTAAAAATTCTGATTTTATTTGACAATAAATATTCTGATTTTTAAATTAAGAATTATTTATTTGATGATAAAATGATTTTATTTTATTTATTTTAAAAACTTTTAGATAAATTTTTCATTAAAAAAATGAATTTTTATTAAAAACTGATGGTGAATATTTAAAAAAATCAAATAAATAAATTTTATTTTTATTGAAAACCTAAATGTAGAATAAAAAATAATTTTAATATAAGTTGAATGAAACAGAATCACCATGATCGAACAAGTTTTGTCATAGCTTGTCCAGTCAATGCTGAACATTGTTGAGCTACTAGGTTATTGAGCTACCCGGTGCTCAAAACTAATTAATTTTATTTTTAATTTGAGTTGCACGGTTTTAAAGAATTGAGATTTTTTTGATGTGAAAAAATCAAACTTCGAAAAACTATAAAAGCATATCTAATTAATCTAAATCCCCAAAAATATATCGTTCTGTATTATTCATCTATTTGCTCAACGACGACAACAACAAAAGGGAAACTGCTACAATGGTGCAAGGAAAGTTTGTGTCCCTAATGGTTGTGGTCACTATTGCCATTCTTCTTCAACTTGTCTCTGCCGATGAATGCGAGTTCCAAACTAAGCACTATGCCATCTCTGGATTTGTTGGGTTTGGAACGGTGTTGGGAACGTAAGTTTTTTAGATATTTTTAAGGAAAAAATAATTTTCTTTTCTTTTTTAAAGCTTTCTCTTGATTGGAAGTATCTGCAATGTGTCTGCGTACTGTGCTGGCCCATCGTCGAAAAAGCCATAAACAAAAGAAGGCAGAAAGAGGAAGGAAGATAGGATAGGAGATGATAAATATATTCTAAATGATGTGATAATTATTGTTGTTGCTATTGTGCCCCTAAATATTTTTGTTTGTTAATTGTCAATGTAATTTGTAATAATGTTAAAAATAAAAATTTTTAAATATTTCATTGTAATGAAACTACAAATTTCAAAAAAGTCAACGTTGGCTTGTTTAGACAGAAGATAAGACCCATACAGATGCCATAACATTTAAATAATTTATAAGAACTAGTAAATATATGAGAGAAGAAAAGGAGAAAGAAATTTAATTTTTAACAAAGCTAACTTTCTTCTCTTATTTTTCTTAAAAGCGGCGCTTTTCCTCTCGAATAAACATAAAGAAAGCTAATGAAATTTGTTTAGAGAAGCTGGCAAATAAATAAAAATATTTACTACTTTTCTGTCAATTTCTAATTTAATTTTTTTCCTACTCAGACACACTTTTCCACTTTTTACATAAATATTTATCAAATACTCACTCCTCTTACCTCAATTTATCCTTTCTTTAGTTGTTTATGCTCTTCCTTTTAAGCATTAACCTTCTACCTATATTTAAATCAACCGTAAAAAACTTTAAAATTCAAGAGCGGAAACTTTAAATGTAAACACACATATACATAAATTCTGCATACTTATGTAGACCTTTTGAGTTATTCAACTGCCACATATATGCAAAGAATAAAAAAGTTCTGACATAAAAAGTAAATTTATTTAAGAAAATATTTTTATAAAAAATTTAATTTACTAAATATTCTAAGAAAATCTAAAAAAATTTTTTTACTATTTTATTTAGCTTAAAAAAATTCTTCACTCGTAAAAATAAAAATAAATTGTTCACAAAATAATTACCTATATTTATTTTATGGATAAAGTTCCAACAACAATAAATGAAAATAATTTAATTCTTAAACGTGTAATTATTTTTGTAACAGTTCTTTTAACGGTTTGTATTTAATTTTTATAAAATAAAATATAGAACGAATTTTGTTTTCACTAAAACTTTTTTTCGAGCTTAAAAAACGTGAAATTTATTGTTATTTATTGTATATCTGAACCAAGCTTAAATTGATACGATGATTATAAACAAAATTATGACCAAATTCCCTTGAAAAACTTAAATTGTTCTACTTCACTACACATTAGTTATACCAAAAAAATTTTTTTGAAGAGTTCTGGCTCTAATAAAAAAAAGAAAATATTAGTTCTTAAGTTTAAAAAGTTTTAGAAAGATCAAAACGCACGTTTAATTTATTAAATATTTAAGGTAATTGCTATCGTTTTGGTTGTTCTTTCACTTTCTTTGGGGCCAAAAATCGACCAATTAGGTTTTAATTTTTTAAATATTTAAATTTGGGCTTAGAAAACAAAAAAACAATTTTTTATTTAAAAAATGGAAGGATATGTAAATTGAAAGAATTCACAAATGTAAAAATCCCTTTTCAAAAAAATTCCTTTCAATTTTGTTTTCATATAGGTAATAATTTCTGTTTTGCCGATTTTTTGGTTTTCCTTCCTCAAAAAGCGAACTTTTTTCCTCAATTTTATTTTATTTTCCTATGACATTTAATTACTCAATGAAGGATTAGAAAAAGGAGATCCCTGCAAATACTATTCGAAATTATGTATTTGCAAGGATTTTTCATTTAGATGGGAAGATATAAAATTTTTGTTTGTTTTATTTTATAAAAATATTTCTTTCATTTCTTATGTGTCAAATTTCTAATTTTATTGAGTAAATGAATGCCATAGAAAAATAAAATGAAATTAAAGAGAAGTAATTCTGCCAATTATTCACTTTTCAAGAGGGGAAAATTAAAACATTTTGTTGGCAAAAGAACCCCTAAAGATAACCCTTTATCAAAAAATCTTTTATTAAAAATAATAAAGAATTTTATTCAGTAACCGACTCGTTAGAAACAAGATTAGACCCAAAGGAATTGCTCAGTCCTAAAATCAACTGAATAATAAATAAAGTGAATTAATGAAAGGAGGAATTTAAACGAAAATGTAAATTTAAATTAAATATTTATTTGCACTATTTAAATTGTAAATATTACTAAATATTTCTTACAAAATAATTTTTTAATTGTATTTTTTTATAAATTAATTAATTTCAAAAAGACAAAAAATAAATTAAAATAAAAATAATAATTATTAAATCAACATTAAAATATTCTAAAAATCCAAGTTTTTGGGCTGATTTGAGAGAAAAATAATCGGGTTTTGATGATACTGCCAACCTTAAACCATATTCTAAGGAAGGCATTGAAAGGGAGGAAGGGGGGTTGTCTGCAAGCATTGCCTAGAAAAATTGAATTTATGTGAATATTCCTTTGACAATTAATTATTTTAAAATACCGAAAGTTTGCGTGCATTTCTATAATAACTGAAAAAATATTTAAATAAATAACAAAAATACAACAATTTTTAACCGATCATCATTAAGCATTTTTCGAAGTAATTCTTCAACAATTTTATCATTTAAAGTTTTTTTGTCAAGAATTTCACAAATCCCAAACCGTTGTGCCCGTTTTGCATTAATGCCTTGATCGGCGAAGAGAGGGACAAGCAAAATAGGAATTCCTGTCTTTGCGGCTTCAAGAAAACTGCTATAACCTCCATGGGCAAATAAAAGACGAGTTTTTGGATGCTCTTTTGGAAAAGAGTTTTTAATTAGGGAAATTAATTTTAAAAAGGTTTTTATTTTTAGGAGAGATTTCTGCATTCGAAACGTTTTATTTTAAACCTATCTCGAGGGACTTTTCTTTCTTGGCCTAAAATAGAAGAGAATTCCTTCCAAATAACAAATTATAACTCAAAAAATACCCAAAGAGTTACTTGATAATTATAGGCTCTCAAAATAAAATTTTCCTTAAATCAAATAGTAAATCTCCTAAGATATTTGTTACTTTGTCAAGGAGATTTTGTAAAAAATTAATTTTAACAAACTAATTAATTCTTTTTGATTAATCCATCGACGTAAATGGACATTCTTAAACACCTCAATCCCTTCAATCTCTGTTTGTTCAGTCTTCCACAAAAAATCATATTCAGAAATTCGACCAAATGCATTCAAAAAACTTTTGGTCATTCGCAAAGGCATATTTGTTGTGTTTGATACTGTCCCCTTTTATTAATAGCCAAAAGTTAATTGTAATTAAGGATGGGATTTTTAGTCAAAGGAAGTTTTTTATTTGGGTCGGCATAACGAAATTTTTTTTGGATTTTTGTGATTATTTTACCCAACTACTTGTAGTATTTAATTGACTAAAAATTCCAGTTATGATTAAAATGTAAAACGCATAATAGAAACCATTGAAAAGATGACAACACCTAAAATAAAATTGTTTTACTCTCGTTAAAAATGTCCAATATATTTTGAGGTGGATCTATCCCTACACTTTATGAAAATCATAAAGTTAGGGCCATGCAAAGCCCTCAACCAACCTTTACTTCCCTTCTTCGAATAAATAGACTCAATCTCTGAATCCAAAATTAATTTATTTAACTTTTGTTGTTTAGAAGCTAGTGAACCCAAATTTAAAATAAATGTAGGTAATGGCCTTGGAAAATCTAGGAAACGTTCTCCATTTAATAAAAGAACAGAAACTTGTTGACCAACACTCCAAAGATTTTTAGATTTTGTAAAAACTTTTAAAAATATTTAAATTTTTAAAATATAATTTAAAAAAAAAACATTTTTTGTATAGAGAATTCTCTTCGTGAAGTAAAACTGAAAAAGAATAATAATTGAAATTCTTAAATGATTAAGAAAACCATTTGGAAGATTTACAAATTCTATACCAGAAAAATGCCAGATAACATTAATTAAACGTTGTAAAAAATTCTTAAAATAAAACTTTAATTCCAAAATAAAAAATATTCAAACCATTCTGTCTGAATTGAAGGAAAGAGGATGTGGAACAAATGAAGGAAATGTTCGTAGACCAAACTGAAAATAAGGGTATTTAAATTAAACGTTAGAAAGGAAGAGTACGGATAAAGAAGTAAAATCATAAAGTGAAGGGCCATGAGTAATCCAAATCATCTGTGAAAAATAAAATAAATTGTCTTTTATCATTTTATACTTATAATTTACTCTATAAACTCCCACAGAACGAGCCATAGCTACTGGACAACTTTAACAAAATTTAGATAATAATTCTTTGTCATTAAAAACAACAAACAAATCATGAAAATGCCCAATTGCCAAATCAAATTTTTGGTATTTTACAGAGGAAAGCAATTTTGCACGTCCTTCTCCAAGCATTTGTTCACATGCTTCTAAACGCATTTCCTGACAATTTCTTAAAATTTTATTGAGTTTTATTTGTTAATACTTTAAATTCTCTGCCGGTCCACCAAAGTTCATAAGGAGTGCCACTCTCAAAAATCATTTCTTGAAAAACCTTTATAATGAAAATTTATAAACATTACTATTTTAATTTAAAATAATGGAAGTAACAATTGGAGGGGCATACGTATCTGAATAATTTTGCCTACAAACATATAAGTTTTACGCTTCACTCTTAAATATATTTTGTAGATGCCCATAAAGATTGTGCTTCGTAATTGAAAATTAAATACCTTCAGTCCCTCAACTTTCAATTTATCCTTGAATTGAATAGACTCACGAATTCTATTGAGTATTTACTACATTATAAAGACAGTATTTAATATATAAACTTACTCGTTAACACCATCTGGCAATTTAAAGTCTCCTGTAAAACTGAAATAGGACAAGAATTATTTAAGGTATTGAGACTGCCACAATCTATATTTATTATAACTTTATCCCTACAAACTTTTATTTTATTTATAACAAAATTACTAATTCTTCTCAATTTAAGAATAACCTACACCATATTCATTTCCATTTGTGTCCATAAAACAACAGAATGCCCTAATTTAGTCAATTCTTCCGCAAGTCTATAATTAAATAAAACATGAGAATTTGTGAAGCCTGGCACAATTTGTAAAATATTTAAACAATTAATATAATTTAGAAGAAGAAAAAAGTTGAAAAATAAATAAGAAAAATTAATTGGAATAATAATATTCATTAATATAAAATTAATCTTGAACAAGAATTATTTTTTATAATAGTAAGTGTATTTATGATCAAAAGGAAAGAATGAGGAAAATAAATAAATAGAAAAATAAAGATAGCAAAATAGTCAATATTTATTACATATATTTATTGTATATAGCAAAGAAGAAGTATATGGCAGAATATCTGGGATATGTGGGATATATGTATTAAAAAAATTAAAGCTGGCAGAAAAATACATATAATTAATGAAATAAATATTATTAGTATGTATACGTACATACATATATCAGGGATCTAGCCGTCATGAAAAATAAATTTACGATTTCGGGATCTGTTTTATTCCAAAAGCATTATTTATTCTTACAATTAACTGTTTATTTATTTAATTATCCTTTTCAGTTTTACAGATGCAAATTTCAACAACAATTCTTTGTAAATTAATTTTTTATTTAAATTTATTTATAATTTATTTTTATTTTTATTCAATTTTATTCTCTACATAATTTTACGTAAATGTTTTTGATCTTACTAAAAATACTTCGATTTATTTTTAATAGCCAACAACAATATTTATTTATTTATTCAAGAATAAAAATGACAATGAAAGGGATGGACACTTACATCATTGTCTTAAATAAAATATATGATATTTGGTCAATAATAATAAATTAACTGAATAGTCAAAAAAAAAAATAATCATAAGGAAGGGATATTGATACACAGATACACAACTAAGTTAATTGTAAAATTGCACTGGTGAGAAGTGAACTGCGTTACGTTTAACACCAGGCATGCAAGTCTGAAAAAACAGCAAAATAAATTATAGTAAATTTAATTTTAAGATTATTTAGCCTAGATGTATGTCTGTGTATTAATTTAAATAAAAGCACATAATAAGAAAAAAAAACCTGAAAAAACAGCAAAATAAATTATAGTAAATTTAATTTTAAGATTATTTTAGTCTAAAAAAAAATAAAAAAAATTTAAATTAAAAATCCAAACAACTAAGAAATGCTTAAGTATAAAAAGTACAGACAACAGCATAAGGAATAAATCGATTAGGCCACTTTGACGCCAAGCCCACTTAGAGGCAAAAATAATAAATTAATTTGAACATTTAGACGGGAAATAAAAATGAATTAATTTGACCATTTAGACGCGAAAATAAAAATAAATTAATTGACCATTTAGACGCAGCCTACTTGAAAAATAAGGCAACTTAATTTGGCCACTTAGACGCAAAGCCCATTTAAACGAAAAATACAGTTTTTAGCTTTGTATTTTGATAGACTGGATGAGTTTAATTAATTTTTTTAAGAACATTCAGTTTATTTATACAATAAGTATTGACTTAAGCTTATTTTTAAAATCTAAGGGTGATTTACTTAAAATAGTATTTTTACCTAGTATATTCCACATTTTAGTTGTTCTATTTATAAATGATCTAGAACTTTTAGAATTTTGTTTTTTTGAAATAATTCTATGAGAGGAATGGCTAGATTTTCTAATAGGATGAGAAAAGAGTGTTTCAAGTCCTAAGTGAGAATAACCATTAACTATTTTGTACATAAGCATTAAATCAAAAATTTTTCGTCTATTCTCAAGTGTTTGAAGGTTTAGATATTCCAACCTATTCTCATAGGGTAGTTCGGGTAAATTACATTTTTTAAAAACTTTTTTAGTAAAAAATTTTTGGCATTTTTCAAGAGAATTAATTTCTGTTTTGTAAAGAGTGTTCCAAGATTCCGGTGCGTATTCAAGCATAGGCCTAATATAACTCTTATATATCAGTATCCAAGTTGATGTTTTTCTTGACTTTATTATTCTAAAAATTGTTTTCATCCTTAGATAGGCGTTGCGAATAATTATATTAATGTGTTCTTTAAACCTAAGCTTGTCGTCTATGATTATTCCAAGGTCGCGAATAGATTGAACTTCATTTATAGTATTATTAAAAATCTTATATTGATCCCTTGGGTTATTTTTACCTAAATGAAGTACGAATGTCTTATCAACTGATATATCTAAATTCCATTTTTTTGACCATTCCTCGACGTTTTTAAGGGCAATTGCTAGTTCTAATCTTTCATTTTTAGTCTTATAAACTTTATAGATTTTAACGTCATCAGCAAATAGTTTAATTTTGACTCCGTTTGGAATAACGTCGGATAAGTCATTTATATAGATTAGAAACATCAGTGGGCCAATAATGGATCCTTGGGGAACACCCGTGGTAATTCCATACGGGTTTGATAAAACATCATTAATTTTTACTTGATATGTTCTATCTGATAAAAATTCACTAATCCACCTATGTAGTTTTCCCCTAATTCCACAAGCATATAATTTGTCAAGAAGGAGTTTGTGAGGAACACTATCGAAAGCTTTACAAAAATCAATATAAATACAATCTATATTCTTTTTTTCAAATAAGGCTTCGTACCAATCCTCCAAGCTACTTACTAGCTGAAGAGTAGTGGATCTTCTTCGAATAAATCCAAATTGATCCGAACTAAAGAACTTTTTATTCTCTAAGAAATTTATTATATTTTTTACAAGTATTTTTTCCATGATTCTGCAACTACAGCAAGTAAGTGAAATTGGACGATAGTTTAATGGATTAGATTTTTCGCCTTTTTTGAAAATGGGAATAACTAATGATTTTTTCCATATGTCAGGTATAATGCCTTCATCCAATGAAGCTCTAAATAATTCAGATAAATAAGGTGCCAATATTATGCTTATATTTTTTAACATAAGATAATTTATGCCATCCGGGCTAGCGCTGTTTTTTGATGGTAGGGCTTTTAGGATTTCATAAACTTCAATACTTGTAACATCAATATCATTCAATACATCAGTAGTATCTGAATTATCGCTAGCAATAATATCATTGCGAGAAATATTAGAGTTAAAATTGTTAAAATTTTTGTGAAAAATTTCTGCAAAAAGTTCTGCTTTTTCAAAATTCTCTATATAGACTTTATCCTCATATAATATAACTGGTATATCTCTATTGTTTTTATAAACTTTGTTAACATATTTATAAACATTAAGTGGATTATTAGAAATGATTTTGTTTTGTTGTTTACTAATAAAATTTTTTATAGCGATTCTAATATATAGAGATATACTGTCATATTTTGATTTATATTCCTTATTAATTTTTTGTAACCTGTATAATCTCTTTTTCTCAGCTATAGAAGCTTTTAAGTGAGCGGGATATTTTATTCTTCGATCCTTTTTAGTTATAATTTGTTCAGGGATGAAAATGTCAAATGAATTTAATATTGACTTAGCAATTATATTATATTTGTCCCCAATTAGAAACCCAGTATAAATAGTATTTTTTAATAATAGGGACAAATATGGGTTTAAATTGCTTATTTTATTCTTATTATAAAATCTTTTTTTTATTCTATTCTCATTTTGTTTACTTATTGGACAATTAATATCAAATAATAATGTTTCATGATCTGAAGAAAAGATTCCTCCTTCAACTAAAACGTTTGATACTAAATTTTGGTTTGTAATTAATATCAAATCTAAGAAAGAATTATTTCTAGAAGGCTCGTGTGTGACTGATGTTAAAGTGTTTCTATTAAAAAAATCGATAAAACATTCACCTAATTTAGATTTTGCATAAGGTGTAAAATTAAACCAGCTCAAATCTTTAAACCCAAAGTTGAGGTCACCGAGAATTATACAATTTTCGGTACAAAGAGTTTCGATGTATTTAAAAAGAGATTTTGTACTAGCGTAGCTAGTGTTAGGTGGACGGTAAAGTAATATTATATTTAATCTCTTAAAATTGTTTATTTGTAGACAAATAATTTCTGTGTTGAATTTGGATATTTTTACTTTTTCATAAAATGTAATATTTTTACTTAATAGTATCGCGCATCCCCCACCTAGTTTGGATTTCCTATTAATATAAACAATATTATAATATTCTGAAAATTTGAACTCAAATAAATTTATGTCCTCATCTTTTAACCATGTTTCAGTAATAAACAGCATTTCTAAACCTAGTGTTCTTAAACTAATTAAAAACTCATCCATTTTATTTCTAATTGATCTTATATTTATTAAACCACTTTTTATTTTATTTTTTATCAAATTTTTATTTTTAGTCAACTGGTAGGTATCAAAGTGACCATCCCTTACTCCTTATGCATTGTGGCAAACACATTTAAAATTATTGGGGTTTGATTTAAATAAAGGGATGTCCTTAGCGGACAGGACATGGTCAGCATAAATAACATGATCGGATTTAGGATTTTGGGAATGCAAAGTTTTACAAATTTCAATAAGCCTAGACCTTTCGGCTCGCTGAGCCTTAGACAAAGATTTACGAACAAATAAATTATTAAATTTCGAATTTTTCAATTTTGATTTATTTAATAAAAACTTTCTTGAAAAAAACCTCGATGGTAATTCCACTTTCAAAAGTCGCGGCCTTCCAGCAATTGTTCCCATTCTGTACACTTGACTTGGTTTACACTCCACATCGCATAAATCAAGAATTTCTTTGACTTGTTCAAAATCCTCTGCCACACGATCCTTAGCATGTTCACAATTGCTTTCGGGTAGATTGGTGATGACGACTGATTTTTGTTGTTTTTCATCTTCAATGAGTTCCAGGAGAGTGTCACGCATTTGAAGTTTTTGAATAGTTTGTTGTTGTTCCATAATTAAATTTTGTTGTTGAGCCATTTGAGTCAATAAAGTGGTGCAAAATTGAAACATTTGCTGCATTGTTGTCGCATTATCAGTTCCACTGTTGCTTTCCATTTGTTTACCAATTGCTGCTAATTGGTCAGCAAGTTGGGTAAAGGTGTCTGAAGAAGACATTTTTTGCTTTTGGCTGTCAAATTGCACTGGTGAGAAGTGAACTGCGTTACGTTTAACACCAGGCATGCAAGTCTGAAAAAACAGCAAAATAAATTATAGTAAATTTAATTTTAAGATTATTTAGCCTAGATGTATGTCTGTGTATCTCTCAAAAATCATTTCTTGAAAAACCTTTATAATGAAAATTTATAAACATTACTATTTTAATTTAAAATAATGGAAGTAACAATTGGAGGGGCATACGTATCTGAATAATTTTGCCTACAAACATATAAGTTTTACGCTTCACTCTTAAATATATTTTGTAGATGCCCATAAAGATTGTGCTTCGTAATTGAAAATTAAATACCTTCAGTCCCTCAACTTTCAATTTATCCTTGAATTGAATAGACTCACGAATTCTATTGAGTATTTACTACATTATAAAGACAGTATTTAATATATAAACTTACTCGTTAACACCATCTGGCAATTTAAAGTCTCCTGTAAAACTGAAATAGGACAAGAATTATTTAAGGTATTGAGACTGCCACAATCTATATTTATTATAACTTTATCCCTACAAACTTTTATTTTATTTATAACAAAATTACTAATTCTTCTCAATTTAAGAATAACCTACACCATATTCATTTCCATTTGTGTCCATAAAACAACAGAATGCCCTAATTTAGTCAATTCTTCCGCAAGTCTATAATTAAATAAAACATGAGAATTTGTGAAGCCTGGCACAATTTGTAAAATATTTAAACAATTAATATAATTTAGAAGAAGAAAAAAGTTGAAAAATAAATAAGAAAAATTAATTGGAATAATAATATTCATTAATATAAAATTAATCTTGAACAAGAATTATTTTTTATAATAGTAAGTGTATTTATGATCAAAAGGAAAGAATGAGGAAAATAAATAAATAGAAAAATAAAGATAGCAAAATAGTCAATATTTATTACATATATTTATTGTATATAGCAAAGAAGAAGTATATGGCAGAATATCTGGGATATGTGGGATATATGTATTAAAAAAATTAAAGCTGGCAGAAAAATACATATAATTAATGAAATAAATATTATTAGTATGTATACGTACATACATATATCAGGGATCTAGCCGTCATGAAAAATAAATTTACGATTTCGGGATCTGTTTTATTCCAAAAGCATTATTTATTCTTACAATTAACTGTTTATTTATTTAATTATCCTTTTCAGTTTTACAGATGCAAATTTCAACAACAATTCTTTGTAAATTAATTTTTTATTTAAATTTATTTATAATTTATTTTTATTTTTATTCAATTTTATTCTCTACATAATTTTACGTAAATGTTTTTGATCTTACTAAAAATACTTCGATTTATTTTTAATAGCCAACAACAATATTCAGCGAAAAACAAAAAAATGTTAAGTTTTTTTATTTAAAATATCCACGTCATATAAATTTTAAATTGATTTTCTCTATCATTCCCCTCTTCACATATAAATTTATTTAAATTTTTTATAAGAATAATTTTTATTTAAAAAATATATTAAATTCACTAAAATATTTGGGGAAGTAATTGACTGGAAATAATTAATTAAATTAAACGGAGTTCTTCTCAATTTCCTCAATTAAAGGAACGTGTTTTTAATTAATTTGGAAGAGGAGAAAACGGATAAATTAGAAGTAAAATATTTCTTTGTTTTCCCTCAAAACTGGGAAAAGAGTAACTTTCAAATTTTAATTTTCTCTAAACATTTAAGGTCATCATTATATGCATATTCAGCCAATAAATCTACGAAAAAAACATTGGCTATTATTCTATATTATTTTAGGATTTATTTTTATTTTAATTTTTATTTTTGCTATAATTAATTTTTTGAAATGGAGATATGGAAAAGAATTTGGATTATTTAAAACAAAATCTGAAATAAAGGAAGTTTACATTTATTTTTTGGGAAATAATGATAATGAATTTACTTTACAATTTGTTAGTATTGAAGAAAAGGTAATTTGTAAATTAAAAAATTTTATACGAAAACTGCCTGGGATTCAATTAAATTAGTTGTAAAAAATGTGATAAAGTCAGCTCTCATTAAACATAAAAACATGGGGGATTAACAAAAATATTGAGAAAACATTCTTCATATGGAATGTTTTCACAATCACTTTTCCTAATGACGCAAAGCTATACCTCAATCAAAGGCTTTTTCCTTCATTTTTTGTTCAAAATATTTAAAATGTCAAAACAAATTTGTGTAAAAATATTTTTAATAAAAAAAACTTCCCTTTTTCTTTCCAATTAAAGTCCACACAGTTTTTATTTAACTTTCTTATCAATTTTATCAGAGAACCCCGTAATAATTAATGTGTTTTCCCTAAAAATATAAAAATTATTTTCTCTAATTTTTAAAAAAATGTCTCAAATAAAAATATTTTTTAATTATTTTTTATTTTTATATTTAAATATTCTTTTAATATTTCCTGTTAATAATACCCTCCACAAAAATAATAATAATAAAATAATAAATAATTTATTTGAAAAATTTATTTCAAAACAAAATATTTTCCCTCAGCAATTTTCAATAAAAGAAACAAATAATTACCAACAACAGCCTTCCCCTGGATTTATTACAAATTGTTCAGAGCCAATTTGTGAAGGGCCTTTAGCCCCAATTTATTGTTCAGGTCCTTTAATTAGTTCGGCCTGGTATTTTGGAGTACAGCATCAATGCCCTGGCACAAAACTTCTTTTTGAGCCAAATGAAATTCTTAAAAATTTTCGCAAGTTTGTAATATATATTTCTTAAGAGACCATTCCCATATTGAATTTTATAGTGTCCAAAATTTTCAGTCTTGGGCATTTCTACATAATACATATATCTGAATAAATATTTTGAATAACTCAACAATTACTCGTTTAAATTAATCATAATTTTCATTATTTTTAAAGAATTATTCGAGGAAAAGTAATCAAAAAAGGAGATTTTATGCAATTTTGTGAAGAAAATTTTGCAAATACAGATTATATAAAACCTTCCAATTTGACTGATTGGCAACCAAGTCCTAAAAATTTTGAATTAATTAATGACTCTAAATGGAGGTAATTAAATAATTTATTTACCTATTCTTAATTAATTTAAAAAAAAGAAAATTTGCTGTTGCTTTACATCAAATTTGGCCTTTACTTTCACGAGAATTTATTGATGATGTTTACAAAAATCAACATTTTTACCCTGTTCTTTCAGTTCCAAATAGATTTTTAGTACCTGGTGGTTTCTTTAAAGTTTTCTTTTATTGGGATACTTATTGGATATTGAAAGGTAATATTTTTAAATAAATGTATAATTATTATTTATAACAAGAAAATCTGTTTTAAAAGTAGAGGAGCAACCCGACCTCTTGGGGTAAAGCCTTCGAGGCTCGGGTCGGGGTTTTTGCCAAAAAAATCATCAGGGTTCCGGGGATCGGGTTGCTACTATATTTAAAAGGGTCTCCATTTATATGTATAATCAGAATAACTTCAAAAAAAATTTTTTTTAATAATTTAAAAATTTAAGGCCTTTACTTTTCAAATTTGATTGAAACCTCTTATGGCGTTTTAAAAAACTTTGCTCATATATTAAATTACCATGGATTTATTCCAAATTCAGGAAATATTCAGTAATTATTTTTTAATTTAAAAATAATTTTTTCCCTCAAACAAAGATTATCGAGAAGAAGCCAACCTCCATTTTTTACTCAAATGATTAAAGATTACTTTGATATAACAAAAAATAAAAGTTTTCTTCAAGAATTTTTACCTCTAGCCGAAAAAGAGCTTAAATGGTGGAATCAGAATCGTTCAATTATTTTTGAATTTAAAGAGAAAAATTATTTAATGTTCCAATATAAGGTGGGGAAAAAATAAATTTTTAAAAAATTTTTTGTTAAATTTTAGACAAAAACTAATTGTCCCCGTTCAGAAAATTTTTTGGAAGATTATCAACTTGGAATTCAAAGTAAACAGCCTTTATTCTTTTGGTCCTCAACAGCAAGTGCTTGTGAATCTGGAATTGACTTTTCTTCTCGTTGGTATAATTGGAAGAATAATACAGAAAATGGAGGGGGAGTGGGAGGGGAAGGAGGAGGGGAGGGAAATGAAATGAGTAGAGTTAGGACTTCAACAAATAAAGTTTTG
The DNA here is from genome assembly GCA_963681835.1 of Meloidogyne enterolobii. Taxonomy (NCBI): domain Eukaryota; kingdom Metazoa; phylum Nematoda; class Chromadorea; order Rhabditida; family Meloidogynidae; genus Meloidogyne; species Meloidogyne enterolobii. Next base: position 379,623 of record CAVMJV010000023.1, read on the forward strand.
CCTGTAGATTTAAATGTTTTTATTGCTATGAATTATTGGACAATGGCTAATTTAAGTAAAGAAATTGGACAGAATGAGTAAGTAAATTAAATAGTGAATGGTCCCTTGGAAGTTTTCGACACCGAGTATTTATAACAAATATAACGAGTGTCAATTTTAAAAAATTATTTGATTCTTTAGTCATGTTAACAAAGTTTTTATAAAAAATAATGTGAAAGTAAATAAAGAATCACCTTAAATTTATAAAAAATCAGAACATTGCCTCCATTATTTCTAATAAGTTTTGTTAGCGTCCAAAAAAATTCCGACAAAATTTATTAAAATATAAATTTAATTTACAAAAAATCAGAAAAGCAAAATATTATCAAGAAATGGCACAGAATCTGACTGATTCAATTCATCAAGTCTTATATAGCAAAGAAGATGGAGTTTGGTATGATTTGGATTTGGTTGAGAAAAAATTGAGGGATAAATTTTACCCGAGCAATATTTACCCCCTTCTTTTGGAGAATAGGCCGAATGATGTTTGTGATCGAATTGTTAATTATTTGTACAAAAGTGGAGCACTTGAATTTAAAGGTTTAAATGAGGGAAGGGAATTTATGAGGGGGGAAAATGAGACTTGCTTAATTTTTACTTTCCTTGTGAGGGGAGCCTATTAGAAGGGAAACCAGCTTTCTGTCCAGAAAATCAACCCCATACTTTTAAATTTTAGGAGGAATTCCTTCATCTATGGAACGTAATTCTAGTGAGCAATGGGACTTCCCCAATGGATGGGCTCCACAACAACATTTGTTTGTTGTTAGCCTTTTAAATTGTAAAAACAATGAAAAAGCTAAAGATATTGCAAATAAAATAGTTAATGGATTTTTAACGACAACATTTAATGGATTTTTTAATCCAAAAAAAGGAAAGGTTTTTTGATCAATGAAAACTAAAAATAAAAAGTTTAAATAAATTTTAAGCCTGCCCAAATGTGGGAGAAATATGATGTTCGGTTTGAAGATGGCCAAACTGGATTTGGAGGGGAATATCCCCCTCAGTCGGGTTTTGGATGGAGTAACGGAGTTGTTTTGGAATTTATTAGAATGTTTTATACAAAATTGGAAGGAAATTAAACGATAAAAATATTCTTTAATTTAGAGATTGGACCGAGAAAATTGTTTGTTGTTTAAAAATATTTTTTGAATTTTAATCTTCTCAAGCTAATCTCTAATTTTTTAAATATTAATTCTCTTCTATTTCACAACAAATATTTCCAACGCTACAAAAATAATTCTTTGCACATTTTCCTTTGTAACAACTCCCAAAAGGCATTCTTCCTTCCGGACATCGTGGACAGCAAAATCCATTTCGTTTCTCACATTTATAGCCTGATTTACACTGAAAAAGTTGAAGGAATATTTAAATAAAAAATAAATCCCTTAACGGAAATGCTGTCCTAAATTTATTATTTTTAATTTTAAAAATCTGTTATAGTAAATTCTATTTTAACTTCTAGTTTTCTTTAATTGTTTCTTTGTTTTTCTGATTGTTTTTACATGCAAAATAAATTCAAAAATTTAATTTACTTGATTATTATCAGTACACCCTCTAATCCCTTTTTGAGGCATTCCAAATCTACATTCACAACAAACACCGGGCGGAACACAATAAAAATTCAATTTACAACCAGCACCTGCAGATAATCCCACTAAAAGATGGTTGCATTGACCAGAACTCGGCAAACCACCACAGGCATATAAAAAAAATTTTTAGAAATTTTTTTAAAGAATTTATTATTTACATTGTTTTTGATCAATATTTGGGGAACAACAAATTCCATTTTCGCAGATTTGTCTATTATAGTTTGGGCAATCACGTTGACTAATACATTGTGTTCTGCTTGGTGTTCCATCAAAACAAAAACCTTTTTAAATTTTTAATTTTAAATCCTTTTTCGATTTAAATATTTTATTTTATTTACACCCCATGGGTATGTCAGTTTTAAATTAATTATTTTTAAATTAAATATTTTTAACCATTATTTTTTTGTTTTTGAGGAAGTATCCAACTATCCTCTTCTTCAACCACATTTCCAAGTTTATTTCTTTTACTTTTTTTATTCCAAACATTTTTATTTTGACTCATAGAAGCACAACATGCTCCTAAAAATTACTTCTTTATTAAATCATTAATTTAAATTATTTGATCATTAACTGAGTGTTCCTTAAAATATAATTTATGTCCAGATATTAAATTTAGTTTAATTTGTAAAAAAGTCCCCCAAAAAATATTTCTATTAAAGACTTGCCCGGTGTATTTAATAAATATGGGTATGCTTGGCAACGAGAAAATTTGGATTATAAAAATGATCCCGATGGCTGTTTAATTACAAAAACTGAGAGACGTAAAAATTCTCTTAAGATTAATTAATTTATATTTCTCCCTCTCCATAACTTCCAATCCTTAAAATCCAATTTTTAATTCAAACCTCTCAAGCAACGAATCGGCACTCTTTTTCTATTAACATCAAAAGCTTTGGGACAATCTGATATTTTATTACATAATCTTCCAATAAATCTTCGATATTTTCTTGTTAAAAGACAAAAACCGAAAGGGGCAAAAGGTATTCTACCTTCATTTAAATCCTCCTCATAATTTTCCTCTTTTTTTAAACAACAATGACCAGAAATACACAAAAATATATATTTATTTCCACAAGTTAAATTTGGAGAACATCTTCGAACTTTTTTGTAGAGAAGGCCTTTACTCCTTGAAAAAGAGGGAGAATTAACTAACCGTTGGTGTAGGTTTTAAATAAAAAGTATTTTAAAGAGGCCGGTTAAATACAAAAAATTTGGTGATTTTATAAATAAATTTATAAATTATAGTTTAAAAAATATTAATTATTAAGCAAATAATTTTTCATAAATCTCCCCCCACCCCTAAGAAAATAATTTTTTACTGATTTTTTTTACAATTAACTATACTTTTTTTTTAAAATAATCTTTTATTACTCAAAACATATTTAAATTTATCTTACCTACAAATTCTTCGTCCTTCACTTAATTCTTTTGTCATAAATTTATTCTGATTATTTACATCAATATCGTCATTTGAATCTTCAATTTTATCTTTAAATTTTACTAAAATTTAAATTATTTTCCACCTCTATCAAAATCTTCTTCCAAATCTTCACCAGACTCCAAACTTTTAAAATCCTCAAAATCCTCTTCATATTTATCTTCTTCATTTCCCATTTCATCCTCCTCCTTACTTTTATTTTTCTTCTTTTCTTTTTCATTTTCCTCACTTTCTTCACTTGATTCTTTCAAAATCAAATCACTTTCACCTTCCTCCTTCTCCTCTTCAATTACTTCCCTCGGACGAGTACAACATTCCCCATCAACACAAGAAGCCTGCGGCCTTTTGAAACTTTTACATTCATTATTTGTAGTGCATTCCTAAATTAAAATCTGATTTCATACTTATTTTTAGAGTTCAAAATTCTGATTTTTAATTTTAATCTCTCCCATTCCTTTTATTACAATTCTGATTTTTATTCCAAATTTTGTTTAAAAATTTTTCTCTTAATTTTTTTCTACCTTTCCCAAAGCCTTCCCCCAATTTAAACACCAAATGCCTTTCGTCAAAGGTTTTAAATAATCTTCATTTGTGCAACACATTCCTATCTGTTTTGAACATTTTAATAAAGAGAATGGAACTTTTAAATTTAAATTTGCTTTAATTTGGCAGTCTTTAGTTGATAAACATTGAATTCCAACATTAAATGCATTCTTGGGACAACCTAAAATTAATTTAAATTTTTACTAAAATTTTACTTAATAATTTTTGAATTAAAATAATTAAGAATGAAAGCAAGAAAATAAAGAAATTAAAAAACCAAATAAAAACTTTTAACTTCCCTCTATCTTCAAAACTTTGTTTATTAACCATTTCTTTTTTTATTTTTGTTTGTGTACAACAAAGGCCCCGAATACAGACCTTTTCAAACAAAATTAATATTTTTTTCCAAAAATTAATTAATTATTTTACTTTAATAATATTTTTATTATTTAAATTATTGCAATTATAATCAGCCAAACAATAAACATTCAAAAAACGTCCTTTATTTGCACAAGGATTTGTTGGTTTTGCAATATTTGGTGGTAATTTTTGGGGTTTAATAAAAACAAAATAAATAAAAAAATAAAATAATAATTGTAATAATAGTAAATTAATATTTAAAATTAAAAACATAAAAAATTATAGAACATTGAAAAGGATAATTAAAGCTTGAGAATTAATTAATTGAAAATACCTAAAAAAAACTATTGTTTTGATATTTAATATTAATGGAAAAGAAAAAGTTAAATCGAAAAAGAGTGCAGCCAAATAAAGTTACTAAAGATTAATCGAGTTTGGGCCAAAATTTCGATTCTTAAACTTTTAAATAAAAATTAAAAGCGTTCGCAATTTATTCCTAGAATAACCATTTATCTATCTGGATTAACGATTCCTCCATTTATTTTAGCTAGTTTATATTTGTTTAGCTTTTATATTCAAAATCAAATACGTTTTTAATATAATCAAATACGTCTTCTAGTAGAAGGGGCTGGAATAGTTTTCAATTTCATTAAATACTTCAGACACTGGGACTAAAAACATTATCGTTTATAAAGGCTGAAAATTTTTTGGGGGTTGATATAATTAATAACACAGCACGCTTTTTGTGGTACGTGCTAGCATGGGCCACTCTATTTGGTGAATTTGATGGGATTCAATTCAAGAGAAACCTAAATCCTATCGGGAAGCCCCAAGGGTTGATCAGATCCTCTGGCTTGCCTAGGCACAGATATTAATACACGCGAGATATCAAGCGTCTCTATTCATAGGGAAAAGCAAGCAATATAATTAATAAAATATGTGCTAACTTAGACTGAAATAGGTGAATAATACGGGCGAAAATGTATTTATTGAAAAGGGAAAATGTGAGATTTAATTATCCTTTTGGATAATGTCCATCATTACACCTCCAACCTTACATACACCCCAGGGAAGACGTCCCTGGTCCTAAAATATCTAATTCTCAAACAGTGCCAATTAACCTTGTTTAAAATATTTTGTTATGTTCCACTCCTCGAGCTGAGTCGAATGACATCAAAATCACTGTGATAGGACAAGTTTGGGCTGAGATATAAGGATTTGCCCAATCCAGGAGAAGATAATTTTATATCACAAGAGTTTGTTCACTTCAGATATTGAAGGATTAAGGCGAATAACAGTGATTTAGAATTAATATTAAAGTTTGATATTAAAAAGTGGTTAGCAAAGATAAAGATTGATTTAAAGTAATAACAAAGGTTTTAGGGGTACAGCCGTTATATCGCGAGCTCAGTATATCGCCGTGCTAACTTCGTTCAAAATTGTCGAATCCGGGAGGCCCTGGTATGGTTCGATGCGCCTCAACGAGCTGAATCGAACCATACCAGGGCCTCCCGGATTAGACAATTTTGAACGAAGTTATAGCCCGGCGGTATACTGTGCTCGCGGTATACTGGCCTGCTCCCAGGTTTTAGAGAACTAAAGCGAATAACCGTGGATTGATTGTACTTATATCAAAGGGTTTTGAAAAATTAAGGAGATTTAAGCATATCAGTCGAGTTTGAATGAAAAACAGAGGGTTGAAGTATAAAAAGACTTCTAGGAAATTTGTATTATTATCATAGAGAAGATTTGAAAATTTTCAGAGATGAATTTGGTTTTATAAATTTTCTTTACTCAAAAATTTACCTTATCTAAGTAAATTTCTTCAAAGAAATTAGCTTAATGTTTTTTTTCTAGACAGCGTGTACGAAATTCAGGAATAGTTGTTTAAAAATGTAAGCTTGGTGTGATATATACATAGATGCGAAATAATTTAGAAAAAAACCCTAGCATTGGAGAAAGGAACGTGCAAAAAATGTCTTGCCTAAAAAATGCGGTCCGGTAAATGGACTTAGTTTAATTTACTAAAGTATTATGACAAAAAAAAGGTTTAAAAAAATTTAAAACCCTAAATCCGGCATAACGATATTAAAAAAACGGTTCCTATTTTTTCGATCGAACTTCTATGAATTTATACCTATAATGAATTGATCATATCAAAATAAGTTTTCAAAAACATTATTTGTACACGTACCCCTTAAACATAAATTAAGGACCTATATGGAGCAAAAAAATCGTTTTTACTTTCACACAATTTGCAGCTATTAAATTGCAATTTAGAAACGACAGAAAGAGCGGTAAGACCCCGTGCGAAGCGCGGGTTTTGCACAAGCTCCTTGCCGATGCCCATAGGTTTTGCACAAGCGATACGCCGATTCCCATCTTTTTAACAATTGGCGAGACAACAAGTTGCTCTAACATGAATTCAAGGCCGTACCCTTCCCGAAGGATTTGTTTATGATCTTCTAAGTAGACGCCCAATTGGAAATGGTCTCCATTGAAAAAAAACCCTCATTGGTCTCAACCCTCATTGGTCTCCGGTGTAAAGTGAAATCTTTATAATTCTAACTCATTACATGTTTATTATCAGGATTTTCTTGAGCTCTATTTTCACTATATTTACATCTTTATAATTCTAACTCATTACATGTTTATTATCAGGATTTTCTTGAGCTCTATTTTCACTATATTTACATCTTTGTAATTCTAACTCATTACATGTTTATTATCAGGATTTTCTTGAGCTCTATTTTCACTATATTTACATCTTTGTAATTCTAACTCATTACATGTTTATTATCAGGATTTTCTTGAGCTCTATTTTCACTATATTTACATCTTTATAATTCTAACTCATTACATGTTTATTATCAGGATTTTCTTGAGCTCTATTTTCACTATATTTACATCTTTATAATTCTAACTCATTACATGTTTATTATCAGGATTTTCTTGAGCTCTATTTTCACTATATTTACATCTTTGTAATTCTAACTCATTACATGTTTATTATCAGGATTTTCTTGAGCCCTATTTTCACTATATTTACATCTTTGTAATTCTAACTCATTACATGTTTATTATCAGGATTTTCTTGAGCTCTATTTTCACTATATTTACATCTTTGTAATTCTAACTCATTACATGTTTATTATCAGGATTTTCTTGAGCTCTATTTTCACTATATTTACGTCTTTATAATTCTAACTCATTACATGTTTATTATCAGGATTTTCTTGAGCTCTATTTTCACTATATTTACATCTTTGTAATTCTAACTCATTACATGTTTATTATCAGGATTTTCTTGAGCTCTATTTTCACTATATTTACGTCTTTATAATTCTAACTCATTACATGTTTATTATCAGGATTTTCTTGAGCTCTATTTTCACTATATTTACATCTTTGTAATTCTAACTCATTACATGTTTATTATCAGGATTTTCTTGAGCTCTATTTTCACTATATTTACGTCTTTATAATTCTAACTCATTACATGTTTATTATCAGGATTTTCTTGAGCTCTATTTTCACTATATTTACATCTTTGTAATTCTAACTCATTACATGTTTATTATCAGGATTTTCTTGAGCTCTATTTTCACTATATTTACGTCTTTATAATTCTAACTCATTACATGTTTATTATCAGGATTTTCTTGAGCTCTATTTTCACTATATTTACATCTTTGTAATTCTAACTCATTACATGTTTATTATCAGGATTTTCTTGAGCTCTATTTTCACTATATTTACGTCTTTATAATTCTAACTCATTACATGTTTATTATCAGGATTTTCTTGAGCTCTATTTTCACTATATTTACATCTTTGTAATTCTAACTCATTACATGTTTATTATCAGGATTTTCTTGAGCTCTATTTTCACTATATTTACATCTTTGTAATTCTAACTCATTACATGTTTATTATCAGGATTTTCTTGAGCTCTATTTTCACTATATTTACATCTTTGTAATTCTAACTCATTACATGTTTATTATCAGGATTTTCTTGAGCTCTATTTTCACTATATTTACATCTTTGTAATTCTAACTCATTACATGTTTATTATCAGGATTTTCTTGAGCTCTATTTTCACTATATTTACATCTTTGTAATTCTAACTCATTACATGTTTATTATCAGGATTTTCTTGAGCTCTATTTTCACTATATTTACGTCTTTATAATTCTAACTCATTACATGTTTATTATCAGGATTTTCTTGAGCTCTATTTTCACTATATTTACATCTTTGTAATTCTAACTCATTACATGTTTATTATCAGGATTTTCTTGAGCTCTATTTTCACTATATTTACATCTTTGTAATTCTAACTCATTACATGTTTATTATCAGGATTTTCTTGAGCTCTATTTTCACTATATTTACGTCTTTATAATTCTAACTCATTACATGTTTATTATCAGGATTTTCTTGAGCTCTATTTTCACTATATTTACGTCTTTATAATTCTAACTCATTACATGTTTATTATCAGGATTTTCTTGAGCTCTATTTTCACTATATTTACATCTTTGTAATTCTAACTCATTACATGTTTATTATCAGGATTTTCTTGAGCTCTATTTTCACTATATTTACATCTTTGTAATTCTAACTCATTACATGTTTATTATCAGGATTTTCTTGAGCTCTATTTTCACTATATTTACGTCTTTATAATTCTAACTCATTACATGTTTATTATCAGGATTTTCTTGAGCTCTATTTTCACTATATTTACATCTTTGTAATTCTAACTCATTACATGTTTATTATCAGGATTTTCTTGAGCTCTATTTTCACTATATTTACGTCTTTATAATTCTAACTCATTACATGTTTATTATCAGGATTTTCTTGAGCTCTATTTTCACTATATTTACATCTTTGTAATTCTAACTCATTACATGTTTATTATCAGGATTTTCTTGAGCTCTATTTTCACTATATTTACGTCTTTATAATTCTAACTCATTACATGTTTATTATCAGGATTTTCTTGAGCTCTATTTTCACTATATTTACATCTTTGTAATTCTAACTCATTACATGTTTATTATCAGGATTTTCTTGAGCTCTATTTTCACTATATTTACGTCTTTATAATTCTAACTCATTACATGTTTATTATCAGGATTTTCTTGAGCTCTATTTTCACTATATTTACATCTTTGTAATTCTAACTCATTACATGTTTATTATCAGGATTTTCTTGAGCTCTATTTTCACTATATTTACGTCTTTATAATTCTAACTCATTACATGTTTATTATCAGGATTTTCTTGAGCTCTATTTTCACTATATTTACATCTTTGTAATTCTAACTCATTACATGTTTATTATCAGGATTTTCTTGAGCTCTATTTTCACTATATTTACATCTTTATAATTCTAACTCATTACATGTTTATTATCAGGATTTTCTTGAGCTCTATTTTCACTATATTTACGTCTTTATAATTCTAACTCATTACATGTTTATTATCAGGTTGAAGTCGAAGGATTGAAGTCGAAGGATGCATCAGATTGAAGTCGAAGGATGCATCAGAACAGACGAGACAGTTCCAGCGCGACGTTACGAGGACCAATGAAGTTAAGAAGACCTGAAGTGACATGATGATTTGGGGCAAGTAAATGTGATAATATTGTTGATATTTTGTGTTGTTTGTTTTTGTTATTTCCCCCTGTTTTTTTGTTAAAAACGTTCGAACTAAAAAAACGTTCGAACCCGCACCTATCTATTGGCCAAAGTATAAACCTAATACACTATCCAGCCAACCATAGCTCACTGTAAATAAGACTAAAGGAAAATCTTTTTTACCTGTCTTAATTTCTTTCATTGTAATAAAAGCCTAGGGACAAATTCTAATAGCTTAGCTTTTTCTTTCTTTTTTTTCCAATCAAATTAAAAATATTTATTTTCCAAATTAAATAAGTTCAGTAATTAATAAATAAGCGAGCCAAAGAATAAGCCAACAACAAAAAGTTAAGAACCAGAAAAGCAAGCCAGAGAGCGAAGAAACGAAACAGAACCAATGAAACGGACCAACGAAAACGAACCGAAGCCCCGAATGAAAATTAAGAGTTTAAATAAGCCGGAAATGGGTTAGAAAAGATAATTTAGAAAGATTAGAAAAGATATAAACAATTTAGAAAGGATAAAACAAATGCAGGTGCGATAAATGGCAGATCAGAAAATAGATTACATTAGCAAATGAAGAGGGACTGGGCCATTAGGGCGCGGGGCCATTAGGGCGCGAGCTTATAAAACAGTGAATTGCTTATCAAAAAAGATAAAATTTTGCATTAATAACTCTCATGCCTTTATCTACGTTCTCCAAAAATTTCAGAATTTTTGATCAGGAATTTCGGAAATTGTGGCCAAAAATGTTGATTTTCCGAAAAAACCCTAATTTTTCGCGGTTTATCGACTATAACTCCAGAAATATTCGATGAAAAATTCTGAAATTTCTTGAGGAGGTAGTCAATGATGTTAAAGAAATTTGAGAAAATTTTTATAAATTTCGGTTTCGTATAAGTGTCAGTTTCTAGTGCTGGCGCCCTAATGGCCCCGCGCCCTTATGACCCCAACCCAATGAAGAAAGTTGTTTACGATTAATTGAACAAAAGGTGTCTAATGTGGAAACGTTAGAAACAAGGAATAAACATAAAAGAATTCCTAGACAAACAGATGCGCGGTAAAAGTAATTTTAGATTGGAAAACAAAGATTGGAATTTTAAAGAAAATTAATTTTAAAAAATAAACCAAAATATTAAATTCTAATTGTCGCATTTACAAATAAGCGACATTCATTTCTTCTAACGCCTATTAACTTCCGCTCAACTCTTTTGTTTTACTTGTCTTAAAGGGTGTAAATTTAGAAAGATTACAAAAGTCGAGACCAAGATTTAACCCCAAACCAAGACAGAAAAGCCCCAAAAAAGTCTTGAATCAAGACTAAAAACCAAGATACCCCGTAAACTCAGCCCCCGCCCCGTAATATCGAACCCTAATTAGAAGTGAAGAACTAATGAGAAAATGATACAAATATGTACTTCAAACACAAGGAATTAATTTGGAGGTAATTGGAGGGGGATTTTTTTAGATTAGAAAAATAAAAAAGGGGAAGATGTGATTTTTGGAAAATGAGAAATTGAATTCCAACTTATATTTTTTTAAAAGGCTTTCTCCAATCAAGTACAATTTTTAGAGTTAATACAATTTATTCAAACGATATCAATGTTATGTTAAATTGTTATGGCGTAGAGGCTGCAAATCGAACTATTGTTAAGGTGTTAATTTAAAAAAATAGATTTGAAGAATTGAAAAAAAATATTTAAGGGAAAATTTTAGCGCCTCATAAAAAGCGAGAGAAAATCGACCAAATTAACTCCTTAATTCATTAGTTTTGGGCCCGACCAAAAGTTGGCCTAATATTCTAGATCATTTTCTCATAATTTGCAAGTGATCTTACAATTGCATTCTCACGAATCCCAACAAAGTTTTTAAATGTCTTAAAATCATCCTTCCTTAAGCGATTATCAAAAAATATATAGACTGATATCATTTGAAGAATTAGAAAAAAAATATTAGACAGATATCAGAAACTTTTAAAACAATTGAACAAATGAGAAAAGGCATAGAAGAAAAACAAAATCACATATAAAAATGTAAAATTTGTTTAGATGGTTGATTTTGTTGTTATAAAATTGATATTTTTGTCAAACTTAATTTTTAAGATTAGGTAGGGAGTTCAAAAAATTAATTTCTTTTTATTATTTTACATTAAACTAAAATAAACTCAGTCAGACTGGACAAAAAAATTCAGAGTATATCAACTTCCAGTTAATTCTTCTTTTGTTTTTCCCATTTGTTTTGGCATTTTCTTTTGTGCAATGTCATCGAGTTGATTTTGTTTGTAATAATGTGGGGCAACTTCAGCTATCCATTTTGGATCACATTCAATTATCTAAAAACAGTTTATTTTCTAAATAATTTCTAAAAAAAGTTTACTTCACGCATAAATTCCTTTGAAGTAAATACTAATTCGTAATAAATAACCCATCTAGGTCTGTCTTCGAATAAACAAGAATTTGGATGTGTTTGTACTGTATGTCTGTGTTTAACTGTTTTGTAATGTCCACCTTTGTCTAAAGTAGCCAAATTATGGAAATAACCAGAAGTTATTGCTTTTTGTATATTTAATGGATTATTTGAAGACTTCTGGAAATTTATAAAGGGGGCATATTCTTTTTAGAAAAGAAACGATTTTACCGGCTCAATTTCAACTCTTTCAAGTAAACCTTCCAATTGATCTCGAATATCTCTAGCTCTTTTCATTGTTCTATGTTGTACAAAATTTTCAATACACCTAGAAAGATGGGGATATATTTTTATTTTCTGAAATAAATCCTTTGATAATTTTGGAAAGGGTTGGCGAATCCCAGATATCAGGAGATTTCCTATGATCTCCAACCCTAGATATATAAGTTATAAACACGAACTATCTCATCACGATAATTTTATTTTCGAGTAAAAACTAGAGTTCGACCCGGGCCGGGCCTGAGACCGGGTTTGCCGAGCCCGGTAGCCCTGCAACCGGGTATTTTGATAAAATCCGGTTTTTCGAGGTTTTCGGGGTTTTAGCCCGGAAAACCCGGCCCGGGTCGGATTGGAAGTCAAAAATTCGGATTGGAAGTCAAAATTGGAAGTCAGCCCGGGTCGGATTGGAAGTCAAAATATCGGGCCAGACAAGTTGAAAATGTCAAGCTCTAGTAAAAACATCCTTCAATTTAACCAAATTTAAATTTAAAAAATTGCTCACCATTGCAAAGAAAAATTAGTTTCTCTCCATTTATTAAAAACATTAAGTAAAGTTAAATGATCTCCGCCTGCAGACCAAAAACCTTTTCTTGCAGTATCTGCATGAATTACCATTGCTTTTGGTCTGTAAAAAATTGCAGCGTTGACAGAAAGCATTGCTGCAATTGTAATAATTTCCTCTGAACATTCGTATCTTTAAAAAAGAATATTTAAAAGAATTAATCTCTCTTTACTTTTCTGATGCCATAACCATTTTTGACATTGCAGGATCACAAGGAAATTCAGCCATTCTCGACCCAATTTTGTTAACATTCCTTTATGATTTAAAGCACCAAGAGCATATAAATGTTCTAATGCAGCTGCTAAAGCTTCGTATGGAGGTGGGTCCAGAAAATCAAAATGAACCAAATCAGTAATTCCCAAACTTAAAATAATTTATTAAAAAAACATTCTACAGACTCTTTAAGAGAAAGGAATAAAGAATTGTCTAGATATACCCCAAACCAAAATCACGTCTATTTAATAATTTAAACAAGATCTTAATTCCCCACAGAATTTCTAAAAATAAAATTTTAAAACCTTAAAAGCATCAAAACAACATTTCCCAAATTAATTCTTTGAATTTCAGGTATAGGTTGATCTTCCAATTCATATTGATATGCCCAAGAAGTATATAATCTAAAACACTTTCCAGGTCCAGTTCTCCCTGCTCTACCAGCTCTTTGATTTGCAGCAGCTTTTGATATAGTAACAATATTTAAATGATCAATTCCCCCTCTAGCATCATAAGAAGATTGTTTGACAAAACCTGGATCTATTACATAAACAATACCATCAATTGTAACTGAAGTTTCTGCAATATTTGTAGCTAAAACACACTAAAAATTAAAAAGAAAATTAAAAATTAAAAAGTTTTTTCTTTTATCTTTCCACAATTATTTCCTTTTCCAGGTTATCAAAACCAAATCTAATATAAACAAAAAAACCTTTCTAGCATTTGGAGGTGTTGGTTCAAATATTTTTGATTGTAATTCTGTGGGTAAATTAGCATAAATAGGCAAAACAATTAATTCTTTAATTCTTGAACCAAGTAATTTAATTCTTTCTTGTAACGCTTCCTGAACAGTTTCAATTTCTTCTTGCCCAGTTAAAAATACTAAAATATCACCAGGTAAAGGTTGAGTTAAATGAATTTGAAGAACAGATATCATTGCAGCTAAAAAATTATTTTTATAAAAAATTAAGTTTTTAGACTTTATAAAAGAAATTCGATTATGCAGAATTTTTTATTTAAAAATTTACTTTATACTATACATATTTTTTTACTAAAATGTAGTAAAATTATTTTTTTATCACCATAGGATTCGAACCTCCTAAATAATAAAAGAAAATCCTAATACTATCCAACTACACTACAAACGAAAATTTTAGACCTCATTTATTCCCTTTTAAGTTTTTTACTCCATAAAATAAATACCATCCAAATAATCAGCCTCTGGCGCTTTTGTATAATAAATTTGGACTGGAAATCTTCTTCCGGGAATTCTAAAAATTGGTGCATCATCAAAAAATGTAGAAAATTTTAAAGCATCCAGAGTAGCCGATGAAATTAAAAGTTTTAGATCTTTTCGGAAACGAGCAATATCTTTGACTAAACCAAACAAAACATCTGTATGTAACTAAAAAAGAATATTTTTATAATTTTAAAAGAAAAAAAACTGTTCGTTCGTGAGCTTCATCAATCATTAAAACACTATAAGAAGCCAAATCAGGTTCATTAAGAAATTCTCTCAAAAGCATTCCATCCGTCATATATTTAATTTTTGTTCTTTCTGAAGTACAATCTTCGAATCGAATTGTATATCCAACCTAAAAAAATTTACTTAATAAGGAAAAATAATGTAAATATGTACAGAATACATCTCAAATTTTGATAAAATTTTGTAAAGGTGTTATAAAAAAATAAACAAACCAAAGCCCCAATTTTTGTATTCATTTCTTCAGAAACTCTAGCAGCAACACTCATCGCTGCAACTCTTCTAGGTTGTGTACATCCAATTCTTTTATTTTCTGAACAAAATCCAGATTCATACAAATATTGAGGTAATTGTGTTGTTTTGCCTGAACCTGTCTCCCCCTCAATTATTAATATTTGATGTTCTTTAACCGCTTCAATAAATTCATCTCTATATGAAAATACGGGTAATGTTCTTCTCGTTTCTTGCAAACTTAATTTATATTTTTCTTCTGCAGACAAAACTTTTTCCTTAAAAAGTAAATTTAGAAAATAAAATAAAAAATGTAAAAAAAACTTCATTTTCTTTTGTTCCTTCCAAATGCTGTAAAGCTTCAACAAAATCTATGTGTTCATCATCCAATAATAAACCCAAGTCTTCTTTCTAAAAGATAATTATTTATATCAGAGAAAAGGAATTTTTAAATCTTTAAAAATGGCATAAATTTTTAAACAATCAAGAAAACCTTGTTAATAGCATCCTTAGCTCCTGTATGAAAAACAGCAGCCATTAATTTTTCCTCTTCCCATAAACGTCCAGAACCTCCAGGTAATTCTGGTTCTTCAATATAATCCTCAGGAATTGTTTTGGATGATGTATCTGGTACGTGATATCTTTTCTGTTTAAGTATATTCCCAGCTTCATCATATTTTTTAACGAAATTTAGAACTTCTTTTCGATATTTAACATCCAATTGCTCTTTTTTTGTTAATCTAAAAATTAAAAAAATTTAAATACTTTTTGAATAAGAATTTGTTATTTGATTTTAAAGAGATCAACGAGAATTAATTATTTAGGTTTAGTAACTAGAAAAATGTGAGACAAGATTATGAAAAATTAAAATGAGGACATTTTAATTTTTATTTATTTTAGACAAAATATTTTTAAATTCATTAAATTCAGAAAAAATCCCTGACAGTATTCCCGTTCAATTTTAAAAATTTACAAATAAATTTACAAAAAAAATTATCAAAAAAAAACCCCAAACCTTTCTCGAGCAAAAAGAGTTTCATCATCCCTAACTTGTGCCTCCAATTCCATTCTTTTATCTTCTTTTCTTTTATTTAAATAACTTTTTCTACTTTCATAACGTAATTTATTCAACATTTCTTCTTTATCTTCTTTGCTTTCATTTTCTAATTTTAATCTTTTTTGTGCTTCAGCAAAACTTCTAGCCTCAGATTTTGACATTATATGACGAGTATTTTTACTTTCCTTTTCTTTTATTCGTTTTGAAAGAGCATCCCTTTCCTCTATATCTTTTTGAGTTTCTTCTTCTAATTTGTCGAAATCTGATTCTTCTGAAGAATTTTTATCGTCTTCTTTTATATCTTTCTTGGCAGGAGGAGAAGTCTAGAAAAATAAAATTTTAATTAGGATTTTTAAAAAGTTACTAGGTAAATTTTAAGGAGTTTGAAAGTCATAAAAAGAAAAAAGAAATAGATACGCTTGACATTATAAATTTGTCAAACTTTCCAAAAACTATCAAAAAGTCATTCCAAATTTACTAAAATATTCCCCAACTAAAATACACATCAAAAACCAAAAAATTCATTTTCCAACTAAAAACATTTTAAATTAAAACAAACCTTTTGTTGTTCCCCAATATCTTCTTCTTCTTCCTCACTACTACTCTCCCAACGTTTTCGTGTACTTCTTCCTTTCTTTCTTGATTCAATTTTCTTTCCAATATCAAAACTTGTAGAAGGTTCATAATCATCTTCGTCATCCAAAGGTTTAAGTGTTGCATTTAATCTTTTTATATTTAAATTTTCCAATTCTAATTGTGATAATCCTTTTTGTTTTGGTAATGATTTTTTGACTAAAAAATTAAAAAAATTAGAAAAAGCAACAGAAAAATTTTAAATAAAAGCAAAAAGCCTCAAATCTTTACTAATTTTTAAATTAACTTTTTACCCCAAATGATCAATAAAATTCGAAAGTTAATTAAGTTCCGATATCAAAAGTAGAAGAGAAGCAAAGTCCTTATACAAAAATCCCTGCCTTCATCTCTCAATTAAAAAAAAAGAATTACCAGTCCGCGGCACTTTATCTAACAATTTCGAGGCAAATATTTTAACATCATTAGTAATTTCATCAAAAGATCCCCTCAATCTTTCTATAAAATCTTCATTATCTGTCGATTTCTTAGCTTGTGCAATAATAAAAGCAACAGTGGCTGAGTCACTATATCCAAGAATTTTGTGTAATTCATCATCAACCCAATTATTTATCATTTTAAAAAATCTAAAAATTTGAAAAGTTTGAAGTAAAAATTAATAAAAAAAAGAAAATAACTGGTCAAACAAAAACGAGACCGAGTAGGCGCAGACCGAGTAGGCGCGGTCCAAGTAGGCGCGACCGAGTAGGCGCAAGAGTAAATTTAATAACTTTTCCCCAAAAGTTATGTATTTTCTTCATTTTTGAATAATTAAGCAACTTTATTTGAAGACTTTCTCCAAAACTGCCCTCTTTAGGGCAAAAAATTTATTAAGTGAAGCTCGGTGATGTTTTTATTTTTTGATAAAATTTAAAAAAAATTTTCTTTTAATATTTTTCTCATAAAAGCTCCATACTTACATAGCTGTTGATAAGTTTTGGAGGAAGTTTTTTTGTTTCATTATTGAAATTTATAACGATTTCTAATAAATATTTTTAAAATAAGTATAGAAAAATAGGGGAGGGTGCAATTATTAGAGAGGGTAGTTATTTGAGAGAGGGTAATTATTGTTTCGATCTCACGCTGGAGGGAGTAATTAATTAATTAATTAATTAATTAATTAACCTCTGTATGTATATCCCCTAAGAAAATATTTCTTCACTGGGGACACTATTATTAGCTGGTGTTGTTAAGTTTTTTGAACTATTTAACAAACAGAAAATTTGGACATTTTACAGTTTATTTTAAAATCTAAACTTTGTAATTAAGAAAAAGAAATAAAATTATTCTTTTTTATTTATTTTAACACAAAATCTTTTAATATCAATTTACATATATTTTAAATATTTAAAATTATGTATATATTTTTGTTTTATCCACTAAAAGCAAAAGCATTCAAGTCCCATTCTTGAGGAGAACGTTTAGATTTTCCTCCCCCTTTTCCTCCTCCCTCTTCTTTCTGAAAAAATTTAGAAAAATTACATATAATTATTTTAAATAAAAATTACCAAAGAATTTTTAGCTAAATCAGAAGAATTTTTGGGGGGAGGTTTTTCAAATTGATATGTTGCCCCTTCTCCATTTATTTTAACAATAAAAAGAAAAGAAATAAAAAATGTTAACAAAATAATTATTTTTTTATTAAACATTTCTTTTTAAATTAATTTAAAATTATTTTCAAAATATTTTTTAAAAAATAATTCTAATTCCTTTTTTGATTTAATTTATATATTCTTTTTTATTTTAATCTTTAATTCCTTACAGAAAATATTTTTTTATTAAAACAAACTTGGAATATTTTAAAATAAATAGAAAAACGTCTTTTGAATATTTTTAATAAAATTTTAAATTAAAAACAGTCAAAAATATACTCAAAAAATGTTAAAAAAACATTGAGAATATTAGGTATATTAGAAAAATATTTATTAAAAATTTTCAGTCAAAAAATGTACAATAATAATTACATTTTACTATTTTACATTATTTATTTATATTTGTGTATTTCTTATTGACAACTACCATTAAGGAGTACATATCAGGGGTGTCGCTCGTGCCACAAAATACGAGACGAGCGGCACCCCTGGTACATGTCATAGAAATATAAAACTTTGAAGTCTGGATCGGAAAATTTAAACTATTTTTTTTGGTTTGAAAATTTAAGCCAAAAATCTTCTTATTTAGCGCTACACGGCGCTAATCTTTTGATTTTTTAGTGGCCAACAAGTTAAAAATTACTTTTTTAGATTTAATTTATGGATCTGAGCTGCTGAAAGATTTTGTAACAATAAATAATTAAATTTATGTTGCTAAATTTAAAAATATAATAAAAATTATTTAAAAAATAAATTTAAAATTTCTTTCTGTCGAAAAACCAGGCTTGGTTGTTTCAACACGGATAAGGGAAGGATTGGGGAAAATTTGGTGAGGTAACAGTGGAGGGGACGGGAAGATGTTTTTGGGCGATTCTAAACAATCCTTTAGCACCACTAACGGAAATTGTTTTTCGTTAAATTTTTGAACTTTTTATGTAAAAAGCAGCAAATCTGAACATTTTATATTTACTTTATTCTTTGCAATTTATTATTAAATTCTAAAAAATGTTTTGTAAATAAGAAAAAAAGAAATTATTTTTTATTTAGTTATTTTATACAAAATCTTTTAAATATCAATTTAAAATATTTAATAATTTTATTTATTAATTTATCGTCCAAAAGGCAGTATGAAAAATTCCCATTCACTAGTATCTTGAGGAGAACGTTTAGTTCTTTTTAACTTTCCTCCCTCTTCTTTCTAAAAATAAAATTAAAAATTTATTATTTTTTAAAAATAAATTACCAAAGAATTTTTAGCCAAATCAGAAGAATTTTTGGTGGGAGGTTTTTCAAATTGATATGTTGCCCCTTCTCCATTTATTTTAACAATA
The DNA here is from genome assembly GCA_963681835.1 of Meloidogyne enterolobii. Taxonomy (NCBI): domain Eukaryota; kingdom Metazoa; phylum Nematoda; class Chromadorea; order Rhabditida; family Meloidogynidae; genus Meloidogyne; species Meloidogyne enterolobii. The sequence goes on from CAVMJV010000023.1 coordinate 399,027, forward strand.
AAAAGAAAAGAAATTAAAAATGTTAACAAAATAATTTTTAACATTTTTAAAAACAAATTATTTAAAATTATTATTTGAAAAGAATATTTTTTGAAAATAATTCTGATTTAATTTAGTTAATATTCTTTTTTATTTCAATCTTCAATTCCCTATTTTTTATTAAAACAAACTTGGAATATTTAAAGATAAATAGGGAAAACGCCTTTCGAATATTTTTAATGTTTTTAAAAAAATATTGAGGGATTTTCTTTAAAAAAAAGTCAAAAAAAAGAAAACTAATATTTACTAAAACCCCCCCCCCCCCCACTACATATACATATGTACATATTTATTTATTTACAATCAAATAAACAACAACAATAATTACTTATCTCTACAATTTACATTATTTATATCTTTATTACATCTCAATTCAATTATATATTTATTTTGTCATAGATTTTGTTTTACTCGCATCAACGCTTACATAAAGAATATTCTTCTTTTCAAGCACTTCCACAACTAAAAAAATTGAAAAAAAATTATTAAAAATATTTTCGTTATAATTAACAAGCTCCCCCAAATTTATTTTTAAAATCTTTTTTCAATTTTCACCTTTTCCAGTCCCCGGCTTCCTAATTTTATTTTTCTGTGATGTTCGATCGTAAGCATGTTTCGGTCCCAATCCTTGCACAAACTCGCTAGAGGGTTTTTGCGCAATTTCGTCGTCAATATTTCCAACAAATTTATATTTTGGGCCAGCAACAGCAATTTCCTTTCGAATGATGGCAGTGGCTGAAGGCGCTGCCTTGACTGAAGCTCTCGATTTGTCTACACGGTGGGCAGTTGAAACGCTAAAAAAGGGAAGGATTTGTGATTCTTTTAAGTTTTTCAAACCCTCTAAATGTAGCAAATGGCTGTGCTGTCTTAGTCCCCTTCCCCCCTCCAAGTGTCGATCCCTTTCCAGACTTCATATGCGCAGTTCTTAACGCTTCATTGCTTCCACCCACCTTTTGTGCTTGTTTTGTATCCTTATCAGATTTTGGCTGGTCTCGTCCTTTTCCCTTCTTTTCGTCCTAAAAAATTAACAAAAATATTTGTAGTTAATTACTCAATTTACTTTTTTATTTAAATTTCCAAGTTGTGAATTCTTTTCACTCTTTGGCGGTATTGCTTCTTTTGATTTAACCTTCTTCCCTTTTAGATTCTCAATTGCCGCATCTTTCCCTTTCTTCTTTTTGCCCTTAGAGCATGTTATTAAAAGAATTGATGTCATCATAGAAAGAAGAAAAACCAATTGAAGAAATGCCAAAAGAAAAGAATTTATATGGTTGGTGGTGTTGTTGTTGATGTTGTTATGTTGATGAACTGATAAAAAAAATAATTTTTTTCTAAAAATAAAATCAAGCATGTTTTTACCTTGAAAGAGACGAAAGACCACCATTCCGATTAGGAAATAGAAAGAAGACGAGAATGAATTGACGTTGAATAAAGTTGGGGAAATTTAGATTTTTCTTTATTCTTTTACTCCAGGCTTTTATAGTACCTACATATCCCTTTCGAGATATTTGTTAATTTTTAAGGTGTTTCCACTTGTCTCATATTCCTTTAGATGTCTCATTTTCCTTTTTTGAGCCATATTTAAATTCGTGGAAAGAAAATGAAGAGAATAATTTTAGTGAGCCGAGGAAAATTAATAAAAGAAATTGTTGAAATTAAAATAAACAATGAGAGAGCAACTATCCAAATGTTTGTTTCCGATAGAAAATTACTGTATAAATATAGTGTTTAAGAAAATATACCCCACCCCCTTGAATTTTTTGAGTTTATCTATGTTCCCGTCAACGGATTGTTCTGAATTTTTTATTGGTGATTAATAATCACTATTGAACACTATATCCAAAAGATCTTTAAAAAATGTTGGCTCGATCGATTTGTAATTGGTTCTTCTCAAAAATTGGTATTAATGTAAGAAATTATAAGCCCCTTTATTAAAATTTTGATTTTAATATTTCTCACTAAAAATACATATTCGGAGGTTATTGAGTCATTTAAAAACATTTTGTTTAATTTTGAATGAGTTATCACAGATGATAAATTAAATATAGCAAAACAATATTTATTTTTCTTAAATTCATGACACATTAAGTGAATCAGAAGGTTTTTTATATATTTAAAGTACAACAGATGTATAAGTATAAAACCTAGCTTTTTATGTTTTTATTTTAAATTTACAAATAAAAATTTATAAAAAAATATTTTAAATAAATATGTTCTTAATTCAATTCTTTCTATTGCTAATTTTAATTAAGGAGATAGTAACTTTTGCTATAATTCCTCATAATGAAGGTAAACATATTTTTAATATTTACTGGAAAAATGTCATTGATCCTTTTAATAATTTTAGCTTTCTAAATATAAAAGTTTTTTAAATCAAATAAAAGATTTATTAAACAATATTAAGTATTTAAATTCCATTCAAGACTAGGATAGACAAATAAATATACTAACTAGGTATATCTGGATAGAAAGGATAAATATTCAGTCAATTATTCTGCCTTCAGGGTTATTATATCATTGCAGTTTAATTTTTAATATTTTCAAACTTTAATTTTTATTATATTTAGTAACATCTACAGGATATCCAGAAGCAAAATCCGAAGTTAGTATTAAACGTCTTCGTCGCCTTACAAATGATTCTGATAACAATTTAATATTTCCTGACCCAGAATTGCCTAAATTACCAAAAGATTTAGAAAATACAAATCCTGATTGTCTTTTGTGGCAATATATTCAAGCAAAACCTTTGACATTAGAAAGTTCTCGTGAGGAAATTAAAGGGGTAATTTGTATTTCTTTCCTCAAAATTAAATTAATTTTTAGTTTTGTGTAGTAAATAATTCAACAGAAAACAACAATAATGGTTGGTGTGAAATTGAATTAAATTTAATTATTAAACAATTTGGACATAAAACTATAAAATCTTTTCACCTTGAAAATGAAATTATTGAAAATTTTGATTTTAAATTTTATATTCAATTTACAAAAAGAGGACTTTGGCAAGTTGTTGGAATTCCCAACTGCGAGAATGGTAAATTAAAGATGGATAAATACGGGTTGGGGGTTTAATGAATATATTAATAATTTTGGCTCTGTTCTTTCTTGAATAGAAAAATTAAAAATCATTAAATATACACACAACTTTGAGAATAAATTAAAAATTGAACATAAGGGAGGTTTTACCTAAAATTTATTATTGTTCACTGATATTTCTTTAAATATGAAGAGATACTAATATTTTTTATTTTAATTTAGATGAAGAAAAAAAGAAACGCATTGTCCGTTCAATATTATTCAAATATTAAATCATCAAGTGTCGAAGAGATAAAAAAGTTCTTTAATTCTATCTTATTTAAATGTATTTTAATTTGATTACATGATAAAAACATTTAATTCAAACAAATTTATATGCACGTAAACAAGGTTTACGTTTAAGATGTAAAGGTAAAAGTTGGCGTATATTTCCTTGTTTTTCCAATATTGCCCTCTATTTGTCTTTGAGATTGAATAAATAGAAAATATTTTATGGATGTTTTTAAGGAAAATTATAAGTTGGTCAACAATGTTTGGCGAGTTTTGCTTTATTAGGCGTGCTAAAACGCAACTATTTTACACTCTTAAAGATTGCTTTTTATGAACAAATTTTGCTGTTTTTGTTGAAAGTTAAACCACAAACCTGAAAAATTTCATCAAGTTAAATTGTTTCATCTGTTTGAACAGAAATTAACAAATGTCCTTTGGTTTTTAACTAGCGATCTAAAATAATAAAGGGAAAATAAAAGACTATTTTTTTTATCAATCTTCGGTAATTTATTTTAAAAAATTGTATAAACTTTTAAATTTTAATTTTCAAAAAGACAAGGGAGTAAAGTTAAAATGATAAAATTTTTTCCTAAAGATGAATGTGTCTCTTATAATAGACAATAAACAATAAATAAATATTGGAGGAAACAAAAAAAATTATGTAAATAAAAAAATAATTGAAAGTACTAAAAGAGATGACGAAATCCTTTTATTAAAGAAAAATTTGTTTATCTTAAAAGGCTTTGTTTTTAATTGTTTTCAAGGAATAAATATTTAGTAAATTTTTAATAAGGCGGTATTAAAAAATGATTGAAGAATTTAATCAAAACATTTAATTAAAATAAATAAATTTCAAAAATTTTATTTTTATTTAAAATATAATCAAAATCTACACATAGGATTCAATATCTTCCCAAATACCTTTCCTACCAGCAAATAAACAACGGAACTGATATTCGGAGTATTTACTTGAAAATAAACGAGCTTAACTAAACATACATTTTTTTATATTAAGTAAATTTAACAAAGAAAATAAGTGAAACCATAAATAAATTTTTAAAAAATTAGGATTTCTTTACTTAAACTTACTTTCTATTATGTTATTTTGTTATTTTTTATTAGTTTTAAATAAATAATAGTTTAATAATTAAATAATATTTTACAAAAATATTAAATCCTCTTTAGTTTTTAAGAATATTATATACACATCAAGGTTGGCGTTAGTCCCGTGTCTCGTATCTCGTGAAATCTCGTATTTTTTGAGAGGTCTCGTATCTCGTTTTATCTCGTTCTCGTATTTTTGAGAATCTGTATCTCGTGAATCTGGTGTCTCGTATTTTGTGGCACGAGCTGCACCTCTGATACACATTATTATAAAATTATCAAAATATATTTAATTTTCCTTTAAATTTAGGGTAAAAAATATTTAAATATGAAGTTTTGACGTCAATATTTTACTATAAAAACCTAAAAAGTTTGTTCATTCTTTCTTCATCTTCGTTCTCGACTTCAAAAATTTTAATAATTATTTAATTCTTTATCGTCATTATTTAAATATTGTTGGCTTATACTATTAGAACTATTGGAAGTATTATTAGTTGTGTATAATTACAATATTTTGTTAATAATGAACGTTGAAAAATTATGGGAAGTTCAATTCTACCATGGAATGGTAAAATTTTGTAATTTTTATTTAAAAACATATTTTTTCAGTTGCCTAGGTCCGAAGCATTTAAATTACTTTCAAATGATGGGGATTTTTTGTTGCGATTGAGTAAACCAGATGGAACAGAGAAGATAATATTATCTACAATTCAGAAAGGGTCAGAATTCAATTTTGCAATAAAGTATTTCAAAAAATTAACAATAATTACTACACAAACAATCGAAGATTTAATGAATCAACAATTGAAATGCAGCAAAAAAATTTGGTGGGTAAATTCTATGTAAAATTTGAAAAATATTCTTTAAAATTAAAAAAAAATTCACAAATAATTGTTTAATAATTTTCAGATTCAACACCTAACTCTTACTACTCCAATAAATAGACATCCGTGGGAATTAACTAAACAAAGTCTAAAATTTGGGATCGTTCTTGGATCAGGAGCCTTTGGAGTAGTTCGAAAAGCTGAATTAAATGGGAATAAAGTTGCAGTTAAAGAACAAAATGAGAGTTTTAAGTTATTACAAGAAGCAATTTTGATGCAAAAACTACAACACCAAAATATTGTTAAATTTATTGGTAAGTATTATAATGCTAATATTAGAAAAAACTAACTTTCCTGGTTCAACCAAAAAATTTGTGGTGATAATTTCGGGGTGGGAAAAGCAAACTCACAGATTTAATATTAAAGAAAATTAAATTAGTGGGGTTTTTTGTCCAAATAAATTCTAATTAAATTTAAATTAATTCGTTAATTTTTTTAGGAATAACATTGGATGCTCTCCCATTTATGTTAGTTATGGAGCTTTGCTTAAATGGAAGTTTATGTGATTATTTACAATTAAATTACACGGATACTGGAACGAAAATTAAAATGTGTCTTGATGTCGCGTCTGGACTGGCTCACATGCATAACAAAAATATTATTCATGTAGACGTTGCAGCTCGCAATTGTTTGTATTCCAACAATCAAGTAAAGATTGCTGATTTTGGTTTATCTCGAATTTTACCGATGGGAGTGGTTTTTGTTAATATTTTGGCCAATGAGAATCTGCCACTACGATATCTGGCACCACAAACCTATCAAAATAAAGTACTAGGAAAAACAACTGATGTGTGGAGTTATGGCGTGATGACATGGGAAATTTTTGCCAATTGCCAAACTCCTCCTTATGCCAACAATACCAATAGTCAAGTTAAGAACCAAGTATGTTTACTTAACCAATATTTAGTATTTATTTTATTTTTTAGATATTATCTGGAAAGATATTGGAATTTAATAGTTCAACTCCGAAGGAATTTTCTCAATTTGTAATCAACAAAATTTTCAACAAAAATGTAACAGAAAGAGCTTCAATGAATGAAGTTGTTCTAGCAATTGAAAACATGATTAAGGATCGGGTTAAGAAAACAAATAAAGAAAAGAAAGGGAAGAGAAAAGGATAAATTCTTTCTCCAATTTTAATTCCGATTCTTACCTAAATATTTATTTCAAATCCTTATTTCATTATTTATCCCGAATTCTTACTTCATTATTTATCCCGAATTCTTATTTCATTATTTATCCTAATTCTTAACTCATTGCCCTATTTTCTTGACATATTCGTGTTTTTATATTTATAATGTATGCATATGATACATATTATGAAAAAAACGAATATTTAATAAAAATTTGGCTTCCAAAATCCCTTATTCAGATACATTTATTATTACCCAGGAATAGTTCTGATTTCGAGACATAATTTCTTAAATTCTTAGCGCCGCAAGCGAAAATTATGAAAAATGCAAAATGTGTTATTATATTTTTTCAACATTTTACATTCTTTCAACTTACGGTTATTTCAATAATTCGGCTACTTTAGACAAATGTAGAGAAATTTATATACAATATTTTCAACAGATGCAACAGGTAGAGCATCAATGAATGAAGTTATTGCAATTGAAAACCTGTTAAGGAAGATGAGACATCAAAACAATTAAACATTGGAATAATAATGGCGATCATTATTTATGAAATTTATTTTGGCCTTCAAAAAATTTTTCCCGCGTCATAAAAAAAATTAAAAAATTTCGATTTTAAAACATTGAATAACAACAAAAAAATTAACAAAAATTAAAAAAAACTCAACAACATTTACATTTTTATGTGAAATTGTGTTTTTCTTCTATGCCTTTTTCTTCTCATTTGTTCAATTTTATTACTAGTTTCTGATATCGGTCTAATATTTTCTTCAAATTCTTTTTTGTTTGGCCGATATAAAGCATATTCTGGAGATGTTAATAAATCAAAAGATCCAGTACCCTCTCTAATTAATTGACCCATAACTATACGAGCTGAAGGGCAAAAGAGAGAGTCAGAATGACCTGAAAGTAGAAAAATTTAATGTTTTGGGGAATATTTCAACAATTATTTACCAGAAACTATAGCCTTTTGCATGAAAACCATTGTAGTTTCATAAGTCATTTTCTGTAAGGGTGAGGGGCTATGAGCCATTGCAGTACGATTAAAAGCTTGGACATCCCCACCAAAAGTCATATAATCAGCAGTTAATGTTAAATGTCTTGGATTAACTTCAATTCCATAAACGCCGAATACATTATTCATTTCCTTTAAATAATTTTTTCAATTCCTAAAATTTATTTTTAAAATTAATACCTTAACAATAGTTCGATTTGCAGCCTCTACACCATAACAATTTAGCATAACATTAATATCGTTTGAATAAATAGTATTAACATCCAAAAATTGTACTCGATTGTAAAAAGCCTTTAAATAATTAAAGATTTGAAATTAAAAATTCCACCCCCCCCCCTTCAAATACCTCCAAATTAATTCCTTGTGTTTGAAGTATTTGTATCATTTTCCCATTACGTTCTTCACTTCTAATCACGCATTTTTCAACTTTATTAATTTGTGTTACTATAAATTTGTCAATTTCTCTTTCAACTAATGCAGGCACATCAATTTCACATTTATTTCGAAGACGTAACTTTAAATATGATTTTTTAATAAAAAATTTCTAAAAATTACCTCAAAAGTAATTGAACACCAACGCTCCTTACGAACATCATAAACATATTGTCTAACACAACCTTTAGTTACCATCTTAAGAAAAAAATAATTTTTTATTATCTTATTTTCTAATTATTCTTGTTCAACGATAGAATGACAACTTTTAAATTTACAGGATTTTTAATACGAGTTTCAAGTCTAAAATCCTGATTTATTTTTTATTTTTATCTTTCCAAATTTGATCAAATTTTAAGTCCAAATTATTGTAAACTTACATTAACCCTTTCCTCGTCAACAATAAACTTATGCTCATTTTTTAAATTATTTGGGTCTTCCTTTTCATTATCATCTTTATCGTCATCATTAGCGAGTTCAGCTTCACTATCGTCTTTTTCTTCTTCTGCTTCAATAAGTTCATCATCAAATTCATCAACAATACCAGAATCTCCTCTATCCTAAAAATTTTTATTTAGAAAATTAAAATTTCTAAAATCGATGTGACTGCAATAACAATTATTGTCACACGCAAAGTTTTTCAATTTCGCTTTTTAATTTCTGAATAGACTCGGTTTTCCAAGGTTAATAATAAATATCACTAAATTTTAGAAGGAAGCGAGAGGAGTACAAAAATTATTTAACAAAATCAGAATATTCTGATTTCTAAAAATTATATTTAAAACACATGCCTGTTCTTCACCCTCATATTCAGCCATTCCATCCAAATGACGTCTATTCAACCTTTCTTCGTGTGCATCTAACTCTCCTTGTAAATCAGCCATTGCATCTTCTTCATCGCTAGCTAAGAATTCATCCTTAAAAGAAATTTTGTTAAGAATTTATAATTAAATATACTTGTCCTTTCTTGTTTGTTTCTACTTGTTCTCCACCAGCATCATTATCGTTGCCACGAATTTTTCTAAATTTAAAGAAATATTTTGATTTAAATTTTCAAATAATTCTGACAAAAATTTCTTTAAACCTTTGTTGAATCTGTTGTTGTTCAAATACATCTTTATCCCTTTTTATTAAATGTGTAGAGAGTAAAGGAACAAAACGACTTTCAATTTCAAGCATTATTTTCTTTCTACGCAAATGGCGAGCAATTTGATCACGTTTTTTATTTTTAAGTAATTCAAGTCGAACAATATATTGACGATAACAAAGTCTAAAAATTAAAAGATTTTAACAATAAAAAATTCAAATTACCCATCCTCTCTAGCAACAATTCCTTCAACAAGACTAAAATTTTTCAAAACATGTCTAAGAGTTATGGGGCTAAATTCCGATTTTAGTTGTTGAACTTGTTCTTCAGTTACTTCAGGACGAATACAAATCTAAAAATGAAAATTAAGAATAATTTTTAAATATTCAAAAATATTTTTTAATTTTTTACCTCAGCCATAGGTGTAGCAATTGATTTCCCCTGTGTCATCAAAATTTCTCTCAATCTAGGAATTCCTAAAGTAACGTTCATTTCACCTCTTCCAGCAAAGTGGAAAGTATTTAAAGTCATTTGTGTTGATGGTTCTCCAATAGATTGAGCAGCTAAAAGTCCAACAGACTCTCCTGGATCAGCATAAGCACGGAGGCCTTTCCAATAAATTGATCTTTTGAATAAATTTAGATTGCCGTCTAATTTAGATTTTTGAGCAAAATTATTTAATTGATTCAAAAAAGATTCTGGAAGTGAGCCAAGATTGGTAGCAGGATGGAAAACCTGTTAGAAAATTTAAGAGAAAAAATACTCAAAAGATTATTGAAAACTAACAACATCAACAGGCTCTGGTGGCTTCAAATCTTTAGGAATAAAAACTTCTCTTTCTTCTTTAGATAATTTATTCCAATCAGCAACTAATGAATCTTTCAATAGATAATTTGAATCTACACTTTGATGAAATTGATTAAAAGCAGAAAATCGTTTATTCTTGCAGATATTCGCAATATCTACATTCAGATTTTTATCCTGTTTAAATTTAAAGATAATTCTACAATTTTCGAAGCCAAAAAAGGAAAGTAAAATAAACTAAAAATACCAGATCCACTCCTTATTCAACACGATTATTTCAAATAAAATATAAAATTAACCTTTAATTCAAGAATTCTGCTTTGTTTAAATTTAGATATCCTTTTGTAATGTTTCTCAGTTTCAGATAAATTCCATTTTTTTTCTTCTTCTTCGGGATTATCGAATGATGGAATAAATAATTTTTGTATAGCTTCAATATTTTCAACAAGAAATGGAAATTGTTTTGAAGTGAGGAATGTTGAACGTCCAACATCAAGACCATCTTCTCCATAGCGGAACTTGAAAAAATTTAATAAATATATAAACAGAATTTGATGCCTAAAAAACTATCAAAATTTTATACCTGAATAATACTATCATCAAAATTCCGCACACTATTGTCATAACGAACAGAAATTCCTTCCAAATGTTTAATAATACATCGTTGTAAATAACCGGAACGAGAAGTTTTGACAGCCGTGTCGATCAGACCCTTAAAATTTAACAAAATAATCAAAAGATACATAAATTTTATGTTAACAGATAAACTATGTAATAAAGATATATTTTAAAAAGAAATAGATCACAAACTTCACGTCCAGCCATTGTGTGGAAAAACAATTCTTGTGGATTAATCCCAGTCAGAAAACGTTGTTCAACAAACCCTCCAGCTCTAGGGGATGGGTCAAAACTTCTAAATGAAGGTAAAGATCGACCAGTAATTGAAAGAGCTGGTCGTTGACCTTCCAGTTCAATTTGGCCAAGTGCACAACTTATCTATTGTTTTATAAAAATTTAATAATAATAGAATTAAATAATTACTTGAATGGAATTGACTAATGAACCTTTAGCACCAGATTGTATCATTAATTGAAGTGAGTTTCGTGGAAAATCTTTAATTAAGCCGGAAGGAACACAAGCACTAAATTATGGAAATAATTATTAAAAATGCTTTTCAATAAACATAAAAATAAATTGAGAATCCGCTGAGCGCCAATATTAAGAGTGGACGTAACTAAATCTTGCCCGACAATCCGAAATAATAACCAACAGGAGGAGGGTCCCCAGTTTCGGATAGACAAATGTCCGAAGATTTCCAAAAATCTCATGTCAGCTGCTTTTTGAAGCCCTATGGTCATAGCTCGCGAGATTCCACTGTCAGAACAACATGACCCAAACGATTAAAGATTTTGTTCAACTTAAAATTTTGATTCATACCCAAAAATTACCTTAGGTAAATAATAATAAAATAACCTATTAATTTGTTCTGCATATTTATTTATTGCTTGTTTCATTGAAAAATCAACCATTTTAACCATTTCTCGATCTCTTGGGTGGTTATAAGTTGATGCCAATGTGTATCTAATTTTATCAAATGAAGTATCCTCTGGTAAGGAAAAGGCTTTTTGAACAACAGAATTCCCGCAAGATCGCAATTCTTCAATTAAAGATTTTCTTTGAGCATCAGCTTTTTTTGTTACCAAAATATCGGAAACGCCAAGTGAAAAACCATGAAACTTGAAAATTTTACGAAAAATTAAAAAAGAATTTTTTGAATTTAAAAACCTGTAGATGAGTGGTAAATACTCTTGAAAAACAGCTCAACATTTTTATAGCAACTTTGGGTCCATATAATTCGTAGACGCAATGAATTAACCCAAATTGTGTTGTTCCATAATGAGCCTTATCCAAAACACCACAAAGAAGTTGTCCTCTCCTTTATTTTTATTTCACTATAAAAGTTTGTTAAAAATACAAAAAATACCGTATAATAACATTAGATTCGCTCATTTCAAAAGATGGTGTATTCATTTCATCTCCAGTAAATGGGTCTCTAGCTTTCCAACAAGTAAGGGGAGTTTTTGCTTTTCCAGATAAATTTATTTGGGGTTTATCAGACGGGCAACAATTTTGTATAATTGCTGTTATGACCTAAAAAATTTAAATTTATTAAGAAAACACTAAAAAAGATTTAAAAAATGATATAATCAAATAATACCGTGAAATTTATAATTTTTTGGGACCAATAAGACCAAAATAAATAACCTGTTTTCCACTCCACAATTTTTGAGGTTTAATAATTGTCGGAGGCGGAATTGACAAATATTCCGTATATTGAGAAAATGCAGAAAGAATAAGATGCATAAAATCTTCTTTATTAAAGAATTGTCCTCTAAGAGTCATCAAGACACCAGAGACAACATGATCTTGAATAAGTCCAAGGATTGGGGTGCCATCTTTTGGTACCAAAAAGTTACTCCCAACACCGGCTAAACTTCAATGAAAGTTAAAAAATATAGGATAAAAATCAAACCTAATTCAGCAATTTCACTTTGAGCTACACGATTTTGGACAAAATGCCCATTCATTTCGTCGCCGTCGAAGTCAGCGTTATAAGCTTTGCAAGGGGCATAATTCATTCTTAATGCTTTTTGTGAATGTAAGACACGTACTCGATGACCCATTATTGAAGGTTTGTGCAAAGTTGGCTGTCGATTCATTAACATTCTATCGCCGTTCTGAAGGCTCCGTAATACCTGAAAAAAGAAGTTTAAATGAAATCAGTAGGTAAATTAGAAAATTGTCACTATAATTAAAATCCAATCCCAAAGACATAAAAAGATCCAAATTGTAATTTTGGATCTTTGAGTAATAAAATATGGTAAAAGAAGCTGAAAGAGTTTACATGTTTGAATTTCTGGCAACGAAACTAAGCAGAAACTTGTTAGTCACACTTAAGAACAATCCAGAAAGTTATGCCAGCCTCTAATTCCAAACTATTAATTTAATTAAAACAAGAAAACTAACGACGTCAGGCATCGAATGGACACTATGAGTATTTCCAGCATGAAGTCGAGAAGAATAAAAGCCTCGATCTCTATCAAAAGTTGGACCAGATTTTAACATTAATCTCATTGGTGGCTTTCCAAGCTTTCCAGAGACCTAACATTTAAAATTTCAAAAATTAGGTAAAAAACTCTAAAAACCTCAATAAAACTTGCTCCCGGATGTTTATCAGGACCTCTTTTAACCAATTCCTTCATTGCATAAATATTTCTATCATTCAAAGCCTCTGGAAATGTTAACTTTCTTGCAAATAATTCAGGTATCCCAATTTCGTCAATATCCAAATAAGGGTCTGGAGTAATAACTGAACGACAGGCATAATTTACACGTTTACCCATCATATGCATTCGAAAAAGTCCCTCAAAAATTGTTTTAAAATTCAATAAAATTATTTTAGCAATACCTCTTTCTTTTCCAATGTTTGCCTTAAACCAACTTGTCCAGCAGATGTGTCCAATCTATTAGCATCTTTGTCATACAATACATTTGCACGCATTTGTAATTCTAAATAGGCATTATGGAGTTTTTCATTCATTGTTTTGCCTGGTACGCGACTTTCAATCATTTCCTTAAATTCTTGTTAGGTGAAAAATAATCAAATTTCTTATTTAAATGGTGGAAACCAAAAAGCTTCTTTACTAGTGAAAACTAACCCCAATTTCAAGAAAAATTCGATTAAGAAAAGAATACATAGGATAAATTTATTTAAATTAAAAACCTTTGCAGCAATTCCACTATCTTTACCATCAGTTTTTATATACATTTTGATGAGTAAAATAAGTTGACTAGCTTCCAAAAGTTTTCTTAAATTAGAAGTAACAGAATGCTCAAATTTTTCAGAATTAAGATAACGAATTGGGCGAAAACGAGAAGGCTCAACTAGTACCTTTTAAATATAATTTTGTGAAAGAAATTTCTATAAATAAATACCGTTTCAATAAAAAGTGAGTCAATAGAAGGCAAATTTCCAAAACAAAATTCCTTAAAAAATAAAAAATTTAAAATAAAATATGTATACAAAAAAACCTCGTCTTTTTCATTAAATAAAGGAAATAAATGTTTTAATAAAAATCCTTCTCTCTGCCAAACTAAACGAAAATGTTCTCGAACTTCTGATGCTCTCCAAGCTAATTTATCACATTTTCCAATAATTATTTGTTGTAATTGAGCATCTAATAATTGATCACAAAGTGAGGATGTTGTAAACGAAATATCAGAAACTTTAGATTTTGGAGTTGTTAAACCAAACTTTAAAGAGCAAAAATAAAATGAAAGTTTTACAAAATTTAAGAGGAAAATTGAAAAGAATTAAAAATCTCAAAGATTTCTGGTTATCCTAAAATGCCCATTTTATAATAATAGTCACTTACAAACAAAACTCAGGAGTAAAAAATATTCTCAAAATCTTCAACATTCAAAAATTAACCTTTTTATCAAAATCTGTATCAAATTCTATCCCTCCCCCAATACCCAAATCAGGTCTTAAATCTTCAATCGAAACTTGGGGTAATTGTGCATGTGCTTTAGTTGGCGAACTATGAAAATTAAAAAAAGGCTGATAAAATTTAATAATTTTTAAAAAACTTTTTGTTTTCTATTTTTGGAAGAGAACGTCCAGCTTTCACTAAAAATTTATAAAAAAAATTTAGTAAAAATAAAACAAAAAAACCTGCATTTGTTTGTTTAGTAAAATCCAACAAAAAGGCTCTCTTAAAATCATTACGTAAATACCCATTAGGTCTTTTACATATTGGACAGCGAGTTTTTCTTTTTAACTTAAAATTAATTAGTTCTTAAAATTTTAAATAAATCTACCAATTCTTTTAAAAATGTTTTTATCAAAATTTCTTTTTCATTTAAATCATTTCTCAAAATATTTTGATTAAAATAATTTTTTGAATTCAAAAAATCGGCAGAATCTATATTTGCTAATTTTGCAATGATCGAATCAATTTCTCTAAGAAATGCTTGTTCTCCCAATAATTCAATTTTTTCACCTAAAAATATTTAAAATTTAAATGTAAAATAAGTTATTGAATGTCAATAAAGAAATGTTGGGGCGTCTATATGTTAACGTCTATGTTTCTTAACTGGGGAAAAATCCCAGGCTTATCCAAAGTCCCTAATTGTCAAACATAAAAAATGAAAAAAATCCTGTACATAAACTTAATAGTAAAAATGGAAGACCTTAATAAAGACTGTATAGGATAATTTGGAATGGGTAAGGTGATTAAATTTAATAAAAACCTATAGCTTCTCCATTTGCAATTCTATTCTTTATTTCACCACTAATGCTTTCAAGTATTTCAGAAAAGCCAAAATCTATTGCTCTGAGTTTTGCAATTAAAATTTTTGTAGGTATAGAATTTGTGTCAATTGTAAATCGATGGCAATGAATACATGTAGCTTTCATTATCTATTAAAAGAAAAATAAAGTTTTTATAAATTTTAAAGAAAAACATTATTTATAAAGCTAAATAAAAGTGGATTGAAGACAGGCAATGCAAGTTCAATATGTCCATAATGCCCAGGGCAATGATTGTCAGACAATCTACAAGTATCACAAACGCCCTCAGAAGGTCCCAGACGAAGATCATAAAGGCCTCCACGCGTAGGAAATCCTACCTTAAAAATTAAGTCTTTTAATTTTCTAAAATTTTAAAAAACAAAAACCTCATCAAAAGTATCAGCTTTAGTTATTTCCATTACACTAATTTTCCTAACTTCTTCTGATGTATATATTTTCATTTCCATTGCATCAAATTGCATAAAAGACCGGTTTTGTTTTACTGAGAGATCAGCAGATGAAGCCATTTGTAATAAAATAATATAAAACTAATAAATAAAAACTAAATTAATAAAAAAAAAAGCTAGTAATAGTAAAAAAGCTAAAAATAGAAAAAATAATCAACGTTTTTGCAACAAAAATTAAAACAAAATTTATTAAAATTTAATAATTTTCAAGTCAAATATTTAATAAAATGCAAGTGAAAACAAATTTCGTGTAAATAAAGTCCCCAAAAAGGCACGATTATGGAAAGATATGTAAATGGCATTTTGGCGGAATGGTACTACTACTACCTAGCAGAGAACGGGAAAATTATTTTAAAAATAAATTATTTACTAAAATAACAATTTTCACTTGCCGAATTTCTTGTTTCTATAACGGCATGTATGTATAATGTGTTTGTCATTTTTACCCCAAAATTATCAACGCCAACATTTTTCGTGTTAACGGTTAACCACCAAGGCCTAATTACCCTTTCTACACCAATTATTATGCCTTGGTGGTTAACCGTTAACACAAAAAATGTTGGCGTTGATAATTTTGGGGTAAAAATGACAAACTTGTAGATTCTAGATTTGATTTTAAAAGAAATTCATTTCTGCGGTTTTTATTCTATTTATCCAACTAAATTTTGTTAATTAGATTTAAATTAATTTTTTTTCTAAATTACCATTAGTCATGAAATTATGTTTAGAAGGAGGTCGTTGTATTATTTACAAAGATACGTGTGTTTGGGGTCTATGCTACATGCATGACAAAAACATTATACATACATGCCGATATATACCTATGTTAGGCAAGTTAAAAATCATTTGTCTGTTATCTCACTCAATATCAAAGACATGTATGGAGCGGGGACGGCAGTAGTAGTACCGGTGAAGTCTTGTAAAGTGAAATATAATCGTCAAAGGCGATCCCAACTATAATTTTAAGGAAATAACTAAAAAATTTGTTTGGTACTTCATGTTATCTCCAGCAGGTTTTAACTAACTAGATAGTATTATAAAAATTGAAAAATTCTGATGCCTACTTAATCCACCTTGCTCCATCAATTATCCCATTGATCCCTCCATATCTCCCCTACTACCTCCATATCTCCAAACTCTTAATATCCCTAATATACATCCAAATAATCCCTCCAAGAACTATCATTTTCAAAAGCTAGTTTTTTATAATACCAATGTACTATCTAGTTAAAAACCATGGGAAAAACAGTGAGTACCACTTTTACATAATTTAAGTTATAGGAATAAAAGTAGTAGAAATTTTTAGGACCTTTGACAATTTTTAAGAGGCATTGCAAAGAGAATATTATTACTAAAATTTTAAATATGGGATTTTACTTTTCATTGTTTGTTAAAATCAAAAGGTCACTTTTTATTGCTTCATTTTTAAGGCACATACGTATTTAAGTGCAGTCATCTTAATTATTTTCCTTTTATACCGGATCGTTGTCATTCTCAAGATTTTGATATTGTCCTCCTCCTTGCCTTCGACGAGGAATACGTCTATCACGAAAAGTTTGAGCAGAATTTAAGTCAATGTGCTGAAAATTGAAAATAACTTTTAGGAAAATTTCTAAAATTTTTAATTTACAGCTTCTGAGATTCTAAAAATTAGAACCGATTTCCGGAGAATGGACGATTTATTTCAGTATGATCGATTTAGTCTCAAGGCCATATTTAGAGGGGTAACTTTGTGATTTTTAATCGATTTAAACAACTAGTATCAGAACAATCGGAGCTTTTGATATAGGGATTATTTTATCTGAAAGGATTAGTTTGATCAAATCATACTACAATAAGTTATATATGGAAAACTGCCAAAAAACATGATTTTTGATAACTTTTTCTGCTCAACTCAATCCTACTAGATAAAATAAGCATATAAAAAACCAAAAAAAAACGACCATAGCGGTTGCGCTAAAACGACCATAGCGCAACCGCGCTGATTTTTAGTATAAAATTATCTACTCATATGCTTAAAAATGTTCAACTTTTACCTCTGCGCCACCCTTCTTATAAAGATTCACTTCATCAATTAAATCAGCCTTCTTTCTTTGCTCTTCAACCAAATTTTGATGTAAATCTTGAATAATTTCTTCAAGCTGTGCAATTTTCTGAAGATATTTTTTTCGTTCCTGTTCCATTTGAAATTCAACAAGATCACGAACACGTTTCTCATCCACATGTTTTTTCTTCTTTTTAGAATTTGCACGTCCAGCAGAATCATCATTAATGCCTTTCTGTCGACCCAAATAAGCTAACTTTTCAATAACCTTAAAAGAAATAATTCATAGAATGTCATAAAGAAAACACAAACTTGTTCTTTAAGTTTAATTTCGCGTTGACAGCGATGAATAAGTTGATCTCTAGATAGCATTTCCAATTCGCCAGAGGATGAGAGAATAGAATTATTATTATTGTGTAATTGAACTGAAGCAAAAGAATTTGTCGCAGAAACAAGTGAAGAAGTAGAAACAGCACTAGATAAAGTATTTGTTCCGCCAAAAACTGGAGCTAATCCCATAGGTCCATGTGAATGTTTACGTATTTGGTTAATTTCCTCTTGAAGTTGTTTATTTTGGCTAATTAATTCATTTTCTTTTTTGGATGCCTAAAAATTAATTTTTTTAATTTGAAAAAAAAATATAAAAATAACCAAATTAAGATTAGTTGTCAACGATTTATATTCTTGTTCATGCCTTTGCATTGCTGCACGCAATTCAGTCTCCAAAAAGGACTTATCTTTTTGCAGGTCAACAAAACTATTTTGCAAATGTTGATGCGAAACACGTTCCCGTTCCAATGTAAGTACAAATTCTTCAATTTGTTGTCTAAATTAAAATTTAAAATCAGAAAATTTTTTAAATTTAAAATATTAAAGGTGCCAAAAATCCAATTCTTTTAATATAAGCAATTACTCCATTCCTCAATTTTTTCGAATTGGGGGGACTCATGGACATATTTTTCTGTCTTACTAAATTTGGATACTTTATAGAAGAAAACCCAATTTTAAATATAAATTTATTTACCCCATATTTTGAAATTTTTTCTCCTTTTCTTCATTATCCTTTGCCCGTGCCTCAATTTCAACTTTGAAAAGTCCAGATAATTTTTGCTCAGCTTCAAGTCTTTGTTGACAATCTGAGAAAAGTCGTCTTTGTCCCTCCAGCTGCTCCTGAAGGTCTTCAATTTTATTTTCGAGAACTCGTCTTTGATATTTCAATTCTCCAACCTGATAAAAAAAGAAATTAATTTAGAAAGAAATAAACATATAAGGGAATTTTGTATTCTACTAACATAAATAACGATAAAAGGTCGTCGGTGTAAATGTTCGAGCTTACATGATTTCCCAAATAATATTTACCGTATGTTAGTGTAACTTGAAATATATCCAATTACAAAAAACCCCAACCTCATGAGAAAGTCGTGGTGGTGGAACAGCAGGTGCTGCAGTTGCATTGTTGTTATTATTCAAATGATGGTTGTTTATTTGCTGCTGTTGCTCAAGTTGTTCCTTACATTTTTGAAGATGAAGCTCCAACATTTTATTTGTCTCTCGCAACTGTTCTGCCTAAAATTAAAAAAATTAAAAAACAGACAGACAAAAAAATAAATTGCAAAAAAATATCATTTTACAAAAAATGTTCTAATATTTACCTCTTGTTGAGTTGGTGTCAACTTTCCAACCTCTATTTCAAGCTCTTTTATTCGACCTGACAAATTCTCCTTCTCTTGTTTTAGAGAATCAACCTAAAAAAGAACAATTTTAACAAAATTATAATTTAAAATAATTATTTTTCTAAAATACTTCTGACTCGATCATTTCTTGATTTTGCTTCATTTCTGCGCATTTCATTTCCAAAATTTCTCTTTCCTTTGCCAACAAATCAATCTAAAATTTAAATTTGTACAAATATTACTTTAAATAACTAAACCTCAGCCTTTGCAGAATTTGTCTCTATTTCTAATTGTTCTTTAATATTTTTTAATTGTTGCTGGAGAAGTTCATTTTCGTTGGTTAACTCGTCAACCTTCTAAAATAAAAATTAACCATTTTTTAAAGAATTAACTCATTAGAAAATCCTATCAAAAGTCAAATGTAAATACAAAAAATTTAATTAAAATTTTTTACAGAAAATTTTACCTCTTCTAAATGACCATTATTTTCACCTCCACAAGTCCCATTAACTGCAGGAGTGTCTAACAAATTATTATTTCCATTTACAATTGGCTGAAGTACGGCTTCTTCAAGTTGTTTTTTAATTAAATCCAATGGACTTAAAATATTTATTTATCACTAATTTTTATAAAAAATACCCAAATTCGTTGGAGAAAGTAAATCCAATAAAAGGTAATTGATTGCCGGTAAAAGCCTTTGGAATTTGAAAACTTTCACAATCAACAGGATCCGCAGGTTCAACATCGTCAAAATGGGAAGTATCATCATCACCAAGAAGATCGGGAACATATGGAGGTGTTGCTGAAATTAAAAATTACATCATAAAAAATAAGAAAAGGATGTATGTAAGCCGAAAAAAATACAAAGTAAAAATGAGATATTATTGAGTCCAAAATTAAAAAATTACATTTTTGAATTGAGTCAAAAGTCCAAACAGAATTTTTAAAGAATGCATGTCCTCGTATCGCAGAAATTCCATCACGTCCAAGTCGAATGTTAGGTTCAGAAAGAAAACTTCGAATAATATCTTTAGCACTGCTAGTCACTTTAACATCTCCAGGAAATTTTAATTGTTTGTTGTGATCCATAATTTTTGAATAAGTTTGGACTAAACTTTCAGCATAAAAAGGAGTTTCTCCAAAAAGCATTTCATAAAGAAATACTCCAACAGCCCACCAATCGACTTCCCGTCCATAAACACCCTCTCCTCCTTGTGAACGGAGAACTTCAGGGCTAATATAGTCTGGAGTGCCAACAGCCATTGAACAACGGACAAGTCCATCCTATTAAATATTTTTTTAAAAATTTCAAAAAATGTTCACCTTATTCATCCTAATACAAGTTCCAAAATCTGCAAGTTTAATATGTCCATCAGCAGAAATAAGCATATTATCTAAAAATTAAATTTTTAAAAATTCAAAAAAAGTAAAAACCTGGTTTGACATCTCTATGAATATATCCAAGTGAATGAATTGCATCCAATGCCAAAACTAATTCTGCTGTGTAAAATTGTGCCCAATCTTCAGGAATGTCGTGGTTGGCCATTAAATTTACCATGTCTCCACCGGGCATAAATTCCATAACCATGTACTGAAAAATTAAAAATTCAAACTTTTGGACAATATATACAAAGATGTTCAAACAAAGAAATGAATACTACCCACTTCCGAACTTTGGTTTTAGAAAAATTTATATTAAAAAATAACCAAATTTCTCAAATCTTGGAATGCATAATGTAATTTAACAATCCATTCAGAGTTTGAATAAGCCATTATATTACGCTCTTCCCAGAAAAATGCAGCATCAGAACGTCTTATCTAAGAAAAATATTATAAAAAATAATTTTCCAAAAAAACCATTTTGTCTTTGTCGAGCATTTTCATTGCATAAACTTGGTTATTTTGAATATTTCGAACAAGTTGAACTTCCCCAAATGCACCTCTCCCAATTACTTTAATAATACGAAAATTAATATTGCTGATTCGGCAATCAATTAAAGATTTTACAAGGTGCTCATCTAAAAATAAAGTTTTGATTTAATTTTAAATTAAAAATAAATAAAAATTTTTCCCAAACACATTTGGAAAAAAATGGAAATTTGCAACTCTTATTCAGAATGGAAATAAGTCGCTAAAAATATACCAAAATTAAAGAGTTAAATTTTTGTTAGAATTTTTAGAAAAAAATCCAAAAAAAGAAAAGAATTGTGAAGGATATAAATAAAAAAATAAAAATTCTTACTTCTGTCCAAAAATGTTTCAATTGTTTTTTGCGTTCTTTTTAAGACGGGGTAATTGCAATCATAAAACAAAGCTATTACACAATCCTAAATATATTTTTAAATTATTTTAGGCTTTTCTGAAAATTTAAATAATTCTCGATTAAAGATAAATTTCTCACAAAATTCACCACCTCGTCAACCAAATTAATTTTTACAAAAATTAACAAAATAAAAACCCACCAACAATCCATCCAAGTTGAGAACACATTTTGGATCAAGTAATTGTGTAGTTAATCGTTGTACTAATTCTGAGTTCATCAATATTGACATTTATTTTTTTCTAAAAAATTAAAAAAATTAAATTTTGTTTTTAGCTAATATTTTTTTAGCTTTTTTTTGGTTTGTCATTTAATGCCTAAAAAAGCCTTCTCACAAATGATGAATAACCAAAAAAGGATAGCGGGAAAAGGTGAATAAAAAAAAAGATTTTTTTGGGTTTCAGGATGAAAAAAATAAAAAAAGAATTGAAAGAATTACAACAAAAAAATGTAAAAAGGAAGAGAAGAAAGATCAGAAGAAGCAAAACAAATCGATAATGACTAGCGGCAGGGAACCGGTGCAAGGATAAGCGGACGAACCGGAGAAGGACAAAAGAAGTAGAGAGAAGAATGTGACTGTAAGGAGAAAAATTTGTTTGTTGTTGTAAAATGAGGAAGGAAGGAATGTGCTGCTACGTTTTGTTATGGGGAGAAGAAAATGGGTGAACTGTTAAATATGAATGTGCGCGTTAATAAATGTTTAAACGGATGAATAGGATCAGACAGAAATTAATAGATCAATGGAAATGTAATAAAGGGATTTTAATATTTAAAGATTTTGAGAATTTTAAGGTCTGAAATTTCGAATTTCTAGACATATGTACATAAAAAATAAAAGAGATTCTGATCGAAAAAAAGACTAAAAAATTTTTTTTTGATTTTTGAACAATTTTTACGGGTAGGGGACGATTCAGTATCGCCGATTCAGTATCGCCAATTCAGTATCGCCGATTCAGTATTGGCCGATTCAGTATTTGGGCTTTTTGGCCATAACTTTTTGCTCGATCAATATTTTAGAAATTTTTATATATGATTTGATAGGTCTCGGGGTGCTGCATCTTTTTCATAATTGGACTGACCTGATCTGATCACTCTACAAAAAGTTATCACTGATAAACGACGTCACAGGCATAAAAAATCGGTTTTCACGCTGTAACTTTATTTGTGATCATCAGATCAGATCGGGCCAATTATGAAAAAGATGTGGAATCACGAGACCTTTCGAATGATATGAGAATTATTCGAATCAGTCGAATATAGGGAAAGTTATGGCCATATACTGAATCGGCGGATACTGAATCGGCGATACTGAATCGTCCTTAACCGATTTTTACAGATTTTTTATGGCATTATGATTTATGACACTTCTTTGTTGGCGTTTTGTTCCACTTCGTTTTATGGGTGTTTTATTCGTTTCTCCCTAATGAGTGTTTTGACTTTGGAGCTTTTTGTTGCTCCCATTATATTGAGTGTTTTGATAATTTTTTCCTTATGGACATTTTTATATTTTACTTTGATGACGTCACTTTTGCTTTTACAAATGCCAAAATACACATTTAATTAATAATTTTTTTCTTAATTTCGTCAAATATTTTAAAATAAAATTTTTGAAATATGTAATTTATTTTTAAAGAACAAAAAATGTCTTCAAATTATTCTTCTCCAATTATTTCAACAAAAAATCAAAACACAGAAAACCAATCAAAGCCAACTTTATTTTCACCTTTAGACTCCGTCGCTACGCAACAGAAACAGCAACAACAGCAAATTTCACCTAGTTTTTCATCAGAAAGTGAAAATATTAACAAGCCTTCTCAAATTAAAACTTCCCCAAGTAATTTTGAACAAAAACAAAAAAATTTCTTTAGGTTTTTTTAATTTTAAATTAATTTTTTTTAAATATTTAAAGTTGTTCGATAGCAGCACCTTCATCTCCGCCAATTTTAAAGTCTACAAAAGCAGTATCTCCTATTGAATCTCATCAACAAAAACCTCTTGTTGCTAGTAACAGAAAGACTTGTCAGTCATTTACTACACAAAAACAGGTTGGAAATTGTAAATTTCGAAATTTCTTTTCCGTTTTTAAAGAGGGAATTTGCTTAAAATTTATATTTTCTGTTTTTAAAATAAAATTATTTTTAAGAGCTCCGCATCATCTGAAATGTTTCTTGCTGCCGATCCAATTCTTATGGACCTGCAAAAGGCTAAAACTAACAATAAGCGTAAACGTGAAGATGGAGTTCAACCTCCCACTAATATTAAAAGAGATAAGAAGCAAAACTCGGAAACTACTGCAGGTACTAGATTTTGTATATAAGTTATCGAGGGCGTATCCAGGAGGCTGGGGAGGAGGGAGCTTTTTAGCCTTTTACTCTTCTCTCTCAGATTTTTTAAATTTTTAGAAGAACCAGAAGCACGTTGCACCGTAAACAAAACCTCATTTTCTTCTCTCGGTCGCATTCCAAAGATTGAAAAATCTGAACCGCCACCAACAACAGCTCGTTCTGATCCAGTCAACATTTTACCTCTAACAATTAATACAAAAATTCAAAAAACTGAAGAGATAGAAAAGGCAGAGATTGTTGATAAACACTCGCCTCGTTTTAGCGAAGATACTGAAAATAATAAGTAATTTGTTTTTTGTTTTCTTAAAATCCTCGGAAATTTTAATTTTTATTTTTTTCCAGTAAATCTAAAAAGAACAACAATACATTATTAACTACTTCAACAATTAATGGAATTAATGAAAAAATTGTTCAACAACGGACAAAAAGAGATACTTCAAATATTCGACAGAAAAATCAGAGAAAAACATTTAAACTTCCCAAAATTTCTGAAAAGGTTTTTAAAATAATTTTATAGGTAAAAATAACTTTTTCAAGTTTCGGAAATATATAAATGTTGAGAGGCATGCTAATGGTGGGGCAAGTTTACTTCGCTGTGATTGGCGTAAATTGCAACATAATTTGTCTTCTCAGGAACGACAACAATTTGCTGAACAATTTATTTCGCTTGGATTTTTTGAAATTGAAAAGGTTTAATTTTAAATATTAATTTAATCTCCCATTTCCTTTTTAATGTTTTCTAATTTTCTTGTATTTTTCTAAGTATTCGCTATAATTTTGAGCCTTACTTTCAAAAAAATTATTTCAAATTTTAGGTACCTCTTTTTGTTATTTGCATCGTTGACAACGCAATGGAATATTTGGAAAATATTTTAGAATTCCTTGGTACGAAATATCCAAAATTGCCTGTCAAAATGGGTTCTCTTCACAATAAGCAAATGGTTGAAACCTTAAAAATGGGAGAATATTATGAAAGAGTAATGGCTACTTACTCTTATGGAACTTATCGTTGTGGACCGCTAAACAACATTACATTGGTTTGTTTATTTTCTTGTTAAAAACTTACTCTCTGACGTTTAATTAAAATTTGTTGAACTCTAAAATTAAAAATAAATTTTTTTAAGGTTGGCAGGAAGCAAGAAGAATGTGGAGAATATTTTGAAGTTTATTCATTTTAACTTAAATTTAAAATTTCTGCTTTAAAGCATATACTTGAGCGTTTAGAAGAATGCCCTTTTCTTCGTCTTCTTCTTCCTTGGAGTGAGAATTCTGTCAAATCTTTTTGGAAACCAAATGGTTTTTATTTTTTTAAATTAGTTTTTACTTTTTTAAAGATTCTGATGATGGTCCAATCTATTGGTGTCGTCCAGGAGAACAATTAATCCGGACAGATGATTTGTCCAAGGCAAATCAACAACAACAGCAGAGACGTGCTAGTACATCTTTGAAGTACCAACATCATAAAACAATGCCTTTAAAGTAAAAAATTTTTCTATTTGTGGAAATCTTTTAATAATTCGTATTTGAAAATACGTTAAATTCTGACTGTATAACCAAATGTTATTTTTTCTTTTGTATTTTAGAGCACTGGAGCGGCGTGAAACGCTTTTTGAAGATCGAACACCTTGTCATGTTGATTCTGTTGTTGAAGAAGATACAGGGGAAAGAAGTGAAACAGGTGCCGTTGGAATCTTACAATCGATTGATTGCCATAAATTGTCAAATGGTATTGATAATCGAGAAAAACAACAAAGAATTGTAAAAGAAGTTACTTGCTTTCACGGAGCAGATTTTGACAGATTGGTGGAAATTCTGCAAGTATGTTAATATTTTTATTATAAAAATTTGAGGAAATTTTTATTTTTTAGTTAGACATTTATGAGCCTCCAATGTCTCAATGTGTTCAATGGGTTGAGGAGGCAAAATTAAACTCTTTACGGAGAGAAGGAATTCGTTATGCAAAATTTTCGGTAAATAAAAATTTAAAAAAGTTTTAAAATAATTTTTAAAAATATTTTCAGTTGAGAGAGAATTGTGTTTACTTTTTGCCAAGAAAAATTATGTGAGTTTATTTTCTTTTGTAATTATAATAATTTTGTAATTTATATTTTAAGTCACCAATTCCGAACAATATCTGCTTGCGGTTCAATTGCTTGGCATATTCGTTTAAAGCAGTATTATGACAAAGACCAGGACAAGAAAGTTTCCCCAAATGTGTAGTTCGGAATGATTTTTGTTTGATCTTCAATTTTTAGATTTGGGAATAGGATAAGAATTTGGGATTTTACTAAATTTGGTCAAATTGCCCAAAATTCCTTTCCAATTTTTTAAACATTACACAACTATTCATTTCAAAATCATTTTACCCATTTGACATTCCAGAAATTCAAATCCCATAACTTTTTTGATTAGCACCTCATACGTAAAGGTCTTAATTAATGAATACAAAATAAATTCAATGCCTCAATTTCACTTTTTCGAAATCCAAGTAAAAAACTCGGCTTCGTATTCATTAATTTGTAGAACTATTTACGAGAACCTCACTTTCCTCTTATCTCAAAAATATTTTTTATAGGCTTTAATCGCTAGTCCTTTTTTCTTTTTCCAATTTGCCAATTTTTAGACACTTGTAAATTCTGATAATTTTTTAAAAAATATAGAAATTCGGGTGTATAATTTTGTGGCATATTTTTGATTTCCATGACATTTAATTAAGAATAGCCAGAAAATTAAAAATATATTTTAGAATTTTAAAATTACAATTCTTTATTTTCTGGCTATTTTTGAATTTTGCATATCAACCCAATTTTCTTGTAATTTTAACAGCAATCCAGTAAATTCATTTAAAAAATTTTCTGGTCTTAAAATTAAGAATAAGTCAACAGATTAAATTGGTTCTGATTAAGATTCCCCTTGTTTAAATTTAAAAAAAAGATTAAATTTTTATCCGTTAAATAAGTAAAAATCAAAGCTCAAATTAGAGTCAAAAAATAAGGAATGTAAATCTTAAAAGAGAAAATATATTTAAATATTTCAAAAAATCACAGAAAAAAATTAAGTATTATTGGCTAAATTGTAACGAAAAGGTTTTAAATTTAAATCGTTTCCAAAATTAATTTCAGCTGAACATGAAAGCAGTCCAATAAATGGACATAAAACATCGTCCTTCTTATCCAATAAAATTTCTTTACCTAAGAGAATTTGCAAAATATGAAGCAAAATTTGAGAAAAAGAAATAAAGTTAATAAGACGATTAGATTGATTCTAGGTCATTGGTAAAGTTAAAGAAAACTATATTTTAATTTTTATATACAATCTGAACCCCTTTTCTGAACCCCTTTTTACCAAAGCGAAAAAATTAGGGAGCTTTGTGAACTTTGAAAAATTCACGATGAACAAGAGTTTTTGCAGGGAAAAAAATATTTTTAAGGGCTAAATTTTAAAAAACAACATACCAATTTTACTCCCATTCTTAGTAAAAAATACATAAGGTTCTGTTACTCGATCCTTCCTAGCTGGATAAACAATTCCATATCCAAAAACGTCTCCATCTTCCCATGAAAATTTTTGATAATCTTGCCAACTAATTGTTGCATCATTACACAAAAATATATTTGTGTTTGTATTAGGTATGTGATTAACTGCAGAGATATTTGCAGTTGTGTTGTAAAGACCAATTCCTGCATAACAACTAAAAATTAAAAAAATTAGAATCCGTAGGGGAAAAAGGTTTTTTTCTCAATTTCAAAAGAGAAGGAAGTCCCCTCTGACTTGCTCTCTAGATTATGATTTAATGTTTTTATTTTAATTTTTCTATAAATTCTTACATATTAGTCTCTTCTTTAATCATTGTAAGTTCAAAATAATATAAAGAATATCCTTTACCATAACAACAACCTTTGGAAAATGAGTTTTGTGCAAATAATCTAATCCATTTATTTTCCTCTTAATTTATTAAAAATTTTTCTTTATTTTAATTTAAATAAAAGGGAAAGATAAATTAATTTTTGGTTCCAGAGTCATTATGAGAAGTCTTCTCTTCCAAAATAAACAAATTTTAGATTAAAATTTAATTTTTGATAATTTAAAAAATCCAAAATTTATTGAAAGAACTTTTTCCCATAAACAATCACTTTTCTTTCTTTTATTTCTAACCTGTATTTTCTCTATTAAAATATCCTCCCATTATTTTCAAAATATTATTAAACAAACTTCTTTTATTATTCGTCAAATAATATTTAATTTTTGTACAACAATTATTAACATCAAAAACACAAACATATCCATTTTTAGAATTGCAAAAACCATTTGATATATTTGAATTTATACATTTATTTTCACAGCAAGTATATTCACAATCAATTCTATTAATTCTATTTTTGATTTTTACAAAACGCTTAAAAAGAATTTTCTTTAATTTTTTACTAGAAAAAATCAAACCATTTTATTGTCATTTTGTTCTTTTAATAATTCAGAATCTGTTTCTAATTTCTAAAAATAAATTTTTTGAGAATTGTAAAAAATTAAAGGAGAAAAAGTAAGTGTATTTTTTATCAAAAATTCCTACAATTTTTCTCACAAAATTTTAAATTATTGGACAAATGCTTCCTTATTCTAATAAACAAATCATTTATGATTCTATTAAAAAAGGCTATTTGGAACCCTTTAAAATTGAGATTTTTTTAGAAAATATCAATTGCCTGCGACGTTTTCGCATTATAAAAATTTTCTTCATAAAAACAAAATTTTCCCTCGTCATTTACCCCCACAAAAATTTATAGAAAATAAAATTTTAAAAAATTACAATGTCAACTTGTCCACCAAAATCTTTGAATTTATCATCAGTTTGTTCATTAACATTTTTAGAATTTTTATTAATTTGTTTTTGAAGTTCATTTACTTTATTGTTTGACTAAAAGATTAAATAAAAAATTAATTATTTTAAAAATAAATACAATATTTAATTCTTCTTTTAATTTTCGATTTATTCTATTCAAATTTGAAATATTTATACCCATTGATTTATTCTTAATTTGTTGTTTATTATATAAATCAGTTATTCGTTCATTTTCTGATTTGTAATGATTGGCATCATTTTGAATTTTCTAAAAATTTATTTATTAAAATAAAAGAGAGAAAAGGATTTTAAAAAGATCCCAGAGAAAGCTAGAAGTCTGTTTTGTGAATAACAATTTCCCGGGGTACACCCCAAAGTAACGCAGGGGGTACACCCCAAAGTAACGCGCTCAATTAGAACTAATTTCCTAGTCAAAGTTGAAAATATAAATCAACCCTGAATAGGAATTTGTTATTTTTGATAAAAGAATTTTCACAAAGAAATTCTTTTTTCCCAAAAAAAATACTCAAAACTAACTTCAATATCTTTTTCAAATTGTTGTCTAATTTGTGTTCTTTCAAGTTCAAGTAAAGATACCAAATTTTTAGAAGCTACCAATTCATTTGTTAATTTTTGATATTCTTCTCTTATTTTAATTAATTCATTGTTATTTATTTCTTCTTTTCTTTTCAACTTTTTATTTTCAATTTTTAAAGTTTCCAACTCTTCTTTAATTTTCTGATCATTCAAAACATTATTTTCTTCTTTTTGTTGTTTAATTCCAGAATTGTTTAATTTATTTTCTTTATTAGAAGATAAAGACATTTTTTGAAAATTGAGGTTTTGTTCTAAAATAAGTTGCTAAAAATAAAAAAAAAGTTTACTTGAAAATTGTTAATTTACCTGATCAGATGTTTTTTGATCTAATAATTTAATTTTTTCTTTCATTTGTTGAATAAAAGGATGATTTTCTAAATCATCGAAAGTAACGAATTCTTTAGAGGAAAAAGTAGAAGATGGATGTTGTAACGAATTTTGCTAAAAAATAAAATTTTTGAACGTTTATAATTTTGAAAAAATGACCAAAGTTGCTTTAGTTAGTTCTAAAAAGTGTTTAAAATAAATTTACACTGAAAAGATTCGAACCTTCACCGTTATTAAATACAAACCAAAAATTACCCCACTACACCAAACTTTTCTTTATAAAAATTTACCTCATTAAATTTTTCCAGTATCTGTTCAAAAGCTTTATTCATTTTGTCTTTTTCAATCTATAAACAAAAAAAAATAAAATTTTATTTTAGAAAATTAAAAACCTCTAATTTTTGAATACGTTCATTAAAACTTTCCTTTTGTGATTCCAAAGAAATACATGAATCACTAATAGACCAATTTGTGTGAACATTTTCGTTTGTTTTAAGTAAAGAATTAATTTCTGAAAAAGTTTTTTGGTGAAAAAAATTTAAGAAAAAAGCCAACCTTCTTTAGAACTGTTTGAAGAAATATAAACATTTTTTGTTTTCTTTTTTTGTTGGCATTGCCAAGTTAAATGTCCAAAATTTCCACATTTTGTACAAGCACCAGAAGTAAATTGAAAATTGTTTGTTTGTTGAATTTCCTTCTTTAAATCTTTAAAATTAAATTTAATTTTAAAAAAAAATAAAGAAAAAATAACCATTTTGTTCTTCTGTTGATATATTTGAGGAACTTTGTAGACTTGAATTCGAATCTATACCTCTTGGCCATCTTCTAACATTTTCAAGTGGAACTAAATTGGAATTAGGCATAATTATTTTTTAGAAATTGTGTAACTAAAAATAAAAAGAAATCAATTTTTATTTTTATTTATTTTCCCCTAAATTTTGTGGACAAATAAGCATTAAATATAGTAGGTTTGAAACAATGACAATTAAAAGAATAAATTGTCATTTCCTTCCAATACAAAAATGATTGAAAGGAATGACCTCAGCAGTGACAAAATAATTATATTTAAAAAACTCAGTCTTACTTAGAAACACGCCATAAATATAAAAAAACGTAAATTTTATAAAAAAATATTCGGAAAGAAAAAAATTAAAAATGATTTAATTCGAAATTTAAAATTTATTTAAATTTATTTTATAGTCAAAATGTTTTTATATTTTTTCTCTAACCTTATTCTCTTTAAATAACACACTCTCTCTCATAAACACGCCATAATTCCTTTTATTTCGCATTGTCTCTAATTTGCTAATAAACTTTTCTCACAACATCCGGTTTTCTTTACACCTCCAAAAAATTAAAAAAAAATTTTTGGTGATTAATTTTTTATTTTTTAGATATTTTTTTGACAATTTTTAACCTTTAAAATTATGGAAAATGATGCTGATGGAATTATTTTGACATTTGTATTTTTTTTAAATTTAATTTTTTTTTTTATTTTATAATTTTAGATTAATCTTTTGACGGCACAATTACAAATTGAGGAAATTTTTTCTTTTGATGAAGTTCGGTATTTGTTGCCAATTCTTATTAAAATGATGTAAAATAATTTTTTAAATATTTTTATTTGGAAAATATTGGGGAAAAATAATTTTATTTAATTTTAGTAATTTATTTTAGTAACCCCTCCTCTCCCTATTATAATCCCCTAAAATAAAAAATATTTAGTTTTTCATACTCAATTTAATTTTTAAAATTTTCTCTATATTTTTTTCATTTTTTAGCCAAACTGGTGAATTAACATTTAAAAGTGATTTTGACTTTAAATTTAAAGATGCTTTTGAATTTATTAAAAAAGATATGGGAGAAAAGTCTGTGGAACTTTTGAAGCCTGAAAATGCTGATAATGGAGATAAACAAGAAATTGCTAATGTTTAATTAGTTTTTAAAATTTTTAATTTTAATATTTTTTAGATAATATTTGCTCTTTTGTTTATTTTATATAAAAATCAAAAGGCAAAATTTGATTATTTATGTGGAAAATTGGACGAAAAGAATTCTGCCGAAATTTTACAATTGGTAATTATTTTGATTTTTTTATTAAATTATTTTGTAAGTTTCCGCAAGTTTTGTCCGAAAATCAATTTATATTTTCTGAGGAGACCCTTATTTTTTTATTAATTTTGAGGTATAATATTATTATAAAGAGAATAGTCTCCCAAATCGAGCCTTTATTTATTTTATCCGCAACTTTTTTGCGGACAAAATTTCTTTATTTTAATTTTTTCTTATTTTATCTCAACTGTAAAATATCTTTTTTTAGTTAAAACGTTTGGATAATTTTGATCGCCTTTCTCCAATACCCTTTACTTCAATTTTAAATAATTCTTCAAATAATTTATTTTCTTCAAATAATTCAAATTTTCAAATATTTTCCTCACAAAATCAAAAAGATAAATTAGAAGAAATATCTAAATATAAAATAAAATCGGCAGAATTGGAAGCTAAATATAATCAAATTGAATCAATTAATTTTAAATTAAATGAACAACTTGGAAATGCTCAAAATGAATTTATTGACCTGGAGAATAAATATGAGAATTTAAAACAGGCTGATAATGAAAAGGTTTGTATCTGGATTTAAAAATCAATTTTATGTTATCTTATGGTGTACTGGTTAGCGATTTGGGTCAGTACATATTGTTTTCTTCCAGGTTCGAATCCTTATGGCTTCTAATTCTTTTCATAGTATTTTTTCTTAAATTAAATTATTTTTTGAATATTTTTAAATCGTTTAAAAATTTTTTTCTTTTAAAGTTATTTTTTCTGATATTTTTTTTCGCCTCAAAATTATTATTTAAACCTTTTTTATCATTTTTCACCTAAATAACTTTCCATTATTTTTTTAGCAAGGATCTCTAGAACTTTTAAATATCCAATTAAGAGAAATTACGGATGAATTAGAGACTTGTCGTTATAATAATTCTCAATTACAAAGAGAGTTAAAATCTTTAAATGAAAGACATTCCCGTGCCTTTCAAAAATCAGCAAATGATTTAAAATCGAAGGAAGATGAAGTTAAATTACTTTATATTAGGTTTCTTTTTTAAATTAATTTAAAAAAATATTTTTTCTACAGATTAGATGCTTTAGTCAAACAAATAACAGAAAAAGATTCTTCTGAAAATAAATTAAAATTTATGGAACAGCAAATTGCTAATCAACAGGGGACAATTGGGGAATTAAGAAGTGGTCTTGAACAGGCTTTGGATAGAGCTAATTTTGTAAAATAAATTTTTATTTAGGAAATTTATCTTTTTTTAATTTTGTCCGCAAACATTTGCGGACATTTTCTAGAAAATGCGGATAAAAATTTTTTAAACAATTTTTTAAAAATATTTAAATTCACTAATAAATTTAAAATATATTAATTTTTAGGCAGAAACAGAATTAATTAAATATAAACGACTTCAAAACAATAATACAAGCATACAAAACAACACAAATTCTAATACTGGTTTTTTAAATTTTTTAATAAATTTATTTTATTTTAGATTCAGATAATTCTATTTCACTTCATGATGATTTAAATTCTTGTAAAATTACAGAAAATCTTAGGTTTTTTTATTTAAACAGTTTTTGTTAAAATTAGTTTTTTTTTTGGGGGGGGGGGGTATTTAAAGTATTTTAGATTTTATTTTCCAGACTACTTTCCTTTTAGCTAAATTAATTTTTTGTCTTTTCTATACTCTCGGGTATTTGAAATGAAATTAACATATTTTTTTTGCAAACTTTTAACAATTAAAAATAAATTTAAAAAAATTAATTTTTAAAGACTGTCTCTACTTTATTAATTACTTCTCTCTCAAATATTTACCCCCCCCCCCCCCTTTTCCATTAGTTATTTCCTCTAAAAATAATTAAAATAATTTTTTAATAATTTTTATTTAAATAATTCTCTTCTAGCAATTTAAACGATTTATTTGACAACCAAACAGCTTCACAAAGTGATGACTTTGCAAAATTAAAAACTCGTTTAGAATTAATTCAATATGAAAAAAGAGAATTGGAAAATGAGTAAAAATAATTTATTTTTAATTAAAAAATTCTTTTTTTAAAGAAATAAAGAATTTTGTTTAAAATTTAAAGAATTTTCTAATTCTCAATCAAAAAATATTTTGGAAAAAGCAAAGGAAATTGAAAGATTTAAACAAGAATGTGAATCTAATCAAAATGAATTGAAAAGAATGCAACAAAAAGAAATTAATTTAATTGAAAAGAATAAATTAATTGAAGGTTCTTTTTATTTTATTTTAAAAAGGAAATAAATAAATTATTTTTTGGGAATGATAAAAGTCTTTGTGGGGGGGGGGGGGGGAGGAGGGGCAGAAAAAATTGTTTTAAAGGAATTTCTGTATTTTATATTTTTGGAGATTTTATTTAAAAATATATTTAAAGGTGGGAGCTCATTTCCCTTTTTAATTTTTTGACCTTAAAAAACATTAAAATGACCTGAAAAATATATTGAAAAGAATAAATTAATCTTTCTTCTATAGACTTTAGTCTACAAAAAATTTAAAAATTTTTTTTATTTTTCTCTCATTATTTACCCCAAAAATCATTCTTTTTTTAATTTTTCTTTTTTCAGAAGAAAATAATCAACTCAAAACTTCAATTAAAAAATTAGAAGATTCAATAGACAAAGCAGCCCAAGTAATTTCCGAATATTCCAATTCTTATTTAGACCAACAACAACAATTTTCTGCTGTCGATTATTTACAATTAAAACATGAAATAAATAAATTACAAACAGAAAATGAAAGATTATTGTCGAAAATGGATCAGTTGAGACATGAAGCTACACAAGAACAAAGATTAATTACACAAAATTGGTATCAATCTGTAAGGGAATTTTTTAATATAAAAATTATTTTTTATTTAAATCCCGGGGATTAAAATAATTTAAAAAAAAATAAAATCCTTAACAAATTTATGAATTAAAAAAATATTTTCTTTAAAAAATATTTTATGTATGTAAATGTGGGAAAGAGAGAAGCAACGATTAGGAACAAAAATACATTAACTGATTTTTTTATTTTTCAATAGGAGTAAAATAATGAAAAAAGGAGGGAGGATTAGTATTTAAAAAATTAACCATTTTTTCTGTCAAAGATTAATAAAAATAATTTTCAAACATTAATTTCTTTCCTCCTTTTTAGCAACTTGATTTACTCAAAGCTAGACATTATTTTGGAGCAAGTTCATCAATTTCAAGTAGTATGCGTTCTTCATTAATTGACAATAATAATTGTAGTAATAGATGTTCAACACCAAATAATCAACAACAACAACAACAATTACCACCTTCAGAGGAAATTAAAAATTCTTCTTTATCTAATACACAAAAAAGTTTTTTTCGTCGAACAGATTTAAATAATACAACAAATTTTAATTCATTTCCCCCACACAGATAATTAAAAATTATAAAAAAATTTTATTTAATGATTCTTTTCAATTAAAATATATTTTTGTGATCTCTTTGAGTGAGAAAAGATCACTGTTTATATTCCCAACCTTTAATAATTATTTGCCTTATGTTTTCTGTTTCTTTTAATTTAAAATTTTAGAGAAAGATTATTTTTTTCTTTTTTTCTTCCCAGAAAAAGCCTTTAAATCAAAGGTATTTTTTCTTAAAAATTCCCCTTTCAATTGTTGTATTTTATTGGATTCCATCTGACTTTTTTTATTTCCTTTAAATTACTTATATTTAAAATGACGTGAGATTTTTTATAAAATTGAAAATCTTAAAATTATCTAATTATTTTCCTAGTGATATTTTTGGCTGTTAAAATTGAATTTTTTGCTTAAAGAGGAGAAATTGATGAGAAAAAAAGTACATGTACAAAATTCAATTTTTTCCTTTTAGCCTTAACATTAATCCGAATAATTTAAAAGATTCTATTTTAAATATTTCATTAATATTTATGTAATCAAAATTATTTAAATTTTTGTTTTTTGTAATAAAAATTTTGCATTTATTGGGGTTATTAATTATTAAATCCTGGTATTGTCTTATTAATTAAAGGCTTTAACAAAAACCAATGGCAATAATTATAATGAAGTGGTGGGACGGTTATTGTTTTTTTAATTTTGAATTCAATCGAAGTTAAAAATTATTTAATGCCTAAATTATTAGAATTTCACAAAATATTTAAATATTTTTACCAAAATAAATTTAATACATCTCACAAATAAAATAAAAATTAACTCTCGAACATTTCTTTAAACAAATTTTTTAGAAGACAATCAGCATCGACCAAAGAATTTTCTAAAAACATATTTTTCAATTAGATTTAAAAAATATTTACCCTCTCAGATATCCTCTTCCCCTCCATTCCTCACTTCTTTCCAGATTTTTTAATTCCACCCCCAATTAATCCTTTCTTATCTTTTGCCTTCTCTGCCATTTCTTTAATTTTCTTTTGTTGTTCAAGTTGTTCTTGTTTAAATTTTATATCGTCTTCAGTAAGCTGTTTCTCATCTGCTTTAGGTTTCTTTAACGGTTTTTGTTTTCCTCCTTGACGGCTAGACATTTTTTTATTTAATTTTTAGCTTCTTAAATTGTTTAAAAAATTAATTAAAATAAAAAAATTAACGAAAAATTTAGAAGGTAAATAACCATCAAAAATATAAACAAAAATTTAAAATGATTAAGTATATATTGCATTAAATTATCACACAATTTTTGTATTTCAGTTTATATATTTAATTAAGAAAATTTGCGGCAGGGGTATCTGTACATGTTTTCTTCCTTATTCTAAAATAATTAATAAGGATGTTTTGCACAAAATATTATTTGGGGTATCTGCCCATCTTCTACGCTTGTTCCATTATTACTTCCAGGTGCATATTGAAAATGCCAATTAATGTCAGAACGTCCAGGTCTTTCCAATTTAATTTTTCTTAATCCTTTCGATCCATAATGTGATTCATGTCCCTTCAATTAAAGAAGATTTTTTGAAAGACATTTTGTGTTTATTAAAATTTTTTAAATTTTTCTAAAAATTTAATTTCAAAAAAACCCTACAGATAAATTAGCAGAGGCAACATAAGTAACATTAGCCAATACTTCTACAGGTTCATCAAACATTACACGAAATGTTGAAGCACTCCCATCAGAAACAAATTGACATTCATTTGTTGCAATTAATTTTCCAATTGTAAAATTTATAATCTTTAAAAATGAGAGACAAATTTTGAATTTACATGTTTCGATTTTTTTTGTTTTTTCGATTTAATTTTATTGGACTACTACTTAAATTCTTTTTTTGTCCACCCAATTTTAAAAAATTACAGCCAAATTCCTCTTCTAATAATTTAATAACAACCTACTTCTATAACAACCGAATATTTACATGAATCCCTATTTGAGCCATACAAACCAAAACCCAAAACAAGTATTGGAGTATCTACCATAAATCTAAAAAAATTAAAAAAAATTTTTTTTGTAAAAACCAAAAAAAATTCTTACTTTACTCTGTCGGGCGTCCCAGTATATCCCCAAGAAGATTCAACTCTTTGAAAACGATTTACAAACATTTCAGGTGTATATAGACCTCTATAACAAAGAGAATATGGAAGGGAAGAAGATTGTTGTCCATTTTCAGAATGATAAAATACAAAAATATTAACCATTTCTTCTGATGTCAGAAGCTTTGTTGGTGCTTAATAAAAGAAAAAATGATTTTAGAAATTATGAAATTAAAATGCTTCGAGCAAGAATTCTGTTATGTGATAAGCTCATCAAGTCATTTCGGAAAGTTTTTGGGTAAGAATTTCCGGTTAACATTTTAAATAAACTATAATTTCTTATTACTAACCAACGTGTTTAGCAAAATCTGAAGGATTCATTAACGGAAATCTAATTAAGTTAAGAGCACTTCCCAACACTTTTCTTTGATTTTCGGGTGTTGGATGTAAATCTTCGACTCGACAAGCTTCAATAGCCCAACGTTTGACCTTTAAAAAATTTCTTTGGGAATTAAAAAAAATCTCCAAAACTCACAGCATTAAATAAAGTCAATTCTTTAACTCTTAAAGTATTCCTTTTTAAAACTAAACAAAGAGTTTCATGATCAATATTTACAAATTCATCAGCTTTTAATGCTTCCTGGGCATCCTCATCAATTATTTCCAAACATTGCTTCGCTAGACGCTTAAAAATTACGTATTAATTATTGTAAACTTGAGTTGAAATATAAAGAGTGGAATTATTTGAGTTTACACTTAAATCGGAATATTGGGAATTTAGTCTCCATTCTTCAATAAACTTTTAAAAAACAAAAAATTAACCTCCTCGTCATAAAAACGTGCTTTTGCCAACAACATAAAAGCATTCTCGCAAGTTAAACAAGTCTCCAAAAAGGAAATACAAGCACTTTCGAGACCAGGAATGGCATACTTTTTGGCTAAAATATTCTTAATGATTATCAGTTCTTTCCAAAAATTAACAAAAAATAAAAACCTGTATATAAAATAGACATAACCGAATCTTTATTAATTGTTGTTTGTGTATTGTCTGTATAAAGATAAGTCAATAAAGCTTCGAATGACTCTTTTTCAACATCAACAAGTTCAATCTCCTTTAAAAATTAAAAAATAATAATTCATTAAAAATATTTCAGAAAAACTTGAAAAGTATTGGAACGACCCAAAGAATTATTTGTAGTCTCATCAAATCGAAACATTGCTTCAAAAACAGAAGAACCAACAGATAAAACAAATTTATGTGCAGGAACTCGCTAAAAATATTTAAAATACATTTCCAAAAATATTTAGTGAAAAAGTATTTCAACTACATTTAGACCTAAAGAGTAATTGTAGTTTAGGACCCGCCCAGCCTACAATAATTTTTAAATTTGAAAAAAATATAAAATTTATTATTTTTTAATTTCAGTATTTTTTGAGGGTTAATTAATATTAAAATATTTAGTAACTTTTAAAAACCTGTAAAGTTCCATCCAAATTTCGAAAGAGAAAGAAGACATCAGCCAAAGTTTCATTAAAAAGCATATAGGAAAGACGATCTCTGACTGTTTGAAAAGATGCTTGCCAACCAATTGTTCCACCAGATGCATTTTGGCATGAAATTGTTTTATCGTTCCCTAAATAATTAAACATTTGTAATTAAATCAAATATAAAAAATACAATTTTTGAAAATTAATTTTATATTTACATTCAAAATTAAAAGTTTATACCTTTATCTACAGCTCCAAATCCAAAAGAATTTTTCGGGCATAATTGCTTTCCATCTTTTTCACTTTTATTTGCTTGTCGATTATTCACACGTTTTGTATTAAGCATATGTTGATTTCCATCATTTAATGTAGCCGAATTTGTACAACATTCAACAGACCCGCGGGAATCTGCTAGAAAATTTAAATTTTATTTTCAATACACGCAGTCCCTGACATTTAAAGAAAACTGTAAAACCGGAAATATTATAAAATAATTTTTAATTTAAAGGTCTAAACAAACATTTTGTAATTCTGTAGAAATCCCTGCTCTTATCACTCTTGTCAAAGGATATGCCACTCCTGAAATTAAGAAAAAAGTCAACACCTTAAAATTTTATAAAATATCCTAAGCATCCCCACAAACCTGCTTTCTAAAGTTAAATCGTCCATTGAACTAGCCCTAATTTCACAATTTATGTCAAATCCTTGTTTTGGCATTTTTTCTTTAGAAAATAAATTAGAGTAAAAATAATTTCAAATATTTTAATATATTAAAAAATATATTTTTTTAATATGTAACAAATAAAAAAAGAAAACAAATTTATTCAAAACAAAAAATCTTTAAAAGCAATTCAATCAAAAAATACCGGTTACATTTCAAAAAAACTAAAGTTAAATTGATATATCTCTATTTTGCGTAAGAGAAAAACGGCGAAAAGGCTTTAAAAATATATGGGAGAGGAAAACAAAAATGAATAAATAAATACATATTCAAGCTCGTCGTCCTTAAAAGGATTTTCAATTCTTTTATATTACAGAAAATTCAACGAAAAACAAAATTACATGTATGAAAATCCCTAGAACCAGAATTTTATAAATTAAAAATCAGAATTTCAAAAAAAATATAGCGGAATGTTTAATGAGCTAAAATGAGAGATAAGTTGGGAAAGGGTGTTACCTGAAAATGAATAAATTAAATGATAATAACAAATTTTTAAGTAAAAGCATATAATTTTTAAGTGATTCTCTTCTTCTC
Source organism: Meloidogyne enterolobii (assembly GCA_963681835.1). Taxonomy (NCBI): domain Eukaryota; kingdom Metazoa; phylum Nematoda; class Chromadorea; order Rhabditida; family Meloidogynidae; genus Meloidogyne; species Meloidogyne enterolobii. The sequence goes on from CAVMJV010000023.1 coordinate 439,064, forward strand.
TTCTCTCAACATCAAAAATCTCTTCAAAATTAAAGCCAAAATTCTAATTCATGGATTTTCAAAAGACAATCTCGAATGTATAGACGATACTTTGCCAACACTTGGTGGTTCGTCTATTGTAATTCTATTCATAATGGACGACTCAATACTATGAGGACGAGTACCATACGTTCCAGATGACGAACTTGTTTTAGTATTTTCTCTAAAAAAATTTAGAAAATTGAAGAATCTGACCAAAACATATAAAATCTGAACGTTAATTTGGAGAATATAAATTCAGATTAATAATGGAAAAATGTCCAAGAAATTTTTAAAATAAAAAAATTACCTCAAAGGGCTAACATTGTAACGTTTTGAAATATTTTTATTATTGCTTGACCTTTCATCTTTTCTCATTTGTCGTCCACCTTTTTGTTTATTATCAAGAACATAAGATTTTCCATTTATATTATTATAACTATTATTACCATAATTCCGACCAATTAATCTTTTATTATTAATACTACTACCCCCACGACTTCGTTTACGTGATGGGGGTCGCGCCCGTCTAAGAGGTGGACGTCTTACAGGAGAATCATATTTTTGCTGATTATTTCCAAAGGAATCATTGTTTACAGAATTAGGCAATACAGGATTTAATGGTTGTATTGCATCGTGACTAACTGAAAAAATTAATTTAAATCAAGACTGATTTGAATAATTTTATAGAAAATTTGCTCCCCTAAAGCCCATTCAAAAATGAAAAATAAATCATACTTTGCGGTGGCGGTCCATTCAATACAGGAGGTGGCGGTGCCCATCCTTGAGCACTAAAAATAGGTCCATTATCAACATAACTGAATAATTCTCCTGGCTCCAGATTCATATTAAACTGTTCGTTTTCAATATAAACTTTTCGATCTTGCATATAATTTTGGCCAAAGTAAGATGAGGATGAAGCATTTTGATCCTCTCCTGTCAAAAAAATTTTATTAATAATGTGAAATAAATATTGAGACAATTGAGGCTCGAGAGTGTAATAATTTTGAAATTCTTATTGTTAGAGCAGATAACAGAAAAGAGTGAATAAAGTGGAGGATGAAGGGATATGATAAAAAGAAAATCTAAAAAGCCCCACGAAATTTACTACAGGAAAGAAACTCCCGAATCTAAAATAAGTCTCAAATGTCTTCATCTACATAAACCTCCTCAAACTTTCCCTACTAAATTTCTCCACAGCCTCTCGACGTTCCCGTTTAAAATCTGGCGATATAGCAGATCCAGGTCTATTATAGTCTCTATCAAAATCTCTAGCTCTGCTTCGTCCTCTTACTAAATTTAGGTCATGAATGAAAGTGCATTTGTCTCTAAAATTAAAAAAAATTTCCAAGTTTGTCTAAAAAACCCAACCCTTTCCAACAATTTCCACTGGCATTGAAATAATTGCATTGGACAGTAAATGCTACAAAAATATTTAAATTAAAATAATATAAAGTTTAACCTTTAGAAACTGAACGAGGAATTGATTGATGAGAGCTTTCTGCTTCTTTATCAACTAAAATTAAGTTTAAAAAAGTTTTATTTCAAAATTGCTTGAATGAAATTGGAGAGGTTTCCCAATAATTTTCAAGAAAATGATACAAATTATTAATAGTCTTGGGCCCCTTCCCTTTCATTCCCACTTACATTCATTTCTCCCTTCTCCTCCTCCTCTCTGTTGTTCTCCACCACAATCAATTTGTTGAGACTGTAAGTTCTGATTATTCTGAGAATTAAATCCCTCTTGGTTTAATTGTCCAAAATCATTATTATTTTGATCAAAATTTTGTCCAAAATTATTTTCTTGTTGAACTTGTTTATCCTCTAATTGCAACTTTTCCACTTGTATTTGCTCTTTCAATTCATTCAACATCAAATAAAAATTCCTTTCCTCTTCCTGTAAATTTTCCAAACGTTGACGACATTCTTTTTCACTTTTTTTCAGTTCATCCACAGATTTTTTGTATTTTTGTTTTTCTGTTTTTAAATTTTCAATTTCAGAATTTGTTTTTTCTTTTGTCGAATTTAATTTATTCATTCCATCCAATTCAATATCTAATTCATTTTTATAAACTTCCATTTGATGTTGCATACCTTTTTGTTTCTTTTCCAGCTTTTCCAAATCCTTGTTCAATTTGTCAATTTCTTTAGTCTAAAAATAATTTTTGTTATTATAATAAAATTAAAAGGGATGTCTGATTAACTAATGGCATGATTTTATTCAAGCCTTTTCCCCATATCGGCTACGTGTCTAATTAAATTCTTCAAAGGACAGAACAAAAATTAAAAATATTTCAAAACCTTTTTAGTCATCTTCTCATTTAGAGCCTTAATTTCGACATCCAAATCCTTTTTGCCCCTTTCCAATTGTATAATGTCACTAATTAAACGTTTCTTCTCTTCTCTAGCCAATTCAACATCTTTTGCCTGTTTATCCAAAATTCGTTGTCCATCTTTTGTTGCTTCCAATTTTTCTTTCAAATCTTTTTCAGCTTGTTCTAAATCAATTAAAGCTGTTTTCTTTTGTTTATTCGCCTTAAGTAAATCTCTTTCAGTTTTCATTAGAAGATCCATCTTCTCAGAATATTGCTTATCAACATCGGCAAGATTCTTAATTTTATCCTGAGGAAGTTTTTGGTATTTAGAACTACTTGACCTAAAATTAAAATAAAAGTTAATTGTAGATGTCCCAAAAAGACCTGGGATCTTCAGTATGTTCTACCAGATCAGTAGAATTCAAAAAATTTGCAGTGTACTTTGCCCCGTCAGTTGCTTGTCCATCCGGTGCGACACTAACTTCCAAACCAAAACGCGTTGAGAAGACGGTGACATTACGTAATTTGAGGTTTTTCTGAAGGAATTGGAAATTTGACATAAAAACTAACAAGTGATTTTTTGATATTCTCCAAAATATTAAAGTTTTAAACAACAAACCTTTAAATATTCTGCAGGCATAAACTTTTCCTGAGCAATTTTAACCATTTTTCCAATAGTTTCTCTTTCAGTCATTAAACAAATTTCTTGCCATAATTCCTTCCCAGTTTCATCAGCAAGTATCTTCAAAGTCACAAGAACTTCAAATGATCCAAGTTCAGAACATTCACTTTTGATCGATTTTGTTGGCGTTAACATTTGTTCAGAATAAATATTCAATAAAATATTTAGCTTTTTTTTCTGGGAATAAGTTATATTTTATTTTTAGAAATGTTTAATCATAAGATCGAGGCAATAAAAAATCAAAAAAATTTTACTACAATGAGGATAGTAAAAAAGGATACGAGTAAAACGGGCAAAGGGAATTTGGCTAACTGTGGCGCGGGCCGCAACCACTGCCATATTGGGGGTATACGGGAAAAAGGAATGACTAAAATAGAAACAGACACAACTACCCCCCCCCCCCCCCCCCATTTCCACTGCCGGTTTATGGTAAAGTTCAAAGCGAGTTTCGATGTTCGGAAACGAGAAATGTTAATTCCACGAAAATTAATGATTAACAGTAGTAACATTCTTATTGTTAGTCACATAACCTTCACAACTTTATTACAGATTCTTAAAAATAAAAGAATATTCTACTTTTAAAACAGATGTTTAAAATTAAAGATAAATAAATTAGATAAAAGAATATTGAATACTTTAATAAAACAAAATAAAAATTTACTTTTGACAAAAATATTTTTATACGTTTTTTAAAAAGATGGAAATGCCATAGAAAAATATTGAATAATAAATAAAATAAATGGAATAAATAAATAAATTAGGGAAAGAATTTATCATTTTAACATTATTAAATATAAAATATATGTAAATACCTATTTTTAAAGCAAATTTTCTTCCAAACTTGTATAAAAAATTATTTTCCTAACAAAAATTTGCCAAAATATTTTTTTGGTTGATTAAAGACTAGTGAAGGGGAAATGCATAATTAATAGAATAAAAATATTCCTATAAATTTCATTTAATTTAAGGGCATTCTTGGAAAGCATTTTATATTTTTGTGTAAAATCCAGCTTATTTAGACATTTAAATTTTAGATTAATTCTGAGGGGTATGTGATAAGTGAAAGATTTTGTGAGCATAAATACTTGGATATTAATTTAAACAAAAAATTGAGCAAAAAGATTGAGAACTCCACACAACATAATTAAACAATGTATAGCTATTTGCACATTATTAAGGCGTCCTTGTATTTGTAAACGTTTTAGATGGACGGCACAAGGAAGAATAAACATATAAACTAATCCACAAATTGAACCAACATAACTAATAAATAAATAAAATAATTATTTTAAATTAAAAACCGAATAATTGGGCCAACATGTGGATAGACTACAGCAAAAAATAATGCAATAGTTAAAATACCACCATTAATTAAAAGAACATAAAAAAGACTGAAAAAAAACTTATCAATATAAAATATTGAAGTTTTTAATGGAAAATCTTTAATTAATTTTTTTAATTTTTAATATGTGTAAGTAGTTAGTCACCCCGAGAAGTCGTCAGGGGCAGCGGGGTCCAACAATTTAGCCCCTCCCCCTTCTTAAACGGTCAATTATAGTCAGAATTACTCCGTCGTCAGAGTCCAAGAAGTTTCCAAAGGTTTAAACTGTACTTTGATCAAACCGGTTTAATTTTGAACTTTTTAAAAATAATTACAAAAAAACATTACAAAACCATTCTCCTCAATATTCACAAAATTTCATAAAATGTTTAGAAAGATACTAGGGTTAAGACGTTGTTTTAAACCGGTTTACCCAGTTCAAAACATGATTGCTCATATATATAAGATTACATAAACATGTGAACTACTTTTTAAAATTCACCTTTCCAGCTATCTTCTCTGTTTTCTAATACTCTTTTTATTCACTTTTACTCTTATTGTTGAAAAAATACAAAAATTTATTAAAAATAGAAATAATTACAAAAAAAATCATTCATGCAATAATTTTGCAAAAATTAGTGTTGTAAAGTAATAATTATATAGAATAGGTCATGCAAAAATTATTTTGCAAAATTATTGTTAGATAGGGAAAAATGTATAAAAATTTATAAAATAAAAGTAGTTAAACTATACTATACTATCTCTATATTGTTCAAAGTTTCAAGAAGTTCCCAAAGGGTTCAGTAGGTACTTTTGAACCGGTTCAAAGGAGATACTTTTTAAAATAATTGAAAAAACACTTCGCCAAGCTATTCCCTAGCCTCTCACTTACTCCCTGACAAAATTGGCAACCCAACATTTGACAATTGACATTTTGACATATGTCAGTTGACATATGTCATTTTTGAAATTTTGATCAGTTTGATGAGATAAATCATACCAAAGTGGTTTCAATCTAAAATCGAGCTCAAAACTCGAGTTCTGGACCTTAGAACACGAAATTTTTCCAAGTATAGGTATATGGGTACTCATTCTGACCGGCTCGACGAGCTGAGTCGTAAGATATCATTCTCAGGAGATTTGAATGAAGTGGTATAAAAGACCCCAATTTCATGTAATCTTTAATCAAAATGTTCATATTATTTTTATTATTTCCCCTTTCTTCCTCTTCAAACTTATCTCTAGTAGATGATCCCAGATGGCAGGATATGTGGAAACAGGAACCCTGTAGATGCCCAAAATACTTATTGAATCTTCCTTTTAACATTACAGGACTTATACCAGGAAGGTGTCAGTGTCCAATACACCTATTAAAAGGGTCTAGGGCGAATGCGGAAGACTTTGAATTTTATAGGTTAACACCATTTCGCCACTATGGTATAAAGAGATACAATGACAGTTTACAATTAGACTTATACCTAAATCGAACTATTGCAACATCCCCTCATGTATTAAATTACTCTACCAGTTTTAATTATCTAATATATTCAAAATGGTGGTTTATTCCATACTTGTTTAGTTTCGTATAAATTTTACTTCACGTCAAATATTCCTAAGTTATTATAAACGGAGGCATAAGGCCGAGAAATTAATTTAAAAGATGAAGTTCCCAAAATTATTACCTGAGGTTGAATTTAACATTTCATCGACTGGGATTACAATTTCCAGTGTCCGTTATACAACACCCCGTTTTCTTCCTTATGACCAAGGAGGGAAGTGCCGTAAGTGTAAGAGCACGGAAGTTGAACTAGATTTTATAATAGTAAAGGAAGGAGTGGTAGTCTATTGCACACGATTTGAAGGAAGTAGATTTGTTCCTTTTGATTTATTATATGATTTACCAGGGCATTGCTTCTTCAAAGTAAAGAATAAAGGTCGAGTTTTTAATGTACCATACAATGCTTCTACAGAGATTCCCAAAACTGAACCAATTGAACCACAAATTCTCCCCACAATTCCTGAAGAAGTGACACAGACACCCCAACCCTTGGATACACTTCCTTCAAAAGAGGAGTTGGATGATTTCTTTCAGAGTTTAGATGCAACGGTGACAGGAATACCAACCGATTAAAAAGATATTTAAGTGAAATTTTCTTATATTCATAAATTATTCATAATGAATTCCTTAGCTTTCTCGAATAAAGATTTAAAATTTAAATTACCTTTTGGAATGATTATATCTGGTCCTAGTTCAAGTGGAAAGAGTACATTATTATTAAAACTTATTTCGGAGGCTTCAGATCTAATTGAACCTAAACCAAAGTCCATACTTTATTGCTTTGGTGAGATGAACAATATTGTACCTCTTTTACAAAAATCTGGAGTTGATGTATTTGCAGGAGTTCCACCTGAGGATTTGATTAAAAGATATCCGAAGCCACTATTACTAATTCTTGATGATCTAATTCTTTCTGTTGACGAAAAATATTTATCCGAATTATTCACCAAAAAATCACACCATCAAAATTTTTCTGTAATTTTTGTCACACAAAATTTATTCGATAAGAAGATTAAAGTAGCACGACAAAATTCTCAATATCTTGTGTTGATGAGATCACCAAATTCTATGCTATCTATCAGAAACATAGGTGTACAATTATTTCCCAAACAATTGGATTATTTTCTTGATTCCTATCGACAAGCAACCAAACAACCCTTTGGTTACTTACTCGTCGATATGCATGCTTCTTCTGATCCTGCACTCCGTCTTAGGACAAACATATTTAAGGAAGACGATGAAAAGATAATTTTTATTCCTATAAACGGAAATGGTTAATCAATTAATTCATGAAAACTTAAAATTTTTACATCTATTGTCAAAGACTAAATCTAAAAGAAAAAGGAAAAGACTTTTAAAATTATCAAATAATGAACAACTTTTAGCTTTAGCTGAAATTTGTTTAAATATAGTTAAAGAGAGGTTCAAACTTACAACACGTCAAAAGAAAAGATTATTACCTCATGCCGAATTTGTGCTAAGTTTGAGTAGGGTTAGGAGTGAACGAGGAGCAAGACATGTTATTAATCAAAAAGGTGATGGAGTAGGAGTTTTTGCCGCCCTTTTGACACCTGTGCTCATCGAAATGGCAAGGATGATGACTATAAAAGCCCCTGCTACCTCTTAATATAAAATTAATTATGGCAAATAAATTTATTTTAGTTCCAGAAGAAATTTACAAGGGTTTAACAACCTATGATTCAGGTGAACCAAACTTGGATTTTGTACGTCAAGGTCTTGAGAAAACAAAATTCAAAAGAGAAACACCTAGTGCAAAAAATGTGCACTATAATCAAGAACTTAGACGATATTTGCAATTACGAAACGAACAGCAAAATAGACCTGTTAAGGTAGAGATGGTTGCTAGTCCAAAAGGTGCAATTATGAATACTACCGCTTCTCTTCCATCTTCAAATATAGGGGAAGACGACGATAATATGTGGATGAGTGAAGATATGTCATTTAGTTCATATCCAAAGGAGACGCCATCTTATAATATTATACCACCTATCCTACCTGACATTAAACCAACAATTACATTGAAACCTAAAACTAAAAAACCAACTATTCCCACCTATTACAAACCTTCTAAAAGAAAGCAAGTCGAAGAAATTGGAACGGACAAAAGAAGACATTTAATAGATGAAAGCTATGAAACTAAACCTATTAAAAAAGAAATCGTCGATGATGGGGAGGACTATAGAAAAAGGGAAAAGAAAAGACAATATCTAGAAAGGAAAAAGGCTAACAGGGAGCAAAAGATACCTTACACCCCGCAATACTATAAAGAGGTCTCATTTGTTCCACCACCGCCAAATCCCCAAGGTACAAAAAGGTCGCAATCTATTAATATCGAAGAAGGTAAAAGAAAGAAAATTGATGAGTTGGAGCGGAAAAAAGCAGAATTAAGAAGAAAAAAAGATGATCAACGTCTGGAAAATATTATGAAGAAACAAAAAGAAAGGGAATTAAAAAGAAGGGATATAGGAAAACTAAAAATCCCTCTAGACCAATCAGCAATGCTAAAGGCTCGACAAGAAGATGACGTACGAAGACGTCAAAAGTTAAAACGAAAATGGCAAGGTCCAGACGAAAGCCCCCTAGTTGTTTTGAAAAAGGTCAAGCCTGTTACGAAAAAACAATCAGCAAGAGCAGGTAGAGAATGGATACTAAGGCTTATAAAAGCTAAACGCAAAGAAGCAAACGGTAAAACATTTAAACCTTCATTGTGGTAAAGATGGGTGATTATACTAAACTTTTACAAGATTTATACAATAATCCAGAGTCTCCCGCCGCCTTTTCAGGTGTGGATAGACTATGGAAGGAGGCTAGAAAAGTACTGAAACATATACCTAAAAATGTTGTCCAAGATTATTTAGAAGGACACAGGACTTATACTTTGATGCGTCCGAAACGTATTCATTTTAACAGAGCATTGACTATACCTGCAGGTTTTATGACAGATGTTCAAGTAGATTTGGCAGATTTTCAAGCAATCTCAAGACACAACAAAGGAAATAAATATTTACTTTTGGGAATTGATGTTTTATCTAAAAGAATATTTGGTGTACCTGTAAAATCAAAAACTGCAGAAAATATGGTTACAGCGTTCAATGATTTAATAAAACAAATGCCTATGAAACCACACCGTATATTTTCAGATAAGGGAAAAGAATTTAAAAATTCTCAAATGAACGAATTTTTCCAAAAAGAGGAAATTCACAAGATGGAACCAACTCACTCAGAAGTAAAAGCCTCACTAGCAGAAAGGGCGATTAGAAATATTAAACAACGTATTTATCGCTATTTTGCCCAAAATAAAACTTTAGACTGGATTCAAGTTCTACCTAAAATTTTGGAAGGAATAAATAAAGCAAAAAGTAGAGTACATGGTATGAGGCCTGTAGATGTTAATTTTGACAACGCTCAAGAGGTATGGGAGAAGATATATGGCGATGTGTTTTCAGCTAAAAAGACAAAACCAAAACTTAAGAAAGGAGATTATGTTCGAATGAGTCTGGGAAAAGGTGTATTCGAGAAGGGTTATATTCCAAACTGGGGTGATGAAATACTTCAAGTAGAGAATGTTAAAAAGCATGTTCACCCAATTAGATACAAAGTTCAAGATGATAAGGGTGAAAAGTTCAAAGGATCATTCTATGGAGAGGAATTAGCTCGCGTTCGTAAGGATGCTGATACTGAATATAGGATAGAGAAGGTTATAAAAAAGAAGAAGAGATCAGATGGGACTTACGATCTTTTAGTAAAGTTTATAGGTTATCCTGAAAGAGAATGGATTCATGAGACACAACTAGTATAAAAAGCATATTAATTGTTTATTATTTCATTTTGATAAAAATGTCAAATACTTTCTTTGTTTTTCTTCCTAGTAATGTTTCAGATTATCCAGATAATAGACCAAATAAATTCCGAGTCCATTTACCAAGACCTCTATACTTTTCTGGAGACTGGGTTTGTGGTTTGCACAGCATAAGTTATCCATATTCATGGCCTTCAACAATTGGTACCCTTGACGAACAATGGATTGACATTCATTTTACTAAAAATGATGGGAGGGCTAGTATTATTCGTGTACCAGTTCCTAAAGGTTCACACACGACTGTGGAAGATTTACATCAATTTTTGTTATCTACTTTAGATCACCAAGCAGGAGCTATAGAAGGATCATCCTTGGAAAAACCTGAGACATTAGTAAAACCTCCAAGTGTCCGCAGACCTAAACGTAGTGTATCTCCTGAAGGGGAACTTAAAATGCCAACTCGTTCATCATCGGCCGAAGAAGAGGAACCACCTAATAAAAAACCTTCTGGTGAAAGAGAACTTAAAGCAGCTTCACGTTCTTCTTCTGAAGAAGGAGAACTTAGACGCCCAGCCATTTCATCCTCTGCAGAAAGGGAACTAGAGTCTTCACCTCGTAGTACATCTCCTAAACTTACTAAAATAACTCCAAAACCTACACCACAACCCACTCCACAACCTATACCTCACCCAACTCCACAACCTATACCCCAACCAACACCTCAACCTCCAAAACCTACTCCACTTCAACCCACACCACAACCTCCAAAACCTTCACCACAACCACCAAAACCCACTCCACAACCTCCGAAACCTACAACGCAACCTCCAAAGCCCTCTCCTCAACCTCAAAAACCAACACCACAACCCACGCCACAACCTCCAAAACCCTCTGCTCAACCTCAAAAACCAACTCCACAACCTCCACCACAACCTACTCCACAGCCTCCAAAACCTATACCTCAACCTCCAAAACCTGCACCGCAACCTCCACAACCCCAAAAACCAACTTCACAACCTCCGCCACAAACATCACCACATCCTCCAAAGCCCGCTCCACCTCAACTCACAACACAACCTCCAAAACCTACACCACAACCCACTCCGAAACCTCAACCCACACCACAACTCCCAAAACCTACTCCAAAACCTACACCTCAACCCACACCTCAATCCCCAAAACCCACTCAACCCAAACCTACACCACCTCAACATATACCTCAACCCACACCGCAACCTCCACAACCCACAAAACCTACACCTCAACCTCCAAAACCCACCCCACCTCAACCCACACCACAACCTCCAAAACCCTCACCTCAACCTCCAAAACCCACCCCACCTCAACCCACACCACAACCTCCAAAACCCTCACCACAACCTCCAAAGCAACTCATTCAACTAAAATCAACTCAGCCTTCTTTACCCGTCTCTCTACCTTTGAAACAAGATAGCGAAGAAGAAGAATTGAGAGATGCATCTCCCTCATCATCAGCTGAAAGACAATCCTTACCGAGTTCGCCTACACTTCCACAACTCCCAAAGCCTGAAGCTACATTTAGTGATCCTTTATGGACTGAAGAATATGAACGAGTGCTTACACATGTACTTGCAAATCTTGGACAGAAAGTAACACCTCAGACAAGAATAAATTATCTTCCAAATATGCCTATCCTTGTAAGAAAATATGGTAAAGTAGGCAAGGTAGACTCGACAACACAAAAACAAATTATAGATTCAATAGAATTATTTTATCATAGCGACTTTGAACGATTTAAAGTTACCTTCACACACCCAAGCATCAAATATGTTTCTTTTTCAAATCAATTAGGTTATGTATTAGGCTTTCAAAATCCAAATATGGTTCAAAATAATGAAATTGCCAAATATGGTTGTGATCTAAGAGGAGGTTTCTCAAGCTTCGCTGTATATTCAAGAGGTCTTACAGAAAGTATGATCATAGGCAATTCACTTAGTTCACTCCTAAGAGTTGTTTCTGTGGCTGGAGCCACCCCAGGACAATATTATGAGAAAATATATGATTCACCAATTTATGCAAGAGTATTACCTAAAGAGGTAAATGAGATTGAGATTGAACTCAGAACGATGGATAACGGTCGACCTGTACCATTTGAATTTGGTACAGTGCTGATCGTCTTGATATTTAAGAAGGTGATAAACTTCTGATTTTTTCATTCATGATTAAAAATGGTGCACATTTTATTTGATACTAGTACTGTAAGCTATGATGACTTTATTCCAATGAAGGGAGGAGGAATTACAGATGACTATTTTAAGGGTACAGCTCCTTTTCAAAGAGGATATGGGCAGAAAGGAGCTGGAATTGGAGATGTTATGAGAGGACTTTGGAGATTTTTTCTACCGATTATGCGACGTGTAGGCACGACTGTCTCAGCGGAGGCACTAAATACAGGTCAACGTGCATTGGGAAGGGTAATCCAAGGAGAACCTATAAAAGAAGCTTTAGTCAGTGAAGGAAAGAAGGGAATTGATACAGTGTTTGAAAAAGGAGGTTTACCTAAACAATTTGGATCAGGAAGGGGTATAAAAAGAAAGACAATTCCTAGTCATCAAACAGTTATTAAAAGAAAAAGATTAAAATCTGACGCTTTTGGTTTTTATTAAGAATGAGTTTCCATAAAATTGATAAAGATAGTATTAATTCTATTACAAATGCTCTTGATTTTTTCCAAGTCCCACCAACAAATGTGAGCATTTCTTCATCCAAGGTCTTTGAAATTTTACCAAGTAATCCTCTCACTGATACACCATATCATTTTAAAATTCATAGTAGTCAAAATTATATTGATCTATCTAAAATTTATTTATTTACTGAATTTCGTATAAAAAAGGAGGGCGATGATGGAAGATTGGTCAAACTCGCTACAACTGATAATGTTGCGCCTATACAACTAATAGGTCAAACATTTATAAATAATATGCGAATTAATGTAAATGGTAGGGAAATATTTAATTCAAACTCGCTCTATGCTTATAAAACTTATTTTTCACACGAACTTTCTTATTCTCAAGGGGCAAAAAGTTCCCATTTGAACGCTGCAGGATATTACTATGATTCTGACATAAAACTTGAGGATGGCACAGCGTATAATGCAAGAAAAAATTTATTTTCTTCAAGTAAGACGGCACAATTCATTTCGAAACTTGATGCGGATATATTCAACCAACCTCTCTATCTAATAAATCATTGTGAAATCGATATTGAATTACTTCCTAATGACACGAAATTTGTATTGATTGCTCCTCCAGTACTTGGGATTGACCAACCAATTACCTATAATTTTGAAGTTGTAAGCTGTAAGCTATACGTAAAAAAGATTGATCTTATGGATGGACTCTCTCTAGATATTGCCAGAAAACTTGAAACTAAACCTGCAAGATATTCAATAAGAAAAACGATGATGAAACCGCTTTTCATAAGTCAGGGTAGATATGAATTTAATGCAAACTTGTTCATGGATCAAATTCCTAGAAGAATTACCCTTGGTCTAGTTGCAAACTCTGATTATGTTGGATCGATAAATCGAAGCCCTTTCAACTTTCAACATTTTAATGTTAGAGAAATTAGTATTATAGCAAATGGAAGACCATACCCTCAGGCATCTTATGACTTTGATTATAAGAATGGAAGATATGTAAGAGCCTTTCACGACATGAATGAGGCTATTGGTTATACAAATACTTCTGAAAATAATGGAATCACTTACCAACAGTTTGGAAAAACTCATTGCATTTATGTTTTTAATTTGACTAATAGTGGGGATGATAACAGTGGGACATTTGATTTAATAAAAAATGGGACTACAGCCATAAACATCAAATTCAGTCAGCCTGTCCCAGAGGGCGGGGTCATGCTTGTTGTTATGGGCGAGGCGGACTCCCTTATAATGCTAGATAAAAATCGGACAATAGCAAGTGATACCACCATTTGAATAAATGAAAGGAATTTTAGTAACTTTATTTTTAATTCGGATATTTTCTCCGTGTGTAGGATTATATAAAGAAGCTATGGATGAATTAGAGGAGATCCCCGAGTATTCAGCCTATCTACGTCAATTAGGATTTCCAAAGAAAAATACAACCCAGCCAAGAATATCCGCTTCCATACCAGCCTTTGCAACCTTCCCATTTGAGAATCTACCTACTCTCTGTAAAGAAACCCCTACGGACTTGTATGGCCACGTGTTTTGCTGGGGAATGATAGGACTATATATTATGTTAATAGGAAGCTTAATTATTTATCAACTTCGTTCAATTTTTTGGTTAAAAACTTATAAAAATAATGGACAGCAATCAGATAACAAAAATATTGAGCTCAAATCCCTGCACAAACAAAATCTTCCAAGGATGCTTTCCGTGTAACAATCTACCCAAACCTGTAGAAGGCAAAGCCTTAATTGTAAACTTGGACCCCAAAGGATTTGCAGGTTCACATTGGATTTCAATTTACGTTCAAGGAAATGAACAAGTAGTCTATTTTGACAGTTTAAATTTACCCACAAGCATTTGTATTATTGATTCATTTTTAAAAGATTTTTCAATTGTTAATAGAAACCTAAAACCATACCAATCCCTTAATTCTAATTATTGTGCCCACCATTGTATTTCTCTTATTTATTTTCTTTCTAAAGGCTACACATTTCCCCAATATCTTAAAATATTAAACAATGTTCATAACCCAGATTTATTTGTAAAAAATATTGTGAATAAAATTATAAATTATCGAGATAGTTTTTGGTAATATCAGCACATTCTGGACAAAGATAAAACGCGTATGAAAAGGATTTTTCATCTTTGGGTATCATTATATCATCTTGAAATTGGCTCACGACAAAGCTAAGGCAGTCATCACACCATTTTCCTGCGCGAAAGTAATTGATAAGGATGCAAAGCCTTGCTCCCATATCAAGTTGAATGTGTTGTTTTAGAGCATCATTAATTGAATGCACATAGGTTCTTATTTTAAATTCACGATACTCGCGCACACCCTTAACATACTTTATTATTTCGTAACTTTCTTCACTCATGAATGATTTTTATTTTTATGTGGAATTTATCAAATTAGGTCGCAACTAAATAAAAATAAAATTAAGCCACGCCCTACTTAGATGAATATATAAACTCTGAAATTTTTGTTTTTCATTTCAAACATTCACAATGGTTCTTGTCATAGATGAAATTGCACGTTTTCTCGACTGTTCAGTCCGAAGTCTAAGTTGTCATCTAAATGTTCCTGAGACAAGAATCCGTATATTAACAAAATTTTTGGATCGTAAGGTCCGCACGACATATTTGAATAGAGATTTAGAAAAGAAGACGTTTCTATTTGGAGGTCTCACAAGAAAGGGTGCCAATAAAATTCGCGCTTATGGACCTTTAAGGCGACCCTATAATGTTAGCATCGCTCAACATTTTTATACAAGACATCGTATTCAACTTAAAAATCCTTATCTAAATTGTGTTATTGAACGACGATACTGGGATAAAGATCGATTTTATCCTATCGAGCTGTTGGAATTTGTTGATGACGAAGATCAACATAAAAGTTTATCATCTGAATTTGAAGAAAAGCTTAGTATCTCTTCGCCACCAGATAGCCCTGAAATAATTATGGATAAGGAATTTGAGGAAGAGATGGAGATGTACAGAGGTGATTTTAGTCAAGATGGTTGGTGAATACATCCTCAACACTCACGCGTCCTCTACACACGCACACCCTTTACACAGTGAAAAAGATGAAAATTGATAAATTTCATCTTCTTTTTCTTAATTATGTAATTTTACACCTAAAATGAACAACTCCTTCTCATTAATTCTGAAATCTACTACTTTGTTTCACTAATTATGTAAAATCACCCCTTAAAGCTATGTCTTCATTCTCTTAATTTTTTAATATTTTTTAAAATTGTATCTTTGTTTTACTAATTATGTAATTTTACCCCTAATACTTGTAACTCCTAATTATAAATTTGTTCAAATTGTATTTTAAAATTTTATCACAAATAAAATTATTTACAAAAAGTGTGAATAAAATATTTACAAATTTTACAAAAATAGATAAGAACAGAAAAAATAGATAAGATAGGAGTGTGGCTTCGCCATTCGACAGGCATCACCAAACTCAACCAGGGACTTGAGAATTTACTCAAGTCCACTACCACCGATTTTACATGCGAGGATTACCTCACAACATTACGATAGTTGGTATAGAGTTTGGGTGCCCATACCCCTGGCTACTTTCCAACTCTTGTAGAATTAAAGCAAAATTCGAGGATGTTTGTCATTGATATGACCGAAATTTAGAACAATAAAATCAGAAGGGCGGACAATGCCTTTTCCGACATAAGGCTTATAAATTTTTGTACGAGACTGAGTAATTATGGACCCATCTTTAATAGATGGTCTAAGAAAATTAGGGTATGAAATTAAAAGGGGAATATTATCACAATTAATAAAATCAAAAACTTGCTTCTTGAAGTTTTCATAGCACAATCCTTGGTTGTTGATCACATCCCAGTTCAGCGTCATCCCACGGACTTTGAGAACGTAGTCATATTCTTCGTTGGGTGTAGTCTTCTTTTGAAGTTTCAAACCATATTGTTTGGCGCCTCCAGAGCAATATTCAAGAATGTTGAAATCGGGGAACTCATCTGTGAATTGCCCCAGATGAGGCCCAAGTTGAAGAGGACAATTGTTGTCTGGGTGTGAGAAGATTAAGGAATCTGTGTCGGTGTAGAGTAATTGACACCCTGGTGTCCTCACAACCTTCTGCATAGCATGCAGAAGGTGGATCCTCGCTGCTGAGGTAGTCCAAAGCGAAATGATGACATTTGAGGAGTCATGCTCCTCCACCCAATCCTTCTTTTTGATGTAGTTTATAAGTATTACTTCTTCGGTAAGTTCATCTATTGAATTGATGGTGATGGAAGGGTCGTCGCACATCTTAGCCAATTCATTTGGGTCGTCGGTAATTTTGCATTGCGAGAGGCCAAAGTTGCGTAGGGAGAATCTTCCCCATAAGTTGTTTAGACACAATTTTGCTTGTGTCCGTTTCCCTTTGTTGGCCACCATTTTATCTCTCTGAATCTTAATCCCAAACATTTCCAAGCATTCTTTCATAAATTTATCTTCCTTTTCTATGTCCCCTTTGATGGAGTTGTCGAAGCCAGACGAGTGAATTTTTTGAGACATAAATTCACTAATGTAGGGGCTGAAGAGCTTGTCGTCGTAGTTTTTGAATTCCAAAACTCTGAAAAGTTTGGTGACAACATAACCCTCTTTGAGGGCTTCGTTTAATTCTATGGAGGTGCATGTACTCACCCATCCTCTCTGTTGATCTGAATGGGGGCAACAGTAATTTTCCTTGACATCCCCATGTGGATGTTCTTTGGCACAAGTAGAGCACATGGGAAAAAGCAAGCGTTCATCTTCATCTTCCCCAATCTTCATAGGTAAGACTGGAATATCAATAGTTCGAGGAGGGATGATGAATATTTTTAGAAGTGCAAGGGTGTAGATGTTGTCTTCTGGTTTTGTCCAATTGACATCTTTGTTGATCACGTGCACTTCAGGATGTCCTACAGGGTACCGCGTTGAAACGTTGATAAATGGGTATAGGGAAGTCACGTCATAGTAGGAAATTTTTTCGCCTGGTTTGGCACAATGGAAAAGTTTGAGCGGACCAGTTCTCCCTCCATAAAATGCTGATCTGATGTTGATAGGCCCATCATCTAAATAATTCTTAAACATTCTTCTCATCTCAAAATCTTTGGAGACCATGTTCCTTATTTGACACTCCCAATATACCTCAACATCCGCTCCCAAATTTTTTATAAAGTTCAAACGTTGTTTGTCTTTTTGCCTCTGCTGCCCTGCTGTGAGACCTGTAGGAAGTTTTATGTCGTCATTCGGATAACATTTGATGCATCCGTGCCAGCAGCACCCATTGACTTCAATAGCCAATTTCTTTTCTTTAATCCATCCATCCAATTTATAATTGCCAATTTTCTTCTCCCCATTCTTTGAGTGTGCTGTCCTAATAGTAATGTTGTTCTTATCGGCATACCATTTAAGGAAACGGAGTGCCAACAAGCTTTGGTTGTCCACATTATCGTATCCTTTTTCAGGTACAATCCCAACATGTTGAGCTTTCAGATGATTCAGGCGGAAGTGCTTCATGCAGGCAGAAGCAATAGTCATGGACTCCCGCAGAACATCCAGTCCATTGGAGACATCCAAAAATTCTTTTCTGAAGGCCCCAAGTGCTGCCATTAAAATATCCACATCATTTGTGCAGTATGATGCAAGTTGTTCATCGAGGAGAAAGGGCTCGTTTTTGTGTTGCTCAAACCATTTATCGAATTGGGCCCTTTTCTCAGGCATCATTCCATTGCAAAGGTAGTCTTCTTTTGCTGGGTAGATCTCTTTCCCATAATTTTTAGGGTTGTTTGCCAAATGCGGGAAAAACGGTTTATCTTCTACTTGAAGTCCAAAAGATGGTACAAGAGCAGCCAACGGCATTGGCATTAAATTATATGTATCATGGAAGATTATCCAACATTTTTTAGCATTTTTCACCTTCATTTCGTACATTTTATTTCCATTCTTTATCATTTCTGGAGTTAGTCCTTGAAGATACAATGCTTTGAAGACCAGGACCATATCAAACCTTCCTCCAAAATGAGAGAAGGCTACTGTATCAATAGAAGAATTGGTTATCCAATCTACAAAATCGGTCAGAGGATCATTGGTAATGTTCTGCTGATCTACTTGAGTGTTGGTGAATGATTGGTAAGAGAATGTAATAGTTTTATTCTCTCCACAAACTTTGCAATTGTTGTTCAATCCTTTATCAATGCAGCCTGGACAATTAATTTTAACTGAGATGAAGTTGACTTCATGTAGTTTTCCTTTTTCTCCTTGTTTGTGTTGAGTGGTTTCGAAGTCAAAGGCAATTATCCGGTAAGGTTTTGGCTTTTTGAGAGTAAGAGGTTTGATGAAGCATCCTCTTTTAGGGTCGTGGAAGCTAAAACAAGTGCTGCAATAACGTTCTGAGCAAACATGACCAGTACGTCCATTCCGGTTGTTCACAGCAACATTCCATATAACTCCACATTTTTTACATTTCTTGGAGTTGTTGCAAAAATTAGAGTTAATGTGATGGTCATAGCAGTTCTCGTTGTGGAATTCCTTATCACAACCAGAACAATGTTTGAAAAAGTTGTCAATTTGTTGACAAGGGTAGTCGGGGCCTATCCTGGAGCAATTGGGGCATTTTGCTGAACATGAAGTCGCATGATCCTTTGGTTTGTTGTAAAGGGTTTCACAGGCAAGGCAATAAGGCTTACCGAATAAATCACTTGCCTTCCTTACTCCATCAAAATGATTATTAAAATGATAAAGAAGAATTGGAGTGTTATAATTTTCAGCCCCATATTTAAAAATTGGTTTAACCCCCAATTCTCCAAAAATAAAAACTTTAAATCCACCTTTATTCAAAGAATTCCAGTAGTCAACTACTTTTGGCACCCAATCATTTGCATCATATGTAGGTTGATCAGAAGGAGCTCCAATTTTATTCATCAGTTCCAGTGCATCCTTCTCGAGTTGATGAAACATACCTCTTCTGCTATGCATGTAGTCATAAAATTTCCATTTTGGCCAAGAAGATGTTGCGAATACAAAAGTAGCAGTTAATGATCTAAATAAGCAATAGTTGTCAGAATTAATAATTTTAATAAGATTGTGTTGTTTAATCTTATTTTGAATTGTTGTCGAAGCTTTGCCACTTCCTTGAATGACACGTGCTGACTGAAGATTCTTCTTGTCCACGCATGTAACGGTAACATTAAATGGCTCTCCCCATAGCATGCCATTATCTTGCTTCTTGGATTGCGCCACTTTAAGGAATTGATTAAGTATGGAGTCTACTGTGTTGTTGTTGATATCTCTAATCGGTATCCAAATGTCAGTTTCCAGTAACTGACTGCTCACTGTGCAACCAAGCTGATCAGGATCAAGTTGATGATCATGGCTCGTTTCTAGGGTCTGATCAATACATCTTTGAAAAATTTCTTTTAAAAGCCCCTCTGGTTCATCGGGCAAACCAGTTATTAAAAATTTAGTAGAGAGTTTGGTAAGGTTAAATTTCCGGGTGATCTTGGTTTCTTCACCCAGATATTTTAAAAAATCACCCCCGCCAAGCTGCAGATCAAGAAGATTGTTGATCATGAAGAGACGTGCTCGCTTTGATGGTGGTGGAGACATTTAAGGTTAGTAAAATAATTTTTTTTAATTTTTAAAGAATGAGGAAAAATCCTAAAAACTCAGATTTATATATATATTTTTTATTTGACCGATTTTTATTAATTCCCACTTTTCCACACCTATTTTTAATAATTTTTTGAAATAATTTTCACATGATGTATTTTTGATCTATTTTCACTTTTCAACGCCTTTTTTATAAAATTTACCCAATTTTCACTTTCAATAATAATTTACAATTTTTCTCGTGCATGACCTATTTTTTGACCTATTTTTGCAACATAATTATTGCATGAGTGATTATTGCATTCACTTTTCACCGCCTACTTTTAAATAATTTTTATATTTTCAAAATTAAGTGTAAAAAATAAAAGAAGATATTTAGAAAATAGAGAAGAGGGTTGGAAAGGTGTTTCTTTAAGAATCTTTAAGAGTACATCTTTTGAACCGGTTCAAAACTACATCTTGAACCTTTGGGAACTCTCTGAAGTTTTTAAAAATTTGGTGTAAAATAGGGAGAAGAAGGTTTTTCTTTAAAAAGTCCACACGAAACCGGTTTGATCAAAGTACAGTTTAAACCTTTGGAAACTTCTTGGACTCTGACGACGGAGTAATTGACTATAATTGACCGTTTAAATAGTGGGAGGGGCTAAATTGTTGGACCCCGCTGCCCCTGACGACTTCTCGGGGTGACTAACTACTTGTGTATAATTAAATTTTCCAATTTCAAATTATATATTTAAATTTTTTTTAATTTCCCAGCTAAATTTCCATAAAATCCAATCAGTTCAAACGCACTCACTTTAATTTTTTAACAAAGAAAATGGGAAGAAAAGAGAAGAAAAGTGAAAGAAGAATAGGAAAAGGAGAAGAAAAAAAAAAGAAAAGGGAGAGGAAAAGGGATGGGCACCGTTCCAAAAGTCAAAAACTTTGAAGCCCTACAACTCTTCGAAATGGGGGTCGAAGGTTTAAAAAACTTATGAAAAATTTTTTACTCAGTTCGAAATGTCCTCTTGTAAGTGTGAATAAGAAAAATTTGATTTAAGACTTTTGTTTTTAATTTCACCAATTTTTTTCTAAAAATTTTTAAAAATATAAAAGACAAACCCTGGATAAACAGTTCCAGCAAAAACATAACTAAACTGTACACGTATTAAATACATAAGTAAAGGAAGAACTGTCAACATTTGAAAGAGTAGAAAAACTCTAGCAATTGCACTAAGCATATCCCCACTTGCAAAATTGTTTAAAAAATTCTTTAAAAATTTTTTTAAATAAAAAACAAAATTTAAACAAACATCAGAAATACAATTGCGATAAGTTGGAAAAGTGGTAAAGAAGAATAGACTGATTATTATATAACAACCAGCTGAAAGAAAATAACCAATTAATAAATCACGAGCCTTAAAAATATTTTAGAAAATTAAAAAAACTTTTTTACATTATTTTCAGGATGTTTTTGATTTCGCAAAATTGTTAAAATAGCGTTATGAATAAAATAAGCTAATGCCAAAGTACCAGTTAATGCAGGAAATTTCCAATTAAAAACTGAAAATAAAAAAATAAAAATTAAAAGGTATTTAGTACATACGTTGTATATAATTCTTTGAAAGATGATTTGTAAAATCCAAATTAAATCCACATTCAGCACTTTTTATCAAAGTAAAACAAATTAAATAAACTACAGAAATTGTTCCAAGACCATTGAAACGCATAAAAAAGCCTGGAGAACGAAAATTCAGTAAAGGGAAGATACAAAATGCCAGTATCAAAGGAACACCACCCTGAAAAATAAAAATTTAAAAATTAGTCTTAAAACTACTAAAAATATGGTTTAAACCGAGGTCAGGAACGGGACGTGTTATCCAAAACCAGACTTTTCAATGAAATCTCACATGAGGGGATTTGCTTGCTTATGGGGGAAAATTTTCGACTGCCAAGGCATTCAACAGAAAAATGTGTTTACTGAAATTAAAAAACCTGTAATCTCCAAATCTTCTGAAAATTGCTCTCATTTTCTCCAAAAGATATTTTCGAAAATATACCACTTGGTGAAAGTGAAAGAAAATCGTTTGGAAATGCATTTTCAATTTGTTTAGGGCAATAAACTTTAAAAAATGCAAAAATATTTTTAATAAAATTTTTATAATAGAAATAACCATCACAAGTTTGATTAAATCCAATTGGCAATATTGAACTGTTCTGTTGAAGTGATTCTTGAAAAAGAAAGATTTTATCACAAAGGGTAAACGCGCTAAATTTGGGTTATTTCGTTGCGTCTTGTCTTTTCGTAATATATACGCTCTTGTGCCCATTTGATAAATCGGTTTTAAATTTTACTGACCTTTACATAAGAACCCTAATTTAACTTTTAACATAATCACGGACTCGACAGTAATTACTTTTATACGAAAAAATTATCATAAATACTAAATAGCCAAGAGAAAACAGTTAAATCCTTCAAAAAATAAACAAAACTAACCATAAATAACATTTCCAGTAAAATAAAGAAAATTAGACATCAAAACAAAGTAAAGAATAACACCGCCAACCAAAACCAAAACAGAAAAGAAAACAGCAAAATATTCCAACCATTTGCCCCATAAAAAACGACAAACATCAGAAAAATCAGGAGTTGAAGTTTCTAATGCTTAAAAGATTTTTTAATTTTTAACATAAATGTAAAATTAACTTAAAGAATTGGGACTTTCAATAATTCTATAAGCAGTGTAAAAAGCAATTCCAGCCATCAGTAACATAAGAAAAATTCCTAATACAAGACCGGCTTGTTGAAGAGCCCAAGGAACAGCTAACAAACTGAAAATGTGTAGAAATTTAAATATTTTTTTTTAGATTTTTAAAATATCCTTCTTTGAGTTAAAAAAACGTTAGATATTTTTAAAGTTATTTTTTAACAATTTTTTTAAACAAAATTAGCTAATTTAACTACCTTGTCCCAACCATTGTATTCCATATCGAAAATATGGTTACCATACTACTTTGTTTTCCATTAGAATCTTTAAATTCGCTGAATGGTAAAACAGAAAAAATAGAAGTTGGAATGACATGAATAGGCATTAACTTAAATTTTACAAATTAGAGAATAATTATTTTAAATATTTGTTTTCGGACTGTTTATAAAGGGTTAAAGGCGAATAGAAAGTTATTTCGAACCAAGGAAGAATTTTTGGAAAAAAAGAACAATTAATTTGTCGGCACTTATCTCTCAAAACTCAATTTAAAATAAAAAATTCTTACAAGATGAAGACCGCCAGGATCTAATCGATTAAAAAAACGATAACGAATAGCCATATTGTGATCTCGATTCATTACATCTCGTCTATTCTCTACTGGTATTGAGGAAGATAAAAGTGAAGCATTTGAATCACTTTGTGGTTGCACAAACAGGTAAGGACGGCGAGGCAAATTAACTAAAACAAGACTTCATAAACATTTTAATGCTTCTAAAGTTATAACCTGAACAATTATGTTCACCTCCAATATTCATTGGTTTTTGCACAACTTGACGATCCTCACTCCTAGTTAGCAACACATTGTCCAAACTTTAAAGATCAATTTCCAACTTAATTAGTATTTTAAAAAACCTTCTTGCAAAAGGCACACCTTCTTGTTCATTTTCTGGAAATCCTTCTAAACGAAATTGAGGAACACAGTTTTGATTGATTGTAGTAAATTCACCACTGAAAGAAGCCATAAGCAAGAGGATATTTAAATTTAAAGTTGTAGTAAAAAGCCAAATACGTATCAAAATCAAAACATACTATTTATATACTATCAATAAAAATAAATAAGTTAATGTCTGTTAGAAAAGCAAAAAACCTAAAAGGCATCTTTGCCTTTTACAGAGTTTTCTTATCTATAAGTAAAATTCATCATTAATTTTATACCAAAAAACGCTATAAACTCGCGAACGCTTTTTTCAATATAAAGATAGATACATTCATACTAAAATTTTTTGCATGAAAAATCGGTGGTTCGTCAGACTTATCAAAAAAATTTTGGTTAAAATTGCAATAACAATTCAATTAATATGCGTAATTCATAGATAATCGTTAATTATTTCATAATTCAACTTTTTTATGGCTAAATACTTCGAAAAAAACTGGATCAATTAATAGTTACTACGATTGATAAAGAAAAAAAATCCGAGAATGAACAAGGTTAATTGTTAATGTTCCAGCTAACGAAGTAAATATCCAGGAAAAAGAATATATAAAGATTACTAAATATAGGAATAGCTTTGTTAAACATATAAACAAATATCCTCCAAACAGAAAAAACTTTATCAATTATTTAATGTTTTAACAACAACAATAATAGCAATAGGCAAACTTCTCTGAAAAATTCTTCAAAGAAAATCCTCATTTAAGAACGTGGACGTTCCTTCTTTCCTCGGAAGAGCGCAAGCAAAGAAGTATTTGCTACCTTTACAACCTTAAAACGAACTCCAGGAATGTCACCAACTGCGTGTCCACTTCGACCGAAACCAGAGACAAGAACTTCATCGTTTTCCTAAGAAAATTTTGTTTAAGAAATTAAAACTTTAAACCTCAATAAAGTTAAGACATCCGTCGTTAGGAACGAAAGCTGTTATCTTCTTACTGTTCTTAATTAATTGAACACGCACACATTTGCGAATGGCAGAGTTAGGTTGTTTTGCCTCAACACCACTAAAAGAAATTTTATATTTGAGCTTTAAGAGGTGAAAAATATCGAAAAATTTTACCACTCACATTTTTTCAAGAACAATACCCTTTGCCATACAAGCACCTCCAAAAGGATCTGCCTTCCAACGTGTACCCAAATTAGTCTTCTTGTAGCGCTTGTCGTTCCAACGTTGCTCCTGACGATGCTTTTTTAGCTTTCTAGCCGTTCGAATACCTTTAGGCTTTCCCATTTTTCGTTACTTAATCTATAAATAAAAATTAATTTAAATAAAGCAAGTAAATATCAAACAAAAACAAAAGAGGAAATTTGTTGACCCTATCATTTAAAAAGAAAATGTAAAAGACAATAAGAAATATTTTATTAATTATGACAATTTGGCATTAATGTTAGTTTTACAGAATGTAATATTTACTACATTTAAATGTCCTTTTGTCAAATTTTAATAAAATCAAAATATCAAATAAGCATAAATCTTACAATTAGTTAATTAAGGGTTTTGCTGTTTTCGAAATATTTTTTTCCTTTAAAATTTTTTTAAAAATTTTTTTTGAAGATAATGACTGATGATAATATTTACAATCGAACCGATGAGGATGCTGTTGTTCTTTTTGATGAAAGTGATATGATTGAAATTAGTCCACAAACAGTAACTGATGAAAATCCTTCTGGTAATTTTTATTTTATTTTTAGGACATAATTTTTTTTAATTTTACAGAAAGATATATTAATGTAGAACTTGATGATAGTGAAGAGGCTCTAAGACAACGGTTAATCGAAAAGAGATATTGCAAAGAAAAACCGGAAGATCCGAATTTATTTAATAAAAATGAAATGCAAAATCTTGTTTGTGAGGTACCAGTTCATTCAAAATCATCAACAAATAAGAGGCAACGTATTGTTTGGGAAAAGAATGATGAAGATAATACTACTAAAAAGATGTTAATAAAAACTTTAAATTCTAATAGTAGCAGTTCAAGATCTGTACAAGTTATTCAAGAGGAGAAAAGTGCCCGAACACTTCAAATCCAAACTAATCAAAAAATTGAGGTTTCTATTTATTTTATTCTTATTAATTTACTTCGGTATTTAAATGTTGTTTTCTGTCTCATATTGTACTTTAGGATTATCAAAAACCTTTATCCTTTAATAGGTTGGTGGAAATTTTGTGGATATCTACAAGTTTATGGAAATTTCTTTTTGCTTTACACTATTCTCTTATTTAACAATAAGATTTATTTAATAAATGTAGCTTTTTATTTTAAAATTATAGAAACGAGAAAAGTCATCGTCATCAACTACACGCACTTCTGATACCTCTGATTTAAGAAAAACAGCAATTACTTCCAATCATAAACAAAAAGAAAGACAAACAGCCGACAAAATAGAAATTTCATCAAAGTCAAGTAAAAACGGAAATATCGATCCTTTACATAAACACAAGGAGAGACCATCTTCTTCCTCTAATGATCATTTACGTCATCACGACCGGCAACAACGTGAGAAAAAGCAAATTTCGGGTTTAAATAGAGTTGCTTCTGATAAATTTTTGTCTAAACGCGACGAACAAAATTTGAAGACGGCAAAGAAACCAAAAAATTCGGAACAAAAAAAGACACCAAAACTTGAGCAAAGTGAAGAAATCTGTTCTGTTGAAAAAATTCATATAGATAGTGTTAAAAGTTCGGAAACAATTGAAATTACTGACGTTATGAATGAACATGAAGATTTTTCTAAAATTAAAGTTAGAAGTGCTCCCTCTTCTCCTGGAAAATCAAAAAAATATTCAAAATTTGAAAGTAGTTCGGAAAGTGGTGAAGATTATGAAATAGAAGAGGATGGAAATAAAGAAGGGGAACCTAAAGGTTTGTTTTATATAATAAATTTATGGAAAATAGTTAATAACAAAAATATGTTTCCGTTTTTTCAAATTATAACTTTTAGCAGATATTTGAAAATTTTTTTAAAATTTTTTTAAATATTTTTTAATTTTAGATCGTTCCATTCCCAATAATGAAAATAAAATGGATGATTATGAATTTAATGAAAATGATTTTATGAATAATGTAGATGAACCTGTTGATATTCTTGATGATTTGGAAAACAGAAATTTTGAGGAACTTACAGAGGATGAAAAAGCTGTGGTTTGTTTTTGATCTTTATTTTTGATCTCTATTTTTTTAACTTTATTTTTTCTATTGTTTTAATGGGTTTATTGTTAGTCTAAAAAATTTTGAAAATTTATTTTAAGGGTTTTCTTTTATTAAGTTGTCACCAGAAAGATTAAAGCAATTAGAGGAAGCATATCAACGTCGTTTAAGAGCACAACTCCCCGTTTACTATCCAGGAATTTTTGGCTGTAGAAGTGTTGTTGAATATGAGTGTTTAAATAAAATATCTGAAGGAACTTATGGTGTTGTTTATCGTGCGCAGGAGAAGAAAACAGGTTCTGAATCTTTATATCTTAAAATTGAATTAATTTTTCCTAAATATTAGTGGATGTCGTATAAGATCCACCTTTTTGTGAATATTATTTTCAAGATAAAAATTTCCCATCTATTGGGATATAATACGTTATTATTTTTTAATTTAAGATGAAATTGTTGCACTTAAAAGATTAAAAATGGAAAAAGAACACCAAGGATTTCCAATCACTTCACTTCGAGAAATCAACATGTTACTAAAATGTGGAACACATCCAAACGTTTTAAATGTAAGGGAAGTTGTTGTTACCTCTAATGCTGAAAAAATATTTCTTGTAATGGAATATGTTGAACATGATTTGAAATCTTTAATTGAATTGATGAAATCCAGGCAAAAGAAATGGACAATACGTTTGTTTTTTATTGTAAGATTGTTTTTAAAATTATTTTTTGTAGCCCAAGTAAAAACTCTTCTACAGCAACTTCTTTCAGGAATTGAACACATGCATGACCGTAAGTTAATTTTTAAATTTATAAAACTGGATTATAATAACAGCTTGGGTCCAAAATACAAACAATCTTCCTAAATAAAATTTTTTTCTTTAGATTTCATATTAGCTAAGTTAGTTTTTTTTGTCAAACTTTATTTACAAAAAATATTTTTAAAATAAAATTTAATTTCTAGAGTATGTCATTCACCGTGATTTAAAAACTTCTAATCTTTTACTTTCGCATCGTGGTATTTTGAAGGTAATTTAAAAGTTATTTTTTATTCAAATAAAATATTTCAGATTTGTGATTTCGGTTTAGCCCGTGAATTTGGCGATCCACTTAAGCCGTATACACCAATTGTTGTTACACTTTGGTATAGGTAAATATTTCTTTTAAATTTAAAATTTTATTTTTAAAAATTAAAGGTCACCAGAACTTCTCCTTGGATGCAAAGTAAATTATTGCTTTCTATTTAAGATTTAAAAAAACTTTTTTAAGCTCTATTCAACACCTGTAGATATGTGGTCTATTGGTTGTATTTTTGGTGAACTTTTAAAAATGGCAACATTATTTGCTGGCAGAACTGAGATTGATCAAATGCAAAAAATTTTTAAAGTTTGTGTTAAAAATAAAATTTTTAATTTCAAAAAAGTTTTTTAAAGGAATTGGGAACACCAAATGAACAAATTTGGCCTGGATGTAGTTCTCTTCCGGGAATGAGGAATTTAAATTTTCCTGAAACTCCCTTCAGTCAATTACGTCGAAGCTTTTGTTCTGAATTACCTGATGATGATGGATTTAATTTATTAAATAGGTACTCTTTTTAAATTTCTCAAGTCAATATTTTTTCGAAAAGTTGAATTCTTTCAAATATTTTTTTATAATTTGGTTTCTTTCTTCAATTTACAGTTCAAAATTAATTTAAAATTTTTTACAGATTACTTGCATTGGATCCGAGTAAACGTTTTTCTGCCAATGAAGCATTAGAAAATAATTGGTTCAAAAATGATCCTAAACCTGCTCCACCATCTTCATTTCCAACAGTAAGAATTATTATCGTTAAATATTTATCTTTTTCTTTTATTTTACAAAAATTTCCCTTTCCCATAATTAAGGGAAAGATAAAAACGGATGGGAAAGCAGAAATAAAAATATCTATTCTCTTTGATTTCTGAATATTAAAAACAATTTTTAATAAGAAAATTACTACAATCTTAAAAATTTTTTAAAAATTTAAACAAAAATAAAGTCACTTTTATTTTTAAAGCATTCTAATTTTTTTTTCAATTTTTAGTGGCCGGCTAAAAGTGAGCACAACAAAAAGCCTCCAAATGAACCATCTGCCCCAAGGAAACCTATCGCTGGATTTACACTTAAATTTGATGCGCCAAAATTTTGATTTTTAGATTATATTTTAAAAAATGGCAAAATTAGCCCGTTTATTTATACAGGGTGCGGCAAATTTAGCGCCGACTTTGTTCTGGCTATAACTTTTTTAATTTTAAACGAAAATTGATAATTCTTTTTTTCCTGGATTCCCAACGCTTTAGGAAACTTGTTGATATAAAAATCTTTTCTAAATTTTATAATTAAGTTTGATTAATTTTCTATCAAATTTCGAGCAAAAATTTTTGGATAAAATTTGGCCTGGATTCAAGGCTATTGTTTTGATGTAAGACTTTTACATATCATTCGAATCAGCGCTCCAATCTGATTCGAATGACGTCAAAATCATGTGTCTATCACATACATGGACCGAGATATGACTCTCTGATTGATAAATTAAAATAAATTTTGCAAATATAAACTTTTTATGTAAAATTTTCAAAAATGATTTTATTAGCTATTTCGATGCTCCTTATCGAGAGGAGTTGATTGGCACCAGAATAACTCGGATTGGATTATTTTGAACAAAGTTATGATCAATTAAACTTTGGCATGAAAAATATTTTTAGATTTTTCGGCTGTTCGGACTCGTTTTTCTTTCCTCTCAGTGGACCAAATTTTCAATATTTGATATCAACAAGTTTCCTAAAGTGTTGGGAATCCAGAAAAAAAAGAATTATCAATTTTCGTTTAAAATTAAAAAAGTTATAGCCAAAACAAAGTCGGCGCTAAATTTGCCGCACCCTGTACATTTTTAAAAATAAATTAAATACTTTTTATTGAAAAATTACAAAATTAATTTTTCCTTTTATCGGATTTTTTAAAAATATTCCTTGACTTTTATTTATTGAGACATAAAGTCGGGTCATGAAAACTTACGTTTTTATTGTTATATGTGTATTAATTTTTTAGCGCCCATATTTTCTTAATATTCGCTATGATCTCATTACATTACTCTTTCAGATTTTAATTTTTTCCAATCCTGAAAAAATTTCTTGCGATGACAAAAATTCAAAAAAATCGAACACGTAAGGTTCAGTTTTGTTTTATTGTTATCTATTGAAAAGAAAAAATAGAAGAGGAAGAAATCTAACAAATTTCTAGAGTAACTCTCTGTTTAAGCATTTATTTTATTGTGAATCGAATATACTTAAGTACATTATTTATAATCTTTCTTTTTTCTTTGAATATTTTATATAGGTTAAACGACCAGAAAGATGAAAAAGTCCTCCTTCCGTCCCTTCACCCTCCATCCCTTTTTTATACAACTTTACTCATTTTCTTAGATTCTCAGCAACATTGTTAACAGAAAAACTTTATTGGAATATTTTTAATTTTCAGATAAATTATTATGCACAGATTTAATTCTAAACTTAATGAAGAACGTGAAAAACAATATTGGGATTCAATCTTCTACCCTAATCGATTTTTAGAACCTTCAGGACTTTTATCTGCTCATTCAGCATATTTACTAAGAACGGGTAGGCATTTTAAATTTTATAAAAATTCTTTTTCCTTTAAAAATCATTTTTTCATCCTCCTCGTCACTGTCTGTCAATTTAAAAAAATATTTGAAAATGGAACGAGTTTTTAGGGATTTACCTCTTTTCATGAGGTAAATCATACACATTACCTCTATTTTTACATTCAGACTTTTAATGACAACTAATCGGCTTTTATTTTTCTGTAAAAAATTTGATTGACTTGTACATAGTTGTAGAAAGACATTTTGTTGATGAATTTTTTATTTTTTTCTTGTCTGAATTCTATCTTAATCGTTCCTTTCTTGCAGACTATTCTGGTAAAAGCTTTTCCGTTTTTGGTGATTTGTGAGGAAATTTTGTGTTTGTTTGTTTGCTTTTTTTGGCCGATTTTTTTAATTCTCAATTATTTTTCTCACTTTATCTCTTTATTCCTCAATATCCCTCCACCCCTACATACATAACTAGTCCTTTACTTTTTTTACCCCTTAATGACATTTTTATGTTCAACGTCAGCTTTCACATTTTATGCAAACAAAAGGCGTCCTTTGTTATTAAATAAAATATTTTTTTTCATGCGGACTTTCAATTAAGTAAACGCCTATTTAAGTAGTTGGCAGCTGCTAAATCGGTATTTCTTTTATATAAAATGTTAATTTTTGCTTTTTAATCTAGAAACAAATGCTATTTTGATTTTGACATTTTCTTTAAAATTAATGTTTTTTTCCTTTTGTTATTGAAAATGTTTCTCCTTTTGTTCCAATCAAAATAAAGTAGCAAAATATTAAAAATCAAAGTGAAAACTACGGATAAATAAAAATATTTTTTCTTATTTCGATGACTTTTAGCTTTAAAAAATATCTATTAAAATTAATTGAAAATTTATTAAAATTTATTGACCGTTAAAAATACAAAGTAAATAATAGTGATGTTCGGGTATCCCGACTCCCGACACCCGACTCGGGAAATTTCCCGAGTTTTTGGCCTCCCGATCCCGACCCCGACTCCCGATGGCAATTCCCGACTAAGTCGGGAAATTTTTACACCCCTAAGAATGGCTTTTTCTGATAAAATTTTATTTTTGAAGGGAAAAAATAAAGAGAAAAAATAAAAAAAGGGAAAATAAAATATTTAATTTTTTTCCCTGACAACTATTGTTGAGAGGTGGTCGAGTGGTTAAGTTGAGTGCCTAAGTTAATTTGATTGGTCTAGGTTCGAATCCGGGTTTGGAGTATTTTATTTAAATAATTTTTCCATCCAAAAATAAATGGTTTTTAACATTTATTTTGATATTAAAATTTTACAATTATTTTTTTCTATATTATAAACGTCAAAAAACTGTAGAAAAATTAATTTAGTCATGAATTTTCAAAAATTTTCGCCTGCGGCGCAGAAAATCGAAGAAATCATTACAAATTTTTCTAAATTTTGCTTGCAGCGCAGAAAATAAAGAATATCAGAGCTCTTAGCCTTGCAAAATTCTCAAAATTTTCGCCTGCGGCGCTGAAAAATGAAGAAATATGCCTTCTTGGCCATCCAAAATTCTCAAAATTTTTGCCTGCGGCGCTGAGGGATTAAAAATTTGTCTTCTTGGTCTTCCAAATTTAAAAAATTTTCGCCTGCGGCGCAGAAAAAGGATGAATCTAGCTCCTTGTCTTTCCAATTCTCAAAATTTTCGCCCCCGGCGTTGAAAATGGAAGAAATTTTACAGCTTGGCCTTCAAAAATTCTCAAAAATTTCGCCTGCGGCGCTAATAAGGAAGATGTCTGGCCTCTTGACCTTCCAAAATTCTCATAATTTTCCCTTGCAATGCAAAAAACCGGAATTTTTGGCGCCGAAGGCGCCAAAAATTTTTTTATTGTAAATTCCCGACTCCCGATCCCGACTCCCGAGGTCATTTCCCGACCCGACTCCCGTTTCCCGATTCCCGAGTTTTTTCTTCTCCCGAACATCACTAGTAAATAATTTGGCATTAAATATTCCATACTTTTGTATTTAACTTTAAATACCGTAAATGCTTAAATAATGTCCCTCTTTCAAATAATAACTCCCTTCCTTTTAATTACCCCCTTCAGCGAGAGATTGAAACAATGGGTAATTATATTAGCAAATACGTTAAAGTATGTACATATGTATTCGATTATTGTTGAAATAAACATCAAATATATTTGAGCTTGTACTTTAAGGACTTACTGTTAGAATGCCAAATAAATGGAAAAATTGCCAATCTTTATATTGATCGGAGTTTAGTTTTTTTCCTCGCAATCTTCTGAATTTACTTACCCAATATTCTATCCATATTACAGTTAGAGTTGGAAGAACCTTGAAAATTTGAATGAAGAAATCTAATGAATGCATCTAAAATAAATTGAGGATTTATAATAATTGTAGCTATCTAAAACAAAAATTAGTTTTAAATGTTTCCACGCTTTGTTCTTCTAATCTTTCAATACAAAATTTAAAATAAAAGTTAAAAAATAATTTTAAATAGTTTAGTAATTACTAGACTTCTTATATTTAAATCTTTTACCACAATTTAAATTATGTCAAAAATATTTTTAAATTCTGTTAGATAATCCAAAATATTCTTTTGAAAATAAAATTAACCTTAAAATAATTTTAAATAAAAAATTGGCAATTTTTGGAAATAATTTTGTTTATTTTTCATAAAAGTTTTCTTTTCTTCCCGAGAATTTTAGATTCATTATAGGGAGTTTATTTAAAGAAAATAATTTGTAGATGGAATTTTGTAAGTTAAATTTGTAAGTTAACTGTAAAGTAACCCCCCCCCTTCTCATTTTTTCAGATTATTTTTAAGAAAAAAATTAAATTTGATGATAATAATTTTTTCAATAATTTTTATTAAAAATAAATTATTAGATTAAAAAAAAAGATAAAAATTAAAAAAAGTTTATTTAAGAGAATCTTCTTTCATTAAATTCTTTTTTTATTTAAATGTTAATTATTTCCTAACAGATTTAATAAAATTTAAATCAGAATTAATTAATTTCAGTTAGGAATAATTTTTAAAAATAAAATACAAAATTCTGATTTTTATTTAATCAAAATTCAATTTCTCTCTCATCTTCCCTCCCTCTTCTACTTAATTAAAATGTCAGAATTGTAAAATAATTATCGGCTGGTAGTAAAGTAGGGATGGCTGGAAGAAGAAGAAACAAAAATAGGAAAAATTTTTTTATTGATTTTTTTGCATATTTTCCTTTTTTGATTCACTCATTTATTTTTTCTTTTTTTTCCACAAAATGCCGCCGTTACTTTTTTACTTAAAAAAATAAATATTTATACCTAGTATTTTACTATTTTAATTCTTAGCCTTTATAAATTTTTGTGTTTTCTTTTTTTTTTTGTTTTTTTGTTGGCATCTAAATAAAGTAAGTAGCTTTTAAAAATGAAACAAAGCAAAAAAAAACAAAATTGTGTAATGCTCTTGAGTAAAACACAAAAAAACTTTTTTGTAAAAAATAAAAAAAAAATATTCTTTTTTTTTATTTAAAATTACTAATTAAAATAATATTAAAAAAGGATTTATGTATGTATGTAGAAAATTAAAAAAATATTATATAGTAGCGGCAATATGTTTAGAACAGAGGTGTTCGAAACAAAAAAATCTTCGAAAATCGAAAGAAATCCAAAAATATCGAAATCGAAAATATTTTTCAAAATCTTAGAAAACGAAAATCGAAAAAAAAATTTTTAATAAAAAAATTGAAAAATAAATTTTTGTTATGTTAGGGCTCAGTTGGAATTTTTGCTTGAACTTTAAGGAATTGGGGAACTCTAAGGAAACTTTAGAAACACTAATGTTGTTCAAAAATTTTTTTAAACAAAATTGCAAATTTATATTTTATATTTAGTAATTTTAAGTTTTAATTTTCAAAAAAAAAGCCTACATATTTTTTTTACCTAATGATTTTTTTTAAATGTTGCGCATACACACAACATAATAACAAAATAAAACGTTTTGAAATTTTTATTTAATTAAATTAAAATTTAAAAATTTTTTTTATATATTTTTGTTTATTTTGATTTCAAAAATAATTTTTTTTGAATTTATTTTTAAAAAAATATTTATTTATTTATCCTTGTTTTTGCAGCAATTTCTAATCCTTTCTGAGAAAAACCCTTCTTCTGCCTGCCCCTTCTCTTTTTTAAAATTAAATATTTCTCAATAAATTAAATAATTTAAAATATACATATAAATATACCTAGTTTTTAAACATTTTATTTAAAAGATTTTTTTATTTTAAAATTTTTGTAATTTTTTTATTAATTCTTAAAATTTTATTGATCTTTTATTGTTTGTTTTTATTCATTTCTTCCAACATCTGTTGTCTCTTTACTAGTACGAGAATATTTTAATTACTTTAGAATAAATTAAAAATATATTTTTGGGTAAAATTAATTTAATAAATATGTAATGTTCTTTTTAAATTAAATATTTTAAATAAAAATCAATTAATTAATTAACACATTTATTTATTTATTTTTACACATTCTCTCTTTTATTTTTCCCCGGTTTCTAGTTAATTAAGAAGATTATCGATATATTAATTAATCATTCTCTCTTTTTTAAATAAATAAATAAATATTATATTTCTTCTATATTTAAATCAAAAAAATTAAATTTTTTTATAATTAATTAATTCCAACCATTTTTTAAAAATAAATTATGTAAATGTATCAGATTTAAATTATAAAAGAATACCGCCGCTATCTTTTAATAAAAAAAAAGAAAATTCAAAACAATTTTTTTCAGTAAAAGCATTCTTTTATTTACAATTAACTTATTTTGATCTTCTTTTCCTCCAACCTTTTGTTAAAAATGTATTTTATTTAAGTTTATTTTTCAATCAAAAAATAGATTTAGAGGTATTTAAAGTATATTCTTTTAATTGTGTATATTTAAATAATTGTGAAGACCACCAACAAAGTTTTTGTAATTTTTAAATAAAATTGACAGAAAGTAGTGGTGACCTCTCTTTTTATTTTAAAAGTTTTGAAGAAAAGAATTTAATATCTTTAATCCAAAAAATTTATTTAAAAATTTTTAAAATTTTAAAAATACAATGGTAGATAAATTTATTCAATTTTCATATAAAAAAAGATTTGAGAAAATTTTACTTTTCTGGTTATAATTTGGATGAGAGGCGTCCATTCTTGTTTTTTTTTCTCAAATAAAGATTTATCTATTTTTTTAATTAAAAATTAAATTTATAATTTAAAATTAAATTATTTGTGACTAAATACATATATTTTTATAACAATTTCTTTAATTAATTACCCTCAACACCTGTTTAATTAATTTAATTCTCATTTTTCTTAAAACAAAATTGCAACAAATAAAATAACCCTAATTTATTAATTTTTTAACCGAAAATTTGTTTTTAATTTTTTTTCAATAATTCAACCAAAAATAATATGTACATAGACGGGACTGATCCAAAAAATTTTTTTTATTTTTTTCCACTCCAATTAAAAATTTTATTTTGGAAAGAGAAAAAGTTGCGAATAAATTATAGTAATTATTTTTGACGATGAAATTTTGTCGATTCTTTAATATTTATGTAGTATGAAGTAATAATTATTTTGTGAAAAATAAAATAATTTTTGGATAAAAATATTTATTTATTTTTCGATATTTGAAATGTATTATGACAGGCAAGAGTATCAAGGCAAACATAATTTAAAAAAGAATTACCTCATTTTTAAAAGTTTTTAAACCCCCGTTCTCTTTAACACATTTTTTCTAATAAGTTAATATTTTGGAAATATTTTTATAATTTTGTTTTTTACTTTTTTTTTAATTTAATTTATTCGTAATGAAATTTATTTTTTTATTTTTCAGCCAAAATATTCCCCATTAATCACAACGAAGGTGAGGAAGGGGGAAATAAATTTATGTCTTCATTGCATCACAAAGTGACTGTCTCGAATACATCTATCAAGATTTGCAATGATGACAGAGAAAATGGCAACAGCAACAACGACTTAAAAACGGCAGATGTTAAAAAAGAATTGGCAACAACAACTGGCATTTTTAATAACAAAAATATTCAGCAACCTTCTACAAGTGGGAAGAATTTTGCTGAAGAAGAAGATGATTGTTTAATTGTTTTTGAAGCTTTAAATAATACAACAAAATGTTCTTCTAAAAAAGAAAATGAATGTGGTAGAAGACAAATAAAAAATGAAGAAATAACGGGAGATTATTTAAAGAAAATATTAAAGGAAGAAGAAATGAACGAAGAGAGTGGAGAAGATTTGTGTTCACTTGAGTGTATAGATGAAGAGGATTCTAATGAAGATTTT
The DNA here is from genome assembly GCA_963681835.1 of Meloidogyne enterolobii. Taxonomy (NCBI): domain Eukaryota; kingdom Metazoa; phylum Nematoda; class Chromadorea; order Rhabditida; family Meloidogynidae; genus Meloidogyne; species Meloidogyne enterolobii. The sequence continues at coordinate 475,880 of CAVMJV010000023.1, forward strand.
GATTTGAGAGATATGGATTTAAGAGTGGAAGTAGGGGAAAATGATTTGGAAAATATTCAGAATATTTCTAATAATGAAGAAAGGAAGGAAGATGAGGAAGAGAAGGGAAAGATGATAAAAGAAGAGAAAGAAGAAGTTAATGAAGAGAAAAAAGACCAGGAGAATGAAGATGATGAAATGAATGATAAAAAGAAGGAGAAAAGAAGAGAAGAGGAAAGATTGATTAATGAAGAAGGGGAAGAGGATATGGAAGAGAAAATTGAAGATGAGGAAATAAATGAGGAAGGAAAGAATTCTAATGAGGATTTTGATATGAGGGATATCTATTTTAAAATGGAAGTTGGGGAAAAAGAGTTGGAAAATAGTCTGAATTATGAGGAAGAAAAAAAGAAGGAGAAGAATAAGGAAAGTTGTGGAGAAGTAAAGGAAGAGACTGGAGAGGGAATAGAAGAGGAAATGGATGAAAGAGTGGCTGATGAAGAAGGTGATGAAGAGGAAACGGAGGAAGATGAAGAGACAAATAATCAAATTAGAGAAGAAGGAGGAAGAGGTAATGAAATAGTGACTAAGGAAGTAGAAGAGGAAGAAGAAATAAAAGAAGATGAGAAAATGGATGACGAAGAAACGGAGGAGAATGAAGAAATTATTGATGGAGTAATTGAAGAAAAGGCTGAAGAAGAGAATGATGAAGAAAGGGACGAAGAAATGGAGGAAGAAGGAAAAAAAGATGATGCAGAGAATAAAGAAGAAAAAATAGAGGAAGACTTGAGTAAGGACGAAGAAGAAATTGGTGAAGAAGAAAAGGATTATGTAAGCAATGAATTAAAAGAGAAGGAAGAAAATCCTTTTACGACCAGCGGCAAAGCACAGAATTTTGAGGAAAAGGAAAAAAGACAAGAGGAGGATCGGGTCAAGGATAATAAACTTAAAGAAGATGAATGTCTTAGAGTTATCTTAAAAGGAAATACTGATTCAAAGGAGAAAGAAGAAAAATATAGAAGGATTTTAGAAGAAATAAGAAGCAAAAAGCAACGGGAAAAAGACGAGAATAACAGAAAAATGGCTTTAAATGAAGGAAAAGAATTGCCAAAGGATAGTCAAACGATATCCAAGAATAAACATTTAACTTCCGTGGATGTTCAAAAAATGTCTGGAGATATTAACAGAATGAATGACTACACTCAGAGAAAATTTGAAGATGGACAAAAATCTTTTGAAGATAATATTCCATCAACATCTAATGACAGTTTAACAACATCCGAAACTATCCAATCAACTAGCAATCAACAACTACAAACTCCTAGACATGTTCGAGCATCATCAGTTGATGTCTCTTCACCATCCGAAAATATCCAAACAATCTCTAAACACGAACGAAAATTATCTAACGAGATTCCTTCAACAACATCCACAAATATTCAAAAATCTAAAAACTTTAAAAAACCTCGAATTGACAACAATTTAAATGAAATTTCAACAGAAACTCCTCTACAACGAAACAAAATTAAATATATTCCATTAGGCGATTTAATTGTTAAAGACCGTCGATTGGAAAAAGTTGATTATTGCATAAAAGCAATTAATTGTGCAAAAGAAGGGGTTTTATTACCAAAATTTAAAATTAATAATTTAATTAATAATTCTGATAAAAAAGAAGAAGAAAATAATGAAAAAGAAGAGGAAGAAGAAATTAAAAATTCTGATAATAATAATAATGATGAATCTACACCTATGGAAATTGAAGAAGTTGGGCAATCATCTAATGAAGGCAAGTCTTTTTATTTTAAATTAATGAAAGGGTGGAGGAAAGGAAAGGGAATAAACTTTGTAAAATAAATATATCCAAAAAAATTAAAGTTCTATGAGATCATTATCACAACATTCTTTCCCTTTTCATTATAATGATTGGGGGAGAAAAGTGTGTAAAATATTGTCAGTCCTTTTTTATAAATTATTTTTCTAAACTTTTTGATCAGTAATTTTTTATAAATTATTCTGAAAGTGTAAATTGTATTTTTTGATATTCTTTTTACTAAAATTAATTTCTGTAGTTAAAATATTTTTAAATTATTCTAAAAAAATAAAAATATTTTAATTGACTGAATGGAGTTATTTAAATGCTTTTAAATAACGATAAAAAAATTATTTTTGATTATTAAGTGATTGACATACTAAATTTATTTTTTTTTATTTTTTTAAAAGAGAAATACATAATTATAGTAATTTAATATTTATTTTTCTTCTCTTTTTAATTTTAGTTTAAATGTTTTTTACTAACAATAAGGATAGTTAAAGCACTAATTATTTATAAAAAACAGTTAATTGGCTAGTTTTTATTTTTTGTATTATCAAGTTTTAAAATAAAACAAAATACCATAGTACCTCCAATTGAATTCCTCCACCATTTGAATGCCCCTCTAATAGAAAACTCCTCTGGAGGCTGATTAAAAAATCTTCGATATCCCCTTATATCCGTTTTAATCCCTAAATATAATCATTTTATTCGGTACCCCTCTTTAATAAGCCCAAAATCCCTTGATATCAGTTTGAGTATGCAGTTCCTTACATAAATAAGAAAAGAGGTACTTCACTTGGTCTTTTTAAAGTTTGTACCTTGGCAATTGGTAGGTAAAATTTTCGGCAATAGGTAGATAGAGTTCAGCTAACTACTTTTTTGTGTGTGCCAACAGGCTTTAATGAAATTATGAGTTAAATTAATTAAAATACACGGATGCTAAAGAAGGAATGGGGTAGGACATTTTGGGGATTTTTATTTATTAGGGCATTTGGGGGGGGTATTCATTAGGACATTTTGGAGGGTTTTGTTCATGAGGAAATTTTGGGGCGCAGACATGGTGCAAAATATGACAAATGAAGAAAATTTGTAAAAGATAGAGCGAAAAGGTCAAAAATAGGCAGATGCTTTATAAATAAGGTATAACGACTACCCTGGGCGGAGCTAAACTTTTTTTGTCATGCATAGGAAAATAAAATTAAACTTTATTGTTATCAAACAGTTTGATAAAATTGTGAGATATCCAATAAAAATTATTTTTAAAAAATTACTAAAAAATTTTTAAAAATTTTTAAAAATTATTGTAAGTAAATTGTGCAAGAGCGTGTAGTCTGCAGCTGAAACCTTTTATGTGATGAGATCCTACTAACAAAAATTATTTTCAAAATTAAATTAAGGGGCCTTTTTCTCAAAGAATTTCTGTTTTGGAAGTTCTTTATTTTCAAAATAAATTTTTTGGCGAAAAATTTTGGCATTTTATGAAAAATAAGGAAAAAATAGAGAAACATTGTTTAAAAGAAAGATTATAGATAAAAACATTCCGTAAGAGTAGTATTTCTGTTTTTTGCAGAATGTGTCAAATATGAGCTGGAAAAAGCCAGCTAACATAAGAAATACATCCTAGAAATAGCTAACATAACATAAACGTTTACTTTTTTTGTTTTATTGATTATATTCCCTTAAACCTGCAAAAATTTTTATTTTCTCACATAATTGTTCTGATATTCTTTAGTTTTTAGGAAGGTTAACAGATTATAATATAAATTAAAAGTTCACTGAGTGGCATTCCTTGTAAAAGACTATAAAAAGTATTTTGTTAGAAATATGTAAATGATATTCATTTCACTTACGTTTCCCCCCTATCTTTTTGTCGATTACTATACTTTTTTTAAAAAAGGCTATTTTAATTTTTTGAACGTTTTATGTATCTTGTTCATTATCGAATAATTTAATCTATTTTTTTTTTAATTTTTAATCACAAATTAATTTTAGATATATTCTTTAAAAATTATTCTCTTTGATTTTAAAAAATGAATAATAGATATACTTGTCGTAAGTTTTGAAACTCTTAAAATTAGTTTTTAAATCCTAAAATAAATACAATTTTTGAAATCAAAAATTTCTAATTAAAATTTTTTATTTTAGGATTTATTCGTACAACAAACTTTCCGCAATTTGAGCGACAATATTGGGGTAGTGTTGGAAATGTTTGGCATCCACCACCTTATCCACCGCCGTTAGCGCATATTAGACCTAATCATCAACCATTTGCTGAGGACACTTTTGCTTCGAACCAAAATAATTTTGTGTATAGAAGTTTTGATTCTCAACCATCGGGAGGTATTTTAATTTAAATTTTATTTGTTATAGTAAGCTTTTTGGAAAACATTTAGTTTAAACTTCTCGTCTTTTTGCTAGTCAAATATTTTTTTAATGTTTGAGCATAAGTTTTTCGTAAAAATTGAACTTTAATTAAAAAACAAAAACTGATTCTAATTTATTTGACATGATTTGTATAGGTGTTCTTACCTAAAAATATATTTAATAAAAAGAAGGGTAATTATATGTAAAATATTACTTTATTTATTCTGTTTATTTTTCTTTAAAATGGATGACATATTTTTTTATATAGTTTGTTTTTCACTTTCAGATATCGCTGGAAATCGTGTGAATGTTGGAACTAGTTCTTCTGTTGCTACAAAGGCTACAAAGGTATATTTTAGCTTAGTACTATTTTAGAAGTTTACCCCTAAAGGCCTACATCCTTTCGGTGTCGAAGGCGCCAAAAATTTCGATTTTTAGCGCCGCATCGTTTTTTGGTTTCTCCGGATATCCCTATTAATTCCGCTAAATCCCTTTTAATCCCTATCAGCTCTCCGGATTAACTTGTAAAGAACTAAAAAATGGTACTGATAAAAAATGTAGGCATTCAGGGGTGTAGGCCTACGTTCAAGAAACATTAAGGGTATAGTTCTTCAGGGTTGACACCTATTTCAGAATTTCTGGTAATAGTGTCGTTTCCAATCCCCCTTTTTTCGTCCCCGATTTTTTACCCTATACGGAGTGGCAAAATTTTCCCTTTTCTTCCATCAAATTTGCCTTTCTATATTTTGCCTAAAAACAATCAAAAAGATTAATTTTTTATTCAGTTCTTTCACAAGGATAAAAAAGTGAGACATGATGATATCATACTTTTTTAAATATCACAAATTAATCTTTTTGCTTGTTTTTAGGCAAAATATAGAAGCAAATTTGATGGAAGAAAGGGGAAGATTTGACCATTCCATACAAACATAGGGTAAAAATTGGGAAGGAAAAAAGGGGGACTGGAACGACACTATTACCGAATTTCTTCCGGTGCAGCCAAAACTTGAATTTATTTTTTTAGTTAACTCAAACAGAATTGTCTTATCCAAAAGATGAAATTCTTGAGACTAATTTAAAGAACAAAACAGACGAAATAACAAATTTACGTTCGCAACTTTCAAAAAAGGAGGAAGAATTAAATCATTTAAATTCATTAGAAACTAGCAACAAAACTTTGAAAGATAGATTGGAGTCAAAAATTAAATTAGTAGAGGAATGTAAAAATCATATGGCTGAAGATGGTGAAAAGATTAAAAAATTGGAGAAAGAAGTTGAAGAATTAAAGAAACAAAATTATTTGCTTGAATTGGAAAAGAAAAATAATAATTCAAAAAAGGAGGCAAAATCTCCAGCTTTAATTAAAGCTGTAAGTTTTTAAAATTTGAAAAATTTTAAAAATATTTTTAGGAAGATGAAATTAGACAATTAAGAAAAGACACTTCTGAGCAACGCAGAAAAACTGAAAATGCGAATGACCAGTTAAGAAAAAGTGACGAACATTGTAAGAGATTAACTGCCGATTTAAAACATCAAAAGGATCGTTATGATGAATGGAGGAAACAAACAATAAATAATCACAAGAAGGAAATTAACGAAGAAATTAATAAAATTAGTGCTCAGTATAAAATTGAAATTGAAAGGATTTCTGAAAGTTTTTCTGTGAAACAAAGCAATTCAAATGCTAATTTGAAATCTCAACTTCAACTTAAGGTATTTATATTTTTTAAGATTTGTCTGCGAAAATATTTGTTTCCATAAAATTAATGTAACCGGTAATTTTTCTTTATATTGTATTGATATATAATAAAATCATATTTTAAATAGAAAAAACAATAATCCCGATTTATATTTTGAAGTGTTGGAAACGAATATTTTCCCGAAAGCTAAATTACGTGGGTCCTTTGTTGGGCACTCTTATAGCAAATTAGTTAATTATTATAAAATTTTAGAATTTTTTCTTTTAGGAATTTGAAATTGAACGGCTGAAAGCTGAAAATTCAGAGGAACGTAAAAAGTTTGAAGGTGAGAAGCAAAAGGTTTTGGACAATTATAAGAGATTGGAAGAAAATTTGAGAAAAACCCATGCAGAAAACCTTGAATTACAACAAATAAATAATAGCAATTTTGAAGAGTGGAAGAGGACTGAATTGAATCGGCACATTAATGGATTTAATATGGAAATTATTAGAATTAAAGAGGAATACAGAAGGGAAATGGAAGTGAAGGACCAAAAATTAAATCAAAGTTTAGAGAAGGAAAGGCAGACTGATAAGAAATATTCAGAATTAGTGGAGGCTGCAGAAGAATTGAAAAAATATGTTTTGGGAAATATAGAAGAAATACAACAACAAAAACAGGGGTCAAGTAACCAAATTATTCAAGAAACTCCATCAGAAATTAAAGAAAAACTTGAGAAGGAACATTCAATGAAAATGAAAAATTCGTTGCGCGACATTTGTGAAGAGGTTTAAAATTTTAAAAATTATTTTTCTGAATAATTGTTTAAATTAGGGTTGTTGTCGACCGGTTTTAAAACCGGAATTTTTGAAATTTTTTGCCAAAAATTAACCGTTTTTAGAAAATTTTAAAAACCGAAAATTTGTGAAAATGAGTGATTTATTTAAAATTCCCCCAAAAATAAACCGGTATTTGCATAAAACTCAAACCGAAGACCGTATTTTTAAAATTTAGATTAGCCGAAAACCGAGGGTACCGGTTAATAACCGGTCGCCAACAACCCTAGTTTAAATATACCTAATTATTTAATTGATAGTCGGAAATTTGGGGTTTTTTATAATTTTAAAAATTAGAGTCCTTTTGTATTTCAAGGCCAAATAGTGATAAATAAAATTGAAAAAAAGTTCAGTATTTTTGATTAATTTTATTCAATTTTTAGCAACATCGAATTAAACAGAAAAAAGGGCAATTAGATTCAGCGATCTTAACTCAACAATGTGTTAATTGTACTGCTCTTAAAATCGGTATAGAATTTTTTTTTAATTTTATTTTATATTTAATTATTGTTTTTAGCTTTTACTCAAATGAATCAGAAAGTTGAAAATTGTTTGAAAAGTGGATGTGAAATTTGTAGTGGAAATCGTTCATTAGATTCTTTAGATTCTCAATCTTCTATCAATTCTTCAAATAATCATCCTTCTCCAAGAACCCCACCAAGAAATAAAGACGTTAATTTACGTGAAAATAGAAAAAGGTTCTGTTTTCATTCATTGTTAAATTCTTATTTTGTTAACATAAGTATAATGCGGTTCTCTAAGCTTTAGGACTTTGTTTGAACATTTGTGGGGCTAATCAAAAATCTTAAAGGAAAACTACGATTTTTTTTATTTAAGTTTCTCTATTAATTTGCTATATTTTTAGTCATTATATAAACTATAGTATCTAACAAAAAATTAGTTTAAAAAATACATTTGATTTTGTTTTTTTTATTTTTCAGAAACCAACAAGGTCAATTAAAATCAAATAATCCAATAATTACAAATAATGATTCCTTGCAATCTGCTGGTCAAATATCTACAAATCAAGTTTTTAATAATTCTAATGATACTGGTCGTCAAACAGTGGAGAGTGCTACTTCAAGTTTGGTTTCAATGACTCCATCAGATCCTCAACAATTGGAAATTACAACGTTTCTTTTTAACTGAATTTTTAAACGAATTTATAATTAATTTTAGAGTAATCGAGAATGTTAAAGAAGAAATGGAAGAGGCTGGACTTGATGCGCAGCTTGAACTTCAAAACAAAAATCTTGAGAATAATATGCGTTTTATTCGTTCCAAATCTGTCGCTGCTCTGTATTCACCAACAACACAAACATTTCCAACAATGGTTGATCAAGGAAATATTCAAACATCTTCTCGTTTGGAAGATTTTGTCAATCCACAACCACCACCACCATCATATTTACAAGCAAATTCTGATCTTCGATTTAATCAACAATTTAATTCCATTGGGAATACAACTAATCAAGTATTCACTCAGGGACAACAAAATCAGAATTTACAGCAAGTATGTCAAAATACACAGGCAAGTTTAATATACTTATATTTATCACAATTGTTGGGGGTTTTCTGACTATTTCTAATTTATTTATTTTTAAAGTTGATTTGTTCTTCTTCTGCACAACAACAGCAACAACGTCAAGTAATATATCAACAACCAATAATTCAACAACAACAACAAAATCAAATTGCTTCAAACATTTCTTATATTCCATCTCATCCTTTACTTAATAACCAACACAATCAACAGATTTTACAACAAAACAACCATCCACAATTTCAAAACAGACCAACATCTCAACAAAATATTCAAAATTACTTGAATCAAAACGTTAGTGGATTTCCTTTAAATTCTGCTATGCAACAGTTATTTCAGCAACAAATGAATTCGCAACAACAGCAACAAGTCCGCTTTCCACAACAAACATTCAATCAACCTCAAAATCCAGCAAGACAAGCAAGACGTCTTAATGATCCGAGAATTCAAAGTTCGGATATGTATGCTTTTTTGAAATTATTGGAACAACAGCAACAATCTCAATCACAACAACAACAACCTCAGGTAAATAATCCGCAACAAATGCTTCAACAATCTTCAACGGGGAAAAGTAAATCAAAAAGGAAGAAATAAATATTTAATTTATAAAAGTGTTTAATTATTATTATATCCCAGCTTTGCAATTATCTTTACTTAAAAGTATTCTTTCATTTTTGATTTAAAGATATACACGTAGTAGTATATCTCTTTTTAAATTATTTTATATACAAACAAAAAAACATTGATTCATTTTATTGGGATTAGACTTGGCCAAATTTAATTTTAATTTATATTGGGACTGTCTAAAAATAATCAAATCTCTAAATTTGGCCTAATCCCTACAACTATTGTTGTTTTTATGAGTACTTTTGTTTTAATAAATTTATTTTTTGTCTTTACTGATGATTAGGGACAGCCAAAACATGCAAATGCATGTTTTGTATGCGGATATGCCTTGAAGTGGGAAGCCCAAAAATGGTGTTTTTACATAGGTACGAGCACTTTAGGACCCGGTTCTTAATGCATATATTTGCATATTTCGACCATTTCGTGCATATTTGCATATTTGTGCATATTTTGGCAAATTTTGCATATTTTGGTCCATATTTAGGCATTTTTTGTAAAATTTTGCCAAAAATTGACCAAAATTTTGAAATTTTTTGGTCAAAAAAAATTTTTTATGAAAATTTTTTGAAAAAATATTTTCGAAAATTTTTTGGGGAAAATTTTTTCCCGAAAATTTTTGCAGAAATTTTAAATATATTAAATCCTTTAGAAGTGTTCATAAAATGTAAAATTAAAGGCTAAATTAGTGTTTTTAAATTAAAATATTGATTTTTAAAGCATATTTTAACTATTTTTTGGTGCATATTTCACTGCATATTTTGGCAAATTTTGCATATTTTGATGCATATTTTGGGCTTTTTCGGTGCATATATATGCGCATATTTGGCAATTTTCCGTGCATATTTTGGCTGTCCCTACTGATGATATGGTAATACATATCTAAAAATTTTAGTTTCCCCAAGTAGTCGGTATTGATGCCATTTTTTAGGTTTAATGTTCAGCTTAGAACCTCTCCATCATTTTATTATAATCTTAGAATATTTTTTTCTTTCATCAATTTTTTTAATTTTAAAATATTTATATTTTTAATTTTCCTACTTCTAATGACTTGAAACTCTTTATAGTTTATTATTGTTTTAGCTGTCAAACTAATGAAGAGCGCGAGTAAGAAAAGAATAAAGAAAGAACACGTTTTTGGTCATAAGAGACAAGTTTTTGATTTTGAGCTGAGCGGAACTAAAAATTATATATTTTATAATAAACATAGCCACGAATAAAATAAAAAGCAAAGACTGATGTTTTTTGATAAAGCAAATAATGAGCAAAGTAATAAAACTCTGTGGGTGGATGCTTAGATGTTAAGTGTGAATTAAAATAAATTGATATTTTGATGGTTATTGTTGATAAATTAGTAGATTGTTGTTTAATATTTCCTGAAAAGAAGAGTAATTTAAATATTCCTCTCAAATAGGTAAAATTCCCAGATTCTGAAGTAGTCCAACTGTATAAAATTCACATCAGAGTTTTCAGCAATCTTCATTTATCCATTCCTTTGATTTTAAACTTTAATTTAAATTAATTTTAATATTTTTATTTTCTCTCTTTTTCTGTCTTTAATATACAACAAACAAACATTCCTTAACTTGGGCGTTATATTTAGGAAAGAAAAGGTTTTGGTAGATTTTGCGATTATACTTGCTTAACTTGATTGACTGGTTGCGCTAGAAAGAAGACGCGATTTTACTCTAAAACTATTCTCTTATCAGCATTACATCAAAAAAGATTTAAAAAGAGAACAAAAACAAAACCTGCAAGCTCTAAATTAATAACATAAATAAGCTTGGCTATAAATAAAGGGAAGAAAATAAGGACTTCCTTTTTCGTTGCAAACGTGCAAAAAACTTTTAAAATAAAAATAACCTAAAAATATTTATATTTGTTTTTAACAAAGTTTTCAATTTGTTTCGGGGTGGGATGATTGGCTGGGAGTTAGGTTGGAGTAGAGAGGGTGGGTGGGGGGGGGGTCTCTATTATTCATACTTAACTACAAAATCTCCTAATATGTACATAGTACCTCTTTACTAAATATTTCAATAAAACCCCTTTAATTTCCCTGCTCATTATTCAAAAGATCTATACGATAAACAAATAATATATTCAAGTTTGTTCTCATATTATTACAATCTTTGCTTAAAATCTATCTTTTACTTATTTTAGTTTCCCCCCTACATATTTACATTTCTTCAAATTTTCTATCGGCATTTCCGCGCTCATTCTTTTATTTATTTTTGATGCACAAGTCTGCGTCTGGTCACAACAATCTTTTTCTAGTTTTTAATCTCTATTAGATCATTTTCTTAATGATCAATATTTTAGAGTCTGTCATCTTTTTCTTTATCAAATCTGATATGTAGGTTTTGAATATTTTTTGACAACACCCATTAGCATTTGAGCTTTATTACATTGTCAAAGCAAATCTTAGTAAATATTTCTCATTTTCTTCTGTCTCCAGACCTAAAAGTTAAGGAATATCTCTCAAATAAGTAATAACTTTGGGTGATATTTAGGAATCGCCCAATTTTCATCTATCAGAATTTTCGCCACGCCATCAAAAAATATTTTCTCTTAAGAATAATGGAGGAAAATAATAATAAAAAGAAGAAGAAAAGAGAGAAAGAAGTTTTGTCAGTTTAGCACCTTCATTCAAACAATTTTCAAGTATATAGTAGAAGAAAATCGTCAAACACCTAAATAGGTAAGCAAAAGCCAAAATCACTACAAAATAGCTTTATTCTTGTGTTGCTTGCTCTCATTTTTGTTTGTTGGCGTTTTATTCCCCTATCTATTTTTTTTCTTATAAATTTATGTATTTTCTCGATTTTTTAGTACTTGCCCATACATATAATATATTCTTTCTAAGGTTTTTAGTATACTAAAGCGAGAATGTCTTTATATTTTAATACAAAATATTTATTTGTTCTCTTAAATTTTTTATATTAAATTCTGATTTATTGCCATAAAAAGCTTTAAATCAAAAACAAAATCACCTAATACGACAACTTTAAGAAGTTTTCCTAGTCTTTCTCTAGTAACTTTTTGGATTTTTAGAACGGAAAAGTCTCCTTTCGTTAACGGAGAGAAGTCTCCCTTCAGCAGTCTCACTTCAGCATAATATTAGAAAATATCAATTATAATTAACTAATAGGTATTTTTAAAAAATGGGGCTCTATTTCAGGGTGGGGTTTTATTTTCGGAAATACGATATTCTATGCCCTTTTAAGAAATCCTGTCTACTAAAAATTTAATTGTGTTAGATTTTTTATCAAAATTATGGGTGTTTAACGAATTGACAATGAGACAAAATGAAATTTAGAGAAAACTCGGTTCAGTTTTGAATTTTCAAAGAATTCTCACAATTAAACACTTTTTTCTTTCAAAATATCCGAGAGAAACCAAAATAGTTTTTGTTGACCTACTTTTGCACTTTAGACTAGACTTAAATATATATTTCTACAAAAAATCTTGATTTTGTTAGTTTGCTCTCTTTAGTATTTAAACCCAAAATATATTCTCATTCCTTTCGTTGCTAAAGTGAATTTTAGTTTTTATTTTGATAAAGAAATTGTATGTTTAATTGAATTTTTAGGTAAAATAGTAATAGGACTCATACAAGTAGGTACTTTCTTAAATTTTTTTACATATAGTGAAGCACCCTAAGGGAATGACCGATAGGCATCAGTAAAACGGAAGTTGCTTTTACACCATTTGAACTTGATTTAACATCATTTAATTCTTTCGTTTAATTTTCAGAATTTTTAAAATAAAATATGGTTTCAATAATGCGACCTGAACAAACTTTACGGCTTATTCAACTTTATCATTCACATTATCCAGAAATTGCTCGTAATAATCAAGATGCTGATGGACGGAATCAGAAATTACAAATGTGAGGAAAATTTTTTTGACGACAATTATATTTAATATTTTTTTCTAGGTGGGCAAAAATAACAGAAGAATTGAATATTCAATTTGATACTTTATTTACTGTTGAACAATATAAGAAGAAAGTGCAGAATGTTCAGTGTACTTCGAGGCAAAAATTATTTAGCGGAAAAAGGTCGAATCTTTTTATCTTACTACGGGGTTTTATTAAAAAACGTTAACAAAGAGAATGTTCATCCATCACCATAACTAATTTTTTTTAAATTTTAAATGGATAGTTTAACATTTAACAATAAATTTGAGCACTCGAATATATCTAGATTTAAAATAACTTCACTTTTTCAGTCTTTCAAACAATTTTCTCTCTTTTCAGAAATTTGGGAGAAGCAGAAGTTGAATATTTACGATTATTTGAATCTGACAAAATAAACGAAGAAACCCTCTATCTTAGAGCAAAAGGCCGTCTTGGGCCAATAAATAATGATAATATTAAATGCTTGTCTCTTCCACCTGGGGAGTTTGATTCAATAATTCAAACACCCAGTCGAGAATTGAGTGAAGGATTGGACTCGATTGATGGGGGGTCTTTTGATGGAATTAATAATGAATTGAAAATTAGGTAAAAGTTATGGAATTTTTAGAAAATATTTGAAATTAAAGATTGTATGAATCAAGAAAGTTGTTAAAAGGATGGAATGAGGAAATGACAACATTAAATAAACAACAAGAAAAGGAAACAACAATTATGGTAAGGGATGAAATTAATAGTAAAAATATAAATTCTGAAAATAATAATTTAATAAAAACAACAAATAATCAACAAATAGACTCTGCTCAGCAGTTTCTTCTTGCTTTGGTTAGAAAAAAATATTTTGAGATATAAAAAATCTCTCGGAAATTTTTTTTAGAAAATAAGATTTGATGAATTTAGAAGGATTGGAAAAAAAATTTAAATTTTGATGGGAATATCCCTCGTTTTCAGATCAGAAAAAAATTAATTTCTTTTATGCTTACGAAAAGAGTAATAGTCAAGTAAGGCTAAAAATTTAGACTGAAAATTAGGTGAGAAAAATAGTCAAAAATTTTTTTATTTATTTTTTGACATTTTAATAAATTAAAAGGCTGATACTGGAACTAATAAAATACTAATTAGATTTAATTATATTTTTTTTGAAAAAATGTAAAAAATTATTTTGATAAAATTTAAATATTTAAAAAAAAAACAGTTAAATGCAACTTTGGACAATGGGGGAAATGATAATCATGCAAATAATTTAATGGAAGAATCTTCAATTGATAAATTAGCTAATTTGGATAATTCAAAAAAGAAAAGAAAAAATTTAAATCAAAAGGAAGTAATGATATCTCCAAATAAAAGAAGTCGAAAATTGGAAAAGCCGATTAGAACTTTGGAAGAAAATATTGAACAAACGGGAATTTTAATGGTAAATATGGGGAATTTAATTAAATAAAAATTGGTTAAAATAAAAAGTTTTTTTTGGAATTTTAAGTTAATTAATTAAAAATTAAAATAATTATTTTCTTTACTCACTTACTTTAAATAATTCTTTAAAATAATTAATTTACAAAATTCATTTCCTCTTTAATTTTTAAAATTAAAAAAAGAAATTTTTAGGAAGAAGAAGGAATTACAAAAAATAATTTATTAAATAAAAATCTTCATCCACCGCCACCAACTACTAACAACAACAATCAATTATTTAATAATCAACAAAAATTAGAAGAAGAACAACAACCAAATACTTCAACAACAAATATTCAATTAAATAATTTACAATTTGAACAAATTTGTGGAAAAATTGACAAAACAAATTTTTTGTTAAATAAAATTATTGAATTAATTAATGAACGTTTACCTAAAAATAATAATGAAGGAATTTAAATTTAAGAGAATGAAGTAAGGAAGAAAATATATTTTATTTTGATTTTAAAAATTTATTTTATGTTGTACAAAAAGGATAGAATTTTAATTAATTAATTACAAGTTTTTTTTGAATATATGTTGGGAAGGAATTGGGGGGTTTTGGAGGGACCTTTTTGAGAAAAACTTTGAGAGAGAAATGACCTTTTCGAAAGGAGGTTTTGAAGACCCCCTTTTTGAAGGTGTTCTCCTAAAAAAGTTGAAAATAAAAAACTTTTGGGTTATTTATTTAGAAAAACTTGGTAATTCATGTTTGATTTAAAGACTACATATTACAGTTATTTTAATTTTTCAATTTTTGTTTGTTTGCTCATAATAAATCTTGCCAATAAATATATTTACCTCTAAATTAAAGAATAAATGTTAATTTTTATTTTTGTCTTTTATTAAATAACCACAAAATAACTTTAGCTCTACATATTCCCTCTCAAAATTAAATTCAAAAATACTGAACTATTTGCTAATTAATTTTTAAAAATTAATTAATTTTGCGAACTAAAATAATTTTTATTTTTAAAAGATTCTTTATCTTTTTATATAAAAGAATAGGGAGAGAGAGATTAGAATTAAATTACATTAATTTTTTTAACAAAAAATAAAAATCTTTTGTCAAAAAACTAACAGAAAAAACTAATCTAAAAATATATTTCTTGAAAGAAAAGTTTATTTTGATGTTTCTTTTTTTAAAAAATGTTTACTTTAAGAAATTTGAGAGGATTTATGTAGGTAATTTTTATTAAATTTAATTTAAATATATTAAATATTTACGTGGATTTTTTGTTTTTATTTTTTTAATTCTGTGAATTTAAAATAAAAAATAATTTTTTTTCTCAAAAAACATTTAATTTAGAGTTGTTGAGACTTTTAAAACTTTTCTTTTTAATTCTCCAAAAAATTTCCCTTTTAATTATTTACCTACTAATTATTTGTGTATTTATTTCCGGTCCTCTTATTTAATTAACTCTTCCACTTTACCCCCAATAAAAATATTGCCCACTTAAGTTGATAATCCGTCAATTACTTTTATTTATATATTTAATTCTGATTTTATTTGATTTCTGGAAAAGAAAAATATAAAATTAATTTTTTTGACTATATTTCTACAAAAATATATTAAGTAATTATTAGGGATGGGATTTATGTGGATTTCCATATTTTTTTCCTGAACGGTACACCTCAATTGAGTCCGCACGATTGAGTCCGCACGATTGAGTCCCCACGATTGAGTCCGCACGATTGAGTCCCGGCACGATTGAGTCCCCACGATTGAGTCCGCACGATTGAGTCCCCGTTGTATATACCTCAATTGAGTCCCCTAGATTTAATTATATTAAAAAAGATTAAGAGGGATATTTGGGGATTTGGAGGGATTAATGTTAATATCAGGGGACTTGTATGCGACATCGAGGTATCAAGATGGATATTGGTGAATATCAAGGGATATAAGTAGATTTAAGCGGGGATATCGGTTGAATTAAGGCAGATATCAACAAATTCGGAGAGATTAAGATGGATATTGTGGGTTTGGGGATTAGGAGGGATATCGAGAGATTTTTTGAATGACAGCTCATTCGAAAGTAGTGAGTCGAATGACACCAAAATCAACATTGTTGAACAAGTTCTCGCCGAGATATGGGGCTCGAAATGGTGGATTTTTTGGTGGAATTCCATGGGGAATTTTTGTTGCGAAACATTCGAATAAACAAAAAATAGCTCATTCGAAAGGGATCGACGAGATGAGTTGAATAAGAATAAGACCAAAATCAAGTTGATTGAATGATTCTGAACAAATTTTGACCAACAGAATCTTCGCTGGAAAAACTTTTTGTGCTGCTATGGAGGGTAGGGTAAACTATCTAAATTACGAACGTAAAAACTCCTTCCTAATTTCCGGACTCCGGCAGAATTTACCTGGATACGGGAGAAAATCAAAATGTGAAAAAAAAAATAAAAAAATATTTTTTAAAAATTTTATCAAAAAAATTAAAAAAAACCAAAGTCTAGCTTCAATTATTGTGCCAAAGAAGGGCCTTTCTTTCGTTTTTTGTTCTCCTAAGTTCACCACCTTCGTTCCTTCAGAAACTGTGAACTTGAAAATCGCCAGTCAGAAACTGACGAAAATCAACTAAAAAATTTTAAAAATAAAAACGAAAAACAAAATAAAAATTCCAAACCTTTTCAAATTTCCCATCGTTGCAGCCGTGGGATGAAGTCCGACACGTGATGAGCAAAGTTAGACCAACCTGAAATATAAAATCTAAAATTAAAAAATAAAAATTAAACTTTTACCTACACAAGATTCTCGTCCTCCCTCTCGTCCTCATTGAGAAAATTCAGTGCTCGGATGGACTTGAGTGGATGCTCGGTCAACTAATTAACAAAATTAGTTGCAAACCCCAAAAGAAAAACAAAAAAATAAAAAAAAACAATAAAAAAATCTAGGAAAATAAAAATTCCTACCGGGAATTTTTAACGGGGACTCAATTGAGGTATATACAACGGGGACTCAATCGTGCGGACTCAATCGTGGGGACTCAATCGTGCCGGGACTCAATCGTGGGGACTCAATCGTGCGGACTCAATCGTGGGGACTCAATCGTGCGGACTCAATTGAACTGCTCCGTTTCCTGAACTCGTTGGGTTCTGAAACGTCCAAAAAACATGTTTTTAGCATATGGTGATAAGGCCGTTTTTGAGTTATCAATCCATATTTTCCATATTTTTTCATATTTAGGCGTTCCGTCCATATTTTCCATATTTTATCCATATTTCGCCATTTTTTGTAAAATTTTGCCAAAAATTGGTCAAAATTTTCAAATTTATGAAATTTTTGGTCAAAAATTTTTACAAAAAAATTTTTTGAAAAAATTTTTTCAAAAAATTTTTGAAAATTTTTTTATGAGAATTTTGACAAAAATTTTACTAAAAATTTTCGACTCAAATATTATCCAAAATATTTTTAGAAACAAAATAATCACTATTAATTGGTTTATTTGTATTAATTTGCTTCAAAATTAACTTAATTAACATTTTGCTGCTTAAAAATGGAAATTTTACGATAAAAATTTTCAGTTTTTGGCCCATATTTGATCCATATTTTGGATTTTAGTCCATATTTCAGTCCATATTTTGAGATTTTTAGTCCATATTATATGTCCATATTTTTCGATTGATAGTCCATATAAACCCCATCCATAGTAATTATATATGGGTACCCCTTTTTAATTTTAAAAATTTTGTTAATATAGCGGAGAATCATTTGAAAAAATAAAAAAATTATTAAAAAGTTTGAATCACGAAGAAAGTTATGGAGACGAGGAAATTTGAGGAAATATGTTTTTGAATCACAAGGAAACAGACTGAGATTCAATTTTTTCTCGATTATATCAACAGCCCCTTTCAGGCCGAGCTCTCTATTATTTTCTAAGTTTTAAATTCCCCGGTCCTATTAATATTCTTAAAAATGTTTATCAAGTTCCAATTTAATGTTTATTTAAAGCTTTAAATATGTCAAAAATAATTAATTATTCTTTTTTAAATTTTTATTTAATTTTTGTTCAATTTACTTTAATAAAATGTGAAATAAAGTAAGTTACATATACATTTATTCATTAATTATTTTTTTAAATAATTTTTTAAAGTTCAACACAACTAACAAAATCTTCAACAGAAAATAAAGAAAATGATACAAAAACGCCCCGAGAAGCAACAAATGAATTACCAAATCCTGGGGAAATTGCGGATCCTTCTTTAGTTTTTAATCGAAATTTACTCTTTTTTCAATTTAAAAATTAGGTCCCCGTTCATCTCGAAAAGCCAGAATATCGTCCAGTTGCAGCAAGTAATCCTATGCCCGTAGTTACTGAAAATCCAAAAGAAGAATCCACAAGTATATCTACAACAATAATTAATTTAGGGGAAGGGGAAAAAGAAGAAAATAAAATAATTGAAGAAATAATTACTACAACTACAACAACACCTAGTGAAGGAGAACATACAGAAATAATAACACTTAAACCTAAAGAGGAAGTAAATAAATTTAAAAATAATTTTGAACTTAAATATTTTTTTAGCAAAAAGAAGCTGGAAAGGAAGAAGAAACAACAGAAGAACCAAAATCTGAGAAAAAAGAGGGAGAAGAAAAAGAAGGAGGGGTAAAAAAGGAAGAAGTTATAAATTAAAAACCTTAAATTTAAAATTTTAGGAAACCTCTCCTCCCCCAGATACTTCAACTACACCAACAACAGATATAGTAGAAACAACTAATTTGGAAGAACAAAATAATTTAGATGAAGAAGAATTAATCAAATTAATGACAGAAGCTTTAAAACGTTCAAATTTAGCAATTCAAAATGTTACTTTAATTTTACCTGGGGATACTAATCCAACATTATTACAAACTTTTTTACAAACTTTATTAAATAATAATTTAGTAGTAAATGATCAACAAAAAAATAATTTAAGTAAAGAAATTAATTTTAATTAAATAAATTTAATTATTTATAAAAAAGTGCCTGCCCCTCTTTTTCCTTCAAATCAGTTTTGGCCTCCAGCAGCAAATATTCCTCCACCCAATACGGGTAAATTTAAAAAAGAAACTTTATAATCGGTGCTTGGATGCTCGTGCTAAAATAAGTTGAGATTTCCAAGCACTTTAAAAAATTTGATATTCAATACAACAAAGTATTGAATAAGTATGTAAATATATGCATCAGGGTTCTAGCCGACCCGATTCCAGAAACTCAGGAATTTAATTTTTATGTCGGCTAGCTCCCTGATATGCATACACTGACAAAATTTAAAAAATTAGATAAAAGAAAAACTTTAGTAAACAAAAGAAAATACTTTAATTCAGAAAATATTTAAAAATAAATTTGAAATTTACCTAAAAATAAACTTCTTTTAAATATTTTCAAGTTTATACATCATCATTTAATATTCCCCAACAACGCCCAACACGTCCCTTTTATTTAATTAAAGTTGAACAATTAAATGATTGGATTAAAGTTTTTTTTATTTAATATTTAAAAATTAATTATTTTTCCAAGTCTGGTAAAAATATAAAAATTTTGGATGCAAGTTATGACCCAGAACCTTTACCTATTGATCATATTAAATTTTATTCTGATTATTATGCAAAATGGGATAAACTTTTATTGGAAAAGGTTTTTGAAAATAAAAATTAAAGAAAGATTAAATGTTAAGAGGAATCTTCAATTTGAACGTTCACATTTAGAGGGGGCAATTCCTTTTAATTTAAATATAGCAACTTATCCAAGTTGGTAAGTATAGTAATATTTAGTGATATTTAAATAAATAATTATTTAAAAGGAATGAAAGACAATCTTTATATTCCCCCCAACTTTTCCAACAATATATTCAACGTTTGGGGATTGATCAAAATGATCAATTGGTAATTTATGGGAGAGGTCCAAATGGGGGAATGTTGGAATCGGCGCGTGTTTGGTTTTTATTTAGAGTAGGGGTTTTTGAAAAGAGAATAAATTAAAAATAAATTTAGATATATGGACATGAAAATGTGGGTATTGTAGATGGGGGTTTGGAAGCTTTACAAAATTCTGATTTTGAATTAACTAATGGAACTGCAGAAAATATTAGTGTTGGTTAAATAAATAAATAAATTAATTTTTTTAAATTTACAACAAAAAATAAAAGGGGAAAAGGAATAGGGAATATATAACGGGGCTGGGCTTATTTCGCACTTTCGCGTCTCGCATGTTTCGCATTCTCGCATTTTTTAGCGCGAAAAGTTTCGCGTTTCGCATTTCGCTTTTTATTTTTAGATTTCGCCCAGCCCTGATATATGTATAAGGTTGCTAGTTTGGAAATGATCGAATAAACGAGGATTTAAGGTTTGGTGCTTTGGTCCGGTTCCGGATTTCCCAAGATTTTCTACATAAGTACCGTCAACCATACTGGGGACAAATTTAATAGAAAATTAAATAAAGCTGTGATATTTATTATTTTCTATTCCCTAATCACAAAATCCTCAAAAAATTTTTAAAAATATTTTTAGTTGGGTAATTGGACAGCCAAATTCAGAGATGATTTATTATCTACATTTGAAGAATTAACAACTGTAGATAATTATGGTTATTGTATTTTAAGTAGATTATTTTGGGTAAATTTTTGAAAAAAATATTTATTTAAAAATTATTTTAAAGTATAATTTTCTCGATTCGAGGCCTAGAAATGAATTTTTTGGATTATCTGGAATTTATGTTAAGTTTAAAAATAAAGGGGGGAAAAAGATTCTATTTGAAAAATATTAGGGAAATTTACTCTTTATCTCTCATTATATGAATATTTTTTAAATATTTGTTTACTATTAGATGAGTGTTTAATTAAAAGTTAGAAGTGTAGTAATAATATAAAAAAATTTGAGAAAATAAAATATTAAAATTAAATATATTTTAATTTCAAAAGAAACACAAAGAGGACATTTAACTGGATCAAAGCCTTTTCCAGCTGATGAATTAGTTACTCCAAAAGGATTTTTATTATCCACAGAGGAAATATTAAAAAGTAAATTTTTAAAAGAAATATTTTTCTCTAAAAATTTCTTTTAAAGAATTAACACAAATTGGCTATAACCGTAATTACCAAACAATTGTTTTTGGCAATACAGCAGATGAAGCGTCTTTAATTCTTTTAGCATTAGCTTTAGTACAAGACACTAAAGCAAAACTTTATAATGTTTTTAAATTTTGAAAATAAAAAAAAATAATTTTTTTTTCAGGGAGGAATTGAAGAAATAAAAAGAAGAGCTCCTTATTTAATCAAAAATTGATTTTTAAAAATATTTTATTTGAACATTAAAAATTATTTACAAATAAAAATTAAATAATAATTTTATTTTTAAAATTTATTTTAATTTTTTATAAAAATATTGAGATATTTGTCATTAAAATACCTATGTATTTCTAAATTTATTTACAAAATAGGAAAAATACTTTAAAAAATAAATGAAGGGAAATTTTTAAAAATATTTTTAATATTTATTTAAATTCGATTTTTGTATATTATTTTGTTGTTTTTTGTAAAAAACCACAGAATTTTCTATAAATTTTCAGAAAAAATTTAAAAAAATTAAAAATAAATAAATTTATTTACTTGGATGACCACCATAGGGGACAACAGCGGTAGTTGATGTATTGAAATTGGAGGGGGAAATAAATGGAAATTGTTTAAGAAATGCTCGGCTATATTCAGTACTTTAATTTAAAAAAAATAGAGAAGAATTGGAATATTGTTAGTGTAGTATATTTTTTTAAAAAAAGATAAATCTATTTTTAAATCCAAAAACTTGTTAAACATTTTTATTTTTTGGTCTATTAATAATTTTAAAGAGGCTAATAATTAATATTTTTAGAGAGAGAATCTGTAGTTGAGAGGTTAAATATTTTTTAATATTTAGATAATACTTCATTTATTTAAAATTTTACCTAAAAATATATAAAGAAACAGGAGACAAACTCATAGCAATATAAGGCATAATTGTTGTTATATTAATTATATACCAGGAATTTAAAGTGTGGAGATTAGCTGCCCCAATAATTAAACGAATTGAATAATTAGATATCCAACCACAAATTTCCATTAATAAAATAACAGAAAGGGATTTAAATACATTTACTAGAAATGAGAATAAATTAATTTTATTTAAGATTTTTATAGAGAGAATATTTAAAATTTTACATTGTGTTTTCTTCATTGAATCTTTAAACATTAAAATAATCCAAACAGAAATATAACAAAAAACCTAAAATAATTAAATTTTATAGTAAAGGTTTTGAATATATTTTATTTAAAAATTCTTACAGAAGATAAATTAACTGAGAGTAACATAATTACTACCCAAGTAGCATCTTTTTGCATTGGATCTCTAATAAATTTTTTATTCAAAAAAAATTTGAAAATAAATAAATTATTTACATTACAGTGCACATAACTGGTCTAAAAAATTAAAAAAAGTAAATTAAAATACTATATAAATACAAACATTTCCGGATTTGATAAAGAAATATTAATTCCACATATGGGCACAATTAAAGCATATAAACAACAAAAACTAATTATTATATTTAAATAATTCTTTTTATCATGTACCATATACCTTAAATATTTAATTAATTATTTATTAATTATTCAATTACCATATTGGAAAAGCAACACTTAAAAGGCGGTCAACACCAATTGAGAATGCTATTCCATTAGTAAAAATTGTACAAAAGAGTGGAATTGCCTTAAAATTTTGTTTAAAATAATTATTTATAATTAAAATTAGAGTAGGGGGTTGATCGAGTGCCGAAAGAGATATCTAGAGAATATTTATCCTTGATAATGAGGATTTTGATTAAAATCTCGTCTCAATTGAACAGCAGAAATTAAAATACCTGTATAATTCCACAATATCCAAGAGGAATAAAATTTGTTCCACTTACTACAACAACTAAAGTAACAAAACTGCTACTTTGTTGGATACAAATAGAAAAAGCATTTAAAGCTATTTGTAAATTACAAGCTCCTCGTAAAGTTCTTTAAAAATTAAAAAAAAATATCTTCGAAAATTACTTTGTTTTCCAAGTAATGTAAACAAGATCTCCATTTAAAATAATACCTAATAAACAAACAGAAGCTTTACAAAAAATAAGTAAAACTAAAGGGACACAAAAACCTGCATCTTTAAATGCAGCATAAGCCTTGAAAGGAAATTAAATTATTTTAGGTAATTTAAAAGTTTTTAACTTCAATTCTGATTAATAATTTTAATTCTGATTATTTTGGAAATATACGTAAATATATTTGAATATTCCAGAAACTTTTTCAGATTTTTTAAAATTTTCTGGAAAATAATAATTATTACATTTATTCCAAAAATAATTTATTATTTTAATATTTCCCGAAAAAAATTTTTATTTTACTTACCGGATCTGTAGTTATATTTGACATTATTAAATTTTGCAACAAATCTTTTAATAATTTAAGGGTTTTTGAAATTATTTTTTCTCACTTTTTAATAATAATATTTTTAAAATAAAGCTATAAATATAACTTTCTCTAATAAAAAATAATTTTTAAATTAAAAAATTGTGTGAAAATTTAAAAAAAGGAAAAACATGTGGGGGGGGGGCTTTAGTGGGAATAATTAAATGTAAAAAAAGACTCCATTTATAAAAAACAATTTTAATTTTTAATTTTATTTTAATGTCTTTAAAAAACGGAAATGGATAGTAACTTTTATATATTTAAATAAATAATGACAAGAATTTTAAACTTAACGAGGAAATAATTTTTAATGTTTATATATTTGTATATATTAATGAATAAAGAAGACAAAAAAATTAAATTTTGTATTTTTAAGTTTACTAGAAAAATATTAAAATTTAAAAAAGTTAAAAATAATTTTTTAAAATTAATTTCTTTGTTTAAGAAGCTTGGAAATTTTTAGGAACTTTTTTGTTTCAACTTTTTATATTAAATTGGAGAAAACAATGGGAATTATGTGAATATCTATTTTAATTCACATAAAATTGGAGAAAAAATTGTAGTTATGAGAATATCTATTTATTAATTTGGAATTAAATACAGGGTTTCGATATCTGCGGATTTTTCCTCATTTTGTGGTTTTTTGACAAGGCGATGAGGATTATTTTTTAAAATGCGGATTTGCGGATTTTTGTGGTCTTTTGAAGATTATGAGGATTTTTTATATTTTCTTGTAGTTTTTGGCAAAAATGTCATTATTTTTCTGCTAAGACCTCCTAAAATCCTCAAAATTTTTGCCTGCGGCGCTAAAAATGGAAGAAATCTGGCTTCTTGGCCTTCAAAAATTCTCAAATTTTCGCCTGCGGCGCAGAAAAGGAAGGAATATGTGTCCTTGATCTTCCAAAATCCTCAAATTTTTTGTCTGGCCTGAAAATGAACGATTTTTGGCTAAAGGATCTTACAAATTTAAAAAAATTTTCGCCTGCGGCGCTGAAAATGGAAGAAATAAAAATTTACGACATCTTCCGCGACAAAAATACAATTTTTCAGATAATTGTCGTATTTTCATAAGATGATCATCAGGAATAAAAAAATTGCTTAATTCAATTGTAGAAGACGAAAAATACAATCATAAATAGATTTTAATTCAATTTTTGTGTTTGACAATTTTTTGAGGATTTTTGATATAAAATGCGGATTTTTTCGATCAATTTTGCGGATTTTTAAAAATTCGAGATCGAAACCCTGATTAAATATAATTTCGAATTTTAGCAGATTCAAAGAAATTTACAGACCAAGCTTAATTTTTATAAAATTTAAACTTAAATCTTCCAACAGAAATACTTACATATCCTTTCTCTTTAATTGTGTAACTTTTTATTTAAATCTGAAAATAAATTCATTTAGAAGCACTTCCTTATAATTAATTACAAAATATATTTTATATTAAAACGATATTTTGGTAATAAATTTAATGAATCAAGTGTCAGTTTTAGAAAAATTAACAAAAGTTTTTTTAATAATTAAAAAATTAATTAAAAAATATTTTACACTAATTATAAAGTACATATGCACGCTATATTTAATTTAAATTTAATGAGGAATTCATTTTTAATTTTTTAATAATTTTAAACATATTAAACACAATTTCACGCAATCATTTTTTAATGTTTGTCTCTAAATGGCAACGGTAAATACAATTCTCAAAAAAATTTTTTTGTTAATTTATAATTTTTTAATTAAAATTTATTTGGAAATAATAAAGTCTCAAAAATAAATTTAAAAATAATAGAAAGAATTTTTAAAAAAAATTTTTTCTAAATTAATAGTTTTTATTTTTTATTTCCTAACTATTATACAAAATTCTTCGTTTTATGTAAATTTTAATTAAAAAACAAATTTGGCAGTAATAAAAGAAAGGACTTTTTTTATTAATTTTAGATTTGTTATAAACCAAAAAAATATCCTTCTACATCATTTTTTTCTAGGGAACATAAGGTTGTCGTTCTATAACGGGTTTCAAAGTGTAACTGAAAATTGGGAATTATTTAAAGTTTAGAAAATTTATTTTTATTTAACAAAAAATATATTTAAAGATTTTGGTCTATATATTTAAATTTTTTTATTTATATTTAAAGACTAACTTTATTGGATAAGGATTAGCAACAGTCTGCCAAGCCTCTGTTTCTTCAAATTGCCAATAACCTTGTTTAATTTCCGGTGGAGGCTCTTTCCCTTCAATTTCTCCAAAATCTAATTCCTCTTCTTTTCTTGGTGGACCACCTCTGGAAATTTATTTTTAAAAGAAATATTTATAAAAGTTTCCGATATATTCCCGGAAAACTTAAAAATTAATTCAATTATTATTTATTTTTTACCTTTTCTGTCGTCTCGTTGTTGTAACTGTTGTTTTTGTTTGTTCATCAAAAGGAACTCCTCCCCCTTCTCTATCAAGTAAATGGGCTGCCCATCCACAATGTAAAATTAAAAGTCCGGCAATAATTAAAATTATAGCAAAAGGAAGGAGAGCCCCGGCACTTTATTTTAATTTTAATTAAAAAATATTTAAAAAACTAAACATATAAGAACATTCAACAGCAATACAAGTCAATAAAAGCCCCAATAAAAGTAATATTCCAATCAAAAATAACAAAAATCCAATTATAACAACAAATTTTCTTTAAAATAAATTTAAAATTAAATATTTATTTAATTTTTTTAAATAACCTAGCCGGCCAAACCCCCATATATACAGGAAGGCAAATGCCACAAAATATTGGAGGAGATCTTTTGTAATACCAAGGCACATATTTTGCCATTTTTGTATATTATTCTGGAAATAATTATTAATTTAGTTAATTATCAGAAAAATAATCCGGTTTTTATTAAAATAATTCTGATTTGTCTATTAATATTAATTCTTTTTTCCCGAGAATTATTAAGTAATTGTGCTGTAAAGAAAATACACCGGAGTAAAAGGATCGTATTTTTAGCATTGAGTGTTGGAGATTAATTTTTTTTTTAAACTTACTTGTTTAATTTTGCAAAGTATTTTTTCGGATTAAATGTGGGTTTTAATTACAAGTTGTGTTTTGAGTTAAACATTTAAGCGATTTGTAAAAAATCTGGTTTTGGTAGTCTCATTTTAACTCGGAAAACCTGGTCCGGGTCAGTTTAAAAATCCCACGAATAAAGGGCTCGGAATTTCGTAAAGTTCTAATTGAAAAACTAAACTAAATACAACTTTTAAATTTATTTATTTATTTTGATATATAAATGAGTAAAAAAGAATTTTATTTTTATTTTGTCTTTCAACTATCAGAAGGAATGGGAATGATTTGAAGAATAAAATAATTGATTGATCATTTTCTCGAAAGAAACAGCCGCATTCTTTTTTAAATTGTTTCTATCATTTTATATTTATCCACACAAAAACAGCCATGAAAACGAGAAAAAGCTTTGGATTATTTAAGTTTATGCTTTTTCAAAAGAAAATGAGATAAGAAAAATTGTTTTTATTTATGGAGAACACAGACCGGAGGATTTGGACAAAAATAAAGATTATTTGTTGAAGATATACTACCTAATTTTATATTTTAAATTGTCTACTAGAAGGACAATTTATATCAGAAAGATGAAAAGACTTCGAAAAATTAATAATTTAAAACGTGTACTATTATTCCAAATTTTTAAATTTTTTTTGAAAAATTTAAAAGTAAAAAAACAAAAATTAAAATAAAATTTTTAAAATATTTTATTTATTTATTATGGTTTAAAAACAAAAAATATATTTGTGAATCAAATGTGTAAAAATGAAAAAAAATTCTTAAGATGGTTTTTTATGAAAGAAAAATAACAAATAAAAAAATAAAAACAAACAAAATTTTTTTAGAGTTGGGAAAGAAAAATGGAATACTCAGAATATAGTCGAATTTATCTGAAATAGGTACATCCTCCTCCGGCGGGGTATTTTAGGTATTTAGATGTTATTTTAGAGAGATTCGACAACAGATAGATAATTAATAAGAAATATTAATTCTCTTTATTAACAATTATTAAAAGATAATAACAAAATCAAAGAATTTTTAAAAAATTATAGACAAATCCAAAATTCAAACATAAATAGTTTTTAAGAGAGGGATGATTAGAGATATATTTTTATTAAAATTAATTTAAAGATATATTAATTTAAAGATATGTGTTGAAAAAAAAGATAGAAATTGGAGAAAAATTAAAAATATTTAAATGAAAATTAATTAAATATATAAAAAGAATATCACCGGATATGGAACGAAAAAAATTAAATTTACAAAGAAATATTAAAAATAGTACCTAAAAAAGATTTTACATTAAAACACTTTTGAAAAAAATATTAAAAAAAAAACAAAAAAACACAAAATTAATTAATTAATATAATCAATAATAATTAAATTCATTCAATAGACTGGAGTAATTCCCCGTTCATTTTCATGGTCCTTCCATCGTTGATCATCGCTAGGATGTGTTACAAAGCGTTCACCAACTTCTTTTTCTAGCAATCGCAAATCAGACCAAAGCTGAGAAAAATAAAAATAAATTATTTTAAAATAGAGAAATATGTACTGCCGATTATCACAACCCCCCCCAAATAGAGGTAATAAACAAAAGGGAGGGAGGGATAAATGAGAGAGAGGGAGGGCTAATAGAAAATATTTGAAAGTTTAAAAGCACCTGATAGCTTTGCAACCAAATATGTGCCAACGATTTAGAAACAGTAAGTCTTTTACTCATTTTAACTTGTAATAAAGAACTGATAAACTCTATTGCTAAAAAATTAAAATAATTTAAAGAGTCTAATATTATTTAAATTAACCTTCAGCACTAACTTCCTTCCAAGGATTGGGGGGATACATAAATTCAGCATTTTGAATTTGGTCATTAATATCTTCATCTTCATTAAATGGAAAAGTACCAGAAAGGCTTACCTTTAAAGAATACAAATGATATTTTTATAAATTAGGTTATTAGGATTAGTTCAACATGATAACAGGTCGATTCAGGTTTATTAATACCAGGTAAACTTGAATTTATCAAAAAAAATTTCAGAAACCTTTCAACAGAAAAATATTAAAGATTACTATTACATATACATATTCCCCCTGTTGACATAAAAGTATAACAATAATATTTGAACAGTCAATGTTCTAAAGAAATTAATTTTAATAAAAAAACCTACATAAACAATAACACCAACAGACCACATATCCAAAGATCTATTAAATCCTTTATTTCGAAGAACTTCAGGTGCCAAATAGGCTGGAGTACCAACAACAGAACGTCGAAAAGAACGTTCTCCAATTATTCTTGCAAAACCAAAATCACAAAGTTTAACTTGTGGAAAATCAGAATCGGAAGTTAATAAAATATTTTCTGGTTTTAAATCACAATGGACAATATTTTGGCTATGTAAATATTGAAGGGCAATTAAAATCTGAAAAAAGGAAAGAATTATATTTCCAATTATTTCAGAATTAAAAAAAATTAAAGAAAATAGCGGATGAGGGGTTTAAAGGTGTATAGAAGTGGTAAATTATCTAAAAGGACTGAAGGATTTGAAAGGTTTTTGACAGAAATTTAAAAAAGGGTACTACCTATATTGAAAGAAGGATTTCCTCTCAAAGAAATGAGAGACATTTACAAAAATTTATATTAAATCTAGATATCTACCTGATGAACTAAAAATTGCGTAATACGTTCTGAAAGCCTTCCCTTCTCAGAAGAAAGTATCCTAAAAATTTAAAAATTAAAATTTTCAAATTTTTTAAATCCCTCCTTACATTTCAAGCATATCACCCTTTAATTTCTCCATAACAACAAAAATTCTGTCGGGCGTCTCAAGCATTTGCTGAAATTCCACAACACTTGGATGCCTAACTTTTTGTAATATTTCAACTTCTGTTCTAAGTGCAGCTTCTTTATTGCTTGGAAATTTAAGTTTGTCGATTAATTTAACGGCTACATGTTTTCCTGTTTTCCGTTGAATACCTTTAAAATTAAAAAGGAATGATTAAGATTTAAATTTTTATACAATGATTCGATCCTTGGATCAGTGAAATAAATTATTGAAAATTATAACTAATTATAACTAAGTTAGAGGAAATTGAACTTTATTAAAGTATTACCCCCACAAAAATTTTTTTAACCAGTCCAGGTAAAATTATAATCAAATATTAACGGGATATATTGGTTATACCGACAAATATCTTCAATTAAATAAAACAAATCTCTCCCTCCACAAAATATACAAAATATTTACCTCCATAAACAGTCCCAAACTGTCCAGACCCCAAAACTTCATCAGCAAATATTTGATAAAGTTGAGAGAATTCTTGTTCACTTTGTATTTGAACACCCAAATGCCCAATTTCATTATTTGTTTGATTTATTTGTTTGGAATTTTTTTGTAAATCTTTTTGTCCATTTTTTGATATTTCTCTTTCTTTGTTAAAATTTAGAGAAGGTTGGTTACTCGATTGTTGGGGGGTTACTGGCATTAATGCTTGTTTTATTGCTTGGGCCCATTGTGAAGCGTTGGCAATTGCTGTTTTTAATTGTTTTTCTGGGGAAAAAACTTTTTCTGAAGTTGAAGAAAGTTGGGATGATGATGAAGAATCTTCTAATTGTTGAGGACTACCTGCTATAAAAAAATTAAAATTAATTTAAATTTAAATTAATTTATTTCTTATTTTTAAATTCCCCCCAAAAACAATAAAAATTAATTAAAATTATTAAAAAATATTTTTTGTTGCAAAATAAAAATACACAAAAAATTGAACAAAAATTTTCCAAAAATATTCACAATTAATTTAAAAATCATTCCTACCCATTTTCTCACCTTTTTTTAATTTTTCATTATTTTCCCCCTTTCCATTAAAATTTAAAATAAATTTTTTTTGAATATTTCCAAATTTTTTAAATAATCCATTTCTTCTCCCTTCTTTTTTAATTTCTTCTTTTTCCACAGAATTATTTAATTGAATTCTTTCAAAATTATCAATTTCACTTATTGCAGAAACTGTTTTGCTTAAACTAGAAGGGCAACAAATTATTGTATTTAAACTAGTAGGTTTGTGATGTTTACGACGTTGTTTTGCTAAAATTGCTGAGAGAATAGTTGAAGGAGTTGGAGATTTTGAACGGCGGGAAGAAGTTTGTGAAGAGGAAGAAGAAGCAAAGGAAGAAGAGGAGGAAGAAGAAGAAGGGGTTTTCTTAATTTTTACTTCAAACTCTTCTGGCATTGAAAGATGAACAATTGAAGAATTAATTGAAGAAGAAGAAGAGGAAGAGGAGGAAGTACTAGCTGTATTAGTTGAAGAAGAAGAGGATTCTCCAGACTCGGCAGAAGGCATTCTTCCATAACCTGGTCTACAACAAAAGAAACGTTTAGGATGCCGTTCATTACTAGTTAATGTATTTGTTGTTGTTGTTGTGACTGCCATACTTTTTTTTATTTTTTTAAAACAAATTCTACAAAATTAATTTTTAATCAAAAATAATTTCAAAGAAAATTCTCGCAAAATTTAAAATTTTAAAAGAAAATAATAAAAAAATATTATAAAAAATAAATGTACTATTTAAAAAAAATAAAAAGAAAATTGCATTTTTAAATTGATTTTGATGCGCAAAAAAATAAAATAAATTGCACAATTATTAAAATATTTGTTATTGTTATTTAAAGAAAAAAAAGTAAAAAGTGAAAAAAAGAAAGGGTTTTATGCAGAAGAAACGTTTATTTAGGATAATATTTCCCCCAACATTTTCCCGATCGAAGTTTAGGTTATTTTAACAATTATTTTTAAGGATTTAGGACATATTAGTTAAGCAGATATTTTTGATGGCAGGGGAAAGGTCTTGAAAAAGTCAAGATTTTACATATGTATATTGATTAAAAAATAAATTAATTTTTCAAATGTTTCTATAAATAGAATAAAATATTTTAAAAAATGATTTTGTACAAACAGAAAAGACAATACATTTTGCTGACATTTTAGCAAATTTGTCACGATTTTTTCATTTAAAATTTTCTAAAAATAGAAAAATGGGAATTTAAAATTGAAAAAAAAAGTCTGATAATTTTTTTGAATGATTCACAAGAAAAAAAGAGAAAAATAAAATAAATTTTAAAATTAATAAATATTAACTTTTAACAGTTAAAAATAATCAAAATAAATAAAGAAAAGGAAAACCTTTTACTTTAAATACATATTTAAGTAAATCACAAAATACAAAATAAATTAAATTATAGTTAAATAAAAATTAAAGTTATAGTTTAACACTTTTGATTAATTTATAATTTTTGTATTCAGTTAATAAATACAAAAAAGGTAGGTATATTTATATAAAAAATAATTGCCAAATTTTTAGTTTAGCAAAATAAAAAAATTTTTCTAGTAAAATTCTGGATATTAGCAAAAAAACTGAGAATATATCCAACAAAAGTAGAGGATGTTAATGAGAAAATATAAAAAATAATCAGAAAAAATTTGAATAGAAAAACTAAAAGAATAAAATAGATACTAATTATTTCCTATTATTTTTAAAAAAAGGAAGTAATAATTGAAGAAAAAAATGTTTTTAATATTAGAAAACGAAAAAATATATAAATATTAAAACTAAAATAAAAATTTGTTGTTAAAAATTTAAGTAATTTTTAAATAAAAATATGTAAATTATAATTAATTATCAATATAGCCCGATCGGAAATGTAGGCTTGCCATTTCTGATTGATATCGCAATCGAATATGAAAAGATTAGAGGTTTAATTATGGAAAAAAGCAAAAACTAAACCAATCTTTTGATTCAGATCTTTAAAATATTTATCGAAAATACTGACCGATGCTTCTGGTCGAGCTCTAATCATACCTACATAACTAATTATTTTTATTTATTTGTTGCTTGGATGAACAATAACAAGGTTATTCTCAAATAAAAGGGATTGGAAACCGCAAGAAAGAAAGAAAAATCAAAGGCGCTTCTTCCTCCCACCCAGCAAAAAGAAATAAAAGGTTACAAATAAAATTGCAATAAAGTGTTAATCTCAATCACTCAAATATTCAAATCTTTATCTTTTAAATTCCTAATTTATTCAAAGTGTTCAGAAAGTTGAATGAATTTATTTTCTCCATAAGGTTAAAGAACTGTAGCGATCAATCTGATTGATATATAAAAGGATTACACTTCTAACATATAAACGATAATAGATATTGAATAAAAATAATTAAATCTTTCTAATAAATATTCAAATAAATAATTTATTTAGATGAATATATTCCCGAGGAAATGGAAAAGAAAGAGAATAAATATTGAGATAGCTTTCTTTGATCTTATAGATCGAATTTTGAGTATAAAAACAATTAGAAAAACATTTAAAAAAACTAGTCTAAGGTAGTAAATACGCAAAGAATAAAAAAAAAGCGAGGAAGTGGCGCAAACGGAAAAAATAAAAAATAAAAATAAAAGAAAAATTAAAGTGTCCGTCATTGACAAACGGAAGAAAAAAGTAGAAAAAAGTGACCAAATTGTGGAGGAAAGGAACAATCGAGCAATTAAAATATTAAAAATATTATCATTCATCGAAGCGAAAAATCATCAAAAGGATGATGAACGATTTCGGAAGTGTTTTTTTTCTTTTTTCTAAAGAATAATCTCAGAAAATGACAGGATATTTTTCTTTTATTTTTAAAAAAGGGCAAATAAAAATTTTCAAAAAATTTAAAAAAATATATTTCAATAGAATATTTTTCTTAAAAATAAGTTAGACAAGGAGGTTAATCTTAAATGGAAGGTATAAAATTAGAAAAAAATTTAATTAAAAATTCAATTACACAAATTAGTGATCGGAATTTCGTACTATTCT
The DNA here is from genome assembly GCA_963681835.1 of Meloidogyne enterolobii. Classification (NCBI taxonomy): domain Eukaryota; kingdom Metazoa; phylum Nematoda; class Chromadorea; order Rhabditida; family Meloidogynidae; genus Meloidogyne; species Meloidogyne enterolobii. Next base: position 509,453 of record CAVMJV010000023.1, read on the forward strand.
AACGATAAGGAATACCGATAAATGCCGAAGAATATCGTCGATAGTAAGGTACCATTCGATCACTACCTCAAATAGGGAGATTGTTAAGAATGGCTAAGGGGATCAAAAATAAATGCTCTTCCTTCTCTTCATCTTTAATTCAGTCTTTAAAAAGAAAATTCTCTAAAGTAAAATTTATCATTAAAATCAGACATTCAAGCAAAATTAAAATAATAATAATTGTTATTTTTAGATTTTTACACAAAAATTAAAAATAAATCTAGAAAGGAGTAACTGGTGACTTTTAAAGGTTTTAATAAGATTGATGAATATTTTAAAACTGACTAAGAAAATATTTATTATAAGTAAATTTATTGGGCGAAAAGGTGAAAAAAAGAGAAGGGAGGGACCACAGATTGTTTGCTTGATTTTCTCGTTTTAAAATATATTTTTAATAGTTTGCAAAAAAAGAGAAGAGGGGAAAACGACGTGTTAAAAATTAATGGCCCCAAAAACTGTGGTAAGAGAGTATTTTCTGAAATAATTAAAAATCAGGCATTTTTAGCCCAGAACTTTTTCAGAAATTAACTAAAATAAACAAATAAAAATTAAATTTTAATTAAATTAATTCAGGGCTCTCATCGACAAAATACCAATCAAAAGTACAAAAATCTTGATTTTAAAGTACATAGGGACAAAATTTCCACATTTAAAGTACACTCAAAATTAAATTAGAAAATACATATTTATTCGTGCTTAAATTTTTATATTTCTCTCCTAAATGAATCTTTTCTAATAATTTCTTGTTTCCACTGAGCATTTTGTGCATTTCAATGCATGACATGTCAAAATTCGCTGACACAAGAAATAAAGCCCTGACAGTCAACCTCAAACAAGCTACTTTCTTTCGTCATTTTTCAGCGCCGCAGGCGAAAATTTTGAGAATTTTAGAGCTCAAGAAGCCAGATTATTTCCATTTTTAGCGCCGCAGGCGAAAATTTTTAAAATTTTAGAAGGCCGTAGGCAAAAAAATTCACTTTTTCAGCACCGCAGGCGAAAATTTTTTGAAATTTGGAGCCCAAGAAGCCAGATTTCTTCCTTTTTCAGCGCCGCAGGCGAAAATTTTGAGAATTTCGAATGCCGTAGGCCAAAAAAATTCACTTTTTTGCCCAATCCCTTCCCCAATTTCATTTTCAATCTAAAATGTTGATTTTAAAGTACATACTTTCAATAAAGTACAAATTCAATTTTGTAAGTACGGAGGTCGATTTTAAAGTACTGTACTTTCAAATAAAGTACGAATGAGAGCCCTGAATTAATTAAATAAGAAGCAAAAGTTTTCAGGTTTCGAGTCCGTAAGTTTAAATTTCCATCAAAAAAATGTTTAAAAAAGCTGAAGAGAAGAAAATGGAGAGATACAACACATAAGTAAATATTTTTTAAGAGAATAAATAAAAAAATATAAAGTTTGGTCGTAAAAGAATTTTTGTATTTTTTTTATAATTTTATAAGATGAAGGTGATAATCACATTATTTTATTTTAATGGAACTTTCACTGTCAGAGAAATAAATAAATACAAAAAATTCTAAAATATATTCAAGTATTACTAATGTGTGTAAACACATTTAATAAAACTTTTATATTTATTGATGTTTAAAATTAAAGTTTTTTTAATTTAGAATTTTATAGGAAGTAAATAAACATTTTTTGAATAAAATAATTAATTTGTCAATAAATTTATTAAAAAAATTCGGAAAAGCTTTCTATCGTTTTATGGAAGAAATTATTTAACAGGGAAGTTTTAAAAAATTAAAAAAAAGGAGGAAGTATATTATTTAAATTTAAAAGTTAAGTAAATAAAAATTAAAAGGTTAAACAAATTAAATAAATAAATAAAAACAAAAAAATATTGTCTGAGGAATTTTAAATTAAAAATATAAATCTGAAAAAAAATAATTCGAAATTTAAATTAATCAATTGGAAATAAATGATTAAAAGGTCAATTAATTAAAAAAAGAAAATTAAAAGAATAATAGACTAAAAAGGAAATTTTAGTAATTTTTGGTAAGTCAAGGAAAGAGATTAATTAAATAAAAATTGAAGTTTTTTGTTTAAAATAATAATCTTAAGATGAAAAAGGAAATTAACAAAGAAAAAACAAAGTCTCATCCTTCGAAAATTTTATTTAAAGTTTTCATCTTAAAAATAATTTTTAATCACCAAAAATAAATAATTTTGATTAAATAAAAATAATTACTAATCTGTCTATTGAAAGGAGTAATCAAGTAAATATGGTAAGTGTTTAATTTTAGAAATAAAAAAATGAAAAAAAAATAAATTTATTTAAAAATAAATTTTCAAAAAAAAAATACTAAATTCGGCAAATAAAAGAGAAAAAAAGGAAAAAAATTCTATATTTAATAGACACCACTTAAAAATAAAGGAAGATTCAAATAAAAAACAAGTTTTGTTTCATTTAAGATTAATAGAATATTTTTAAAATATTTAATAAATTAAATAAATTTTGGAATAATTTTGGAAAATTGAAGGAAATTTAAAAATGATAAAATTAGAAAAAAAATTTTCTAGAAAAAAATATTAAAAAATTACAAAAAAAAGATAACTTGTCTACCTACCTATCTATTTATTGCAAATAAATAAATTTTAAAATATTTAATTATCATCACATGAGGTAATGAAAGAAAGAAATGCAAAGAAAAGTTAAAGAAGAGTAAAAAGAATTTAACGAGTTGTGCGGGATTTTTGGCCAAATTTAGTCAAAAAAGAATTAAAATTAAGAAAATTAGTAATAATTAAAAGTTGAGAATTTATCAAGTTTTTGATACAAAAAAGTTTAATTTATTATTTTTGATCAAATATTTATAGAAAAATTAATAAAAAATCAAAACATTTCGAAATTTATTATCTAATTTAGTATAATTTTAATCGAAAAAATGACAAATAAAAAACATTAAAAAATATTTTTTTACAATCATTAAAAATTCTATTTAGAATTTATCAATAAGTGTTTAAAAAAGGAAATTAAATTTAAGTGCTATCAAAAAATTAAAAAAGGAAATTTTGTAAAGAAAAATAAAAAAATCTATTTTAGAAGAATAATTATCTTTATAATGATTTTTTAGATTAGGTTTATTTTTGTAAGTGAACTCCACATAATGCATCGAGCACAAGGATATAATCTCTGGAAGCATCTATGCGATATTACTTTGGGACAATTAGGACTGACAAGTATATGGAAATATATCAGGAAATACATCCTCTTAAAACTATTTATAACAAGAATCATTTATGTGGATAAAGAAAGATCTATCAATTTTTAGTTGTTTCTTATTTATTAAGATTGTTCAAAGTCTTTAAAAGGTCCAAGGAGTATTCATTTATTCCCGTGCAGTTTTTCCAAAAATTAAAAAAAAAGTTAAGGAATTCTAGTTATTGAATCCAAACTTGAGATACAAAAAAAATTAAAAATATTATAAAAATAAGATTAACAAATTTAGAAACAACCGCAAAACTAATTCCAAAAATAAATAATCTTAAATAGGCAATAAATGAAAAACATTTTATTATTTTCTAAAAAAGCATTTATTTATTTACTAATTCTTCAAATAAATATTTATTAATATTTAAAAGCAAATAAAAATAAAAGTTATTTAATTCCATTCCTTTTATATAAGCAAAAATAAATCCCTCCTCCCCTCCCTAATATTTTTGTGATGTATTTAGTTAATGCGTTTTTACATTTTTAGAAACATGCGCGAATAAATAAATTTTGTAAAAATAACAAAAATGGATATAAATTAGAAGTATAAAACGAGAAGAGAGAGAAAATAAAGTAAAAATGAATTTTTTTGAGAAATAAAAAAATGTAAATTAAAATCAAGAAGAGGATACAAAAATAATTTTTGGAAAATAAATCCTTCACAGAATAAAAAAAACATTTTAAAAATAAATGCAACATTAAAAATTGGCTAGATCTTAAAAACCAGCAAATTTACATAATTAAAAACACAAACCAATTTTAACAAACCCCAAATTTTTCCTAAAAAGTTTAACCTTCGTGACGTAATAATTAATAAAAAATAATTGTTAGTAAATAAAAAAAAAGCAATACGCAATAGTTATATGTTGTATTAAGTAACCCTAAAATTTAATAATTTCTCTCTCTCACTCGTTGATCATTTAATATATCAACAAATTCGTCACAAAAATTACTTTTTATAGTAATTCTGTTCTTCGATTTAAAAAAATTAAATAATTAATTAAATTAACTGATTTTTGGAATTAATTGTGTAGGCGTTTAAATTTTGCAAAATTAAAAGGGAGAGGTTATTAAGGCGCGGTAAAGTTTGGGGCGTTAACAAATTCACAAACAACTTTAATAATTAACAAACAAACAAATAATAATTCACAAAAGAAGTGAAATTTGTATAGATATTTTAAAAAGTGTTAGCTTAACTAGGATAGGAAATCGGTCTAAACCTATCCATCTTTCTGAAGACTCAATACTTAAATAGAAGGGAGTAAGTCGTAAAAGATAAGTAAGTAACTACATAGTTGGGATATTTGTGGAAAAATTTAAGTTCTAATTAACAGTTTTTGAGGCTGCGTCCTAAAGAAACCCATATTCTATAACGCCCACTTCTCCCCCAATATTTTATTTATTTTTAAATTGTGCTGTTCTTTGTTTACAAATTAAGAAAAAACAAATTAAATAATTAATTAAATTAACTGATTTTTGGAATTTAATTGTGTGGGCGTTTAAAGAAAATAAGTTAAAGAGGACATAAAAAATGAATAAATTATTTTACTATTATTCTTTCATCACTAAATTTTTCTAAAAAACAAATTTTCTTCCTTATTATCTAATATACGTAAGCAAAAATAAAAATAGAAGAAATTTTAAAAAATGAAAAAATAAAAGCAGTGATCAACCAAATTATTTGCAAAAATTTAAAGAATATTATTAACACCCAAAAATATTACTAATTTAATTCTAAAAATTTTCTTTTAATTAAAAAAATAAACTTACCAATAAAATAAGTTGAAGTATGGGTTCTAATCTCAAAAAAGTGTGTTGGACTGCGGCTCAGCTCTGTATGATCCTCTTCTATGCCTGGTGCTATTTTAACTTCTAGAACTTCACTCAATGGGATTTCCTAAATTGAGAAATTTTTTTGGATTTTTAAGATTTAATAAAATTGGCACTCGCCAAGAGAAAATAAATGAAAAATTTTCTCAAAACTTATCTTCCCCTAATTAAATTAATATTTAATTAATTAAATATGTATCATCTACCTTATAATAACTACTTGCTGTCTCATCTTTAAACATAGTAATTGCTTTAGGGTCTAATCGCCAAAAATGCCTTAAAAATAATTTTATTTCAAAATATTTATTTCATTTTTTACTTTTTCCTCATAGAATGCCTTTCTGTATAATGCACCATCCATCCTTCTTTAAGTGCCCTATTTGTTGTTGGCCTTTTTGTTTGTTTTTTGGACATAACAACACGCATTAATGGAATATTTGCACTTTCTTTAGCAATATTTAAATCCTCATCTTCATCTAAATCAGTCATTGTATTTATTGTCTTTTGTTGTTCTTCCTTTTGTTGTTGTCTGATTTTTCCTGTTTTGCTGCTGCTAGTATTTTCCTTCTCTGTACTGGAAAGAGGAGCACTCGGAGTTGATTGAGCCCAAGGTTTTTGCAAACGAGAATTTGTTGAAATTGTTGTTGTTGCAGTTAAATCTTCGTCATTTAGTACTTAAAATGTGAAAAAAAATAAAATTTTTAAACAAAAATAAACACAAAATCCATTCAATAAAGCAATTTTTACACAAATAAACTAACCACTCTCCTCTGTTGATCCATCATCACTTTCATCGCAAGGCTCATTTTTAATTTTTCTAAGATATGAAGACTGTTGATTTGATTCTGGAAAAGAAAGGAAAAAACTAAAAAAAGCAAAGCAAAAAAAAACAAATTAATTTTTAAATAATTATTCGAATATATTTTTCAGAAGAAAATTTCAAACAACAAAAGAACCCCCAAAAACTTTCATTAAAATTATTAAACTTTCTCCAAATTAATTTGTTTTTAATGCCAAACAAATCCACAGCAAAAAAACAAAGGGGGAAAGCAAAATTTCATATAAAAATTGAAAAAAAGTCTTCTTACTTTCTTCACTTCCCGCTTGCATTCCTCGATCACTCAATTGACAATTAAAGGGGGATGTTGCTGATAACCCTCCAGCACAATCTTTAGCTGCGTGTTGGGCACACTTTTTGTGGCAATTATATTTGCAGTCTTAGAAAAATTTAAAATACAAATATTTTTTTTAAAATTACCCCTGCATTGAAGTCCTTGACGTATTAACCCTTTTAAAAGTTTTTTACAATGTTGGCAGACTGTAGGACGTTTATAGCTGTGAACTTGGAATGTATGGGGAACCTGAAAATTAATTTGAACTTTAATTGGCTTGGAGATAGAAAATATGTATTCTGGACATTTTTTATGATTTTCCTGTATTCATGAATTCTTACGAGAATTTATTAACGGATCTAAAAAACCTTTCCAGGGTAAGTCCAAGTATCGGGGTGTCGAAACTCAGATTACTAAAATATTTACTTTAATTCTAGTTGCTTCTGCCACTTCCATCCATAAAGGTCTTCCGCTCCAACTGCTGCTTCGATCTTTACGAGACATTTGAAGAAACTAGACAATAAAAGAATATCAATTTGTTAATTTCTGGTATTTTATTAAAAGTAAAAGATTTCACTAAACTTTTAATTTATTTCCAACTTGTAGGTAAGTTTAAGAAATAAAATATGTATTTTTTAGATATTTAAAGAATTTGAAAAAATCAAAATTAACTGTTGAAAGAGTGAAAAATGCTTGAAACTCGTTAAAATCTTAAAATTAGGGTTTCTGATTTTTGGAATAATTTTTTAAATTAAAACCCTTAAATATTTATTTTTCTATTTAACGGTAAAAATTTTATTTTAATAAAAGTATAGAGTTATGACGATGATAAATAAAAACGAGGCTATATTTAGCCCTGTTGGGGACACGGAAAAAGGAACAAAAAATATCTCTAATTTTTTCTATTTTTAGAAAAAAAATTTGTAGAGAAAAATAATGTGTAGTTTATATTCTGATAAATTATAAAGTACACAAAATATAGAAAAATTTTGAGTATTTTATAATTAACATAAAGTCCAAAATAATTTTAGAAATTAAATATTTTTTAAAAACATTTTTTCGAAAATAATTCGAGAAATCCTCAATTAATTATTAAAATCAAATCGAAATGTTTTAAAATTAAATAGGAGATTACTAAAATTAAAAACAAATGCTCTTAGCTAGAAAATAAAGTCGGGGAGATCTCTTTGTTTTCAATTCAATCCAAACTTACTAGAAACATTTTAATAGAGTATAATCAGAATTATTGAAGGAAATCTAGGGAAAATGAAAATGGGAAATTTTTCTTAAAAAAATTTCCTTCCTTTAGCATGGGAAATTTCTTTATTTAACTTTATTCAGTTAAAGTCGAACCAAGAGATTAGAAATAAATGCTTACAGATTTTGCAAAAAAAGAGAAAATAATTGTCAAATATTTTTGAAAATGTTAGAGATTGAAAATTAGTAAGAATGATTGTTAAAGAAGTAAAATTAAAATGTTTGGAGAGAATAAATTTGGTAAATTTTATGATTTTGTGAGTTATTTGGTTTTTGCTATTTTTAAGTTATTTTGTAATCCAAAAATTTAGTTGAAAAAAAACTACAAACATTTCCTCCAATCGGATCTCCATCATCCAAAGACCGTTCACTAGTAACACAAATAGCTGGCTGTTGTTGTTGTTGTGTCCCTCCTCCTCCTCCTTTTTCTTCTTTTTGATTTTTAATATTTGAATTATTAGAATTTGTTGATATTGTTGATAAATTTTTTAAATTATTATTGCAAGTTGTACAAGGAAATATAGAAGAAACAACACTTGAAGTTTCTGTAAAAGATGCCGAGGAAAATGATGCTCTAGGTGGGAGAGTTGTAGAAAGGCCATTTAATGCTTGAGAAGAAATGTTGCCGCTACCAAAAATTGGCGACTAAAAAATAATTTTTTTTTGGAAATCTTTTTTTCCTTTTTTACTTGAAATCCAACTGAATTTCGGGGTGACAAAGGTATAGCCGAAGGTCTACGTTGTCTACTACCGCTACAATTGTTTGGAATTTTGGAGGCACAACGCTTGTGGTAGTTTAAACCGCAACCTTAAAATTAATTTGAATTTATTTTCTGACATTGTTATGGTCTAAATGTTGATTTTTTAAAAGTGTATTATTCTGATTACAAATATTTAATCTTTCCTCAAACAATTTCTGACCAAAGTTTATTTTAAATATTCTGATTCCTTTTAAAATACCTTGACATTTCAATCCTTGTTTAACTAGTCCAAAAAGTAATTCCCCACAAAAATCACAAAATGTAGGTGTCTTGTATGAGTGAACATAGAGTGTATGGGGATGGACTACTAAACGCTCGTGTTGAGGACAAGCTATAAAAATAGAAAAAATTGAAACAGAATTTTTTGGAAATTAATTTTTTAATTAATGATTTTTTTGTTAAATATGAGAAATGATAGAATAGATACAAAGATTATAGAAAATTTTAAAATTATTTTAAAATATTAAAAGAATATGTTTTTAACAATTCCAATACAAAACTTACATCCAAGCACAAAAATATCCATTTTTGTAAAAAAATAAAATTAAAATTTGATGGGAATTTTGTTCGATTAAATATTTTTTATTTATGTTGATCTAATGTTTGCATTAAAGATAAAAAAAGTAAGAAAAGTAAGAAAAGAAGTTAATCAAAAAAATAAAATGAGAAAAGAATATTTGATAAATTTTTTAAAAACAGAGTAAAAGGGTATGAAGTAAAAGTCAGAATTATATGATATTAGAGGTTATTCTATAGAGTTTACTAATTTAGAAGTCAATTATAGCAAAGTCTTTATCAGAGAATAATTACTGTTATTTCAAAAAATATTTTTGATATTTATTTATTTTATAAATTAACGGCCAAGGAATCTGTTAAGAGAATAGATTGTGTGTGTGTTTGTGGTGGTATTTGTTTGCTATCCTTTTTGCTTTTTTAGTGGATTGCGGGAGAATGAGCCGTGAATAAAAATGAATGGTGTGTGAAAGAAAAAACTGAAAAAATGTGAGTAGGAAAGAAAAAAATAATGGCCAAGAAGAAGCGCAAAAATAAGGGGGAAGGATATTATATAGCTAGAAAATATATATAAAATACTAAAAAGGTCTTTAAATAAATGAAAAGAGAAGTACGAGATTTTATAAAAAATATAATTTGCGGGGGAAGAAAAAGGATTTGTGAGATGCTGCCAATATATATCTTGTGAACATTAAAAGGAGGTGAAGGAAAATAAATGAATGAATTTGTGTTTTGTAAAAAAAATAAAATAATTTAATTATAATTTATATGAATATTAAATAGAAAATAAATTAAATTAATTTTTGTAAATTTTAATTTCCGGATTTATTTAATGGGGGGGGGGGGGGAGAGATTAATTTGTAATTTTCATAAATGCTTCTGAATTTAACAAATTTTGATGAAAAATATAGTTAAAAGACTTAAAAATATATAAAATAATTTAACAACACAAAATTAAAAAACAGAAACTTGGATTTTTTTGGAAAGAAACTAGGGTAGCATCCCGTCCCCCGAAACAACGACCCGACAAACTTTTAGGCAAAAACCCCGACCCGAATCCCGAAGGCTCTATCCAGGCAAACCCCGAAACTCGACACTCCCGAACCCCGAAGCTTGGGGTGCTACCTAAAAGAAACTCGTTTAAAAAGAATATTAATAAAAACTCGTTTTTATTAAAATTAAAAATATTTTAATTTTAATGTTATTTATTGTTTATACCAGTGTTTTAACAAAATAAAATTTTTGTTGAATTTCAAATTTATTTATTTAAACAGACAAAATAAAATAAAAAAGAATGAGGAAATTAAAATTAATGATTTTTGAACTTCAGAGAATGTCGAGGAGATAAAATTAATTAATAATTAGATAGAGAAGGGGATTTATTTGAAAAAAAAGATTTTTTATATAAATTTAGAAGACCATCTAAAATTAATTAAAAATATACTAAAGGTTTGGGAAAATATACAAGAAATACTCGAATATTTTTTAAAGAGTTTTTAAAGAAAAAATTAGTTAATTTATTAATTTAAATCCTTAAAAACCACGTGATAATAAATTTTAAAAAAATAAAAAAAAGATGCTGTATTCTTGAGAGGTCTCTTTTTTTAATTTAAATTAAAGATAAATATTAGAGAGAGGGGATATATTTACTTTTAAATAAAATTTGAGTAAAAATTATTGATACAAAAGCCTAAAAATGAGTGAAATGTTGCCATGGAAATGAAGGGCAAAACATAAATGAATGAAAGCATGCATGGATGGGTAAAGATGGGGGAAAGAAAAATATAATTTTATAATTTTGAAGGTAATAATAATGAAAAGTAAATGACTGATGAATGATAAAAGAAAATTATAAAATAGGAAAAAAATAATTTCTTTTTAGAATTTAAAAAAAAAAGTTTGAATTAATGATAAAAAAATTAATTGGATTTAATAATTTTGTAAGGATGATTCACCTAGCAGCATTTAAAACGCTTAGGCGGGGGATAAACGATCTAAAAAGGAAAAAGAGAAAGCATTAGTCGATGCCCCGGTAGCTCAACGGTAGAGCTCCTGCATATAGTGAGCGAAAGCCTAGCAATAACTAGCAGGTGGTCGCAGGTTCGAATCCTGCCCGGTGGCTAAACTTTTGCAAACTCTTTCTATTTAAAGTTTAAATGGATTTCTTTTATCTCTTTAAGTAGCAGATAAAAATAAATATATGTATTTTAAATACCTAAATACTTTATATTTCAAAAAATTAAGAAGATTCTCATTTTGGAAGAGAAAAATAAATAAAAGAATATTTCCTATTTAACTAATAAATAATAAAAAAAATTTTAATAAAAATGTACTTAGTTATTTGAGGGAATTTTTTTAAATTTATGAGTGAAAATAACACTTTTGTGTAAGGCATTAAAATCGATTCAAAATAAAAAATAGCACATGCATTATTTCAATGCGGGTAACCTGCCCTTTGATGGAATTGACTTTGAATGAATAAAAAAAGGTTAATAAAAGGAAAGTGAAAATAAATAATTTGAAAAGAATAAAATTTAAAAAATAATTAGAGGTTAATAAATTAGAAAAATTAAAATTATATTTTAAGTGAAAACCCACGACTAATAACAATTTCCAAAAGACATCCTTCACTTATTTCATCAGCTGATTGTATCAATTGAAGAATGTTAACAGAACGAGGGTCGTGTTTATAGAGAAGTATGTGATCGGCTAAACGATCACCTAAACGCTGTTTTGGATGCTAAAAATTAAAATAATTAAAGTTTGTTTTTGGGAATATATTTTTAATTAGAGTTGAGAGGGATCGAGATTCAAAAAACCGGGATAGTACCGCCCGATCCCACTTAACCCTACATACTTTTAATTATTTTCTCTTACATGTTTATTAACAAAATCTACAGCTTCTTGTTTAAGTCTTCTTAAAGAAAGATTTTCTGGTTCAATGTGAAATGATTCGAGTACTAAACCAGACTGAAATTGAAGAGAAAATCCACTCATTTTTTGTGTTGTTTTATTCAATTACTAATTTTTCGTAAAAATATTAGGCATTTATTCTTGAGAAAAATTTCGTTAAAATATTTTAGGATTAATACATATTATAATAAAAATTATAATATTTACTAAAAAATGAGAAAAAAATCATTATTTAAAGAGATTATACTTTAAGAATTTTTATTAAAATTCTTTTAAGGATTTTATTTAATAAAATATTTGTTGGAAAATTAAAATAATCAAAAGTCAATTTGTGGATAAATAAAAACTAAATATGTATGTATTGTCTATTTAGAAAAGAATAATTATGTAACTCGGAAGTGTTTAAAAATAGATACGAAAAAATAAAATTATGTACGTAACCGCAAAGCTATCGATTCAGAAAGGAAAAGTTTTTTTTCTAAATGAAAATTGTTTTTTAGAAAAAAAAAGTTTAAAATAAATAAACGTAAAATAATAAAATGAATTTATTTATATATCCATATATGTATATTTATTGGTTAAAATTAATTAATGCCAAACTTTATTACAAAAATAGGCACACATATGTTTGTTTGTTTAGTAATTGCAGCCGTTGTTTGGCAATGATAATCGGGCGCTGTTTTGCCTGAGCGTGTGCTTTTAATATTCCAAATACGTAGAATAATAAGCAAAGACTGTTAACCAGTCTTAAAACAAAAAATTTCTTAGGGTTTTCTGTCTTGTCTTGGAGTCTTCAGTCTTGGTCCTCAGACATAAATTTTAAGCAAAATTTCATCTATTTTTATAAACACACGTCGGTAATTACTGCGCCATAAAATCCCATTCCCATTCTTAATAAAAGTTTTTTGTTAGCTTTTATTTTCAGTTTTACGGCTTATCCTAAAGCATTAATTGGAATTTGTAATGGAAATGATATGTTAAGTAAATGGTGTGGATTTCTCCAGGCAATGTGTGTGTGAGTGTGTAAATGTCAGGTGAAGAATAGAAAAAAACAAAATTTACATGGAAATATTTTGTAAGAGTTTTAGGGGCTATGATCCCTGAACGATTAACGCCCCCTCAATGCTAATTATACGTGAATTGACTTCAAAACATTGAATGTGCCAAACGAATGAGTTAATTTTCGAATTAAAAATAATATGTGGATAAAGATGAATTTCTGTTTAATTTAGAAATATTTTACTAAAAATATTTTCTATTGAACCTTTATTTAATTAAAAGCAATAGAAAGTGTTAAAATTAAAAAGAGAAAAAGAATTTTTATTAAAAAATTTAAAAAAGTGTTAGAGAGTTTAAATATGTATAAGTGTTTTGTTTGTTTTTGCTTTTCTCTTTATTTATTTTTTCAATTTTTCTCACTTTTCTGACAGGTAAAATTAGTTTTTTTTAACAAATGAATTTATTTATTTAAAGTAAAAATATTTTAAAAATACTTTCTCACGTTGAAATTAGCGGGTCTAGTTAATAATATGTATTTAGATAATTTGGAATATTTTTACTTTAAAAGAAGGACACTCTTTAAAGTAATTTTACATACTTTTGTCAAATAAACTATTAACAAAGCAGCTATAATTTAATAAAAGTAAAAAAATTAAATGAATAATTAAAAATACTTATAGAAAAATGTTTTTTTTAATTGTTAGTAAAGATCAAAATATTATTTAGATATGAGTTGGAATTGAAAAAGTAAAGCAGTCTTAATATGGTAAGCGCTCAGATTTGGTACTCGATCATCTTGAGCTCGTTGAGAGTTTCCTGAACTACAAAGTTGCTGAATTAACGAATAAAGAAATAATTTGGTTAACAAAGAAATTGAAAAGTTTTAAATAAAAAATATTTAAAATTAATTAAAAAATATGAAAAGGAAAAATTCTTTTTAAAAAAAAATAGATAATGCATTGATATTTTAAGGAAATTGAGAAAATGAGAAAAAGAAGAATTGAAACTTTAAGTCTTAAAAAATAGAAAAAACAAACAAAAAGGAGGTAAACAAAAGAAAAATAAAATAAAATTATATTTTAAATTTTCTCGTTTAAAAAGGTATAAATATTTAAAAAGTTTAAACAATACAAAAAAGAAAATAGCAAAAATAAAATTTAGCAAGGATTGGAGTAGTAGTTAAAATATTTTAAATTTATAGTTAAACTCTTTACAAGTCTCAAACGGCTTTTTGAAAAAGATGAATGTCGAGGTTTCTTCTCTTGAACTATGGAGAAGGTTTTGATGCGGTAAATTTTAATTTTCTTAATTATATAAATATAAAGAATCTAAGACAAATGAGTTTAAATTAAGATAACAATAAATCTGAATTTACTAATAAATATACAAAAACCTAAAATTTTTGTTTGAAAAAGCAATTTATTTAAATATTCTTTAGTAATTTTTAGGGAAAAAATAATAAAAAAAGGAGAAGTAATATATGGGGATATGTGTATTGTCATCAAAAAGTCTTTTTCTCGTAAACTGCCATCAAGCACCTTTATTTAAATTGAAAAAAAGGAGGAGGAAGGAATGGCACAAAAACGTTTCTTCACTCACAGTCTACTAGCTTTAAAAGAAATAGATGAGGGTAAAAAAAAGAGAAGGAAATGTGGCAAAAATGTACTAATGAAATTGATGGGGCTATCTCCTCTTTCTAGTTTCAATTCTTTTTTTTCCTTTTTCGATATTTATAGCAAAAAATTGACACACAAGTCATTCACCTAGATATCCCTCTCTCTTTTTAAATTAAAAAAAAAGTTTAGAAAAGGTTAATTAAATTAATAAAAATAAGACAATTATTTTTTTAAGTTTATTTAAAGTTTGTTTGGTTATCTGATTTTTAGTTTGGGGTGTTATTTCATATTTTATGAATACAATTTTAATTTAAAAACTCTTCAAAATCTCATTCTTTTTTTAATAAATTATTTTATACAAAAAATATTTTTTTATTTTGCGCGTAGTTAGAAGTAAATACAAATAAGTATTATTTACTAGTAAATATTATTGCTGCTAACTTGGCAAAAACTAGAATTACTGAGGGAAATGAATAAATGTTTATTTGAATAAAAAATGTTTTGAAAATAAATAAATGTACTATTGGGAAAATACAAATATGTATAATTATAATAATTCAATAAATAAATAAATAATAAATTTGTTATTTTTTTGATGAATATAAAATTATTTTTATTTTTTACTAAACGTTTAATAAAATTAAATTTAATATTAAAAATAACAATAGTAGGAAGCGAAGGTTAAAATAATTGGGTATAGTGTTTAGTGAGGGAAAATACTATTCCTGTTCGATGTCAAATCCCGACCCGACTCCCGTTTCCCGGTTTTTTCTTCTCCGAACATCACTAGAAAATACCATATTTAGTCTAATTATATGGGTAATTGAAAGGCAAAATTCATAGGGTTTGAGGAATATTTAGAAAGGCGGCTATTCAATTATCTATTAATTTAAATTCGAAACTGATAACTAAAATTATTAGTTGCTACTTACCTACAATTTCATTTTTGAGGAAAGTATTTATAATATACAAATTACCTTTGATGTCGAATCTATAACAGATTCAACTAGAGACTGGACCGAGACGAGATCTTGATTCTCATACGACACTCCCAGTCCGGTCTTTAGATTCAACGATATTTTTTTATAAAAAAATTAAAAAAAGGAAACACTTTGAATATAAAGATATTTTAAAAGCTCAAAATAATATAAAATGATGGAAGACTCAAAAAAATATATACATATATTATAGTAGTATTAGATTATAAAAAAGATTAAGATAAAAAAAAGAACTAATCTCTTTCACTCGTTTTCACTTTAGCTCATTTTTAATGTCTAAACTGACAGTTTTCTTTAAGAAAAATTATTTACGTAATTTGGGGCAAGTCTTGAGCTGTTTTGAATATTTTTTTGTTATTATTTTAGAGAAAAGATAATCTTTTCTGATTTTGATGTAATAAATAAATAAATATATTTTGAGAAATTTAAATAGAAATTTATTTTAAACAAAAATAGAAAATAAAATAATTTGTTGGAAAGGAGCTTTTACAAGAAAAACTACTAGAAGCCGTTTCTTTAAAAAAAGTTTTATTTATAATTAAATAAATTACAATAAATTCTGATTTCTTTTAATTAATTTTTATTTTCAAAGCAATTCTGAAGAAGCAGTACATTTTTTAATATCTTGAATAATTGCCAAAAATTGTTTGAAAAGTTGTCGATTTTGACATCCTTGTGCTACTAAAACTTGCCAAACCTTAAATTAGAAATTAAAAATAAAAAACATTCTTAAATTTAATTGCCTCTTCTTCCCTCAAAGTAGCAAAAGTTAATTCATCAACTTCTTCAGCCCCAAAGCATTGATTAAATTGTTCTTCTAAATTCCATTCATTTAATTTGGATTTAACCAATTCTTCAGATAATTATTTTTAAATTTAAATAAATTGTTTAAAGAAACCTTTAGTTAAATGTTGGGGAATATAAAAAATATTTTGGGTGGAAGTTTGGGGGGTAGAACTGGGAGGGTTTGAATAAGTAACAAACATTGAATAACTACTTGATGAATTTCCCCTAAAAAATAATTAAATAAAAATATCTACATATTCCTCTAATTTTTTTAAAAAACAAATTCGTTAACTTAACATTGTGTTTGATTATTATTAGAATTAAGGCTAGCACCAGAACCACTGTCAGAAGCACATCCTTGATGGGAAGATTTTTGTTGGCTTAATCTGTGAGGAGCTTTTCTCATAATTCTTTGAGGGTCAATTTGTGGGGCTTTTTAATTTTAAATTTTAATTAAATTAATTAATATTTATTTTTACAAACATTTTTGTGTTGCATTTCTCATAACTCTAGATGTTGTACTTTTAGAAGAATGCTTTCTAGAAGGTTCATATCGATGTTTCTAATATATAAATTTAAAAAAATACCCAAAAATTATTTAAAAATCACCGTTTTAAAAAGTTCTTTTTCCGCATTTCTTTGTGCAGCAGAATATAACCCGTCAGAATCCTTTTCCTCGCCTTCTTCCACCAAAATGTTTCTGACAATATTTTTTGAAGGTATTGGTACAAGAGAATGTCCTTTAGTCATCCAACTCTTTAAAATTTTTTTTTAATTTAAAATATTTTTTTAAATTTACAATAGCCATTTGTCTCGCCATTAATACTAAATCGTCAGCTGAAGATTTTTTTGGGTCAGGGGGTCTGGCATCTCCTCTAAATTTAATGATTTCTTTTAAAATATTTTTAAATTCACCTTAAAATATGTTCAGCAAGCACAAATCGTGCCGGCCCCTCAATCAATTGATTAACATTTTCTGATGCTAATTTTAATATTGAAATAATTTGTTGGTTATTATTATTATTTATTCCTCCAAAATCTTCTTTAATTTGATTATTATTTAAATTTGTCTCTTCAGCATTTCCCAAACCCATTAGATTTTTTCCGATACTTTCAAGTGCTTTTCTAAGTCTAGCTGGAGTTATTGCCCCTCGATAAGAAGTTGTTGATGGGGTCTTTTTAATTTTATAAATTTATTTTAAAACGAATTTATATGAAATTTTACTATTAAATTTTAATAATTAAAATTATTATTTCGTTAAGGTTAATTTTACTAATCAAACATGTGCCAAAATTTAGAATTTCACTTAGTTTCTCTTTTATTCTAAAAATTATTTTATTTAATTTATAAATTTAATTTTTAATCCAAAACACTAAACTAATTTCATTTACAAATATTTACCTCTTGTTGATTTTTCAAAGCAGATTGACTACTTGCACTTCCTTCTCTTGGTCTAGTAATAATTCCAGTTATTTTACTTCCTCTTTTTTTTAACCAATGAATACATAATTGTTCCATACATTCACGATTAATTTCTGAATACATCGCTAAATCTAAGGCTGAGAAGGGTTCTTTTGTAGTTGAGAGAATACGTGGATTGGCAAGATAGCGAAGTAAAAGTTGAACCATTTGACTTTCTCTTTATAAATTTTTTTCGAATTTTTTAATAAGTAATTAAATGTTCTTCGAATCCTTTAGGAAGTGAGGTCTTATAAAGGGAGTGGATGAGGGAATCGTATATCCGAATCCGATCTGGCTATTCATATTAAAAGAAAAAATTAACTTCAATATTCCCTCAAGCGGATTCTAGAGAATTGCAACTTCATAAAAATTATTTTAAATTATTTGATAAATAATTTAAAAAATTAATTACCCTGCAACGACTGCAAACATCAGTGCTGTCTTCAAATAATATTTTTATAAAAAAGTATTAATATAAAATAAAATACCATTCCCAAAACATTTTCTTGTGCATCAACAATTCCTCCTTTTCCAACTTTTAGAAGAATTTCTGCCTTTAAATTAATTAATTAAATTATAAAAATTATTTATTTTCAAAAATTTCTCTAAAGAAATTTTCAAAAAATATTTTCATTTGTGAATGTTAAAGTGGAAATCAAAAATAATTATTAGGACACGGATTTATATTGAAATAAAATCAGAAAATATGGCCATGAAATATTAAATAAAATAACAAAATGTGTATCAATAAGAATATCGAAAGCTAATTCAATTCTTGGGATTTTCTAGAGAAAAATATTTAACGGAAAATAAGATATTTCAATATAAATCTTCCCTCCCCCTCCCAATTATTACACAAAGTAATTGTCCAGAAACAGCTGCATACATTAAAGGAGTTAATCCATATTGTAAACAATTAGGGACTTCTCCATCTTTAATTAATTTAGTTAATTCTTGTTCATTCCCATTCTGAATAATTATTCTAATATCAACTTAAAATAAATTTAAATCTAAATTTAAATTTAAAGAAAACTTTTTTTGGGCGGTTCTTGTAATGTATTTTCTGTATAATTAAGTCTCATTAAAATTTCAGGTAATCTCAATAATTGGCCCATTCTAATAACATCTAATCCATCCAAACGTTTTATTTGATGCCAGATATGAGCATTTCTAAAAATTTAATAATTAAAAAAATATATTCTTAATTAAATTACTGTTGTTTAAGAAAACCACATATTTGAATGTCCATCTCAAAAAAAGCAACCTGAATTAATAATTAAGAATCAAAAAACGAATTTAAAAACCATGTAAGGGGTTGGCGCTATTTGATGCAATCGAACACTAGGTTTAGGATCTACAGCCACATTTAAACTTTTTAATGTTCGAACAACGGCTAAATGACGTCCAGCACAGGCTAATGCCATAGCTGACACACCAAGACCGCTAACAAATTTTTAAATAAAAATTTAAAAGGAAGAAAGAATATTTTATCTTTAACCTCAAGGAATGTGCATTAGCTCCATAATTAGCTAGTAGGGTTACAATATCCTGATGACCTTCTCGACAGGCGTGAAGGAAAGGTGTCTTTAAAAATAGATATATTTAAATAAAATTAATTAAAAAGTCTTGTAACTTTCATTTAAATATTTACCATTCCAGCATAATTAGCTCTTTCCAAACTAGCACCTTCTTTTATCAAGAATTCAACCTAATATTCAAAATAATCAAATAATTACTAAATAAATTAACAAGTCTTCGATGTCCTTTAGCTGCAGCGATTTGTAGAGCTTTTAAAAGCATTAATTTAATTTAAACAAAAAATAATTTTGTTTCTTAAAAATCAGAAGAAAAAATACCAGTAACTCCATCATCGTCTTCCTCATCAACATCAATTCCCCCATTTAAATATTTGGCAACCTCATTCAGATTTCCACGTTTACAACTTTCCAGCATATTCATTTTGTCTCGTTCCGATTCCTCAAACCAATCTGCGCCTTTTTTTCCACTCATTTTTTTAAATTTTTTTAAATAAAAAAGAAATATTATTTTTTAATTAGTCAATAATATTTTTAATTAAATAAATAAATATATACGTATATATTGATCAGTCATTAAAATGATTTATTAATTATTTTATCGATGATAGGCGAATTCTATTAATTGAATAATAATTTAATAAAATAAATATTTTTAAAATATTAAATGAAGGAGGGAGGATATTTTATTTTGTTAGTAAAAGATATAAAAATCTAGAGATTAAAATTAAAAATAAATTTCTCTTATAAAAACCAATTATTTTAAATTAAAAAAACTTTAATTAATATTTATTCCAATATTTTATAATTTAATATATGTATCATTTAAATTTATTTACCCAAAAATATTATTTAATTTTACTTTATAAAAGTATCATTTAATTAATTATTTCATCCCATTTACTTTCTTAATTTTCATTTACTCATATTCGAGGAGTAACAACTTCAGTAGTTGTTAAAAGATCTTGTAAAGTTACTCGATGCTTGTTATGATGATGACGATGACTTTTATGGTGTCCATGACGAGGACG
Source organism: Meloidogyne enterolobii (assembly GCA_963681835.1). Taxonomy (NCBI): domain Eukaryota; kingdom Metazoa; phylum Nematoda; class Chromadorea; order Rhabditida; family Meloidogynidae; genus Meloidogyne; species Meloidogyne enterolobii. The sequence goes on from CAVMJV010000023.1 coordinate 529,526, forward strand.
GTTTGTGGAAGGCAAAGTTTTGTCAGTTAACTAGTATAATTAATTATTTTTTATTTACCCCTCAAGAATGTGAAAGTAAGAAAATAAAACAATTTAAATGTGTATAAATTATAAGAAATACCAAATTTGTGGTATTTTTCCTAATTTCTATGAGAATAAATAAATAAATTTGGATAAAGAAGAAAAATTATTTTGTTTAAAAAAATTTAGTTAATTTCTTTATAATTTAAAATTAAAATATTTAAATAAATACCTCATTTTCTTGTAATATAAGGCCTTCAATCTCAACGTAAAGCAATTGAAAAACAAAAATTGACAAAATAATTTTAGCTAGCATTCTTTAAAATTTAAAATAATTATTTTTAATTTTAACTGCTCTTCTCCTATTTTCTCGTGTGTATTTATTTACTTAAAAAGAATATAGAAAACTGTTGTTTAAATAAATTGCCAAAATTTAAAAAAAATTTTATTTTTAGAAATTTTTAAATTTAAATAAATAAAAATATTCATTTTAAAATAAAATTTAGCAAAAATCATCAAATATCTCCCCAAAATATATTTAAAAATTTCATTTAAAATTCACATGTTTTTAATTTTTTTATAGTTTATATTTTTAAGAATTTTTTTTAAATTAAATTTTATTTTTAGAATATAATAAAATTAATTTTTTAATTTTATCTAAAATTCAAATCGATATTAATTTTTGTTTAGAAATTTGGAAATTAAGCCCCCTAACAATTAATTGCCTAACAAATATTTTTTAAAATTAAATACTTCTAAAAATATACATTCTTTATTCTCTATCAATTAATTATTTAAATAAATTTTTAACGTAAAAACTAGGAACAGGCACTTTGTATTTTGTGAGTTTTTATGTCCAATTTTTAATTCATAGACAATATTAACTAATTTTAGAAGAAATTTTCAGATTACTGGAAAGATTAAAATAAAATAAAAATAAAAATATTTTTATTTAAAATTTTTTAAAAGAAGATTTGCCAAAGAACTGGTTCAAACCTTTTTTTCTAATTAATTCAAAAATAATTAATTGAAAGTTTTGTTAAATCAAATTGTTTTATTATCAAAAAAGAAAATGTTAAAACATATTTTTCAAGAAAAACCAGATGATATTTAGATTTTGTTTTGTTAAAAAACCCCTTTAATTACAAAATTAGTAGCCTTTTATAATTCAAAGTTTTATTTTTGTGTTTCTTTATAAAGAGTATTGACATTTATATCAATAGGTATATTAAAATTTTATTTAAAGATTGTTTTTTTATTATTAATTTAGAAATGCCAAGCAAATCTGTGTATTTAAAGAATAAAAATTAATTTTTATTAATTAAAATATATTTTTTTATTTTTTAATTAATTGAAAGAATATTTAAAAACCAAATTTGTTTAAACTCGAAACTCTTTAAATCACTAATACTTGGTATGTCCCAAACCTTTACAGACAAAAAAATTTTTTTATGAAATAAACATCTGCTTTAAATATAATATAAAATATTCTCATTTTATGTTAAATAAATAATTAAAATCTTTAGAAAAAATATTTGGTATTTAAATTTTTATTTTACTTAAAAATAATCAGCCGTTTAATGTTTTTTCATTTACATGATTTTTTGATAAAATTTATTTAGAAATTTTTTTAAGAAAATTAAATTAAATAATATTTTAATTTAATTTACATATTTTTTATGTCTTTTATATTTATCTTATTAAAGTACTATATTTATTTTGTGTTTTTGTGTTAATTATAATTTTTATTTATATCTTTTATCTGACTTTTTTTTGCATTTTTTTCAATACTACAAATGTTTTTAAAAAACTTAAAATTTATTCATTTCCTTATTCTCACGTATTAATTAATTTAGACAAAAAATTACCTTTTTTTCACTCTTTTAAAATACATATACCTATTTAGAATTATAAATTTTATTTTTAAATTTATTTTTAGAAATTTAAATCAAAATTTAAAATTATGGAAGCCTCAATAAATCAAACAAATATTTTATTAGATAATAATACTTTTCCAAATCATATGGTAAACAATTAAAATTAAAAATAAATTAAAACTGAGATAAAAAATTTTATTAGAATATTTTGGATTTCCAAAACGTAGGGGGATTCGGAAATTTGAATTCTTCAGATTTAATCCAATGGTAATCCAAGGAAGATGTAAAATTAAATTATCAAACTTTTCTATAAAAATTACTTTAAATTTTATTTATTTTTCTAAATTATTTTCAATTTTAGTTATATAAACAATATAAGAATTCCGGGATAAGTTCAGCACTAATTTTGCCTGCTGTAATGATGAATGTTGCTGGAATACCTGGAATTGCTGCAAATTTGCTTTTAATTTTTGTGACAATTCAAAACAAGTAAATGAAAAGATTAAAAATATTTTTAATTAAAAAATTACATTTTTAAGTAAATTGAGAGGGGCAGCTAATTATTTATTGGCTTTAACTGCTTTCTTTGAAATTCTCCATCAATCATCGCATTTCTTATTTTTGGTCATAACAGTTAGTGGCATCAATTTCATAAATTATTCCACAGCTTTACAATTCCAATTACATTCAATTTTTGGGGTAACAGCAGCACAGACATCTATGGCTTCAACAGCCGCTGACAGACTTTTATCTGTTCTGTTCCCATTAAAATATAATAAAATAAATATTCGTCTTTACCTCTCAATCCACACAATTTTGGCTTTTTCTAGTGGAATTTGGATGTCAATAAATGCTATTAACTTATCTAATAAATACCCAACACTTCCCGTTACTGGATATATTTCTGATTTGTTAGTTCTAGATATGGAAATAATGTTCCAATTTATTATGCTTCTATGCGGAATTAATGCTCTATTATATTTATTTGTTTGGATTGTTGTACGTTGGTTTCATTCAGGTAGAAAATAAATAAAATATTTTCTTTAATTTTTAAATTAAATTTTAGCAAACAATGATGGAGGTCTTTCATCAGATACTCAATCACGTCTTCTTAAATCCCTTATTTTAATTGTCTCTATCGTTATTGGTGGTTATGTAATTAATAGTATTTGTCGAATGATTATTAATCATTTCTTCAATTTAAATGATATACAAGTAGGAAAAAATTCTGGAAAAATAATTTAAAAAATATTTTTTAGATTTGGTCAGTTAATGTGTTTGGAGGAATTCTTTTAAATATTGGGGCTTCTGCAGAGACCCCCACACTTTATATTTTTAGTTCATTATATCGAGAAGCTATCAACAAACAATTAAAATTAATTTTTTGCAAAAAGAAGCAGCAGAAAAATGTAATTTCAGTCGTTCCCGGTCTATTTAATAATAGTGGAGGGCTTGTTAGGGATGAAGGATTTAATGGAAAAACAAAACAATTGACAAGCATAAATAAAGCAATTGTTTTAAATAAAAATAATTCCAGCATTTTTTTAAATAAATAATTAAATTTTTTTGAAATATTTGTAAATATGTATGTATAAATGTTGTACATATGTATTTTTAATTTAAATTAATTAAAAAAACATTTAATTTTATTCCACAAATTTATTTATGTAATTTTCACAGTTTATCAATTAAAAACATTTAATTTATATAAATAAAACCAAAAACTACAAATCTCTACAACTTTTAAGTTGAAAATTTTTTAAAATTAATTTTTAGTTATTCAAAATATATTTTATAATCATTTTGGTCTAAAAATTAAATTTTATTATAAATAACTTTTTACGATATTATCCTGTCATGCCACTATTAAATTGGATAAAATTGAAATAAAATTAAATATGTTTGTTTATTTCCAATCATTTTAATTTTATCAAATTTTAAAAATAAAATTTTTGAACAAAATAGAAAGTTCAATATTTTATTTTATTTAAGATATCATTTGACCACATACATAAAACTATAGTTGTATGTATGTGGTCAAATTTAATAGTTTTAAAATAAAATATTCAATTAAAAATATTCCTTTCTAGGAATTTGGAAAGTAAAAATAGATTATTGAGAATTGAAAAAAAGCAAAGATCTTTTGCTTAATCAACTGTAAAAAATTTGTTTCAAATAAAATATTAAGCAATTTCCTCACACCTTTTTGCTAATTTTTGTATTTGAAACAAAAAATTTTATTTTTTATTTTATTTCAAAGGTTTAATTATTATGTACTCATTTAAAGTTGTAAATATATACAAATTGTAAATTAAATTGGAAGCGGAATGAAAAGGGAAAAATAAAAATTAAAAAGGAAACTTTCTCTTCATTTAAATAAACATTCATTAAAGAATAATTATTATTTTATGTTTTTGGATAAACATTATTATTATTAACAATTCCTCCACCTCCTCCTCCACCATTTATTAATTGTTTTGTTTTTACTCCACTACAGTTAACAAAACCAGGAGCTGCCGAAATTTTATTTTTTTGGAATTTTTTGCATAAAAAACGTTTTAATTGTTTGTTGATTGCTTCTCGATAAATACTACTGAAAATTAATTTTAAAGAATAAATATGTATGTTAATTAACTACACTACAGTAATTAATTTACCTAAAAATATAAAGTATTGGAGTTTCAGCAGAAGCTCCAATATTTAAAAGAGTTCCACCAAACATTCCAATAGACCAATTCTAAATAATTATTTTTAAATTTTATTTTAATTCCTTCTTTTATTACTTGAATGTCATTAAGTTTAAAAAATTGATTAACAATTAATCTGTATATACTATTTATTACATATCCACCAATAACTATCGAAACAATTAAAATTAGAGATTTAAGAAGGCGTGATTGAGTATCTGATGGAATACCTCCACTGTTAGTTGCTTTAAGAAATAATTAATTTTTGATTGTTCTAAATAATTGTTTTTACATTTATGAGAGCAACGGATGACCATCCAAATAATTAAATAAATTACGGCATTTAATGCGCACAGAATCATGATAAATTTAAATATTATTTGCATGTCAAGAACAAATAAATCTCCAATCCTGCCGGTAACGGGAAGTGTTGGGTATTTATTTGATAAATTAATAGCATTTATTGACATCCAAATTCCACTAGAAAAAGCCAAAACTGTGTGGACAAGCAAATAAGGGCGAATATCTAGTTGATTATATTTAATTGGGAACAGAACAGATAAAAGTCTGTCGGCAGCTGTTGAAGCCATGGATGTCTGTGCTGCTGTTATCCCAAAAATTGAATGTAATTGGAATTTAATAGCTGTAGAATAATTAATGAAATTAATTCCGCTTATTGATATCGCTAGAAAAACAAGATGGCTTGATTGATGGAGAATTTCAAAGAAAGCAGTTATAGCCAATAAATAATTAGCTGCCCCTCTCAATTTACTTAAAATTTAATTTTTTAATTAAAAATATTTTTAAATATTTTTATTTACTTGTTTCTTATTGTTACAAAAATTAAAAGCATGTTTGATGCAATTCCAGGTATCCCAATAAAATTTAAAACCAATGCAGGAATAATTAATGCACTAGTTAAGCCTACATTTTTGTATTCTACAAAAAGCTGAAAATAATAAGAAATTAAAATTATTTGAATAGTATAAATAAATTATCAGATTTTTTAAATTTAAATCCTTAAGACTTATTACTAGAAAATTATTTAGGAGCTGTTTAGAAATTTAGATTTCCGAGGGTTTTTTTTCGAACCACCTCTGATCGGTTGAGCTCAACAAAGCAAAGTTATTGCCTGCTCACAACCCTACTATTTATTTCAATCCCCTTTATCAACTCGAGACTGAAACAAACAAAACTTTAATCAAAATAATTTTCAATTTTTTACCAGGTATATGTAAATAATTCGAATAAAGATTTGATTTAGATATTTGGTCGGTCTCTATTAAGCTAGAAGAGTACTTAGACGGCCTTAAAATAATTTTTTATCTATTTTCTGGATTTTAAAATTACTCATTTTTAAACAAAAATTAAAAACTACTCACCATATAATTTGGATAATTATTATTGGCTAGTATTTTTGTTTGATTGACTATTAAAGATTGCATAATCAAATTTAATAAAAAATTTAAAAATAATTTAAGCTTAAAAATAAAATATTTTTTAATACATACATATTTATTAATCATAATTTTCTTAAACTATTTAATACAAACTAACATAAACTATAAATAAAAAAAAAGAATTATTTAAATAATTCTTTTTTAAATGTCAATTAATTATTTTTAAAAAATAAATAAAATTATGAGAAAAGACAAAAATAAATATTAAATTAACAATAAATAAATTTATTTAAATTTAAAAAATTTTGAAACATTAAAGTTTTTTAGAATATCTAAATAAAGATTAAAAATATATCTACACACTATGTGAATTTTTAATTGAATAGAAATTAATTTTGGCTAATTCTAAAAATAAATTATTAATATTATAAAGTAAAATAAACTAAAGAAAACATTTCCAATTAAAAAAGACAAATAACATTTTCATTCTAGTAGAATGGCAATCTTTTTATTTTTCATGACTCCTCAAATTCTTCATTCTATCAAAAGTGCCATTTGGTTTATTCTAAATATTAGAATAAACACGATAGTTCTCAGTCCTAAACAGAACTGTATCGAAAATAAAAGGTTATCGAAATTTAAAATGAAAATGGAAAAAATACGAAATTATCGAAATCGAAAATCTTCAGAATAATTCGAAAATTGTTGATCAAATAATAACAGAAAATTTAAAATTCGACAAATATTTCTAAATAGATTTACAAATTTGTATATGACCAAATTTGTATTTATCTTCAAAAGAAATTAAAAATTCTTCTTAATTGCTACATACATATTATTGTTTATATTCCCAAATTTTAATACTTAAAAATAGGGATAATTCTTTATTTCCTATAATACGGCTACACGGGGCTGTTTTTTCAATAATCTTTCAGAATTGGTTGAATTAGAGAGGGGGCTCTAATTAAGGGTAGAGCTTTATTAGAGGAAATATTTGCATTATTTCTTCAATCTTTTTTTAATTTAAAATTTCAAAGAAAGTTATATTACCTACATAAATATTTTATTGTTTTGTTCTTAGAAAGACGCCTTAAATTGACGATATTTTTTAAGTCAGTTCATTTGTTTCATTGAAATTCCAATGTCTTTTTTTACATTTTTTTCTTTAAATGCAATTTATATGTTCGAAAATCGAAAAGCTTATAACAAATTATTTTCTTGTTGATATGTTTGTCTGGATAAAATTAAATTTTTAACTGAACAGAAAGTTAAGTGAAATTAATGATAATATCATCTACATCAGAGGTGTTTCGAAATTTCGATTTTCGTTTTTCGATTTTCGAGGTTTTTTTCCTTTCGATTTTCGATTTCCGATTTTCGAAATTTTGTGATATTTTCGATTTTCGATTTCCGAATTTTTGAAAAAATTTGAATTTTTGGCGCCAAAAATGAGGAATTCTGGCTTATCGGCCATCATAAATTTAAAAAATTTTCGCCTGCGGCGCAGAAAGAAGAAGATTTTTAGCTTAAGGATGCTCCAAAATTCTCAAAATTTCCGCCTGCGGCGCAGAAAAAAGAAGATTTTTGGCTTAAGGATGTTCCAAAATTCTCAAAATTTTCGCCTGCGGCGCTAATTGGAAGAAGCCCTGATCTAATAACAATATTATGCTTCGGCTCCGGTTATTGGGTATTTGCTTGAATTAAGTTAGCTCTAGTATATTGGAGGATTTGCGTGAATTAAGGTGGATTTGGAAGCTCCCTTCCCCATGCCAACCCTATGCCAGGTACCGCCCAACCATGAGTAAAGCGACCTAGTTCTGCTTTACTATATTAGGGGATTTTACTCAAATCCTCCATTATTCCTCTTAATACACACAGATCTCATGATGAGAGATCCACTCGAGACCTAACATAACAAAAATTAATTTCAAATTTTTTATTAAAAAAATTTTTTCGATTTTCGTTTTTCGATTTTCGATTTTCGAGGTTATTTTTCTTTCGATTTTCGATTTCGAAGATTTTAAAAATATTTTCGATTTTCGATTTCGATATTTTTGGATTTCTTTCGATTTTCGATTTCCGATTTTCGAAGATTTTTTTGTTTCGAAACACCTCTGATCTACATACAAAATTTAATTTTTTTTATTTTAGCCAAACTCAAAAGATTCTATTTTAAATATTAGCTACATTCTAATTCCATTTATCGTTTATTTATATGTACAAGTTACTCAAATTTGCCAAGGTTATTAGTTTTTATAATTTAGGTAAGTATATCTCCCCACATTTCTTTTATCCGCTTTTCTCCCAAAATTCCCTAAATGTTATGAATTCTATTACATAAAAATATCGTTAAATATTTTACTTTGATGAAAAAGCCAAAGCTTTTAACACCCACAATAATAGATTCGGGTATATTGCTATGGGTGTTAAACCATCCATAATTTTATTAGATAACTACTATGAATCAAAAAAATCTTTATAACTCTCGTTATTACTCATTTGAATTTTTTATCATTTTCGATGCAGCTCCAATTATTTTAATTAGATACAATTTAAGAATGAAAGATTAAAAGATACAAATTCATAAATTAATTACCTTAAACAATTTATTTTTTATTTTAAATTTAAACACTCCCATATTTTTCTATTTTTGAATAATTATTGTAGAAATAAACCTTAATAAATAAATATAATTTAATTTGGCCATACCTTTCCTTAACTTATTTAAATAAACAAAAATATAATAATATCTCGTACAATTAATTTTTATTCTCTAAATATTTTTAAAAAATATTTATTCGGTCACCGGATGGGAGAACTGCCTACTTGATATCTATATTAAAAGACAAGGTTGTTTCTGTAGATATTTAGTAAAATAATGTTTTTTAAATTCAGATTTTAATTCTCATAATTAATTAAAATACCCAAATTATTTGAAAAAAATTACAATTTTAAAAGTATAATTTTGTTGAGAATATTTTTGAAAAAATATTTTCTAATTTTTTAAATAAAATTTTTGTTTTTAGATTTATTTTTATAATTTTCAATTAAAATAACTATGCAAACTAATAATATTAACGAATATTCTTTTAATCAAACAAGCATTGAATATTTTCCAAATAAAATGGTAATTACCTATATTTTTTAATTAAATTCTGAATTAATATTTAATAAAAATTATAAAAAATCATTTTTCGTATATGGATCTTTAGTATATTAATTTATCTAAACACAATTTCATATTCCTGTATAAAAATCTCAAAATAATCTTTTAATTCTTTTTTAGTTGTATGAACAATATAAAAATGCTGGCCCAAGTTTAACATTAATTTTGCCGTCAGTGCTTTTAAATGTTGCTGGAGTTCCAGGAATTGTTGCAAATTTTATTTTAATTTTTGTAACAATTTTAAACAAGTTTATAGTTTTAAAGTTTTTATTATATTAATTTATTTAAGAAAATTGAGAGGGCCAACAAATTATTTATTGGCTTTAACTGCTTTTTTTGAAATTCTCCATCAATCTGCCCATTTTGTTTTTTTATTTGTTGCGGCCAGTGGAATTAATTTTATTAATTATTCTACAGCTTTACAGTTCGAATTACATACAATTTTTGGAGCAACAGCAGCACAGACAGCATTAGCTTCAACGGGTGTTGACAGACTTTTATCCGTTCTAATCCCATTAAAATACAATAAAATAAATATTCGTCTTTACCTTTCAATCCACACAATTTTGGTTTTTTCTAGTGGAATTTGGATGTCAATAAATGCTATTTTATTTGCAAATAAATACCCAACACTTCCAGTTACTGGACATATTGGGGATTTGTTTATTCTTGATATGGAGATAATGTTTAAATTTATAATGGTTATTTGTTCATTAAATACCATTAATTATATATTAATTTGGATATCTGTTCGTTGTTTACATTCAGGTAGAACAAATATGTAAAATTGTTAACAAAAGCATTTCCTACTTTTTAAATATTTTAATTTAGAAAATGTATCACAATCAGACACTCAATCACGCCTTCTAAAATCCCTAATCTTAATTATTTCTATTGTTATTGGTGGGTATATAATAAATAGTTTGTGTCATTTAATTATCAACCGATTTCTCAATTTCAATGATATTCAAGTAAAAGAAAAATTATTTTAAAAATATTTTTATTTAAATTTTTAGAATTGGTTAGTTAATGTGTTTGGAGGCTTTCTTTCAAATATTGGAGCTTCTGCTGAAACCCCAATACTTTATGTTTTTAGGTAAATTAATTAACATACATATTTATCTTTTAAAATTAATTTTTAGTAGTATTTATCGAGAAGCAATCAACAAACAATTAAAACAATTATTCTGCAAAAAATTCCAAAAAAATAAAATTTCGGCAGCTCCTGGTTTCGTTAACTGTAGTGGAGTAAAAACAAAACAATTAATAAATGCTGGAGGAGGTGGAGGAGGAGGAGGAATTGTTAATAATAATAATATTTATCCAAAGAAATAAAATAATAATTATTTTTTAAGGAATGTTTATTTATTTAAATGAAGAGAAAGTTTCTTTTTTAATTTTTATTTTTCCCTTTTCATTCCGTGTATAATTTACCTAATTTACAATTTGTTTTAATTTACAACTAAACCTTCGAAATAAAATTTAAAAAAAATAAAATTTTTTGCATTTAAAATACAAAAATTAGCAAAAAGGTGTGAGGAAATTGCTTAATATTTTATTTGAAAAAATTTTTTACACTTAATTAAACAAAAATTTTTACGTTTTTTTCATTTAATTTCCAGATTCTTAGAAAGGAATGTCTTTAATTTTATATTAAAAATTAAACATTTCTGAATATATTTTTTGATTTTAAATACTAAACTTCAAAGGTGGCACGTTAAATCAAAATCCGATTTTATAAACATTTTCTTTAAATACCGATATTTTTATATATTTTAATGAATTAATTTTTTTTCAAATAATAATTAATTAATTATTTTTATTTTAATTGGCAAAAAAATATTTTTGTTTCGAAAAAATTTTATTTAACATTTATTTATTAAAAAATAATATTAAAAACAATTTTAGTTTATTAAATTTATTTAATAAAAATTGTCACCTTTTGTTTTTAAAAATTCTGATATTTTATTTAATTTATTTAAATTTAATAAAAATTTTTTTATCTAGAAATGGCTGTTTGTATTAATAAATATTTTTTTTTATTTTTATTAACTTTTAATTGTTTTTATATAAAAAATATAAGTTTTTAATTAAATTAAAAAAAAATTTTTTTATTTTACAATTATTAAAGCGTCATAAATTTGTGAACAAAAAAATAATTTTTTTAATATTTTAAGAATTAATCGTCCTCTATAAATAGAATAAACAGGTGCTCTAACTATTCAAAAAAGTTCATTCTTAGTTTTATTTGAACAGTTTTATATTTAATAGCCTATATTAATTTTTTTGACAAATTTATCCAAATTTATGAACATATATTTAATATATATTTTATTTTATTTAAGAATTTCTTTCCATTTTTGTTAAAAATATTTAAATTAAAATGCAAGAGAGAAATGAATCTTTAATTAATTCTACAATTAATAATAATTATCCAAATCATATGGTAATTTTTAGAAATTAATAAAAGATTGGGGAAAGGGTTAATAAAAAGAATTAAAAATATTTTTAAATTTAAAAAATAATTTAGTAATATTTATTCCTTCTAGTTATACTCAGAATACAAAAATTCTGGTCCAAGTTCATTATTAATTGTGCCCTCAGTGATTATGTGTGTTGAGGGAGTACCTGGAATTGCTGCTAATTTTCTTTTAATTTATGTTACAATTCAAAACAAGTATTTCTTGAATTTTTTGGGATAATTAAAAAATAATATTTAGAAACATGAGAGGGCCAACAAATTATTTATTGGCTTTAACTGCTTTTTTCGAAATTCTTCATCAGTCAGGACATTTTCTTTTTCTGGTCGTTGCTGTTAGTGGAATTAATTTAATTGACTATTCTACAGCTTTAATATTCCAATTACATTCAATTTTTGGGGTAACAGCAGCACAAACATCTATGGCTTCAACAGCCGCCGACAGACTTTTATCTGTTCTGTTCCCAATTAAATATAAGCAATTAAATATTCGTCTTTACCTCTCAATCCACACATTATTAGCTATTTCTAGTGGAATTTGGATGTCAATAAATGCTATTAATTTATCAGATAAATACCCAACACTTCCCGTTACTGGACATATTGGGGATTTGTGTGTTTATGAAATGAATGTTATGTTTCAATTCATAATGCTTTTATGCGCGATTACTTCTATATTATATATTTTTGTTTGGATTGCTTACCGTTTCCTTAGTAAAGGTAGAAAACACCTTGTTCAAAAACACCTTATCAACCCTTCCCTCTATACTGTCCCAATTTTGTTTATAAAATTATTCCTATTTTAGCCACTAATGTAGCGCAATCAGACAGCCAATCACGTCTCCTAAAATCACTAATTTTTATCGTTTCAATCGTTATTGGTGGTTATGTAATGTGTTCTATTTCTCATTTAGTTATTAATCAATTTTTCAATTTAAATGATATTCAAGTAAAATAAAAAAGAATTTAAATTAAAAATAATTTTCTAGCAATGGTTAGTTGGGGTATTTGGAAGTATTCTTTTAAATATTGGCGCTTCTTCGGAGACCCCTACACTTTATATTTTTAGGTAAATTTTGGAGAAATTTGGAAAAATATTTTTCAAAATTAATTTTTAGTAGTATTTATCGAGAAGCTATTAAAAAACAATTAAAACAATTATTTTGCAAAAAAACTCAAAATAATGTAATTTCTGTCGTTCCTGGTTTAGTCAACAGAGGAACACAATTGGCAAACAGAAATGGAAGAATTGTTACTAATAATAGTTTATGTAATATTAGCAATCCGAAAATATAATGAAATAATTATGGAAAAAAACAATTGACAATTTAATGGATTTTTTTTGTGATAAAGTTTTAGAAAATGCTAAATAAAATTTAAAGTTTTGTTTCAAAATAAAACTCCAAAAAATATTCAATTAAAATCTACCCCGGCAACCCTCATGAAGCTTTTGTTAGATGCTTTATTCAGATGAAAATCTGGAAAGAAAATATAGATGTGTGGCTATATTTTCATATTTTCTTTTTTAAGCCTTTAATCCAGAATATGTATGTAGTTGCATCTTTTTCTTTACAAAAATGCTTGAATGCTCATTCAAATTTCGTACTTGTACTAGTAAGAGCAAAATAAAAATTTCTAAGCTTACAACTAATTTTCATTATATTCCACTAAATATTTATTTTGTTAGGCATAATGTTAGAATATTTAAATAAATATTTTTAATTAAGAATTTAATTATTAACGGAAATTTAAATAAATTATTAAAAATTTTCTTTCATTTTTTTAAATTTTCTAAATTAGTAAATGACATTTCTTTATTCTCAATTTCCACCTGTTTTTACTTAAATAACTAAAAAAAGTTAATTAATAAATTAATTTTAAAAATTATTTAAAAATAATTAATTAACAAAATTAATAAATAATTTAAAAACTAAAAAATTATATACCAAAAAAGCTGTCGGAACAAAAAATAAAAAAATCAGACCGGCTAAGGAGTAAATATTATTAAATTAAAATTAAAAAATTTAAAGACAATTTTCAAAGTTTAATTTTTTTACATTTTTCCCTGAGACTCGTTTAAAATTAAATTTTACTTATTAACATTGTTAGTTTAGTGTAGTTTTATAAAAAATAAAAATAAATAATTATTAAATTGTCTTTTACAGAAAAATACCGACACAAAATAAAAATTTATATTTTACTTTTTTTGCATGGAATTTTTGAATTTTAAGCAAAAATAAAAATTTCAAAAAAGTTTTTAAGAAACATTGAATTAATTAAAAATACAAAAATTGCAAAAATATTCTAAAAATAAAAATAATTAATTAATTAATTAAAATATAAATACAAATTTTTTGTACATAAATATCTATTCTAAGACAGATTTAATTAAATTTATTTTAAATTCATTTTTAGAATTTTATTTAATTTTAATTTAAATTAAAAATATTCATGGACCCTTCAAACAATCAAACACTAAATATTTTAAATGATAACTATCCAAATCATATTGTGAGTATTTTATGTAAATAATTATTTTAATTAAATAAATTATTTATTTAGTTATATACACAATATAAAAATGCAGGCCCAAATTCAACATTTATTGGACTTTCTTTATTGTTGAATGCTATTGGGGTGCCTGGAATTGCTTCAAATTTACTTTTAATTTTTGTAACAATTCGAGACAAGTATTTTTATTTAAAAGATTTTTTTAAATTAAAAATTAAGAAATTTGAGATGGCCAACAAATTATTTATTGGCTTTAACTGCTTTTTTTGAAATTCTCCATCAATCAGGGCATTTTCTTTTCTTAGCGATCTCAATTAGTGGAATTAATTTAATTGACTATTCCACAGCTATTAAATTCCAATTACATTCAATTTTTGGTTTAGCAGCAGCTCAGACTATAATGTGTTCAACAGCTGCTGACAGACTTTTATCTGTTCTGTTCCCAATTAAATATAACCAATTAAATATTCGCTCTTATTTGCTTGTCCACACAATTTTGGCTATTTCTAGCGGAATTTGGATGTCAATAAATGTTATTAATTTATCTAGCAAATACCCAACACTTCCCGTTACTGGACGTGTCGGTGATTTGTTAGTTTTAGATATGGAGATAATGCTTAAATTTATTATGCTTCTTTGTGCATTTAATGTAATATTTTATGTTCTCGTTTGGGTAGTTGTTCGTTGCTTTTATCCATGTAAAAAATTTTTTTTATAAATTTCATCAAATAAAAATTTATTTAAGCAAATAGCGATATCGGTGTTGAATCAGACAGTCAATCACGTCTTCTTAAATCTCTTGTTCTTATAATTACAATAGTTATTGGGGGTTTTGTAATTAATAGTGTTTGTCGTTTAATTGTTACTCGGTTTTTTAATTTAAATGATATACAGGTAAATATTTTAAAAATTAAAAATTAAATTTAAATTTAGAATTGGTATGTAAGTGTATTAGGTGGACTTTTCTTAAATATTGGTGCTTCTGCTGAAACTCCAACACTTTATATTTTTAGGTTTTTCTTTTAAAAATAATTTTAGAAAAAAATAATTTTTATATTTTCAGTAGTGTTTATCACAAATCTATCAACAAACAATTAAAATATTTATTTTGCAAAAAATCTCAAAATAATGTTATTTCTGTCGTCCCTTATATTCACAATAATAATAGTACCAAGGAGGGAATGATTGGGAATAAATTATCAAATAAAAATATTTTAAATAAACAAATTATTATTAAAAATTGTGTAAATAATTCTTTAACAAAAAATTTAAAATATTAAAAATATTTTTTAAAGAATTATTCTAAAATATTTTTTTGTATTTTAAATCATTTTTTTTTTTGAATAATTTGCACATTATAATTATAGACGGGACTGGGAGTGTCGTATGAGATATCTCGAAAATATTCTGATAACTAAGATTTTTAAACGATATCTCGTCTCAGTCCAATCACTAATTACAATTTCTGATAATTTTATTTAATTAAATATAAAAAAAAGTATTCATTAAATATTCATTATTCTGATACCATTTAATTGTTTATAAAAAAGTATTTAAATATTTTTTCTTTTTTTCTTTAATTTCATTTATTATTCAAAATTTTTTTCTAATTTGGCATTAATAATTAGATTATTATGCATACTAGCATTTGCCCTTTATTTGATAGACAATTAAGGACAGGTGAAAGTTAAATGTCAGCCTTTCTAAAAAAAATAATTTTATTAAAATTAAATAATTAATTGCTAATTCTAAAGTTAATTTAATTATAAATTACTTAAAAGTATTTAATATTAAAAAAATTAATATTTAAAAAATTAAAAAAAAATTATTAAACACGAAAATTTACTCTTTAAATTCTAATAAAAATATTGGATTCTAGAAGTTTTTGGGGAATTTTCGATAAATAGACCGAATTTTTAGTATCCAACTTTTAATAATAATTCAATCAAACCCCCTCAATTCATCGCCTAAACCTTACTTTTATTTAAATAATTTATCTGAATGAATATTTACATTGATTCTTCAATAAATCAAACGACTTTATTAAATAATTATGAAGTTCACATTGTTAGTATTTTTTATTATTAAATTTAAAAATAAAAAAATATGTATTCAATAAAACTAGAGGTGCTATAGTATTTGTTTTGGAAGTACAGTACTTACAAATCGACATTAGTACTTGAGAAATTAAAAAAAATTACTTATGTGTAAGTACGTACTTACAAATGGACTTTTTGTTTAAAAGATTAAATTTAACTTTAAAATTCTCAAAATTGTTTTCTGACGCCTTTGGCGCAGAAAAAATATTTGAAAAAAATTTTGCAGTGTACTTATATTTGAACAATTTCGATTTTTCGGGTTTATATGAATTGTTACCCACTTTAATTAATATAAAATAAAAATCAGCCGATGCTCAGCCCGATTGATTCGGCTAAGTCAAAAAATTCGAAAATTTAGGGTGAGGTTATAGTTATGTGGAGCAGTGTACTTATAAATTTTATACTTTTTGTACTTCAACTTAACCTTTTCTCGTTAGCAACTCTGAATAAAACAAAAAATATTAAAATTTAATTTACTAGCCAGGATTCTTGTTTTAAATAAAAACAAATTTTTATTTAATTTTCCAAAGATTTTGTTAACTTTATTCCAATCTTTCTCTAGAATCTAATAAAAATTTTGTTGAAGTATTAAATACAAAAATTATTTTTTTTTAACTTTAAAAGTTGTTTGAACAATATAAAAATGCTGGTCCAAGTTTTATATTAATTATTTCTGCTGTCCTACTGAATATTGTTGGGGTGCCAGGAATTACCTTTAATTCATTTCTTCTTTATGTTACCGTTAAAAACAAGTTTTTATTTATTTTTAAAAATTTCCTAATTAATTTATTTGAAGAAATTTGAGAGGGCCAACAAATTATTTATTGGCTTTAACTGCTTTCTTTGAAATTCTCCATCAGTCATGCCATCTTGTTTTTCTAGTTGTTGCTGTCAGTGGAATTAATTTTATTAATTATTCCACAGCTTTAATATTTCAATTACATTCAATTTTTGGTTTAACAGCATCACAGACAGCAATTTGCTCTACAGCTTTTGACCGTCTTCTCGCTGTTTCATTTCCAATGAAATATGATCAAATAAAAATTCGCCCTTATTTGTTTGTCCACACATTTGTTGCTTTTTCTTGTGGAATTTGGATGTCAATAAATGCTATTTTGTTTGCAAATAAATATCCTTCAATTAAAGTTACGGGAAATATGAGTGATCTTTTAATTTTGGATATGCATATCCTCCATTTATTTATGATGTCCCTTTGTTCATTAAATGTTATAATTTATTTACTTGTTTGGGTAGTTGTTTATTTCCATCAATCAAGTAATTTAAATTTAAATTTAAAAATTAAAATTAATTTTTATTTAAGCAAATAATATTAACGGAGCTCAATCTGATATTCAATCTCGTCTATTAAAATCTCTAATTCTTATATTTTCAATCGTTATTGGCGGTTTTGTATGTGGCACTATTTTGCGTCCATTTATTAATATTTTTATAATTCTTAATAATATACAAGTAAATTTATTAAATATTTTTTAAAAGAAAATAAAAATATTTTTTAGACTTGGTATGTTAAAGTTTTTGAAGGTATTTTAACAAATATTGGAGCTTCTGCAGAAACTCCTACACTCTATATTTTTAGGTTATAATTTAATTTAAAATAATATTGTCTTTAATTTTAGTAGTTTATATCGAGAAGCTTTTAATAAAGAATTAAAGAAAATATTTTGTAAAAATTATAATAAAAATAATGTAGTTAATGTTATTCCTGCTTTGGTTATCTCTAATTAATTGATGATTAAGAAAATCTCTTCAAAAGCATATTAAAAATGTAAACTAAAATATTTTTTGGAAATACATACCTCATTTTTGTATATATGTATATAATTTCGTTTTTATTAATCGAGTAAATATTGTAAATAATTTTAAATATATTTCGGATAATTTTTTTTGTTTTTCTACTAGAAATTGCCACAGTCGGATCTCACATTTACATTCAGAACCAAATAAACTTAACTGTAATTACAATTTCTTCGGCCTCGAAGGGTTGTGTTCTTTATCCGTTCTTTTTTCTTTAATACTATAGGTAAACTAGGAAAGGATAATCCTAAATTCATCTTTAACTACTTAAACATATTATGGCTAAACACAAAATTTTAATTTTTCTTAATCTGAATAAATTTGTTAAATAATTTAAATTAAAAAAATAATTTTTAATCAAAATACTTTTATATATCGAAAAATCAGTGAAAATTAAATTAATTTAAATTTAAAAATTGTTTTTTAAAGCTGTTCTGTAAAAAAATTTTACTTCAAAATAATTCACATCTCATATTTTTACTGAATATTCTGAAAAATAATTATTAAATTTAAAAAGTAATTTATTAAGATTTATATTTAATTAAAATAAAAGTAAAAATATTTTTTAATTTACAAATTTTTTCGTTTGGGCAGATTCAGGTTTAGGTGAATCTAATAAATCTGAGGGAATAAGATAGCTAAGATCTTCATCTTGAATGTCGTCATTATTATGATCAATATTAAACGAACTACTAGCCTCTTCTTGATCCAAATTATTCTTATGAACGTTTGAGAGATGGTGCAAAACTGTTTTTAAATGAGCAATATTTATAGGTAAAATTAATGGTTAGAATTTCTGAATGTTAAGGAAAGCTTTCCCTCTTTTTTAGAAACAGGAGATAATATTAGTATTATAAATAGAGAGAGAGAACCGTACGAGATATCTCAAAAATCTCGATTTAATAACCGAAATTTTTGCTAAGTCCGGTCTTTCTAATTATAAATATCATAAAGAAAATGTCAAATATCTATTATATTTCTACCTTTAAAATTGAATATTTCTTTTGGAGAGGATGGTTGGGATTTTCCTTCAAAAGTATTTTTGTTGTCTCTAAATATAATTGGGAATATAAAAAATAATAATTATTATCAAACTTATCATCATTTGTTGATTGATTATCTCCGTTTACTGATTTTTCTTTAATTTGATTAATAGGAATATATGGGTGTGCTCTTGTGCTCAACTCTCCTGGGACTTTGTAAAAATAGTTTACTGTATGGTAGGGTGGCTTTAGGTTTTGATTATATTGAGTGTGGTGGTTATTGTGAAAAAGTGGCTGATGATTCAAATGTCCCGTAGCATTTAGATCAGTTGAAAGGTTGTTGTCTTCACTCTTAATAAGTAATTTAAAAGTTGCGGAAATGTAGAAGGTTAACGGGAAAGTATTTGTAATTTTGAAAAAATTTTTAAGGTAATAATTTTAATTTTATATCACTTAAAAGTTTAAAATACCACATAATTTTTATGTGTATTTTTAAATATGTAAATAATATTTAATTATTTAGGTATATCTCACCGCTATTGTAGATGAAGTACTTTCCACACTAAAAATAATTAATTTAGGAGATTTTTTAAATAAATTTACAAATAATTGTTTGGAGATGACATTTCTTTTGCTAATTGTTTAGAATTATTTTGTTGAAAATCTTTTAAATCAAAAGATTTAGCATTTGGATTGAGTTTATGCTTCTTAATAAATTAAAAATTAAATTATTTCAATTAAAATAATTATTTTAAAAAATTAATATATTTACATTACCCCTTTCAAATTAACACTTTCATTATCTTGAATATAATTAAAAAATAAAATAAAAATTAAACAAAATTTTTGTTTTTTCATAATAAAACTTTTCAGTTTTTGTTTTTATAAATTTCTAGATTTAATAAATTATTTAAAAAATATTTTTTCTGATTTTTGAGAAATTAAATATTATACTACCTATTTAATTTTATATTTTAATTTATTAAAATTAAAATAAGTTTTTAAAATTATTGTCAAATAAACATTTGTAAAGAAAGAATGAAAGTAAATAAAAGTATTTAAAAAAGGCAGGTGAATGTCCTTATTTTATGTCTACATAAAGGATGCTTTGCGTCTTGCGATAAACAAAATTTCGCGCGACTTTTCTCTCCCTTTTCTCCATAATCTCTAATTAGACCTGCGATTTTTATTTATTTAGCATTGAATCACATGAAAAAGTCAATTAATTACTCAATTTATTGAGTGATTGTGAAAGACTTTGTTTAAAAAATTAAATTATTTAAATTTTATAACAAAAACTTTAGTTAATTTCAAGGAAAGTTATAAACTCGTTAGATATAAGATGAAGTAAGCTAAAAAATTAGAGAGGAGACGGGATTCAACTGTAGTACATATGTATCTTTAAAAAATAGAATGAATTTATTCTAATTGTAGGTCGATGAAAAGTGTATCTTTTAATAAACAGTTTTTTTCAAGTTTATATGTATATTTTTTGTTCTTCAAAATTTTATAATTAAATTGTACATATTTACGTGAAAATAAATTTTATATTTAGTATATAAAAATGACAAATTAAGAGAATATTTAAATATATTCTCTGGCTAAATTTTGAACAACGGAGTTAAAATTATTATTTGTTGGTTGTGGAGCAACTACAGCTGTTCGTAAATTTAAAATATGGACTGGCGAAACACCCGGATTTCCATCTCCATAACTTCCCACATATGAATGTAAAATATGAGGAAATTGTTTTGCATATGCTTGTCGATATTCATAACTTAAAAATTAAATTTTAAAGAAAAAAAATATTTTAAAAAAATACCTAAGCAGAAAAAGTACAGGCCCATTAGCTGCCATTGCACAAATTGGAAGAAATGAAAATGAAAAAGTTGTGTAAATTAATAATTGAGGAGATAAACCAATTAAGGGCAATAAAAGCCTTACAATACTATTTAATACCCAACAAACAATAATTAAACAAGTTAAAGTTGTTAATGAACGAAGAATACGGCGAGTAAAAATTGAAGTAGTTTGGGCTAGAAAAAAAATATTTAAAAAGTAAACGAATAAATATAATTTTTTGTTCTAAATTACCGATAATCTTAAGGGAATAAAAATAAATTTAAATTAAAAAAAATTTAGAGTAAATAGGGGACGTATTTTAATTTTAATTAAAAAAGTATATATTTACAAAGTTTGTTTTGATATATTTTAAAGACAATCCAAAGAATTATATATTCAAACAATAAAATAATATTTGCAAATAAATTCACAAAATAAAGAAATTTTCCTCTTTCGCCTTGCTGAACTTCTCCAGGGGATGAACAAATTACATGAACATATGGATGTTCAGTAGATATTAAAAAAAGTTGCCAAATTTGAAAACATGAATAAATTATACATGCAGACATTAATGAAAATAAATATTTGAAGGGGCGAGATTGGAGATTCCTTAAATTAAAAAAAATTAATGAAGATAGAAGGAAATAGAAGGAAGGGAAAAAATGTTGAAAAATATAAATTTAATATTTATCAATATTTTTTGAAAAAAAATTTAGTATTTTTATTTAAAATTTACATCCAAAAAGAAGCAAATAATATATTTATAACTCTATCAAAGCCAATAGCCAACATTGTTGCCAAAGTTAAATTTCCAAAAAATGCCGGCAAAAATTGTAAATAAAAGCAAGTATTCACTTTAATAAAATTAATTCCACTAATCGCAATAATTAACCCAATCGACAGTGTCGGTTCAAATATAGCTGTACATAAAGCATTGGTAGCTATTAATATATTACAAGTACTGTGTAATGATCTGAATTTTTAAATATAAATTATTTAGAAATAAAAAGGTAAAAGTCCAATGTTTATTTTACAGGTGTTATTATGTAATTGTAACATTCACCTGTGACAACAATTTTGTGTAACATTGTGTGTAATTTTAATTTAATTATTTTATAATTCTAGAAAATTTAAAAAAAAAGGGAAGAAAAAATTCGAAATAAAATATAAAATTAATATTTTTGAAGAAAAATATTAACTATTGTGAGATAACCCCTAAAGAATAAATTCTAATATTTATTTTAAATCAATCAAAATTTCAAAAAAAAATATTTATTTTAATTTACTTTGTTCTTATAGTTATATAAACTAAAGACAAATTAAGTAAACATCCAAACATAGAAACTATCCAACGGACAGTAATTAACATTACAAAAGTAAAAGGAAGTCCAGTTTCTTTAAAATTTTGATAAAACTATAAAATAAATTTAATTAAATATTATTTTAAATTTACAAAAAACATACTAAATTTGTAGTTCCTTCGTTGTAACTCATTTTACAATATTTATTTTAATTGAATATACTATATATTAGTGTTGTGGAGATTTTTGGAGATTTTTTTCTTTTGAAATAATTATAATTTGTGTCGATTTTTATGTTTAAATTTTAAATTTATTTCTAACAAAAATTTAAAAAATCATTTAGATAAATTATGAAAATTATTTTGAAAAAATTTTTTCTAGTCAATCCCTTAGAGAATTTATTAAGCTACATTTTACAAAATATTTTTTAATATTTAATGAAAAAATGAGTAATTAATTATTAAAATTAACCTTTTGAATTTAAATAAAATCTTAAACCTTTGGGGAATTAAAAATTTTTAATAAAATTTTGGTTGCCAGGGGTTGTTCTAAGAAAATTTTATTTAAAAAATTAATTTTAATTTAATTATTTCTTAATTTTATTTAAAAAAAGGAAATAAAAATTATTTAACAAAAAAAAATAATTATTATATTTACTGTGAGAATAATTCTAAATTTTTTTAAATAATTTTTTTGTCTTGAAATACTATAAAAAGTAAAAAAATATAAAGATTTTAAAAGTAGTACTTAGTATAGTGAAATTAAAAAAAGTTTAATTTGTATATTAACGTCAGAGAAATTTCTAAAAAAAAATTTTTTATTAAAAATTGTTGGGTTGTTAAAAATTAATAATAGATAAGAGAATAAAAAAGTTTTTAAGTCTGGGTTTGATTATTTTAAGTTTATCTAATTTATATACAAGAATATTTAACAATTAAAATTCATCTTTTCTTTAGAAAATTGACTAATAGATACATTTTATTTAATTATCACTTAATATAAACAAAGGAAAATGGAATAAATCATAGTAAGAATAAAAATTTAGAGTTAAAAATTCACTCAGACCTATGCAAAAAATTTACTCAAAAATTATAATTTTTGCTAAATATTTATTTAATTTAACTAAAAATTATATGGTAATTATTCAATAATTCTTTTGTACCGTCTAAATAATATGTACATACCACTAATTTTATTTTAGTTTTTTTTATTTTCTAGTACCTAATTAAATAAACAAAAAATTAAATAAATATTGTTAATTTAATAATAGCCAGACTTTCTTTAAATTAAAAAAATCTATTTTGTGGTAACAATTAATAAATAAATTATTTTCAAATAAATACTGTACTGATAATTATTATTTTTTATTTTAAAAAGTTTAATAAATATTTAATAGACAAAAAAATTCAAAAATAAATACCTATATTAAAAAAAGTAATATTTATATATCCATTATTTATAAAAAATTACTTTTTATTTTTAAAAACCGCGCCCTTTTAAAATAACAAAATATACTAATTAAATATTTATGCTCAAATAATTAATTTTTAAAAAGAAAAATTAATGAAACAATTTGGTATTTATTTTAGTACTGTTAGACTTGTTATTTTTTTAAATAAAAATGTTAAAGCTTCTTTAAATAAATAAATGAAAGATGTTTGTAAAATATAAGCATTTTTATATAAAATAATTTATTTTTAACACTTGCTTGATTAGAGAAAATAATTTTGAAAAACATTTTATAAAATATTATTTTTAAAAATAATTATTAAAGAGATTTCCCTTTATCTAAAATTTGTATTATTTTTAAAATATACGTCAAACAGTTTTATCCTCATCATCTCTGCGTAGAAGTTTTTTTGAGCTTTTAAATGATATAGTACATATTTGAGATTAATTTGTATTTTTATTTTTAAAAAAATAAATTCAGACATTAAAAACAATTAAAAATAAAAAATAAGTTTAGCATATAAAATATTTGTTATTATTATTACTTGCTTCATTAGTATTAGTTTTTAAAAATTAAAAAAGTAATATAATGATCCCAAACTTTCAAATTTAATTCCAAATTAACTCAAACTTTTTATTTAATAAATATACAAAATTTTGAAAATTATTTTATTTTTTGTGGATTTGTGAAAAATTTTAGAATAATAATTAGGTAATTCAATCAGAAATTTACTTAGTCTAAAATCAATTTCCTAATATAAATCCGATTTCTAATAAATATATACATACATATGTAATTTAAAAAATTACAATAAAAGAGCTAT
The DNA here is from genome assembly GCA_963681835.1 of Meloidogyne enterolobii. NCBI lineage: Eukaryota > Metazoa > Nematoda > Chromadorea > Rhabditida > Meloidogynidae > Meloidogyne > Meloidogyne enterolobii. Next base: position 553,980 of record CAVMJV010000023.1, read on the forward strand.
CTATAAAAATAATTTTCAAACAAAATTAATTTAATCATTCATATTTTATTTCTTTGTTGATTGTTTTGTTTTATTTACATAAATAACTTTGCTACTTAACATTCCACCAATATAGTTAACATTACCAGGACTAATCATAATTTTATTATTTTGAAATTTCTTGCAAAATAATTGTTTAAATTGTTTGTTGAAAGCCTCACGATAAATATTACTTAAATTAATTTTTAAAAATTATGTCAAAAATTTTTATTCAATTCCTTTTTATCGTCCTCTACGTTAACTCCCATGTCACAAAGATAAATAGGTAACTAATTTATTTTAAGTATTAAAGTTAACCCAAATTATACCCTAACGTTTAATAAGTGAAAAAAGAGTTATTTTTTGGAACAGAACAATCTTACTATAACAGAACCAAACAGAGCAAAATCCTCTGTTATCTGAGCTCCTATTTTTAAGTATAAACTATAAAGGGGTTTATTTTTAATAATTTTTTAATTAAAAATTAATTCTAAAAATAACCTAAAAATATAAAGTATCGGTGTTTCAGAAGAGGCGCCAATATTAATTAAAATACCTCCAATGGCTCCAAAAAACCAAATCTTAATTTTAAATTTTTTATAAATTTTATTAATCTTATTTTTTACTTGTATATCATTTAAATTAAATAAAGGTAAAATAAATTTCAGACATATACTGTTAAGTATATAACCACCAATAACAATTGAAACAATAAGAATGAGAGATTTAAGAAGATTGGATTGATTATTTTGAGAAATAATGCTTTCGGTATTTCCTTTAAAATATATAGTAAATTATTTTAATGAATAATAGAGGGAGAGAATATGTTAATGTTGGGGTTGGGAGATGGGATAGAACCATCGTAAAATGAGTTCAGACTGTAGCACATGCCTGTAATATTCAATTTCGTTCCCCCCCTCCTTTTTTCTATCCTCAAAGTATTAAAAAATGGTCAGTCTGACTTAAGTTATAGAACTCGTCGAGCTGAGTCGAATGACACCAAAATCAAAAAAAATCCGACTTGATTTGACCGAAATACAGACCCCTGAAAATTGAACAACCACAGGGGCGAAAAACCATAAAGACGAAAATTTATACAAATGATAGCTCATTCGAAAGAGCTCGTCGAGCTGAGTCGAATGACACCAAAATCAGCGCGATTGCACAAGATTTGACAAAGTTATGACATAAGTCGTCGACTCCATTAGGTCTACACTTACTGTCATAACTTTGTCAAACATGTCCAATCACGTCGTTTTTGGTGTCATTCGCTTCAGCTCGACGAGCTCTTTCGAATGAGCTATCATATGCATAAAAAATTTTTATTTTAAAAAATCACCCCTGTGGTTGTTCAATTTTCAGGGGTCTGTATTTCGGTCAAATCAAGTAAGATTTTTTTGATTTTGGTGTCATTCGACTCAGCTCGACGAGTTCTATAACATAAGTCAGACTGACCATTTTTTAATACTTTGAGGATAGAAAAAAGGAGGGGGGAACGAAATTGAATATTACCGGCATGTGCTTTATTATCACAGGGATTGTTGGATAAATACCGAACACGAAATTGAATATTACCCACATGCCCCTTGGATGGGTTATTTTTATTTATTCATATATTCTTTCTGCAAGTACAAAAGAATTACCAGAATTTAAATACCGAACACTTATCCAAACAAAAATATAAATTATAACATTTAATATAGATAAATACATAAAGAATGCAAAAATAATATCCATATCTGAAACAAATAAATCGCTAATATGTCCAGTCACAGGGATTGTTGGATATTTATAGGCAACGTTTAAAGCCTTTATTGACATCCAAATTCCGTTTGAAATAGCCAAAAATAAATGAAACCCCAAATAAAGGCGAATATTTAATTTAACATATTTTAATGGAATTAAAAAAGAAAAAAGTCTGTCAGCAGCTGTAGACACAAACAAAATCTGAACTGCCGCTATACCAAAAATTGAATGTAATTGAAATATTAAAGCTGTAGAATAATTAATTAAATTGATTCCACTGGCCGCAACAAATAAAAAAACAAAATGGGCAGATTGATGGAGAATTTCGAAAAAAGCAGTTAAAGCCAATAAATAATTTGTTGGCCCTCTCAATTTTCTTTAATTTTTAATTTTTATTTTTAATTTTTTTTTTAATTTTAAAAAAAAAACTTTTCTTTAATTGTTACATAAATTAAAAATAAATTTCCAGTAATTCCAGGTATACCAATTAAATTTAACAAAACTGCAGGAAGTAACAATAATAAACTTGGCCCCGAATTTTTATATTGTAAATAAAGCTTAATTTAAATTAATTTAAATTTTTTAAAATTAATTTAAAGAAATACCAAATGATGGGGAAGACTATTATTTAGTAATAAATCGTTTATTATTTGATTTGAAAAAGAATTTGTCAAATTTTGCATCTTTAGAGTATAATTAAATTTTTAAAGGAAGAAAGAATTTAAATTTAAATTGAAAATGATTTTAAAAAATATTTTTTCTAAATTATTTAACATTAAATTAAACTAAATTAAAAGTAATTTTTTAAAATATATTTGTAGTTAATGTTTCGATAAGTTGCGTGTAAATTATTAAAAATTAAAACAAAAAAGGAACTAATTTTAAATTTGTCATTTAAACAGAAAATATTGAAACAATGATAATAAAAAAAGTAAAGTTTAAAATTAATTTTTAGTAAAATAATTTTAGACTGAGATTTCGTGGTTTAAAATTTAAATAAAAAAATTAAAAATTTTTTAATTTGGTATAATTTCTTTAATTAATTATTAAATATATAAGCTTTCTTCTACTTTATAACTTTAATTTTTAATTTAAAGAAAATTCTGAATATTTAACAGTATAATCAAAAATTCTAAAATAAACAGATGGAATAAATTTTTAAACAAAATTAAAAAAATTTTTATTTAAAAATAGAAATTTACATGAAAACTAAAAATTACTCTTTGTTACGATATCGCCTTTTTATCTGTTTCTGTGTTTTCCCCCTTTTCCAGACAGGACTGTGGTACTGAAAAGGAAGAGCCCGGAGCCAACATGGAGCGTCTCCGAAAATCACCTGCCCGAAGCCGGAACCGGTGATTTTTAAATGCCGGAGCTAGTGCAGGAGAATATCCTAAATTTTGGTTTGGATATCTGCTCCGAATTTGGGTATCCGTGATTTACCAGGATCTGCCAACCATAGCCCATGGCTTTTTTAATTCCTAAGAGTTCAAGCAAAAGTTCCAACCGAAACCTAACATTACAAAGATCTACAAATTATTTTCAGTTTTTTTAACTTTTTTCGAGTTCAAAAATTTTAGAAATTATTTTCGATTTCAATATTTCTATACTTTTTTCGATTTGAAGATTTCTCTTACGAAGGAACAAATAAAATTACTGTTTTTGGCTCTATCTGAAAGGAGGTGCGGCATCATATTTTTTCCTCCTTCCTTACACAACCTTTCATTTTTCCTTAATATGAAAAAATGGTCAGTCTTTCTTCCTTCCTTATTTTACTAAAATTCCTTGTGGCATATTCAAATGAAAATGGTCATCATTTATGATTTTTGAATCGTGTCAGGCTAACTTACGGAACAGACAAGACACGGATCATACCAAAACTCGAAACAGACAAAACACCGTCTTACCAAATCAAGGAACGACCAAATAACAGAGAACCATAACACGGAATGACCAAAAACTGACCGAAGATCTGGTCTGTGATCTGGTAAGACGGTGACTTGTCCGACCTTTTTGTCGTTCCATCTCCTGTCTGTTCCGTCCTGACAATGGCAATGAGAAAAAATTAGTCCTTTCCTTATTAATGTCTCTCATTTCAATATGCCACAGGGAAAATTAAGAGCGTGGAAAAGACTGACCATTTTTTCATATTGAGGAAGAATGAAAGGTTGTTTAAGGAAGGAGGAAAAAATATGATCCCGCACCTCCTTTCAGATAGTGCCCTGTTTTTTATTAAGAAGGTTTTTAATCGAAGGATGTTTTAGTCGGTTGATGTTTTGGTCGGTAGGTATTAGATCATTTAGCGGATTTTTAATGTCTAGGAAAAAAATATTATTAATATTATGTATGAACCGTTTTAGGGTTTTCTAATTTTCTTTAAAAGCATTCATTCATTGACGAAAAGTCCGTTGACGTAAGGTCCAATGACGAAAAGTATTGACGGAAAGTCCTTTAACGAAAAGTCGGGGAGCCTTTTGGTCGTTTAGTTTTTGGTCGGATTGGTCGATGGAGTTTTGGTCGGAGGAATTCTGTCGGTTTTTCAATATTAGCCTGACTACTTTTTAATAATTAAATTTATAAATTAATAGAATGGACAGAGTTTATTCTTTAAGTGTTTATGAAACCCCTACACATTTTTATATAATTGGTTCAGATGCAACAGAAAGTATATTTCGAACACTTAAAATTGACAGAATTACACAAAATGAATTTATAGTTGGGGAGCCAAATCATGATTATACTAAAGGTTTTTTTGAAATTAAAAAAAAAATATTTTTAAATATTTTTTAGCTGATATTGGTGAACTTCTTGCAACAGTTTCTTCAAGTTCAAGTTATTTTTTAAAATAAATATTTTTAAAATTTTTTTTGCAAATTTAGTAGTGACACCAACTGAAAAATGGGGAAGAAAAAGAAATAGTACAGTCTCTACAGGAGGAGGGCTTTTACGGACTTTAGAGAAGGCTTGTGGATTAATTGGAGCTGTTCGGTTTTTACATGGATATTATTTACTTGTTTGTTTGGGGTTTTTGAAAATAATGCCTAATTCTTTTAAAGTTAGTCTCTAAAGCAAAACAAATTTGTCAAATTGGAAATCATTCAATTTTTAAAGTTGAGGATGTTTCGATGATTTATTTACCTTCAACTTCAACTCCTTTACCCCCAGAAGAACAAAAATATGCAAAATTATTTCAGGTTAATTTTATATTATTTTTAAAAATAATTTTAAAATTTTAGACAGTTGATTTTACAACAAATTTTTATTTTTCTTATACATATAAACTCAGCCGGACTTTACAAGAAAATTCTTTAGCAGAAAAAGGAATTAAATGGAATAAAAATAATTATAAATTTAACATGGAAAGTGAACAAAAATTTGTTTGGAATGATTTTTTACTTGAACCGTTCAGAAAAAGCCGGGTTTGTTAATTGGAATTTGAATTTTATTTTGAATTAAGGTGAATAAGAAATGGTATTTGGAACTTGTACATGGATATATTGGTTAGTTTGTTTTTTTGAAGGGACTTGAGTATTTCCACAATTTATTTAATTTATAAGTATTGTCTTTTAATATTTCCGTTAACCTTATTTTAACAATCCGTTTGTTAATTCGAATCCTAGTGTGCCGCCACGTTTTTTTATTTTATATTTTTTGGCCTTCAATTCCATGATTTTTTAATTTAAAAATTTATTTAATTTTTTAAGATATTCCCAATTAGATATTTCTTCATTTTTTAAGGTCATCAATTGGTAGAATTGCCCTGTGCTAAATTTGATTTAATTCTTTTGGCTAGACGCTCTGCTGAATTTGCTGGCACTCGTTTTTTAAAAAGAGGTACAAATTACAAAGGAGCTGTAGCTAATGATGTTGAAACTGAGCAAATTGTATGTGAAGTTAGCAATTCGGGAAGTTTAAATTCTGGAAAATTCTCTGCTTTTGTTCAACGAAGAGGGTCTGTCCCTCTTTTTTGGTCACAAGATTCAATGCATAGAGGGGCTCCAATGGTTAGTTTTTAAATAAAAAATTTATTTAATTGTTAGAAAAATTCATGAAATCCAAATTTCTCCAAAAAAATTTTTCTGAAATTTCTCTATACTTTAATTTTAACAAAAAATTATAACCCCTCTTTTAGGTTGTTGGAAAACCTCCAATAGTTATTGATCGTGTAGAACCAAATGCTTTAACAACAGCAATACATTTTCAAGATTTGAGAAGAAAATATGGCCATCCAATTATTGTTTTAAATTTAGTTAAAAGAATGGAACAGAAACATAATGAAAATTTACTTCACGATAATTTTTGTAAAGTTTGTTTTTATTTTTAATTTTTTAAAATCATTTCCTTCCCTTTCCTCCAAAAATTTTTAAAAAATAAATTTCACAAATTTAGACAATTCAATATTTAAATCAATTTCGGCATTCTGGACATTGTATTGACTATATTAGTTTTGATGTTAGTCGTTGTAATAAAACAGGTCGGGTACTTCAACAATTAGACCGTCTTGGTCAAAGAGTTGTTTTGGCTACTGGATGGTTTCAAGTAAAGAAATAAATTAAATCTTTAGATTTTTTTAATTTTTAGAATTTTCCTTCGCTTAAATTCCGAGATCCCTCAAATTTAAATTCAATTCCTTTTGGTGCTGAAGATATTGTTTATCGTTTTGAACCAGAAATGTCTTCAGATAATCGAATGCTTTTACAGCATGGAATTGTTAGATCAAATTGTGTTGATTGTTTGGATAGAACGAATGTAAGTATTTTTGTTTGTTTTGTGGGGATTTTTTTAAATTTTATTATAATATTTATTTAAAATCTAATAAAATTTATTTAAGGTAGCACAATTTGGATTAGGAAAAGCAGCTCTTTGTTGGCAATTATTCTCTATGGGTCTTTTAGACTCTCCATCTCCCCAATCATTGAGTAATGAATTTTGTAGAAGTTTTGAAGAATTATATGATGAACATGGGGATACTTTGGTAAATTTTTGAATTAAATTTTTGGAAATATTTAAAAAGATTGCCTGATGTGAGAAAAATTTTCTTTTAAAGGCTTGGCAATATGCTGGATCTCAACTTGTTCATTCCATCAAAACTTACAAAAGGACCGCTGTTTTCCAGGTATTTTAAAAATTATTAAAAAAAATATTTTTATTTTTAAAACAAATTAGGAAAGAAGTAGGGACGTATTACAAACATTGTCTCGTTATTATAGCAATACATTCAGTGATTTTGAAAAGCAAGATGGAATTAATTTATTTTTGGGGACTTACCGGTTGGTTTATTTTTACTTTATGCGAAGTTTGTATATATGGCATTTTTGGAATAATGGGACTTTAACTGTTAGTATCTATATAAATATTTGTATAGTCTAGATATTCTGTCAAATATTTTTTCTCCTAATTAATTATTGTAAGGAATTATTTTAATATTCCAATTTGAGTTATGAAACGAATATATGACTTCGGTGAAGGGAAACATTAGTATTGTCAGCGGACATATTTTTGTTTAAGGTTTTGCGACATAAGTTTTTACATTTTAAAAAAATAAGAAAATTTTTAATTTATAAAGCTATTTTTTGTAATCTTTCTTTTAAATTTAATTGTTGAGATTCGTCGGTCATTTGGTAAATTTACTTCTTAAGACTTTGGTGCCGCAGAATTGGCCTTTAATTTAGAATTATTTTTTTAATTTTTTGTCAAAATATTTTATATACCTTTGTTTGTGTCCCCATTGCTTTAACTTGACATTGTTGGTATGTGTCATACAGAGACTATTTTTTTAAATTATTCTAAGTTTCAATTAAATATATTACCAGCATTTGTTCATGCAATTGAACCAACCGTTGGGCATAACCAACATGACAGGCTTCCATAGCTGGGTTCATTGCATCCTCTTCTAAATATAAATTCCTTTTTACTTGCATAATTTTTATATTTTTTAATCATCTCCTCATTTATTTTTATAAGTTTTAACTTCACCCAACTTTTATTCTTTTATTTGAGTGGTTTACTTACCTCCACCCGCAAAAAACTCGTTGACTGGCCCTCGTGCTCCAGTTAGCGGAACAAAATCTGGAGGTGGGTGACGTTTTGTAGGTGAACGTAAAGCAAATGTTGAAGGTACTGAACGTTTGCCCCATCCATCAGAAAATGTCATTTGTGCATTTGCTGCCAACAAACATCCAAAACAGACTATTAGAATAACAATTGTAGTATAGGATTGCATTTGGAATGAGAACACTTTTTGTTTAATTTGTGAAATTTGATGATTCTTTGTTTGTTGTTTTTGGAATTAATAGCCTTTTTATTTAAACCTTTTTATAGAATTGTCTAAATTAAAAATATTGTTTAATCTACCCTAACTGTAAATTAATTTTTAGGTAAGCTTTGGTACTAACAAATAAGTAACACATTCTTTTCTTTTGTAAAGTTCTGTCCCTTTTTAATGGAAAATTCCTTTCAAAAATCCCTGTTTAAAAGTTCTCAGTTATATAGAAATTTTCAAAGAAATGTTTTAGATTTTTATTGAGATAAATTTCTGAATGGAGGAACGTTTAAATGTTTAAAGTTAAGTATTCTCTTAAATAATTTTAAGGCTTTCTAAAAAGGATTTAAAAAAAAGAAAAAGCATGTGAATTTAATTACACAGAAATATTTTAAATAAAATTATGTAAATTGTTAGAAAATCGCGCGCTTTTTTTTTAATTTTAATGGAATTATAAATTATTTTGTTGAAAATAGTAGGAGTGAACACACTCAGAAATTTGTTTTGTTTTTAAAATTGCTTTAAATGTCAAATTCTAAACATCCATTTAAAGTTAATTGGTGTTGACACCTTTTCCGCTTTTATGTCATTGTAAATATCTTAGCAAAAATACTCCTTCCCCCTCTTTTATAATTCTATTTGAATTTTTAAAAAAACGTTTCTGGTGTTTAAGTAATTATTTTTAGAAGTCTTTGAATATTAAATTTTAAGTTAAGTAGGGTGTGTGATGTGAGGAATTTTGTGTGAAGTTAGAGGTAAAAATAATTTAGATAATCTTATGATGTGTGTTTAAAAATATTTTTAATAACAATTCTAAAAATCCAAATTTTTGGTTCATTATTTCGGATTTTAAGAGTAAAAACTGTTTTAATGTTTAGGTAAATTTGAGTTTTAATTTTTGGATTTTTATAATGAACAAAAGTTGATAAAAATGTTAGAAATTAGAGGAATATTAAAAAATAAAATTGCCGAAAGTTAATATTTAAAAGGATTAAATTACGTCAATTTTTATTAAAATTGACAATAGGAAATAGTCTTTAATCCATCATAAATGTAGTATTTTCGGTTTTCCTTTTTTGTTTTATATAAATTAATATTTTAGGCTGTAGTTTTACTATACATATTAATTTGGAATAAATTTAAAATTAATTTTTTTTAAAATGTTTTTTAAGAAAATTATATTTTCCTTTCAAATTATTTTGAGAAAATTAGACAAAATAAAAATTTTGTGAGGAAAAATACAAGTAAATTTTATCATTAACAATGGGGCATTACTTAAAATATTTTGTATTTATTTTTATTGCATGGTATACTTTATTTGGAAAATATTTTAGGGCTTTCATTGTTTTGGACTTTTATTTTGTTACATTACTAAATATAAAAAAATATTTTTATGCTTTTTGTTTGTCTTATTTTTCGTGCAAAGCGTGCCAATATAAAAAGTGAATTTATGTATTAATTTACCGCGGCACGTTTAATACTATAAAGCTTTTTTATGTAGGGGTTGTTTTGGCAGAAAATAATGTTTTTATAAATAAAAAGGTGTGCCTAATAATTAAGGGAAAATATATATGAAAATCTGAATTAAAATAAATTTAAAACCAAGATCCAAAACTATTTACTCATCGAAAATTAGAAAAACACTTAAAATTTCAAAATTAATTTCAGTGTCCAAGCAGATCAACCTCCAATTTGGACTCTCGGTTCTGACCACTATTTGCATTTTCCTATTTCCTCACCTAAATCGAACGAATTTTTACTTTGGTCTGTTTCTGTCAGTTCAGATAATGAAGATGAGGATTGGGTGGCTGATTCTGAATTTAGAGATTGGGTAATTCTAAAGACTTCAAAGGATTTGGGTAATTTTAATTTATATTTTTTAATCCGGAATGAGTAATTAAAACTCACGAGATTTAAAAAAATCAGCAAATATTTATTAGAAAGTTTTAGAGAATAGGAGCAAGAAAGTGATCTTACCCTCTATGCTAATAATGAAATTGGAAATGATTTAAACTTTTTTCTTTACAAATATTTTTTTAAATTTCTGCCATTTAATTTAAAAATATATTTATTATTACAGTTAATATTTCATTAAATAATCTGGAAATAAAAAATGAAGAGAATTTTACAAATTTTGATGATTATTTATTTTCTATAACACATAAAACTTTTGAATTTACAAGTTTGGAGCAACTGTTACGTTTACAACAACAAATGCAGCAGCGGCGACCTTTAGTTTTGGATTCGTTGAGGCGAAGTCAGCAGGGAGGGGGATCTTTTATGTGGATGTTTAAGGTAAAAAAGCATTTAATGGGCTAGAAATAATTTTTTGAGGAAAAGATTAAAGGTTTTGGAAATTAATTTTTTTGTTTAAAAATTTTTCTAAATTTAGAATTTTAAATTTAAAAAAAAATAAATAAAATAGAAATGGATTTATTTTATTTTACAAAAAATATTAAATGGAAATGTAATAATTTTTTTGGATATAATTGGATATAAATTCTTTCTAAAAATATATAAAAAAATGTCTAGTAAAAATGTAAGATATTATAAGTATATTACAATTATTGGAAAATATCATTTTTTAACAAAAAATTTTAATGAGATTTATTAACATTTCCTTTTTAATTTTCCAAAAAAAATTTTTTTCAAATTAAAGAGTGAACATTCTCCTTCACCTCCACCTGCTCTATCATTTACTTCCAGTAAATTTAGTATTAATAATCGTCAAACAACCACAACCTCCTATTCTTCTTTTGCTACTGGCACAGCTTCAATTATACGAAAAGAAGAAATAAAAGAGAAAATAAAAATTAAAAAAAGTTTTGTTGATGAAGAAGGGCAAAAACCTTTATTGCTTTTTGATGAAAATGAAATAGCTGAAGAGGCAGATGAACAAAGAGTTGAAGATCAATCAGAGGGAGGTGAAGACAATTCTGGAGGAATTGAAGGAGGAGGGGGAGGAGGAACACTTTTGTTAATGACTTTAGATAAACAAAATGATAATAAACAAAATATTATTGGAAATTCAAAAGAAGAGGGATTAGCTATATTTTCTGCTGTTGAAGCTGAAGAAAGAACTTTTGAGAGTGATGTAATTATTTTAGAAGACAAAAATGCTCCTGAGGAATTGGCAAATGATCCTTTAAATAAATTTAGAGGTACTACAAATATACATATTTGTTTTGTATTTATTTTGGGTTGGTGAAATGCGAATTTTTATTCTAACTTCGAAAACTTTTGGATTCCTTTGTTTTTTTCGGATTCCTTTTTATGCTTTATGACATTTTTTACATTATGTTAATGTGGAGAACTTAAAATTATCCTATTAGGGAAAGTTTTAACCAAAATTTTATTTTGCTATAATTAGTTGAAACTTGTAAATATAGAATGGAATTTAATTTTGCTAAATTTATATTTCTTTCTTTAAAAAATTAATTTAAGCTTTATTAAATCACCAAATTACCCAAACGCCAAAAATTCAACAAAAACAGCCTTTTGGAATTAATACTGGACTTAAATCTCCTCGAGAAGTTTATTTTGGAATAAAAAATGGAAGGAAAAGTGTTTGTGGTGGTTATAGAGGAATTTTGGGTATTTCGGATGTGGATATGGCTTTATATAGTAAATACTCTATGGCAGCTTCGAGTGTTTTTGAAAGACACAATTTGAGGAGGCAAAGACAGCCAACAGCTTGGAAATTACCAAATCCTTTGAAACACTTACAAAAAGTAGAGAAGAATTTCTCTTTCTTTAATTTACCTTTTATTCTTTTTTAGCCTTCTTCAACATCAACTCCACCTTCTCAACAATTAAAATTTTCTCCTTTCGGCAATTCCTTAACTCGTTCTGCCCCAACAAAACAACAACAACAACGTAAATCTTCTCAAAAACACTCTTCCTCTACTCATTCTTCCCCAACAAATATAAAATTTCCTCAACCACAAACTTCCCCTTTTCGAAAAGATTTTTATCGACTTGGGCCGGCTTTTGAATTTAAACCTTCAAATTTTTCTAAAAATAATTCTTTCTCTGTAGAATTGGAACCAATATCTGATGAATCAATGTTAATTTATAAAAAGATTTTTGAAGAAAATTATTTAAAAGAGACTTTAAAAACTTTGTAGACTTTTATTTTTTTTATTTTTTTTCCATAAAATTGTTAACTTTAATATCTCTAAATTATTTATTTTTTGTCTTTGTGATAATTAGTAGAGAGCGGGATTTTCAATAAAATCTTGGCCTTGATCCTTGATTTCGGTTTGGTACCTTGACCAGATTCTTGACAATGAGTCAAGGGAAAATCGAGGATTATTTTTGCCTGGATCCAGGCCTTGTTTTTTTATTTTGAGGGATATCAGGAGATTAAGAATGTTGATTGTTAAATACCAAGAAATATCCTCCTTTTGTTTTGGCATGTATTTTTACTTGTATAAAATTAAATAATCTTTTTTGTTTGATTGTAGGCAAAAATTAGATTTGCAATTTTGCAAAAATATAAGGGAAAAATTGGGAGGAAAAAAGGGTGGTCTGTCCGGTTCAATATTCCGGACTTATTTTAATTTCTTTTCTTATCTAAAAAAATAAAAATAATAAATTAAAATTAATAACATAAATTTAAACATTCGAGAAAGGTTTGCCAAAGAGCAATTATTCTTAAATATTTTCAATTTTTTAGAATCACCCGGTTTTCACGGCGCAAAAGTCACGGAACCAAAGTCTGATATTTTCGTTAAAGTTATATAAAATTCAAGATGCGGTTTTCGTGAAATTTTAATAAAAAGATTAACAGAAAGGATTTCACTATGTTGGAATCACTGTTTTTAAATAATTGGAGTTCTGCAAGTTCTCCAGTGCCTCTCATATTGTCCCAGTCGTGCATTCTTAAAAATTAAGTATAGTATAATTGATATCTTGTCATTTACAATCTTCAATTCCTGTATTATTTTAAAAATGTCCACAATGACGGCTGACCTTTAACTACTTAAAAAGCCTGAATATCATTTTACTAAAAAAATATATTTATAATTTATTTAAAAACTTTTGTTTTTATGTGATTCAAAGTTTTCTTTTATTTTTCAATTCCCCCTTTTCTTTCTGTGATTCAAGCTTTCTTTCACTTTTTGTTTTGCACAAATTTTATTTAAAAAAAGTGCAATTGTATTAGTTTTAATAAAAATATAATCGAAATTTTGGGGGTTTTTGACATTTATTTTTTGAAAAGAGTTTTGAACAAAGAATTTTTTGGCTTTTAAAAATTAAAAAAATTTAGAAAAATATTTATCATCTTTATTTTTTCTTGTATTTTCTCTTCAAGTTTTTCAGTTCAATTACAAATAATTTTTTGTTTGTTTTAGTTTAAAGTTTTTTCCTTCCAAAATTTTAAGAGAAAAAAAACTTTAAAAACCTAAAACTTGTTGAAAATTAAGTACAAATAGGTAAGTTTTTTATGTTTATTAATTTATTTGTTTGTTCTCTTTTTTTTTGTTTAAATACATATTTGTTGAAGCTCTTCAAAGAAAAAATCTTCTTCCTCATTTTTCTTCTTTAAAAAACCGGTATATCTCTTCTGCTGACCAATTGTAAAAAAATTTATTTATTAAAGGATTTAAAGAATAATTTAATTAACCCAAAATATCGTCTTTATTTTTTCGAAATATTTTTAGGGAGGATTGTTTTCTGGAACAGAGTGATTTTTACTCTTATATGTAGATGTGTTATTTATTTGAGTTTATTTTATTTTTGATTTTTTATTCATCTATGAATTTTTCATATATTTTTTTATCCTCTTATCTTTTGTTAAACACCTTACCAACTTTTAATTATTTAGGTAATTTAAGGAGATATTCTTTTTCTCCATTTTATATCAATTTTGTCTTCTTCAAAAAAAGCCTTTTCTCCTTTTATTTTCTATTGGTCAATTCCTTCTTCTTTTTTTTATTTTAAATGATTCATTTTTGCGCAGAAAATAAAAACAAAAAATGTTTTATTTTGATGGACAAAAGAAAGAAAGAAGAGATTTGGAGAAAAAAATAAGTGCAAAGCTAGTTGTTGTGTTGGAGATAAAAATTAAAGGGGGAAAGATTCTCTCTCTCCTTTTATCGGACACATTTCCGCTCTATTTTTGTTAAAAAATAATCAAAATTTTATAATTAAAAAGAGATTTTGGAGATTTCTTCCAAGAATTTCTTCTTCCATATTTTTTATATGATTCTAAATTTTCATTAATTTAATCTACCCTAATTTAATTTTAATTAATTAATTTTCCTAATATTTTTATTATTCCCTTAATTGTTTAATTAAAAGAAAATCCTCCAATAAAAAATCAAATTTAATTTTTTTCCTCTAATATAAATCAAAAACCATCCCCTCATTCTTTTTTTCATTTTACTTTCACTGGTCAAAAAAATTTTTCAAATTCATGCATGATTAGCCACAGTTGTTACTAAATAAATGTGGTCATTAAATAAAAACTTGTTTAAATAAAAAAAGCTTGATTTAAAAATTAAATATAAAATTGTGTTTTTCCACAGGAATTTTTATTTAAAACTACCAAAATTCTTTAAAGCTTTTCCTTTTTTGTAAAGCTTTTTTAATCGATTATAATAATTAAAAATAATTATTAAAAAATATTTATTTTCAATCGGCGGCGGTTTCACTTAATTTTCAACGCCTTTTCTCTCTCTCCATTTTTTACTCCTTTTTCGCGCATTCATCCAAAAAAAGAGGAAATCCTTTATTTTTCCGTACTAAATTTAAAAAAAATTTTTTTATAAAAAAAAACAATAAATAAATAATTATTTTGTTATTTACTTGAATTGCTTGAATTAATGTTAGCTTAAAAAAATGCCAACAAAAAATATATATTTATTTACTAGTTAATTTACACTTTTTGGATTTTTTAAGAGATATACTCGATTATCTACTTTTTGGGAATTATTGTTTTAATCTTTTATAAGGAGGGGGTAATTAATTGACAAAATAAATGTTTTTTAAATTTATTTTTTATTGAATTCATTTTTAATTATTTCGAATAATTTGAGGTAAAATTGAAGTAACTAATTAATATAAATTATTCATTCTGGATCGGCTATAATTAACAATACTTTAATTTTAAAAAATGCCAAAAATACATTTTTTATTTATTTTTAATTTAATATTAACAACACATTTTATTAATTGTCAATCATTAGAGGATAATTTAACAATTAAAATATTAGAAAATAATTTAGTTGAAGAAACAAATAATTCTTTATTAAATGAATTTAAAGAAATTAATTTTGAATTAATTAATTTAAATTGGACACATGTTAGTGTTCCTTTTGGTCTTTCTCTTTGGGTTTTGTTGGCTAGTATTGCTAAAATACGTTAGTTTTTGTTATTTTTGGATTTTAATTTGGATTACTTCGATAGAAATTTTTTGTAATTTTTTTATTTTTGTAATTCCACGTTCCAAAAGGGGTCGAAATAATATGTGTCTAATATATCCAACAATTCTCAGACAAATATTTGTTTAAAAAAATAAAATTTTATATTTCCCAACCCCCTACCATCCTTCAAATCATACAGAGATTATTGTTGGCGGGAACTATGTATACATAATAGATATATGTATATTTTAGAGCTTAACCAGAAAGTTCGGTCAGTATTTTTCGATTAAATTATTGAAATCATAAATTGAGAGAGGGAGAGAGTTATCTCAAAATAAAAATTTTATTTTTAATTTATAAAATTCCAGTTTTCAATTTAAATAAACAAATGGCCGAAGCAATTCCCGATTCAGCATTATTAATAGTTCTCGGTTTATTATTGGGATCTGTTTTACGTTTTGCACAAGTCGATGAAAAATTATTTTTTTTACCTTCAGATACTTTTTTTCTTTATTTATTACCTCCAATTATTTTTGAAGCTGGTAAAAATATAATTGGGAATTTAAATAAAAATTAATTTTTTAAAAAGGTTATTTTATGCCAAATCGGGAACTTTTCGATAATATAGGTTAATTAAATAGAATTAATTTTGGAAAATTCGAAAAATATTTTTTACAGATTCTGTTATGTTATTTGCTTTTTGTGGAACAATATGGAATACATTAACTATTGGTTAGTTTAAGTGAATAAATATTTAAATTATTTTTTGAAGGTTCATCTCTTTTTTGGATTTCAAAATTTGGAATTTTCTCTGTTGGATTTTCTTCTTTTCAAATTTTGCTTTTTGCTTCTTTAATTAGTGCTGTCGATCCAGTTGCCGTTATTGCTGTTTTTGAACAAATAAATATAAATTCTTTTTTGTTTATTAATGTTTTTGGGGAAGCATTATTTAATGATGGTGTTAGTGTTGTAAGTAAAGAGATAGGGGAATTAATTATAAATTAAATTAAAAAAAGGTTCTTTATCAAATGTTTCGTAAATTTTTATTAATTGGTATTGACAATCTCTCTTTTTGGCATTTTATTGCTGGATGTGCTTCTTTTCTTATAATTTCATTTGGGGGTTTATTTATTGGCCTTTTATTTGCAATTGTGGCTTCTTTAGCAACAAAGTTTGCAACACGTATTCGACTTTTAGCCCCAGTTTTTGTTTTTGTTGTCCCTTATTTGGCATATTTAAGTGCCGAATTGTTTGGTCTCTCATCTATTTTGGCAATAGTTGCTTGTGGAATTGGAATGAAGCAATATGTGAAAGAAAATCTTTCAATAGATGCTTCTTCTTCTGTTAAATATTTTGTTAAAATGCTTGCACAATGTAGTGAAACGGTGAGGGAGAAGGGGAAGGGGGAATGAGGGAGGGAGGGAAGGGAGAGGAAGAGAGGAAGAGAGGAAGGGAGGTAACCATCCCCCAAAAAAGTGACTTCATAGGTTATAGGGAAAACTCATTTGAGGTGTACCCAAGGGGAAGGGATGGAAGAAGGGAGGGAGGGGAGAAGGGAATGGAGGGAAAACAGGAGAGGAAATTAATTAAAAGTTTTAAAAGGTTATTTTTATGTTTCTTGGATTATCAACAGCTTCACATAATCACCATTTTGATTGGGCATTTATTGGAATTACAATTGGGTTTTGTTTACTTTTTAGAATTTTTGGTAAATATTTTTGTAAATTTAAAAAAATTTAAAAAAAATATATTTTTGTATAGGGGTTGTTGTTCAATGTTTATTTTTAAATAAATGTCGGAATAGAAAATTCTCTTTTTCTGACCAATTTGTTCTCTCATATGGAGGTCTTCGAGGGGCAATAGCTTTTGGACTTGTTGTCTCTTTGGATGATAAAATCCCCGCAAAACAAATGTTTGTAACTACTTGTATTGCTGTTATTTTCTTTACTGTTTTTGTACAGGTCGAGAGAATTAAAAAATAAAATAAAAAATATTTTTTTTGTAATTTTTAGGGTATTACAATTCGCCCATTACTTTATTTTTTAAAAGTTGAAAAAAAGGATATCGAGAAAAAAGATACAATGACCGAAAAAGTTTATATTAAGGTAAAGAAGAAGAAGAAAATAAATAAAAATATTTATTTATTTAAGTATTGTGATTATATGATGTCTGGTTTAGAAGATATTATTGGATTTAAAGGAAAAAATTCTGTTAGAGATAAGTAAGGAGGGGTTTTTTCTCTAGAAAATTAAATTATTAATTAAATTTTAAGATTTGAACGTTTTAATGCAAAAACATTAAAACCAATTTTGACAAGCGGCAAAAAACACCCAGTGAATTTTGATACTTCCTATGTTGTTAGGGCTTATAGAAAAATAACATTAAATGAGGTGAAAATTGTTTTTTTTGGAATTTTTCTATAAATTAATTACCAATTATGTATTTAACGAGCAATTTTAGAGAAATTCTCTTTATTTTTACTAAAAATTTGTTTTTTCTTAAATTAAAAAACAACACATTTAATTATTTTTTAAGGCCAATCGCCTCGTCCGTGCAAGTAGTAACAATTATAAAAATAATAAAAATTTGAGGAGAATAGTCCCAGCTCCAAGTCCCTCTTCAGAATGTTCAACAATAAGTTATGGAAATTGTTGGACAGTTAATAGTAATGTAAAAGAAGAAGAAGGAGGAGGAGGAAATAATAATAAAAATAATTTAATATTAGAAGAAAATATAGAATTATTATATTCAATGTTTTCACGTTTATTGGATAGAAAAATTGAAGAAATTGAAAAAATAAAAGAAGAAAAAGAAGAGGAAGAAGATGATAATTATTTTAATTTATTTATTAAAGAAAAAAATAAAAAAGAAAATAAACAAAGGAGAAAAGAAAAAAGAAGAGAGAGAAGATATTCATTAAGTCCTTCTTTTGAGGTTAAAATATATTTTAAAAGTTTTTTAAAAATTATTTTGTAGCGCAATTTATATCTCAAAGGGACTAAAGAAAATAATAAAAACAACAAAAACTCCCCCAAAGAATTACCAAAAACAGCAAATTTAATGTCAGAAATACCTTAACTTTAACAAATTTTAATTAAAAAATTGTTCACTTTTTACGGAAATTTTAATTTAAATTAGAAACTAAATTTAAAAATTAATTAAAATCAAAAAATGCAGATAACTGACAAATGAAATCTCATTTTGGTCCGATTTCTAAAAATTTTAATTAAAAGTGAACATAATTTGTATTTTTGAAGTATTTTTACCCAAAGAAAATATTATCAAATCCCATAAACCTTCGTTATGTAAATAAAAAATTGTCAATATTTATTTTGAATTTCTTTTAATAAAAATTGAAAGAATAAAAAAATGTCAAAAAATATTTTTAAAAAAATTTGAAAAAAAAATTAAAGCGTCTTTAAATTTCATCAATTTAATAAATAAATTCTGGTCATCAAGTTTTTTAAGTAATAAATAAAATATAAATATGATTCTCCTTAATTTCGTTGATATGTAAATGCACGAGAAGCTTGCATGCTTAAACTTAAAAAAAATATTTTTATATAAATTTTAGAAAGAATAAATGGCTAAATTACTCCTAAATTTTCCTTTCGATTTTTTAAAGAATTTTAAGGATCAGAAAAAATCAAATATCCCTCTAAAAATGTGTAAAATAAAGGTAAATGTTAAATACACTCCTCCACAAAAGTATAAGTGCACCTGTATTTTCGCAATTTTTTTACTTCCAATGATCCAAATTTTCTGAAAATTTAGATACACACCTTTTAGTGAATAACTAACAAGATGTCAATAGATTTTTGCTGATTTTTTATCTAAAAAATTTTTAGACCAAAATTTGCATTTTCGGCCTCCACAAAAGTATAGGGGCACCTTGGAAAAAGATATTTCCAAGATTAGAAAAAATCTACAAAAATCATAGGGAACATACACAATGATATTATGAAAAAATAAAAAAGAACTAGACCCATATCTTTACCCGTAGCCGAGATCATGGGACCACGAAAATCAACGTAAAACAGGGTTTTTCAACTTTAAAAAATATTTTCAACCCCTTATAGATTACTCTAAATTTTGATTTTGGGCTCATTTGAAAGCCCTTGAAATTTGCTACAAGATAGCAATATTCTTATTTTTCAGAAAAATTCCATAGAGAGACACAAGACGATAATCTTCTGATTCAACAAAAAACGTCTAAATGCCCCATAAAATGCCCTCTAATGACGATTAGTAAGATTATCGTTCTGTTTCTCTCTATGGAATTTTTCTGAAAAATAAGAATATTGCTATCTTGTAGCAAATTTCATGGGCTATCAAATGAGCCTAAAATCAAAATTCAAAACAATCCAAAAGGGGTCGAAAAATTTTTTTAATGAGCCTTACCCCTGATTTACGTTGATTTTTGAGGTCTCATGATCTCGGCTCCGGGTAAAGATATGGGTCTAGTTCTTTTTTATTTTTTCATAATATCATTGTGTATGTTCCCTATAATTTTTGTAGATTTTTTCTAATCTTGGAAATATCTTTTTCTAAGGTGCCCCTATACTTTTGTGGAGGCCGAAAATGCAAATTTTGGTCTAAAAATTTTTTAAATAAAAAATCAGCCAAAAATCTATTGACATCTTGTTAGTTATTAACTAAAAGGTGTGTATCTAAATTTTCAGAAAATTTGGATCATTGGAAGTAAAAAAATTGCGAAAATACAGGTGCCCTTATACTTTTGTGGAGGAGTGTATATTCTTGTATAATACCCACATAGTTTTCTGTGCTTGCAAAATATCCAATTTTAATTTTGAATTTTGCGAAGCCAAAATTTCTTTCTCAACACTAACATTAATAAGCTCTTTCGTTTGTTTATCATATAAATTAGAAATTCTTTCATTCTCTTCTTTTAATTTATCAATTTGACTTTTCTCATTTAAAAATTTCTAAAAAAATATTTTTTTTCGAAAATAAAAATAAATTAATTAATTTACTTTAATTTCTTCATTACATTTGTTTATAATTTCTGATTTCTCCTTCTTCAAATTAAATATTATATTTCTACAAATAATTATTTCTTTATTCAATCCTTTATATTTATTTTGAATTTTAGACAATTCTATTGCTTTTTTAGTTATTTCTCCATATAATTTTAATTTTAAATTAACCATAATTTTAATCCATTTAATTTTAATCCATATAATTTAATAATTTTAATTTATCAGAATTGTATTCCTTTAAATGTTTTGACATTAATTGATTGACCTAAAAATAAAATTTTGTTTAAAAATTATAAATTAGTGCCTTTTTAAGTTGATCAGTTGCCTTTCTTTGAACTGTCTAAAATTTAAATTTAACCAATTTATCAGATTTCAAACCACTCACTTCAATTTCTTCATTAAAGTCATTTTCCAAATTTAACTTTTCACTTTTCATTTGAGCAATTACCTTTTTGATATTTTCCAAATTATTATTTAATTTTTTATAATCTTCTTTAATTTTATTTAATTCAGATTCTTCTTTAATTTTCGTCTTTTCACAATTTTTTAATTTCTCCATTTGTTCAGATAATTTGGAATTTTTGTCAACTTCTTTTAAATTTTCAATTAGTGAGTATTCCTAAAAATTAATTTCTTTTCAAAAAATTATCAAAAAAAACTTACCAACTCCAATTGGGATTTGAGTACCTTTTTGGCAAGCTCACTCTTTTCATTTTCATTCTAAAATTAAAAAAACAATTAAATTTTTATTTAATCTTTTACTTCTAAAGTCCGTAAACGTTTTCGACAATTTGCACGCTTAGCTTCCATAGACTCATTTATTGAACTTGAATTAAAAGTTTCAATGTCGTCATCATTCATTACTAGTATATTCTTAAAAAATATTAGTTTAATTATATAAAAATTTTAGTGGACAAAAATCGGAAGTCTACATTAAATTTTGGTAGACCCAATCTACAAAATTTTAGTTTTAAGAAAATTCAGTTAATTTTCCAATCAAAATCATTTAAACATTCAATAAAAAATTAGAAATAAATTATGTATAAAAAACATTAAAATGAAATAAAATTGCTAAAATATTTTTATTAAAAACAAAAAGTTAACATTTAACAAATAAAATTATAAATACTTTAATTAACAACTGGGACATTCATTCCTTTTTACTAGAATAATATTTTTATTTAGAGAGTCTCTCATGCATTCTTTCCAACATCCTCACGTAAAGAAACTGTTCTATTGAAAACAAGCTGAAATTAAAAATAATTTTTCACAGGAGATTAACCTAACTATAAGTTAAAATTATTTTTGAAAATTATCTTCGAATCAATTTCTAGAAATCCCTAACAATTTTTTTATATTTACCTTTCCATTGGCCAAATCATTTGCATCGACACAAAAGAAACCATTCCTTTCAAATTGAAATCTATCATAAGGTTTAGCTTTATTTGCAATACTAGCATCAACTAATGATTCTGTCAAAATAGTTAAAGAATTTGTATTTATATCTGTTAGGAATCCACCAGGAACTTGAACAGGATCTTCTGGATTTTTGTGTAAAAATCTAAATTTATTTAAAAAAAAATTAAATTTAATTCCTAAAAAAACTCACAATTTCTCGTAAAGTCTAACCTGACATTTAACAGGTCTAGCCACCCAATGAATAAATGCCTTTGGTTTATTAGAAGCATTAGCTGCCATTTCAGCATTAACAATAATTTGTTTAATTTCCCCATTTGTTGCATCTTTTTCAATACTATCGACTCGAATAATTAAATTAATATGACGCAAACCAACTGATTGGCCAATGGTAAGGCGCCGATAGCTTTTTTCTGCCTCCTTAAAAGGAATGAGATAATTAATTTACAAAATTTTTAAAAAATTCCTACCTCTCTAAAATCCACTCTCTCAATAAATATTTGTTCGTCAAAAGCAATTTCCCATTCGTCAGTACAGTTTGGATCAGCAGGAAAATATTTAACCTTCAACGAATGTCCGGGAAGAAATCCAAGTTCAGCATAATTTTTAATTTTTATTTTTAAAGGTTCTAATACAGCCATTGTCCTTGGAGCCGTTATATTTAAATAATCACGACAAAAAGCATCTAACATAACTGGATCAATTAAAGTTTGAGCAACAGTAACACCCAAACTTTCAACAAATTTGTTGATAACTTCTGGAGGGATGCCACGACGTCGAAGGGCGGTAAGAGTAAAGAGACGAGGATCATCCCAATCACTAAAAACCTTTTTTTAATTTTAAGTTTATAGAAGTTTTAATAATCTAATATTTTTCTAACTTAATTCATAAACGAATAAGAATTATTAAAAATAAATATTTAAAGATTAATTAACCTAACAACTCCACTTTGAATCAATTTAAGTAATTTTCTTTTAGACACAACTGTATAAGAAAGATTTAAACGAGAAAATTCCCATTGAGTTGGGCAATAAACATCTAAAGAATTACAGAGCCAATAATAGGAACTCCTTCTAAAAAATAAAAATTTAAATGTTTAAAAAAATTCCAAGGCTTTCTTTTCAATCTAACCTTGTTTGAAATTCTTTTGTACAAAGAGAATGAGTTACTTTCTCTATACTATCACATAAACAATGAGTATAATCATATGTTGGGTAAATACACCTGTCAAGAAAATAAAATAAAAATATTTTATTCGCAAAAATACCATTTGTCTTTAGTTCGATGATGAGGCAAAAATTTTATACGAAAGGCAACCTAAATTTTTTAAATATAATTATAAAAAATATTTTGAAAATTAAGAATAGGTAAAGTCCTTATTCTCTCCTACTATTAATTAAAGGAATTTAATATTGAAAAAATCTTATACATACTAATTTACGAAAATATAAAACATTTTCTTTTTAAATTTATTATTATCATAGATTACTAAAAAACTTAAGAGTACAACCTCCATCAGATAATATTTCCTACTTAATATCCTCATTTTCTAATTTTCAAATACTCTATAAATCTGCCTCTTGTTTAATTTTTCTATTTAAAATTTTTTATATTAAATCCAAAAAATAAACCGGATCTTGTTTGCTATCTTCCATTGTCAATTTTAATCTAAGAGTTGCCTCTCCTTCATTAAAAGCTCCATTCTTCATTGCTTCAAAAAGTTTAATAGACTCTTCGATTGGTCTGTCACGCCAAGGTGATGGGGGAGGATCAAAGCCTCTCATTTCTTCAATTCCTTGATGGCAAACATACGCCAAACCTTTATTAATTAAAACATACGCCCATTCATATAATTGATCAAAATAGTCAGAAGAATGTGTAATTTTATAAGGAGTAAAGCCAAGCCATTTAACCATTTCAATTATTTCATTTACATAACGCTCCTAAAAATTAAAATTTAAGGCAAATATTTTAATATGTAATAAAGTGAAAAGAGAAGATAAAGGACCAAATCTTAAATTAAAAAATCCTTCATCATAATTAAATCAAAAACAACAAACATCTTCAGCTTCAGGATTTGTATCGTCAAGACGTAAATAAGTAATTCCACCTTTAGCCTGAAAATAATAAAAAATATTATTTTCAAGGAAATGAAAAGTAAAAAACAAACCTTTGCAGTTCCAAAATCAATATTTATGGCTTTTGCATGCCCAATGTGAAGAATCCCATTAGGCTCAGGAGGAAATCTGGTCACAACTTGATTAAGTCCAAGAAGGAGGAGAATACGCATATCAAGTTCCTTGCGAATATCTTCCGGTTTAGCATTTGGTAAAAGCTTACAAAGTTCGTCTAAAATATGTAAAAATAATTTAGATAGGTTTAATTAGTTACCAAAAATTGGCTCAAATTCAAAATTGTAGCGTAGCCTCAGAATTTCATTTTTGTATTTTGCCAAAATTTCATTTACCTAAAAATTAATTCTTTCAATAATTAAATTTTTGAAAAATAATTGCAAGCCTATAACTTAAAGACAAAATGAATGTGTGTGTATTCATTCACCAAGATTAATCCAAATACCAAAATAGTTTTCAAAGTTATTACAGAATTTTCACTTAAAAGTTAAGTAAACCCACATTAATAAGATGAAACAAACCTGATCTTCAATTAACTCCGGAGATATTGAGACCATTTATTTACTGTTATTAGATGAGAAATAAGAATATTAAACAACTTTTTTAATTGAAAAATATTAAAAGTAAATAACAAAAAAAGATTAAAATATTAAAAATTCAAAAATAGATTTATTCACAAATGAAAAATTTTGATTTTCTGCGGAAAATTTTTCAGAACAGTTGGAGATAAATAATTTTTAAATTTCTCTTTACAAAAAATAATTTTCAAAAACAAAAATAGTTTAGTTTAAAAAATGAAACCAGAAAATTGTTCAAAAACATTTAACAAAAGTCACAAAATTATGTTGAAATGGCACTAAGCGGAATCTTTAGCTGATCAACCAAAGCATGTAATTTAACCAAAAGTACACCAAGTGGAGCATCTTCAGTCCCCAAAACTGCCAAAAGCATTGAGGCTACTCTGGTTAAAACAACTGTTCCATTTTCACAACCAATAACAACTTCTTTTAGTTCATCCCGAACTCCTAAAAATTAATTATTTTAGAAATATAAAAAAAATAACCATGACGTTCAAATGTTTCCCATATATTCGCCAATAATGCAGAATAGACATTGCCTCCACCCCGAGAATTGTCAAGTGCACGTGAGACAGTTAATCCTAAAATTAAAATATAAAGCCATTTAAAAACTATTCGCCAAAATACCCATACAGAAAAAACTAGCCACCCCGTTTCCAAGATTGGAATAAATTAAAAACTTAAACTAAAAATTACAACCCTCAAAACTTTTAAATAAAATTTTAACAAATTACCATCTTTATTGAAGAGTACAATGCCTGCTACACCTCCACCAACTACCTCGCCTAAAAATGCGTCCAAAGCACGCGTCTTTAACATATAAAATGAAAATTTTGAATTAATTATTTAAAATATAAAAAGGTAAAAAATGAATTAAACAAATTGAAAAAAATAAAACTTTGTAAAAATAATCCATAAAAAATAAAAGATAATGCCCACAAAATCAAATATCAAAAACAAATTTAATCTGTCCATCGATGGTGGCATCCAGCACAAACAAAATAAAGACGCATTTCTTCCTGATTATAAGAAAATTAATTTAATAAAAAATAAAAATATTTTACTTCCGCCCGTCTAGACTGCGCCTGAAAAAATACAGCTTCCCTTTTAGCACATTTCGGACATTCGTGTTCTTCAGTTCTGGGTAAAGTTGGATCGTGAACAACATCAGCAACAATTTGGGTAAGCTCGCTAAGGAAATTTAAAATTTCAAAAAAAAAATCTACACAAACTCGACTTCATGTGTAAGCCTGTTGACATAAATACAAGGATTGTCAGCAATCTGACTATGCTCACAATTTCGACAAACATACATTAATCGACGAAATTCTTTATTTTCACGAGGATAGAGCATATTGTTACTAAAAATATTTTAAAATTAAATTATTAAGAAAATCAAAAAATACCATTCTGGACAGAATTTTATACCAACAAAAGATCCTGAACCCATCAAGATTTATGAGAAATAAAATTATATTGTAATTATATCCTTGAAAAAGATTAAAATAAAAAACAAATTTTAAAAAATTGATTAACTTGGTTTTGGCTAAAATTGGTCAAAACGTCACTTAGCCAGAAATCTTAAAAGATCGACAGGCCAAAATGGGTCAAAACGTCTATTCATTAAAAGATCGATCTGCCAAATAGACAATACAAGCATAAAGAGTCTAAACATCGGCTGCTTTGTTCGCATAAGTGCAAAGAATTAGGCTACCGACTAAAATGGCCGTTCAGCTGTTTTTTAGATAGGCGTTTTCGGAGCAGTTCAACTGAGTCCGCACGATTGAGTCCCCACGATTGAGTCCGCACGATTGAGTCCCCACGATTGAGTCCCGGCACAATTGAGTCCCCACGATTGAGTCCGCACGATTGAGTCCCCGTTGTATATACCTCAATTGAGTCCCCGTGGATTTAATTTTAAAAATTCCATATCCTGCATTAGAGATCGGCAAAATCGCATTTCCGGGATCCCGTAACGGGATTGAGTTTGAAAATATCGAACGGGAGGGATCCCGCGGGATTAATCCCGTTAATCCCGGAGCCGGTAATCCCGTTCTCAAATTTACCGGGATCCCGCGGGATTCCGGGATTTTAATTTAAAAAATTTTTTAATTATAAATATGTTGAATATCGTCGGATTTGGAAATAATATCGGTGGATTTCGACAGATTAAAGGAGGAATTAATAGATAACAGAGGATTAAGAGGGATATCAGTGGATTAAGAGAGATTAAGAGCATTTTAATGCTTATAGGTGGATTTAGGAGGATATCGGTAAATATTTGGAGAGATAAAGGGTGATTTGAAGAACGGTGGGTTAAGGTCAAAATAGCGGATTTAGATGGCTCAACTAGATTTGAATATGTGGGTAATTTTTCATATTTTAGCGCCGCAGGCGAAAATTTTGAGAATTTTGGAAGGCCAGGAAGCCAGATTTCTTCCTTTTTCAACGCCGCAGGCAATTTAATGGAGTAATTATAAATCCCGTAAATTTGAAAAAAATTCCCGGGATCCCGTAACGGGATTGAGAGAGACCCCAAATACCCTGCGTAGCAGCACAAAAAAAAAGTTTCCATCGAAGATTCAGTTGAATAATTATGTTCAATATCATCCAATCGAGCTGATTTTGGTATCACTCAACTCAGCTCGTCGAGTCCTTTCGAATGAGCTATTTTTTGTTTATTCGAATGTTTAGCAACAAAAATTCCCCATGGATGACCATTTCGAGCCCCATATCTCGGCGAGAACTTGTTCAACCATGTTGATTTTCGAGTCATTCGACTCACTACTTTCGAATGAGCTGTCATTCAAAAAATCTCTCGATATCCCTCCTAATCCCCAAACCCACAATATCCATCCTAATCTCTCCAAATTTGTTGATATCTACCTTAATTCAACCGATATCCCCGCTTAAATTTACTTATATCCCTTGATATTCACCAATATCCATCTTGATACCTCGATGTTGCATACAAGTCCCCTGATATTAACATTAATCCCTCCAAATCCACAAATATCCCTCTTAATCTTTTTTAATATAATTAAATCCAGGGGACTCAATTGAGGTATATACAACGGGGACTCAATCGTGCGGACTCAATCGTGGGGACTCAATCGTGCCGGGACTCAATCGTGGGGACTCAATCGTGCGGACTCAATCGTGGGGACTCAATCGTGCGGACTCAATTGAGGTGTACCGAGGCGTTTTAACCCTTTTAACCGTGACGATATGTATTACTTAAAATCTGTATTTTTCTTTTAAAAAGAGGGTTTTAATCTAAAGTTTTAGCTAAAAGTTTTAATCCAAAAATATTTAAATTTTCTTTCAAAAAATTTTGCGGGATTTAGAAGAAGCTTTATTTTGAATTTATTTTTTAGTTTAAAATACCTAACAAATTAAAATACCTATTTAATTCAATGCCTTCAATTGTGTTTATTTTTATTATTTTATTTATTTCCACGTCTAAAGCAATTTTAAATACAACAAATGATTATTTTTCTACGACTGAAGGAGGTTTTGAATGCTTTTTGTTTTTATTTTTTTTAATTTCAGATTTAAACGAAACTGACTTTATCAACAATTTTGACTTGCTGGATACTTTAACTTTCCTTGATTTTAATACAAAAGAAAATTTGTCTTCAGAACATTTAATTTTGAAAGACATTCAAAACAAAAATGAAGTTAATGAGACAAATGTTTCAATGAATACGGAGGAAAACACGACAGACTTATCTGAAGAAGACTTTGCTTTTGACAATAAGAAAAGTGATTTAGGAACAGAAAATACAACAAATATGGGTGTCCCTGGAAATGACACTAATTCTGAAGAAGACAATGCATTTACTACTCCAAAAATTAAAAATTGTGTTCCTCGTTCTATTTGCTACAAAGATGAAGATTGTGGTGAAAAGAATGAAAAGGTTATTTGAATTATATTGTTTATATTATTTTAATTTTTTTAAGTTTTTACCCGTTAGATGGAGAATATTAAATGGGGAAAGGGAAAGGATAATTAACTGAGGGATATTTAAAAGGGGGAGGGGTAACTACTGATTTGTCTTTTTCTGGCAATTATTCCATCAAATCTGGTTATATTAATTTTTCTAAATTTCTGGAGAATGCAAAAATTATAATTATTTTTTATCCTTTAATACTTCCAAAAAAGATTAAATAACTCTTAAATAATTTATTTTTAAATCCAAATCTTTAAAATTTTCCATTATTTCATTTAATTTTGACTTTTTTAAAGACAAATTCACGTCCCCGCTGTTTGGGAATTTTTCCGGGAACTTGTGACTGCACTGCTTGTATTAGTGGACTTCATTGTTTGAATCAAACTTCTTGTGGTGGACTTTACAATTCTTGTGAAAATGAGACTGGTATTTGTAAATGTATTGAAGGTAAAAGTGAAATTAATTAACTCGGAGAGGTTGCGAGATGTCCGATCTAATAACGGTCGGGATCGGCCTTAGTCGATAGAAAATGTGCCCTTTCTAGCAAGGATTTTGAGCAATACGGGCAAAAACGACTCAAAATCGATGCTAGAAAGGGCACATTCTCTATCGAATGAGTCCAATCTCGAACGTTTTTAGGTCGGACACCACGCAACCTCTCCGTATAAGTAGATTAGAGGGATATGTAGATGTTCTAAATAATTTATTTTTTATTTTTAAAGCTCATAAACTTAATGGTTTTGCAAATTACGGGGAAGCATTACTTAAATTTTGCAATAAGCAGAAATGTAATGGAGAATTGGATACTTGTTTTGGACTTCCATGCAGACGCGGCCGGTGTTTTTGTTATTAAATTTTTGGGAATATAAAGAAAACTTTAAATTAAATTTAAAAATTATCTTGTTGAGGCTAAATTGTTTTAATTTTTGGAAAATATTTTTTAAAATATATTGAGATAAAACTAACATCAAAATATACCATCAGATTTTAATAAGTAAAAACTTTTTGAAAGATTTGGTATAGATGTCAAGTTAGTCTTTTGAGGGACAGGTACACCTTACCGGGAGATTACAGATATGGGCAACCTATATGTCAATCAAAACATCTCGAGCTAGGTCAAATTAGCTATTATTTGTATAATTAAATTTTTCGCCACAAACATCAGCTTGCCCCCCTATGATTTTCAATTTTCAGAGGGATGTATCTCGGACCATAAATTTTTTCTTCGATCTACATAATCCTTATTTCGATCTAATTCCATTCGACTCAGATCGACGAACTCCTTCGATTGACATACAAAGATTGTTCATATCAAAATCTCCTTGTAAAGTGTTTAATTTTTTAGATTAGTCCTCTTAAACTAAAATTATCCATCATAAGAGAACTTAGAAATTTACAAGGATCCGTGTTTTGATTAAGATTAATTGTTCGTTAAGCACTTCCAAACATCGTTTTCTTGCTAAAAACAATTAATCGATTGGCGGCAACATTAAAGCCAAAAAAATTCTTCAAATTCATAGCCAGTCCCTGGTAGTCCCGCCCCTATTGCCCATTAGTGGAGAAGGGTGTGGACGTTTTTAATGCAGCAAACAGAGTCAAGCACACACCCAAGGACGCCCATCTTTTATTCACTTTAATATTATTTTCGTTTAGGCAAAAAGGTAAAAATTATATAAAATAGCCTGTGCAGTAAGTAAAGTGGAGTGGTTGCCTTGTCTTTTTCTCCTCTGTTATTGTTTGGTGGCTGTTGGATTTTCTCAACAGAGAGCGCCTATTTTTATTTAACGTCGTTGTCTCTCTCCCATTGCTAGCCCTTCTTCCCATTACACACATTCGTCGATGACATTTTTTCCTTTTCATCCATCCATCCATTCAGCCCATCTATATATTCTCATTCGTACAAACAAAATTTTTTTTATTTTTTCCACCCAATCCTTTAAGTATATGCTCATTCGATTTTCCCATTTTACTGTTTTGTCCTTCATAAAAATGTGATTTTGTCCTCAAAGCTTTAGGAAAGATTATTATAACGGATAGAACTTTTTGGGTCATTTTGGCGCGATTTTTTCTAAATTCTTCAATTTTCCCATTAAATTCTTGTTTTTCTTCTTCTTTTTCGTCTTTCTGTTAATGGCTCTCACAGCTGGCATAAATTAACAATAAACTAAATTCGAGACAATAGCGTTTTGTCCCATTCTTCCTCAATTCTTTTATTTCCTCTTTTTCATTGACTTGTACATACATATTTTAGTTTTCCATCCATTCGCTAGTAGTTTTGGGCCGCCTTTGCATGAATTCGTTGATTGGATGTGCGTGCGTGCGATGAAAATATAAAGAGAAAAAAACAATTTGAGTGGCAGTTATTTCTTTATTTTTACATCAAATGAGCAGCTTATAACCAACCATTTTTATTCTTCATTTATTATTTAACCATTTAAATTGTCCAAATAAAAATATTTCCCTCAATGGTTTCTTTTTTAAGTACTATTTTTCTTTTTTTTCCCTTCATAGTTTCAATATTTTTAAGAGGGTTATTTCGACGCGCCACTTTTTTGGCGCAGTGCATTTTTCTCTCATTTGTTTAAAGTTTTAACAATAATTAAAAATGTGGCAGATTTAGTAGAATAAATAAAAAATATTTTCATTTTATATTTTTTACTTTTTATTATTCTCTCTTTTAGTTTTCAAATAAATTCAGCCGATGAGTGCACAAAAACCAATAAATTGTCAGAATGGTCAAATAAACTTTGTAGAAATGACGAAAAATATTCCTTCCCCACAGGAAGAATATCCTCGTTCGTCTCCCTCCTTTGTTCAAAATGGTCAAAATATTCAGAAAACGAATAAACAACAGACAATAGTTGAACAAGATCCACAGCCACAGAGGGTTTCAAAAACCAAACATTTCCATTTAATTCCCAAAATCCAAATTTTAGCAATATTACCAACTTGTTCAAATTCCCGCTGAATCAGCTCAAATGCTAGGGGTTGACCCTTCCTCTTTTATAGGCAATGAAAAAAGCCTTCAACAACAACCTCAACAACATTATGTCCTTCAATTGCCTCAAGGAATACATTTGGCTAATAATGTAAATAAATAATTATCTACACATGCCCCGAATAAATTATAGACTTGAGTATTCTCATTAATTAAAGATAAAATGAGAATAATTAAATTATGATTAATTAAATATTTTTATTTGAAAATATGTATTTTTTAGCAAAGCGGTGAAGGAATATTAAATACTTCAAATAATAGTAATGACCAGCACTTTACATTTTCATCAGGGCAGCAAGCAATGATGCCTTTTCAAGTGATGAGTCTTGGCGACGGAAGTACTGCACTCATACCATTGGGCACATCAATTACTGGTGGACAGGTGTTATTGATTTTTTATTTAAAAGAAAATTAGCATTTTGGATGAAAAAGAGTCAAAAATTAAAAAGATATATTTTTCAAATAATTTTCTACAAGACACGTAAATAATTTAAAATTTTAAGTTTTTTCCATCCGCTTTAAATAATAATTTTACTGAAAATAATAACAATGTTCCCACAACTTGTGATCAACAACAACAACATACAATTGTTAATGTTCCTTCAACTTCTTTTGATTCAATTGAACAAAATGAATATTTTATAAATAATGAATCTATAAATAGCCAAATTTCAACAGATCAAATAGAACCAATTTATGTTAATGAGAAACAATATAATAGAATTTTAAAAAGAAGAGCTGCTAGAGCTAAACTAGAAATGGAGGGAAGAATTCCAAAAGAAAGAAGGGTGGGGGATTTTTTAAAGAAATTATGGATATAGTTTAGCTGGGGAAAAGAAAAAGGGTCCATAGGCGCGGAAATTCCTGTGGACCGAGATTAAGAGCCCTCGAAAATTGAAAACCATAGAGGAGGGTAAGCTCATTTTGGGGGTAAAAAATTTGAGTACACAGTTATGATTGTTTGTTTTTTAGAAATATTTACACGAGTCAAGACATCGACATGCCCAAAACCGAGCAAGAAAAGAAGGTGGAAAATTTGATTCGGGTGGTCAACAAAGGGCTGGTTCATCTGCTTCAGCTGCCAGTTCTTCTGCTCAATAATTTATGTGATATTTGTCAATTGAGATTTAAAATTTAGTTTTTTAGAGGACTTACAAATATCTGTATAATCTACAATGTTAATATTTTTACAATAATATTTTTTCAAAAACCTAAATACGGTTATATCTGTTGTGTATTTATTTGAAAAATAAAACTTTCAAATTGAAAAATTTTTCGAAAATCATAATTAAAATTTTATTTTTGAGTTTGTTTTTTTTTCAAGTATGTAAATTCAAATTTTCCAGTTTTTGTTTTATTCAAAAACGTTAATTTAAAATTCACGATTTTATTGTTAAATTTTATATTTTAAAACAGAAACATAACGGCCCTATCGCAAATGAGGTGCGTAATCATATTTTTTTTCCTTCCTTCCTCAAGTTAAAAATGGGGAACTTTTTCCTTAGTTTTTAATGTATGCCGACTGAAACTGACTGAAAAACCGTTTTGACTGAAAAAAGTCAGAACAGGACAGTTTTGAGACACGGTCAGTCAAAACACGGGTAGAAAAGAAAATGAAAAAAATTAATCCTCTTACATTATTTCTCCTTACTAAGGAAAAATACTAAGGAAAAACTGCCCCTTTTTAACTTGAGGAAGGAAGGAGAAAAAATATTATTACGCACCTCGTTTGCGATAGAGCCAACATAACAAAAAAATATTTCAAGTGATCTCAATCCTCTGTTGTTAATTTTTTAAATTTTTCATTTGATAAAACTTTTATTGCTGAAAGAATATAGCCACCAGTTACCTACATTTTTAATTAAATTCGAATTGAGAATGTCACTTTTTAAATTACCGTTTGTTGCATTAGTGGATGAGTCTGATTAGGCAATATTTGATGTGTTCGGCAAAATTGTTCTTGTATTTGCATATCAATAAAAGAATTTGTTGAACGGAGAAAACTCCAAGCTTTTAAAATGTGCTAAAAATTAAAAGAAAATTTTTTTAAAATTAATTTTAAATTAAATGCCTGTTTAATTGGGGAATAAACAACTACAGAGCCAGAAAGCCGCAATCCATCAATTACCTGTTTTAGAACATCCACTGGATCAAATGTTCTTAAATAAATTTTGATAGAAATATTTTTTATTAAAATTAAAAATTAATAAAAAAAATCATTATCAGAACTCAATTTTATATTTGTCAACATAAATCCCTTCTGCCGGGGAAAGAAGACATTAATTGAGTTTTCATCATTTAATGCACCCAAAGACAAGAATTTAACCAACTAAACCATGCATACTTATTCCTAGGCTAGAAAATCTAACAAAATAAACTTAATTCCCCCAAAATGTTTAAAAAGTTTTAGACAAAAAATTACCTTCCAGCAAGTAGAATCCCATCCAATTCTCCTTCATTTAACAATTCATCTCCATTAATTGAATTTTTAGATAATAAATTCAATGCTCGTTTCTCTTTTTCCCGTCGTTTAACTCTTCTTTCAAGCATATTTTGTAAAGAAGTATCTTCTTCAAGTTCATTTATATCATCACAATTAATTGTTGACTTAATAAAAAAATTATACGTAATTGAAAGTTTTAATTAAATAGGTTAACGAAATTCTTCCCGAGTTTAAAGAAATAATTTCAGAAAAATGGAAATAATTTAAAATAAACTTATTATATTAACATAATCAGGCAAAATTAAAAAAGAAAAGTTTAAAAATTTAGAATAAAACTTCTCTTAATTACAGGTTTATATTTTGGTTAAAAAATTAACGTTATTTTGCATTTCTTCTTGAGAAGTTAAATTTTGCCGACGTTGAATTTTTTGTTGATCAGCTTCTTCCTCGTCTTTAAGAAGATCTGGTTGTAAAAGTGTAGTTATTCGTAAAGGAAGAAAATTGTTTTGATTCTAATAAATTTAATTTAAAAATTACATAAAATAATAATTAAATATACACGATTATTCATTGCATCAATACAAGGAATTGATTGGGGCCAATCCCCACGATGTAGAAAAATACAATTGCCTTGATTATCTAGTCTTTCCATTACTGCAGCACCCAACAAACCCAATGTCTGAAATTTAAAATGGATTTATAAAAATTTTCACAAGGAGACAGTAGGGACCAGATCTTTGTAAAAAAAATTTTGTTGTAAAAAATCTTTTTTTCTACAGGCTAGTAGTAGCGAAAATTGGTTTTTAAATCTTTCTTAATTCAAGCATTTTTCCAAGTTCATTTTAAAACAATTAAAAAAATATTCTTACATTTTCATATACAAATATATTACATCCACATGAATGTATATTTAAAAATTGAACAAGAAGGGCCAACTGATCCAATCTTTAAAAAGTAGTTTTTTACCTTAAAATTTTACAATTTAATCTAAAAAACCTCAAATGTGCTAATCGTTCTGGATCTTTATAAAAGTAGGATTGACAAAGAAGACGAATGTTTGGACGAGAAATCATTACTTTTCCCTGACAAAATCAAAAAAATTTCAATCAAAAAATATTCGGCCCTATCCCAATATAAGGGCGGAATCGTTTTTTCCATTACTTTTCATTACTTTATAAAAATGGTCAATTTTCCTTAAAGTTGATGTATGTTGATGTTTGCCTTAAGGAAGAATGGAGGACGTCTGTCCGAGACTGCCCGTGTTCGTCCGAGCTTTGTCTGTTTTGTCTGTCCGTGTCCGTCCGTGTGTTGTCTGTCCGTGTCCGTCCGTGTGTTGTCTGTCCGTGTTTTGTTTGTCCAAAACACGGACGGACTCGGACAGACAAAACACGGACGAGCACGGACTGAAAAACACGGGCAGGCTCGGACAGACAACACACGGACGTACACGTCCGTGTTCTGTGTACGCCGTGTTTCTGTAATTGTCTGTCCTCCATTCTTCCTTAAGGCAAACATCAACATACATCAACTTTAAGGAAAATTGACCATTTTTATAAAGTAATGAAAAGTAATGGAAAAAAAACGATTCCGCCCTTATATTGGGATAGGGTCAAATATTCTTACCGAATGTTTTTTAGTCATTTTACGGACATATTTTTCTTTTGAAAATTGTGAACGATCTTTGAAAGAAGAATTGCCATTGACAAGTTTTGATACCTAAATAAAAATTAATTAAAAATTATTTTAAAAAATAAAAACCAAATTTTCAGTTGATAATCCCTCAGCTTTTAGTTTTGCAATATCATCGGCATTCATTATTTGCTTATGATCTAAATACACATTTATTTTTTTATTTGATAAACGCAACCTTTTTGTTTAAAAATCAAAAGATTACTTAATAGCCAAAGAGAAAATTTTATGAATTTTTGTGAAGCAAAAACCCTCTACAAAACAAGAAAAATTGTGGTCCTGTGAGTTCAGGTATCCTATCCCCTCCCCATCTTTTACCATTGTAAAGACTTAAAAGGCCATGGAAGACTATAAAACTAAAACAAAACCATTTACAGAAGAATCTAAAATAAAATTATCATTTTGTTGTAGTTTTGATTCACAATGTTCAATTTGATGAATGTCACTGGAAGATTCGTTTTGGCTCAAATCAGTCGATGTTTTGCCATTAGAGCAAACCTAAAGGAAGAAATTATAATTTTATCTTGACAAAATTTAAAAATTCTGACAAAATTTTAAAAATATTACAACTTCCAAAATCTGAAATTCCTTTACAAAAAACCTCAAAAATTCCAAACGGCTTTCCAAAAGCAATTTTCGGGTCAAAACTAAGCTTTTCAATAAGTGCACGCTGTCCACTTAAAAGACGACAAGGTCGAAGTTGTTCACCTCCAACTTTTTGAAGAATAGAGTAATCACCATCACGAATAAATGAATCTTCAGAAATCATTTTAAATCCAACTAAAAAGTAAATTTTAAAAGGATATTATGAATTAAAATCAGGACTGTAACGTCGGGACTGAAACGTTCTCTTAAATTTCTATTTTTTACATTTTGCCAAATAATTGCCAATTTAAATTTTTTATTTGATTTTATTCAAAGTTTTTAATTTTATTTACTTTTCTTAATTTTTATTTACTTTTAATATTCACATGGATTTTTAGAAACAATGGAATGCGAAGATGACATAATAAATCCAGATTTTAATTCTTATGATAACGAAGAGACCAATTATGATGAAGTATATTTAGAATTTTAAAGATTTTTGCTTTTCATTGTCTTTTAGGTTCGTTCTCCACATAAACAACTTGTCAATAGTGGAGGTATTAAAATGCCTGTCTTGGTGAAGAAATTAGGCCCAAGTCTAACTTGTCCTATTTGCCTGGATCTTTTGAGAAATACAACTGTTACGGTGAGTTTTTATTTGTCCAACAAAGCTAGATTTGCTATTTTTTGGCGCTGTAATTGAAAATTTTTGGTCTTTCGTAGGCTAAATCGTCATTAGGGGTTGTATTCTGGTGGGAGATAGTCAAAAAAAACGGAATACGGGACAGCCAAAAAAAACAGAATTAGACTGAAAGTGTAATAAGCAACATTCCTTATACATTCCCCTTTTCTTTCGGATCAGTCATTTTTTAAATATTAAAGTAAAATTAAAAATCACAATTTTAAATTTATTTTAATTAAATACATGCTTTTCTGATTTCTAAATTATTTTCTAGAGAAATATGTTTATTTCAAATATTTTTACAGGAATGTCTTCATCGATTTTGTGCTGATTGTATTAAAAATTCTATTTACAAAACAAATGTATTTAATTATTTTAAAATTAAAAAAATCAAAATTTCAGCGTCAATGTCCAACTTGTCGAAGGAAAATTGTCTCAAAAAGAAATCTTCGTTCAGATCCAAATATTGATTTACTTATTGACACAATTTGGCCCGATCGTAATATTTATGAAAAAATTCACAATATTTTGATGGAAAGTACTTGTAAGGTAATTAAAAGGTTAAAGAGAACAAAGAAATCTTTTTTTAGTCCCCAACAAAAATTAGAGATTTAACTGATGAAAATGATGACAATTTTGATGATTTTTCATCTTCTGAAAATGATTTTCCCAGCAATGATGAAAAGGAAGAATATGACTTTTCCAGCTCTGATAATGATGAATTAAATGATTTTGAGTAGGAAATAATTTTTAATTATTTAAAGCCTTGACTGTTTTTCGAGATTATTGTCGATTTAAATAATCTTGAAAAATTGAAAGTATTTTTTCGTATTTTTGATTAAATTTTGAGAAAAATGTAAATTACTGGATTTTAAGAAATATACTGTAAATACTGAAATTATTTCCAGGGTAATTATTGTTTCAATCCCTTCGCTAAACTGGGTAATTATTAGGGAATAGGTCTGGATTTGGAGTGAATGAAATTGACAACAAAGTTGATTTTTCTTTAATATTTTTATTAAAATGTTTTGATATTTTGAGGTGGTAGTTAGCAAAGAGAGGGGGTAATTATTTGAGCATTTCAGTTATTTAAATTTAAACCACACTAATTTTTTATATTTCAAATAATAATTTTTTTAATTTCAGTAAAAGTTCTTCATTTAATTCTTCATCAGACTTTGAAAATGAAAATAATTTTATAAAAAATAAACGTCAAAAATTTGAAGAAGAAAATATTCCAAAAACTCAAAGTATTAAAGAAAATATTAAATTATTACCGGAAATGGATATTTATTTAAAAGAATATGTTAAAAATACTTTACCTTTGGGAAATGTTACAATTTATTTAAAGCCTTTATTAATTAATTCACAACAATATTATCGTGTTCGTTTGCCTCATTTAGCTACTGGCAAGTTTATTTTAAATTGGAAATTAAAATTTTTAAGTGTTTACCTCTCTTCCTTTCATCTATCAAAAAACAAAAATTATTAATTGGATACAGGCTTTTTGACCCCGTTCGTCTGACCTAGATAGATTCCATTTAGGACTTTATGAGTCCTTCTTTCTCACAAACCCGAACCTTCAATTTTTAAGCTAATCTGTGGGAGTTAAGCTATTTTACAATTTATTTTTAAGTTGGCGATCTTCATACAAAATTAATTAATTCTGATATTCTTACTTCTAAAGAAATGTTTAATGTTAATAATACAAAATGTTCTCTTTGTTTATATGTTGAGGTGAGAAAATAAAAATTAAATTTAAATAAAATTTTTTAAAAATATTTTTTAGTCTCCAAATGGACAAATGATTAAATTATTTAATTTAGATTCAATTTGTATGGTTTTGGGGTTTTCTAAAAGGAAAAATTTTAATGATAATCCAATTATTTATTATTCTTTTTAATTTTAATTTAATAAAATTAATTAATTTTAAAGGAAAATTATTTGACAAACAAATTATTAACCATTTAACTTTAAAAATTTAAAATGACCACACTGGTGGTATTTTTATTGTCAAGCATTCTTTGATTAATAAATTAAAATTTAATAATTTTTTTATAAATCTCCAAAAAAATTAAAATAAAATCTAAAAAACAAACTACAAATTAATAAAAAAAAGAAGTTTTTCAAGTGATTCAATATTTGCTTTTTTGAATTAGAAAAGTAAATATTGGGTAAAATATTGTCAACTTAAGCAGACTAAATACGTAATTCTTTCTCTCCCTTTCTCTTCTCTTTTTTTTTATTTCTAGCATTAAAAATCATTAACTAGTAATTTTAAAAATTTCAATCCCAATTTTTAATTTAATTTTTTTAAAAATTCCCAAGTATTTACAATCCAATTTCTATTTCTGTTTTTTGTTTTATTTTCCAAGTACATTAAATACATAATAGTTTGTAACTTGTGATTTAGTTTTTTTATTTGTTTTATGAATAGTAATCTCTAAAATTAATCTCTTAAATATTTTTTTACTTTAATTAAAAATTCAGAAAATAAAATATATTTTTTTTCAAAATATTAGTTTAAAAAATTATCTAATAAGGGGCACCAAAAAATATTTTTATTTAATCGTTTAAATATTTTCTTTTTTTTTTTAATTTAATCAAAACAATCTAAGCTTAGACTATTTGTAATTTTGAAATTGAAAAATTTAGAGAAATTAGAGTATTTTTTCTATAGATATTTTTTTATTTATTAAACAATTTTTTCTAAAATATTTGTCATCATTCTTTTTCTTTTTTCGTGTGTTTAATATTTTCTATATTTTATTTCATAATGATAAACGAAGAGAAAGGAATTCCTCCCAAATATCTATAATTTTTATTCATTTTCACCTTCAACTTTTTCTTATCATCCCCCTATCTATTTGATAAATAAATATTTTTATTTTATTTTTATCAGAAGAAAATATAAATATATATTTAAAGTTAAAATATAAATATCAAAAATTTTGAAATTAATAATAAATATTTGACTCTCAAAATTAAACTTTCTCCGTTCTTAGAAATCCCCATAATTTAAAAATTGATATTTATTAAATATTTGATTTTGTTTAGCCAATCTCCGGCTGTATTTTTTTAAATTAAAATTCAATTAATTTTCAGATTTTTTAAATTAAATTTTTTGCCCTCGCAAGTCCTCCACTGTCGACTTGTGTGCGGGTTTTACATAAAAACAGACGGGGAATAGCCGATATCAAAATCGGCTCAAATAATTTACTCGTTTCGATTCGCCGCAGAAGCTTAGGCAAACATTGCCGGCTCTGCTTGGGCGGTCCTCCTTGGATTTTTTGATAAAAATGATTGGAAATTTTGAACCTGTTAAATTTGGAATTTTGGCTGGAAAGGAAATTGGAATTTATGAACAGTCATTAATTGAAAATGATGGAGAAATTGCTTCTTTAGCTATTGCTAAAAATATAGCTATGAAATTAAATGAAAAAGTAAAGAATATACTATTTTTGTTGGGAGGGGGGGGGGGAGTATCTCTTTTTATTGATATGAAAAAGGAATTTCGGAAACTACATAGAGGGAACCTTTTAGGTAAGATAGATCGAGATTTTGTTTTTTCCTTTATTAAAGTCTCCCCTTTTTTAAAAAATTATTTTTTATTTTAATCAGAAAATAGACGATGCATTTTCTATATATAATTTGGATGTAGTTGTTCAACGATTATTACAATGGAGAGAAATGTTACCTCAAATAAAGGTTACCCCAATAATCTCGAAAATTCCAAAATATTTTTTAGCCATTTTATGCTGTTAAATGCAATAATGATCCAATACTTTTGAAATTATTGGCTGACCTTGGATGTGGTTAGTTTTTAATTAAATATTTATGTAAAAATATTTAATTTTTAAAAAGGTTTTGATTGTGCTAGTAGAGGGGAAATTGATCAAGTAAATAAATATCTGATGTTTCTTTTAAAAAAATAAATTCTTTAAAGATAATCACAAATGGATTAACAAATGCTGATAATATTATTTATGCAAATCCATGCAAAACACGTAAATATATTCAACATGCTGACAAACTTGGTAGATTAAAGAGACTTAAATATTAACTCCTTTCCCCCAAATAGCTCAGAATACAAATTAATGAAAAATAACTTTTTCAAATTCTGATACTTTCATTTAATTATTAGAAGCCGTCGCGAAACTCTAACTTCGTTCACAGTTTTTAATCCCGGACGTATTTAATATAGTTTGCTTTTTGGATTTAAAAATAGTATGAGAATAGTAATTTTAATAATCATTTTTTAGGTGTTCGTCGAATGACCTTTGATAGTTTAGAGGAATTGATAAAAATAAAAGAAAATCATTCTTCACCAGAGTTGGAAATTTATTTAAATTAATTTTAAATATTTTTTAAGACTTATTTTACGTATTTCTGTTTCTGATCCAACAGCTCAATGTCCATTAGCTACAAAATTTGGTTGTGATCCTTTAATTGAGGGCCCTAATTTAATTAAAAAAGCTAGTCAAATGAAGTTAAAAATTATTGGAATTTCTTTTCATGTTGGAAGTGGTTGTAGAGATCCAAAAGCTTTTAATTTGGCTATTTGTGCTTGTAAAGAACTTTTTGATTTTGGAACTTTGGAGGGACATTCAATGAATTTATTGGATATTGGTGGGGGGTTTCCTGGACAGGATAATGAACAAATAACGTTTTTTGAGGTAATTTAAATGGAGATTTTCTGTATAAATATCAGAAAATATTAATATTAAAACTAGGATTTGGAAACAGAAAACCGGAAATTCATGAAAATGAGTGATTTAAAAAAAACAAAATAAAACTGGTATTTGACCAAAACTCAAAACCAAAAACCGAAACCGGGGTTATCAGTTAATAACCGGTTGTGTTCTACCCTAATTAAAACTTAAAATGATCCCTTTTTAAATATAATTCCTTTATAATTTTAATTATTTTCCAGATTGTAAAGATTATACAAAATTCTTTAAATGAATATTTTCCTGTTAGCAATAATATTGAAATAATTGCTGAACCGGTAAAAGATAAAATAAAATTAAAAAAAATTTTATTTTAATTTTTTAAGGGCCGTTATTTTGCATCTTCCCTTGTCTCTCTTTGTACAAATTTAATTTCTGTTACTAAAGTATCGGCATATAGAGTAACCAAAAGAAT
The DNA here is from genome assembly GCA_963681835.1 of Meloidogyne enterolobii. Classification (NCBI taxonomy): domain Eukaryota; kingdom Metazoa; phylum Nematoda; class Chromadorea; order Rhabditida; family Meloidogynidae; genus Meloidogyne; species Meloidogyne enterolobii. The sequence continues at coordinate 595,997 of CAVMJV010000023.1, forward strand.
AAATGATTTAAATAAAGAAGGACAAATGTATGTATTTTTGAGAGAGAAAAAATAATTTAAATTTCTAAATTTAAAAAGGTTATATTTAAATGAAAGTGTTTACGGCTCTTTTAATTGTATTCTCTTTGATCATTTCCATCCTTTAGGCAAACCTTTATTTCAAAAAGAGGAAGAGAATGATAATTTAAATTTAATTCCAACAATTGTTTGGGGACAAACTTGTGTAAATTTTTAAATTAAAAAAATTAAATAAAAATTAAATTTTTGAAGGACGGCTTAGACCAAATTGAAGAAAATACAAAAATGCCAAAAATGGAAATTGGGAATTGGTTATTTTATAAAAATATGGGGGCATACACAAGTGTTGCTGCTAGTAAATTTAATGGATTTGATATTCCAAAAAGAAATTTTTATGTTTTTAGTCTGAAATTTTGGTAAGAAAAAATAATTTTTGAAAGACATTAAAAAATTCCTTATTTTTAAAAGGAATTTTATTTATAATTTTGAAATTGAAAATAAAAAAGAAGAAGAGAATAATGATGATGATGAAATGATTAATAATGAAGGATTTAATAATGATATAATTAAAAATGTTTGTCAAGAATGGAAAGAAATTTTAACATTTAAAAATTTTATTTGTCCATAAATATTTTAAAATAATTAATTTAAATAAATAAATAAGGATATTATAATCAAAAATAATTTTAATCAAAATTCTCCTTTTTCCTTAATACATCTAAACCATAGCTGTTGATGTTTAATAAAGATTAAACTATTCATAAGTTTGTTCAGAATCATCTAATTTATTTAAAAAATGACACTTTTGTTAACTTGATTTTTTATTTAAAAATTATAAAAAATGGAATGCATACCGTATTTTCTCTAGTAATCCCCCAGGGGGATTATTGTTTCAACCCATTTCTAGAGTGGGGAATTAATAGAGTGGGGTAGAAAGAAGGGGGATTATTTTTCAACCCATCTCTAGAGTGGGGAATTAATAGAGACTGGGGAATTAATAAAGGACTGGGGGATTATTAGAGTAAATACGGTATTTGGTAAATTAGAATAATTTAAAGCAACTACACATTAGTCTCTCTCATGCGTGATATTCTTTCCAGCGAATGCTATAAAAGCCAGCCTCAAAACGTAACCCCAACCAACATTCAACTCAACCGACTTCCATTCTTCTAAACTTCGCTCGTCTACACTACATGACCAGCCGCAACAACCGCAACATCGTCACTGCCGCCCGAGGAGACACTCCAAGAGGACGCTCATCTTCCGGAAGCACCCCAAGGACAACTCGTCAATCGGCTGGGCAGCGAGGCAGCAGCGAACGACGACGTCCACAGAGCCGCGCAGGTACTACTCGACAACAGGGAAGACCACCACCCGACAGACCTAAAACCGTCGAGGACAGCAACGAAGACGCAGCGTTCATTGAGCAGCTTCAGGCCTGGGCCCAGGAGACTTCGCGGAAACAGCTGACGGATCTGGAATCTGAGTTCGAGCGTCTTCAGAGCCAACCGCGACCGGAACCATCTGAGGAATTTGCACGGTGATTTTTTCTAGCTAAGTTGTTTTTAACGCTCACTTATTTCATTTTTGTAGCAATCCAACCCTGAACCGTTATCGAGATGTCATCTGCGTCGAGAACAACCGAGTCGCTCTGACAAACGGACGCTACATACACGCCAACTGGATTGATAGCCAAGGTGGAATTTGGTATGTTTAAAACAAAGCAAAACTCTTTTTCAGGTGATCGGCGATACATCTGCACGCAGGGCCCTCTTCCGCAGACAGTTGGCGACTTCTGGGAAATGGTTCTGCAGGAGAAAGTTGAGGCGGTTGTGATGTTATGTGACACCGTTGAGCTCAATCGTCCCAAGTGTCACCAGTACTGGCCTAAGGATAATACACCAGAATCGGTTAGCTTCTCTGTAGATTCAGGCATAAATTTAATGCTTTTGTTTTTTACAGGCGATCACCAGTCGGGACGGCAACATAAGAGTTCGGTTCGTGGACACGGAGGCACTGGACGACAACCATCTTATTCGGACACGCCTGCAGGTCACCAGCGACAATCCAAAGCGGCAAGCGAATGTTCGTCACTTCCATTGGAGACGTTGGCCCGATCGTGGAGTGCCTATGAACCATCTCGCGGCGCTACGACTGCTCTTCTACATCGGGAAATACAAGCCAATAGTCGTCCACTGTTCGGCAGGTGAATGACCACAATAAAAAAAATTAATTTTTGCCCAATTTTTCCGGCTTTTAGGTATTGGCAGGACCGGGACTATCGTCATGATCTACTTGGCTCAGAACACATTGCGCTCTGGGCAGCGTCTGGACTTCTACGAATTGGTGGCAGATTTGCGTCGTCAACGGGCAGGCAGTGTGCAAACCCTGGATCAGTACCTGTACATCTACAGCGTCTTTCTTCGGTAAGAGAAAAGCACACCTTACAAATTTCTTAAAATTTCAATTTTCCTTCACAGGTACGCGAAGAACAAGGCTGATGCGGGCAGGTTCAAAGTGGACACGGAAGCAATTGACAAACTGATTCAGGCCATATCTAAGCGCATCTACAAGCAGACTAAGCGTTAGTTGGGACAGAGGAATGTTCTGCTGTGATATAGTGATATGTTCCTGTATATTCATTGTTGTATTTTGCTTGTGTATTCGCTTGTATGTATTTGTATGTTGACCTCATAATTGTATATATATAGTTGTGATTATGTAAATAAATATATGTATTTGTGTTTTTTGTTTTGTTTATATCATAGGGTCGAAATAAACGTTTGACTTTGTGTTAAAATAGGAAAAAAGCTGGGAGGAGTAAGGTAGTCGGATAAACTGAATTCTTGACTTGTTCTAAAGTGTTGTAGTTTTTGTTAGGGACATGAAGTGAGAACTTAACACAAACAAAGTTGATGTAATTTTATGATTGTTTATATTTATAATAAAATCAAAGCCTTGGTGTAAAAATAAAAATTTAGGGCATAAAAATTAGCTTGACCGTTTTTTGAATATAATTATGATAATTTATGTAAATAGGTATATTAAATGTTTTCAAATGTATAACCAAAGATGAATAATCAAAAGTAATTTTAATTAAATTCCATAACCGGAATTGTTATTTAGTAGATCAGGGATTCCTCCTATTAGCGCCGTAAGTGAAAATATTAATGGAAAATCTTCAGTCAGAAATATGCTTCAAAAATTATCCAAAGTTTTTACAAAATTTCGGAAATCGGAATGAAAAAACGGCGGAAACCGGAATTCCGATTCACCTCTGCTCCTTAGTAGCACAAGATGTCTAATAAAGACTAAACTATTCATAAGTTTGTTCAGAATCATTTAATTTATTTAAAAAATGACAATTTTGTTATTAGGATTTTTATAAAAAAATATTTAAAAATTACAAAAAATGGAATGCATATTTGGTACATTTAGAATAATTTAAAGCATAAAATAAGAGATTTAGAAATTGAGAAATACTTTTTTTTAAATATTAACAGAATCTCAAGACTTTCCCGATCTCTATAATTTAAAAAACAAAAGGTAATACAAAACATATCAGTTGCTTTTTATAAAAAATAAATTGATATGGCGAAGGACAAAATACTAAACACCGGAATTAAAATAAATAAAGTAGAAAATTTAAAAATAATTTTTAAGCAAATTTAGGCCTTTACAGTAAAAAATCTTTTAGTTCCAACTACTTCCATCCCTTCCGGATCATCGCTTTCATTTTCTGATGAAAGAAATCTGTAAAAAAAAAATTTTTACAAATTAGTATATTTTTCTTTTACCTTTCAGAGGCATCTTTGTCAACAAAAGATTTTTCTCCATTTCCATTTAAAGGTGGGGGTGGTGAACGTGTTATATTTCCTCTATTTAATCTTCCAAACCATCCTCTTTTCTTTTTCTTTCCTCCATTCTCTAACAAAGAAAAATCTGCTTCTGTTGCTTCAATTAATCCCTTCTTTTGTTTTAATTGTTGTCCTAACTGCATAAATCCTTTATATACATTCACAGTTTCTTGACTAGGTAATTTCTTTTTATAACGTCTAAATTCTGCATTGGACAGAGAACGTTCTGTTGGTTTTCTTTAAAATTAAAATATTTCTTTTTTCTAAAATAAATTTTAAATTTTTGTCCCAATTATTTAAAAATAACCTAATTAGGTCATAGTTGAAATTAACTACTGGCTTACAAACCAGATTTCCTATCTTATACCTTTACTCTTGCAAAATGCCATTTAGCAGCTTTAGCTCAAATTATCAAGATTGCCTTTTTCTTACAAAATCGCACAAAGTCATAATCCCAAAATAAAACCTGCCATATTTTGAAAAAAATTGTTTACTTAAAATTATGTAGCATTAAAGAGCTAGTAACAACAGATACAGAAGAAAGAGCCATTGCTGCTGCCGCCATCCAAGGTTGAATATAAAAACCCCAATGCCTAAAAGCTCCAGCAGCAAGAGGAATACCAATAGAATTGTAAATAAAAGCAAAGAAAAGGTTAATTCTTATTCGTCGAACAACTTTTTTTGATAATAAAATTGCTCCAACGACATCAACCAGATTATTCTTTTAAAAAATATATTTTAAGTCGATTAATTTGGGTTCAAAGAAAAATATTTTTTCGTTAAACTTTACTATACCAAAGACTTTAACAGACAAAAAATTAATTTAACTAAACTTAACAAGAACAATTCCAGCACTTTCAATAGCAACATCAGAACCGTGTGAAATAGCTATACCAACATTTGCTGCAGCCAATGCTGGACTTTAATAGAAAAATCTCTTAATATTTAATTTAAGTTTCCTCCTTTCTTTTACCTATCATTAACTCCATCTCCAACCATTGCAACAATATTATCATTAACCTTAAAAAAGTAAATATTATTTTAAACAATTAAAAACAATTTCTAAATTACTTGGAATTGTTGAATTTTATCCTTTTTTTGATTTGGCAATACTTCGGCAAAAACTTGATGAATCCCAATCTTAAAATTTTAAATTTTTCTTTTAAATTTTCCCTTCAAATTCTATATTTTTCCCGTTAAATCGTTCTAAAAACAAATTTTTCTTCCAACTTTATTTTTATTTTAAAATTTTTTCATCTATTTTTCAATTTTATTAATTTTCCCGCTAAAATTAATAATTAATTTAAAATAAAAATTATTTTTAAAAATACTTTTCTAGCAGTTGCCTCAGCTGTTTTAGAATTATCCCCAGTTAACAAAACAACATTCATTCCCATTTTCTGTAATGCCCAAACAACTAATGCTGCTTCTTTTTTTACTTCATCTACAATTGAAATAACTGCTGCAATTCTTCCTAGAAAAATTAAAAAGATTTTTTTTTAATTTTCTCAAAAAAAATACCATTAATAGCACATAAAACAGAAATATTCCCTAATTGCCTTTCATTTTCCAAACTTTCACGAATTGAATTATCTATTTGAATATTATTTTCAGACATCCAACTTTCAGTTCCAATAACAACAGTATATTGCTCTAATGAATTCCAATCTTCAGATATTGAAAGTATCTAAAAATATAAACAATTTGTTTATTCCTTTCTCTTATTAAATTAATACACTTGTAAATAAAGATTTAATTATTTATTTTTACCTTATTTTGATTAATAGAAAGAAATTCAACATTTTTCTCAACATCATTTGTCGAATCAGAAGAAAAAAGTCCTGTTAATTTAACTCTTGGCCATTCATCATTATCTTCTGATGGCTGAGAAATAATCGAAGCCTCTACATTTGTTAAATTAGATACTTCACAAGAAATTCCAGAACCAGCAACAGCTCGAAAATTATAAACAGTTGCCCAATGTTCATTTTTAAGAAACTTAAAAAAACAAAATGATTTTTCTAAATATTTTTATTAAAAAACATTTTTAGCAAAAGCAACAATTGCAGTCCCTAAAGGATGCTCACTACTAGATTCTGCAGTTCCCATCAATAAAACAAGACGTCGAAGAGAAAGATGTGTTCGAGGAAGTGTTAAATATAAACGAACAATTCGAGGCTTTCCTTCCGTTAAAGTTCCTGTTTTGTCGAATACAACTGTTCGAATCTGAAAATATAATTTTTATTAAAAAGTATAGGAGATATTCTGGACGGCCATAATATTGTTTTTTTCACAATCTGTGAAACAAAACAACACCTTTTCTTGAAAATAGATTTGTATATTAAAAAAATTACCTTATGTGCCTGTTCCAAAGGTTCACCCCCTTTTAATAAAATTCCATTTAAAGCACCAACACCAGTTCCAACCATTATAGCTGTGGGTGTAGCAAGTCCTAAAGAACAAGGACAAGCTATAGCCAAAACAGTAATTGCATAATTAAAAGCTATTCTCAAAATAGATTCCCAATCAGTTATTGATAAATTATTTGAATTAATTGATGAATTTTTGACAGAATGGCCATGATTATTATTAGAAAAACTTGTATTATTTAAACCAACAAATAACCAAACAATAAATGTTATTATAGAAAATAATATAACTATTGGAACAAAATAACCAGCCAATTTATCTGCCATTTGTTGAATTGGAGCCTAAAAAAACAATTTTTCCTTTTTGATAATTATTGAAATTAAACAACCTTAGAAGACTGTGCCTCTTCAACTAAACGTACAATTTGGGCTAAAGTAGAATCTTTACCAACATGAGTTGCTTTTATAATTATAGGTGTTGATTGATTTATAGAACCACCAATGACTGGAGATCCTATCAAAATTAAAAATTTTTTGAAAAAATAAATTAAAAAGTGAAAACCTGGTTTTTTAATCACCGGCATAGATTCACCGGTAATAAAAGATTCATCTGCAGAGGATTTCCCTTCAAAAACAATTCCATCTACAGGTATTTTCTCTCCAGGCATAACTTTTATAAGATCATCTCTTTGAACAAATTCTGTTTCAATTCCTCTTTCTGTAATTATTTGACCAGTCTTCTCATCAATTGTAACTAGAATGGCTACTTTTGCCTGCATTGACATTAATTTACTTAATGCTTCTGATGTTTTTCCCTTTAAAATTTTTTGAAATTAATTTTATTTAATTCTAAATATTGTTACCCCCGGACTCGAGACTCGATACTTGCCCTTTTCATCAAGTCTTGACCCCGACCATATTTCCCATAGTTGTTTATATTTATTTTATATTTATTCCTTCCCATCCTATCTTTACACTTTATCTCTTTTCTTCTCCATTATTGTTCACCTTCTTCCGTTCCCAACATTAATCACAATTACATTCATCCTTTTGTCAACAACTTTATACACTACCTCCCATCTTTCCCAAACACATTTTGTCCTATCAACTTTGTCATATCCCTCCCACTTTCCCTTCTATTTAACCACTTAATTATATCCTCATCTTCAGTTCAGTTCAGTTCAGTTCAATTCAGTTCAGTTTATTGCAAATCCCAATATTAATGTCCATATATTATCCCTTATCAAAACACTACCCATTTAATTGTATTTTAAATGGAAATAAATATTATGAACTATTCTTTTAATTATTTAATTTAGTCCTCTGCGCCTCCCTATCCCAAATCTCCCCCATACATATTCGGCGCTCTGAAGGTGCCTGGACCGGGAAGGTCCAGCGCATAACTGGTAGCACCGGATGGTTTCAACCCCCTCTAGGTCTTGGGCATCCCGGTTTCTTTTCCCTATAGATTTAATTTGTCCATTCCCTATCCTAAATTTTTGAATTAAATTTAAAAATTTCCTCCTTACCTTTATTCCATTCTTACCCTTCCTATTCTTATTTCCCTTTCCCAAGGTTCATTTCCCCTCCACTCTACCCAAATTTTTTCAATCCATATTCCATCATATTTTTCAATATATTAGCATTTTCCAATAAATTCCCTTCTTATGTCCCATACTCTTCCAACCAAACATTACACATTGGCGTTATAAAAAACACCAATGTTTTGTCTCCTATTAAACATTTTTCTTTCCATTCAATTTCTCTCCGATTTTTCCTCTTCTATTTTTTCTCCATTTCTCTCCCATTCGAATTTTTAATTAGCATTCCCTTCTCTTCCCCACCAGAAATTTAAACATATCTCCATCCTGTAAGGATGAAATTTTTCAAAAATCTAAATTTTCCATTAAGATTAGTATTTTCCAATGGACTCTCATATGTCCGAAACTTTTTCCCAGTCAAGCATTACACAAAACATTGGCGTTATAAAAAACATCAATGCTTTGTTTGCTCTTAAGCCCCTACCCCATTAAAAGACATTTTCCTTCTATTCTTTATCCCGTACGCGAACTAATAATTTCATTTCACTACCCATTCCACTCGATAATTTTTAATTCCTATTCTTTCCACTTTCCCACGAAAAAATAAAAACATATCTTCATCCTATTAGGATGAATGATTCTCTAAGTCCCAACTGATATAAATTCCAATTAATATTTTTTTCAAAAGACGACATTGGTGTCGAAAAACACCAATGTCCTTATCTCCGTCCTTATTCCTTTCCTCCTCCCCACCTATAAAAAAACATTTTTATTCATTTTTAAATGAACAAAATGATTAATCCAATATAGTCAATATTTCCCAATAAATTCCTTTCCTATTGCCCAGACTCCTCATTACAATCCATCCAATCCCACAATTTCTCCCCCTCTGGCTCTTGGGACTCCACATCTCCTTTCATTCCCCCGGGCGTTATCCAATTTTTTTCTCAAAATTAAATAAACTTTATCCCGGATTTTAAAGATATTTTATTCATATAAATTAAAAATCCGTGTCCATGTGAATTGTTATTTCAATTTTTCCCCTTTATTTCCGTAGTTAAATACCCTAAAGCTATTAATCATTGAAATTAATCACTGAAATTTTGGACGAGGAAATCCTAAACTCCTGCCTCTTAATTCTCTCCAAAAAGAATGAGAGGAAGAACTCCCCACCCAAAATTTACTAAAATCCAATCAACTGAAGCCCCCATTTTTATTATGTCTGCTTAATCAAATGTTCAAGTGTACTTTTTAAAAAATCAAATCCTTAATTACAAAGTCCAGGATAAATAATTAAAATAATATAGTCCAATGTGCACCTAAAAATTAAATCCCTAATAATCATTCATGAAACCAAAATCCAGGAAATCAATATAAAATAGTCCAAGTGCATTTAAAAATTAAATCCTCAATATTCATTAAAAATTTCATGTCCGAGGATAACAAACAAAAATAGTCCAATGTGCACTTAATAATCATATATAATCTCAAGTCCTTGATACAAAAAAAAGTTCAATGTGCACTAAAAAATCATATCCTTAATAATCACCCAAAGAAATCAATGTCCTGGACAAAAAAAATTAAAACAAAATAGTCCGATGTGCACATAATAATCATAAATTAAAGTCCAGTACAAAAAGTTAAAATAAAATAGTCCAATGTGCACATAATCCACATAATCCGTCCTATCCTTTATGATTAAGTAGAACATAAAGGCTTTTGATTAAGCAGACAATAAAGGCTCAAAAACTAATCACTTCCTCAAAAAGGTTTTTAAGACGATAGTAATTTAAAGCTAGTTAATTTTAAAATAAACCATTAGCATTAATTCAAATTAATCTAATCGTGAAATATTTTACACAAAATCCAATAAAAACAATAACTCAAGGATTAAAAACCTTGGGCTCGGTTATAGTAACCATCAATTATTACACTATACTAACACATTCAAATCTCAATTCATCTTTTATTAAATTTTTATATTAGAATAGTTGGTCCCCAATTAAACGTGTATGGTTCATTCCCCTCAGGCCATGGTTAACCCAGTCCTTCCCTTACAAATTTTCTAATGGTTCAAATGCCCTCTAGGTATTGGTCACCCCCGCCCTTTCCCCTATAATTTCTTTTAAAAAATGTTTTTCCCTCTAGGTCTGAGTCACCCCAGTTTCTACCGTATATTTTTCAAGTAAGGTTCTCCCTCCTCTTTCCTCCCTCAATCTCTTCTAAATATTTAATTTTTAATTAATTTAATTTAAAAATTATTCCCGCTCCAATCTGTATTTCCAATTCCATTCCCTCCCTATCCCATAGCTCAGAAAGAATTAAGGCAAAAAGCGACGCTAACTCTGTTCGCTTTTGCCATAAGAATAGCTGCTTACTTTTCCACTTCACCATTCTCAATCGATCTTACATTTCTTCCCCTCATAAAACTTTTTAAATAAAAAGAAGGAAATGCACATCTTCACTTCTTTTTTCCTATATCCTTTACTCCTTCCCATTCCTTTGTGTTCGTAAATATTTTTAAATTTAATAATTATAAAGTTAAATATAAATTTAATTACAAATTATATTTAGGAATTTTTAAAGATCCCCCTCTCTTCAAGTAAAGAAATCCATTAGAATTAATTTGAAATTAATCATAATTAATCTAATTGAGAAACAATAAATCCCCTCCCCCTTCCCAAAGCTCCCAAATCACTAATAACTTCTTGAAATGACTCCTCCAGTCCTACACTCATCCCCTCCCTCCCCCTCCACAATACACATTTTTCGCATATTTTTAATTTAATTACTATTTCCTACTCAATTATTAACTACAAAAATACATCAATACTCAATTATAACATCGTCTCATCTACTACATATCGCTGGATGCTGTGAAGTAAATCAACACATATCTTTATCAGTAAAATGGCCGTAGATAAGTTTACCAAACAAAAATCTGATTACTCCCCTTCCAATTTTACCCCTTCCAATTGTCGAGTAACTTAAAACTCAAGAACCATAAAATATTACTTCAACATAAAAGGCCTTAGGGAAAATAATCCTTATTTATTATCCCTGGGAAATTAGAATTAATAATTAGTCCCATCATTCATTAACACTTAAAAATCCCATCACCTTAATCCAATTTTAGGGAAACCCTCAAGGATCATAATGTTATTACATAAAAGACCTTGAGGGAAAACATAGAAATAATAATCCTATCTTCTTTAGTAAATTCGAATCTTCCCTCAGTCCCATTATTCGATTAACACTTAGAAAAGCCAATCCCATTTAGCCCAAAAAAACCTCAAAGACCAGTTATGTATCATAAAAGGCTTTGAGAGTAACTAAATATTAGTTTATCTATTCCTGGAAAATTTGAATTATCATTAAATCCCACCCACCATTCAACTAATTCCTTTAATCCAAATTTACAACCCTTCCAAATTTACAAACCAAAATTTAAAAACCAAAAGAGACGCAAATATTTTACTTCAATTAATCCAAATTCTCCATCCCGACACCTATAGGTGATTCAAATCCCTAAAGTACCCTAAATAAAATATTTTCGAAATTATTGAGAGTACTTAGTCAAAAACTCAATAATTTTCGGACAACTATTAATTACTTTCCTAATCTCCTCTAATACCCAAAGATAAACACACAAGTAAGTTATTATCTTCAATATCAATAACTCACTTCAACACTAATATTAAAATTCAGTCTGAACTCGAATCCGTTCCCAACACAATATGCATCCTCAACCCAAAATGCCTCCTCAAAAGAATATGCCTTTCTCAATCTCTTTTCAACGACAATATGACATTGCTTTCTCAACTCAATATGCTTCCATGAACACACAACTACTTTCAAATTCAATCTGAACTCGAAAGTGCTCTGACCTCAAAATGATTTTGACCGAAGAATGGAAAGGATGAACAAAAACAAATTCAATCACATTCTCATTTTTTCAAATTTGTAATTTACAATTTTTCACTTATCTCCCTTTAGTTTCCATTTCAAAATATTTAATTCCAGATTTTACTGTTACTTCGCCTCATTCATCTATATTTTATTTTTGGTTCTGATTTTCCTTTCCCCCTTATATTTAAGTATCGAGTCTTTAAAAACCATGGGGAAATAAATATTTTAGAACAGAACAAAATCCCCTTTCCATTAAGATCAAACGGTGCTGAAATAAGTAAGTACACCATTTGATCACCAAAGCCCAACGTGAAACTTCCAAATAAACATACACCCAAAGGCCCAAGAAATGACGGAATAGACAACCATCATTTCTAACTCTAACAAATCCAAAATGGCGGCCTAAAAATCCACCATTTACCATTGGCTCTACAAACAAAATACTAGAATAACCAAAACAAAAATAAACCCCACTCCCAAAAATGTCGGACTTAAAACCCAACATTTGATCCAAACTTCACTGAAAATTAAGAAAATTTTAATGGCGGACTAAAAAACCACCATCAGACTCAATCTTCCTTTCCCCTCCAAAAGAAACCAACTAACAATCCATAAGCGCAGGGTCGCGCTTATTGGCGGCAGGGAGATGTTACCCCCGGACTCGAGACTCGATACTTGCCCTTTTCATCAAGTCTTGACCCCGACCATATTTCCCATAGTTGTTTATATTTATTTTATATTTATTCCTTCCCATCCTATCTTTACACTTTCTCTTTTCTTCTCCATTATTGTTCACCTTCTTCCGTTCCCAACATTAATCACAATTACATTCATCCTTTTGTCAACAACTTTATACACTACCTCCCATCTTTCCCAAACACATTTTGTCCTATCAACTTTGTCATATCCCTCCCACTTTCCCTTCTATTTAACCACTTAATTATATCCTCATCTTCAGTTCAGTTCAGTTCAATTCAGTTCAGTTTATTGCAAATCCCAATATTAATGTCCATATATTATCCCTTATCAAAACACTACCCATTTAATTGTATTTTAAATGGAAATAAATATTATGAACTATTCTTTTAATTATTTAATTTAGTCCTCTGCGCCTCCCTATCCCAAATCTCCCCCATACATATTCGGCGCTCTGAAGGTGCCTGGACCGGGAAGGTCCAGCGCATAACTATATTTATCTATGATCAGAAGATGAGAAAAATTTAGAAACGCTTCTCTCTATTCAATTTTTATTTTCAAAAATAATTTAAAATAGTAGTTAAAAATTACCTTAGCTTTATATTCAAGCCATCTTCCAAGTGAAATAAAAACTAAAAGCATTGGAGGGACATCAAAAAAAGTCATCGGACTTGATGGCCAATTTAATATAATACCCATTAAAATAATGAACACAGAATAAATATAAGCTATTGACGTTGCTAATGCAACTAATAAATCCATATTTGCTGTTTTATGTGAAAGTGCACGCCAACAATGAGAATAAAAATTATAACCTCCAAAAAACTAAAATAGAAAAATAGTTTAAATTTCGAAATTTTGTTCGAACAACAGTGAGAGATTATAAAAAAATTTAAACCTGTACAGGAGTAGAAAGAACAAAAAGAATTAAATTATCCATAGACAAAGCTTTGACAAAAATTGGAACTTGTCTTTCTGGATGCATAGGTGTTTGTAAAAACCAATGAAAATAAATCATTAAAGCCATTACTGGAACGCCAAAAACTAAAGAAATGAAGAAAGAAGCTTTCCATTTAGCTATATCATCTGCATGCCCTAACCGTTTTAAACGATCATCATGTGTGGCTAATTCAGCACTATAACCGAGTGACTAGAAATCAGAAAAAAGACAATTATAAATAATTTCCAAAGTTCAAAACCTGTATTCTATCAACAATATCTCTTAAACCAATTTGTGCAGTACAATATTCAATTATTGCAATTGTTGTTTCAAGTGAGACTGTGCAAGATTCAACACCTCTCATAGCTATAACATGTGATTCAATTCTGTGTGCACAAACTGAAGAAGTCATTCCACCAATCTAAAAATTAAAAAATTTTGTTTAAACGAGTTTAGTCAAATCAAAAATAATTTTTATTAAATTATTACCAATAAGTGTATAGTTTCATTAATATTCGCAGAATCAGTAAGTACTTGACATTCAAAACCGAGATCATCAATTTCCTGAGCAATTTTCGAGGCATTTATTAAAGAGCTATCATAGATAACATGTGCCTTCATAAACATGAGAACAACAGTAATTGAATGAATACCTAAAAATATAAAGTATTCTAGATTAACAGAGAGACAATAGAAATTTCAGACATCGATTCTAAAATCCCATTAAAATAAAATTTAACCCTACCACCCAAGAAATTTAGAAAGTAAAAAAAATTAAAGAAAATTAACCTTTTATTTGCTTAATAGCCTTTTCAATAGAAACAACACAAGAAGAACAAGTCATTCCCTCAACAGAAAGTGTGCATTTCTTTAAATTTGAGCTTTCATTTTCATTTGATTTTTTGGAAATTGGAGGTGAAAGTGGGGGCATTTCTTCTATTAATCGTTGATACATAATTATTTTTGAAGTTTAATAAATTAATTTAAATATTAAAACAACTAAATGTTTTTTAAATTAAAAGAAAAAAATTGCCAGTAAAATAAATCTTATAATTTTTATTCTAAAAGTTAAAATAAATAAAATGTCGAACAAAAAAGTATTTATCGTTTTTAGAGTATTTGAACGAAAGATTTTGTTAAAGGGCAAGCTTTAAAGTATATTCTATCAATTATATTTATAAAACTTGACCAAACAAATCGTTTCGCCGAAAAAATTAATTTATATTTTTGCTATATTAATCAATAATGATTTTAAATATCAAAAGTATTTTGTAAAAGTAATCAAAAAACACAAAGACACGTAAAAATTGGGGGAAGAAACGTTAAAAAATGGACACGTATGTATGAATTAATTTTTAACCATTTATTATTTAAATAAAGCCCCTTATACCTGATAAATTGAAGAAAAATTTTTTAGAAAAACTTCAAATGAACTAAATTTCATTAGAAATTAATTTAAAAAAGCTTTTGTTATGTGTCAATAACAAAAGTTCGCTAAAAACATTGGAAGAAAATTACGTTTCAACCGGTTCCGGACAGTAAAACCACATTTTTTCACGGGAGAGATGGCAAAGGTTTGGGGGCTGTTGGCGAAATAAAAAATATTTTTTATTGTGGTACTTACTTAATAGAAAAAAAGTGTCGCGCGCAAAGGGCGAAATGCAGGTGAAGTAATTAGTACCTTATTTTATTTTTTAATTGCTGTTAGGGGGAATAAATGTATTGATAAATATAGCAAAAATTTTTAGGATTGAAAAATAAAATGTATGGGGAAGATAATTAGAATAAATTCAAAAATTATGGCAATGTTGTGAATTTTGATAAACAAAAAAATATTTTCTTATCTAATTTGTAATAAGTAGATGAGAAAATTAAGGGGACACTGTTTATTTCAAAATGTTACTCAAAATAATTGGATAAAATAAATTTTAAAAGATAAAATAATCAGGAGTTTTAGATACTTGGCTTGGATACAGAAGTAAAAATGTGTGGAAAAATTCTGGACAATATTTCTCCTTAATGATAAAACAAAAAATAATAAAGTGTCCCATTAATTTTCGGTCACCTTGTATTAGGTGTGATGAGATTTTTATGATAACAAGTGAAAAAATGAAGATAAAATGGGAAGAAAGTATCAACAATTTTTTTAGTCTTTTTTGAAGTTATTGCTGTGACATGAAAAAAATGACATTAAATTTTGGGAGACAAGGTAATTGGGGAAAGAGTAAGAGGAAGAAAGAAAGAGGTATTTGGGTGGGAGAATCAATTATAACGAATAAAACTTTTTGAGAGAAGAAAGAAAAATTATGCACAGAATTTGTAATAAAATGAATTTTTGAAGAAAATTTTAAATCGGGAAACCAATTTTTGAAGAAAAAGTTTCTTTAATAATTTTGGAAATTTTAAAAATAAGGAGTATTTTGCAAACGAAAAAATTTTAACTTAAATGAAGTTAAAAAAATATTTAAATGAGATGAAAGAACAGAAAGAACCACGTGGATTTTTCCAACAAAAAAAGGTTTATAAAATTCCGTGCATATTACATAATTGATAGAATTTTAGGGGAATTGAAAAAAAAATTCCAAGCAATATTACTCTTGTTTCAAAAATATACCTAATAATTTCTAACCATCCACAATTTTAGCCAATTGTCGCTCCAATAATTCAGCTTTAGCATTTTCTTGACGAACTTTTGCCTCTTCCTGTAATAATTTTGCCTTTTCTTGCAATAAAATAATTTCTTCTCTTTTGATTTGTAAATTAATTTGTTTCAATTTTGCTTCTTGTATTTCATCCTCAATCGACTTTGTTGCAATTATTGAAGAAGACGAATGTTGACGTTTACGAACATTGTCAATATTATTATTATTAGCAGTTGATGATGTCGAAGTAATTACACCGCTGGAAACTGATGGACGTATTTCCTCAGAATTTTCTGAAATTAATAAATTGCTGTTATTATTTTGAGTAGATGCTTCGATTATACGTTGAACTAATAATTCAGCATTTGTGGCATTGTCTGGACCATCAGTTATAATTACATCGTTATCTAAAATGAATTTAATTATACTATTAATAAACCAAAGGTTGGGTTAAAAATGTTTTGCTTGTCTATAATTAAAGTAGTTGTCAGGGAAGTATTACCGATATGTGAACAAAGAAATATAGGAACTGTCTAAAATTTAATTAAAAATCAAAAAGAATTACAAAATAGGCTTTTAATTCGCTAAAAATGGATATCTAAAAAATAATTATTTACTCAACCTTTGCTTTTATCCGTTATATGATTCTCATTTCCATTATTTTGAGGGCTTTGTTTGGCAGATTGAGAACAAAAACGTTGTTGTTTGCGAAGTGGCTGATCTCCACGTGGTGATTCAATTGGTGAACTTTGTGTTTCCCATGATGTTTTTCGACTTAAATATGAAGCGCTCGCAGCCAACGCAGAGCTCAGGAATGTATTAAGTTGCTGCTGATCTAAATTATTAGAAATATAGTTAGAGTATAAGAAATATCAGGGGGGGGTTATTAAAAATTCGGTAACAAAAATGAAAGTATAAAAAATTTTTTAAATTTTGACAATGGGAAAAATACGACAAGTTTTGCAATAATTATCTAAAAACTAAATCAACAAATTTCAATAAGTAAAAACTTAATCTTATAAAAATACAGTCTAACAAAGCTCGTTAAATATAAGTGACCAAACCTGTTTGCACTTGCTCAACAGCCGGAATATTCAAAGTGGACAAAAATGAAGAATCAGCACTGTCAGATCCAGCATGTTGTTCCTCACATTTTAACCAGTTGAAAGTGGCATTAAGTGCTCCATTCATAGGGTCAAATTGTGCTGACGATTGAAGAACCTCGTTCCCCATTATATCGAAAACAACCTTGTCAACCTTTTATAGATTTAAATTTAAAAAAATTAATTAAAAATGAAAAGAATTACAAAATCAAAGTTTATAGAATTTCTAATCTAACAAAAATAGTAATTTACCTCACTATAAGGAATCTCTTCGACACCAGATTTCTGATTATGTTCATATTTAGCTACAGCTGATCTACGCAAATATTGCCAATCATGATTTCTAACATCTCTCCAAGATTTTCGTTCAAAATTTTGAAATCCTTGTTCAATCATTTCAAGTCGAACACCCTCCCAAGCATCTTCTTTTTCTTTTAATGCTTGCGGTTTAAAAACATTTTCGCTTGAACCAAAAAGAATATCTTTTCTTTCCAAAATTGCCTTTGCTAGTACATAAGTTTTTTGTCTCATAATTGTAGCAATAAAATTTAAGTAAATTTTTAAATAAAATAATTAATGAGTGTAACACCAAATGATAACCTAAAAGATAAAATAATATGAATGTTTCTACGAAAAAAGGTAAAAAAAAGAAAAAAGTGCCTTTAACAATTTATAATTGGCCAAATGAATTTTACATTTCGACAAAATAATAAATCTTTCAATTTGGTAACTCCCCATATTACCAATTTTTTATATGGGTAAATGACAAATTACCTAATTCTGAAAAGGTCAAAATCTGAAAGGGTCAAAATTTTTTGGCGGGGAGGGGGCCAACCCTATTACCTAGCTCACAATGTTTTTTTAATTTTTATTTTTGATTTTTAAGGTTTTTTGTTAAATGTATCTTACAATTAGTAGAAATCTACGGCTATTCGAAAGGCATAAAAAGTTTTATTTTTATCGCTTTATTTCTGATGGATTCCGTCAACCTGATCTTTCTGGTCTTGCTTATGTTTCTCCTGTAGAAAAAATAAGAAATATAGGTTAATTATTATTTTTTTATTTAATATAATATTTATTTTTAGGTATTTCTGCACATATTGATTCTGGAAAAACAACAGTAACTGAAAGAATTCTTTATTATGCTGGGAAAATTGATGCAATGCATGAGGTTAAAGGAAAAGATAAAGTTGGTGCCACTATGGATTTTATGGAATTGGAACGTCAACGTGGAATAACAATACAATCAGCCGCTACATATGTTGATTGGCATGGAACTAATATAAATATTATTGATACACCAGGTTAGTAACCGTTTAGAAACCTCGTTTATTGTTCCTTGTGGCGGGTCAAAAAGAGAAGAGAGAAGGAAAAAGTCCGCCACAGGGAAAAATAAACCTCGAATTAAACGGTCTCGTGCTACCCTAGTTAGTATTATAAACTGAAAAGGAAAAAACGACTTCTCCACCCTTTAAATTTAAAATTCCTTAGGTCACGTAGATTTCACTGTGGAAGTTGAACGTGCTTTAAGAGTGCTTGATGGCGCCGTTCTTGTTCTTTGTGGTGTTGGAGGTGTTCAAAGTCAAACTTTTACTGTCAATCGGCAACTTCGGCGATATAATGTCCCTTTTATTTGTTTTATAAATAAATTGGATCGTGTCGGTGCGAGTCCTCAAAATGCTTTGTTGGGCCTTCGATCAAAATTAAATCACAATGCTGCTTTTATTCAAATGCCTATTGGATTAGAATCACAATTTAAGGGAGTAATTGATTTAATTGAGGAACATGCTGTTTTTAATGCGACTGATGATGGTTCTGAGCTTAGAGCCGAAGAAATTCCAAAAGAGCACAGAGCTGAAGCATCTGATTTACGTCAACAATTATTAGGTAAGTATTAATAATTTTGAACTCTAGTTTATGGCGCAGAATTTGCATAAATTTCGATCGGCAGATGGACCCCTGACATACTTTGTACCATTTAATTCATGACCCTCATAAAGTTTTTTCTTAACATATATCTTAATTTGTTCAAAAATGCAAAGCTAGGTAATTAAACGGGCCATCAGGGTTTTTTAACTTTTGATTTATTTTGTAGAAATTTTTATACATTTATAAAAATATTTTTCAGAGTCCCTTTCAAACTGTGATGATTTAATAGCTGATATTTATTTACAAGACAAAATTCCTTCCTCAGAAGAAATCAAGGCTGCAATTAGGCGTTCTACTATTAATAGAACTTTTGTTCCTGTTTTAATGGGGTCAGCCTTGAAGAACAAAGGAGTTCAACAAATGATTGGTCTTTAAATACATGTTAAAATTTTTAAGTAATTTTAGATTCTGTTGTCCATTATCTTCCAAATCCTTCAGAAGTTAAAAATTATGCTAATTTATACGAGTTTGTTTCTTTATTTGTACATTTTAAATATTTTTAGCTCCGAAGAAAACTTTGAAAAGATTTTTATGTATCCAGACAGAATATCAGATCCAAAATTGCTGAAGCCATTTATTGGATTGGCTTTTAAATTGGAGGTTCTTTAATTTTTTAAATTATAATAAGATTTTTTGATTTTTAGGCTGGACGAACGTTCTTTCGAATTTATCAAGGACGTCTTTCCAAAGGCGATACAATTTATGCAACCAGAGATGGAAGGAAGGTTAATTTAAATAATCTATGTAGAAATAACTTTTTTTAGGTAAAAATATCCAAATTGGTTAGAATGCATGCTAACAATATGATGGAAATTGATGTAGCATATGCTGGTGATATATGTGCAGTTTTAGGATTGGAATGTGCTAGTGGAGAAACTTTTTGTTCTGATCCAAGTATGAATGTGCATTGTGTATGTTTAAATTTATTATCTTTATATGTTAGATTATCTTTTTTCTTTAATTGAAATTTAAACTACTAATTTTAGATAGTTATTTTTTCTCGAATTTTTAGGAGTCAATGTTTATCCCTGACCCAGTTATTTCAATGTCAATCAAACCTACATCTAAAGTTATCTCTGATACGTTTCTATCGGCTTTGAAACGTTTTTCCAATGAGGATCCAACATTTCATATGGAATATCGAAAAGATCATCGCGAAACAATTATTAGTGGAATGGGTGAATTACATTTGGTAATTTTATAAATTATCCTTTTAAGGATTTAAGGCTTTTTTGTATTCTCTTTATATGTTTTTTTTCTCGTTTATACTTTTTATTTATTATAATTGTTCTTTGTTCCGATAAATCTTCCATAATTATTTTTAAGTATTTTTAAGGAAATTTACGCTCAAAGAATGAAAAATGAATTTGATTGCCCTGTGGAATTGGGACAACCAGCCGTTTCTTACAAGGAAACATTAAAGACTCCATACAGGTTAGTTGTAGGAATAAAAATATTCCAAAAAATCTATTCAGGTTTAATTTTCGTCATAAAAAACAAACGGGCGGACATGGTCAATTTGGAGAAATTGAAGGTGTAATTAATCCGCAACCTCCCGAAAGAAATACAATTGTTGAGTTTACTGATAATTCTGTGGGTGAAGGAGTTCCAAAAAAATTTATGTCTTCACTTCGAAAGGTGTTATAGCTATTTCTAAATTATGCCTATTTTCTTTTAAAGATTTAATTTTTTTAGGGCCTAGAAGCGATTACTAAGGAAGGTCCTTTAATTAAGGCTCCAGTAACTGGGATTGAAGTTATACTTCAAGGTATTTTAATTTAATATTTTTGTGTTAATATTTAAGAATATTTTAGATGGAAAAACACACATTGTGGATACTACTGATATTGCAATGATTGCTACAATGGTGAGTGATATTTTACACTATTTTTGTTCTTATAGTTTTGATTTGAAGTAATAACGCCTCTAGAATTTCAGCTTTTTTACATTTATTTGCATAATTTACTTAAAAATTAATTTTTATCTTAACTAGATGAATATGATGAGAGAAGCATATGAGCGGGCCAATTGGATGTTGTTAGAACCTGTAGTTAAAGTTGAGTGTGTAGTTCCAATGGAATTTGAGGTTTGTAAAATTATTTAGAAAATTAAAAACAATTTTAAGAGTCAAGTAGTCAAAACATTAATTGAAAGAAAAGGGATTGTTACTGCTACAGCTACTGGTGCTGAATATTCTACACTTGAATGCGAAGTTTGTTTGAACATTTTTTGATAAAAATTTTGTTTTTCAGGCACCTCTCCGTGAAATGTTTGGTTATAGTACAATATTAAGGACACAAACCCAAGGAAAAGGTTTTAAAAAATTATTTTATTTACGATTTAATTTTTTAAACAATCTGGGGAATCCTTTTCATTGTCAGCTTAATTTTTTAAGAAAAGCCCATTCTGGTCTGACCAAATTTTTGTGAACTGAAATTTAAATTCAGTATTATTTTTCAGCTTTGTAAATTTCTAGGTGAATTCACAATGGAATTTAAAAGATATACACCTGTAGAGCCATATATTCAAGATGAAGTTGTTTATGACTGGAAGGTTGCAAATGGTATAATTAATCCTGAAAAGGAAAAGAAAAAGCAGAGGAGATGAAAATTAATTTTTGTTTTTGTTATTTTTAGATTTTTTGTTTTGTTTTTTTGAATAGTTTTTAAAATTAAAAATTTATTTCGTTGTTTATTTGTTTTTATCAAAATATTTTTTATATTTTTTCTTTTGTTTTTCTCGCCCTTTCTTTGTGCTTTACGTTGATAAAAAATACTATAAATATTCAGAAGCCTTCTCCTAAACTTTATTCTCTAATAATTTTAAGAATTAGATTTTTAAACTACTATGGATCAACCAACAACTTCAAATGTTTCTACAACAACTGCAACAACAACTAATATTAATTCAACACAATCATCATCTACTACAAATACAATTAATACAAATCATACAAATATTTCAATTTTAAATAATTTACAAAATATTATAACAACTCCCTCTTCAACACAACAACAGCAACAACAGCAGACAAATACAAATAATTTAATACAAAATACCCCTACAACAGCATTAGTTCAACCAATGATTTTTAATAACCAAACGACATTAAAATCTTCAACAACAAATATTTGTCAACAAAAAATGAGAAAAGAAATTTATAGATATACTTGTGAGGATATGCTATTTGCAGCTGCTTGGTCAAATAAAATATATGAAGATAGAAGGTTTAGACTTGTAGTTGGGACTTTGTTAGATGAAGAAAAAATTATGAATAATAAGGTTAAATAAATTTTAGTTTTATTAAATACTCCTCAAATATTATAAATAATTGTATATTAAACGCTAGATTGGGAAATTGGGTTAGGTAAAAGATTTTCTTTATTAGCTGTTGAAATAAGGGCATATTCGAATTTATATTCATTTATTCTATCCTACTAATTTCCTACAAGTAATTAACTTCAATTTACGAGTATTATGTATGGTCAAATAAGCAGCAATTAAGAGAAATCTACCCATAAAATAAGAATTAAAATATTCATAAAATAATTTAAAAATTTTATTTTTTTTATTTTAAAGGTATTTATTATCGAATTAGATGAAAATATTGGGGAATTAGTTAGAAGAGCTACATTCCCTCATGGATATCCAATATCTTCAACAAAATTTATTCCAAATCAGGCAATCTTTATTTTTGTTAATAAACTCTAAAATTATTGTTTTAGGACCCATCACAGCCAGAATTATTTGCTACTACCTCAAATTATTTACGTATTTTTAGATATCATCCAAATAGAGATTTTAATCAAATTCCAATTACATTGGAGTGTGAATTATATTCTGTAAGTTTTTAATTGAAAATAAAGAGATGGAAAATTTAGAGAATTCTTTCTTTTATTAAGAACTCTTCGAATAATTTATTTATATCAATTAAACTCTATTCAAAACTTCCCGCAGACTAAAACCTTAATTTTGTTTAAAATTTTAAAAAATTATAGACTAATAAATCAAACATTTATTCTGCACCGTTGACGGGACTTGACTGGAATGAAGTAGATTCAACATTGCTTGCTACATGTAGTATTGATACAACATGTACTGTTTGGAATGTTGAGGTTTTGTTTGTTTTTAAAATATTTTAACATTAAGTAATTATTTAATAGACTGTTCAACAAATTGGGCAAATCAAGGCAATTGAAGGTTCACAAAAAACCCAATTGATAGCTCATGAAAAGCCTGTACATGATATTGCTTTTGCTAAATTGGATAGTGGGGGGAGAGATCAATTTGCTACTGCAGGTTTGTCGTAAACTTTATCAATTGGTAAAAAAGCGAATTTTGACAATTTAGCTTTAGTCATAGAGGGGTTTGTTCACATAAATTATTTTCTGTGTTATTTGGACGGATACCCTATACGGGGAACAAGCCAGTGCTCGAGACTTTTTTTGACTCTGGTTCCCATCTTTGTCAAATATTTTTTAAATATTCTAATTAATATTTTCTATAAAAATTAATTTTCAGGTGCAGATGGTAGTGTTAGACTCTTTGACCTTCGTTCACTTCAGCATTCTACAATTTTATATGAAGATCCAGAAAAACGAATGTTAAATCATGTGGCTTGGAATAAACGTGAACATACAAAATTGGCAACCGTTGCACACGAATCTTTTGAGGTAAAATTTTTTTTAAGTGTTTGGATTGGCAGTGGAAATATTTTATATTTTCTTGTCTTTCAATTTTTTGTTGCCTATAACTCGGTCCAGAATCATTTCATAAAGTAGTGTTTCTTGTTTTTTTGCGGCTTCTATTTAAAAATAATTTTTAGGTTGTAATTTTGGATATACGAGTTCCTTGCAGACCTTTAGCTCGTTTTGGAAATCATAGAGGATTCATAAATGGAATAGCTTGGGCACCTCATTCAACAGTACATATTTGTACAGCTGGTAGTGATCGACAAGCATTAATTTGGCAAATGAATCATTTTAATAGAGATGAACCGATACTTGCATATACGGCTGAAGGAGAAGTAATTAAGAAATAAAAATATACTTTTTTTTAAAATTTGATTTTAGATTAATCAAATTCATTGGTCTAATAATTTTCATCAATGGATTAGTATATGTTTTAATAAGAATATGGAAATTCTAAGAGTTTAAAATTATTTTTGATTTTTTAAATCTAAAATTTGTCATTTTAAATGTACATACATATATTTTTAATAAAAATAGTTCTTAATTTTGGAAGCTTACAAGATAAAAATGATTATTGCAATCATTAAAGGATTACATAAAAATTTTCAATATTATTTGAAATTTTCAATATATATTGAAATTTCTTTATTTGAAAATTTCAATATTATTTGAAAAAAAAAGAGAAAAGAGCTCTGGACATTTGTCTGCGTCGGTTCGAAAGACATGTTTTAACTAGGTTAGCACCCCGAAACCCGACGAATTTTTAGGTAAAAACCCCGACCCGAAGGCTCTACCCCGGCAAACTCCGAAACCCGACACTCCTGCCCCCGAAGGCTCGGAGTGCTACCCTAGTTTTGACCCTATTTGGAGAGTGGGCCCTCTACTAAACTATAGCCCAATAATTTTTTCTAGCACCATTTTTACTTGGAATTTTATTCGTCTTTAAAATTTTTTCCTCCTAAGAATTTTAAAATTTTATTTTATTCAATAATTGTTTAAAATTTATGGTCACAAAAGTACAGAAAATAAATGGTGAATTAAAATCAAATAGTCAAAAATAAACAAAGATAAATCATGAGGAGAATGTTAAATGATTTTTTGAGATCGGTCTAATTCTTCATCATTTATTTGTTAGGTTGCTTTTTCTTCTTATTGGTAATAACAAAATCATCATCATCGTCATCCTCTATTATCTGGCGCCGTTTTTCTTTCTTCTTCTTAACAACTACATCAGGATCAGGTTCATCATCATCGTCAACTATTTGTCGACGTTTCTCTTTCTTCTTGACAATAAAATCAGAATCCGAATCACTATCATCTTTGACTTGACGCTTTTTTGCCTTTTCCACCTTCATTTTCGGTTTGATTTTCCCGGCATTTGCTTCTTTATTTTCCTTATCTTCCTAAAATTATAAATTTAGAAAGAATTTTTAATTCAAGGGAATTCAAGAAAAATATTTTGTTAAATACCCAACCTGTGCATCCAAAGCATCCAAAAATGTTTTCAAGTCTTCCTCGTATAAATCAAACCATTCCTTTCCTTTCAAAATATTCAATTCCTTCTTTTTTGCTTCACTTTCAGCTAGCAATTTATCTTTGTCTTCCATAGATAATTTCCAAATAGCCATTCCAACTAAATAATCATAGTCGGAAACCTTCTTTTCAAGTTCGACGTTGACAGCTTCATTTTCTTCAGCCTCGTCCTAAAAGTAAAAAATAGTTTAGTGATGAAGAATTTTTAATTCAAGGGAACTCTTCCTCATCTTCGGTAAGATGAACGATCAAAATCGTCCCAATGAATTCGAACCAAATGACCTTTAGTCATGGTTAATCCAAAAATCTAATGACATATGTGCCATACCCAGGCTGTCCCCATCAATTTATAATTACTATCGATAGTAAATCAATTTGACCCAGGTAATTAAATCTTTATAAAAATATTACCTCTTCCTCATCTTCGGTAAGATTCGCTTCCCCACACATTTCCAATTCCTTACGTTTTTGTTCCTCCTTCCACTGTTTTACAGGATCTGGCTTGAACTTGTTTTTCTGCAATTGTTCAATAATTGCAGACTTTCTTTTATTCTCGATATGGATTTCGCCGTTAATTTTCATCATAATAAAGCGAGCCTTTTCAGAAAGCTGGTTACTTTGTGCTTGCAACATTCCTTCAAGATACGCCTTCCTCTTCTTATACAATTCCTTTCTACAGTCAAAGAATTCTTGGCATATTTGTTCAGGCGTTTCAAATTTACGTAGACAACCTGCTGCATCAAACAAAACCTTTAAAAATTTTTAAATTAAAAAACATAAATAAAAATAAATAACCATATTCGAAGTATTAATACTTGATTTAAGCGAGAACACATCGTACAATCCTTTCTGTTCTGCTTTTGCCATGTCATCAGGCTTTAATCTACAAATAAAATGCACAGTAGTGTCTGTATGATATTCTTTGTAGTCTTGAAGTAGTTGCGGTTTATTCTTCTCTGAACCATCAAACATTGGTTCAATAATTTTCTCTTTGTAAGTTTGTGTCCAAGTTTTGACAGGAAGTTCAGTAATTTCAACTGTGCCATTCTCAATAACATTAATAATGCCACGAGATTCAAATTTGCCATTATTGTTGCTACCAACTATTTCGCCAGTAAAACCTTTATACCATGGAATCTGAAAAGAAGTAAAAAATTAAAATTACACAACCATTAACTTTATAATTTAACGAAACAAATTTCCTAGATGATAGTGTCCCACGGAAAACAAAAATTAGAGCTAAAATTTAGGTCGATTTTGGTCTTTTCTGGTTCAGACCTATCAGCCAAACTACAAACAAAAATATCCCGGAAGCTCCCCAGGCGGAAACTCAAAGATCCATAAATGCCAATGATACATTCAAAAACAAAAATTATTAACCATAGGCTGAAGAGGCTCTCCTTTGATTAAACGACGCATTTGGTCGACCAATTCACGAGGATTGTAATTTGGAACTACTGTAGACCATCCAGTTCCGATACCTTCAGCCCCATTTGCAAGAACAGTTGGAATAACAGGACAATACCATTCAGGCTCAATTCGTTGATTTTCTTCATAAAGGAAACGAAGAACATTTTCATCAGATGGAGGAAAAAGAGTTTTAGTTACAGGACTAAATAATGAATAAGTAATTTTAAAAATATTCTAATACATACTTAAGTTGAGTGAAAATATAACGAGGCGAAGCATTATCTTTTCCTCCTTGTAATCGAGTACCAAATTGCCCAATTGGCATTAATAGATTGATGTTATTAGAGCCAACATAGTTTTGAGCCAAATTCACAATTGTTGACATTAATGATTGTTCTCCATGATGATATGCTGACATTTCACCAACAGCACCAGCCAATTGTGCAACTTTGACTTCTTTTTTATCGGCGCGTTTGAAACATGTGAAGAGAACCTAAGAAATATAAAAATATAAAATAAGAAATATAAAAGAAAAACAAAAGATAACCTTCCTCTGTCCAGGTTTCAATCCATCTACCAAACTCGGAATGGAGCGTTCATTGTCTGTATTCGAAAAAAGCACCAATTCTTTATTAATAAATTCCGAAAAGGTAACACTCCGAGTATCTTTATCATAAAGATAGATATCCATATCTCCACGTTCACGGCGTCGTTTTCTGTCCTAAAAATAAAAATTAAATTTTCCATAAATTAAAACAAACCTCCATCCATTTTGTTAACCAATCCTTTCGATCTTCAATTTTCTTTTTGGAAAAGGCTAATTCAATTGCACTGTCATCATCTTCATCTCTATATTTGAAAGGAATGCGATGACGAAGCATATTTGAGAAATATTCTTTTGCTTCAATGGATGTTGAAGTACCCAATCCTCAAACAAAAATTACTTAATAAAAAGAAATTCCAGTAATTACCCTTATAAT
Source organism: Meloidogyne enterolobii (assembly GCA_963681835.1). Classification (NCBI taxonomy): domain Eukaryota; kingdom Metazoa; phylum Nematoda; class Chromadorea; order Rhabditida; family Meloidogynidae; genus Meloidogyne; species Meloidogyne enterolobii. The sequence goes on from CAVMJV010000023.1 coordinate 623,615, forward strand.
ATTTTATTTTCCAGGATTTCCAATTATCAGTTGATTTTCTCCATTCAACATATTCAGGGATTGAAAAGAAACTGCGAGATTCCTTTCCTTTAGATGCCTTAACAATTGGAGTAATAAATTCTTCAACAAAGTTACGACGAATTAAGGAAGGCCAATTTGAATGAATAAAGTTGATGACCAATCCTTTGATGTGAGAACCATCTTGATCCTAAAATAAGGAAAAAATTAATCTTTATCCTTGGTGAATATTGGTGTCTGTAAGTATATTCACACATTACAAAACAAAATTACACTTAGGTTCCCCGCTAATAAAACCTTATTTAGAGAGGATTTATAAAGATAACGATATTTAAAATAACCTGATCAGCCATTATCATAATCTTTCCATAACGAAGAGAATCCAAATCAGCGTCAACATCATACTTCTTTTTATATTGAAGACCAATAATTTTAATCATATTATTAATTTCAGCATTGTCCGTTATCTAGAAAAAACAATTACTAAAAAATTATCCAGAAAACACAACCTGTTTATGATTTGCATCTCTAACATTTAAAAGCTTTCCACGAAGAGGAAAAACACCATAAAAATCGCGACCGATGACTCCCAATCCAGCAACAGCCAAAGTTTTGGCTGAATCTCCTTCAGTTAGAATAAGCGTACATTTACAAGAATTACGAGTTCCAGCTTCGTTCGCATCTTCCAATTTGGCAACTCCCTTAAAATAAAAATTAAACTAACAAAGATTTAAGAAGAAACCTTAAGCTTTGCAGTTTTTTTCCCTCCAATTTTATCTTTTTGCTGATTTTGCTTAAATTGAACCCAATTCAAAACAAGATCGACAATTCCACATTTTTGTGCTTCTTTCAAAAACTTTTCACTCAATTCACACTTTGAACCAAAACTTTTTGCAGGTAAAGTAAGCGTTTCTTTTGTTTGTGAGTCGAATGCAGGATTTTCAATTAAGGAATTGACAAAAACCCACATATGATTCTTTATTTGTGCTGGTTTAACTGCCATATTATTCTTTCCAACTTTCTTCTTTACAATTTCAACAAGACTGCCAGCAATTTGATTAGCAACTAAATCAACATGAGTTCCTCCCTTAAATACAAATTTAAAAAGATATCATTTCCAAAAAAAACCTTTGGTGTAGAAATGCTGTTAACAAAAGAAACTTGTTTAAAATTTCCAGTGTCAGAAATACACAAAGCAACCTCCCAACGGTCACTAACAGTCTCAAAGGAAACTTTGACAGGAGTACCATCATCATTATGCAGTTGACTGGTATATTGTTCAACATATTGTTTAAAGCCTTGACACTAAAAATTTTTATAAAAAATTTAAAAATGAAAATCAAACAGGGATTTTCTTTCCATTCAGAAAAACTTTAACTCCGCGAGTTGTCCCTGCCATATCATATGCTCGACGTGACATTAATCCAATAATATCGTCATCCAATTCTTCCATTTTGAAAAGCTTCAAATCTGGTTGAAAAACAACTTTTGTGTAATCATCCTTTGTACTATCCGAAATAGTTGCTTCCCCTTGCTTTTTCATACTATTAACCCAAGTCTTAAAAAGGAAAAATAAAGCGATTAAATACAAAGAAACAGACCTGTTTGAATTTCCGACCATACTCAGAACTAGAAGTTTCAACAGTAAACTTTTTGCTAAAAATATTGGTCAGCTTAGCCCCATAACCATTTCGACCACCAGTTGTTTTTTTCTCGTTGTCATTGTAGTTAGAAGAGGTAAGCAACGTTCCGAAAATCATTTCTGGCACATACATCTTTTCAACCTTGTGCATAACAACAGGAATTCCACGACCATTATTCCAAACAGAGATGGAGTTATTTTCCCTAAATATTTCATTGAAATCAACTTCCAAATAAGGAAAACCAAACTTGTCAATATCAACTTTGATTGTATTCATTTTGGGATCTCTTTGTTTATTGTCAGCAGCATTTACCAGAATTTCATCAAAAATCTTGTACAATCCAGGCACATAAGATATTTCTCGATAAACAAGTTTATCGGCTTCTGAATCGTAGACCCAAGTTGACTAAAATAATAAATTAAACTTAAATCTTTTACAAAATTAGATATTTAAACACACCGTTTGTGTGTATTGAATAGAGCCGATATAAGTATCAGGACGTAGAAGAACGTGTTCAAGCTGCGAGACTTTCTTATAAGTTGCCTCAATATCCACAGACATTGTCCGTTTTTTCCTTATTGAATCTCTAAAAATAGATAAAAATTAATTTAAAGAGATAAACATACAAAACTACTTTCCTACAAAAATTTAATAATTTTAAATGCAAGTTGTTAGGTGAGGTATAAGTAGGAAATATATTTTTAAAAATTTCTTTTGAGATTCTAAAATGTTTTCTGAAAATAAATAGAAACTATCAATAAATTTATGAAAAATAATAAACAAAAAAGAAAAACACGAAAAAAATAAAAATGAAGAAAATTATGCATAAGAGAAACTTATAAGTATTCACAAAAATACAAGCCAAACAAATTCAAAATAAGATTAAACTTGGCGTAATGGCGGGTTAGGGGACGTTTGGGAATATATTCTAAAATACTAAATGTAAACTGAGACAAAAATTAACGAAAAAATTAATAAAAAATAATAAAAATACAACAAAATGAGAAAAATCATGCAAAAAAGTCTTATAAACAAAAAAATTAAAGCGTACTGATTTGAAAAAATTCAATTTGGCATAATGATAGTAAAGGTCGAGGGTACGGCCCAAGTAGGCGCGGGCCAAGTAGGCGCGACCGAGTAGGCGCGACCGAGTAGGCGCAGGCTAAGTAGGCGCAAGGCCAAGTAGGCGCACGGCCCAAGTAGGCGCAAGGGCAAATTTCTTAAATTTTACCTAGAATTTTCTTTGTTAATATTCAAATAATTTGTTAATTAGTTAGCTGAATAATCAAGTAACTTTATTTTGACACTGGACTTCTTCCAAAACTGCCCTCCTTATTTGTTAGAGCAAAAAATTTATTAAGTGAAGCCCGGTGATGTTTTTATTTTTTGATAAAATTTAAGAAAAATCTTTTCTTGTAATATTTTTCTCATAAAAGCTCCATACTTAGCTGTCGATAAGTTTTGGATTACTGGCTAAGTTTGTTAATTAGTGAAAGCCATGCTGCTTTGATAATTCCTGTGGCTTACCAATGTTATGAATACTAACTAGTTTTAGTTTAAGGGGGACTAACTAGTTTAAGGGAATGTTATGAATAAACAACCTGTACTAACTAGTTAGCCTTTAAGTAGTTATCCACCCCACTTTGTTCCCCCGTTTACCGCACATTCTTAAAGGATGAGGAGGGGTCCGCAAATTTTCCTAAAGGATTTGAAAGGGTTGGGGGCGTGGTCTACCAATTATCCAAAAGGATTTGAAAGGGTTGGGGGATTAGTCCGCTAATTTTCCAAAAGGATTTGAAGGGTTGGGGGAGGAGTAGGCAAATTACAAAGATTTTCTTTGTGACAGCAATCCCATTTTGTTCCCCTTTTGATGTGCCGAAAAACCTTTTCTTTTAAAACCCAGATTGTTCCCTTCTTTGATGTACCGAAAATCCTTTTCCCGCAAACCCATTTTGTTCCCTTCTTTGATGTACCACAAATATCATTTTGATATTCCGAATTCATCAAATCATTCATCATCCAATCAAATAATGATTGATTGTTACAAAATTTTTACTTTCCTCTGGAGTAATTGAACTTTTAATTTATTTTCTGCAATTTTTATTTTTAAAATATAAACTCCTGAAAATATTCGAACCCTTGACTTTTTCACTATAGTCAGAATCACTACCAACTGACACACTGAGAAGCTTATTTTATCTTTTTTAATTTATTTATAAACCAGCATTTTTCAAGTCAGACATATAGAGTACAACAATCTTTTTTCTTCTCTCTTCTATTTTTTATCGTTCTTTTCTTTCTCTTTTTTGCATAAATAGTGTTTTGGCATGTTGCCAAATAAAGAAATATTTAAATTTTCTTCTACCGCATGAACTTTAAAATTTTTTTCTTTTTTTTCTGAACATCTGTCACTTAAAGTATGTCAAATAATTTCCTTCACATGTTTCTACTTAAAAATTTAAATTTTCTTTTTTAAAAAATTTTCGCAGAGCTGTCACTTCAATTATGTCAACATTTTTCCTTTGATAATTTAAAATATTTTCTTTCTCGTAAAAAATTTAAATTTTTCTCTTCTTTTTCAGAAACATCTGTCAGTTAATTTAATTTTTAGTTTTAAAAAATTAAAAAAATTTTCCCTCGTATTAAATTTGAACACTCTTTAGTGAATATATAAATGAATATTAAAAAAGTATAAATACCCAAATTAAAACATAAATATTAAATTAAAAATGATTTTTAAAATTATTTTAATAGTAGTTTTAATTTATAATGTTACGAGTAAAGATTTAAATTTATCTGAATTTAAAATATGGCAGTGTGAGAAAGCTATAACTATATTCCGAAGAAAACCTCCTTCTATAAATTTCAAAGAAGTGTTAAACATTGGCGTACCTAAAGACATGGAGTCTAAAGAAATATGGACCCCGTACGGTCATCATTGGTGGGTTTGGGATGAGAAAGAAAAAGCAATTATACCAATATATTATGGACCTCCGTCAAAACCAAAACCAACAAGTGAAATCGACGATGGTATATTACATTCAGGATGGTTAGCTGTAAAAGAAGCTTGCTCATCTATTATTGAATTTTTCAAAACTATTTTCTCTCCTTTAGCTGACCTAAAATTTCAAAGAGGCGTGTTTAAAAAGTAGTATAAAAAGCGAATTCTTCTAGCAGATTTTCATTTCCTTGTCTCATTCATCAAAATTATTTTCAAATGAACAATAAGATTCTCACTCGACAAGTTTTACCCGAGGTGGAAATTAGTATAAATTTGAACGGAATAACAATCTCAAGTGCACGTCTAACTCCTGCTCGTTTTGTACCATATGATATAGGTGGAAAATGTCGTGAATGTAAAAGTACAGAAGCTGAGGTGGATTTTGTTGTAACAAAGGATGGAGTTACTATTTATTGCACACGTATTTCCGGAACACGTTATGTGCCATTTGATTCAACTTATGACCTACCAGGAATATGTTTCTTTCGGGTAAATTTCATGTTTCATTATTTAATAATTTTTTCAATTTAAGGTAAAAAACAAAGGCCGTGTTTTCAATATTCCATATGGCTCAGTGAAACCAGAACATCCTTCTCCACCACGACCTCCTCCTCCAACACAAAAGGATATACAATACACAACGTCTGAATTACAGAACAAATCAAATAATTCTAAGAGTTCACAAAAATTTACGAAACATACAATTGAAAATATCCTCAAAGACAAAAGTAAAGAAAATAGTGATAATGTTTTGCTTAATGAATTTATTGATAGCCTCGACGCAGCCACAAGTGGACTTCCTTCACAAAGTGACAAAGTGAATAATTTGAAGAAACAAGCAAAGAAGATGGAAGAAGAAGAGATGGCCGCTATCGAAGCAATATATAACATACCCCGTTAATTTTTCTTATTTAAACTAAAAACTTTTTTATTTTTTCAATTGATTGTAAATGGAAACTTTAACATTCTCAGATAAAGATTTAAAATTTAAAATTCCCTTTGGAATGATTATTTCTGGTCCTAGCTCCAGTGGAAAGAGCACATTATTATTAAAATTTATTTCCGAAGCGTCATATTTAATTGAGCCCAAACCTAAAAGTATACTCTATTGTTTTGGTGAAATGAGCAATATTGTTCCTACTCTACAGAAATCTGGTGTCAGCGTCTATTCAGGTGTTCCTCCTGAGGATTTAATTAGGAAATATGAAAAACCGTTACTACTAATACTTGACGACTTGCTTATGTCAATTGATGAAAAATATTTGTCCGAGCTATTCACAAAAAAATCTCATCATCAAAATTTTGCTATTGTTTTTGTTACTCAGAATCTATTTGAACGAAAAATTAAAGTTGCTCGGCAAAATGCTCAATATATTATTATTATGCGTTCACCTAATTCCGTTCTATCTGTTCGTAATATAGGTGTCCAACTGTTTCCTAGAAAACTTGACTATTTCCTCGATGCTTATCGACAGGCAACAGATAAACCTTATGGCTATTTAGTTATTGATATGCATGCCTCGTCAGATCCAGGACTGAGACTACGCACAAGTATATTTAAAGAAGATGAAGAAAAAATAATTTTTATTCCAAAAAATAGAGCATAAATAAAAATATGGTTAGTCAGCTTATTAAGAAAAATTCAACATTTTTACAAGTTCTTGCCAAGACAAAATCTCAAAGGAAGTTGCAACATTTGTTAAGACTCACAAATACAGATCAATTATTAGCTATAAGTGAAATTTGTTTGAATATTATAAAAGCTAGACTCAAACTTACACCTCGACAGAAAAAACGACTAATCCCATATGCTGACTTTGTCCGTAAAATGAGTAGGATAAGAAGCGAATTTGGTGCCCGAAAAATTTTAAACCAAAAAGGAGGAGGTGTGGGCATGTTTGCAGCATTATTGACACCTGTTCTCATTGAATTAGCAAGATCATTAGGAAATTCTATAAAAGCAACTAATCGATAAACAAAAAACAATAAAAATTATGGCGAACAAATTTATTCTTGTTCCTCAAGAAATCTATAAAGGGCTAACTACTTTTGATACTGGGGATCCTAATCTCGATTTTATTAGGAAAGATCTTGAAAAAATTAGTAGAAAGAAAGATAATCCAAGTGCAAAAAATGTAAAATATAACCAAGAACTCAGACGGTATTTACAAATGAGGAATGAACAACAGAATAAACCCATCAAAGTAGAAATGGTAGCTACACCTAAAGGTGCAATTATGAGTACAAATTCTACACACCCATCATCTAACATAAACGAAGACGATGATGAAATTTTGACAACAGATGATATTTCCCTACCATCTTATCCTCAATCTTCTAAAGACATAAAATCAATAACAGATTTCAAACCCTCAAAATTACACCGTCCTATTTCTTCCTCATCATCATCCTCCATTAAAACCAGTTTTAAAAAATTCAAAGGAAGCTCACCACCTCCTCCGCCAGAGCCTACTACAAATCTTAAAATAATAAAGAAGGAAATAGAGTCTGAGCCAAGGAAAAGAATTTCTAGACGTAGAAGTACAAAATATTCAACTTTTAGTAGAACAAAACAAGACTCAATTGTTCCGTTAAATGATACATATTTAATTCCTCAAAAAGTTATTAAAAGAGAATTAGAACAGGATGAATTTGAAAATATAAAAAGGAAAAAGAAAAATGATGCAGAAATTGACCAAGAAGTAAAACAAAGAGTAAGAAAATTAAAAGAAATAGAAAGAGAACGTTATGAAAAAAGACAACAATTATTAGCAAGACGTCGAAAGTCACAGAAACTCAAGGTTCCCTTAGACCCTTATATTATCCAACAAGTGCGTAATAATGAAAAGAAAGGATTGTCAAAAAGTTCAAAAAGGATTTTAAGAGAGGGAAGATCACCTTCCCCGCCTCTGAGTCGCCAGAAAGTAAAAAGGAAAAAAGAGTTTGCGACAGATGGACATACAATAGCAAAAATTCAGAGGAAGGTTACGAAAAAACAATCCGAAAAAGCTTCAAAATTGTGGGTTAAAAATCTGAAGAAAAGAAATGTCCCTTTTCATCCATATAAATCAAAAAATAAATGGGCACCAAGAAAACCAACACAAAAAGATATAAACACTTTTAAACCTTCTCTGTGGTGAATAAATAAATTAATGGCGGATTATACTAATTTTCTTGATGATTTATACAACAATCCAGAATCCCCCGCAGCGTTTTCAGGAGTTGACCGACTTTGGTATGAAGCACGTAAAGTTCTCAAACATATACCAAGAAAAGCTATTCAACATTATTTAGAAGGACATAGAACATACACTCTTATGCGACCTAAACGTATTCATTTTAAAAGATCAAAGACTGTAGCAGCTGGATTTATGACAGATGTTCAAGTTGATTTGGCAGATTTCCAACAGTTATCTCGCCATAATAAAGGAAATCGTTATTTGCTTCTAGGTGTTGATGTTCTTTCTAAACAAGTTTTTGGTGTACCAGTAAAGTCTAAAAAGACTGAAGAAATGATAGAAGCTTTCAAAAATTTAATTTCACAAATGCCGATGAAACCTCAAAGAATTTTCTCAGATAAAGGAACAGAATTTAAAAATAAACAAATGAAAGAATTTTTTGAAAAAGAAGGCATAGAAAAACATGAGCCAACACATTCTGTTGTCAAAGCTTCCGTTGCGGAAAGAGCAATTCGCAACGTTAAACAACGACTTTACCGAAATTTTGCTCAAAAGAAAACATTAAACTGGATTGATGTCCTTGAAAAAATCTTAGTAGGAATAAATAAAGCAAAAAGTAGAATACACGGCATGCGACCGATAGATGTCAATTTTGATAATGCTCAAAAAGTATGGAAACGGATTTATGGAAACATATTTTCTTCAAATAATAACAAAATAAAACCAAAACTTAAAAAAGATGATTTTGTTCGAATGAGTGTAAACAAAGGCGCTTTTGAGAAAGGATATATACCAAATTGGGGGGATGAAATATTACAAGTGGACAATATAAAAGAAACACCGTTACCTGTTCAATACAAAGTGCGAGATGATAAAGGTGAAAAGTTCAAAGGTTCATTTTACAATGAAGAGTTAACTCGTGTAAGAAAGGATGCTGATACAGAATATAGAATTGAAAAAGTTGTGAAAAAAAGAAAGAGACCAGATGGGACTTTTGATGTTCTTGTTAAATTTATAGGATACCCAGAACGAGAATGGATTCATGAGTCACAATTAGTATAAAAGGAAACTTTTTTTTTCATTATTGTAAAATTTTTTATTTGTGATAAAATTATGTCAAACAGCTTTTTTGTCTTCCTCCCTAGTAATATTCCCGATTATCCTGATAATCGACCAAATAAATTTCGAGTTCATTTACCAAAACCACTCTATTTTTCTGGTAATTGGGTGTGCGGTTTACATAGCATAAATTATCCTTATTCCTGGGCAGCAACTATTGGTACACTAGATGATCAATGGATCGATATACATTTCAAAGATAATCTTGGAATGGCTAAAGTTTTAAGAGTTCCCGTTCCAAAAGCATCGCATACTACTGTTGAAAAATTACACGAATTTTTAATTTCCACACTTCAACATCAAAGCGAAACTTATGGAGCTTCGCCTTTGGAAAAACCTGAAGATTTAGTTGATCTGCCCTCACTTAAACGCCCAAGAAATAAACGTTCATTAGAAGAGTTAAGGCAAATTAGAGTGGGGATCATTCCTAAAGTTGATGAAGTGTTCATAGATTATCCTGATCAATATTGGGACCAAATAAAAATTTTAAAAGATAAACTTGTAGAGGATTCAAAATCTTTAGATGAATTTAAATTAAGAACAGATCAAGAACAAGATGAGACTATTAAAAGTGAAATGACAACAACATTTTGGAACCTTAGTTACAAAAGGAGTGCCTTAGAATCTCGAATTAGAAAATTGGAAGAGGAAGCAAAAAGAAGAGATTTTGAAAAAAATAATTCCGATGTTAATATTGTTGTAGATTTTTTCGAAACCTACCCCGAAAATTACAATGAAATATTGATTATAGACCATCTCAAACTAATAGCTCTCTTCATAGAAGACAGAAAGGAAAAACACTTACAACTAGAGGGGTTTTTACCAAGATTTAAAAAAGAAATTGAAAGAATGACTAAGAGAGTAAATTTACTTGATGCTGCTGTACTAAGAAGGGACAAACAAAAAACTGTTAAACAATATAATAGAGAGAACTATATAACCCATAAAGATTATGTTGATAAATTTTTCAGCGATAACCCAGATTACTGGCCAGCAATAAGAAGTAATTTTTACGGCTTGATTGCTACATATCAGGAAATTTCTCATACAAAAACTTTGTATGACGAGGAAACAGATGAAGATCGAAAGAAAGAATTAAATACTAAAATCGATGGACTCAAACGGCTTGTCAATTATAGAATGGATAGATTTAGGGCACTTGAGTTTGAAGGTATTGCTAGAGACAAAGAGGCAGAAGATGAACCTTACAGGCCACCACCTCTACCAACGTATACAGACATACACCCTCCAACAACACCATCAACTCCCCCTATGCCTACTCAACAAACTTCTCCTTTAAAGTCTCTACCAACTTATACCTCTCCAACCAAACCCGTTTCACAAGATCAACAAAAAGGAGATATTTCAGAACGACTCCCTCTTCCACCTGTTATAATTGAGCCTCCTAAATCTACAGATATTTCAAAACCTTCCGTTCCAAAACCTGAAACAACAACTCCTGTTCAACCTTCACGACCTGAACCAACTACTGAGGATCTTTCAAAACTTCCTCTTCTTCCAACCCCTGAGGAAACATTCAGTGATCCATTATGGACCGAAGAAATGGAACAAATATTAACAACTATACTAGGGAGAACACCCACTCGCCAAGCCCGAATAAATTATTTACCGAATATGCCCGCTCTTTTACGACAGTATGGACGGTTAAAGAAGGATAAAGTTGACGCTTCAGTTCAAAAACAAATAATTGATTCTATCGAAATATTATACCACAAGGATTTTGAACGTTTTAAGGTACAATTTACTCATACCAGCATTAAATATCTTTCTTTTTCTCCTCAGCTTGGATATGTTTTGGGGTTTGAAAATACGAATATGGTCCAAAATAGAGAAATTGCAAAGTATGGGTGTGATTTAAGAGGTGGTTTTTCTAGTTTTGCTGTATATACGAAAGGGCTAACAGAAAATATGATTATTGGTAATTCACTAAGTTCACTTCTACGCGTAGTCTCTGTGGCAGGTGCAAAACCTGGAGAATATAATGAAAACATTTATGATTCACCAATATATGCTCGTGTTTTACCAAAGGAAGTTAACGAAATTGAGATAGAAATAAGAACGATGGATAATGGTAGACTAGTACCATTTTCGTTTGGTACTGTACTCATTGTTTTGATATTTAAAAAAGTGATAAATTTTTAATTTTCCTCTCAAAAATCTATATAAATACTAGTTGTAATTATTTAAAAACCTAAAATAAATTTTATTTATTAAAAAATGGTGCATGTTATTTTTGACACAAGTACAGTAGGCTATGACGATTTTGTCCATAAAAATCCTAATGAAATGTCTGGGGGCGGGGAAATATCATATGACTATTTTCGCGGATCTTCACCTTTCCAAAGAGGATATGGTATTCAAAAAGGAGCAGGTGTAGGCGATGTTATGCGAGGGCTTTGGCGTTTCTTTCTTCCTGTTCTTCGCAATGTTGGAAATACTGTAAAGTCAGAGGCAATAAACACAGGACAACGCGTTCTTGAAAGAGTCAGTCAAGGGGAGCCAATCAAAGAAGCCTTCATCAGTGAAGGAAAGAAGGGGGTTGATACTGTATTAGAGAAAGGAGGTTTACCTAAACAGTTTGGTTCTGGATTTGCTAGAAAAAAGGGTATAAAAGGGAGAAAATTACCAAGTTATCAAACATTAATTGGGAAACCTGTTAGAAAAAGAGTAAAATCAGACGTTTTTGGTCTTTATTAAAATGGCCTTTCACAAAATTGACAACGATAGCATCAACTCTATTACAAATGCTTTGGATTTTTTCCAAATTCCCCCTACAAATGTTAGTATTTCATCATCAAAAGTTTTTGAAATTCTGACCAGCAATCCGCTCACCGATACACCTTACCATTTTAAAATCCATGCAAGTCAAAATTATATTGATTTATCTAAATGTTATTTATTTACTGAATTTCGCATACGAAAAGAAAATGAGAGTGGTCAACTGGTAAACCTAACTGTCGCAGACAATATTTCTCCAATACAGCTTATTGGTCAGACATTTATTAATAATATGCGAATAAGTATTAATGAAAGAGAGGTATTCAACTCAAATTCTCTTTATGCTTACAAAACTTATTTTTCACATGAGCTCTCATATTCACAAAACGCAAAGAGCTCACATTTAAACGCAGCTGGATATTTTTTCAATAATACTACAACACAAGAAGGAGGATTGGATTCCATTGAAAGGAAAAGATTGTTTGAAAACAGTAAAACAGCACAATTCATTGCTAAACTTGATGCTGATATTTTCAACCAGCCACTTTATTTAATAAACCATTGTGAAGTTGATATCGAAATTATACCAAACGATTCACGTTTTGTTCTAGTAACATATGGACTACAAAATGCTATGGAAGTACCGACACGATATCAGTTTGAAGTAGTAAATATGAAACTTTACGTTAAAAAAGTAGACTTAATGGACGGACTAGCCTTGGATATAGCAAAAAGACTTGAAACTAAACCTGCCCGCTACTCAATAAGAAAAACAATGATGAAGCCTTTATTTATTAGTCAAGGACGCTATGAATTTAATGCAAACTTATTTATGGATCAAATTCCTAGAAGAATTACATTAGGGCTTGTTTCTAATTCAGATTATGTAGGAGACATTAAACGAAGCCCATTCAACTTTCACCATTTTAATGTTCGCGAAATTAGTATTGTTGCAAATGGTAGAAATTATCCACAAGCGCCATATGATTTTGACTATGAGAATGGTAAATATATTCGTGCTTTCAATGATATGAATGAGGCAATAGGTTTAGCAAATTCAACTGAGAGCAACGGAATAACTGTTCAACAATATGGCAAAACACATTGTATATATGTTTTCAATTTAACAAACAGTGGAGAAGATCAAGGGGGAACTTTTGACTTAATTAAAAACGGAACAACAGCCGTAAATATCAAATTCAGTAAACCCGTACCTGAAGGAGGAATAATGCTTATAGTAATGGGCGAGGCAGACTCTCTTATAATGTTAGATAGAAATAGAACAATTGCGAGTGATACCACAATATAAATTTTAATCCTTCATATTGTATTTATTTTAACATGTAGATTTAATACATTTCATAAATTTCTGTTAAGTATTTAAAAAATTCCAAATAAAGAAAAGTATAAATAGAAGAAAAATTTTGAGAAAAATCATTTAAAAATATGAATACTCTTTTGAAAATAATTACTCTAATTAGAATTTTTATTCCACCAGTTGAAGGATTATCAACAGATGGTACTGTAAATCTGGAAAATATTCCAGAATATTCTGAACTTGTTAAATATTACAGAGGTCAAAATATTTCAAACGACCCTTTGTTGCCTTCGAAGCAAAAATTTGTTGCACCTTTGCCAAATTTTAGTAATCTTGATAATCTCCCATCACTTTGCAAGGAAAGTCCAAAAGACAATAATTTTTATGGACATGTATTCTGCTGGGGAATGATATGTTTGTATGCCATGTTATTGGCTAGTCTAATTATTTATCAACTTCGATCAGTACTTTGGTTCAGATTCAATTTTAATAACAATAATGTACGCAAGTCAGATTACAAAAATTCTGAGGACAAATCACCAAACATCACAAATCTTCCTAGGATGTTTTCCTTGTAATCGTCTACCTAATCCTACATCGTCAAAAGGAAAAATGCTAATTGCCAACTTGGACCCTTTTGGATATGAAGGCTCTCACTGGGTTGTAGTTTACATAAGAAATAATAATGAGGTGATTTATTTCGATAGTTTGGCACTACCTACAAGTATGTGCATAATTGATACTTTTCTTAAAAATTTTTCCAAAATTTCAAAAAATTTAAAATCTTTTTTGTTTGTAGTCATGTTCATAGAAAATTAAAAAAAAATTTTTTTGTCTATTAATAACAAGTTATATAAAAAGAAGAATTATAAATATATGGTCCCTGAAAATAAAAATTTTAAAAGAAAATATTTTATTTTAACAAGTGCATAAAATTATTTGACATAATAAATTGACAGATGTGTAAAAATTTTAAAAGGAAATAAAACTTTAATATGAAAAAATGTGAAGGAAATTGTTCGCAATAATCAATGTGACATATGTGCGAAAAAATTTTTAAAAGAAAAGGAAATTTGAATTTTTTATTTTAAAAATGCGAGTAAAATATTTGACATAATTAATGTGACATATGTGCGAAAAAATTTTTAAAATAAAAGGAAATTTGAATTTTTTATTTTAAAAATGCGAGTGAAAATATTTGACATAATTGATGTGACAGATGTGTAAAAAAAATTTTTAAAAGAAAAAGGAAATTTGAATTTTTTATTTTAAAAATGTGAAAGAAATAATTTGACATAATTGATGTGACAGGTGTACGAAAAATTTTTAAAAGGAAAGGAAATTTGAATTTTTAATTTAAAAAATTTGAAAGAAATTATTTGACATAATTGATGTGACAATAAAATATTTTTAAGGGAAAAAATTTAAATATTATAATGCAAAAGAAATAATCTGATCTAATTTGTATAACAGATGTGCGGAAAATTTAAAAAGAAAAATTTAAATTTTATAAATGCAAAAGAAATAATCTGACCTGTTTTAAGTGGCAGATGTGCAAAAATTTTAAAAGAAAAGGAATTTGAATTTTTAATTTGAAAATTGTAAATGAAATAATTTGACTTACTTGATGCCACAGATGTGTGGAAAAAAAATTTTTTTTGAAAAGAAAAGGAAATATGAACTTTTAATTTTAGAAGTGGAAGAAATTATTTGACATAATTGATGTGACAGCTGTTTCAGAGAGAGACTATAAATAGTTGCCATTTTATCCTTAAAGCTTTTAAAATAAATATTTTATAAACTAAAATATCAATAATAATAATAATTTATTTCACAATGGAACAAACTTTCGCTAAATTTTTGAATATTAATGATATTAAAGAAGAGACTATTAAACAAGGATCACTGAACGAGATGTTCGGCAAAGCTGTGAAACAGAATGTATTAGAGGTAACCTTTTCAAAAAATCAAATTTATAGTAAAATATTTAGGGAACTGCCATGTTTTGGGATTGTTCCTGGCATCCTCTAACAAAAGAAATCAATCAAAAGATTAAAAACGGAGAGAACTTGGATATCTCTATGTTTTTTGAATTTTTGGATCACAATTATGAGACGTCAACTTGGTGTGATCAATGTCGCAAAACTTTATATGAAATGAAACAAGATGAAATTTTAAAAGTCGAAGAAGGAAATACATACAAATATAAATTTTTTGTATGTTCAGATTGTGCCCAAATTATTAAATATGCTACTTTTCATTATTAAATTTTTTATTATTATTTCCTTATTGTAAAAATTGTAATCTAGCTAATATTAAATAATGTTTTAAATATTCTTGTTTTAACATTATGTTTATCTTGATTATTAAATTGTTACAATAATAATTTAATTTATCTTTGGTGTGTATGGTGATAAAATATCAGTTGACTTGCAATTCTTCTTAAAACATCCTTCACACATTTCAAATTTAACTTCAATCTTATCATCTTTTCTAACCGCTTTGTCACCCTTCTTAAAAAGGCTGTCCCGACATTCTAGAATTTAAAAAATTATAATAAAAAACAATGATATTAACCTGAACAAAGCGAAAAAGTTAAAAGGAATTTCCCACGAAATAATTTCCAGAAAGGCTCACTAGTAGCTTTAGTTTCAGAAGTATTAGTAACCTTCATCTCACTTTCATTGGTAATGCTTTCCATTTTAATATTTGAAAAAATTTTTTTTTTGTGAATGAGTATGATGGTTAGGTAACGTATTTATATTGTCAGTTTAGTGGGCGGTCCTAAGATTTTTGAAACAAATAATCAGAGTATATTAACACTAATTAATATTGACAGTTTATTTCATATAAAATTTTTAAAATAGTCTTGTTTGTATGAACCGGCTAGTATATTATTTTTCGAAATTACAGTGACAGATGTTTCAGAGAAAAATTAGGAATAATAATTTGATTAATTTTAATAATTTGACATAATTTGAGTGACAGCTTTACTTTTAATATTTAAAAAGAAAAAATAAATTGAATTTTTAATCTGTATAATAATAGTGACAGATTTTCCCACGAAAAATGTTGAATAACTTGTTTGCAAAATTCTTTTAATTTGACATAATTTGAGTGACAGCTTTACTTTTAATATGTAAAAAGAAAAGGAAAAATGTTGAAGAATTTATGTGCGAATTATTTTTAATTATTTGACATAATTTGAGTGACAGCTTTACGCAAAATTTTTAAAAAAGAAAAGCAAATTTGAATTTTTACTTTGCATAATAATAAAATGACAGATGTTCTCGAAAGAAAAAACGTTGAAGAATTTATTTGCGAATTATTTTTAATTATTTGACATAATTTGAGTGACAGCTTTACGCAAAATTTTTAAAAAAGAAAAGAAATTTGAATTTTTATATTGCATAATAATAGTGACAGATGTTCCAGAAAAATACTGAAGAACTTAATTGCGAAAATTCTTTTAATTATTTGACATAATTTGAGTGACAGCTTTACGTAAATTTTAAAAAAATTTTGAATTTTTCTTTGCATAATTATAATAATGACAGATGTAAGAGAGAAAAAAATCTTTGTTCTAGATATTATGAATTTTTTAATTGGGGGATTGTCTATAAAGTTCTAAATTAATAATCTCGGATCTTCAATGTTGTTCAAATATGTTTACAGCTGAGACAAAATATTTTTGAAACAAAAAAATCATGAGTATATAAACTCAAATTCATTTGATATTTGTCATTTAAAAATTTTTAAAATGGCCCTTGTTAGTGAAGAATGTGCTAATATTTTAAGTTGCAATGTTAAATCACTTAGAACTCTTCTAAATCATCCAGAAAATAGAAAATTAATTCTGAAAAAGCTCCAAGGTCGCAAAGTTGAAACGACATATAAGGACAATAACGGAATGAAAAAAAGTTTTATAATTGGTGGTTTATCAAAAGAGGGAGCAAATGTGATACCTGCATATGGAAGACTATCAAAACCTTTCAACATTTCTGTCACAGCACATTATTATGCAAAGCATCGTATCCGTCTTCACAACCCCTATCTTCACTGCATTATCGAACATTTCCCTAACAAGACAGAATCTTTCAAAGAAAATCGATACTATCCTTTGGAGTTACTTGAACTTATTAAAGAGGAAGAGGAAATAGAAAAAGTCTATAAATAACGATAAATGATTAGTAATTGACGGAGATGAGGATGAAAATTTTGATCAAAATATATTGGAACCAAGCTATTACTGCAACGGATGGTGAATTAAAAAACAATTACATAATTTCAAATATTTATTTAAATTTAATTAAATGACACATAATATTAAATACAATTAAATGACACATAATATTAAATACAATTTGATGACATATAATATTAAAACAGTTAAATGAAATACATAAAAATTAGCCTGATAATAATAACAGATATAATTAAACAAAATTATATATGACCAAAATTTAATATAGAAAAATCGGAGGGTTTTACAATTCCCTTTCCGATAAACGGCCTAGAAATTTTGTGACGGGACAAGGTGGAAACATTTAAATTTTTGATTGAGGGGCATAAAAATGAGGGATACATTATTTTAATAGGTTCGTTTATTCCAGTTTTTGTATATTTGATAACCTGTCTCTTGAAAGTTTCATATCTTAATCCTTGATTGTATTCGACATCATGATTCAAAGTTATTCCTCTTATTTTTAAAATATATTCATGTTCATTTTGTTGTTGGTTAATTTTCTTTTTCATTTTTAGACCATATTGTTTTGCACCACCCGAAACATATTCTATGATATGGTGCTTGGGGTACTCATCGGTAAATTGACCAAGATGAGGTCCAAGATTAAGAGGATTGATTCCTTCAGGATGGGTAAATATTAAAGAATCCGTGTCGGTATAAAGTAAAGAGCATCCATCTGTACGAACAACTTGTTGCATTGCACGAAGTAAGTGGATTCTTGCTGCCGATGTTGTCCAGAGTGAAATAACTAAATATAATTAAATTAAAGAAATTTTATTCACAAAACATACCAATGTTAGAACACTCATGTTCTTCGATCCACTCTTTATTTTTCATATAAGCAATCATTAATATTTCTGGTGATAATTCATCTATACTTGTAATTTGAATTGATTTGTCGTTTATGAATTTTTGATATTGTTCTGGATCATCAGTTATTAAACATTGCGAAAGACCAAAATTGCGCAATGAAAATCGTCCCCAAAGATTATTTAACATAAGCTTGGCCTGGGTCCTCCGACCTTTGTTGGGGTTCATTTTGCTTCTATCAATTTTAATCCCGAATTTTTCATTACATTCTTTAATAAATTTGTCCTCTTCTTCAATGTTGTCTTTAATATTACTGTCGAAACCTGATGAGTGAATTTTTTCTGCCATGAACTCTGAGATGTAAGTTTTGAATAGTTCAGAGTCAGATTTGTTGTACTCTAGTACACGGAAGAGTTTTGTTACTTTGTACCCTTCTTCTAGAGCTACATTTAATTCTATTGAGGTGCATGTTGATACCCATCCTCTTTCTTCGTTACTGTGTGAACAACGGTAATCTTCTAATACGCCACCTTCAGGATACATTTTTCTAAAAGAAAAAATTTTTTTTTGAATAAAAAGATAATAATCTTACGCGCATTTTGCACACAGAGTAAAGAGAAGACGGGCATCATTTTCTAATTTCATAGGCAGCACTGGAACATCAATTTTTCTTGGTGGAATTACAAAGACTTTTAAAATTGCCAGATTGTAGATGTTGTCAGCTGGTATTGTCCAGTTTACATTTTTATTGATGATATGTACTGTAGGGTGTCCAACTGGGTATGATGTTGTGACGTTTATAAACGGATACAAAGATGTGACGTCGTAGTAAGATATCCGTTCTCCATTTTTTACTTTATGATGGAGCTTCAATGGACCAGTCCTTCCTCCATAAAAACAACTTCTTATATCTATTGGTCCATCATCAATATAACTGTAGAACATTTCTTTCATTTCACGGTCTTTTGCCAACATTTGGTGAATTTGACATTCCCAGTAAACGTCAACGCGGGCAATTTGAGTCAAAATAAATTCCATTCTGTTTTTATCATGTTCCCGCAAGTATCCGGCTGTCTTTCCATTTGGCATTAGGTCGTTATCATTTGGGAAACATCTGGGACAACCGTGCCACACACATCCATTAACTTCTATTCCATAATTCTTTTCCACAACCCAGCCATCAAGTTGATAATTTCCTATTTTCTTCTCACCGCCGTCAGAGTTGACATTTTGGACGGTAACACCAAATTTTTCAGAGTACCATTTGAAAAATCTGAGGGCGAGAAGGCTTTGATTCCCATCTACTTTATCATAGCCGCGTTCGGGTACTAGTGCCAAATGTTGTTCTTTGAGATGATTTGTGCGGAAATGACGCATACAGGCCGAAGCTATGGTCATTGCCTCTCGGAGTACATCAATTCCTCCATGTGGTTTAATTGATGCTGCTCTTTCTCCGTTATTGCGTTTCGTCACCTCAAAAAATTCTTTTCGAAAAGCAATAAGTGCTGCCATTAATATTTCAACATCATTTGTACAATAACTAGCCAAAGCTTCATCAAGGAAAAATGGTGTATTTTTATTCTGCTCATACCATTGATCAAACATTTTTCGCTTTTCACGCATCATTCCATTGGCAAGGTAGTCTTCTTTAGTTGGGTATATTTCTTTGCCGTAATTTTCTGGACGGTTGGCCATGTGCGGGAAAAATGGTTTGTCTTCAACTTTGAGATCAAATGATGGTACAAGCGAAGCAAGTGACATGGGCAACAAATTATAGGTGTCACGGAAGATGATACTATTCTTTTTGTTTTTCATCTTCATTTCATAGATTTTATTGCCTTTTTTCAATATTTCTGGTGTTAATCCTTGTTTGACTATTTCTTTTAGAGTTATAACAATATCGAATCTACCCCCAAAATGTGAAAAAGCAAATATGTCGTTGTTTTGGGGGAGATCATTAAGTATCCAATTTACGAATGCAGCGAGTGGAGAGTTACAAATTACTTTCTTATCAACAGTTGTCTGATAAAATGGTTGTTCAGAAAAAGTTATAGTCCGATTTTCTCCACAAATTTTACAATTAATGTTGTTGTTATTCTTTAAACTATGCTGCCAGTTACCGTTTAAAATACAGGCAGGACACGAAACCTTTGCAGCAATAAAGTTTGGTTCGTGAATTGCTGATAACTGGGTTGTTTCAAAATCAAAAGCAATAATTACATAAGGTTCAAATTGTTTTGGCTCCAATGGTTTAATGTAACAACCACGTTTTAAATCATGAAACTCGTTGCATGTATTACAGTATTTTTCGTTGCATACATGACCTTTGCGCCCTTTACGATTGTTGTCATGGACATTCCAAATAACTCCGCACTTGTTGCATTTCTTGGAATTTTTACAAAAACCATTATTCAAATGTTGTTTGTAGCAATCATTATTATTAAAATTTTTAAAGCATAAGTTGCAATATTTGAAGAAAAAGTTGTCGGGTTGACACGGAAATTCTGGCCCGACACGGGAGCAGTTTTTGCAGCGAGCTTTACATATAATAGTATGGTGTTGGGCTTTATTGTAGACACACTTGCAGGAAAGGCAGTAATAAGTTCCAAATAATCTACCATTTTTCTTTACAGCATAAAAATGTTTTTCACTGTCGTTGTAGTAAATAATTATTGGTGTATCGTAGTCTTCCGGACCATATTCAAATTCGGGCTTATAATTGCCTTTGTCACCGAATATGAATACTTTTATTATACATTGATTTTTACAGTTAACATTGTTCAATTGGTCCACTAAACGCGGAATCCATTCATCTGCATCATATTCATTTAATCCGATTTGAGCTCCAACTTGATTCATTATTTCATAAGTATCCTTTTGAAATCGACCTGACATTCCTTTTAGATTATGTATATAATTGAAAAAATTTTTTCTTGACCAGTTGCAGATATTTTGAATAAGTGAAGCAATTATAGCGTAAAATAAGCAATGATTCATGTTGTCTGGATTAGCAAATTTTATAAGTGATCCATTATTAATTTGGTGTCGAACTTTTGGTATTTTACGAGCTGCACCCCCGACACGACGACGTTTTGTAAACGACTTTTTGTTTATTGTTGTAACTGTTATTGAAAATGGAGAGCCCCATAAAGATAATTCGTCCTGTTTTTTGCTTTGGGCTATATGTTGACAACGGTTTAGCATGGCTTCAACTGTATTATTTGAAATGTTGCTAAAAGGAACCCATATGTCATAATCCAGAAAGTCACTTGTCAATGTGCAAGCCAACTGTTGAGGTTCAATATTTTTTCCTTTTGCGTGTTCCATAGCTTCATCGACACAGTATTGAAAAATTCCTGAATTTGTGAATAATTAATATAAAAATTTTATTAAAGTACCGGGAAGAAGAGAGTCGGCATCTGCCGGAACTTCTTTGATAATAAATTTTGAATATGTCTTGGTGACATTAAATTTTGAGTTGTGCACTATTGTATTATTTAATCGCTCAATATAACGTTCTGCGTTGTACCCTGTTCCCTGTTGTAACCCAAGGAGGTTAGCAATCATAAAATTACGGGAATTTTTTGAAAGTTGTTGCATTATTATAATATATTTATTAATTGTATAAGAAAACTAACTAAATTAAAAAATTATTATTCAAATGATATAAAATTTAAAAAATGAGTGTATTTATAGTCTATGAAAAATTACAATAAGACAAAATTTAAACTATGTACTAGACTAATTTATTTTAAAAAATATAAAAAATTTTTAATTTTTAAAGTATAATAAAATGTTTGATATAATTAGATTGACTAGTTTGCGAAAAAAGAAAATCATAATTTATAATTTATGTAATAAGGAAAATATATTTATTGACAGGCTTGCTAAATTTTTATTAAGAGAAAATTTAAAAAATTTATTTTATGTAAGTAAATATGTAAAAAAAGCAAATTTGTATTTTTAATTTGTGTAATAAAGAAAATATAATTGATGAGCAAGTCTATGAAAATTTTTTAAATTAAAAATGACATAAAATTAAAAAAAAAAGAACCGTATTTATAGTCCTACCCCTTACACCATTTTAGTTGAAAAAGAAAAATTGACATAATTGAATTGACAGGTTTGCAAAAAAATTTTTAAAAAAGAAAAACAAATTTGAATTTTTAATTTAAAAATGAATATTTGACATACTTGAAGTGGCAGGTTTGTAGAAACTTTTTAAAAAGAAACGAAAATTTGAATTTTTAATTTGAAAAATGTATATTTGACATAATTGAAGTGACAGGTTTGCGAAATTTTTAAAAATAAAAGAGAATTTAAACTTTTAATTTGAAAAATGTGGAAGAAATTATTTGACATAATTTAAGTAACAGATGTCCGAAAAATTTTTAGAAAGAAAAGAAAGAGTAAATTAATTTGAATTTGCTTGGCAATCTGCCAATTTTTTATAAAGCTAGGAGGAGAAACTTTATAAGCTGTACACTGGCGTTTATAACATTGTGAAATATACAGATGGTATTATATATCTTATATATAATATAATCTTATATATAATATATATATATATATCTTCGAAATACTGATCTCACATAGACATATTTTACATTCAGATAATTTTTATCTTCAGATAAAATTATATGAAAAAATAAGGCTTGATAATTAATCTTTTTAAATAATTGAAAATAAAAATTTAAAGCTATTTGTATAATAACCGATCCCCAAAAAAAATTTAGATTTTATAAATATTATTAAAACTAAAGAAAAGAATGTTCAAATTTTTACAATAGGAAAAATTTTTAATCTTTTAAAACTAAAAATTAAATTAGTTGACAGATGTTTCAGAAAAAGGAAAGAAAAATTTAAATTTTTTATTAGAAGGAAAATATTTTAAATTATTCATATGAAAAATATTGACATAAATGAAGTGACATGTTTGCGAAAAAATTTTAAAATAAATGAATTAAATTCGCAAATAAGCACGACAGATGTTTCAGAAAAAGAAGAGAGGGATTTGATTTTCATGTGATAAAAGAAAATTTAAATTTCTTTATTTGGCAACATGCCAAAACACTTTATACAAAAAGGGAGAGAAAGAGAAGAAAAGATAAAAGAATAGAAGAGAAAGAAGAAAAAATATTGTTATACTCTATATGTCTGACATGAAAAATGTTGGTTTATAAATAAATTAAAAAAGATAAAATAATCTTCTCAGTGGGTCAGTTGGTAGTGATCCTGACTATAGTGAAAAAGTCAAGGGTTCGAATATTTTCAGGAGTTTATATTTTAAAAATAAAAATTGCAGAAAATAAATTAAAAGTTCAATTACTCCAGAGGAAAGTAAAAATTTTGTAACAATCAATCATTATTTGATTGGATGATGAATGATTTGATGAATTCGGAATATCAAAATGATATTTGTGGTACATCAAAGAAGGGAACAAAATGGGTTTGCGGGAAAAGGATTTTCGGTACATCAAAGAAGGGAACAATCTGGGTTTTAAAAGAAAAGGTTTTTCGGCACATCAAAAGGGGAACAAAATGGGATTGCTGTCACAAAGAAAATCTTTGTAATTTGCCTACTCCTCCCCCAACCCTTCAAATCCTTTTGGAAAATTAGCGGACTAATCCCCCAACCCTTTCAAATCCTTTTGGATAATTGGTAGACCACGCCCCCAACCCTTTCAAATCCTTTAGGAAAATTTGCGGACCCCTCCTCATCCTTTAAGAATGTGCGGTAAACGGGGGAACAAAGTGGGGTGGATAACTACTCCTTTAGGAACTAACTAGTTTAAGGGAACATGAAGTTTATACAAAGGTATAATTAACAATCAAGATACGACTAAAAATTTCTTCAAGGCGTTTCACAAAAAAGTCCAGCTACAGAGGAGTCTTTTGATGATTAAAAGCTTTTAATGGATTAGAAAATGAATATACACTTTTGAACTGCCTAGTTAATGCGTACAGTACGAACGTATACTACAGGATATCGATATTTAAGGTGTCTTTCTTCTAAAATAGGTACCTTTCTTCTAATTTTTATCAAGAATCTATCTTCTAACTCATTAACAGAAAAATATTTATACTGACTTATTTTTTAATTTGAATATTTTGAGCTAAAAGATTTGCGCCTACTTGGGCCGTGCGCCTACTTGGCCTTGCGCCTACTTGGCCTGCGCCTACTCGGTCGCGCCTACTCGGTCGCGCCTACTTGGCCCGCGCCTACTCGGGCGTGTCCCAAGGTCGATTCAGTGATAGTTTGCACGGTTCGGTACTACGCGATACTCTCGAAATAACGAATCGGTATTTTCCGCTACTTTTAGTATTGGTGCCGCAAGAATCCAATTGCCGAACACTATTTAGAACATAACATTCATGATTTTCGTCTGATTCGAATAATTCTCAATCAAGAGACAGGATTTATATTAACAAGGCACAATAACGACCATGGCTATGAACTGGCCTTGTTAGAACAGAGTCTGACGGGTACAGCCCGATTAGGCGCGGGCCAATTAGGCGCGACCGATTAGGCGCGACCGATTAGGCGCCGGCCGATTAGGCGCGCGGCCAATTAGGCGCCGGCCGATTAGGCGCCAAGCTTTTAAATTAAATAGTCTAATTATAGTCAATTAGAATGGTCCCATTGACCATCAAATGGAACCATTATGAATTATAAAACAAAAATTTTCCAAAATTAAAAAAACCGGCCTAACTACAGTTTCCGTACCAGACAAAATTGGACAATTTATATGTCATTCGAAAGAGCTCGACGAGCTGAGTTGAATGACACCAAAATCAACTCGATTGAATGATTATAAACAAGGTTATGACCAACTGAATCTTCGCTGAAAAAACTGTTTTTGTGCTGCTACGGAGGGTAGGCCGGGCATGGTCTTCGCTACACGATGGCCGTGCTTCGCTGCGGTCGTGCTCGCTTCGCTCGCGGCGACCGTAGCGAAGCGGCGGCCGTCGTTCCGCTCGACATGCCCGGCTTCCTCCGCAGCGGCAAAAACTTTTTTCCGCGGAGGCCTTATGGAAGGGGGTGTTAATTAAAAGCTTGGCGCCTAATCGGCCGGCGCCTAATTGGCCGCGCGCCTAATCGGCCGGCGCCTAATCGGTCGCGCCTAATCGGTTGCGCCTAATTGGCCCGCGCCTAATCGGGCGTGTCCCGAGTCTGACTATTGTACAAGAAAGGCAGAAATGACCAGTGATAGATTTGATAAAAATGGGAAGATATCCTCACATTTAAAGCTTTCGAAAGATAAAAGATTTATTCGAATTGGTTGAAAGGCTAAAACATTGTCTGAAATATGGCCCAGGGACCCAACTTGCGGGACTCAAGACTCAAGATTGCGGGACTCAAGATTTCCGAACTTACCAGATTTTGTAACGCTTCCTCTCATCGAGCTAATGAGACTGGTACCAAAATTGATAAGGGTCAGAAATTTTCAAGCAAGTTATGGCTTTTATGGCCGCGCACTCTTGGCTGTACCCATAAATATTCTTATTTTTCTCGAAAAATACTTTTTCACGTTTCATTATTTCAGCTCTTTAGTAGATAATTTTTTAATAAATTTAGTTGAAAATGGGACGTCGTCCAGCTCGCTGCTATCGTTATATTAAAAATAAGCCTTATCCAAAATCACGCTTTTGTCGAGGTGTTCCAGATCCGAAAATTCGTATTTTTGATCTTGGACGAAAACGGGCAACTGTTGATGAATTTCCGTGTTGTGTTCACATGATTTCTAATGAAAGAGAACATCTTTCTTCTGAGGTTTTTTTTTCTTATTTGTGAGTTAATTTTAGTTATTTTTTTAGGCGTTAGAAGCTGCTCGTATTTGTGCCAACAAATATATGGTTAAAAACTGCGGAAAAGATGGTTTTCATATGCGTGTTCGTATTCACCCGTTAGTTTTTAATGTTTTTATGTCCTTTTATTTATTATATGTTTTATTGATTCTGTACATGGTTATAGTAATGAGTAAAAGTTTTAGTATATCTGCAACGGTTTTTAGTATCCCACTAATCAAACAACTCTCTAACTTTTATAAAATAGTTTTTTTTGCAAATGAAAAGTCTTGGACATAAATTAACCGTTTACTAAACAGCAATCTTTGTTTGAGTTTGTTTCGGCTTTGTTTAATCAAAACCTCAAGCAGAAATTATTTTCCTTTTAAGATTCCACGTGATTCGCATTAACAAGATGTTATCATGTGCTGGCGCTGATCGACTTCAAACTGGAATGCGAGGAGCTTTTGGAAAGCCTCAAGGACTTGTTGCGCGTGTTGGTATTGGCACTGTTTTGATGTCTGTACGTGTTCGTGATCAGGTTTGATTAAACTTTATTTTCTTGTGACTATTTATTTTTAAGCATCAAGCTCATGCTTTGGAAGCATTCCGACGTGCAAAGTTTAAATTCCCTGGACGTCAATACATTGTTGTTTCTCGAAAATGGGGATTTACTCAATTTGATCGGGAAGTTTATGAAAATTATCGTAAAGAAGGACGTGTTGTGCCTGATGGAGTTCATTGTAAGCTAATTAGAGAGCATGGTCCTTTGACTCATTGGATTAAGAATCCGATATAAGATTTTATTTTGATTGATGAATTGTTGAAGGATATTTTGTTGAGATAAATTTGTTGAATAAAAATTTGGATATTTTCTTGTTTATTTCGTTAATTGATCGATATTTTTATATTTTCTTTGTTTCGAATTTGTAATCATTTTATTGTTTTCTTTTTTATATATGGATTTTTCTGATCTCTTGTCGCGTCAAATGGAGAAGCTGAATATGGCTGATGCTGAACGTAATGAACGCAGAGAGGCTGCAGAGAAATTTCGTATGGTGATTGGGACATTGCTGGATAAGGATGAGGGTTATGCTTATATGAAGGTTTTTTAAATATTTCTCTAATTTCTCTCAAAAATTTATTTTTCAGCGAAAGCAGACAAAGCCAAAGGAATTAATTCCATTTCGTATTGTCTATACTCGTGAGTTCATTCTGCGTTGTTCTTCTTCGCCATATTCAACACTTCCACCAAAGAATATGCCTGGAATTGTTATGGAAATGCCTGATATCGCTGCTAAATTTCCCCGTAGATTCCTTCGTGCTGGTTGAGAGAAGAAAGAAAAAGTAATAACAAAAAAAAAGGAAGAAAGGTTATATATTAATAAAAAAAGAAAATGGGTATAAAAAAGAAAAGGATCTCTCTCTTTCTTTTAAATATATTAATTTTGTTTTATTTGATTATTTATTTAAAACTTGAATATCTCCTCTAATTATTTATTTTACTTGGCTTTAAAAAACACATATTGTCTGAATAAATTGTTTAAATATATTTTGAGGGTGTAATGAAGTTATTAAATGATTTTAAACAAAATATTTTTAAGATATAAAAGTGGTTCTTTTTTTCTAAAAAAACTTTTTAGATTAAAATAATTTAAATGTTTTCATCTTTTCGATTGACTTTTAATTTATTTAAAAATGTGAAAGAATTTCCTTTTATTCAAAAAGACTTTGGATCAATCAGAACAATTCATTCAACTTGTAACCTTAATTGGGACGGATTGTTGGATGTTTGTTTTTAAATTTAAAAATTAATAATTTTTGGGTAATTTTGATGAGGTTTATTTCCTAAGCTAGAGATCATCGAAATTTGAATTCATTTTCCCCCTTTAATCCCTCAGACACACTTATTAAACTTGTAACGAAAAAATATAATTTGAGTTGATCAAAAAGTTGAGGTCTTCAGGGTTGACTCCGAAATTTAATCTCTTATAAAAATTTTGAAAAATATGTAAGTTTCCGGTTATAGTAAAAATATTAACTAAAAGGAGAATATTAATTAATTTTTAAATTAAGCACAAATATATAAATTGGCCAATTAAATATGAACATCAACCAAAAGATAGAAGGCCAATTAAAGGATATCATTACATTAAAGGAGTTGTTTTGAAAAGTTTTTTAAATTTTCTTTAAGTAAAAAATTTTAATTTTTTTAGCTTTAATTAAACATCCAAAAAAACCAAATTCTGGGAATAGACAATGTGCTTTAGTTCGTTTAGATACTGGAAAGGAAGTTATTGCTTATATTCCTGGGGAGGGGCATAATTTGCAAGAACATAGCCAGGTTATTTTTTACAAAACTAGATAGTTGATGTGAGGTGGAGGGGGGGGGGTGAGTGAGAGACAGAAAACTTTTGTAATCAGACAGACAACTTCTAGAAATAGGAGAAGCTTTTCAATTTTATTAACAAAAATATTTAAAGGTCCATGTTCGAGGTGGGAGAAAAAGAGATTTAATTGGAGTTAAATGTTGTATTGTTAGAGGAGCTTTAGATTGTGCACCTGTTAGGAAAAAGAAAACAGCTTAATTTTAGAGGTGTTTTTTGTGAAAATTAAATAAAATTTTGGAGAGAGTTATAGTTTACCTTTAAATATCTTTTAAAAAATGAATTTAAATAGAAAATCCTTTTATTTATTTATACACAATACAAATCAACAACAACAAATACATACATAGAGAGAAGCTGCATACATACATAGAGGAGAAGCTGAATATGGCTGATGCTGAACGTAATGAACGCAGAGAGGCTGCAGAGAAATTTCGTATGGTGATTGGGACATTGCTGGATAAGGATGAGGGTTATGCTTATATGAAGGTTTTTTAAATATTTCTCTAATTTCTCTCAAAAATTTATTTTTCAGCGAAAGCAGACAAAGCCAAAGGAATTAATTCCATTTCGTATTGTCTATACTCGTGAGTTCATTCTGCGTTGTTCTTCTTCGCCATATTCAACACTTCCACCAAAGAATATGCCTGGAATTGTTATGGAAATGCCTGATATCGCTGCTAAATTTCCCCGTAGATTCCTTCGTGCTGGTTGAGAGAAGAAAGAAAAAGTAATAACAAAAAAAAAGGAAGAAAGGTTATATATTAATAAAAAAAGAAAATGGGTATAAAAAAGAAAAGGATCTCTCTCTTTCTTTTAAATATATTAATTTTGTTTTATTTGATTATTTATTTAAAACTTGAATATCTCCTCTAATTATTTATTTTACTTGGCTTTAAAAAACACATATTGTCTGAATAAATTGTTTAAATATATTTTGAGGGTGTAATGAAGTTATTAAATGATTTTAAACAAAATATTTTTAAGATATAAAAGTGGTTCTTTTTTTCTAAAAAAACTTTTTAGATTAAAATAATTTAAATGTTTTCATCTTTTCGATTGACTTTTAATTTATTTAAAAATGTGAAAGAATTTCCTTTTATTCAAAAAGACTTTGGATCAATCAGAACAATTCATTCAACTTGTAACCTTAATTGGGACGGATTGTTGGATGTTTGTTTTTAAATTTAAAAATTAATAATTTTTGGGTAATTTTGATGAGGTTTATTTCCTAAGCTAGAGATCATCGAAATTTGAATTCATTTTCCCCCTTTAATCCCTCAGACACACTTATTAAACTTGTAACGAAAAAATATAATTTGAGTTGATCAAAAAGTTGAGGTCTTCAGGGTTGACTCCGAAATTTAATCTCTTATAAAAATTTTGAAAAATATGTAAGTTTCCGGTTATAGTAAAAATATTAACTAAAAGGAGAATATTAATTAATTTTTAAATTAAGCACAAATATATAAATTGGCCAATTAAATATGAACATCAACCAAAAGATAGAAGGCCAATTAAAGGATATCATTACATTAAAGGAGTTGTTTTGAAAAGTTTTTTAAATTTTCTTTAAGTAAAAAATTTTAATTTTTTTAGCTTTAATTAAACATCCAAAAAAACCAAATTCTGGGAATAGACAATGTGCTTTAGTTCGTTTAGATACTGGAAAGGAAGTTATTGCTTATATTCCTGGGGAGGGGCATAATTTGCAAGAACATAGCCAGGTTATTTTTTACAAAACTAGATAGTTGATGTGAGGTGGAGGGGGGGGGGTGAGTGAGAGACAGAAAACTTTTGTAATCAGACAGACAACTTCTAGAAATAGGAGAAGCTTTTCAATTTTATTAACAAAAATATTTAAAGGTCCATGTTCGAGGTGGGAGAAAAAGAGATTTAATTGGAGTTAAATGTTGTATTGTTAGAGGAGCTTTAGATTGTGCACCTGTTAGGAAAAAGAAAACAGCTTAATTTTAGAGGTGTTTTTTGTGAAAATTAAATAAAATTTTGGAGAGAGTTATAGTTTACCTTTAAATATCTTTTAAAAAATGAATTTAAATAGAAAATCCTTTTATTTATTTATACACAATACAAATCAACAACAACAAATACATACATAGAGAGAAGCTGCATACATACATAGAGGAGAAGCTGAATATGGCTGATGCTGAACGTAATGAACGCAGAGAGGCTGCAGAGAAATTTCGTATGGTGATTGGGACATTGCTGGATAAGGATGAGGGTTATGCTTATATGAAGGTTTTTTAAATATTTCTCTAATTTCTCTCAAAAATTTATTTTTCAGCGAAAGCAGACAAAGCCAAAGGAATTAATTCCATTTCGTATTGTCTATACTCGTGAGTTCATTCTGCGTTGTTCTTCTTCGCCATATTCAACACTTCCACCAAAGAATATGCCTGGAATTGTTATGGAAATGCCTGATATCGCTGCTAAATTTCCCCGTAGATTCCTTCGTGCTGGTTGAGAGAAGAAAGAAAAAGTAATAACAAAAAAAAAGGAAGAAAGGTTATATATTAATAAAAAAAGAAAATGGGTATAAAAAAGAAAAGGATCTCTCTCTTTCTTTTAAATATATTAATTTTGTTTTATTTGATTATTTATTTAAAACTTGAATATCTCCTCTAATTATTTATTTTACTTGGCTTTAAAAAACACATATTGTCTGAATAAATTGTTTAAATATATTTTGAGGGTGTAATGAAGTTATTAAATGATTTTAAACAAAATATTTTTAAGATATAAAAGTGGTTCTTTTTTTCTAAAAAAACTTTTTAGATTAAAATAATTTAAATGTTTTCATCTTTTCGATTGACTTTTAATTTATTTAAAAATGTGAAAGAATTTCCTTTTATTCAAAAAGACTTTGGATCAATCAGAACAATTCATTCAACTTGTAACCTTAATT
This sequence comes from Meloidogyne enterolobii, assembly GCA_963681835.1. Classification (NCBI taxonomy): domain Eukaryota; kingdom Metazoa; phylum Nematoda; class Chromadorea; order Rhabditida; family Meloidogynidae; genus Meloidogyne; species Meloidogyne enterolobii. Next base: position 654,789 of record CAVMJV010000023.1, read on the forward strand.
GGGACGGATTGTTGGATGTTTGTTTTTAAATTTAAAAATTAATAATTTTTGGGTAATTTTGATGAGGTTTATTTCCTAAGCTAGAGATCATCGAAATTTGAATTCATTTTCCCCCTTTAATCCCTCAGACACACTTATTAAACTTGTAACGAAAAAATATAATTTGAGTTGATCAAAAAGTTGAGGTCTTCAGGGTTGACTCCGAAATTTAATCTCTTATAAAAATTTTGAAAAATATGTAAGTTTCCGGTTATAGTAAAAATATTAACTAAAAGGAGAATATTAATTAATTTTTAAATTAAGCACAAATATATAAATTGGCCAATTAAATATGAACATCAACCAAAAGATAGAAGGCCAATTAAAGGATATCATTACATTAAAGGAGTTGTTTTGAAAAGTTTTTTAAATTTTCTTTAAGTAAAAAATTTTAATTTTTTTAGCTTTAATTAAACATCCAAAAAAACCAAATTCTGGGAATAGACAATGTGCTTTAGTTCGTTTAGATACTGGAAAGGAAGTTATTGCTTATATTCCTGGGGAGGGGCATAATTTGCAAGAACATAGCCAGGTTATTTTTTACAAAACTAGATAGTTGATGTGAGGTGGAGGGGGGGGGGTGAGTGAGAGACAGAAAACTTTAGACAAATTCTAGAAGCTTATCAATTTTATTAACAAAAAATATTTAAAGGTCCATGTTCGAGGTGGAAGAAAAAGAGATTTAATTGGAGTTAAATGTTGTATTGTTAGAGGAGCTTTAGATTGTGCACCTGTTAGAAAAAAGAAGACAGCTTAATTTTAAAGGTGTTTTTTGTGGAAATTAAATAAAAATTGAAGTTTAAATTTTTGAGAGAGTTATATTGTAGTTTATCTTTAAATATCTTTTAAAATAAAATATATTTATTTAAATAGAAAATCCCTTTATTTATTTACACAATACAAATCAACAACAACAAATACATATATACATATATTTTTTTTATTTTTTCCCTTCTCGTTCCGATAGAAATGCCGATATTGTAGGGTAAGGATCCACTTCCTCTTTTTTCAAACCCTCATTCTTAATTCTTGCCTCTTTTGCATCCAAGGCGAATGATCTTGGTTTGATTGGTTCATTACTTAAATGCTGCAAAAAAAGGGGAAAATTTTATTAAGATATTTTTAATGTAATTTATTTATGTATTTTAATTATATTCCCCTTCTAAATCGAATTAAAATTTCCTATCCTTTTTGTAAAATTAAAAATAGTTTTTAGGCTCTCTCTTTCCTTCCCTCTTAAAAATTTATTTTTTTGTTCCCGGAGTCTCCTTTTCTACATACTAACATTAAATGTAAACTATCAAATTAATTAATTAAATACTTACAACATCGTCCAAAAGTGATTGTGAATTATCTCCATCATCCCCCTTTTTGCTACGTTTGTGTTTCTTTGAATGTTTAGATTTTTTGGAATGTTTAGACTTTTTAGATTTTTTAGAACGTTTAGATATCTTTTTGGGTTGTTGTTTTGAATGGTTTTTCTTAGCTGTTGTTGGCTCTTCAGAATTAACTTTATTCTTCTTTTCTGCATTGTTTGCAGGCGGAGTTGGAGTAGTTATTTTTTTACCGGCATTAACATCAACTTCTTTCTAAAATTAAAGGGAGAGAATGATTTAGAATATTTATTTTACCTTCTTTACTGGAGATTTAGTTGTCTTTTTATTTGTAGTTTTGGTTTTCTTCGTCGTTTTCGGCTTTGCTTTTTCTTCTTTCTTCTTCGAACAATTAAAAAGAGTAATTGTTATAGCAGAAATTGAAAGAGAAAAGAATAAAACGAGAGATGGTGTTGCTGTTGTCCAAAACATTATTTTCTTTTGAAGAGATGCCAAACAACAAAAACCGTTGAAGAAAAGTATTCAGGAAATTTTTGCAGCAGAAAGGAGGTAATCGGGAAGGACGACATTTGTTTAGTTGCTTTTATAGTCAAAAAACTTCCTTTTTTGATTACCACAATTAAAATATTTTAATTAACATTTACACTCTCCTAAATGAATTTTTGATTGTTTTGGTTGTCATTTCTCATTTTTAAAAATAAAAAAAATAATTTAAAATAACAATTTATTTATTCCAATTTAAAAAATACAAAAATCAAAAAGAGATTAATTTAAAAATAAAAACATTCTCTCTAAAAATATTCTCTAATATGTATTTGAGAGAATTCCTCCATTCAATTAAAATTTTAATAAAAATTGCAAAAATAATAAAATTAAAAAATCCGGGATTGCTTTTGGGAGGAGGCTAATTCAATATTTGATATATAAATAGTTTAGTTAAAATTGTCAACACAGCAATTTAAATTCCTTCAAACAATTTTTTGTAATTTCTCGACTCCTTCCAATGAAAAATTATTTTTATAGAATTACTAATAAATTGCTGTGTCTAAATAACTAAAAAAATAACTCAAAAAGGCACACAAACCCACAAAATAAAAATAACAATAAAAAATTTTTTTAAACTTTCCAAAAAATTCTTTTTCCTTTCATTTTCTTTTAATGTTTAAATATTCCATTAGGTAAATGTTCATTTCCTTCTTTTTTAAAATTTGCCAATTTCTTAGCTAATTCTGGACGAATTTCTAATTTTTTTGGTTTTTCCCAAGGAAAATTAGAATGTCCAAAATGTCCATTAGCTGCTGTACGAGAATAAATTGGACGTTTTAAATTAAGTTCTCTTTAAAAAAAATAAAAATAATTTCTTTTTAATTTAAAAAAACCTTATAATAACTCCCGGACGTAAATCAAAATTGTCATTAACTATTTGAAGTAATTCGGCCTCCGTTAATGGACTTGTTCCGTAAGAGATTACAGCAATAGATAATGGATGGGATATTGCTATTGCATATGAAACCTTTAAAAGAAGAAAATTTTTAATTTATATTTGGAAAGAGGAATTCAAAAAATTTTTAAAATAAATTTTAAACAAAAATTAAAAAAAACCTGTACTAAACATCTACGACAAACTCCACCCTTAACCAAAGATTTAGCCACCCAACGAGCCCCATAAGCAGCAGAACGATCAACTTTTGACGGATCTTTTCCAGAAAAAGCTCCCCCTCCGTGTGCTCCCCAACCTCCATAAGTATCGACAATTATTTTTCGTCCAGTTAGGCCTGCATCGCATTGGGGCCCTCCAATATGAAAAGTTCCTTTAAAATTGGGAAAGATTTTGGATAATTAATTAAAAATTCCTTACCACACGGATTTAAATAATAAATTGTTTTTTCGTCTAATAAATTGCTTGGAATGACTTTTTTAATAACTTTCTCTAACAAATCATGACGAACAACTTCCAAATCATTTTCGAATTGTTTGTGTTGGGCAGACATTACAACCTTTTTTTGAAAAGAAAATAAATTTTAGATTTTTAAAAGAAACTCACAGTATGTACTCTAATTGGTATACAAGCTCCATTATTGAATTTATATTCAATTGTTAACTAAAAAGTAAAAAAATAAATTGAAAATCATATAAGGCAAGAAATTTATTAATAAATTGTCCAAATTTTAATCAAAAAACCTGTGATTTAGAATCAGGTAAAGACCATTCCAATTCTCCTTCTTTTCTTAATTTACACAATTTAGCTTGTAATTGATGTGCAAGAAGAAGAGATAAAGGCATAGCCTCATCTGTTTCATCAGTTGCATAACCAAACATTAAACCCTTTGAAGAAAAATTTTTTATATTGAAAAAAATTTAGGGGAAAAAATTTAAGAAATGTCAGAAATATTAACCCTTTTTCCTAACAAAAATGAATTAAAATATTTGAAAAATTTTCAAAAAATATTTTCAATCAAAAACCTGATCTCCAGCCCCAATATCCTCGTCACACCTATTCTCCCAAACACCTGCAGCGATTTCTGATGCTTGTTGCTCTAATGCAACCATTACATTACAAGTTCTATGATCAAAACCTTTAAATAAAAATTTATAAAAAAATTTAACGAATCAAAAAAAACCTTTACTAGAATCATCAAAACCAATTTGTTTAACAACCCCTCTAACTAATTTTTGATAATCAACGTGTGCTTTACTTGTTACTTCTCCACAAAGTAAAATCATTCCAGTTTTTGTAACAACCTCTAAAAAAGAAAATATTTAAATTTCAAATGTCCTTCTCTTAAATATTTTTTATTGTTTACACAAATCCCAATTTTTCTCATTAAAATTTCCAAAAAAATTCACTAACCACAAGCAACTTTAGCATTAGGATCTTGTTCTAAATGTGCATCCAAAACAGCATCAGAAATCATATCACACATCTTGTCTGGATGTCCTTCCCCCACAGATTCACTTGTAAACAGAAATGTTTGTTCTCTCGCTTCTAAATAATTTTTAGTTGAAAAAAAATTTTTTTAATTAAAGACCTGGAACAATATCAACATCCATTTTTTGTTGTTTAAATTAATTAAAATGTGAAAATTATTTAGTATAAAATTAGAAAAATCTAAAAAAATAATTGTGTAAAAGTAAAAGATGATGGAAAAAGATAACAAAAGACAGAAAACATCGAACGATTTTTACATAAATTAAATAAAATTACATCATTTTTTGAAAATTATTTTAATTTTTAAAAAAATATTTTACTTTCTGTAAAAAGGCAACTGTTTTTAAAAAAATGATTGATTGAAGTAAAAAAATATTTTTAAATTTATTTAATTATGTAGACAAACTTTGTTAAAAGAGTAAATTAATTAAAGATTAAAAAGCAAAAGAGAAATTATTTATTTTTACTTTTTAAAAAGTAGACAAATAAAAAAAAAGAACTTTTTCCTTCAGAAAAGAAAATCTTTTGTACAAATTAACAAAATATTTATTTATTTTAATCTACTTAAATTGTGAACTTTTATTTTTTTTAAAGTTTAAATAAAAGTTAAAATAAATAAAATTAAGATAATTTAAAATTAAAAGAAAATTAATTTTTAAGAAATATTTTCGAAAGAAAATTTTTTCCTTTTTTTTAAATAACATTTAAATTAAAAAAACATTTATTTATTTATAAAATATTTTTGTTGTCTCAGATTCAATTAAAGGTAAATAATTAAATAATTCTGTTGGATCCAAAATATAATTTAAAGCCTTTAAATAAAAAATATTTTTATTTTTTATTTAAATAAATAAAAACCTCTTTATTTAATTTTGAATAATTTTCTTCTTTTTTAGTCCATTCTCTTATCAAATATAAATTATTTTCTTTTTCACCATATAAACGTGTATCTAAAATTCTAACCATCACGTGATCAACTCGAAGATAAAAACGACACAAAACAAAAAAAGTGTCAGGCATTATTCTTATTCTAATCATCATCTTTAAAAAAATTATTATTTTTTTGTTGTCTCCGAAATAAATCTTTTTTAAATAAAAGTTGAGGGCAAAAAACTGCTTTTTTTGTTCATTAAACTTTTTTTAGATAATATCAAAAAAAATAAAAAAAAACAAGAAAAATAAGGATATTTAAATATTCAAAAAAGTAAAGGATTTGGAAAATTGGAAATAATTTCTGAGGCGATTAATTAATTAAAATAAAGAGTTTATAAAATTCGTGGCCATTAAATATTTTTTAAATTAAAATAAATAAATTACCTGTGCACATCCATTATCTGCCAATTCATCCTCATATAAAGCAATTTGTGAATAAAATTGAATTGGATCTTTTCTTTTTAATTTTTCATAATTAATTTTAACATTATTCCCCTTTTCTATTTTTATATTTTTCCCCAAAGTACCTAGAAAAATTTAAACAAATATTTTTATTTTAAAGATATTTTTTACCTTTATAATTACTTGTATATGTCCAGTCAAAAGGTTTTTGAAATTCTCGAGATAAAGTCTCTGGCCGAGCATTTTGCCAAACAGTACTTGGGCCGACCTAAATTTAAAAATCAAAAAATTGTAAACTAAAAAATATTATTGTTAGGTGGAAAATATTTAAAAAAGCATTCTAACTTTTCTCTGAATGAAATCTGAATTTAATTTAAAATAAATAAATTTACTTTAAAATCAGGTAATTGTTCTTTATTCACTTCTTTAAGAGCATCAAAAGCATTAAATTCAATAACAAGATTTCCATCACAATAAATTCCAATTTTATTAAAAGGGAATATCATTTCTGGTAAATGAGGTAAACCCAATTGTTTTTCAAAGCGACAGACCTTCAAAAATAATCATTTAATATCCCCCAAAACTATCTGTCAGGCAAATCGGAAAAAGTTTGTTTTATAATTAAAAAATTAGAATATTTTAAAAAATTTACTGAAGAAACTTTTTGGCTAACGAGAAAATATTTTTTAAACAATTAACTTAAAAACCCACTCAAGGATCCGAACACTTAAACTCCCTTTAAAAATTACCTGACATTCGTCTTCTTTAATATTTTCATGTCTACAAACAGATTCAAGTATATGATCCTGTATAGCCACAAATTCTATACAATTATGAAATAAATGTCTTTCCTTTAAGAATAATTTTTTAAAAATAAAATTACAAAAAAACCTCTTTTCTACTTTTCCCCAAAGCAGTAATTAATACTTGACTGTTTAAATTTGTTTTTTGCTTCTTAATTAAATTTGAATTTAAAATTGGTGGAAACTTTGTGTCTTCTGATGATGTCGACTGCATTGAAATAATTAAATAATGTTGAGATTCTCCTTTGGAATATTTTTTTAAATAATTTCAAACAAAAACTATTCAAAACTAAAATATTATGTACCTTAAAACACCTTCTAATAAATATAAAAATTATACATATCGATACTTTATCAAAATTTAAAAATAAAATTCTTTCATAAAATAATTCTTTTTATAAAACAGAATTATTTATACAATGTTCAAACAAACTAAATGAAAATTTAATTTGTAAAAAAATATTTTTTAAATCATTCTGTATATTTCTCTTTTTAATTATTTCCCGAATTATTGTAATTTGGCATAGTAAATGAAGAAAAAGGCTAAAAATTTATTTTTTAAATTATTTTTATCTAAAAAATAATAACCTCTTGAGTTGAATTATTTGGCAAAGAAGTGGCAGAATTAACGTCAGAATTATTTACATCCATAGAATCTAAAATGTTTTAATGATTTACAAAAGCAAGAATAATTTGGAATTAAAAAATTGAGAAATTTCCGTTTTATAAAAAGTAACTAAAAAACCCGAAAGAATAAAAACCAGTTTAAAATATGAGAAAATAAAATTAATCCCAAACCTCCACTTTCACCTCCACTTTCAGAAGTACTTGAAGGTCTCGATTGATCTCTTAAAATACTAGAATCATGTTGTACCATACAATTAACGATTGATTCAAGTGTTTGACGAACAAAAAGCGCAAATTGATCCAATTCATTAAATACCTTAAATTTAAATTAAAAAAGATTCAAAAAATTCCTTACAGCTTCTCCATTCGCATTTGATTGAGGCCTTACTCTAATACGTTCATTAAACATATTAGCAATTTGTTCACCTCTAATAGAAGGAATACGTTGACCAGATAATGAACGATTATGAAGAATTTGATGTGGTTGTAATTGTGGAGGTGGATGAAGACCCAGAGCTATAGTTTGTGGGTCATTCCAAAACTCAGCGTCTCTCTTTAAAATTTAAAAATAATAAAAAAAATTTCAAACAATATTCACCGGATTGACTGCAAGAATAGGTGGATGAACATTAGGTAAATGCTGACCCATAGGCAACAGATGATCTGTAGATTGAGAACTAATGCCAACTAACATAATATTACGTGGCTACAAATAAAAATAATTAACAATAATATATTTTAATAAACTAACAGTTGGACGTGGATCAGCAGGTCTAGAAGTTTGTTGTCCCGTAGAAGCAATACTCTGCGATATTAATTGATAAACATGATTTGCAATTTCTGGCGGTAAATTTGAAGGAGGATTAAAAAAATCAGATGGAAGAGGCACTCGAGGTGGAATATTTGGTTGATTTTCATTAGAATTGGTAGATGAACGTTCAGAAGAGATAGAAGTGTCATCGTTGTTTTGGCGAGACATTACTTTAAAAATAAATTATTTAAATAATATTTTAGTCTAAAAAATATTTTTTAGAGAATGTTAATTAAATCCTTACATTGTTGTGCAAAATGAGTAAATCCATTAATGACAGAACTTAAAGTACTAGAACCAGAAGCTCTTGTTTGTTGACGGGGCAAAGAATTCGAACGTGAAGCTTGGGTAGCTTGAGTTCGATATGTTGGTGTCTGACTAGGCAAATCTAAAAAATAGATTTTAGTGATTATTAAATATAAATGTATATTTATACACTTAAAAAATTTAATCTGAAAATATTCCAAAAAAATTAAAAAATACTTGTAGAAGCATCAGAAAATAAAAGAGAAATTTCAGCCCGTAAAGGTTCTTCTATTCTTCTATGTTGGTCATAAATTGGATATAAACGATTATGTTGATTTTGATTTAGATGTAAATGAAATGCACTAATTTCAATATGAATATACCCAAGAATATTTTGAATACGAGAAATTCCATTACAAAAATAATTAAGTAAACGAGATGCATAAGAATTATCCTAAAAATTATATAAAATAAAAAGTTTAAACAAAGAAACCTCCAAATTATGATTTAAAGCAAGAATTTGATAATAACGATTCATTAAATGTTCATTGATTTTAGCTTCAATAATAGACAAAATAATGAGAATAGTACTCAAATCATGAGAAGTGCAATGCCTAAAAGTAAAAAAATTGAAAATTTCCGAAAATTATAAACGAACAAACCTAACAATAGCCGGATGATGTAAATTATTAATATGCTGAATATGGTTTTCATCATTAGGTATTTGCCAATTATTTAACTGTTCAATTAATGAACAAATCTCAATATCTCTCTCATTTTGAATTAAATTATTCATTTGAATTTCATCACAAGCATCAAATGCATGCATAACCCACAAAATATTTGCAATATTTCTATATTGCCTTTCAATGTCCAATTCTTGTCCATAAATTATTAAATCAATTTTATCAATTAATTGAGACTAAAAAATAAAATTTTTATAAAAAAAAACTTTTCTTAAACCTTAATCAAAGCAAAAAGCCACGCAAGACTTTTAATTGAATTTTTTAAATTGTCAAAACGTTCATATGCGGAACTATCAATAATAAGCTGTCGAACACTTCGAAAAGTAACATTTATTAAAAAATCATTATTGCGTGGCATATTCATAACCAAAGCGTGTTCCGTCTCCATTCGATAAATATTTCTTAAAGTTTCAGTAATACCACCAACAATTGTCTAAAAAATAAAAATTTTGAAAACAAAAAATCTTTACCAAAGCATTATTTGGCTCTCTAAAAATTTGAGTTCTTTCAAACGGCACTTGCCCATAAATAACATTTTGAGTAACAATATGTGGCTGATTTGCTGCTGTATAATTAATTTGAATATTTGGTGGAAATTGATGTTGTTCAGTTGAAGAAGAACTAGAAGTGGTGGGATTATTAGTTTGAGGAATTGGTCGAGTAACAACATGAACAGCCATTTTATCTTCAAAACCACAATTAATAAGTTTTAATGAATTGTCATTTAAAGGCTTTCCACGAAAAATTATTCGCTGGTCATCTCTCGGAATTAAAGTTTCTTCAGCAATTTTATCACGAAGTTGTGAGATTGTACTCTTAAATAAAAAAAAATCAAAAAAAATAATAAATTTAAAAACCTGATCATCAATAATAATTGATGCATCTTCACGATCAATCAATTTTATAGGTAAATTAATTAAAACCATCTAAAATTTATTGAAAATTCTAAAATTAAAGAATTTTTAATTATGTAAAAAACTAGTAAAAAATTGAAAAAATGAACAAAAAAATTAAATGGATTAAAAAAGTCAACCATTTGTTTCTTACAAGAAAAGAAACAAAAAGAATTACTCGCGATTTCGGGAAATAATTAAATTATAAATTAAATTTATGAAACGAAGTTTTGTTTTCTTAAAACAAATTGGTGAAACGGGTAGGAGATCATTGTGTACCGGCCGTTTGTGTACCTGGCCATATTTTAGGCCATAACTTTTTGGAGTTTCAACCAATTCGGATAAATCTTTTATCAATCGACAGCCCTGGAAGTGAGGATTATTTTTGCCAACATGAGTTATTTGATCAGATCAACAAACAAAAAGTTACAGCCAGATAAAGATCAAAATCACGATTGCACGCATTTATCTGGCTGTAACTTTTTGTGTAATGATCTGATCAAACAATTCCTTTTGGCAAAAATAATCCTCACATCCAGGGCTTTCGATTGACATATAAATTATTTAAATCAATTAAGAATCGAAAAAGTTATGGCCCAAAACATGGCCAGGTACACAAACGGCCGGTACACAAGTGGGACGTTCCGTGGTGAAACAAATAATTTTTAATGATTTGGTTAATTGAAAATTGAATTTTGAAATTTCGACATTTTGAAATTACGAAATGTTAAATTTTAAAATATCAAATTAATTGGATGATTGAAATGTCAAAAGTTGATATTATTCTTAACAAAAGATTGAAGACCATTATTTACTACAATTTTGATTTAAAAAATATTTTTAGTGATATTTAGATTGAATTGATTGTTTTATTAGTATTTTTGATAAAAAATATTTACTTAATTAAAGAAGCTGAAGTTATTAAAGTAAAATGTCCAATCCAGCATTAAATACATTTTATTCATTATCTACTATTGGAATTTCAATACTTTTAATTATGGGTTTGTTTTTAGATGATTTTTAAAGATTTATTTAATTTTTAGGTTTTTATTATATGTTTACTGGGCAAGGCGATCGTTTTGATATTGCATGGTTTTTGACTGAGACACCTCCTCATATGTGGGCTGGTATTGGCATCGCTGCTTCCCTTTCTCTTTCTGTTATTGGAGCTGGATGGTTTGTTTTTATTTAATTTGTTAACACTTTCCAATGAGAGGTTATGGTCTTTTTTGAATTATAATAAGTCTCAATCCTGTATTTCAAACTAGATCCAGGCTTTGCTTTTCTCAATCAATTTAAAATTTGCAAACAAAACAAAGGTTTAATCGATTATTAGGGGAATTTTCACAACTGGAGCATCAATTTTGGGTGGAGGAGTTAAAGCGCCACGAATTCGAACAAAGAATTTGGTTTCGATTATTTTTTGTGAAGCAGTAGCAATTTTTGGAATTATTATGGCCTTTGTTTTTGCTGGAAAATTTGCGGTAATTTCTTTAAATTTTTGTTAAAATTTCATTCCATTATTTAGCCTTTTGACCGAAATACTGCCACTAAAGAAGTTCTAGCCAAAAATCTCGCTGCTGGATATGCAATTTTTGGTGGTGGATTGACTGTTGGATTTAGTAATTTAGTTTGTGGATTGGCTGTTGGTATGTGCTTTTTAATTTAATTTTTAAACAAATTTTGTTTAAAGGAATTGTTGGTTCTGGTGCTGCACTTGCAGATGCAGCAAATCCAGCATTATTTGTTAAAATTTTGATAATTGAAATTTTTGCTAGTGCTATTGGACTTTTTGGTATGATAATTGGAATTGTACAGGTTAGAATATAATATTTTTTGTTAATAACACTATTTACAATTTTTAAGGGTGGGTCTCTTTTTAACATATTCCCTTTAAAGTAAAATTCTTCCCTATCTTTGTTACCTATATTTAAATTCTAATGTTAAAAATTTTTATTTAGACAAACAAATTCACACTTGGAATGACTTAAAAATGATTTGTTTATCCAATCCAACATGTACTACTGCTGAATTATTTCCAGAAAAGAGGTTTTAAACGTATAGTCTTTTCCATTTTTAATACATTTTACTAGATTTTTTTGTTTTGATTTTTCCCTTCTCATTTGTAAAAACGAAATTTTTTAGAGAAAATATATCAATTTGATAGGGAGATTTCGATCATTTAATTCTTACATACAAGACCGACGGTTTCCTCCCAGCTAGCAAATAAAACAAAAATGAAAATGATCAGTTGGCGGTAAGGGTGGTTGGCTAACCTTTTGATACTCTATGGGATGGATTCACCGCTTTACTATTTCTCCCTTTTATATTTTCTTAAATCATTATTATTTAAGTCGGCAAATCTCTTGTTTAAATGACCCACTAAGTCATAGCTTAAAATCTTTTTTTGATGGTTGTGCTTTGCTTTTTATTATTAATAAATATATAATTTACCAAAAATACTTTTTTTAATCACAGATTAAATAATAATAATCCGAGAAAGTCGTCTCTTCCTTTCTGGACATGGACAATAACTTCCATCAGAGCCAGGCTCTCCGTCTGCTCCTATAAACCCGGGAGGTGCTAAAATGTTTTAAAAATTATTTTTTGTTTCTGTAAATTGAATACTCACCGAAAAGGCCAGGAGCGCCAACTTTACCTTTTTCACCTTCTGGGCCGGGAAGTCCTTCTCGACCTTGTTTTCCAATAAGTCCAGGCTCTCCAACTATCCCTCGAGGGCCTTGTTTTCCAGGCTTCCCTTGAAGGCCAGGTTCACCTTTTTCACCGATAATACCTTCCTTTCCTTGTATTCCTTGTTCTCCTACCATTCCTGTCCTTCCTACTTTTCCTGCTGGTCCTTCTTCTCCAAGTAGACCTGGTTTTCCTTTATTTCCAGGTAATCCTTTAGGGCCTCGCTCGCCTGTTGGGCCCTGATTTATAGGAAATTATTTTTTAAAGAATTATCTTTACTAACTGGTAATCCAATATTCCCAGGTTTTCCTGGTGCTCCTTTCCTTCCTCCCGGACATTCTCTGCACATTTGATTTTCAATTTTAGAGAGGGGTTCAGGAGCCTTTCCTTGTATTCCTGGCTCTCCCGGAGCACCATTATGGCCGTCAGCACCTGGTTCACCTACAATTTAATTCCTCTTATCGTTTATCTCAAAATTGAGATATAACCTGGTAACCCTGGAGGTCCTTCCAGACATTGCTCCGCATTCTGCGTGCATTGACAAACTCCTTCCGGTGGGAGAGGAAAGTCATTTACTTGTGACCGATCACCTTCAGACTGTCTCTTTGCTTTTTGTATTTTATCTTTTTTTCGATATGTAGTAAGTTCCCAGAAATATTCACTTTCAATTTCCCTCCATGTGATCATTTCCTCATTTAAATACAAAAGTATTTGAGTTGTTTTATTAGAGATATGCCAATAGATCCTAATATGTAAATATGTATTATTTAATCAAAAAATATTTTTCTAACCAGAAAGTTATACAAAATATACTTATTGTTGAAATTATTGCCAAACAAATACTTTGTTGCATTTAAAACTTATAAATTAAATCCAAAATTGAGTTTTTATTTTTAACAAATTTAAAATACAAAAGTAAAAATTAAAAAAAAGAAAATGTCTTTAAAATGAATGTCTTTTACTTTAAAAAATGCGGTCAATCCTTTATTTTTTAAATTATTCACAAAAGTAATCTCAAATAATTTCCTTACCAAACCGATTACTTGTGAATAAAACAAGCCAGTTCTAAAAAGTGTGTGGTCAAAAAAAAAAGAAAGAACTGGCCACCCGTAAAAAATAATTTACAATAAATAAAAGTGTGTGGATGTTGTAAAAACAATTAAAATGTGGCAAAATGAGTTAAAAATTATTTTGATGGGAATTACTTTGATATTGGGTTTTTAATTATTTATTTTATGTCACTTCTCGAAGTTATTAATTTGCCAGCAAAAATTCTTTTTTTTTTTATTTTTATTAGATTCGTTGCATTGTAAAATCTTCTGGTGATTCTTCTGATCCTTCTAGCCAGACAATATCTCCAGTTAAGTGTTTCTGAATTAAAAATATTACTTTCACGAAAGAAATATTTGCTGCAAATGTAATTCAAACTCCCCACAAACTCCCTAAATTCTTTAAAATATTTTTAAAAATCCCCCCCCCCCAACAAATTTACAAAAAAATACTTTATTGTTATCACTAATTATATTATAGTAAAAACACGTTCTGTCTTTGTCATTATTATATCCAGGCACTAATAAATCAAAAAATGTTGCCCCATCATCCAAAGCTTCAATTGTATGTAAATTAGCCATATTTGGTTCTAAAATAGCCATCTTTAATGATGAAGATTTTTCTGTTGGTGGAGATAAAATTACTTGGCCTTTAAAAAGAAAGAAATTAACTTTAAATGTTTTGTGAAAGTTATGGAGGAAAATGGAATTTGAAGGTGAATTAATTTATTTTTAAATTTAATTTTGATTTATGAAGACTTTTAAAAAATTAAATAAGATTAAAGGAGGAATTTATTCATTAATTATAATGGAGACCCATCCCAATTTAAATAAAAATATTTATTTATTTACCTTCATATCTTGCTGGACGTAAAATATATCCAGGTTTTGCATTAAAATTCGGATTATTCTTTCTTTGTTGTGAAAATTGTTTATTTTCTTCATTTGCATCTAACCAAGAATATGAAGAAACTTTAACTTTTCCACGTAAAGGACGAATAAATCCAAACATTTTTGGATGGTCGTGAAGTGGAATATAACATCCAGAAAAACGAAAACCAAAAATTGACATTTCAAAAAGATCAGCTCTTTCAAGAACGGGAGAACAAAAAGTACTTGCCCACATGGTTCTTGGATCAACAGCTTTGTGCTGTAAAAATTGAGAATCAAAAGCAGATGCGAGTTCGCGTAATTTATTAATAATTGCTGCTGGCTCTGAAAACGAAAAATAAATTTTAATTAAAATTGGTTCTTATTTAAAATCCCTAATTTAAATGAAAAATTCAAAAATTAAATTTTAAATAAAAAACCTTTTCCATGATCAGCAGTTCCATTAACCAATTCTGTCCCACAACATTTTGAATGTCCAATTTTTCTTTCCTCAGCCTCAACTTTAGAACATTCCAATAATCGTCTACAAAGGGCTGCCAAATCCCCCAAAATTTTATTTCTTCTAGCATTAATCATTTCTTTTTCAGTAATCAAAGGGAAAGAAGATGATTTTTGATTATCCATAAAAATATTCCAAAAAAATTAAAAAATATTAAAATATTAAATAGAACTTAAAAAATAAAAAAAGAAAAGGTTTTTTATCTTCCTTTTTTTCTAAATAATTTTAAAAGAAGAATAAATATTCTTTTATTTTTTAGAAAAAAAAGTAAAAGGCACACAAAAATAGATAGGAGATCAAAGAATGATTTAAAACAAATAAATTATTAAAAGCTAATATTTGCGGACTAACATTTACTGACGAATTTATTTGGGAGAAATTTAAAGGAAAGAAATTTAAATTGGAGAATGTTTCAAGAGAAAAATTTTAAATTAAATTGAAAATTTTAACAAATTTTTAGCCAAACTTAATTTAAAAATAAATATTAAAATCCGTAAAAGTTAAATCCGCAAAAATAAATAACAAAAAAAAACGTTATACATACAAAATATTCCCTTAAAATATATTAATTCCTTGTTGGCCACATAAAGCAAATAAAATATAAAAATAAATAAAATATAAAACAATTTCGTACTTTGAATTTTGTGTGCTCCGTGCAATAAAATAAAAATGATGATGATGATCGATTCATGAGACACTGTATATACAAACAAAAAAATATATATAATTTGTAATGTTCTAGTAATGACATTTCTTCTCCAATAAAATAAAAGAAGTAATTAATTAATAAATTAATTTTGCATGTCCCAATTAATTAATTTTCTCTAAAATATATTAGAAAAGAATTTAAATATTAAAATAATAATTTTATGATTAATTACACAATTCTCACTTTCAATCATTAAGTGGAACATATTCAGACAAACGTTTAAAAAAGAGAAATGATCAAAAATTTTTGTTTAAAAAATTGTTGCCCAAAAATTTTAAAAATATTTTGTTTTTAATTTAAAAATAGTCAACAATTTTTTGTTAATTTAAAAAAAGAAACAAACCAAAAATTAATTTTTTCTAATAAAAAACTACTCCAATTTGTATTTAAACAATCATTTAAATTATTTTTTAATTTAATACACCAATTTAAAATATTAAAATTATTTAAAGTTAATTGTTGAATTAAATTAATTATTGGTGTTGAATTAATTGTAGAAAAAGAAGGAAATATTGGAAAATAAATTTTTGAAATTTTTGTTGAATTAATAAAAAGAGATGCTGACCAAATACCTTTTTTAAAAATAAAAAGATTACTAAAAGAAACTTTTTGGGATGAGAGCCAGTCATAACGGTACGGAATATCGGGGTATTTCAATGTTAAATTGAAGGAAAGATTTTTTTAGCAAAAGCGTAGCCAGGGAGCTGGAGCTCTCCTCCCCCTCCACAAATGGGGGAAAGAGGGAAAAATTAGAAGGATACCCATGAAAATTTGGCTACGCCCGTGTGTTTTAGAACCAACGTAAAATCCCCAATCTCTCCATATGTCTCCCTCCCTTCTTGGATACCCTTCACCTACCCCCTTTTTTATTAAATTTCCCAAATATTTAAAAAAATTACCAGAATTAACATTTGGATTTTCATTCAAAATATTTTTTAATTTAATATCAACAAATTGAATACCATTTAAAGAATCATAACTTTTTATTTTTTCATTAAATAAAAGTTCATTATTAGGTCCATTCAAAATTAAATTTACATTTGGACTTGTCCAATTATTATTTTCTTTATTTAAAATTAAATTCCATTTCCATTTTAAAGTAAATAAATTATTTAAATTCTTTAAAAAAATTAATTAAAATTAATTAAAAAATAAATTAATTAACCAAATCAACAATTGCTGGATAAATTCGAAAAATTTCTTCTTTAACATCAAACCCAATACCAAATTCAATTCCATCAATTAATTCAAATATTCCTTCCTCAGTAATTATTTGAAAATCTTTTTTATTTTGTTGATTAGTAATTTGTTCAATTAAAAACTAAAAAAATAATCAAAAAAAAATAATTAAAAAAATATTTTTTTAACAAAATTTCTTTGATAAATAATTTAAAAAAAGAAAAGATCCTTTTAAAAAGAAACAAATATTTATAATTTAAATTACCTCAAATACTTCAAATCCTCCTCCCCCTCCTTCTTCACATTTCATTTCAATTTGAAAAATATTTTGAAATTTTGCAGTTGAATTGAAACGAAATATAAAAATATTTAAAAGACGATTAAATAAACAATTATTTTTATTTATTTTTTTAATAAATAATTTTGAAATTAAATTAATTAATTCAATTTTTGAAGCTAAAAGAGAAATTTTTTTTTAATTAAAAAATAAAATTTTACAAAAAGGAGAATCATTTGAAGTTTCATAATTAAATATATTTAACCAAAATGATTGAGTAAAATTAAAATTTAGTTGTTTTCCTCTAAATCGAAGTACTTGTTTTTGTAAAAAATTAATTGGTTCTATATCAATAAAAGAATCAAATTTTCGTCCAAAAAATAAATTCTTTTCTTGACATCTTTTTTGTTTTAAAAATAAAAAAAAAAAGAAATTTAAATAGAAAAACCTTTTTAAATTAATTTTCTTTTCAACATCAATACTTTTAACAGCCAAAGGTGAACACCCACACCAATCAACTATTGGCTTAAATGCTGAACAACGACAACCTTGCTTTCTTTCCCAATTAGTAAAACGCAAATTTTGGTTAAATATTTGATTACAAAAATTTTTTGAATTAATTGAAAGCTAAAAAATTAAATAAAATTATTACAAAATCTTTCAATAAAAAAATCCAAACTGTGTGGAAAAAACTTTCCAACGGCAACAGAATTGTCGTAAATAACAAACGAAGATTTGAAGGTAAATCTTCATTAGAAACAGAATATTTTGCCAAATCTCTGTGTATAATTAACCAATCAGAACCTCCATCCAAACGAAGATTTAAAGGAAAATCATTTCTTTTAGCGACTCTCCACATCCTTTTTTCACATTCCAAAAAATGAAAATTAAATCCTTGTTTGTTTAAAAAACTTGCTGTATTGTAACCGTGACTGCTCAAAAATGATTTGTTAGAAGAACTTGAAAAAATAAAAAGCAAATTTAATGAAAATTTAAAGAATTAACCAAACAATTATCGCCCATCCCCCAAAGCGTAGCCAGAGGGTCAATTTCAGGGGGGCTATAGCCCCAGAAGCCCCCCTCTGGCTACGCCCTTGCCCCCTCCATATATCCAAAAACAACACCTCCCCCCTTCCTTTTTCTAACACAAAAATATATTTATTTATTTATTTACTTTTCCAATTGTTTTTCCAATTCTTCCAAAGAAAGTAAAGGCATATCTTTTTCACTTAAATTTATAATGTAATCCCATTCAATTTCCAATTCAAAAATTGATTGATTAATTACAAAAAGAAATAATTCTAATAAACTAGTTCCTCCCCAAATTGTTGCAAATCTTTTCTTCAAAACTTTAAAATTAAAAAAACCTTTAATTTCAAACTCTTTTTGGATTTTTAACATTTCTGGGGAAAATTAAAATTTTAAGAAAATTAAAAAAGAAAAAACCTGAATATAAAAATTGTTGTCTACTATCTACATGAACAAAATAAAAATGTTTTTGGCTATAAATCATTCCAAGAAGACGTCGAATTTGGAGGTAATCACGTCCATTTAATTGCAAAAGAAAAAGTATTTTAATTTTATTTAACGAAGATTTGCCGTTATATGGAATAAATTTTGGAAGAATTTTTGTTTGTTTATCTTAAACAAAAATAAATATAATTAAAATAATTTAAAAAATAATTTATTAAAAATCTTTATTTTTAATAAAAAAATATTTAAAACCTCCCACACAAACCTTTAATTCCCGTTTTATAAACAAATAAAGTTCCATTTCCACCACAAAATAATTTTTCCTTTCCCGGACAGGCATAGAAATTACACAAATTTTCATCAACAAAATTTTCCTCATTTTTATCAATTAAATAATTAAAACAATAACAATTTACACCAAATCCAACACCTAAAAACTTTTATTTAAATTTTAAAAAATAAACGAAAACCTGCAAAAGAATATCTAGAATTTAAACATTTTTGAATACAAAATTCTGGGGAATTTTCTGAAGAAAAATTAAATGAATTTTTAATTAATTTTATTGTAGACAAATAAAAACATCCAATTTTTGTATTTTGTTGTCTCAAATCTTTTTAAAAAAAATCTTAAAAATTAAAAAAATCAGACAAACCAAAATATTCCTCACAATTATTTTCAATTTTTTCAATTTCCCAATAATTATTAATTTCACATAATTTTGATTTAATAAATTGTTTACAAAAATTTGTATTTATTCTTGAAATTGCTGAAATAGCCAAATTATTTTTTAACAAAAAACAATTAATTTCTTCTTTTTCTTTATAATTTTTAAATTCCTGAAAAACTTTTTTGGAAACTTTTATTTAAATTTAAATTAAAATTACTTTAGTTAATTGAAAATCAAAAATAAACAATAAAAGATTTAATAAAATAATTAAAAATAAAATTAAGAATAAATAATTTTGTTTAATAATAACCATTTAAATTGTACGTAAAGAAAATGAAAAAAAGAGAGAAACTTACTAAAAAGTCTTTTTTTCTTTTTCTCTTCCCTAAAAGTAAATATTTTAACAAGAAATAAAAAAATAAATAATTATTAAAAATTTCCATTAATTAACCAAAAAAAATTATTTATTTAATCATTTTTATCAAAAAACTTCAAAACTTCAATACACATAAATACAACACAAAGAAAACATAATTGTTGACAAAAAATCCGGGGGAAATTTAAAACTAAATATTTAATTCCCTCAATTCCTTCACAAATAAATTCTAAAATAAAATTCAAAATATTTTCCTCACTCTCCACAAAATCTTCTCCTCTTCCTGTCAATAAAGAACTGCTAATACTTCCAGCAATACTTGTAAGACTTTCTGGGTAGGGATTCACAAAAACTTCAGAATTTGTGTTTATTGTTGTGTTGAAATTTGGAATATTTTGTCGATAATTTTCAATAATATCTTTTTTTTAAATAATTAAATTAATTTGAAATAAAATACCTTTTAAAACATAATTAGTTTTTAAGCCACTACTGGAAAAATAAGTCAATTCAAAACATAATACACATTTAACATTAAATACTAATTTTGTGTTAAATCCTAAAAATTAAAGATTTATTAATTTTTTAAGTTTCTAATAAAAATTGAAGAGCAGATTTATGTGCCAAAAAAGTGTAGTAGTGAATAAATAAAGACTATTTTATATTTTAAACTGCCCTACTCCCTTTCGTGCCATCCTCAAATTATCTCTATATCTTATTAGGTAAGAACTGGGAAACCGATCATCAAAGCTAATAAAATAAAAATCTAATAATTGATATAAAATTTGATGGAATTTTTTAAATTTTAAGTTTAAAAATGGAGAACAAAAAACTACAAAATATATAAAAAAATATTTAAACCGACCAGAATTATTAAATAAAGTTGTTTGTTTTAAGCTTTCAAGGCATTCTGTACAGAAAGTGTGTCCACAACAAAGTTGTTTTGGCTCAGAAAAAAATTCTCTACAAATTGGACATTTAAGAGAATAAATAAAATTTGTTAAAGACATATTACAAATAAATATACAACTAAAAAAATAAAAAGAAAATTTAAAAATAATTTTAGAAAAAAAAAGAATTATTTAAATTACGAACATTCACAGAAATTACATTTTTCTTTAATTTTCTCATTAATCTAAACGTTTATAACAAATAAATACATTATGCCAAACAAATAAAATTTGATCAAAACATTGATTTAAATATTTATTTCAGTCGTAAGGTTGGCAGTTCCTAGGAAATCTTTGGATATCCAAAACTGATAACCGACCCAATAATTTCCAGATACCCAGAATTTTCTCTTCCAAATACCCCCGCTAAAGTTAACTCAAATATATTTTAATAGTTTTTTTAATTATTCTAAAATTTATCGAGAATCAAAAAATAATTGTTTTTAAATGTACACACAATGAGGTTTTTATAGACAAAAAATTTTTAAAAAAATATTTAAATATAATTTTAAATAGAATTTCTGTGTTTTGATGATTGGTTAGTATGCCTTTTCATATGTAACTAAAAGAATAAAAAATAAATTATTTAAAATTTTTATTTATTCTTTTAACCTGTAAATGGTCTGAACGTGCAAAACAACGACTAAAAAAATAATTTTTATTTAAAAAAGATTAAAAGAAATAAAAACATACACACAAAATGAACATTTAAACGGTTTTGCCCCTGTATGTTTACGTAAATGTCGAGTTAATTCATCACTTCTAGCAAATTGCCATTGACAATTAGGGAATATACAAATATAGGGTTTTTCCCCTAAAAAATTAATTTTTTTTAATTTTTCTCTCAAATAAAAAAATATTTTTTAAATAAGTACTTTTAGTTAATTAATTAGGTATTTACTTTTGTAAATTAATTAAAAAAGAATTGCCGAAAAAGAGATTTATGAGGAGAGGGGAGGGGGATTTTCCTTAAATAAATATATATAAAAATACACTTAATTTGTAAATAACCGAGAGAATTACAAATATTTATTTAAACTATTTAGTAGTTGATGTCCTCTTCCCCCTCCTCCCCTCTCCTTAAAACAAAAGGAGGAGCGGCCCTTTGGTTTTAAGATTTAAAAAGAAGGCGGAAGTTGAATGAGAGATTTGTGTCAAAAGTCTCTACTACTACAAAATTATACTTGTACTTAAATGACAGGTAACAAGAGAAGTATCAAAAATGTGCGCGGAAAAGGACGGGAAAAAAGTTTTCAAAGTATTTTTATTTTCTCTTTGATCATTAATAAAACAATTTCTCTCTCTAAAAATCCCGCATTTTGAAATGACCGAGAAATGAAATCTTCATCAGAAAATTGCCACCGTAAATAAATATTTAATAGTGGGAAAAAGGAAAGATTAAGTTGTAAAAAAATGTAAAAGTATAGTGTGCGCGTAAAAGAAAGAAAAATATCAAAAATCTACAATAATCAAAAATAAAATATTTTATTTTTTATTTAAATTTAACTATTATTTTACCAGTATGTAGACGTTGATGTGCTTTTAAATGGCTTGATTTTGTGTAGACTTTCGTACAATCTTTAAATAAATAAAAGATTAAGAAGGAAAAAGTTTTTATTTTTATTAGTTAATTGCGCAACAATATTTAAATAAATTATTTTGGAAGAGTTGGAAAGATTCATGGGGAAGGAAAAAGGATTAAAAAAAGAGAAGAAAAGATTTACTTAAATAAATCCAAAAATATTTTATTTTCTTAAAACTTAATTTTTTGTTAAATTTATTACCCATTAATTTACCTATTTATTTAATTTCAATTAAATTTATTATTGCAAAAAACGATAATATTTAATATCCTTAAAAGTTTTTTTGAAAAATAATTTCTCTAAAAATATTAACAACAACAACTATATTTTTCTCAAAACAAGAGTTTAATATTTCACCCATTGCTTAAGAAAGAGGTACTGTAAAAGGGAAGAAAAAGAAAAAACTAACATATGTACATAAGTAGATTTTTAATATCCTTTTTTGTTTGTTTATTAATAGAAAAATAAACTTTTAAGTTGAAACTTTCAGATTTCCTTCCAGGTTTAGGGGCTTTAATTATTTTTACATGGACCAAAAGAGGATAGAGGCTAAAACTCTCACTTTTCAAAATTCAAGTCAGAGACCAGTTTTGATTCGAATTCTTTTTTAGACAATAAACTCTTTGAAAGATTAACTTTTGATTAAATATTTTTTTAAATTTTCTTTTAAATAAATTAATATTTTACTTGGAAAGCAGCATTTATGTACTCGTTTATGATTTAATTCTTGACGACTTTTTCGAGGCATTCGACGTGTTGATTTTGGATTAATTGAACTTGGGGGGCAAAATACTTTTGCAGAAATTTCTGGAGGTAATAAAGCTGCTAATGTTGAAGAGAAAGAATTGGTAGAGGAAGAGGAGGAGGAAAAGGGGGAAGAGGAAGAAGGAGAAGGATTTTGAATTTGTTTATTATTTCGTTTAGATTTTACAAAATTATTAACCACAAAGGAGGATGAAGAAGAAGCAGGAGAAGAATTGGAGGAAGTTGAAGAAGACAATTCCTTAAAAAGAATTTTTATTTAAAGAAATTATGGCCCTATCTGAATAAGAGGGCGGTTTGATTTTTCCCATCATTTTTTTCCTACCTTAATATATAAATAATGGTCAGTCTTTTCTTCCTCGTTCGATTCCACTCGTTTTACCTGTGGCATATTCAAATGAGAAGAGAGAACACACACATGGACAGACAAAACGGACAAAGTACACGGCCGTCCGTGTTTTGTCTGTCTGTGTCCGTCCGTGTTTTGTCTGTCTGTGTCCGTCCGTGTTTTGTCTTCTGTGTTCGTCCGTGTTTTTTCTGTTCGAGTCCGTCCGTGTTTTGTCTGTCTGTGTCCGTCCGTGTTTTGTCTTCTGTGTTCGTCCGTGTTTTTTCTGTTCGAGTCCGTCCGTGTTTTGTCTTCTGTGTTCGTCCGTGTTTTTTCTGTTCGAGTCCGTCCGTGTTTTGTCCGAGTCCGTTCGTGTTTTGTCTTCTGTGTTCGTCCGTGTTTTGTTGTCTGTGTTCGTCCGTGTTTTGTACGTCTTTCTTCGTCCGTGTTTTGTCTGTCCGAGTCCGTCCGTGGTCAGTCTTTTCTTCCTCTTTGAATACGTCCATGTTTTTTTGTCCTCTCATTTGAATATGCCACGGGTAAAACGAGTGGAATCGAACGAGGAAGAAAAGACTGACCATTATTTATATATTAAGGTAGGAAAAAAATGATGAAAAAAATCAAACCGCCCTCTTATTCAGATAGGGTCGAAATTATTTTTAATTTTTACTTTTTCAGACGACAGAGGAAGAAGAGGAGGGGAAGAATTTGTCGAGAAAATATTTGATGGAGGAGGGAAGCTGGATTGAAAGGGAGGAGGAACAATTAAATTTTCTTCTTCAATAAATTCTCTAAAATTTAGAATTATTTAATTCAATTAATTTCCAAAATTATTTACTTTTTTAAAGGAATAATTAAATTATTTTCCAATTGTTGGTTGTTGAAAACTATATTTTGTCCAAAATTTGGATTTTGAAGTAAATTATTGCCAAAATGTTGTGGGTGGGGGTGGTGGTGAATTCCTTCATTTTGTTTTGATTGTCCAAAATCAGAATTAAAAGAAGTTTGTTGTTGTTGGGTAAATAAAAGTTGTGGATATTGGGGGGAATTATTATTATTAGAGATTATTTGTTGTTGTTGTTGTGTATTCTAATAAAAAATAAATTAAATTATTAACAACAAAAATATTCAATTATTAACCTCTTAATTCTTAAGGTAATTTTCATTATTCTAATTTTCCCTATCACAAACCCAAAAGGAACAAGTAAATTAAAAGTCTTTAATGATTTTTTCTTCTAAATTTTCCTCATTAAAAATATGGAAAAACTTAAATTCTTGAAAAGAGAAGAGGGGGGGGGGGGAAAGAAAGGTATTTAAAACTACTTGATAATCAATTCCATAAAGATTTGTTGTTTGACATTCAATTATTGTTGGAGGACATAAATTTGTAAATAATTCTTTGGAGGAGGAGGAGGGAGGAGTTGAAGTAGAAGAAGTTGGGGATTTTGATGGGGAAATATTGTTGTAATATTGTTGGTGTTGATATGGCATTGAAATTGTTGTTGTTAAATTATTTTGTTGAGAAGAAGAAGAAAATGTTGAATTAAAATCTTTTTAAAAATTAAATTAAAAAAATATTTTTTATTTTAAATCGTTATCATTTTTTTCTTTTAAAATTTAATTCAATACCTTTTTTATAACACCTTTTCTCCTTACAAATTTGTAGATAAAAATGAATAAAAAAATAATTTTTATTTTCGCGGGACAGCTTTTTTTGTTTGTTTAATGACTGGCATTGCCCCAATAAAAATATATAAATTAAAAGAAAATTATTTATTTTTAATTCCTTTCCCGACCTTTTAAAAATAATTTCTTAATGTGAATCATCTTTAAAAATATATTAAAAGAAGATATTTAAAAGAAATTTTTTGGATTAAATTAAAAAAAAATTTTTAGATGGTTAATTGGAAGAACTTGAAAGGGAGGGGAGGGGAGAGGGGAGGTTTTGTAGGAGTATTTGGATTGAATTTAAATATATTCTTGACTAGTTTTTTTTGATTATTTTTAAACATTATTTAAAATAAAAAAACCTACAAAAAGAAGATTTTTCTAAAATAAATTCTTCTCCCCCTTCTTTTTCTTCCTTTTGATATTCAAATACGTCGTTAAAATAAAAAATAGAAGGCCAAAAATATCCAGATAATAAAGATTGGTCATTAAAAAAGAATTGTTGTTGGTGTTGTTGGTGTTCATCTAATTTTTGATAATAATTGTTGTAATATTGCTGCCATTCACGAAAATTATTTTGTTGGAAATTAAAAGAATTATTAAACGATGAATTTAAAGTTGTTAATTGTTGTTGCTGTTGTTCTATCATATTTTTAGCTGTTAAAAATAAAATAAAAATTGAAGTACTTTGAATTATCCTGCAGTATTTTATTTTTTCTTCTCCTTTCTTTAAAAAGTACAAATGGTTAAAAGTAACATGCTGTTAAAGGATAATAGCGATCTATGGCGACACGGACCAGGATCTGTTTGTTAGAAATTATAGCCGGTATTTTTCACGTGTATCAGAGCTTTGAGCGAATAGAGCTCTCATTTCCATTAAAATTAACTTATTGAAAATAGAATTGTCACACACAAACAACGTTGACGAAGGTCTAATTTCTGAAACTGATGATTCAGGACATAGACTCACTTCAATCTATGTGTACTTCTTGGAGGAAAGAAAAGGAAAGGAGAATAAAAATAAAATGGTGCAGAATAATGCGATGGTACCAAAATTGGCAGAAAGAATAATAAGGGGATTTTTCAATTGTTTTATTTAAAAAATTAAAAAAATAAAATAGAAAGTAATGAAAGAATGAATATATAATTTTGAAGAAAAAAGCAAGTAAAAGTATTTAATAATAATTTTTAAACATTCCCTCCCCCCGCCCACTCATTTATTTATTTTTCCTTTATAAACAATAAAAAATGTTTTGGTTTGTAGAAGAATAAAGGGAGGAGAAGGGGGGCGGGCGAAAGAACGGTATTTTATGTGAATGGATATAAGAAGAAAATAATGCGCGAAAATAATGAAAGGGATTTATAAATTATGAAAGAAAATCGAGATAAGAACAAAATTAAATGAACACAAAAATTACTAAAAAAGTATCTTTTACAAAAAAATGTTTTAATTTAAAAAAATAAGAACAAAAAACAAGACAAAAAAACTTATTAGCAATTTATCGTTATTTAAATATATTAACCAAACACGCGCACCTAAATATTAAATTACCTAAAAAATAATATTCTTCTTATTTTTTTAAATTAACGTTTATTATACTAAATAAAGAATTAAGAAAGAAATAAAGCTTTGGCTGGATCAATTTCTTGTTCAAATAAAACAATTATTATTATTATTGTTTATAGAAAAAATATTTTTTTAAGGAGAAAAAGCAGTAAAAAATATTTTTATGTATTTAATTGTGTTTAGGGTAAAATAAATAAATAAATATTTTTAGCAAATATATAAAAGTTTTCCTTTTTTAACTTTAATAATAAAAAGATTTTTTTGACAAAATAAAAATAATTTGGAATATATTTGGAAATTTAAATAATTTATTTTTTGGTGTAAAAAAATAAAAATATCTCCAAAGAAGCCCGCTCTTGCCTCAAACAATTTTAAAATTTATAGTAATTTTAGTAAGAAATTCCAAGCATTGATTCTGTGAAGAAAAATAAAATTGGAGAATAATAAAAATAAATTTGTGATATTCTGATTTGTCTTCACAAAAAAGGGGAACTAAAATTAAAAGTGGCAAGAGAGAAAAGAATATTTAAATATTTTAAATAAATGAGATTTTAATCAGGCATGTTCACGGCTTCAAATTTCAATATTAGGATAAAAATTCTGGACGATATCTATATCTAATCGCGGCACTTCTTTACCATACCCGTCCGCGGATATCCTCGGATATATCCAATTATTCTCAAAACGGTTTGAATAAAAAATTTTACTTACAATGTTGGCAATCTATTTTGGCAATATTTGGCAATCTTGGCAATGCTTTGGTCAAAAAATCTATATCTTGACAATACTGGGGGCGCTGTAAAATTTTTTTGCTTTGCAAGCGGAAAATATCTGAAGTAGGCAATTAACAATAACATTTTCGACTTTTGGGTTATACTTATTGGTTCTGTGTGCTTTAATTTAATGCCGCAGCAAAAAATTGATAAATTTGGAAGGCCAAAAAGCCAGAATTCTTCATTTTTAGGTCTTAAGTTGTGCTTTTTTAGCCTTATTTTAGGTGCTAAAAACCTCCAACATATTATAATGAATACTAATAATTTTTTATAAAAAATAAATTTAAAATAATTACATTTATTAATTTATTTAAATAGAAACATTTCTTATTAGCAAAAAAAATTTTTTTTCATTTCAGATCTGTTCCAACATTAAAAGAAATAATGGCAAAAATGCTTGTTATAATTAATTTAATTTTTATAAATTTAATTTTAAATCTAAAATAAGGCTTTCCATTTTCTACCAAGTTTATTTAATTAAATATTTATTTTTATAAAACTTTTTTTAAAAAACAAAAATTATTTTAATAAATTGTTTAAATTAGCTTAACTAAATATTAAATTTGTTGCCAAAAATTATTTTTATTTAAATATTAAATTATAAAACAAAAATAAATAATAAAATCTAAAAAAAGTTTTTAATTAAAATAAAAATAATCTTTGAATTTAAAAAAAAATAAAATAAAAAAATCATTTTTCTGCTCCCCTACAATCCAGGATTAACACCAAACAAACACACCACAAAAAATTTCTTCTACAAAAGTGGCAAAAGCCTTTTTTTCTTCTTTTTTCTTATCAATTGGTCGTTGAATTAGTCACTGATTAAACATTTTTAATTTGTCTAAATGTGTCATACTTTCATAAAATAAAACACAAAAAAAATAATTTTAGAAATTATTTTTAAAAATTACTATTACAACAAAACACACAATTTAGAACCCAATTACATTTAATTATAGAAGTTTGTGAAATGTCAAAAATTATTTTGCAAAAATATACATATATAAAATAGA
The DNA here is from genome assembly GCA_963681835.1 of Meloidogyne enterolobii. Taxonomy (NCBI): domain Eukaryota; kingdom Metazoa; phylum Nematoda; class Chromadorea; order Rhabditida; family Meloidogynidae; genus Meloidogyne; species Meloidogyne enterolobii. Next base: position 683,002 of record CAVMJV010000023.1, read on the forward strand.
AATGAAATATTAAAGCCGTTTAGAGAAAAAGAAATAACTTTTTTGAATTTTTAAATATTAAATTATATAAATCCTTAAAATGCAAAATTCTGAAAAAAACTTTTTTTAAGCAGAATAGTAATTCAAAATAATATTTTCTAAAAACAGCTTTTTCTACCCATTATTAAATAATAAACTATTCTTTGATGTCAAATCAAGTCAATTTTCATCCCTTCATTTCCCCCAAACATTTAGCGACTATGGCCTCCTTTCCTTCCCTCTATTTCGCCTATCAAAAGGATTAATTATGTACAAATGAATGATAAAGGTTGATTGAAATGTGACAATAAGCGACTGGGTGAGCGACAATTCGATGCTTAACTCAATAAATTCGGACCTCTATATGGGAAGGAAGGAGAGGCATGGTCGAAAAACGATCAAAGAAATGAAGAGAAGAAAAAATATAAACAATATAATTACCCAAAAAATTTCTTTTATTTAATTTGTACCCAATAATGGCTCATTTTCTCGTCTATGTTCCCTTGCACTTTCTTTGCTTAACCAAATCAGCTTTAAATCGTGGAGGAATCTTCTCATAAGGCATAAAACAGAGAAAATATTCTATTTAAATTTTTGAAATAAATAAATTAATTAAAAAAATATTTACCATTAAAACAAAAAGGTAGAAAACCCAATTCCAACCAAAATTATTTTGTATCAACGGAATAAATAATTGTCCAAAAGCTGAACCAGCCGAACCCGTTCCATCAATTAAACCAGTCACGGTAGACATTGCCTAATGTATTTTAAAATTAGCTTTTGACAAAACAAAAATTTACTTCAGCATTTCCAGCAAGAGATGATTGAGAACCAAGATCAACAGATATTGTACTAACAATTAAATTATAAGGCCCAGAAATAGTAAAACCAAGTAAAGACATTCCAATAATATGAAAGAATGTGTTTGGACCTAGACTAGCATATAAGAAGAGTAATGGAACAGAACAGATTAACATAAAAACCAAAACAGGACTTCTATGTTTAAGTCGATCCTTAAAAAATAAATTATTTGATTCAAATGATTTAATTAATAAAAACTTTGAAAAAGGCAAATAGAAAATTTAATGTTTAAAAAAGGTGTGTCGAAAAGTCGTGTGGGTACTTTAATGAGAATAAATTTGTTTCTTTTCCTTTCTGCTTCATAAAGTCCGATTTATTCTGGTAAAGCTTGAAAAGTACCAACTATTGTACTAAATCTAGACATAGTCTTAAAAATGTTGACTTGCCTATCACATAAATTTCCAATTTTCCTTATTAATTTTGGCAAAATAAAGGATCTTCTTCCCTATAAAGATTCTCGAATAAAACGACAGACTTCCGAATGAAAAAAGAACCATAAACTTTTCTTCCATCCGATTTAAAACACTTATTGTTTACAGTTAAAAAATAAAAAAACAAACAGAAGCCATTCCACCAAGTATAGAACCAAAAATTCCTCCAATATCATACCAAATAGAAAGTTGATTTGCTTCTGCTTCATTCCATTGATATTTAAAAGTCAAATAAAACGGAAGCCAGAAAAAGAAGGCATAATTAACAAATTTAAGACAAGCATTACAAAGACAATACTTTAAAAAATATTTATTCTAAAAATAAACAAAATATAAACCGGAAGAACACTGGGAAGAAAAATTGCTTCGCACATTCTGATAGGTCTAGGTGTTGACGTTCTTGGACTAAAAAGGAAAAATGTTATGCGCATAAAAATTAAAAGAAATATAACTAACTAGAATTTATTATTTATTTTTCTTTATAGTTCAAGCCAGGCCCGTAGCCAGGGGGGGGTAGGGGGGGGGGGAATTCCCCCCCCCCCCCGAAATGGGAAAAAGGGAAAAATTTGGGGAAGGGCTGGGGCAAAAAAAGTGAATTTTTTTGACCTACGGCCTTCGAAATTTTCAGAATTTTCGGCTGCGGCGCTAAAAATGGAAGAAATCTGGCTTCTTGAGGTCCAAAATTCAAAAAATTTTTGCCTGCGGCGCTGAAAATCAAAATTTTGGCGCCTGCGGCGCCGAAAAAGTGAATTTTTTTGGCCTACAGCCTTCTAAAATTCTCAAAATTTTCGCCTGCGGCGCTGAAAATAAAAATTTTTGTCGCCTTCGGCGCCAAAAATTTGGCGCAAAAAATTTTTTCCCCCCTTGGCCCCCCCCCCGAAAAAAAATCCTGGCTACGGGCCTGGTTCAAGCAAATTAATAATAAAATAAAATACACCTAAATAGATGGTAAAACAAACCTCATAAGTTCAGCAGTTTCTTCATCAGATTCGACAGAATGTATTCCATTAGATATTACAGTCCTTCGCTCAGTTGGCATTTCAACAGTCAAAGGATTTTGTACCAATTGAGGTTTTGGCTTAACGAAAACTAACATCACAATTGCTCCAATTAAAATAATTAAAGAATTGAAGACAAATGTGGACTTAAAGAAAAAAAAAGTTTTAAAAAGAAATTTTTAAAAAACCTGATAACCCATTGGAAGGGTAAAAGAGGCAATAATTGCACCAACAATATTTCCAACTGGTTGACAGGCTGACCAAAGTCCCATAACTGCTCCCCTATTTGTTTGGGGAAACCAGTTTGCCTATAAAATTTGAATTTAATTCTTAAATTTAAAATTATTTAACCATAATTGTAACTTCATTAGGCCAACCACAAGCTTGAACTATACCAAATAATGACCAAGTAAAAAGGTACCAAGGCAGTGAATACCAAGCAAGCCAATAAGGAAGTGAACCAAAAGCAGTTAACTGAAAAAATTGAAGTAATTTATTTATAAAATATTTATACAAAAATTAAGTATAAACCGTCAATGCAGATCCAACCATTCCAAAAACAACAACACAAAGAGGATTCATTCGATCTCCTAGCCATCCCCAAAATACAAGCGAAATAGCATAGAAAAACATAAAGAGAGCATCAAGAGAACCAAGAAAATTCTGTGCGGAAGATAAATCATTAAAAAGTGGTTGATGGTGAGTAATCGTTGAATTTGCAATCCAATCCTCAGAAATTGAAGCTTTAACACCGCTTAAGGCTTTTCGAGAAGAATGATATAAAGCATAACTGGAAAATAATTAATGAAAAAATGGGGAAATTTTTAAAAGTAATTTTTTAAAGAAAAAACTATTGAATCACAACCACATAAAATGTAAAAGTCTAGGAATTATCAAAGTTAGATTTAAAAAACATTAAAAACTCAATACTTAAACCCAAAATTTGCAAGAAAAGATAATTGCTATCAAATTAAAAATTAAGTCGGTTAAACTGAAAAACCTTCAAATTGTTAAATAACCAAACCTGGAAAAAGTCAAAACAAAAACAATTAAATGATCCTTCCGCACATAAATCATTAGGTCTTCTGAAAAATTATATGTATGTGAAAGCTATTAATAAAATTTTAAATATGTAAATGTAATAATTCAAAAATAGAGAAAATTGTTGGAAATGCACAACAAATAAACGTGGATTTTATCTAAAAATGTTATTGATAAAGAAAAACGATCAATTGTAGATATTTAGTAAATACCGGTGATGAACTTGACGCATTTGAAAAAAGGCGAGGGATTTATAGGGATAACGGCGGATTTGTTTGTATCAGGCGATATAGAATTAATGAGGATATCGGTGACTTAAAGGGCATATCGAGGGATTAACAGATTTGGAAGGATTAAGGTGGATATCAGGACTCAACAGGGCGAACTCATCGTGTGGACTCAACTGTACTGCTTGGTTACCGTAGTTTTATTGGTTGAAATGTCAATTTCGAAATACACAAAATATTTTTTCTGAAAAACAAAATTTTGTAATTCGGAGTTTCTTATCCATTTAATTATTTTTAAGTTAGTTTAAATTTCTGAGATAAGTGTCCACTTATATTTATATATTTTTTCATTATAACACTTTTCAGCGACCTTATACTAACCCCTAATCTAGCTAACAAATATTGTTTTACCATAAAAATGTTGACTAACACAGAATATGCTCAAATGATGGAAAATTTGGTAATTTCGACAACAAGTTCACCACCTTCATTTCCGATTGACAATTTATTGCCGACTTGTGGTTTGGACAGCGGAACTATTCGAGTTTTGGACTTTTCTAGTCCGAATCGTTTTATGATGATTCGTGACGAAGAGATTATAAAACTTGCAAAAAATGGCATCAATACTAAGTTAATACAACATCAATTGCATCACCATGGTGAGCTACGACAACGTCTTTATGATTTGTTCACTGAACCAGCTAAGGGAAAGGAATATCTTTTGCGAATGGCTACTGACAATAATGGGAATTTCCTCATTCAAGTGAATTTTCGATAATTTTACAAATTTTACTTCAAATTTATAGGAACTTTTGGCAAGTGAAAACCGAACCTCAAGCCTGCTTATTCGTGGTCTCGAGGAGATTGCTTCGACTTTGGCATTAAATCGTTATGGTTGCCGAGTTCTACAAAAACTTGTTCAAACCTTGCCGCCACATTCTGTTGAAGATTTAATGAATGTTAGATTTGCTGGAATTGAATTTCAATTGATTACCGATCAAAACGGTCAGTTTGTTTTTTATTGCTTTAGACATTCTTGATGTGTCTTATAGGGTTATAAGTCCCAAAAATTTTCTTATGCTTTAAAAATTCAGGTAATCATATCGTTCAATATATTGTTAACAATCTCGAACCACAAGTCTACCAAAAATTCATTGAATCTTTAAATAAGTCTGTTGGTCTTAAACAAGTTGTTGAGAACAAATATGGTTGTCGTGTGTTGCAATGCGCGCTAGAAAAGGTTATTCTGATTTGCCATCAAAACAATGGACAGCAACGGGATGCTACCACCAAGAGGTTTAATTTCAAGAGTTTTCAAAAATCATCTTTAATTTTCGGTGAGAAGGCTTTTCGAAAGCATTGATTTAACAATAAGACTAATTTCATTTAGAAACGTGTTTCTAGATATCAGGAACAATTAGCTTTCGTATACTCAATGGGAAAATTTACCCTTTGGCTAATAGTTGGGAATTGTTATAAGCTCATTCAGAAATTTTATGTTAGCATTTTTCCACTTCTGATTTTACAGTATTTTGGGGAAATAATTAGTTTTTTTTCGTTTTTAGTGCTGCTTATGAAATACTTCATTTAATGATTTCGACTGTTTTGCAACATGCTCGCTCATTGGCTGAACAAGAATTTGGAAATTATATTGTCCAGGCTATTCTTAAAGATGACTTTTTGGCGAGACAGCGCTCTTATATAATCAAACACCATTTTATGTAAAATAATTTGATTAAAGAATTCTTTTAAAAAAATTTAGGTCTAATATTTTGGAACTGTCACAAGGAAAGTACTCTTCTCATGTTATTGAGGTAGCTATTTCACATGCAGATGAAAAGTCTCTTGAGGCTATATTTTTTGAAGTGTTTGGAAGCTATGACACTGACAAGTTTGATTATTTTTTTAAATTGATATATTTAAAATTTTTAGACGCGGTCAAAATGCTCTTCATATTATGCTTTTCCATCAGGTACAGATATTTTAAATAAATTCTCAGTTTTTATTTAGTATGGAAATTATGTCGTTCAACGAATGCTTGAAGTAGCGATTCAAGTACGGTTGGGACAACGCCGTGGAAATCAGCAATGGTTTGACAAAATTGTGACTTATGCTTACAGTGTTGGTCGACAGCTTTCACGTTATTGTGAGTAATTGCGAAGAAAAATTTCTAAATTGGAAATAGTCTTCCCCCCTTTTTATTAAATACCTTTAGGAGTATTCTTATTCCCTTTCTAAAAAAACGAGACTATATTATCACAAGTCTTTTAATAAATTATTTTTAAGCATCTGGCAAGAAGGTTCTTGAAACAATCAAAATGACTCTGGCACATTTGGCGCCTCCTCTTTTGCAAGTTCAAATGCCGCAACCATTACCTCAATACTAAATATAATTAATATAGAGAATATTTCTTTACCAATTTTCATTTTTTAAATTATGAATTCCTGCCTATTAACCTAAAAGAAATACAATATACTATTTTTGATGTTATATATCCACACGGGGCAAAAAATATTTAGATTAATTTTATATTAAAATTTTTTGCCCCATTTTGTTATTATTGCTTGTTATTCTCTCAGACAATATGCTCAATGAACATATTAAAATTGTTTTAGTTATTATAAAATTAATTATACCCTGTACTTTTTGATCTTTATTGATGGTATTACAAGGTTTTATCGGTAATACTTTGGATGAGACCCCCCACCCCATCTTTCTCCGGTTTCCTTGTCCACTTTGACCTTACTATATGCTTGAGTTAAATATTATTTGAAAGGGCACTTCAAGCTGGGTCGAATGATACCAAGATCGGCTGGATTTGGTGATCCTGAACAAAATTAAGGATGTAAAGAGAAAAAAAGGGGGGAGGGTATCTCATCCAAAGCATTACCGCTTTATCATTTGTTTTTTACAATTCAAAATATTTAAAATCAAAATAAATCAACAAATTATTTTATATATTTTTCCATGAATTTTCTATGAAATTCAGAACGTATAGCATCATTAATAAAAGATGGAGTCTTTTTACGTTCATCAATTCCACGTGCACAATTTTTGAAGACGACATCATCATCCCACCGACGTTTAACTTTAAAGTCAGTATTTTGAGTTAAAAGAGGATTTCCATGTAAAATGTTTTCTTGACGAATTTTCTCCTGAAAAAAGTAATTTCTAACGATTGAGCATTGCTTGGATACACTTTTAAAACCTTAAATAGCTTGGTTGGGTTTTCTTAGTTACGAGTCGTCCCGAGATTAGTGAATTAAATTAAAAGTGAAAGCCTAGGATTGCCTTAATCTCAAACACATTAAAATTGTTTTATCATCTCTAGATTCTCCTGGAGTTCACGTAAATAACACTTGCGTGTCAGCCCAAAAAATCGTTAGGGGTAATGCCCAAACGTTAAAAATATCAGAAAAGTTGAATAATATTATTGATTTATATATACCTGTTCTTCTGCTTCTTTAGATTCTCTTGCAGCTTTCTCAGCAGCCCTCTCCTTTCTAATTCTTTCTAACTCAGCCATTAATTCAGCTTCATCATCAGAATCATCATCTAAATCACTATCTTCTAAAACATCATCCTGTGGGAAATCTGCATCCAAATTTTGAGGATCATCTAATCTTAATTACAAAAGTATTAAAAAAAATTTTTTTCAAAATTAAACTTTGGTCGTTTCGAAATACTGCTAGATCCTGAAGTAGTTCTAGATTCACGGGAATGACGATCTTTTGAAGTTAATTGCTCTTTTTCTTCAACATCACGACGAAGATCCTAAATATTTGAAATGGATGGAAACTAAGTAATTCCTTAAAAAACCTTTGTATTAATTTCATCAGGATGTGCTTGGCCTTTTTGGCGATATTTTAAAGTCATATGAGACGGCATATCTCTACTAGAATATTGCTGAGATAATTTTGCCAAATCCCCTTCATTTCTTCCTGTGCCACCTTTTGCGGGATCGAAAGTTGGACGGTGAGCAGTTGTCATGTTTTAATTAAATTTTTTTTTCTAAAATACAAAATAAATTTAAAATAAAAATCAAAAATAAAGAAAAAATTGTATTAATTTGTAAATTGTAAAAAAATTAGTAAAAAGTTGTCATCTTGCCAAAATGAGCATTTCGCCACTCTAGCAAATAAAACCAAAGTAAGCGAGAAGTATCCAAAAATCTATGAGTTTATTAATTTAAAGGGATGTAGTTCTAGGACAGACTCTAAAAGGTTATTTGTTAGAAGAGCTTCGTTAAATCTAATATCTTTACCTCAATTTTTTCTCATGAATGCATGAGCATACTTTTACCTTCACACTTAATTTTACCTGTTATTCTTTACATATGTTTTTAATTTTTTTGATATACGTATTTTCTCCCCCTTTTTTTATCCTATCACTATAGAGTATATATTGATGAAGGATTTAATGCTTTCAATTATCCTCTCTTCCTTTTCATCACTTCTTTTTTTCATACAAACATACACTTTATATTAATAGTGATATATAAAGGTATTATGTAAAAGGGTACATGTATGCAGATAAGTAGAAGAAGAAAAAGAGAAAACTAACAAGAAAGACGTGCATCAAGAAGATTTTAACTAGGGAAAATTTTGGGTGCTGATTATGAATTTAAGGTGGCTATCATGCCATTATTTTAACTAGCAATATGCCGATCTTTATTTAAAATTTAAAAAAATTAGAAAAATTTATTCTTGGGAGATATTTACAAATCATCTAACTTAATATTTTCTGTTTTATTTAATTTTCACGTTTAGCTAAGGCACGATAGTTTAAATCTGCAAAAAATATTATTTTCTATTTTATCTATTTCAAATGTCTACAACGGCAGGAGGGGATGGTAAACCAACTACTCACACAATTCCACCACCTAAAACATCTGGAGCAGCAACTGGCGGGCAACAATTAAGCGCATCTGCAAATCAATTTGTGGATAAGATTGACCCTTTTTCTAAGCGTGGAAATTCGAGACGTAGAAGGAGACTTGTTGGAAGCAGTCGGTATCATACTGACAATGAACCTGATTTGGTCCAGCTTCCGTTGATTAAAGGTTCTACTGAACTTTGGAAAAATTAACTTTTAATTCTTTAGATGCATCGCAAGCAGAACAAACAAATTTGGCGATTCAAAAGCTTCAACAATGTCAGAAGATTTTTGATTTTTATGATCCTGTTTCACAGCTAAAGAGCAAAGAGGTAATTTTCTTATGGGTAAAATGATAATTATGGGCACTCTTTTCAAATTTATGGGTTTATTTTTCCTTTATGATAAAGTATCATTGTTTGGGATCCTTTCCTTTTACTCTTCCTTAGTCTAGTACCTGATGACATTAACCATTTTGTTATGCTAGTTTCCTTCCAATTAAAATTTTTAAAATTTAGATTAAACGAGCTGCTCTAAACGAATTAATTGACTATACAACTGCCACTAAAAATGCTGTTTGTGAGCCGCTTTATCCTGAGATTATTCGGATGGTTTCAAGAAATATCTTTCGTGTTCTGCCACCTAGTGACAATTCAGAATTTGATCCAGAAGAGGATGAACCCACTTTAGAAGTTTCTTGGCCGCATCTTCAGGTATTTTATATATTTTTTCTATTATTTTTATCATGTCTTTGGACATCTTATCAACAAAATGTAAAATTTCTTTATTAAAAATAGCTTGTCTACGAACTATTTTTGCGATTTCTCGAGTCTCCTGATTTTCAAGCAACACTTGGTAAAAAATATATCGACCAGCGTTTTGTGCTTCAACTTCTTGAACTTTTTGATTCTGAGGATCCTCGTGAGCGTGACTTTCTCAAAACAATTTTACATCGTATTTATGGGAAATTTCTTGGACTTCGTGCTTTTATTCGAAAACAAATCAATTATATGTTTTTGTCTTTCGTGTTTGAAACAGAATCGTTTAACGGTGTTAGTGAGATGCTGGAAATTCTTGGGAGGTTTAAAAAAATTTTTTTTTGAATTTTTAAATAATTTTTTAGTATTATTAATGGATTTGCTTTACCGCTAAAGCAGGAACACAAAATATTTTTGGTCAAAGTTTTACTTCCATTACATAAGCCTCGGTGTTTGAGTCTGTATCATGCACAGGTTTTTTATAAAAAGAATTTTTAAAATTATTTTTAGTTGGCTTATTGTGTTGTGCAATTTATAGAAAAAGATTCTACTTTAACTCCTCAAGTGTTCGACGCATTGCTCAAATTCTGGCCTAAAACATGTAGTTCTAAAGAGGTTTTTAATTAATTATTAGGGGCTATTTAATTAGCGCCTACATTTTCTTCGATGTTGTCCTTTTAGATTTAGCCATTTCGGAGCCAATTTTTGATATTTGCGTGTAAATTTTAAGAATTTATTTTTAGCTCCTGTCTACACAAATTCGGTTAAATAACTTTCTAAATGCTGTCGCTTTCCCCTTTTTGTTTTTCCACTTACCCATACTCACAAGCACTGCTTTCTAAAATCCTTAATCATTATGTGTCACCTTTTGTAATTCTGACATGAATAAGAAGTAGGAAAAGAAATTGTGGGCGGTAATCATAGCCATATTACCAAATATTTTAAAGGTTATGTTTCTTGGAGAGGTTGAAGAAATTTTGGACATTATAGAGCCTGAACAATTTAAGAAAATTATCGACCCGCTTTTTAGACAACTGGCTAAATGCGTATCAAGTCCTCATTTTCAGGTTTGAAAGTCTTAAGGTTGTTTAAAGTATTTTTTAGGTTGCCGAAAGAGCGCTTTACTTTTGGAATAATGAATATATTCTCTCATTAATTGAAGATTGTAGTATTCATGTCATGCCAATCATGTTCCCTGCACTTTATCGTATTAGTAAGGAACATTGGAATCAAACAATTGTAGCTCTAGTATATAATGTTCTTAAAACATTTATGGAAATGAATGGAAAATTATTTGATGAACTTACGGCTAATTACAAACTTGAAAGACAAAAGTATTTTTTAGTAGTTAAAATTTATTCTTTTTTTTAATTTTTAGAGAAAAGAAACGTGAAAAAGATCGTGAAGAACTTTGGAAGCGAATGGATTCAATGGACATAAATTCAATATTGGCTCAAATTGAACAAGGAAAGAATGTTCCAGAGCCAAAAATTCTCGAGAAAACGTCTTTGACACTTTTTATTGAAAAAGCTCCAAATTCAATTGTTCCTCCGCCGCCTGCTGCTGGGGGGAATGGTCAAGAGGCTAAAAGTGGACAACAGGTGAGCGGAACAAGAGAGAATCGAACATCACAGTCACAAAATCCAGAAGGAGGGAACGAAACGGTAGTTGCTTCAACAGGCGAAAATTTGGCTGCAAATTCACAAACAGTTTCTAGTGGAAAGAAGTCTTGATTCAAAGTTTGGAATTGTCAATAATTTGAATCTAACAAAAAATTTTAGCAACAAGAGTAAAAAAAGACTTAAAATTTTTCCTGCTTTGGATCAGCTTGTTTTCATTTCAATGGGTGAGGGGCAAAACACAGTCCGGATTTTAGAATAAAACATACCTTCCACATAGTTATTCTTTGTTAGTCCCCCCAAATATCCCTAAAATTTTTATTTTAAAATTTATTTTGTAACTAAAACGGACATGTTTTGTCTCGACACGCCTTTCAATAGTGTGTAATCAATATATAAAATTAATTAGGGATTGGACGAAAAAATATCTTAAAGTTTAATTTGTTCATTTTTATATTAACGAGTACTTCAATCCTTAGGTAAAATAAATTCCTTCTTCCTGCCGCTGCTCCTCTTTTTTTATTTTTTTCTACCCAGCCTGCCAGGCCAGCACATATTAAGAATATTTAACAATATAATATTACCAACCCTCTTAAATATTTTGTTCTGCTGTTCCTGTGCCCCTCCCTCACCTTACCAAATATATAATAGGAATGATAATGTTCTCTCTCTCTTTGATTTCCCGAAGACTTGAAATATATTTTTGTTTTTTACTGCATGTCCACCACAAACTCATTACTCCAGACTTTGTCAAATATTGTCTAAATAAATTTTTTAAATATTGATTTTATTGTTTTGTTAATTTTTAAGTAAGGGAAATCTCATTTATAAAAAGGGATAGGAATCTTAGATTTTAAAGTGTACGAAACCAAAATAGTGCCCTTTAGAGGGGGGGTTGAAAAATACCGGCAGTACTATTTGAGGAAAGAGGCTATCAAGCCTTACACGACAGCGAATATCTTCTCCAAAAAGGAAAATACAGTTTTATCAATTTTAAAAGGAAAGTGTTTTTTTAATTTTGCCAGATTCTAATTGATATAATAATAATCTTTATTCAACACTTGGAATATAAGGAATTTACTAATTTAATATATTCGAAGTATTTTTTTTATTTTTACTTGAAATACAATTAGATACAAATTTGTAGAAAAATCAAACCAGTGTTAAAAAGAAAAAAATGTTTAAAAGTTCAGTGAAAACGCCCCCATAATTAAATTTAAAACCCTCTATAAATGACAATGAACTTCAAAACTTAAAAGAGATAAAATAAAAATTATGTTTCCTTTTCCCCCTCTTCCTTAACATTATTAATACCAATACTGGCTGGTTGTTGGCCTGTATTGATAATTGGTTCAGTATTGGTAATACTCTTATTAATAGAAGTATTACTATTTAGTAAAACAACATCATCGTCATCATCTAATATACTATCGTCATAATCTTGTTTAATTTGGGATGATGGATGCTTCTTGTTTGCAGCAATTTTCTCCAAGTGTTCAATTTTCTTTGAGAAATTTTCGACCTCGGAGTTGTGAAATTTTCTTATTGAATCAAGTAAAAGTCGAAGATCAGTCTGAAAAAGAAAAATATTTAAAATAAGGAAATTAAATATGTTAAAAAGAGGAAATCTGAAAACAAAAGGATCCGATTAGAGGGGAATTCGGGACAATTCCTTCTCCCGACTAAATAGGAAAAAGTGTCCCCCTATTTGATCTAAATTAATTATTCCCCCCATTACTTCAATTCATTATATGCTCTTATTAAATTATACAAAACAATTTTAAAAAAAGTTAAGATAAAATTAAAAATAAGTAAAACAAAAGGAAGATTTCTTTTAAAAAAGCGAAAAATACTCTTGGGAATTAAAAAAATATTTTAAAGAAATACAGACAATCTGCTTGAAAAAAGCGTCTCAAACATTAAAATATTTTTACGTTTTTATTTCCAAGTTTATTTTTCCCGTTTTTTAATATGTTGTTCTCTCAACTAAACAAACAATTATTTACACAAAGATTAGTCAGCAAAAAAAGAAATTTTTGGAGAGAAAATAGGCCCTTTTTTAAACAAAACGTATTTTTTAAATACAAAACTTGATTTGTTTGATTTTTATATGGCAATATTGTAGGTATTTTTATGACAATAAATAAAAATAATCAAATATATTCTCTCTTCCCTCTTACATTTACAAACCTCAAAAATTATTTTTTTTAAATAAAAATATTTTCTTTAAAAAATGCAAAATAATAACAAAATAATTATTGCTATTTTAATTTTATTTTCATTAAATTATGTAAATTCACAACAAGCTTATTGTTGGGATTTAAATCCTTGTATTGAATTTAATTGCCCGCAAATTGGACCGAGGTACTTAAAAATTAGAATTATTTTGTGTTTATTTAAAATATATAGATTATGTCCACCCGAAAATGTGTTAATTTATTATGATTGTTGCCCAACTGATGGATGTTGCCCATTCATTAAATGGCCAAATTTGTATGTTTAATTAAAATCTTGTTAAAGTGACCGTTCCTAAACATTAAAAACGGGGCTTATTGTTAGCATTTGGGGATTCTTCTAAAATCTCAAAAATATAAAAAAGGGGGGCAAAAAGTCGAAAATAAATTACTAAAATAGTCATCTTTTAACACTCAATTATTCAAATAATAAAAACATTTTCACAACAATTAATTATTTTTTAATTTAAAAAACCAGATTATTTCTAATTTTTATAATTATTCTCTTAATTGCTGGATGTATTTGTTGTGGATTCTTTTTATTAACCGATGCCAGACAAAAAGTATTTCACAGAAAACAAAGAGAAGAAATAAATAATCAAAGAATTAAAAGAGAAACAGGAAAATATATTAATGGATTTAATCACAAAAATCATTCAACAACTATTGTTTAAATATTTAAATTAAGATTTTAATTTTTTACAGGAAATTTTAAAAATATTTATTTTTTCCAAGATTGGGGGGAGGGAGGAGTAGAGGAGTGTAGATATTGATAGTACATACATATTAATATATTTTAATTCATAAATAGATGAATAAAAATTAATAGGAAAAGGAAATTTTTTAGTACAAATATTGCCCCGGTTTTCGAAAAAGAATAAAAATTGTAAAAAAAACTTACAGAATGTCTATCCACGTTATCCTTTTCTGCTTTCGAAATCCCCATAACCATTGGTTGTTGTTGCTGTTGTTGTCTAATTTTTGCTATTTCCGTTTCGTGTTTTGCCCGAATGTCAGCAATTATTTTTTGCCAATTTTCAGCATTTTGTTTTTGCCTTTCTTCCATTTCTGTTTTTTCTTTAATCCAAATACGCTCCCTCATTTCAAACATATTAATTCTTGTTGCATAATTTCTATAAAAAATTAATTTTATTTAAATAAAATATTTCAAAAAGATATTTTACCCCTAAAATTTATTTTCCTTTTAATTAGTCCAAAAAAATCATTTTAAAAAACATTTTACAGTAAATATAATTTAATGTAAAATTTCACATTTTCCCCTAAAAATTAAACAAAAAACCTATTCTTTTCATTTATTGCATCAAAATTTGCCTCCATTTCTTCATAACGAGGTTTAATTCGTTTTAATTCATCTTCATAAATTGTAGCTCTTAAAAAATTAGAAAAATTTTAATTTTATTTAAAAAATCAAAAAAAAACTTTTCTCGAAATTCTTTGGATCCATCAAGTAAATCAACACATTTTTTAGAAAGTGTAGAATTCCTTTCATTTAAAAAAGTCACTTGTTCACTTAACATTCTCGAATTATTTTCTGAAGCATCCAATTTTGTTTTTAATTCATCTCTTTCAGAAACTAGAGCAACTTTTTCTTGTTGAAGTGTTTCTACTCCAATTTCTAATGTTTTCATTACCTAAAAGAAAAATAAAAGTTAAAATTTGAAAACAATCAGAAATTCAAGGTAATGATAAATCTGACAAACACGGCAACAGATTTAATAAAAAGGCTTAAAAACAGAGATTTACATCTCCGTGGGCCCCTATCCTAAATTTATGTTTCTAATAAAAATGTCAGATAGAAAAATCAAGCAAAATTACCCCCCCCCCTCCCTCTGCCCAACAAACCTCAACAATTTCAGCATTCCTTTTAACGACAGCATTATATTCCCTTTGTAACGTCAAAAGTCTACTTTCCGCATAAGATTTAGCAGTATTTGTGTTTGAAAGTTCAGTCTCCAAACGAATTACTTGAGATTGAGCAGCAGCAAGTTGTAAACTTAAAGACTCATTTCGAGATTCAAAACCCAACGAAGATGAAGAATTTGGTTTTTGGGTAGAAGTAGAATTGCTTCCTCCATGTAAATAATTTAAATTTGTTGAATGTCTAAAAAAGAAAAAAAAAGTAATTTTTCTTCATTTCCATTTATTTTATTCTAATTAAGGCAAGGGCAAAAAGGAACACTCGGTTATATCAAAAAAAAATCAAAAATTTAACGATGACTGACTCACATGACAAATTGAAAACTTCAAGTTATTCGTATTTTGTCGCCTTGTTTATATTCACAAGAAAACAAATATTTTTTTGAAATTTCTGACATTTACTTTAGCTAATCGAAATAGAGGAAAGAAAAAATTAGGGGCTGAACGATACTTGCCAAAAATTTTATTAAAATTTATTTATATAAAAATTACCTTGATTCTTCTTTTCCGTCTTTTTTACTACTTTTGTGGTATTTTGAAGGAATTGGAATTTTTCTTACATCATCATATCTTCTCCCATTACTAATTGATGAAGACCCTTGATAGCTCATTTAATTAAAAGAAAGATTTAAATTTAAATGTAAAATCTGAAAAATAAAAAATCAAAAGAAATGAAATCAAAGATTTAAATAAAATTTGGCGTCGGCGAGACTTTTGTGTAAGATCACGCCGAACCGCGCCACGCCGAATTGATGGCGCCCAAACGTGGCGCACCCTTTTGTGGTGCTCCTCAGAAAAAAGATTTTCCGAGTCCGAAACGTTAAGATTTTTAACCTACTTTATTAAATAAATGTGTCAATATATTTTTTCTTTTTCAGTCAATATTCGAACAAATTATGGGTAGCAATTCGAATTATACGCCGCTTGGACAAATTAGAAGATGGCCAAAAAACGAAGAGGAGACTTTAGGTCAACAAAGTACTTCTGCTGGATTGTTAGCCCCAATTCCTGGAGAACAAATTGGTTTTTGTTTTATTTTTATTTTACTCAAAATCTTTTTTTTAAAGGTATTCAAGGAGAGATTTTGGTCCGTGCTCAATTAGCTACGGGTGCCTGTACAAAATGTGGGTATGTTGGCCATTTGCCTTTTCAATGCCGTAATTTTATCCAAATAAAGCCAAACCAAAAGACGGAAATTGATATTTCTTCAACAAGTTCAGAGGAATACACAACACCTTTGAAATCAAAAGAAGGTATATTTTTTAAAAGAAATTATTTTGGACATTTTTAAAATTTAAGACAAGAAAAAGCTCAAAAAAATGAAAAAACGTCAAAAGAAGGAAATGAAAAAATTAGAGAAGAAAATTAAAAAAGAAAATAAAAAGAAATATAGAAAGAGGAAACATTCCTCCTCTTCTTCTTCAGATACTAGCAGTAATTCAACAAGTTCAGAAAAAAGTAGAAAGAGACACAAGAAAAAATCAAAGAAAAAGAAATATTTGTAAAAGTTTGTTTAAATTTATTTTTTTATAAAGAAAATTTTTGGAAGATTTTCAGAAAATTAGATAATAAATCTAATAAAAGATTTGAGTTTAGCATATTTGGAAGACTAGAAAAGACCTATGTATAATTTATTTACAAAAAGTTTAAATAATTTTTTTGAAATATTTAAATGTTTGTTAAATAATAGTAAGAAATTACTAATTTAAAATAAAAACTTCACAAAAATTTAATAAAATGGCAATATTTATTTGAATAACAATCATAACAAATTAAACCGAAAGAATCACCAAAGAAATTTTTTTCAATTTATTCAAAACAATCAACTCTTTAACGACTAAACAAAATATTTTGGTCAAAACTACTTCGAGCAGAAACTCCTCGGCCGCGTCCCTACAAAAAAATTAAAATTTATTTTGATTTTTATAACTTCGCATCCTTCCCCCTCAAAAGTTAAATAATAACCGACTTTTTCCTTCCTAAATCTTACTCCATTCCCTAGGACATCCTCAAATAAGGATGTTATTCATTCAGAAACCCTTTTTTAAACATGAAAATTCGAATCATAAAATTCAAAATTACATAAATTTCTGGCAGAAATTTTTGGAATTATTCTCTTTAATATTAATTTCAATTAAAACAAATTTACCGAATTTCCCCGTCCTCTACCATTTGAAGAATTAGAAACAAGCCCACTCAACAAATTACTTCCACTTGTACTTGATGAAGTTGAAGGCTGCTGACTTTGTTCTTCCATTAATCTTTTACTTCGAGAAACATAAACTTTTTTACCCCTTCCAACAGCATATTTTGAACTTTTAAGTCTTTCTCTCTAAAAATTTAATGCTTTTTTTAAATTAATTTTTTAAAAAGTTTTAACCTCTTCTTCTAATTTTTCCCATTCATCTTCAATTCCAAATCGTTTTTTGTAGCGTTTAGCAAGAATTCTATCGGCATTTGGGCATTCACTGCTGCTGGTATTATTTCTCATACGGATCTTTCTGAATTTTTTTAGATAAACATTTATTTGTATGTAAAACCGAATTTCGAGCCACCCCCTCCCCAATTCTATTTTTCTCAAAATGTGCACAATGGATAGACTTCCCCAATTCAACTAATTGATTTCCCTTTGGCATATTCAAAATTGTTTTTTTTACAATTTTTGGAATCATGTTTCTCTTTAATATACTTATGAGCGTAATTCTTTTGTCAGCTTCAGATAACGACGCTGGAGGTTAACTCCCTTTCGGTCGAATGACCCTGGGGGTCAACTCCAAATATTTGGACAGAAAGTACTTGGAGTTGAAAATCAAGGTAAAACTCTCCGAATATTTGGAATTGACTCCAGGGTCAGTTGAACACTTGGGAGTTGATCTCTAATAAGGGTGGAGCCATTTAATCCCGCATTCCCAGAACTGTCAATTTAAAATTTAAACAAAAAATACCTATTTCTCTCCAATTCCAAAAAAGATGCCGCTTGCTCCCGATGAATTGCAGTTCTTTTGTCAGCCTCAGATAGCGGATAATGGTAGGTTGTTACACCATCCGAATTGTCAATTTCAATAAATTCTTTCATGTGTTCTGAGCGTAAAAACTCTTGAAAAGAATTGAATCCAAACTTCTGAGCTAATTTGAAAGGATCGATGCCGCTGTCTTCACTGAAAATTAAAAAACATTTTAGAATCTTATATGTCAGAATCTTCACCCCCGCCCCCGCCCCAATTAAATCTCTCAAATGCCAGTCATTTGAAAACTTACAAAATATGCAGTCCCAAATCCCAATCTCGTATATACCCAATTTCATTTGCCTTCAACGTCTTAAAAATCTTTTGACAAAAATCTTTTATTTCTCCACCAATATCCACATGTTGTTCACTACTTCCACCAGAACTTAAAGTAAAGTTTTGCAAATTAAACAAAGTTTGCTCCTCAACCATTTCTTTTTAATAACTAAATAAAATTTAAAATTTCTACAGAAATAGTATTCCCCAATCAAAAATACACATAACAAAACATTAAAATAATTTTGAGATAAAACACAAAATAATCTCTTTCTCATCCAAATTTAAATGTAAAAAATTAGAAAATTAATGTACATCCCGTTTTGTCGCAAAGGCCTGAATGTATTACTGTAGTACTGTATATCAACCAGATTTACTATACTAAAACCGCTTTTTATTAATGAACAATGAGTTTGTCGTTTATGTCTCCTCTACAACGAGCTGTTGAAACAATAATTACTCCAGGGTAATTATTCGACATATACATATTTGTTATCTTTTTAATAGTTTATTTATTTCTTATCTTATCTTTCTCCATTTTTCTTTCAAATTAGAAAAAAATATCTTATTCATTAAATAATAAAGAGACAATAATTATTTTCCTCATACATATTTATATTTTTTGGAATTTTCTTTTAATTTTTACATTAATTTAAATATTAAATTTTATACATATAGTACGTACATATTTTTTACAAAATTTAATGTTTAATTTTTTTTAAAGTTTTTTCCTTCAAACAACAAAATCTTTTAATTTTTATTTAATTAATACAATAAAAATTGTTTAAATAACTCAAGTGAGTTTTAGATATTAAAAAAAAAGAAAATGAAATTAATTAATTATTTAATTCTAATTTTTATATTAAATAATTTTGTTGTTTTGTCTAATAAAGAAAAAATATTTTTAATAAAAGAATTGCCAGAAGAGAGTTTAACAACTGTAAGAAAATTTATACTTTTTTATTAAATAATTAAATAAATTAGCCAGAAATAATTGAATATTATGGATATAAATGTGAAATACACAAAGTTTTAACTGAAGACGAGTATATTTTAGAAATGCACAGAATTCCTTTTGGAAGGAATTTTAATGAAATAAATAACAAACCAGTTATTTTTCTTCAACATGGATTATTGGCATCTAGTGCTGATTGGGCAAGTTTACTTTAAATCCTCTCCTCCCGTTTACACTATAAAGATCTAAATATTCTCTAAGCTCAGTTCCCTCATACCTTCTCGTTAACCAACTTCTACTACCCACCTCCTTCAAAAACCCTTCAGATATTTTTTCCCATTTCCCCCTATATTTCCACAAAGTAAACAATTCTTATCAGCATTCTTTTAACAACGCCCCTCACAGATAACTAATTTGCCCTATCAATCATTGGGATTTTTGTTAGCAGATGCTGGCTTTGATGTCTGGCTGGGAAATGTTCGTGGCAATTTTTATTCATCAAAACATAAAAAATATACACGAAAAGACCCTCAATATTGGAATTTTAGGTAATTAATTAATTAAAAATTCTTTCAATAAATAAATATTTAGTTGGGACGAAATGTCATCTAAAGATTTGCCAGCAATGATAGATAAAGCTTTAAAAGTTAGTGGACAATCAAAATTATATTATGTTGGACATAGTCAAGGAACAGAAATTATGTTTGCTCAATTATCTAATGGAAATCCAAATTTTTCAAAAAAGGCAAAGATTTATTCCTCTTTTTCCTTTTATTCTCCTTTTTAGATAATCAAATTTTTTGCATTAGCACCTGTTGCTTCTGTCAAACACATTAAGGGGTTATTTGCAATAATTGGTAAATTATTTGGTAAACATTTGGGAATTCTTAGTTGGCTATTTGGTTCACATGAATTTCTTCCACATAATTGGGCAACACAATTATTTGCAAAAATGATCTGTGGACAAAGCTGGGAAAACCCATTTTGTGATAATATTCTTTTTCTTATTGGTGGACCTGAAACTTCTCAATTTAATAGTGTAATTTGATTGAAGATTTTTTACAGATTAAGCCAAAAAAATTGAACATTTAAGTTGAAAATTAGAAATTTCGATTTTTCTCATAATTAGAAAATACCGTTATTTTTTCAAACCTCATGGGATCCATTTAAAAAATCTTAAATTTTTATTATATGTATTCTGAGTCAAGGACATATAAATTCAGATTTTTAGCTTTAAATTCTAGGTTTTATTGTTTTATTTGAAAATAAATTTAAATATTACAAACACTTTTAGAGTCGTTTAATGGTTTATATGGCACACGAACCCGCAGGAACTTCAACAAAAAATATTATCCACTGGGTAAAATTAATAATATAAATTTTCTAATAAATTTTTAATTTTCTAGTCACAAATGCAACAATCTGGTTTTGTTCAAAAATTTAATTATGGAACGGCAAAAGCTAATTATTTACATTATGGACAAGTAAAAAGGGAGAGAGAGAATATTTAATTAAAAATATATTTATTATTTAGAATACCCCACCAATCTACAATTTAACTAAAATATCGAATGTCCCAATTTATTTATATTATAGTGATTCTGATTGGTTAGCTACTAAAAAGGATGTTGAGGTAAATTGAGATCAATTAAAAAAAATATTTTTTTTCTAAAAAGGAAACAATTCTTCAACAAATTCCATCAAAATATATTAAAATTGCAAAGAATTTACCCAATTTTAATCATTTTGATTTTATTTGGGGTATTAATGCACATAAAATAATTTATGATGAAATTATAAAAGAAGCCTTAAAGGACTAATTAATTGTATATTTTTGGGATGTAAATACTGAATGAGACCAATTTTAGTTATTTTATACAGTCAGACCTCTTTTTAACGTTAATTAAATACCAAATACACTCTTTTTACAAGTGAGGTCCGACTGTAGACTTTAAATTTTTAAACTATCAATCTTTAGGAAATTATTATTATCTCAAATAATCCCTTACATTTTAAAGTAATGTCCTTGCATAATTGTTTACTGAGAATTTTCATTTTTTAAAATAAATAAAATTAAAAGAAATTAGTTTATTATGTATTTTAAAAGATTATTATTTTGTAATTAAAAACAGTTTTTTAAATATATTATTTAATTTATTTTATTATTATCAAAATCAACACTTTCCTCGATACTTTCTTCAAACCAACGCATAATATTAATAGCAAAATCAGCTCCAACCTCTACTTCTTCCAATGGATGATTTGAATTTGGATAAGAGAGTACTCTAAAAATATTTTTAAGAAAAAATTAAATGAAATAAATTTTATGGATTTTCTTTTTACAATAAATTGTACATTTAAAGGCAATTAAAAAAGAAATAAATGTTATATATAAACTGAACCCCTAAATAGAGCTTATTTGGATTTAATATTAACTGATTTAATATTAACACTTACTTGCATTTAACTTTATTTGCTTGTAAACAACGAATAAAAATTTTATAATGTGGTGCAACACGTAAATCCTTTTCCCCAATAAGTAACAAATAAGGCGTTTTTATATTATGAACATGTGCAATTGGAGAACTATTAAACATTGAATTTCTTTGTTCTTCAGTGAGTGGAGATTTGTAATTATTTGGAAAAACTCCAGTGCTTTCATAAATTGTCCTAAAAAATATTTTTATAAAATAACATTCAAAAACAAACCAATCAGTAATATCTGTTAAACTATGCATTGACAAAATATCAAGTACTGGATTGAGTGCAACACATGCACGGTAGAAATTCTTAAATATTAAATAATATCATAGGAGTTTGTTTTAAATATCCCTTGAGATTGGGGTATTGAATTTGGATAAGAAAGTAAACATGTGCAATTGGAGATGCACGCTAGAAAAAAAACTATGCATTGTCAAAATTTTATAGATGAATTTATTAAATCAAGTAAATTTAAAAAGAAAAAATCTAACCGGATATTGCCCAATCAAATGTGAAACTAAAAACCCTCCATGTGAACCACCAAAAAGCATAACTCGATTTCGATCAAAATTTGGAGAAGAATCTAATGTTGCACAAGTCGCATGCTTTAAAATAAATTTAAATATTTTTAATTTTACAAAAAAATACATAAACATCCTTCACATCCAAATCACCACAATGTCCAGGCAAGGAACGTACAAAACTATCTCCATAACCAAGTGAACCATGATATTGAACAAAGAGTATTGCATATCCATTTTGTAGCATAAGTAAAACTTCTCTACGAGGCCAACTATTTAAATTAAAAAAAACATAGAAATTTTATAAAATAGTAGAATATAAGTATTTTTACCTACAAAGCGAAGAATTATGAGGACCTCCATGTGGAAGAACAACTAATCCAATTTTTTGGTTGTTTTCAGTGGATGGCTGAATTAAAATTCCTTCATATGGACGATTCTCTAAAAAATAGTAAAAAATTAGAATTAAAAGTTTCTAAAAAATTTATATTACCTTCTCGCATAAATTTTACAATACGCCAATCCCAATTAATTTTAATTAAATCATCAGGAATTTGTTTTGATTGAAGAGGAATTATGTCATTTAAATAAATACTGTCGTCACCTTTATTTTCAAAATGTGAAAGGTAAAGTGAAGGGGGAGAATTTGGAGAATCATTAGAAAAAAGAAGAAAATCATCAAATACATCCAAAAGTTTATAAGAGCCTTTAGATGGTAATTTAAGTTGCACAAGTTTGGAATTTTTCAAATTCAATGCCATTATAACCTATAAATAAACAAAATATAATCGTGTAACTGGCGAGTAAGAGCTCATTTATTAAGAACGGGAATATGAAATAAAATTATTCAAAATCAGTTTTCGATTCAACTCCGACAACCAAGAAATTTGCTAACTATTTAAAAAAACTTGCCGTTTTAGAACGTGAAAGACTTGTTAAAAAGAAAATTTGTCCACTACTGTCCCATGCACGGTTAGATACATATTGACCAAAAATACCAACAAAAGAATTCTCATTTGTTGGATAATCAACAATTGGCACAACAATTTTTGATATTTTGTCACAAGAATTCCAATCAATCTTAAAATAAACTAAATTAAAAAATATTTTTTTAATTAAAAAAAACTTTGCAAAGTGCAAAACAAGCAGAATGAGGGCCATCAGCCTTTCTTGCAAAGAAAATCAAATAATTACCATCAGGAGAAAATGAAAGTTGATTGAAAGAAGCGAAATTATTTTTTAAACATTCATCTTGGGGGTTCGTTATTAATTGAATAAGTTGTTTTGTTTTGAAATTAAAAGTATAAAGTTTTCCTCTAAATTTTAAAAAATATTTTAACAAGTTTTTATTTTTTTAAAAGGATTACAGTTAAAATAACAGAGAAATTTAATAGAAATAATTTTCTAAAATAATATCAATCAAAAAATTCTCTTTTAAAAAAGGCTGAATAATTCAAATTATAAAAATTAAAACCTACGGTCTGTTATCACAAAATATCCGTCCAAGTTTAAAAGGTTCATTGTCTAGACCAAAGAAAGCAATTGAAGAATTATCTGGACACCAAACAATCTAAAAAAACAATTTCTTTTCTAAAAATAATTAAAATTAAATACAGATTCAGGAGTAATTTTATCCATCCATTCTTCATCAAAAATATCAATTTTCTCTTCATTAATATCCAAAATAGAAATAATAGGTCGCTTCACTTCAACACACTGTTCACCCCAACTTTCAACTACTTTAAATTTATCGCCCTAAAAATTAAAAAAAAATTAAAAATAAATTTAGTTTAACTAACAATTTTTAATTTAGCCAATTTTTCTGTATCATTCCATTCCAAGTCAGCATCATAAAATTCTGCAGGTTTTTCTTGACGTTCTGCCAGATAGAGTAGTTTATCTTCATTAGGAGACCATCTGAATACACCAAATACAGAATCTAAAAAATAAAAAGAATGTAAAAGTTAGATTAAAAAATATCAGTAACCAGAAAAAATTAAAAAGAAAGGTATAAATCCTCAATTTCAAGAAGGTTATACTCTTTAAAAATTATTTCCATCTAGCACTCGCTTCAATAAATAAAGACGGCTATCTACTCATCAAGACAACTAAAAAAATAATTAAACCTTTAATAACAACTCCGTGCTTCTTCATTCCAGTGACATTAATACAAAGAAGACATGCACCAGTTTGATTATCTGTAATCTAAAATTTAAATGAACATTTGTATTAAAAAATAAAATACTCGAAAAAATTGCTTTCGATCGCCGCCATTTCCATCCTTTATTTCAAACAAAGTCGCTGTTTTGCGTCCTGACGGACATACAGAAATTATTGAAGATCTAAATAATATGTATGATATTTAATAATCTCCTTACTCTGTAGTGTCATCAGGTAAAGCAAAGCTGCCCAGCTTATCTATTTTCTTAGTTTCATGATTATATTTAAAAGACGATACACGATGTTTGCGAACAGTTTTTTTCATTTTTTGTGCACGATCGGACCAAATACTGTTAACCTGAAGAATTGATAATCTAATTTACTAAGAAAGTTACTTGAATGATATCAGAATCCGTTCTCCATATACGACCATAAATTGCAAGAGGAATACGCGAAGCTCGATCATATAAATTAATCCAGCTTGGAAGTTTTGTAAAATTGGAAGACATTTACAAAAATATAAACAAATAATCTAGTCCAAACAAAAGAATTTACAAGAAACATTTTCAGTAGATTTAAATATTATTTTATATTTGAAAATATTCTTAATGACAATTTTTAACTACCCACTTTTAAAAATTTTACTCAAAATTTTAAAATTTTGTTGCTTTACTAGATGTTTAAAATTTATAGTCCCAAAAGTACAGAAATAAGGTGAATATTTAAAAAAATCAAATAGTCAAAAATAAACAAAAAATAAATCATGAGGAGAATGTTAAATAATTTTTTGAGATCGTCTAATTCTTATTTGTTAGGTTGCTTTTTCTTCTTATTGGTAATAACAAAATCATCATCATCGTCATCCTCTATTATCTGGCGCCGTTTTTCTTTCTTCTTAACAACTACTTCAGGTTCATCGTCGTCGTCGACTATTTGTCGACGTTTCTCTTTCTTCTTGACAATAAAATCAGAATCCGAATCACTATCATCTTTGACTTGACGCTTTTTTGCTTTTTCTGCCTTCATTTTTGGTTTGATTTTTCCAGCATTTGCTTCTTTAGTTTCCTTCTCTTCCTAAAATTATAATTTTAGAAAAAATTTAATTCAAGGGAAATTAAGAAAAATATTTTGTTAAATACCCAACCTGTGCATCCAAAGCATCCAAAAATGTTTTCAAGTCTTCCTCGTATAAATCAAACCATTCCTTTCCTTTCAAAATATTCAATTCCTTCTTTTTTGCTTCACTTTCAGCAAGCAATTTATCTTTGTCTTCCATAGATAATTTCCAAATAGCCATTCCAACTAAATAATCATAGTCGGAAACCTTCTTTTCAAGTTCGACGTTGACAGCTTCATTTTCTTCAGCCTCGTCCTAAAAGTAAAAAATAGTTGAGTGATGAATAAGTTATGAACGATCAAAATCGTCCCAATGAATTAGAACCAAATGACCTTTAGTCATGGTTAATCCAAAAATCTAATGACATACGTGCCCTACCCAGGCTGCCCCATCAATTTATATTTACTATCAATAGCAAATCAATTTGACCCAGGTAATTAAATCTATAAAAATATTACCTCTTCCTCATCTTCGGTAAGATTTGCTTCCCCACACATTTCCAATTCCTTACGTTTTTGTTCATCTTTCCATTGTTTTACAGGATCTGGCTTGAACTTATGCTTCTGCAATTGTTCAATAATTGCTGATTTTCTTTTATTTTCGATATGTATTTCTCCGTTAATTTTCATCATAATAAAGCGAGCCTTTTCACTTAATTGATTACTTTGTGCTTGCAACATTCCTTCAAGATATGCTTTCCTCTTCTTATACAATTCCTTTCTACAGTCAAAGAATTCTTGGCATATTTGTTCAGGCGTTTCAAATTTACGTAGACAACCTGCTGCATCAAACAAAACCTTAAAAATTTTTAAATTAAAAAACATATAAATAAAAATAAATAACCATGTTCGAAGTATTAATACTTGATTTAAGCGAGAACACATCGTACAATCCCTTTTGTTCTGCTTTTGCCATGTCATCTGGTTTTAATCTACAAATAAAGTGCACAGTAGTGTCTGTATGATATTCTTTGTAGTCTTGAAGTAGTTGCGGTTTATTCTTCTCTGAGCCATCAAACATTGGTTCAATAATTTTCTCTTTGTAAGTTTGTGTCCAAGTTTTGACAGGAAGTTCAGTAATTTCAACTGTGCCATTCTCAATAACATTAATAATGCCACGAGATTCAAATTTGCCGTTATTGTTGCTACCAACTATTTCGCCAGTAAAACCTTTATACCATGGAATCTGAAAAAATAAAAATTACACAACCATCCCTGAAATTATTAGATAGTGAGTTAAACTTTGAAAGTTAAGGAAACAAATTTCTCTGTTCCATGGAAAACAATAATTAAAGCAAAAATTTTGTCCAATTCCGGACTTATTTTTTGGTATACCTACAGCCAAACTACAAACAAAAATATCACGGGATCGCCGGGTGATACTCAAGGATCCAAAAATGACAATTAACATTCGAAAACAAAAATTATTAACCATAGGCTGAAGCGGCTCTCCTTTGATCAAACGACGCATTTGGTCGACCAATTCACGCGGATTGTAATTTGGAACTACTGTAGACCATCCAGTTCCAATACCTTCAGCTCCATTTGCAAGAACAGTTGGAATAACAGGACAATACCATTCAGGCTCAATTCGTTGATTTTCTTCATAAAGGAAACGAAGAACATTTTCATCAGATGGAGGGAAAAGAGTTTTAGTTACAGGACTAAATAATAAGTGATTTTAAAAACATTCAAACACATACTTAAGTTGAGTGAAAATATAACGAGGCGAAGCATTATCTTTTCCTCCTTGTAATCGAGTACCAAATTGACCAATTGGCATTAATAGATTGATGTTATTAGAGCCAACATAATTTTGAGCCAAATTCACAATTGTTGACATTAATGATTGTTCTCCATGATGATATGCTGACATTTCACCAACAGCACCAGCCAATTGTGCAACTTTGACTTCTTTTTTATCGGCGCGTTTGAAACATGTGAAGAGAACCTAAAAAATATAAATTACTTAATCCTTCTCCTAATTTTTCCCCCTTTCCCCCATTTCGGGGGGGGGGGGCTCTAGCCTCCACACCCAGCCCCTTGGATACGCCCTTGGCAGCTAATGCAATAGTATGCAACATTTTTATGGACAAATTCAATCATTTTTCCACAAAAGAAAAACAAAAGACTACCTTCCTCTGTCCAGGTTTCAATCCATCTACCAAACTAGGAATGGAGCGTTCATTGTCTGTATTCGAAAAAAGCACCAATTCTTTATTAATAAATTCCGAAAAGGTAACACTCCGAGTATCTTTATCATAAAGATAGATATCCATATCTCCACGTTCACGGCGCCGTTTTCTGTCCTAAAAATAAAAAATTAAATTTTCCATAAATTTTTCACAAACCTCCATCCATTTTGTTAACCAATCCTTTCGATCTTCAATTTTCTTTTTGGAAAAGGCTAATTCAATTGCACTGTCATCATCTTCATCTCTATATTTGAAAGGAATGCGATGGCGAAGCATATTTGAGAAATATTCTTTTGCTTCAATGGATGTTGAAGTACCCAATCCTTAAACAAAAAATTATTTAATAAAAAGAAATTCCAATAATTACCCTTATAATATTTTATTTTCCAAGATTTCCAATTATCAGTTGATTTTCTCCATTCAACATATTCCGGGATTGAAAAGAAACTGCGAGATTCTTTTCCTTTAGATGCCTTAACAATTGGAGTAATAAATTCTTCAACAAAGTTTCGCCGAATTAAAGAAGGCCAATTTGAATGAATAAAGTTGATGACCAATCCTTTGATGTGAGAACCATCTTGATCCTAAAATAAGGGAAAAATTAATCCTTATCCTTCATAGATATTGGTGTCTGTAAGTACATTCACA
Organism: Meloidogyne enterolobii; assembly: GCA_963681835.1. NCBI lineage: Eukaryota > Metazoa > Nematoda > Chromadorea > Rhabditida > Meloidogynidae > Meloidogyne > Meloidogyne enterolobii. Next base: position 711,360 of record CAVMJV010000023.1, read on the forward strand.
CATTACAAAACAACCCGCTAATAAACCCATGAACAATGTTAAGAGGATTTATAAAGATAAAGGATTTAAAATTACCTGATCAGCCATTATCATAATCTTTCCATAACGAAGAGAATCCAAATCGGCGTCAACATCATACTTCTTTTTATATTGAAGACCAATAATTTTAATCATATTATTAATTTCAGCATTGTCTGTTATCTAGAAAAAACAATTCCTATAAAATTAAGTCATGAAACACAACCTGTTTATGATTTGCATCTCTAACATTTAAAAGCTTTCCACGAAGAGGAAAAACACCATAAAAATCTCGGCCGATAACTCCCAAACCAGCAACAGCCAAAGTTTTGGCTGAATCCCCTTCAGTTAGAATAAGCGTACATTTACGAGAATTACGAGTTCCAGCTTCATTCGCATCTTCCAATTTGGCAACACCCTTAAAATAAAAATTAAACTGACAAAAATTTAAGAAGAAACCTTAAGCTTTGCAGTCTTTTTCCCTCCAATTTTATCCTTTTGCTGATTTTGCTTAAATTGAACCCAGTTCAAAACAAGATCGACAATTCCACATTTTTGTGCTTCTTTCAAAAACTTTTCACTCAATTCACACTTTGAACCAAAGCTTTTTGCAGGTAATGTAAGCGTCTCCTTTGTTTGTGAGTCGAATGCAGGATTTTCAATTAAGGAATTGACAAAAACCCACATATGATTTTTTATTTGTGCTGGTTTAACTGCCATATTATTCTTTCCAACTTTCTTCTTTACAATTTCAACAAGACTGCCAGCAATTTGATTAGCAACTAAATCAACATGAGTTCCACCCTTTAATAAAAATTTAAAACTTAAAAGGCCCTCCTTCCAAAAAACCTTTGGCGTAGAAATGCTGTTAACAAAAGAAACTTGTTTAAAATTTCCAGTGTCAGAAATACACAAAGCAACCTCCCAACGGTCACTAACAGTCTCAAAGGAAACTTTGACAGAACTACCATCATCATTATGCAGTTGACTAGTATATTGTTCAACATATTGTTTGAAGCCTTGACACTAAAAATTTTTATAAAAAAAATTTAAAAATCAAAATCAAACAGGGATCTTCTTTCCATTCAGAAAAACTTTAACTCCACGAGTTGTCCCAGCCATATCATATGCTCGACGTGACATTAATCCAATAATATCATCATCCAATTCTTCCATTTTGAAAAGCTTCAAATCTGGTTGAAAAACAACTTTTGTGTAATCATCCTTTGTACTATCCAAAATTGTTGCTTCCCCTTGCTTTTTCATACTATTAACCCAAGTCTTAAAAAAGGGAAATTAGAAAGGTTAAAAATCGAAGAAAAGACCTGCTTGAATTTCCGACCATACTCAGAACTAGAAGTTTCAACAGTAAACTTTTTGCTAAAAATATTGGTCAGCTTAGCCCCATAACCATTTCGACCACCAGTTGTCTTTTTCTCGTTGTCATTGTAGTTCGAAGAGGTAAGCAACGTCCCAAAAATCATCTCTGGCACATACATCTTTTCAACCTTGTGCATAACAACAGGAATTCCACGACCATTATTCCAAACAGAGATCGAATTATTTTCCCTAAATTTTTAGATACAAATCAACTTTGAAATAAGGAAAAACAAACTTGTCAATATCAACTTTGATTGTATTCATTTTGGGATCCCTTTGTTTATTGTCAGCAGCATTTACAAGGATTTCATCAAATATCTTGTACAATCCAGGCACATAGGATATTTCTCGATAAACAAGTTTATCGGCTTCTGAATCGTAGACCCATGTCGACTAAAATATAAACTAATTAAACTTAAATCTTTTACAAATTAGATATTTAAACACACCGTTTGTGTGTATTGAATAGACCCTATATAAGTATCAGGTCGAAGAAGAACGTGTTCAAGCTGCGAGACTTTCTTATAAGTTGCCTCAATATCCACAGACATTGTCCGTTTTTTCCTTATTGAATCTCTAAAAATAGAAAAAAATTAATTTAAAGGTAAATATAAACATACAAAACTACTTTCCTACAAAAATTGAATAATTTTAAATGCAAGTTGTTAGGTGAGGTAAAAGTCGGAAATATATTTTTAAAAATTTCTTTTGAGATTCTAAAATGTTTTATGAAAATAAAATAAATAAAAACTATCAATAAACTTATAAAAAATAATTAAAAAAAGCATAACTCGGAAAAAAATAAAAATGAAGAAAATCGTGCAAAAGAGAAACTTATATTCACAAAAATACAAGCCAAACAAATTTAAAAAAGATTAAACTTGGCATAATGGCGGGTTAGGGGAAAATTTTAAATACAAAAAAACAATTGCCTAGTTTCACTTATTAAAATTGCCGCAAAGAGTTTTGACGTCCTAAACAAGGCTGTCGAAAACACCCGGTTTTGTACTTTTGATTAGTGAGTGATCGGCATGATTGCGGGCTCCGGCATGCGGGGGTAAGCTTTAAAAATGTTTGCTGGAGTAACTCGGGCGGGAATATCCCGCAAAATCTCGCAATCGAAAGAAAGTGAGTGCGGTCAGTATCCCGCAAAATCACGCGCGGGATCCCCCATCAGCATTTAATTAAATTATAAGTTAATTTAAATTAAAAAACCCGGATGCCAAAGAAGGAACGGGACAGGGGACATTTTTGGTTGCAAAACTCGGAATAAATAAAAATGAAGAAAATCATGCACAAGAGAACATTTTGGGGGGTTTTTATTCAGAAGGACATTTTCGGGTTAGGACATTTTGGGGCGAAGCCTTCTCAAACGGTTATTCTCAAAGGTAACACGACAATTGTCAGCGGACAATTGTACAGCGGACAGTTGTACAGCGGACAATTGTACAGCGGACAGTTGTACAGCGGACAGTTGTACAGCGGACAATTGTACAGCGGACAGTTGTACAGCGGACAGTTGTACAGCGGACAATTGTACAGTATTCAGAGCTTTTTAAAAAGAAATTTAATTTTGCGCTAAACGGCGGTTCAGTGTAGTTTTGATTTCAGTTTAAATTTTGATTTTACTTAAAATGTATGTAAAAACAATTAAAAAAGTTTTTGACTTATAAAAATATTTTAATAGAAATTTTTAAAAACAATATTTCTCGTTGTTGCAACAATCTTGTTGTTATTTTTCATTTATTGTTCTGTAGAATTGGCAGCGGGGTACCTTCGGCGATTTCTACCTTGGTCTACGGCACTCCGGCTAAAAATTTTATCTCGAATACTTATTCAATCCCTTTGGTTTTAGTCAAATTTTCTTTTGGTCATAACTTCGTTCTCAATTATCTTCAAAAATCTGTATTGGTCCAAAGGTCTTATTTTTTATAATACCTGTCTGAGAGAATGATAAAAATTCAGAGAAGAACATTAAAAAGTGTCTGTTGTTTATACGGAATAGCAAAATGTCATATATAAATCCTAACATTAAATTTTTTTATTCGACACAAAAATAAAAAAAAATTATTAGAAATAAAAGTTAAAAAAATATTTAATTTTTTAAAATTCATTTTTAAAATTTCAATCCAAAATTTAAAATATCATTAGCTAATTCTTTAGGCATTTCAAATGCTGCAAAATGTCCCCCATCAGTAAGTATATTCATTTGTGTTAAATTATAATTTAATTGAATTAATTCTTTTGGTGTTACTTCACCAATATCATAAGGAAAAGCAGCATAGGCAGTTGGAATATTTACGTATTTTGAATTAAAAATATTTTTACTCAAAAAATTTTCTTTATAATAACGTTGAGAACTTAAAATATTTCCTTGTAACCAATAAATACTTATTATTGTTAATATATCTTCACGAGAATATTTTCTTTTTAAAAAGAATAAATTTGTTTATTAAACACATTTTATTTTTACCTTAAAATCCCCCCATCAGGCAAAGAAAGAAAAGAAGGATTTGTCCATGTTGAAAATTTTTCTAAAATATAAGCAAGTAATCCAATAGGAGAATCATTTAAGCCGACACCTACAGTGTCTGGTTTAGTTGCCTGAAAATAGAAGAAAAAATTTTTAGAGGGGAAAATCCTTTAAAAATAAGCTTCCAGAAATTAACTGACAAATACGAGTACGAATTTTGAATGACTGTCCAAACAATTTGCCTAATTAAATACAGCTTACATGAATATTTGTACTTAATTTTCTATGTAACTACTATCTCAGAGATCCTGCCAATGCTTAGACGCTTATTTAATCAGAATTATGTTCTAATTATAAATATTCCATACTTGTATATGCATATATCCAGATTCTTCCAAAAGTCCCAAATATTTTTCTTTTATTGAAAAATTCTTAAAATGTTCAGGTTCAGAAAAAACCCATTCAGGTTTATAACAACCAATTAATGAAAGAATAAAATGTTTGCAACTATCAAATGGACTAATAAATGCCATATTTATGTGAATTCCAATTAAATTAGTTGAATAATAACGTCCAAGAGTTGAAACTATTAATGAGCCCCAATCACCCCCTTGGGCTAAATATTGTTTAAATCCGAGGCGTTCAGTCATTAAATGATTAAAAATCCGAGCAGTAGCTATTGAATCAAAGCCTAAAAATGAAAGAGAATTTCTTTCATTTTTTTAATGAAATTTTACAATATTTTCCTTTATTATTTACTTTATTTTGTCCAAGGCATTCATATTTTGATAAGAGAATGATGCTAAACTTATCGCAGAAAATAACAAAACATTGAAAGTAATTAACCCTGAGAGTCCAACGACCACCTAATTAATTTTACCTTTTTTGTGTGGCTGTTCAGAGAATCCATATCCAGGAATTGAAGGAGCAATAACTTCAAAAGCAATGTCAAAATCCATAGAATGAGACTTTGGGTCTGTTAACATTGGAATTATTTTATAAAATTCGTAAACATTTCCAGGCCAGCCATGAACCAAAATAAGTGGAATAATACGGCGATAAGCTTTCGGTTTTGGTGGTTTTACATGAAGGAAATGAATCTAAAAATTTTGAATCTAATGAAATGAAAGTTTTGTTTTGTGTATTTAATTGTTAATAATAATTATAAAATTTTTTGTTCACTATCAAAAAAATCCCCAAAAAATTCTCTCAAATATCAACAAATTCGAAATTGTCAACCTTACTTCTCTAACCAAAAACTTTTTTAATTACAACAAAACACTGACCATAATTCCCTCAATTTGTGTCAAATATTGTGGATATTTATTTAAATTTTCTTCCATTTTATTAAAATCAAATTTATCCTTCCAATAATTACTCCATTCAATTAATTCACTTAATTTAACCCCATAACTCCAATCATTTATATTTTCTAATTCAAAATGTCCAATTCTCGCCTTCCCAAGCCTTTCTTTTAATTGATTAATCTCTTTTAAAGAAAACTCAATTTTAAATTTTTTAATGTTTAAATCATCTTTTTTAGGTTCTCCTGTTCCAAAATAGCCTTTTTCTGGAATTTTGAACTTAAAAAATGAAAAAAGAATTATTTTAAAAAATATTTTTAAATTAAGAATAAATTTATATTTTTGACTAATTAATTCTGTGGTGGATAAAAAATATTAATTTTCTTTCCTAAATTTTCAATCCAAAATACCCCCTCATTTTTTAAATTTATAGATTATTTAAAAAACAAACAAAACAAACATCATCTTCCTTTAATCCAATAAACAAAAAACTTAAATAAATAGCCAAAATAATTGTTAAAATAATTGAAAAAATAAATAATTTATTCATTTATTTTTGAAATTTTAAAATAAAAAGAAAAGAAAATAATTTTTATTTATTTAAAAATATAAATTGTAAACAACACAAAATTATCAAAAAGAAAAGATAAATAAATAAAGTTTTTTATTTTTCTTTATCTTTTTATTTTTCGTTATTTAAAGGTTATTGATAAATAAATAAATATTTGGTGTTGTTGTTTATGTGTTTGTATGTAGTGTGTTGTTTGTTTGTTAAATTGAAATTCCTTCAATCCATGTAGTAGAAAAGACGAACAAATCAATTAAATATTTAAAAGAACACACAAACTACTTGTTTCTTAAACAAAAAAATTAAAAAAAAATTTTTTTGGAAATTTTTAAAATTGATTATAATTTTAAGTTAAAAAAAGAAAATTGATTAAATAATTAAAATAATTAAATAATGAACAGTTGTTTTATTTTAAAATTTAAAAAAGAAAAGCTTTTAACGCCTCCGTAAAAATTTTTAAAAATTGACAAAAAAAGGAAACAAAAGAAAAAAAAAGATTTTTTTAAAAAATTCTTTCAATCCAATTCTTTTTTAAATTAATTAACTAAAATAAATTTTTTTTTTGAATTTAAAAATAGAAAAAAGAGATTATGTATTGTTAATTAAATCCCAATAATTTTTAAATTTTAAATAAATATTAAAATAAATTTATTTTAAAAATAAATAAACTTTTAATTATTAAATAAATAATCAAATAAATTTTTATAAAAAATATTTTTTTAATTTTTTCCCAAATTCTTTCAATTAAAACAAAAAATTTTTTTCCTTATTTAATTTTAATTAAAAATATTATTCCTTAAAATTTAATTCTTTTTATTTTTTAATTCAGATTTTCTTCTACAAAAAACACTTTCTCTTTTCTCCACTCAAGATTTTACCATAAATACTTCTTTCCCCCCTTCCTCTCGCTTTTATTTTTTCAATTTTTTAAAAAAATATTAAAAATAATTTTTTTTCTTAGAATTGTTTTGACTTAAATTTGTATTTATATTTTAATAATTATATATTTTGATTAATTTTAATGAATAATATTTTTAAAAAATAATTATTAATTACAAATTAACAATTTCTTCTTCCTTTTTTGGTTAATCTTTTGTTTTTTAACTTTCATCTAAATTTAAGTAAAAACAAAAATATTCTTCTAAATTTTTTTATTTATTTTTTTGCTTGATCTGGGATTTTATTTATAAATAAATAAATGTAGAGTTTTGTCGATTTTCTCAATTTAAACGTTTAATATAATTTTCTGATAAATGTTTGGAATTTGGATTATAACCAAATTTGCTGTTGATATGTTTTTTTTAATTAAAAACAAAAATTTGTTTTTAATTAATTTATTTAAACATAACTCCTTTTATTTAATCAATATCCCTCAAGAAAGAAAAATTAAAATGATTAAAAAATTAAAGAATTTTGTATAGAATTTTTCTAAAATTTGAATATACTAATACAAAATTATTTCAATTTATTATTTCTTCAAAAGATCCATTTATACATATTTAATAAAAAGGGTTTAGCAAAAGTTTAGCCCCCGGTCAGGATTGAGTTATTGACAGTTATTCCTAGGCACTTTTGCTCACCATATACAGGAGCTCTATGTACCACTGAGCTACCGAGGCATTGACTAATTCTTTCTCTTTTATTTTTTTAGATCGTTTAACCCCTCTTAAGCGTTTTTAAATGCTCTAGGTGAATCATCCTTACATAATTAATTATTAAAATAAAAGTTTATTTTTTTTTTAATTTCTTTTTGAATTCCAAAAAATATTTATTTTTCTTTAGCCATTTATTTATCCCCTCTCCTCTTGCTTCCTTTTTTATTTAACCCAAAAATAATACACACAATTTTCTTTTCTAAATTAATTAAATTTTATCATTTTCTTTTTTTAAAATTAATTTAATTTAAAGAAATAAATAAAAAAAGATTTATTTCTTTTTTTAATTTAAATTTTATAAAAATTATCATGCCATAATACAAAAAAAAATAAAATAAATTTATTTCTTTAAAAATCATCTGGGGCCTATTTCAATTGTCCACAGATTCTGCATTCTGTGCACAGAACACAGATTCTGTGGAAATTCTGTTTCAATTAAATTCTGTGTGCACAGAATCTGTGGTGCCCGCAGATTCTGCGGAAACATCCAATGATTCTGTGGAAACATTCCGCAGATTCTGTGGATGAAAATTTCTGTGGAAAATATAAAAATCTGTGGATTTTTTCCACTGATCCACAGAATTTGTATTTCAATTATTTTTCTGTGGTTCTGTGTATTTTTTCTTCTAAATTCAAATTTTTTATTTCCGCGTTTTTGAAAATAACAGTTTTATTGAAACGAAAAATGGTTTGGACAGTTCGGTACTACCGCAGTATTAATGGTACCTGATTTTTTGAAGTAAAACTTTAAAAATTCTTAAATTAAACTGAAAAATATTGTAAAGATTTAAAAATTTTCCCTCCAAATCACATAACATCCCTTTAAATCTCTTTGATATCACTTTAAAACCGCTGATATACCGCTTAATTTTCTTGTTCATCCAATATCCTTAAATCTCCAATTAAATTAATGTCCTAAAGCAGGGTTCGGATCGGAAAAATCAGGAGATGTCGATCCGACATGTGGCTTTTTCAAACTACGATAGAAGTTGTTGCAAGGGAGGGAAATGTTTGGGGATTGTTTAGTCAGAAATTGAGGTTCCTGGAAATCGAAAATGCCTGGAATCCAAAATTATAGTCAAATCGGAACTTTAAAATCGTAGAGGAGTGATTAAGTGGGATATCCATTGATTTTGAGGTTTAATATATTGGAGTGATTAAGGAGGAAATCTATCATTAAATAGGAGGAGAGATTATGACGGATATCAATGAGAGATCATGGGAGATATCCCAGTATACGCTATACAGATATATTCTATAGATCCTGGTAAACATCCCCTCATTAGAGATATCCATGATGATTAGAACATCATAGCTCTAAATTTCAGAATCTCTCACGTTTTTTATTTTTTTATTGCTTGAATATAACAAAAACTGCGTAAAAAAGATGTACCTTTTTCAAAATTAATTTTAAGCAATAATTTTAGGTAATAAAATTATAATTTTTATATCAAAAAATAGAGAATGATTCAAACTTTAATAATCTTTAAAAATTTTGAAATTTGGTTAAGCCTAGGCCTAGAAAAAAATTGTTAAAGTTTTTCCACAGAAAGTTCGCAGAAAAAATTTTAGGGTGGATTTTTTAAAGAATTCTGTGTATTTTCCGCAGACCACAGAAATAATTGAAACAGAAATGCACAGAATCGACTAAAAAAGCCACAGATCTGTGGATTTTTTTCTGTGCACAGAAAAATAATTGAAATAGAATTCTGTGGTTTTTGCATGTTTTTGGATGTTTTGCAGAATCTGTGGATGTTTCCACAGATTCTGTGCATGTTTCCACAGAATCTGCGGACTTCTTTTTCCGCAGAATCTGTGGAATAATTGAAACAGAATTTCTGTGGTTCTGTGGTCTGTGCACAGAACGCAGACCGCAGAATCTGTGGACAATTGAAATAGGGCCCTGGACGAAATTTAGAAACATTAAAAAAAAGAAAAAAGAAACAAATCCAAAAATGGTTCTCGGTTTTTCTTTGCATTGCTTGAATGCATTTTCTTCTTTCTTCTTTTTAAATTAAATATTTAATTATTACAAAAATCTGTGCCAAAATATTTTTTAAATTAAATTATTTATTTTTTTGTAAAAAAATACCTAATTTATTTATTTAATTTTGTTAAAAATTAAATAAAAAAATAAGGAAAACATAAAAATTTAGAAAAAAAAAAAGAGTCCAATGATTAACTTAAAAATTATTTTAAATATTTTCCTTTTTTTGTTAAAAAAACAAACGAAAATAATATAAAATATATTCCAATAATTATTAAAAATTAAAATACCAATATGTATATTTATTTTTTAAGCATAAATTTGCTTAGAAAATATCTTTTCTAACCCTAATCTTCACAGAATTTCTAATAATTAATTTTTAATTAAACAATTTATTTTTAATTTTAAAAATTTGGAAATTTTTTTTGTTTAATTTTAAAATAAATAAATGTATTTTTATTTAAATTAAATTAAAGGAAGAAGTATGTATTTTAAGTAGGTAGTCAATTTATTCTTCTTTTTTTTTATTTTAAGTCACATTTTTATTCAACTGTTATTTGAGAAGAAGAAAAAATAGGTATATTAATTGTTTTTATTTTAAAAATATTTTTTATTTAAAGATTCTTTTCTTTTAATTTGTCTATATAATTATATTGTTAATTTATATGTATGTATATCCCTCAATAAATCCCTTATTCTTATAAACAATTTTTACAGTCAGGAAGCTTATAAAAATGTTATCCAGCTTTATATACTTAAAATACTATTTTTATTTTTCAGAATTAATTTAATTTTAATGTTAAATAAATTATTTTTAAATTTAAATTAAAAATTTTTTGGATGGAGTGTGGTCCTAACGAGCCGACATTATTTAATTTTGAAAATAATTCTACAAGACAATTTATTCATTCACTTGTCTTATTTCAAAAGTAAAAAAATTCCAGAAATTATCAAAAATTTTTTTAAAAATCTTTTAGAGCATATGCACCAATTCATGGAAGAATTTGTGTATTTTTGTGTCTTTTTGGTATTTACTTTTAAATAAATAAATATTTAATTTAATTTTAATTTCTAAAAAGGTGTAATAACAAATTTAATTCATTGTGTAGTTCTTACTAGACCACAAATGAGGCAATCAGCAGTTAATTCTATTATGGTAAATAAATGGAAAAATTATTTAAAGAAAATTTAATTTTTAAAGACGGCAGTAGCTTTGTGTGATTTAGGTACAATGGGCTCTTATTTAATTTATATTTGGCATTTTGTGCTTGGAGGGAATTTATGGTAATTATTTAATTTTTAATTAATTAAATAATTAATTAAAAGTTCAAATACCCAAACACATATTTGGATGTATTATTTATTATTACATATATTCCTTTCAATTGTATTACATACAGCAACACTTTGGTTAGCTGTTTTAATGGCATTTTTAAGAAGAATGACTTTACATAGAAATACACTTTATAGGTAAATAATTTAAATTTATTTCCCCCTTCCCTCCTCCTTTCCTTCCCTCCCCCTCCCCTCTATTATCCCCCCCCCCCTCCCTTCCTCAAAAATTTAAAAATATTTAATTTATTTTTAAAGTAAATGGCAAAGAGTAGCCTTAGCTAGACGTGCATCTTTAACTGTTATATTTATTATTTTATTACTTTGTATTCCATCATTAGCAGTTCATCAAGTAATTAAATACCCCCACGCTAATTGGCATCCCTCTTTATTGTGCCCAAAAATTATTTCTGGAATTTTGTCAAAAAATCATAGCGAACCAATTTTTACAATTATAATAAGAAATACAGCAATGGCTAATGGATGTTGGCTTTTTAAAGCTAATTTATGGCTTACTGGGATTTGCTTTAAGGTAAAAAATATGTTGGAAATTATTTTACATGAAAATAATTTTTTAATTAAAATAAATTTTAATTTAAATTTAAGAGAAGGAGATATAGGAGGTTTTGAATGAAATATATTAAAATAATTTATTTAGCAGTAGGAATATTCAATTAAGCCAAAGCATTAATCAGAATTTTGTCCAAAGGAGAAAAATAAGGACGGAACTTCCATTACACAAAATCTATCAATTTTCTATAAAAATATTTAATTTTGTTTATTACCTACATATTACAAATTTTCTTAAAATTTTCCCCCTTTTTTTCAGGTAATTCCTTGCCTTTTACTTCTAATTCTCAGCGCCAGTCTTTTACAAAGACTTAAACAAGCAGAGAAAAAGCGTTGTCAACTTTTATTAAAACAATTAAGTGATTCACCTAAAAATGATGGAAGAAATTCTGTTGATAATTTAAAACAACGTCAAAATGGAGGAATTAAAAAGTTTTTCTTTTTCTTTCAAAAATTCAAAAAACTTTTATTTATTTCTTAGAATGCATGCTGACAGAACAACAGGCCTTCTATTAGCAATTCTTTGTGTTTTTCTTTTAACAGAATTACCTCAAGGCCTTATAGCAATACTTAACGCAATATATACTGCAGATGTCCACAGATTTATTTATTTAACTTTGGGGGATGTTTTGGATTTACTTTCTTTAATTAATTCTTCTGTTAATTTTGTTTTGTATTGTTTAATGTCTTCACGTTATAGACAAACTTTTTGTTCCCTCTTTCTTCCAATTAAAATTTGTGGACGGTAAGAGAAAGAAAAGATTATTTTTTAAAAATTTTAAAGTTGTGTTGCTAATGGAGGACAGTCAGCCCCTCCTTTACAAAGTTTTGTGTCAGAAAAACAATTTAATGATAATTGTGATGAACTAGAATTAAGAGGAACTCTTGCACAAAGGCTAGCACAGAGAAGAAGGTATTTAAATATTTTTGTATATTCAAATAAAATCGTTGAAAAATATTTTTAATTGCCCAAGAATTAAAAAATTAAAAATCCAAAAAAAAATTTAATAAAAATCCAAATAAAATTTTAAATAAAGATCAACTCCAACACTTCGATTACAAAGAGTTGGAAGCCAACAAAGCCATTTAAGTATGCGTGATTGGAAAGAAAGACAACAAAAACAAAGGAGAGGGTCTAACTTTCCAAAATATTTAGGGGAAAAAATTAGAGAAGATTCGAATGATGAAAATAAACACCAAACAAATTTACTCACTCCAAATGCGGGTTTTTAAATATATTTTTTTGCTTTTACCTCAATTATATTTATTCTGTGATTTTGAAATGTTTTTACAATTTTATTTTAAAAATTAAAATAAAAAATAATTTTTTAAAATTTATTAATAAACAATTTATTTATACTTAAAATCCAAATAAAGCACAACAATTAAAGAAATTTAATTCTTCAAAATATTGCTTTATTTTAATACTTATATGTTATCCATAAATTGGGTGACTCGTTGGGATCGAAATTAGATGTAAAAAGTTCAAATTAAATTTTAATAATTTTTAAAAATCAAATGTCCTCAAAATGTCTAAAAATAATCAAAATTTCAACAAAATTTCCAAAAAAATAATTCACAAAAATCAAAAAAGGAAATACCAGAAATAATTTAAATATAAAGTTTTTCTGGAATATTTAAAAATATTTTGTCAATTAATTCTATTCCAATTTGAAAACAGACATCTTGATTAGATAATTCATATTTCCACCCACCAAATCTTTAAATTTTAATTTAAAATTAAAATTAAATACACACCTTCCTCTCGAATAAATTTGTAATTTTTCCAAATATTTGTGACATTCTTTTAAAATAAAATCCCTCTCTTTTGTCGGTATTGGATAACCAAAAGGTAAACATTTAATCCATTTTGAACAAATATTTTCTTTTTTATTTATTATTCCAACAGAAATTAAATCTTTTTATTTAAATTATTTTTTTCTCAATTAAATTCAATTAACCTTTAATTATTTTATCAAAAATTTTATTTTTTTGTTCATTTTCTAAAGGCAATTCTTTATCTGAACTCTGCCCTATTTCACATAATACTGACCAAAATTGGTTATTTTTATCTTCAATTAAATTAGAGGAAGAGGAGGAGGAGGAAGTGGAGGAAGAGCATTTAGGGATTAATTCTTCACTAAAGTTGGAAATAATTGTACATCGATAAAATAAAATCTTTTAAAAGAAAAACAATTCTTAAATTAAACAAAAATTAAACTTCTTTTCTTGGATAATATGCCCAACTTAATTTTTTAACAAAATCATTTTTCCCTCCAAATAATCCAATACCAACCAGAATTACTGTTGAATGTTTTAAAGGTTTAGATAAATTATTAATTCCAATCATTTTTTCTAATTCAGTTAAAGGAATTGTTGAAATAAGTATATTATAATTAAATTTCTATAAAATAATTATTTTTTAATTGCTAGTTCCCTCACCTTTTTATTTCCATTTTTGTCTAAACAAAAAATATTTTTTGTTTTTGAATTAATTTCCACAACTTTTTGTCCAAAATTAAATATTTTTGGGGGAAATCTTTCAGAAAAACGTTTCCACATTTCTCCAATCCCTCTACAATTTGCAGGGTAACGAAAAGCTGTTTGACGGCTTTCATCTTCAATTAACAATTTTTGGTGAGAAAGTGAACAACGACGTTTTAATTGTGATAAATCAATTAAAGGAACACGTCCTTGTAACCAGCTAGTTCCCATTTGGGAAATTGGGACAGTCCAGACCTTTTTAAAATATTTTGGAATTTATTAGAAATTATCTAAAGTCAGAGGTCGCAAGTTCAAATCCTGACTTTTAAAAAAAACTAAACTTTTACTAAACTTTTTCTATAGAAATACGAAAGGTTTACCCTAAAAACCCGACCCAATTTTCTTTTCTCAACCCGGCACATTCTTGATAACTAGCCAAAAATATAACGTAAATGTTCTAATAGAAGCCCGGCTCCAATAGAAGCACATGCCCTTAGAAGCCAACCCAATGTGACCCATTGAAAATTAGACGCCCAGGGCTTCTATTAGAGCATTTACGGTATATAAGAATACCTTTTCATTATATGGTCTAACAAATATTTTCTGCAAAGTTTCTCCAAAAAGTGAAAGAGAAAAAGAATCAAAATTTTCTTCTTTTTCTGTTATTTTTGTTGTTAAAAAATTATTTCCTTCTTCTTTTTCTTTAAAATTTAATTCTTCCAAACATTTTAATTTTAAATTTTTAGGAAAATAAGGAATTGAATTTTGAACTGGATAGGGAATATAATAATTAATTTTATTTAAATTTTCTTCTTTATTTTCTGTCATAACATGGGACATTTCTGCCTTAAAAATAAATAAAAATTATTCTTTTTTTCAATTCAAATTAGTGCTGGGTATGGCTCCGGGAGCTAGCTCCGGAGCCGGAGCCAACACCAAATACCCAGCACTGATCCAAATTATTTAATTACCATAGCACATCGAGGTATAATTTCCCATTCCGTCACACATTCCTCCATTGCTTCAACAAAATTTTTGTATTTACTAATTCCTTTTTAAAAATATTTTTAATTTAAATTAATTATTTTCTACCCATAACATGAACACCCAAATCCCAACAAAACCCATTTTCATCCATTACACTTCGTGCCAAACCTCCAATTTCTTCTTCTTGTTCAATTACACAAACATTTATATTTTCCTTTTTTTTTTAAATTAAAAATTATTTTAATTTATTTTTTCCTTACATTTATTAGTTTGTCTTTTTTAAGTTTAAAAATTTGATTAAGTGATCCTTAAATTTAAATATTTATTATTATTGTTTATTTTTCATCTAAATTACCTAAAGCTGTTGGTCCAGCACCTAAAATAATTATTTTAATTTCTTCATTTAAAGAATTATTAGCAGCTTCAACTTTTTCATTTTCAATTAAAGACATAAAAATAAATTATTTTAATTAAGAAAAATATTTGAAATAAATGCTTTTGTTGATCGAATGAATATATTAAATTGATTAAAGTAAATTTTATTCCTTTCTCTATGATTGACCCAAATTTTTGTTTATTAATTAAGAAATAATAAATAAAATATTTGAGAATATTGAACAGTATTTAAAAAAAAAATTAAAATTTTCTAAGGAATTATAAAAAAATTTTAAAAATCGAAAATTTCATTTAATAAAAAATAATTTAAAATAACTAGCTTTATTTGTATCCGGTTAATTCCAGCTATTTATTTTACATTAATAATTTTTTTCCCTTTATTTTCCGGAATGTTTTTTTATTAATTAAAGAATATATTACTTTAACAGGTTTTTACTTTCCATCACTATTTTACCTGTTCGCTTGAAGAAAAAAGACTTGATGGATTTACTTTATTTTTAAATTCTTCTCAAAATATCAAGCTGGCGACATTAAAAAATAAATAAATCATTCAAGTAAATATATTTAATTATTATCCGGTAAGAGGATATAGAGAAGGCGGTCCTTTTTTTGTTATTTTTTCAAAGGTTAAATTTTAATTTATTTTCTCTCTTATTTTTAAAATTTCCTCACTAATTTTTTAAAATAAATTTTATTTAAATTTTAAAAATGTCAAAATTTTGTAATAATTATTTAATTACCGGTAAGTTATTTAAAATAATGCCTTTTTCTATATAAATTCTCTCAACACTTTTTGATGAATTTTTATCTAACTTTTTATTTTAAAATATTCTAAATTAAGTCTAACTAGATTTTTTGAATCAAAATATCCAAACTTATTTAAACCAATTAATTTATTTACAGCTTTGTTTGTATTGTTTTTAACAACAAACTTGTCGTTAACTACTTCCAATTTTATCCAAAACAAAACTTCCATTCTATGTAAAGATGGAAAAGGCCCTTTATTAGAGGGAGAAGAACGTGTTTTTCAATGTTTTGACAATGATTGTCCGGCCGGTTTTGAATGTGAAAATAATAATGGAAGTGGAATTTGTTGTCCAAATTTACCCGAACTTTTCAAGTTTTTTTTTGAAAATAAAAAAAATATTTATATTTATTTAAAGATTTTACAATGAAGTAAGTGCTGAAATAAAAAGAGAAGGGAGTAATGAAGGAGTTAATAGAGAACAATTAAATAATAATGAACAGTTAAGTTAAAAATTATTTTTTGCTATTTAGTGGTTAGGAATATGAACAAAAAATTTTGATTTTTAATTAAAGATTATTTAAATATTTAAAAATAAATTAATTTTTAAATGAAAATATTTTAAAGAAATCAATCAGAATCTATCATTAATGCAATGGAACTTTTAGAAAAACATTATGGGAAATTAATTGCAAGAGAACGTCCACCATCTATTGAAAATGTAAATTAAATATTTCTTTTATTTTTTTTTAAATTTAAATTTCAAAAGAAAACAACAAAATCTTCAATATTTCCATCATTATCTTCACAAAATAATTCTCCAATAAATTCTCAATCTGTTAGAGACTCTCCAGTAGCTTTAGAAGAAATTAAAAAACAACAACTTTTTGAGGCAAATATTTGGAAACCAAAAAATTTATTTTCTAAAAAAATTTATGTTGATGCAAGTGGAGAAGAATTTAGTTGTAAAAGGCAACGTTTAGAGACTTTTTGTGAAAATGGAAATAAAAGAACACAATTTGTTATGAGATGGTTTGCTAAAGAAGGAATATGTTATTCATATCCTTGGGGGTATTGTCCAGGTATATTTTTTGAAATGAGAGGGTGAAATTAAAAGAGATTTACAAATTTTTTGGGGGCTTTGGAGAGTTAAAAGGTTTAAAATAAAAAAATAATTTTAATTTTAAAAATAAATTTCAAAATCAGAAAAATAATTAACAACATGAAAAACTTCTTCCCAAAGTTTTTTGTTTGATAGGCTGAAAAATAAAATAAAATTTATTTCCAAAATTTCAATAAAGGAGAGCCAATAGCAACAGACAAAACAATTCGAACACTTAAAGAATGTGAAGCTTTATGTACAGATAAATTAGATAAATATTTAATTAAAGAAGAAGAACAACCAAATAATAAACAAATTTCTGGTGTTGTTAGATTAATGGAGAAAGAAGAAATTAAAGAAGAAAAAGAAACAACAATTACTACTTCAACTTTACAAACAATTAATATTGATTCTGAAAATGAAAAAAATAATTTGGAATCTTACAAAATAATTGTAAATTAATTTTTAAAAGTAAATATTAAATTAAAAATTAAATTTAAAGGCCAATTCCTCATCATTTCATTACCCTCCTCAAAATAATCCAATTAAAGTCCCTCCTTCCTCTGCCTCAGCAGAATTAGCAGAATTTTTACTTTCAGAACAACGTCCAAATATAAAATCAAAAAGATGTGAAAAAATAACTCCATACAGAACAATCTGTCCTTCAAATGGATTAACTAGCCAATTTACTCTTCGTTGGTATCAAAGAGGGAATAATTGTTTTGCTTATCCCTATGGATATTGCAATGTATTTAGTTTAAAATTTAGATTCGTTAAATTTAAAAAAATATTTAAAGGATTCAATATTTGAAGAAGAACCAATAAAAACAGAAAAAGAATGTTTACTAATTTGTATACAAAGAAGGGAAGAAGGTGGTTGGATGTCGAGAAGAAGACGTTTATTGAAAAAATGAAATTTAAATAAATAAATTATTTTTAAATTAAAGCTACGAAATAATATTTTTTTCTTTAAAATCCCAAAATAATAACCAGAATACAATTAAATATAGAGTACCTAAAGAGGTAAACTATAAAGAATTTCGACTAGAAAGCATCGAATCGGTATTTTCAGGTATACCGATACAGACATCGTACGGAGCAGATTTTTCTACACGGTTTCGACTATATAAAATACGTATTTGTATTTTCCATTAAAATATTGCTAGCGAGTTTTTAATAAAAGTGAAAAGATGGGAGAATATATTAATTTAAATAAATCACTCCATAATTATTAAAAAATAATAATATTATTTTCTAATTTAATTATTATTGCATGAACTTGTAGATTCTCCTCCTGCCCCACCACCTCCCCCTCCTGTTGTTCCTCCTCCTTTCAAAGCATTTGCTAAAATCTAAAAAAAATATTTAAAATTAAATATCCCAATTTAAATACTTGTTGAGCAGTTAAATTAGCTAAAGGCAAAATTCCAGCAGTAAGTAAATTTTGTAAAGCATTTCCGGTGGAAGAATTATTTGTTGTCAAATTATTTTCTTCTTTAAATAAATTATCATTTCCACAATTAATTGGAGTGGAGGAGGATGTTGATACACCTGAACATACTGCTGCCATACAACTTGCTTTAAAAATTAATTTTTATTCTTTTTAATAATTTAAATAAAAGGGAATGTGCAAATTAGAGAAAAATGTTTTTTGGGTAAATTATATAATTATTCTTTTAATTTTGGGAATTTTGAATTAAATTGTTGTTTGAAGAAGAACAAACTTTGAATTAGATTGTTGCTATATTTAATTATATTTTTATTCTCTTCCTCTCCTACTTCCTCCTCCTCCTCATCTTCTTCTTTTTCTTCTTCTTCATCATCTGCTGCATAAACAACACCTTGAGGCATTTGATAAAGAATTGGGGGGAATTGTTTATTTTGTTGTTGTAATGAATGTTTTCTTTTATTTATTGGGGAAGGATTTGAAGGTGACGAAATAGAAGAAGGAGGTAATAATAAATTATAATTAGAGAAAGGGGAGGGAATGGTTGTAGAAGTAGTAGAAGAAGAGTTTGAAGAACATGCCATTAAACCTTCAAAGAAATTTTTGTTTAATTTTTACAAGTTAGGAAAGGTGGAGGAGGGGGAGGGGGAATTTAGGGTGTAATTAATTAATTTAGGGTGTAATATTAATTGTTTGGGGAAGATTGATATGTATTTTTATTGTTAAAATTAATTAATTAAATGTGCAAAGGGAAAATAAATTAAATTAAAATAATTAATTAATTACCTTGAAGTAAAAAAGGTAACAAAGCTGCCCCCAATTGTTGACTATTATTATTTATTAATGAATGTTGCTGTTGTTGAGTAGATGTTTGTAGATTATTTTGATTATTATTTTCTTGTTGTTTTTGTGTTTTTTGTTGTTTCTGTTGTTGTTTATGTTGTATACGTTCACGATTTTCTGAAGCTGCTCTAAGTGCTTCTTTTAATGTTTTTAATTGTTGTTTGGAATCTACAAAGGTTTGAGCAGGTTCGAGATAATTATGAGAAGGGGAAGATTGAGAAGAGGAAGAAGGCTAAAAGAAAAATATTTTTTTGGAGAAAAATTAATGAGAAATTAATTAAAAGTATTTAAACTCGCCTTATCTTTTTTCATTTTTTTCCTTTGTTGTTCAACATTAGAAAATAATAATTCATCTAATGTCGGTTTTTGTTTATTTATTTTATTATCACAAAAAGTTTTTAATTCGTTAGAATTATTATTTGATGAAATATTTGGCGGAATAATTAACTAAATAAAAATTAATATTTTTTTAATAATTTTATTTCCTAATTAACTTTTAATAATTTACTAAAAATAAGAAAAATATTTTTAAACATTTATTTTAGGTAAATTAAAAATTTTCAAATTTTTTTTTTGAGAAAAATTTCCAAGAATAATTTTTTTAATTATTTTATTTTTTTCATTATAGCGTCAAATAAAAAATTTCTTTTTTTTCTTAAATTTTAACAAAATTAGCATTTTTTGTTTTAAAATGTTGCGGAAATGAAAAATAAAATTTTAATAAAAACCCCAGACAAAAAAGAATTTTTTTAAAAATTTTTTCTCACCGAATTAGAAGAATCATTAATTTGAAATAAATCAGAAACTAATTTTCTTTTTCTTGGATTATTTAATTGTTGTTGTTGAGGGGTTATTATTGGGGTTATTCCTAATGTTTGTGGTTCAAAGGTAAATTCTGTTTTTGTTGGCATTGGGTCAATTATTTGTTCTTAAAATCAAAAAAAATTTCCTAAAAGAAAGCACAATTAAAATAACAACCAATGAGGGAATTTTAACTAAAAAGGAAAGAATAAAAGAGGAAGGAAATACTGTAATTATTAAATAATATTTTTTGCATTAAATTAGCAATATATGTATTTTTCAAACTAAAATAAATATACCTTCTGTTGCGTTTAAACAATTCTAAATTTAGAAAATTCAAATAATTTAAATAAATTTAAAATTACCTGAATTAATTGTTTTCCAGGTTCAGAGAGTATCATAGGCTTTAATTTACTTGTTGCAAATGCATAAACATGCCCAGTTTCAGATGCAACAAGTAAAAGTACTTGAGTGCCTGTCAATGTTGAAAGTTCATTTGCCTAATTTTTAATTGAAATTAAATAAAGAAAAATTATTGGAGAATATAAATTCTTAATAAAAAATATTGACATATTCCATATTCCCCTCATTTTAGAAAATTATTTTAAATTTAAATCCAAAAATTAAAGAAACAAATTTAGAATTTAAAGGCAGACTTTTGCACTAGGCAACTTTTGTGCCGCCATTATCTTTAAAAAATAGTAATACTCTTTTGAAACACATTATTGGAATTTTTAAATTAAAAAAAAACTTTTTTCATAATTCCAGTTTTTCTTTTACTAAAAGTTGTATATCTTCTCAATTTATTTCCAATATATTCCATTTTTATTTTAACTCTTCCTTTTGTTTTTTTCCCATTTGGTAGAAGAATACAATTACTACTTCCTGCCCCTCTTTTTTTCCTTACTTCTTCTTCCGGTTGTTGATTATTTAGTAATTTTTGTTTTGGAATTGTAATTGTGTTGTTATTATTTATTAAAGAAGTCATTCCCTAAAATAAATAAAAAAAGATTTTAAATTTTGTGAAATTCTAAGGCACAAAAATAGTTGGACATTTTATTTATGGAATAACTTTATTCAACTTAAAGATAATTAGATCAAATAAAGCTTTAAAAAATAGAGAAATAAATAAGTAAAAATATAATTAGGAATTTTTGGAGTGCCTATCCTTTGTAATTGGATACAAAGTTTAAGGCGAATGAAAAGATTTTGGATGAGTAAAAAATGTAAACGAGGAAAAAGTTTATAATGAAATGAAAAGTGTCGAGATATCTTTGAGTCACACTGTAATTGGGGGATAAATAAATTATAATTTTGTTTAATTTTTCTTTGAAATAAAAATAATTATTTCTTTACATATTTTTTTATTTATTTTCATCAAAATATTTATTTATTTTTGTTTTTCTCTACCCATTAAAAATATTTGTGTTTAATAACCAGCCGTCAAAAACTAACAAATATGGAGAGAAGATGAAAATAAAAGAAAAGAACTATTGGATTGAGATGGAATATGACAAAAAAAAGTTTTGAATTAATAAGGTAAAACCAATAAAAATAAATCCAAAAAAGAAAAAAATGATGAGAAGAAATAAATTGGGAATTATTATATGGAAGATATTTCTGTTTTATTTTTTAAATTTTGGGTTTATTTAGAAGAAATTAATTTTCTCTTAATTTTCTTAAATATTGAGCTGTCTGCAATTGCGGATATAAAATTTAAAAAATTAATTAAAGTTTTTAACGCCGCAAAAATTCAGAACGCGTTCGAAAACTGTCAGGGATTGTTTGGTATTTCAGCCAAAAGCCGGCACTCCGAAATAGACTTTTATTTTCAATTAATTTTATTTAAAAATACAATAAATAATTTTCCCAAACATTAACGTTCTGTAAAATAATTGTTCTGTTTCTCCTATTTTTAACCTTATTTCTTTAAAAACACATTTTCCCCGTCAGATTTGACAACCATTCCGAAACCGGAGTTATTTTTCTTAATTTTTCCTGATTTTTCCAATTATTTGGCGACTCATTTTCAGTCGATTTCCATCCAAATAAATTCCTCAAAAATATACCTGCTCTTCCCTTTTCTTTAATAATTTCCTTATTTTTTCTAAAAAATATTTTCATTGGCTGCCTAATTAGCAATTCGCGGCTGGTTCTCTCCGAGTCTTTATGGCATTCACAGAAATAGCAAAATAAATATAAGAAAAATTATTTGGAAATTAAATAGTTTTTAATTAATTTTTGATAAAAACTTTTTTTTGGATTATTTTGTTTAATTAAAAAGTAAACACAAAACTATCTTGTTAAATAAATTAAGGGTATTCTAATATTTTGGTGTAAAAAAAGGAAAAAGGAATTTTTAAATAAATAATGGTCAATTTTTAAAATATAAATTTTAAATAAATGAGAATTTTTAAAAGTTTTTAATTTTAAATAAAAACCTCCCAAAGCACGCATAAATTAAAAGGAATAAATTTTCGCGGTAAGGAAAGGAATGAAAAAGGAAATAAAGAATTGTGGTTATAAAATTACTGTAAATTAAATAAAGAAAGAGGGAAAGAGATTGGTGAAATATTTTTTTAAATAATTTTTTGGTAAAAATTTAATTGAGGAAACAATTTATAACAAACAATTTATAACAAACCTTAGGACAGAAAAGGAAAGAAAATTGGAGAGATTCTAAGGCTTTCAATTAGGGACAGAAATAATTATTTTTCGAATTTTTTGATCAGTTTTTAATCACTCATTTATTTATTTATTATTTACTCAATATTACCCACCTTCAGTTCTTCCTCCTCCTCTTCCTCCCCATCATCCTCTTCTTCATCTTCTTCTTCCTCCTCTTCATCATTTCCATTTTCAATATTTTCTTCTTCTTCATTATTTTGTTTAGTTAATTGTTCCAACATTTTCTCGAATTCTGATTGTAAAATAAATTGTTTTTGGTGATTTTTAGTATTTGGATCAAAAGAAGAAGAAGAACATTCTTCATTAATTGGTGATTTATTTCCTGAATTCGTTTCTTGTTTTGGCTCCTCTTTTACTCTCATTTTTTAATTTATCTGAAAAATAACAAAGAAAATGAATATATACTTTCAAGAAAAATAATCTCCGGATATCCGTAAATTTTCCAAGAATCGACAACCCTAATAAAATTAAAAGAGAATCAATGCCCCCTCCAAAGGCTAAAAAATAAGCAAAAGCGCGATGAAGCGACATAAGGGAGAAAGTGATGGAATATAGAAAAAGGATTACAGCTGGGACATTTGGCCTGTAAAAAAAGTTTTTTGGTAAATGAATGGCCAAATGAGAGAAGATGAATGGCCAATTCAGGCAGTAAAGGAATTAATATATTTTATTTTTTATTTTCTTTTTTTCTTCTTCACCGAAATTGGGATATTTTTTGGGGGAAGGAAAAAAAAGAATTCTGTTTCGGTCTTTACTTTGTTGTAAAATAAAAAGGAAGATATTGAGAATAACAAGTACAGATACGATTTTCGGATAAAATGAAGACTTATGAATCTAAATGGATAACTTATGGAGTATTGAGGTATGACGAAAGGTTTATTAAGAAATAAGCAAAAGATAAAAAACAAGGATCTATAATAATTTCAAGAAATTGTATAATTGATAGCTTAATTGAAAGAGAAACAAAAATCAACGTATTCTTATTTAATTGGACAAAGTTACAAACAGTTTTTACACTCCCTTCATTATAGTCCCCAAGGGTGTTTTCAGTCTAATCAGCTCGAAAACAGGCTTCCCTTATTTTTACTAATTTCCTGTTAAAAACTTTTTTTTAAATTTCTTCATTTTCCCATCTAAATAACTTTATATATATTTATTATCCGCCCATTTTCGATCGCTTCTTGTGAACCAATTTCCTTTCTACTTTTCTCCTAAAGAAGAATTTTCTTATTGCCATAGGCAGTAATAACGCCATGTGTTGTGCGCCTTTAACCGCCCTCGAGAATATTTGGCCCGAGAAGGGAAGAAACTAAAAGAGGAAAGAAATAAAAAAAGATTTTTTAAATCGAGAAAGAAAAAGATTTGATAGAAATTGCCTGGGAAGGAATTGATGGGGGGATAAAAATAATAAAGCAATGAAAGGAAATGATGAAAACCAAAAAAGTGAAAAGAAAAAGATTTTAAATCCAATCACTCAATTTATAGAACAACAGGCAGCAAATGACAGTCAAATTTTAGGAAAAAAAATATAGTAAATAAAGATAAAAGAGATTAGAAATATAAATAAGAATAAAAGGAATAATTAAAAGTAATAATCATTTTGAAAGCAATCAACGCTTTATATGTAGTAGGAAAATGTGCTTTATGTCAGGGTTGCCGCCCGAAATCCGAAACCCGTTACCCGAAACCCGGCCTTTTTTTGTACCCGAAACCCGATACCCGAATTGAAAATTTTCCAACCCGAAACTCGAAACCCGTACCCGATATTTTTTCCAACCCGAAACCCGTGACCCGAAATTGGTTAAAACCCGAAAATCCTACCCGAAATCTTAGCCTTACCCGATTTTTTTGAATAAATTTGAAAAATTATAGAAAGCGAAAATTCTCAAAATTTTCACCTGCGGCGCCCAAAAGGAAGAAATCTGGCTTCTTGGTCTTTGAAAATTCCCAAAATTTTCGCCTGGGGCAAGAAATGGAAGATTTTTGGCTTAAGGATCTTCCAAAATTCTTAAAATTTTCGCATCGGCGCTAAAAAAGAAATTTTGCTCTCTAGCCTTCCAAAATTCCCAAAATTTTTGCCTACGGCGCTGAAAACGTGAGAAAATTAGAGGATTTAATGGAGGTAAAGCTGACAATCTTTCTTAATCCTATCCAACAATTGCTTGAATTTCTCGATATCTTTTTTAATCCCTGATATATCATTGCAAGTTGTATGTCGGAGGATATGCATGGATCAATGTAGATTTGGAAGGACAATGGGTGATTTGGAGGGATTAAAAAGAATTAGAGGAGGGATATAGGCGATATGAAAAGATTTGATGATCCGCTGATATTAAGGATGTTCATTAATCTTTCAATATCTCCCCAACCCTCCTAAATTTATTCCTTGATATCGCTCTCAATACCAAGATATCCCTCTTAATCCCCAAATCCCGCAATGTCTCTTTAATCTCTTCAAATTTTCCTCTCTCTATACATATCACCCAAAATCCTATTATGCAACATACATAGCTTGTCTCCTTTCAATTTGTGTATCAATACCCGAACACTCGAAAATAACCCGAATTTTTCGCCAAACCCGAAACCCGTACCCGAAATTTTTGCCAACCCGAAACCCGTGACCCGAAATGAAAATTTTATAACCTGAAACCCGAAACCCGTACCCGAAGATTTTTTGTACCCGC
The DNA here is from genome assembly GCA_963681835.1 of Meloidogyne enterolobii. Classification (NCBI taxonomy): domain Eukaryota; kingdom Metazoa; phylum Nematoda; class Chromadorea; order Rhabditida; family Meloidogynidae; genus Meloidogyne; species Meloidogyne enterolobii. Next base: position 736,824 of record CAVMJV010000023.1, read on the forward strand.
GGCAACCCTGCTTTATGTAGTAGGAAAGTGTATTCCTAAGTAAATTGCCAGAAGGCCAAACAAAATTAATTATTTTGAAAGTAAGTATTTTGAGGAATTTAAAAAGAGCAATTCGGCAGCTAACAAAAAAAGCAAAAAAGACATCCAAAACAAAATCCCCCTCTTCCTTGTACGGTATCTAAGAAAGAAATAAAATAAAGCCGACAAATATGCCAAAATGAATGTTGGAATGAAAAAGGATTTTAATTTATTGAAAGAAAATAAACTTCTGGCAAAAAAATAAATAAAAAGTTTTTTTTCCGAGGACGATCTCAATTCAAAAACAAATTTTTATTTGAAGATGCGCTCAAAAGAAAAAGAAATATATTCTCTTTTTTGTAAAACATTAATTTTAAAGTATTTTTGTGATAAATTTAAATAATATTTTACTAAAAGCTTTACAAAAAGTATTTTAGATTAGGACAAACAGTAAAAAATAGTTTCATGGATAAATACCTAAGTTAAATTCTAGCCTTTTTTATGATTGAACGGTCTAAATATAAAATTTGGTTGGTTCATTATTATTTAGCTTTAAATAAATTTGTAGCGAACACAATCTACATTCAACTTAAGCTAGTAAACAACCAAAATCCCCCCCCCCTCCCCGACTGACTTTATTTTCTTTAAAGTTTGCTCATTTATGGGAAAGTGAATGAAAACAATGCGAAAATGGGACGATCCAAAAGTGGGCCAAGAAAAAGTTTTGTGCTTGTCTGAGTATAGGAAGCTATAAAAGAAAAAGGTTGGAGAAGTCGCGCACGCGATTGAGGAAAGGATGTGTAAAGGAATTGAGTTTGAAAAGAAAAATTTTTATGTAAAAGTATTTAGGTAGTAGTAGTCGAGAAGGGGAGGGCCAAAAAATTATATCTTTCACTTTATATTCTTTTTGTCCTTCTTTTATAATTTTCATTTTTCCAAAAATTTCAATTTTATCTTAATACAATTAACCAGAAGTTTTTTTTCATTCACTGACAGCTCTCCTCAACTTGAATTTCTTCTTTTCATATCCCCACTTCCTTTCATTAATTTTCTTCTCTCATTTTCTTTAGGTAAAATGTTTTGCTGCTCTTCACAGAATCGGTTGTCCCAAAGAACGGCCAAAAAAGAAAGGTAAACTTATTTGTTAGTGAAGAAGGTAAACTAAAAAAGACAAAGAAAAAGAAAGGTAAGTAGTGATGGAAGGAAGCTATAGAAAAGGAGAATCCTAATTGTATGTATTTAGTCATTTCGGAATAAAGCTTAAGAGGAAAAATAAAAGAAAAAGGAAGAGGAGCGCTTTTGACTGCCGGTTGATCACTGCCACTATTTTCCATCTTTCCCCAATCAGTAAACATTCCAGTTAAATAAAAGTTAGAAACGGAAGTAGGAAAAAGCCCATATATTCCTCTTCTTGTGCTTCCAAATATTCTCTCTACCCCTTACATCGCTCACTACTTTTTTTACCTTGTTTGTTGAGTATATGAATGGGCCAAAAGAATAAAACAAGAAGAAAATATAAAAATACAACAAAAATTCCCGACCAAGAATTTAAAGAAGCAGCTTTTTCTTTACAAACAGAAGTTAAGGAAATGAGAAAAAGTCGGCTGTCTGTAAATAAATTATACCGATTGAGGGAAATAATTGGATAATGGAAAAGAATTCTATAAGAATATACATACATATTTGAATATATAGAGGATTTATTCTTGATTGAGGATATCAATACTATCAGGATTGCTATTAAATTGTTGTTAATCTTCTTGCCGAAGCCGTGCATTATTTTGCTTGATCATACATAGCAGCAGCGATCTCTCAATTGCAAAAATACATATGTATTTTTCCCCAAAAATCTTATAGTTTATTTCTAACTAAAAATATCGGAAATCTGGTCACGGAAATTTCACAAGAAATTACTACACCCGTTATACATATTTAACAAAATTCCAAAAATTTGTTAGCTAACTTCCAAAAAAATCTTGGAGACTAAATTTCCGCGACTTGTTAAAATGAGGCGTGTCAGATTGAGTTTAATTTTGTTATAGTACAACATTGAAATTGTTCCAATTTTATTTCCACAGCAGAATAAACTTCAATTCGATCTATTTTTTTAATTGATCAACTAAAAGAGTTATTAACTGATCAATCAGAGAGTGATCAAAAGGAGATTGATTGAGCCATACGATATTTTGCGAAATGTCATTTTGGGTGGGATATTTAGGGTCAGCGATATTCTGGGTGGCGATATTTTGGGTTTCGATATTCTGGGGTGGACTCGGAATATTCTTGCAATTCTTTCTTTCCGCTTTTTTCGGATTATTGTTAATTTGAGGATTACAATTCTTAATCGAAAACACATATTTAGTATTCATTTTTAAAATTATTTTATTTTATATTTTACTAATAATTTTAGATGATTTCCAAAAAATATTTAAATAATAAATCATTTATTCTTTTAAAATCAACAATTCCACATTCTAATTATTATATTAAAAATTTATTTGCAAGTAATTCAAGTACTTCAAATTCATCAACAGATTATATTGATGAAAGAGAAAATCATCAACCAATTAAAAAAGAAAAATTAATTAAAAATAAAATAATTAAAAAAACAGCCTTTCAAAGATTTAAAGAAATTTTGGAGTTTAAACCCGGAAATGTTCCTCAAACAAATTTGGGAGTTATCGACAAAAAGGGAGGATTGGTACAATTAGATGTGGATATACCTTTAAATGTTTTGTTGGAAGATTCTCCTAAAATTTTGAAAAAAGAAGCGAAGGTTTGGATTTTTTAGAAGGTTTTTAGTTGGGTATATATTTATTGATTTATGGCTAGTTTATATTTGTAAGGAAAGTTAACTTCTAGAAATGAAAACAAAGCTGGGGATGTCTTAAATATGTAATTATTTAAATAAATTTTTTAAAATTATTTTTTAGAAACTTTCTACTCATTTTCGACAAAAATTTTATCTAGTCGATCATCCAAATTTATTGCGAAAGCAGAGTGATACAGCACATACAGAAACATTTATTCAATATGAATTTAGAAATGATGAAGTAATTAAAATAGATTAATGTTTTTAATTTTAATTTTTTTAGGATTTTGAATATTGGCAGACGGGAAGTGATTCTGATTGGAGTGAAGGGTATTCTAAATGTGATTTTTACAAAACTGATAGAGGAACTGCTATTTTTGAAGGATATTTAAGTCAAAAAGTTGTTAAGGATGGAAGGACAGAATGTGCAGGATGGTGTTCGATAAAAACAATTGACATGATGTCGTTAAATTTGAAGAAAAGATATGAAGAATGGGGATATTACAGCCATTTACTTATTAAAGTTTTTCTTTTTAAATTTTCAAAATTTATATTTTTCAAGTGTCGAGGTGATGGCCGTTCATACAAAATAATGTTACATTCACCAGAAAGTTGGGATATAACTTGGGGAGGTTTGAAATTAATTTTAAAAAATATTTTTCTTTTTTTAATTCACTAGATACCCATTCATATCCATTACATACTCATGGAGGCCCTTATTGGCAATTTGAAATGATTCCATTTTCTAGATTTTTTTATACATATGGTGGAAGAATAATGGATAGACAATTACAATTTTATCAAAATTGTGCCAGGTTTTATTGAAATTAAATTCAAATAATATTCTTTTTAGTTCAATTGGAATAACTTTAATGGATAATCTTGAAGGACCTTTTAGATTAGAAATTGACTTTATTGGAGTGACTAATGATAAAACACACACAGAAGAACTCGCTTATGAAACTTTTAATACTCCCTTTACCTAAATTTTAAATTGTTTTTCTTTTGAATATATTAAAGCCTAAATTTTTATTGAAGACTTTTTTGATGCTTTTCTGGTTACTAGAAAAAAATTAGAATTAGCCAACATTCCAAACTTATAATGTTGATACGTAGAAATTGGTCAATGATTTTTTTCTAATTTACTCCTTTTGTAAAATGAACTTTCCCTGCAAGTTTTAACATAATATTTAATCTAATAAACATCACCAGAGATTGAAATAAGCATAGAATTTTTAAATAAAAATCATTTAAATTTTGGCAAAAGATACTTAATTTCAATCGATCGATGACTATTTATCTTCGATTTTGATGCCCTTGTCGTTCGTGCAAACCTTTTTGGATTTCATGTGTAGAAAATTTGTCATGTTTCAGACGTTCCATTGGAAGACGGTCTTCGACTAAAACCTAAAAATTAAATTAATTTATTAAAATTTTTGAAGAGTTTCAGAGAAAAACCGCTATCTATTTTTGCTAAAAGTAGTGACTTAAAGTTATCTCTGTCTTAGGAATCCAACTCATTGGTATCTATCGGAAGATTATTGAATGGACTATTCTATAAACGATTGTTTTTTATAACAGAAATAATTGAATAAATATACCAATCCTTTAAAACACGTTCTTATTACAGTCGAATGTTGATAGCACGTTTCCTTTGAGACCGAATTGTGCGAACGTAAATTGAAAGAGAAACCTATAGGGAGACATACTATCAAAACTCGAATTATTAAAAAATTTTGTCATTATTTATTAAAAGACAAGGCACCAAAAATTGTTTAAAAAACCTCAGCTCCGTCAATAAAATGAGGACGAGCACGAAGTGCGCCCTCAACAGAATCCGAATGAGCAAAAGTAATTGAAGCAAATCCTCGATGTAATCCAGTCTTTGGATCCTGAATAAGAATAAATTTATAAAACCAAAAATTAAAACATACAAAGAAAAGGCTGACATCTTTAATTTTCCCATAACGATCAAAATGTTTTTCTAATTGACTTCGACCAGTTACCCATTTTACATGTTTAAGATAAATTGTTGTTGGCTTTTGAATATTTTGAATTCCAAATCTTTCAAATAATTGATTTGTTAAAAGACGAGAGGCGAAACGCATTTCTCTAAATTTATAATCTAAAAAACAAAATCATTTACCGTTTTTTAAAGTTCCCCTTATTATCCCTACTTTACCTTTTTTCCATAATTTGTTTAACAAAGGATAAAAATTATCTCGTTTTTAGCTTTTAGTTATTTAGGTGTGTAAAACATGAGATACTTTGTTTGAGGAAACTAAAAGGCATAAACAAAAAAGGGAAAATTTAGCGAACATTTGTATAATTTATTTTCTCTAAACGCTAAAAACATGCTGCGCCGAAAAACTGGCCCCGAAACGTGCGCGCCGAACTGAGGTGTATTCGCTGATACTATAAAAGCTCGTTCTTTTTGCTTGCATCATCTTCAAATCAACTCGACTACTGCTACTTTCTTGGCAACGCTTCTCCTGTTATTCGAGTGAGTTTTGTCAGCGGCGTCTAGTACTTTCTAAAAAATTTTTGTTTTTAGCCATCGTTCGCTATTCAATCCGCAAGGTAACAGCGTCATGAAGAGGCTCGATTGTAAGGCTCTTCACTACCAATGGGGCAGAAAAGGCGCTGAAAGCACTGTGGCCCAGCTGCGAAAGGATACAATTGAGGAGGACGAGTTTTATGCGGAGGTTCTTTTGTGGAGGAAGATGAGATGTCTCATGTTTTTAAATTTCAGTTGTGGATGGGCACGCATGCAAGAGGACCATCGCAAGTGAAAGAAGGTGAAGCACGGATTCCGTTGGCGGACTACTTCAGGGATCATCCGGATGTTCTCGGGCAACACGAAAGGGATGGCGTCGGTCTTCAGTTCCTGCTCAAAGTGCTCTCTGTTGGCAAATGCTTGTCTTTGCAGTTGCATCCAACGCGGGTTTGGATCCTTGTAGTTTAATAAAGATCTTTGTTATATTTTGACAGGAACAAGCCAGAGAACTCCATGCCGCTGATCAAACCAATTATCCAGATGCCAACCACAAACCGGAGCTGACGATCGCTCTAACGAATTTCGAGATTCTCTGCGGATTCCAGATGCCGGACACAATTCTCAACAACCTTCGCTCACATGAGGCACTTGTTGAATTGTTAGGTGAAACGGTGTTGTCAAGTTTCGGCGCGACTACAGACGAGGAGGAGAAGAAGGGTGCATTAAAGAATATCTTCACACAGATCTGGACTATTCCGCCAGAAGAGATTGGGACTTTGCTCACAAAACTTCTTTCGGACATCTTTCTGAGTAAGTACTTCAAACATTTTGCCTTTCCATTTATAAAATTTCTACTTTTCAGAGGAACAACGGTCACAAACAGACGAATTGATTATGGGTCTCAGCGAACATTTTCCTGAAGACATTGGGATTCTGGCGCCGCTCTTCCTTAACTACGTCAAGCTCAAACCTGGACAAGCGACATTTCTCGGACCAAACGAACCACATTCATATTTGTCTGGAGGTGAGTGATTAACTTATTAAAAACCATAAAATATTTTTTACTTTTAAACAGATTGCATTGAATGTATGGCTCAATCCGACAACACTGTTCGCGCTGGACTCACGCCAAAATTCAAAAACGTCCCCTTGTTCTGTGAGAACCTCACCTACCGAATGGGAGGGCCGCCCATTTTTGAGCCACAACATCTGGCTGACGGTGTAGATGAATATTCGCCTGAAGTACAAGAATTTTCAGTCCACAAACTGAATGTAAGCTGATTTTTTTGTACGACTTTGAAAAAGTCTTTAATTTTTAAAAAAATTTCAGAAGGAAGTCTCTGTGGTCCAGCCAATCGCCGCTGCTTCAATCTTGATAGTCGTCAACGGTTCTGCCACAATACTCCCAAATGAAGGCAATGAGGAAAAGATTGAAAAGGGTGATGTCCTTCTTTTGCCGCAGCAACTTGGAGCTAAACTGAATGAAAAGAGTGACGATTTCTTGGTATTTCGGGCTTACACACCGCCGCCAAAAGAGAAGTAATATGGATATATAGAATTGTTGTGATATATATGTGTGTAATATAATAACTAAAATATAGGTATATTTGTTTTCCAATCTAAATTGTGATTTTCCCTTGTGTCTTAACAAAAAAACTTTGTTCCTCATCTATAAATAAATATTCTAACTATTATTTGTACATACTGTAATATATTGTATAAATTGTTTCCCTATGATTGAAAGGTTTTTTTAAAATTTAAAAAGCATTGATAGAAAACAAAATTGCACAAATTAAAAAATTAAATTAATTTTCTTAAATAAATATTTCTTCATTAAAATAATTCCCGTTTTATTATTCCTTCTATAATCCAAAATTTCCAATTGTTGAATTTGGAGAAAGTAGACAAGCTATAAATTTTGACAAATTTATTGGCATTTCTATTCCAATTTTGTGTTTATGCAAATCGTATAACTAAAAAGATTTTTGTTTTTAAAAATATTTAAGAGAGGGAATGTTTAAAAGTTTACTTTCTTTTTTAAAATATTTCTTAAAAAATATACCAGAATTTTCCCTTCTTTAGTCATCCAAAGCATGGAATCTTTATTATATTTCAAAACACCAACAAGTTTTTCTAATGCCAAATTTGGGAAATAATTAACAGCTTCTTTTGAAACAAAAGGAGCTAAATTCCAATAAGGATCATAAATAGCAAAACGATTTTTCTATAAAAATTTAAAAAATAAATTTATTTTACTTCTATAATACATTAGCTAAAATTAAATGTCCTCTATTCCATTGAAATCCTATACGAGGAACAAAAGTAATATTAAAAGGTAATTCTCGTGGACTATTCTTTGCCATCTAAAAATGTACATAAAAATTATTGTTATTTTTTTACACAAAAAATAGGATTGCCTCGGCTCGCTCGACCCGAAAGATCGAGCGAACCGAGGCTTTTCAGCTCGAAAGGCTCGAAAACGAACCGAATCGAAAAAAACCAAGCTCGAAAAATATGCACCGAACGTCGGCTCGAACCGAAAACGGCAACCCTACAAAAAATATATTTTTCTGAAAAAAACAGACATAAAATCGTTTATTCTTTTTATTCCATCTATAACGATAAACACTTCTCCAAGCAATTAATAAAGTAATTCCATTTTTCTGATTACTCAAAACGGCAGTAACTTGTCTTGGGCCATTTGGAAATAATTCTCTAATTAAATAAGCTTGTCTTGAAAAGAAAATATTTTTTTAGAATTTATTTAAAAGGAACCTTTGTTGAAGTCCATAAATATCTCTAAATACTTCATAAACAATTTCACCAGAAAATAAATATAAACGTTTATTATATCCTTGAATAAATAAACAATTAAAAATTTTTAAAAAAATATTTAATTTATACTTTCTTTTCAAAAATACTTATTTTTGGTTAATCTTTCTTTCAAATAAAGGATTACTCGTAATTAACTTAAAAATATTTCTATTTACTTCCCTAATTTACCTTCAGTAACAGCATCTAATTTATTTGGACATTTATTTGTATTTTTTGCGGTAATTATTGATAATAATGAATATTTTTTGAATTTTTGTTTTTTCTTTGCTTCATTATTAAAATAATAATAATAATTGTTTTTATTATTTCCATTTTTGTTTCTGCTAACATAGTAATATTTAACTCCAAAATTTGTATTACTAATTGCCCGTCTTTCTGTAAAGTTTATAATTTTATTTGATTAAATTCTAAAATTATTTTTTATTATCAAAACTATCTTGATGGGAGCAAACAACAGAGTTGCAGGCCCGAGATTCAAAAATCAAAAATTCAAGGAAATAACTACATATTTATTAAAAGTGCCTATTTTTTTGAATAAATAACGAAATAAAAAAATTAAAAACAAACTTTTAATATTCTTTTTAATTTGTGATTCTTCTTTCAAACTTTCAATTTCTTTTTTATTTTTTAAACCAAAAATTCTTTCTTTATTTTCAATATTTAAATCAGAATTATTTTCAGAAATTATATTTGAATTAAAAAATAAATTAATTAAAATAAATAAGAAAGAAAATAGGAGGAGAAAAAGTAATAAATATAAATTATTTTGGTGTTTTTGAAACATTTTTAATTGAAAAAATATTTCTGAAAATTAACTCATTTCTGAAGAAAATATTATTTAAAATAAAAATTAAAATTGTAATATATAAATAAATAGCTAGCTTTCTTTCTCTCCCAAAAAATACTTCTTACTCATACATATTTTTTTACAAAAATAGTAGCAGCAGAAGTAGTGAAGTATTAGTTACTTTTTTTTAACAAAATATTTATGTAAATTGACCAATCTCTTCCTTTTTTAAATATCAAAAATAAGTAAAAAATGATTGGCCAAATTTTGATTTTATATTTAAAAATATGTGTGTCTGAATGGAAGGGGTTCTGAATGGAGGAGATTTAATTTAATTGTTGAAAAAAATGAAATTTAATTTGGATTTTTATTTTTTTAAATTTATTTGAAGTCTTCAACTCTTTTAAATAAATTCTTCATTTATCTGTAACTTCTATTCAAATTTAATAAAATTATAAGTTAAAATGATTTCCCTGTTTTTCTTATAAACGAAATGAGTGAAAGATTTTAATTTTGTGTAACTTAAAATTTTGGAAAAATAAAGGAAGGAATATAAAGGAAGGAAGTATTTATTTTTTTGTAATAGGGAAATCCAAACTGACAGAGATTCAGATACAGGCTAAATAAGTATATAAAATTGTTAAATGAAGAAATATTTATTAAATTAATTTAAAAGTTTTGTATCAAATGCTAGGGACTTTCAAAACACAAATTAAATATTTTTTATTTTTCTTTAAAAGAGAAAAGGTAAATAAATAAGTGGGAAATGTTTGATCTAATGATCTGATAACTTTAAATAAATTGTGGTTAAAAAAATTGTTTTTTTAGTTTAACATTTTTGTTGTTTGAGAAGAAAAGTTTAAAGAATTTATTTTTTAAAAAGGTCTTGAAAAATTAATTTAAAAGGAGGGAGTCTTTTAAAAAAATAAACAAAATTGTATTTAATTTTTAATTTCTCTATTAATTTTTCAAAATTAAATTTTCTATGTACAATAACAAGCCTCTCTAATTCAAAATTAATTTTGGTTATCTCAAAATTTTTTAAAATTTTTTACCTTGGATTTTATTTTTAAATATTAAACAAAAAATTATTTTTAATTTAAATAAAAACTTTAACAAAATTAATTTAAAAATATTTTTAAATAAAAGAAATCATAATTTAATTTAGTTAAAATAAAGTAAAATAATTAATTACCTATTTTCAGTTAATAAAAAAGCATTATTTAAATTACAGAAAAGTTGCATTAAAAATATTTATAGAAGATTAGTACTACATAAAAACAACTTAATAATTACAATAATAGGAATTCTTCAAAAATTTGAAAGTTTTTAGGGGAAAGGAATTTTAAATAAATTTAATTTAAAAACACTAACGAAAAAAGAAAATCTTTTTAAAAAAATTAATTTCGATGAAAAAGCCCGGCAACCAAATTTGGCAAAGAAGAAACAAAATTAATAAAAATCTTTAAAGAATCAAAAACAATCCCCAAAATATTACTAAAAATTCTTTTTCCGTGCGTACATTTTGTTTTAATTGAAGGTTTTGGGTATTTAGACCAGCAATCGACTACTTGCCTTTAAAAATAATTTAAACAAAAAAAATTTCTAAAAAAACTTGTCACAATGACACAAAGCTTCTTTGCATCCATTTAAAGTTTTTGGACAATTAATTACTTTATTTTTACATTCCCAACCATAATCATCAATATATTCAAATTCTACATCAAAACAAATTCCTTTATCTACAGCCAAATCATAACATTTATCGTGTGCCATACAACAACTTTTAAAAATTAAAAAAATTAATTCATTCCCCAAACAATCAATTTGGCAATCCCCGAGAATATTTTCAGAATTTTTTTTCGAAGAAACCTTTATTCTCCGGGATTTCCGTTAATTTAAAACCCTCCAAAAATATTTAATTAAATAAACCTATCAATTTTATCCATAGGTTCTCCAACTCCCCCAACTCCACACCAACAACCATAATCATTATAAGCCAAAGCACTATACCCCAATTTACATTCAGCCATTTTATTTAAATTCCACAAAGCCTCATATCCCCCTTTTCTTCTTTTTGTTGTTAAATTAGTTAAAGCAGCTACTTCAATTAATAAAAATAAAAAGAAAAAAATTTTCAATAAATTAATTAATCGAGGAGACATTTAAACTAAAACTAAAAATAAATAAATTAATAAAATCAGCTGATATTAAAAACTATTCGGTATCCACACAAATTGCCAATGACTAATTTCGCCAATAAAGGTAAAAATGTTTATTTTGCCACAATAAGTGAAAAATTCTTTGTAAATAAATTTTTCTGTTTTTTTTTTGTCGCCAAAATCGGCTACAAAACCTAAATGAGGATATCAGTAAAGGATAAAATTAAACTAGTAAATAATTAGACGAACATAAAATGGACTAAACAATAAAAACCAAAAATTTAAATATAGAGTGTTTCAACTAAGAAGCACTATTTTATCGATATTTCCTTCATTTCAAAAATTTTAAAAAATTAAAAGATTAAATTGTATAAATTTATAATTCAGTAACAGGCAATATACTACTACAATTTCTTCCATCAACTTCTGCTAATAATTTAATAAATTCATTTTTTCTTCCATTATTTTTTCTATAAAATGTTGATTCAATTTCCGGCTTTTTATTTAAAGATTGAATAAATGTTAAATGTGAAGGGGTATTTATTAATAAATTGTCTTCGTCTTTCTCAACAATTTTTAATGTTTTACATTTTCCATTATTTAATGATTGTGCTGTGATTAAACAAGGTAATGGACTCTGGAAATAAATAAAAATTATTTTTTTAAATACTTATATGTATAAAGGTAAAAAATAAAAAAAGATTTCTCCCAATCTAAAGAAATATTTAGATTAAATAACTTTAATTTCTTTTCTCTAATTAATTTATAACATGATTATTTTAATTTATTTAATTTTGTTAGAAAATTCTTAAAAACAATTTAGCCTTCTCTCTTCTTGAACCAAAAATATTTTTTTCTTAAATTTAATTTTAATATTTACTCGAATAATTGGATGTTTTCCTTTTTTAATTCCTCCATTACAAATAAATTCATTTCCTTCTTTATCCTCCAAAATATTTTTTGTTTCATTTTCAATTTCTACATACAAATTTCCAGCTTTCCATTTAATTGAATTTAATTTTTTTAAATTTTTATTTTTTCTATATGGACAAGAATGACAAAAATTGTGTTGACTTTTAAATTGGGAAATACACGGACATTGAAGCCAAACAGGGGAAACTGATTCTGATATATTTGTTGAAGTTGTCGTTATTAAATGATTTCCATCATTTACTTGAAAAGGAAAAATTTAAAATTATATTTTTTTGAAATAAAAAATTATAAATTAAAAATCTAGGAAAAGGTAGAATAATCTAAATTCAAAAATTTTTTGAAATTTTTCCGTTTCTTGAAGAGGAGTGGGGGGGGGGGGGGGTTCCACAGGAACACACGGATTAATTTAAATATTCGCCTCCTCCCACTTCTAAATATTTTAACACCATTATCTGGAATTCAAAATCAACTGTTTATATTCTCTATTAAATCATCTTTTTGTTATGTTTTTATCTTTAAATTAAGTTACGAGAAAAAACTTTCTAGTCACCCTTTAATTAAAAGCCTTCTTCCTGTATTCTTAAAACTTTTACATGCACCTACATCTCGTGGTTAGTGATTCGAATTATTTATAAAGATTAAAAAGAATTTCTTTTAATTACAAAACTTACCAAATTTTGAATTATTTTGATTTAATAAATTAATATTTCCATTTTTTATTCCATTATTATTTTTATCAATATAATAACCAAAACAAGAAAAACATTTTGCAAAATATTTTCTTTAAAAATTTAAATATATTTATTTATTTATTTAAAATAAACTAAACTTACATAAAAACTTCTCTATATTCTTTATTAAAAATTAAATAAATAACACAATTAACAGAAGAATTAAAAACAACCAAAAAATTACTAGCATCTGATAATAAATTTAATAAAAGAGGATCTGGTTCAAAAAAAGTTTCAATTAAATTAACAATAAGTGAAAGAGTATTGCAACACAAAAATAAAACAACAACCTTTTTAATTAATTTAATAATTAATTAAAATTAATTAAAATTACCATAACCATAGTAATTGTTTCATCAGAACTTGGATTTATAGTTCCCGTAGATTCAATAGAAGGGGCACTTTTTAATGGAGAAAATTTTAAATTTCCATTTTTATGATAAATAATTGGTGAATTTATTGAATTATTTTGTTGTTGAATTGTTGGGGAAGAGGAAGAAGAAATGGAAATACTTTAAAAAAAAAAGGAAAATAATATTAATAGATATTTATTAAAGTAAAAAAGATATTACACCCTTTAGGGATGAAACAAAAGTCTTTCAAGGAGGTGTGGTCTAATACAGGCAAATTTTTAATGTCCAAAAATTTATTTAGATTTATTAAATATTCGCCCCCATCTACTTCTAAATATTCTACCGTCATTATCTGGAATTCAAACCCTTCCCTCCCATAATGGCCAAGCAAATATTAAGAATTGTATGTATTTTGAGAATATTTTGGGAGGAGGGGGGGGGGTATATTTGCGAGAAATTATTTTTATTTTTTAATACCTTTTCTTTAATTGTCTTGAATGTTTTGCATCAACAGATTTTCGAATAATAATTAAAGTATTTAAAAGTAACAAAATAAAAAAAGGAAATAAAGTCATTGCAAACATGTATAAATAAACTTTAAAAAGGATTAGAAGTTTAAATTAAAGTAAAAACCATTATAAATAGTGTTTATATGATAAAATAAATATGTTGGGCATATTTCAATAATCATATCCCCACTTCCATCGTGAATACATTTTCTCAAATTAAATTGTGGAAAACGTAAAGAATTGTAAATTATAGAGCAAATAATTGTTAAATAAATTATATTTTTGGCTTTTTTAATTGTGCAGTGAAAGGGGGAGTGTTTGCGCCAACAAACCTTTTTAAAAAATAAAATAAAAATTATTTTATTAAAATATATTCTTACACAAATATAACAATCAAAAGCAGCTGCTACAGTAAAATAAATAGAACAGGATTGTGCCATATATCCAAAAGGTAAAGTATATACCTTTTTTAATTAAAAGGAAAATATTTATTTATTTATTTAAAATTAACTGTAGTGTAGGGTGCTTGTACTAATTGGGGAATATAAGAACGTGCAGAGTCTATCCAAAAAATAAATAATCCAGTCAAAACAACAGAAAAGTCTGAGAAGGCCAAGAAAAGTAAATAAGTATTTGATGAATTTTTCATACAAGGACGGGTAAAAACTTGAAAAGAAAAAAAATAAAAATATTTTTTAATTAATTAATTAACCAAAAATATTAACAAAATTAGTTAATACACCAAATACAGAAAGGGAAGGTAACATAACAATAATAACAATATAATTAAACCAAGCATATAAAGGTGAATAATCTTCGTGTTGTAAATCAGAACAAATACCTTTTTTTAATTAATTAAATTATTTATTCCCTCGACAGACTTACAATGACTTGAATTAAATTCCCCTCCTCCATCAAATGGTTGTATAGCCATAATACTAAATTTAAAAATAAATATTTTATTTATTTTTAAGGTAAATTGAGAAGTAAAATATTTGGAAAAAACCTTGGAAAGAAAGGGACAATCCCTTCAACTGTTAAAGTTGTTTCTCTCGTTGCCATTTCTTCCTCTACTTTTTTTTTTGTATTTGAAGAGAAGGCTAATTGGAAGAAAATAAAAGAGAGAGAGAAAAGCTTTTTATGGAAGTTTTTTTTTAACTTTTTTTTTAGAAAATTATATTTTTTTGCTTCTTCTTCTCTTTTAATCACTGCTCTTTTAAATCCCTTTTTGCCTTTTTTTAGTCAAATAAAAATATTTTTATATTTTTAAGTATTTAATAGAGTAGTTAGTTGCAGTCATTAATATATTCTTTTTACGAATTCTTAAAAAAATAATTTTTTAATAAATAATAATCAGAATCTCGATACTTATACTAACAAACTCGGAGGGATTAAATTAAAAAGTAAATTCATTTTTGTTTTCATGAGCCTATACCAATTTATTTAACTATGACAATTAATTAAAGGTTTTACATATTTACTTAAATAAAGCTTGTCTTATTTTTAATATACTATAAAGTTTATGGAAAAGATTTTTTAAAAAATATTTCTTCAAATATATTTCTTAAAACTCAAAAATTACTTTTTAAATATTTAAAAGTCAATAATTTGAAAATGTTGAAAAGAATTGTGAGAATAAATATCAAATTAAATATTTGACTTTTATTAAAAAAAAAAGAAGAATTTTTTAACTATAAATTTGCCGAAAAGTTCTTTCTTCCAAAAAAGATAGATTTATGAGACTCTGGGGATTAAAAAAGAAAAAAATGATAGGATCATTTAAATAAAGAAAAAGTTTTTCTTTTTTTTTAATGTTAACGGCTGTTCTGGGCTCCCATACAAAATCTCTATTCCTTAAAATCGCTATTCCTTAAAATCTCTACTAGGCTAAAAATGCTTAAAATCTCTATTCCTTAAAATAACTATTCCTTAAAATCTCTACTGGGGTAAAAATAATTAAAATCTCTACACCGCGCAAATGGCGGTTGAGTCTCAACAAAAGTGTACCATCTGAATCTTTCTCTGGAAAAACCAGACTTGTTAATGGATACGGGTACAATTAGTTTAAAAATGGCTGCCATATCCGCCTGTATCCGCCTTAAATATCGAAAATATAAGACACGACTGCTTCGCTGCGGTCGTGTTCATTTTCCTTGCGGTGATCGTATCGAAGCGGCTGCTGTCGTTCCGCTGGACATGCCTGGGTTCATCCGCAGCGTCAAAAACTATACAAGCAAAAGATAATCCAGAAATCAGATCAAAAGATAATCCAGAAATCAGAACAACGTTCCCGCACTTAACGTTGGCACTCAAAAGGCTTCTTAATAAAAATAGATATTTTGCCTATTTTTGAGCCTTGTAGAGATTTTAAGGCATTTTACTCGTGTAGAGATTATGAGGAATAGAGATTTTAAGGAATAGTTATTTTAATCATTTTTAGCCGAGTAGAGATTTTAGTGAATTTTAGCTGTGTAGAGATTATAAGGCATTTTAGCCCAGTAGAGATTTTAAGGAATAGAGATTTTGAGGGGATACGGCTGTTCTGACAAAGTAAATACATATCCCCCGTTGTTTTTGAGGCTTTTAAAGGTATAAAGGGTGAATTGAACATGAGACGAATAAAAAATGAAAAACAATCCCGGGGGTAATGAAACAAAAAAAGAAAAGAAATATATAAACAAAAATATATATGTATATACCTTTATATTTTAAAAATTTGAAAAAAAAATTTTTTTTAATAAAATGAAAGAAATTTTTAATAAAAAATTAAACTTTTTTAAAGTAATTTAAAGAATATAAAATAAAAATATTTTTATTAAATATTTTTGTTTAATTAAAATAATTAAAAACCCCCTCCTTCATTTTATTTAAATTTTACACTTAAAAAATGACAGAAAATTGGAAGGAATTATTTTTATTTATTAAAATAACCTATTATTATAATTGCGAAAATGAGGGTAAATAATAAAATGAAAATAGGATATATGTATTTTGTTGGAATAATATTAAAAATATATTCTGTAAAAATGAGAAATTTCCAAAAAAAATGTTAAAATAGAAGAATAAAAAAAATAATTTTAAAATTTAGTTTTCTAAATGAATAATTTTTAATAAAAGAAACAAAGGAAAATTCTATAGAAAACAAAGCCTAAATTTTTACGCTAATTTAAATAAATTAAAAAATCAAAATTGACTTTAAAAAATATTAGAACAAATAATAATGAAAAATAAAATGTCAGCAAAAAAATTTCAGAGATTTACTACAACAATTTGTCAAATAAATTTTTAAATATTTAACTAACGCTGCTTTAATTAATAACTTCTAATTAACGAAGGAATAGGTTTCAGTGTTAAAATTTAAAAAAAATTTCCGTCTTGATTGTCCCACTACTCTTTTTTGTTCTGCATATGACTGTCCTGGTTATATAAAAAATAAAAAGTTAAGTTATAATAAAAAAATATATTTTTTTAAAGCTTTAAAAAATCTAATTTTACTTCTATTGTGCCAATTTTAGTACCTATTCATTTTTAACTTTGAATTTATAGAATGACGATGATACCTCACGCGTTCTTCATCACTTTATAATATAATTTTTGTAAAAAGAATATTTTAAGGTTAAAAATAGGGAAAAATAAATATGTAGAAATTATTTCGAAAAATTTGTTTAAGAGTTTAAATGAAAATTATAAAATTATATAAATACTAAATATGTATAATTCTTGAATAATTGCTCAGGTAATTATTGTTACAACCTCTCTTGGAAGGGATAATTAATAATTAAAAAGCCATCTAAAAAAACTCCTCTTCTCGTATAATAAAAATTTTCCAAAATCAGAAAAAGTTATTTTCATTTTACCTTTTAATTTAAAAAAATTTATCCAAAAAATATTTTAAACAAAATCATTCCCTTCTTTACTTAATTTTCCTTTTCTCATTCAATTACAAGGCCACACATTAATACTTTCTTTATATCTCCGACAGAAAAACCGGACATATATTTATTGTTGTCCATTTACTCATCAAACAAACAAAGCCTTTTATAAATGAAAATGTCCACAGACTAGAATGAGGAAGAAAAAACATTTAACAATTTTCTTCTGACTGAACAGAAAAAGCAAAATTGGTTAGTCTTTTCTTATTTTATTTTTGAAGAATTGTTTTCTAATTATCTTATGTAAGTGAATATTTTTAATAATTATTTTAAATTATTTTTAATAAATATCAAAAAATCCTAACAAAATCTATTCTCTTTTTATTTAAGGCTGCCCCTCGAAGGATTTACAAAACATTCACTTCTCTTATTCCTTTGCTTTTGCTGTATTTGGACACTCTGTTGTAGTCAATTAGCACATTTGGTTGGACTAGCACCAAAATCAAGCCTAGAAGACCACAAATTATTGGATCACCATTCAAGGCACCATTCATTAATGGGACCGTGTCTAGACAGAGGTGAGATATAGAATACAAATTTAAAAAAATTAGCGTTTCAGGTCAATTTTGTGATAAATTAAAACGATTTTGCAATGATTTCAAATATCAAACATTAATAAATAAAGAATGCCGTGCTACTTGTGGAAGATGTTAATTGTTTAAAAAATGATCTTATTTTTTATTTTTGAGGAAAAAGAGAGGTCCAACTAGCTAGGCACTTGAAACGGTTACCAGGAAGGGGTTTAAGATCTATTAGAAAAGAAAGTGAAAGCAGCTCCCGTAACTAAGTCGTTAGAGCACCTTGAGTATACTCGGATGCTTGCCCGGGACTAAACTTTTACCTCTCTTTTACTATGTTAAAATTTGTTTGCCAACCGAATTTTTTTAATTTTAACAAATTAAGTTAACAAAAGTCCAAAAAATTTCATCAAAAAGGTTACTAATTTGAATAAACTTTTACTAAATGACATTGATACATAAAATTGAATAATCAAAGGTCAATATATTTCGGTACAATTGCATTATGTGCCTCCATTTACTTTTATAAATAAATGAGCTCATTTCCGGCTTGATTATGTTTCGGTCCAATAAATAGGGTCTCGCCTAATGTCTAAAAGATGCCCCCTCATAAATTAAAAATGGAGGCACCCAATGCGACGGAATCTATATTTTAGATAATAAAGGAATTTTTAATGCGTTCACAAATATATAAAAAAATTAAAGTTAATTGAAATATAAATAATTTTTCCTTTCGCTTATCTAAACTTCATTTCATGTCTCGTAGGAGAAATTATATTTTGAGAATTTACTACCTTTTGATTTTTTAAATATTTGTCTAAAAGCCACATAGTACCCCATTCTTTCAGTTAAAATTTAAAATTATTTATTTCCAATTTATCATTTTTTAAACAAATTTTTCACCATAAAGCTTCTGGAAATCCATTATCAGCACTAAATCCTTCATCATTCGCCTTTTTCATATTAAATGGAGGAGTAGATCCTTCACCTTCTGTTTGGCGCCAACGCCTTTTTCCCTTTTCTTTTCCAAAAGCACTTTCAGCCAATTCATGAAGACGTGGGGGAACTACTTGTTTTGCCTCTTCCAAAACTTTAATTAAATCTCTAGCTTTCGGGGAATTATTTTGCGTGAAGAAAGTGTAACTCGTCCCCTGTTAAAAAAGATTTTACTTAAAAATAACAAAATAGGTATACCGTTTTATCTTGACGCCCAGTACGTCCAATTCGATGAACATAGTCCTCAGAATTATTCGGATAGTCATAATTGATGACATATTTTATATCAGAAACGTCTTAAATATAAAATAATTTAAATGTTTTAATAGAAAATAATTCCAAATTTTCAATAAAACTAACAAAAAAATTAAAAAAAAAGACCAACCTTCTCCAATACTCCGTAGTACCACGATGATTTCGCGGAACACGGAACCAGGAAAAGGTTTGGTCAGCCAGAGTTGGCCATCGCGCGAACATTTGAACATTCTCCTTCTCTCGTAATAAAATTGTGCGCGACAACCAATCGTGTGAAACGATTTTTTAATTTTATGACGATCCACACAAACACAACAGTAGAGCAGCCAGCCACGTCCTTCCAAAAAATAAATACCTGAATATGACATGACCAACTTTTTTACTGTTGTTTCCCTTCAATACTTCCTCGATTCTTTGTTTTTTATTTTTTTAATTAATTTCCGCCGCATTCATATAATTTTTAAAAAAATATATTAGCAGCGTTTGAGATGATTTTCTAAATGATGTTTTGTATTTATTTGAGGAAGAGTAGTAGGGAGAGTACGGAACATCAAAAGAAAACGATCCACACGATGCACTGGCTATCTTATTTCTTAGCCCCCAGAGAACATACCCAATCCACGAGCAGCGACATCAGTCGCAAGCAAAATAGGGGTTTTACCCTCCTTGAATTCTGTAAATTTAACATTTATTTAATCAAAAATAGTAAGAAAACCCGACCCGCAAGAACCCACTCCCGTTCTTTTTGCTCTTTATCACCGTGAATACATAAAGCTGGCCAACCTATAATAAACATATAATAATTAAACGTCAAAATTATTTACCATCACGCCGCATATTTCGAGTAATCTCATCTGCTTTTCGTTTAGTTTCAACAAAAATGAGTGTTTTGCATTCTCGCTTTAAATTTAAAAAAAAATGAGAAAATCAAAATTTTTGTTTTTTAAATATTATAAAATAATGTAGACCAGTTAAAGTACATAAAAAAGCCAAATTCTAGCTAATTCATGGTTGCAAAAGGTCTTCATTTAATTTTGCGCTTTTCAAAACTCCCTTAATACTGAAAAATCAAGGAGAGAAGAGTAAAGCGCCAAATAATTTTTAAAACGCTAAAAAAGACAAACCTGTCTCATAATATGATCAAGAAGTTGGAAAAGCCGACCTTGTTTTCCAAACTCATCAATAATCTCAATATGTTGTTGAATATTATGATTGGCAGCTAATTCCAAAGAGCCAACATGTAAATGGACAGGATTATTCTGAAAATCGGCAGCAAGAGTCCTAACTTCTTTTGGCCAAGTAGCTGAGAACATTAAAGACTGTCGATCGGGCTAAAATAAATTTCATGAAATGCTAAAAATAATAAAAATTACTCTAATTTGGCCAACAATCTTGCGAATTTGAGGTTCAAAACCCATATCTAACATACGATCAGCCTCATCAAGCACCAAAAATGTACAACGACGCATGTTTGTTGTACCAGATTCAAGAAAATCAAGAATACGTCCAGGAGTAGCAATACAAATGTCTATGCCTAAAATAATAACAATTTAATAATCAGGGGTATAGAAAATAATAAAGGGAAAAATAATAATGTCATCCCAGAGTTGCATCTTTCAGGACGAATAAAACTTGACAATTAATTATATTAAAAATTATTTTAAAAACCTCGCTTCAAATCGCTTGCTTGGCCTTGCTTAGCTGCTCCGCCATAACAGCAATTAATTTCAAGGTGCATTATACGGCAATATTCACGAGCAACTTCTTCAACTTGAACAGCCAACTCACGAGTGGGTAAAAGAACAAGAACAGTTGGCCCTTCATTTGGACGACGAGGAAGCTGACTAAAAATTTCATGTGTGTTTATATTCAAAAGATTAAGATTATACTTCAATGTATGCACAATAGCTGGTAAAATAAAGCCAAGTGTTTTGCCAGAACCAGTCTTTGCAATTGAAATCATATCACGGCCACTGAGAGCTACGGGCCAAGAAATGCTTTGAATCGTTGTAGGTCGATGATAATGGGCACAAAGAAGGTCAATTATCTCTTCTAAAAAGATTTGAAAAAATGAAGATAAATCAAAAACAAACGTGGAAACCCGCTCTCATGAAACTCGGATATCGGACGAGGAATGTTATCACCCTCAAGAGTGACTTCAGTGGTTCTAAGCCATTCAAGAATTTCTGATTGTTCACGCCGAGTAATAGAAGCATGCTCACGATATAAATTTTTCTTGATGGGAGGAAGTTGAGAATGATCCCATTCTATAGGTCGAAGCTTCTTCCCAGCATCATCCATCCGTCTTGGACCTAGATTAATTGTTAAATATTTATTTATAAGTAAGTCAACCTCGATTTGCAAAATCACCACCACCTCCTCCTCCATAATTTGGAACGCCCCCTCCAAATCCTCCAAAACTTCCAAAGCCTCCACCACCACCAAATCCACCAGCTCCAAAACCGCCACCTCCTCCATAAGCGCCGTAACCATGAGGTGGTCCATAGCCATGGGGCGGACCAAACCCACCCGGATGAGGTAAATGACCGAAACCACCTCCACGTCCTCCACCACCACCGCCTCGGCCTCCTCCGCCAGCACCAAATCCACCTCCTCTACCGCCACGGCCTCCTCCACCGCCACCAAATCCGCCTCTACCTCCAGCAGCACTGCCTCGGCCTCCCCCTCTACCACCAAATCCACCGCCTCCTCCACGACGACTAAATTATGTGTTTAAAATACATTTTCTATTCTTACTTTTTGTCTCCACGACGTTCTCCTGGCATTATTTGAATATTAAAGCAATAAAAAGCTAAAGTTTATGAGAATAAGCGCCTCCTGAAATAAATGTTTATTAAAAAAATCAACTTAAAATGAATACTACACGATTCAAAAATTAGAAAAACTGAAAGCGTCAACCCTACAACTTATCATTTCAATCGATTAGTAATGGTTTACGATAAAATTCGTTTCAAAATTAATATTTTAAACTCCTATTATTTTACAAATACAAAAGGAAAATGAACCATTAAAAATTTCAAAAATACTATTGCAGACATTTTTATCACTTTAATTAACACAATGTGCACAAAGAACAATACATACGTTTGTTTATACATTAGAAAATATCTATCCTATTATGAATACATCTATCGTCCAACCACATCCTATCAGGCCCCCGAGCTCGACTTGTTTTTCTTCTTGTCGGTATTAGACCTCTTCCTCGATCGGGATCGCGACTTCTTCTGTTTCCTCTTCCTCTGCGCCTCCTCGGAGCCCAACATTTTCTGTTTCAGCCTATCCATGAACGTCTTTGACCTCTCCCTGATATAGAGCGAAGACTCCCTGTCAGCCTTCCAGAGTTTGAGAGCTAATTAAACAAAAAAGTTTTTTCTAAATTTAAACAGACCTTACCAATTGTCGTTTCGTTTCTCAGGTTGAATGGATGCGCTCTCTTCGGGATATTAGGCATGTAGGCTTCATAGTCAGCGCTATCCTCTCCCTTGTCAGATTTTTCCGCGCTTCCTCCTGCCATGCAAAACAGACAATTTACCTATAAAAAACCATCATCAAAAAAAAGTTATAGAAACTAACCTTTATAGTTGTCGAACAAACAATATTGACAGTGAAGATAATGAATTCACCTTTCTTAAAAGCCTTTTATAGTATGACAACCTCAGCCCAAACGAGGAACCAAAAATAAAATTCTAATGTATTTTTGAAGTAAATTAAATACAAATATATAATGAAAACAATTAAATAGAATCAGCTTTATCAAAAAAACAATTCAATAGAAGGGTGAATGAGCATATATTTAATTGTAAAGAGGTGAATACCGGTGTGTATAGAATCATAAGCAAAGAATAAATTCAGCAAAAATTAAGTAAAGCCAAAAAAGACGAAACATTTTTATTAAAATAATTAAAAAAATAACTTTGTTTAAAATTTTAAATGTTTCGCCTTCGGAAAAAGAAAAACAAATATTTTTATTTATTTAAAAAGCAATTCAATTATTAACATTTTGAGGCAAAACCGAAGGCGCTTTGCGTTTTGCATAAAGACAAATAGCAGCTGAAAGAACAGCAAATGCCAAAATAACAACAATAAAACCAACAACAGTAAAGAACACAACACAGCCCACAAACGGACAGACATCATCGCTGGTGGAATTAGCCTAATTTAAAAATTTTTTAAATTATTTATTTCAAAAAGGCATTAGATATTAGGTTATCAAAAAATAAAATTTCCAAAATGTTAAGTCATCCCAAGCAAGAAAAAACTCCAAAAATCTAATTCAGAACAGAAATATTTTAGGAACATATTTTATAAAAGAAATACAGGTTTTCCAGTAGTGCTGATGTTGTCCAAATTGAAAGTTCCCATCATATTCTCTCCTAAAAATTAAATAATAATATCAAAACAAATTCAAAATTTACCTCCAACCATTCCATCATTACCCAAAATTCCCATTTGGTATGTATTGTTTAATTCAGGCATTCCCGTCGTATTTGTAGCCAACGAATTGTTGAAGACTTCACCATCCTCAACATCCCAAGCAGTACAGAAAATAAGTTGAAGAACAAAAAACATAAAAGAGCAGAAGAACATTTTTAATATTTTTTTGAATAAATCAATCTAAAATACAAGAGAAAATTAAAACAAAATTGTTGAACAAAACCCAAAACAAATTGATAAAAATACAAAAAATATAAAATTGGATATAAAAATATATCAACAGATTTCATTAATAAAATATTCAAAAAAATTTTATCAAATAAAAGAACAAAATAATTATATATTACACAATAAAGAATTTCTCATTACACAGCAATTCACAGAAGAAACCAAATATAGAGAACATCACAGCAATGCACAACAACGCCTCTTACGTTTTGGAATTGGCGGAGGCAGAGCTTCGAGGTCTTTCGCTGCTTAAAAATAAAAGAAAATTTAAAAGAATTAAAGAAATTTTGAAACAATTTTTGAATTAAAGAAGGAAATCTGGGTAAAGAAATTAGTTGGACTAAATTATAAAAATTACCCAACCATTTTGGACTGGCGATTTGTCTCGCAACGAACTAAAGTCACCAACAACTTCATATTCACTCTTCTTTTTAACAACTTGATCAGGCATGTGAAGAATTATAGAATTATAATGAAATATTAATTTTTGATGATAATCCTATTAAAATAATTAAAAAACCAAAAAATGTGCCCACGAAAAATTTTGAGTTTTATAGGAAAAAAGGAAGATAATTAATTTACATTTTCTGTGACAAAACATGCATAAATCCTCTTGATTTATCCTACAAATTAATTTAAAAATTAATCGGATATTCTTTACAAATTATAAATTATGCAAATTGAAAAATAATTGGTTGGCATTTTGTTTGCATTTTATCGCGGTAATTTAAGGTGGTTGTACCTTTCGTCAATAAACTTTGCGTCAATGAACATTTCGTCAATAAGGCATTATTTCTCAAAAATTTTGTGAAAATAGGATTGTACCGTGAACGCTCGGGGTGGGCATGTCGGGGTACGGGGGTTTCACATTTTTTCACCTGTTTCCTATTCTGTATTTCGGCTTTTGTCCACTGAAGATTTATGAGTGTACTTAAGGTTGAAAAACAAAAGCAAGCAGTCTCTAATAGAAGCACAGGATTGAAAAACAGAAGCACACGTGCATTAGAAGATTTACGGTAATTGGAAAACACAAAACACGCCATGAATTCACGATTTTCGTGGTTTCACATCATCCAGCACATCTAAGTATAAGTCCATTTATAGGTTCCTAATAAATATTTTTAAAAACTTATCGACGATGGAAATTTTAGGTATATTTTAAATATAAAAATAATTATGATGTATTTAGGCTAATTCTTTGAAAAAAATATTAATTTAATATATTTTCTAAATAAAATTCTTTTTCCCATGTATAGTTTATACAAAACCCGTTAAAAAAGTTTTACTTTTCACTTGCAAATAAAAAATTTCCACGCTTTCGAAAAATGCGTAAATATAAAAAAACTTTTTCTTGAAAATCTCATACTATGTTAGAAAAAATTATTTATTTTTATATAAAAACCCTTTAAAGTTATTTTAAATATTAATTAATTTTAAAAAAATGGGTAACGGTTTAACCATTTATAATAAAAAATGTTTAACATGTGCAGCAAATCAAGTTGGCGGTAATAATATTCAAATTAAAACAGTTATTGTAACTGCACCATCACCCTTTCAAGGTTTTGATGTTTAAAATAATTCAAGAAAAATTGCAGGAACAAAAAATATTTTTTATAATATTTAATAGCTAAAAATAAAAAAGTGAAGTCCTTTTTTAAATTTATAATGATGACTATTCAAAATAATATTTAACTATAATCAACAGATTTTTGTATAATTTTGTTGTTCAATATGAATTTTATCAAATGAGAATATTCAAAATTAATTACTCCCTAATAAAATTACAATTTTCAAAATATTCACAAAAAATAATCCAAAAATTCTTCGATATCCAAAAATTATTAAATTTAATTTAAACAATTTTAACTAAAAAATTTAAAAATAAATTAAAATATTTATCAAGGCGATCAAAAACACACAGAAGCAATTCGCCGTCTTTCACAAATTTTATTAGATGATTTAGAAAATGGAACACATCAAAGTTTTTCTATGCGTGATAGAGAAATGTATAAATAAATAAATAATTTTTCTTTCAAAAATTTTATTTTTAAAGAATTGCTCGTTGTTGGAGAAAATATATATCTGGTAAAAGAACAGATATATTTCATAAAACAATGCTTAGATGTATTGAAGCAAGTCCAAAATTAAATGAAATAATTGCTTGTGGAAGATATTGTTATAGAGATTTGAGAAAATGGCCAAAATTAAATAAAATTTGGTTTTAAAAAATTTAAAATAAAAAAAAATATTTTTTAAGTCAATCACAATTTAAATTTTATGAAAAATTAATTTACGAATTAAATATGGATCAACAAAAGATTTTAATTGCTTGTTATAATCTTGGAAGAACACATGCTGAATATTCACGTTATGGAATGAAACCTCATTTTTTGGATATTTATCAACAACAATTACTTGGTTAGAAAAAAGGGAGGAGGGGAGGGGGTTACTTTAAAACAGGGCTCTCATTCGTACTTTATTTGAAAGTACAGTACTTTAAAATCGACCTCCGTACTTACAAAATTGAATTTGTACTTTATTGAAAGTATGTACTTTAAAATCAACATTTTAGATTGAAAATGAAATTGGGGAAGGGATTGGGCAAAAAAGTAATTTATTTGGCCTATGGCCTTCGAAATTCTCAAAATTTTCGCCTGCGGCGCTGAAAAAGGAAGAAATCTGGCTTCTTGGGCTCCAAATTTCAAAAAATTTTCGCCTGCGCTGCTGAAAAAGTGAATTTTTTTGCCTACGGCCTTCTAAAATTTTAAAAATTTTCGCCTGCGGCGCTAAAAATGGAAGAAATATGGCTTCTTGAGCTCTAAAATTCTCAAAATTTTCGCCTGCGGCGCTGAAAATGGACGAAAGAAAGTAGCTTGCTTGAGGTTAAGACTGTCAGGCTTTACTTCATGTGTCAGCGAATTTTGACATGTCATGCATTGAAATGCACAAAATGCTCAGTGGAAGCAAGAAATTATTAGAAAAGATTCATTTAGGAGAGAAATATAAAAGATTTGAGCACGAATAAATATTTTCGAATTTAATTTTGAGTGTACTTTAAATTTGAAAATTTTGTCCCTATGTACTTTAAAATCAAGATTTTTGTACTTTTGATTGGCATTTTGTCGATGAGAGCCCTGCTTTAAAATAAAAAGACTCACAAACAAGGCATTTTTAAATAGCAAAATAAATGTAAAAAATTCTTTTCTCCAGTAATTTTTTGACTTTTTCAGGCGGAGAAAGAGATCTATTTATTACTTATAAAATAACTCCTTAAGTAGGATCATATATTTTATCAACCAAAACATTTTTTTGTTGAAAATATGTAGCCTTCTGTCTCATTTTTTAATTCTATGAATTTATTTAAAAAAATTTTTTTCAGGCCAAATTGCTTGTATTGAATACGAAAATAGTAAAGAAATGGAAGAAACAATTGTTGCATTTATTCATATAAATAATTTAATTATTGAATCTTTTCGCGATTCTTATAGTCAAAGAATTAATGAAATGAGGGAACAAGAAAAGATTGTTGAAATTCGTTTATTAGAAGAAATATTATGAAAAAGAAAATTATAAAAATGTACATAAAATAAATTAAACTAATAATTTTTATTAAAGAATATATTATATGCTTAATTTTCTAATAAAAAACTGGAACTTAATATGGTAAATTCGAAATTGGAATGTCCGTTCTTTACTATTTCGTATAAATTATAATCGTTCACAATTGTCCACAAAATTACTCGGACTTTATAAATATAAATATTTAACCGCCATTTTAAGTTTTACGAACACAAATGGCAAAATAGTTTTAAAAAATTTTGAGTGTTAACATGAAATTTGAACGACCATAAAATTATTTTGGCCTTTTTTGATTTTTTATTTATTTTGCAATTTTTTGAGTTAAAATGGCGAACTCTAGTTATGAATCTAATGGAACTAGACTTTTTAAAACGTTAAAATAATTTTAGAGACAAATGTTCATTAAATAAATAATTCTCTTCCATTCAAAATATTTTAGTAAATAAATAATTTTCGGACTAATCGTGACCGATAGCTCAAATAAAAGGTTTTCTAATCGTTCACAATTGTCCACAAAATTACTCGCACTTTATAAATATAAATATTTAAAAATGTCTACTAATAATTTATTTTTTATTTTTATTTTTTCAATATCCACTTTCTCTGTTAATGCTTTACCTCATTATAATCAAAATAATCAAAACCAATTACTCCAACAAAATAATAATTTTCAAAATTTACAAAGAAATAGTGCAAGTATTTCTTCAATTTCTGCCTGTTTATTTTGTTCTCTTTGTGGTTTACCAGAAAATCCTTCATCTTGGATTAAACCAACAACTACATTAATAAATAAAAATAAATGTAAAATAAAAAATAAATATTTTTTAAATTTTTAAAAATTATGTAGGTGAAGACAAAAGTAATAAATGTAGTGAATTTGTTAAACTTTGTGATGATGGAATATATAAATATTTTCTTCGTTCACATTGTTCCTATACTTGTGGAATATGCAATAATACAACAACAAAAACATTAAAAGAAACAAATACAAAAACAATTCCAATAACAACAACAACATCAAAACCAACAAAACATTTACTAAAAACATCAACAACCCCCAAAACAATAAAAACATTCAAAACAACATCAAAACTTAAAAGTCAAGAAATTAATGAACAGAAAACAATCAAAAATACAAAAACAACAAATTCAATAGAAAATAAAAAAGAAATAATTAAAACAACAAAAACAACATTATCTAGTACAATTAAAGGAATTACTAATCAAGTTTCTATTGAAGAAGAAGAACCTTTAGAAGAATGTAAGAAAGAAATTAATCAAAAAATATATACTTATTTAATATTTAAAAGGTGAAGATATTGGACAAAATTGCAAAGCAATGGAATCTGGCTGTCAAGATATAGGGCAACGTAATATTCTTGGGACTTTTTGTCGAAAAACATGCAAATTTTGTTAAAATATTTTTTTGTTTTATTTATTTTTTTTTGTTTTTTTAGTAAAATATATATTAGATATAAAAATTAACACCTGAATTAAAACAAATAAAACCTTTTAAAACAAAAGAATTTTTTTTAAAAACAATAATAATAAAAGAAAGATTATTATATTATTATTATTATAATATAAAATATATATATATATAAAGATATTATTTAAAAATATTTTCATTCAAAAATCTAAGAAGAATAATGGGAAAAATAAAATTAAATTGTAATTATTTTTTAAATATTTTAATTATTATAATAATTAATTTAAAATTTATCGAGACAATTAAAGTATTTTGTGGACGTATGTTTTTCTTTTTATTAAATTAAAAAATAAAAATTCCAAATAAATAGCTGCAATTGGAGTAAGTCCAAATCCTTGTAAATCTCCTTTACTACAAAGACCGGGTTTAACTTTAACAGAAGAATTAATGGATGGCCAAAAAGTTTGTTGTGGATTTGATAAAAAAATAAATGGTTATTTGCCTGATGGAAAAAAAGAAGATTCTAGTCTTCGAAAAAGGCCAAAAGGGAGTAAATTAATTTGTAAAAGTAAGAGAATAGAGAAAGAAACTCTTGTTTAAAAATTCTTAATTTTCCCTTAGATGCAATAACAATTCCAATTTCAAATGGAAATATTGTCCCAAAATGCCCACCAAAACTTTTTTATGATTCAAATAAAGATAAATGTTGTAGATATCAAAAAAATAAAAATAAATTAAGAAAAGATTATTCAAAATGTAAAGATTTATCAGCCCCAGGAAAACCTTCAGATTGTCCAGCAAATAAACATAGATGTAATGAAACTATTTGGTATAAATTAATGACTAAACAATGCCCTAAAACTTGTGACAGATGTGAAGAATATATTAAATTAAATGTATCTCGAGATGTTGGAGGTAAAGGAAAGAAAAGATTTTTTGGGGGAAAATTATTTTTTAAAGTTTGTCGAGACGGAATTGGCCCAAATGGAGTAAGTGAATGCCCACAAAATAAACATCGTTGTGAAGATAAAATTTGGAAAGATTTTATGAAAAAAGAATGTCGTGAAACATGTGGATATTGTGGAAAAAGTTTAAAAAAGAAAGGAAAAAAAAGAAGAAGGAAAAGTAATAAAAACACAACAACTACTACAACAATAATTACAACAACAACATAATTAAATATAATTATTTTTTTTTAGAATTTTTTTAATTTAGTTGTATTTTAATTGTTTAATTTTTAAATATTTTTAAATTAATTTTAGTGTGTGGTATATATGTATATGAAGGGCCTAAAAATTCTTTTTAATTTCCATATAACGGCAAAAATGCCAAAATAAAAGCTATAGGAAATTAGAGAAGATAGTGTTTCTCTCGACAGCATAACCTCCATTTAATTTCTAAATAAGTGTGAGACATTTTAACAAAATTTAAAAAAAATAAAAGAAATTAATATTTTTTATTTGGCTAATAAAAATATAAAATATCAAAATGCGTGTAGTTTTTGGTCATTTAATTATTAAATAGGTAATTGGGAGGGAAGGCAATTTAAGTATATAATTTTTGTAATTTAAAGCTTTAAATGTTTTTTGTTAGTGAATAAAATAAACTGGGCAATAGAAATAAATTTAGAAAATTTGAGAAAAAATATTAGAGAGAAATGAGTAATTAGGTAACCGACATTTTTTAATATTAAATTTTCTGAAATTATCAATTAAAATTTAAATTAAATTAATCAAAAAAAATGTCGGGAAAGGGAACTAAAAATAAATTATTGAGCTTTTAATTGTTTTTAATTATTTTCCTTTTAATTATTTGGAGATAGTTACAATTGTTGTTGTTGTTTTTGGCCCTTTAATTCTGACAGAAGTTCTTAATCGACTTAATTCTTCAGAAAATAATTCCCCAGTCTGTAACATATTCACAATAGCCTCAAAATCCCGATCTGCTTTTCCCACTTTTCCCCCATTTTTATATACTCTAGCAACAGATAAATGAGAAGAATCACGACTTGCTCTTCCACTTTCTTCTAAAAAGAAAATAAATTTAAAATTAAATTTACCCCCCCCCCCTCTCCCTCACTTCTTCGTTGATTAAACAAAGTTTTTAATTGAAATTGTCTTTTTTTAGCTTCAATTTCCTCCCTTTCAGTCCTAACTGTTCGGTGACAATCAGCTAATCCACTAAAACAACGAGCAAATGGCCCAAAGAATTGATCGGAGTGAGGCAGAATAATTTCTGAATTTGGACGTTTTGAGTCAATAGAAGAAACACCAAAAAGATGAACACAATCTGATAACTTTAAAAATGAAAATTAAATTTAAAAAATTAATATTTTTTTATTCATTTTTTGTTTGAAGGTAGAGAAATTATTAATCCTTTTCTTAATCCAAATACAAAAAATTTTATTTTTTTCAAAACCTTTTGTCTCATTTCAGTCAATTCTTCCCTAAGTTGAGTCATTTGCTTTTTAGCTTCTTCCAAAAAAGTTTTAACAACAACCACAAATCTATCAGGTTGTTTTGAACGTTGAATTATTTTCCCTCTTTCCCCTTCCCCTCCTTCCCCTTTTTGTTGAGGAAATGGTTCTTCAGGTATTTCTAAAACAATTTTTTCTTCTTCCTCTTTTCCCTCCTCTAAATTATTAGATTCCTCAAATTTCTTTTGATAATAATTTAATTCTTCATTTAATTCAAATATTGCCTTTTCTAATTGAAATAATTCTTTCTAAAAAAATAATTAATTTTTTCTTTAACTTTTCAAAGGAAAACTTCAATTTGTTGTCTATCAACTTTAGAAGCCTCCAAAACTGAATTCATTTCACGTTTTAAATTAAATAAATCGGGCCAGTTATGTTCAATTGTTTCAACTAGAAAATGAAGTAAATTTTTGTCTGGGCGAATTGTAGACCGAACAGAGGGGATTTGGTCTATTGAAGAAATTGTGAAACCTTTAAAAGGTGAAAAAAAATTTATTTAAATTAATTCCCCCTTTCTCTTTTAACCATAACAATTCCCCAAACGTTTTCCTTCATTTAGAATATTTCCAACAGCAAGAATAAGAGCTAGAAATTGAATTAATCGTTTACTGTTGCAAAGAGTATGTGATGCTCGAGAAATTGCTGTTAAAAATAATATTTAATTTTTAATAGAAGAAGAGGTTAATAGGAGGGGTTGCTCAATAACGGTTATTAACCGGTACCCCCGGTTTTCTGTTTTGATTAAACAACCGTGATCAACCCCCCTAGTTAATGTTAGTCAATAAATTACCTAAAATTCCAGGCCTAATTTCAGAACAACGATCTTGAAAAGATCTAATAGTACACAAACATTTAAGTCTTTGCTCATATCTAGGTACTTGTCCCATTTCCCAAAGAAAACGATCAGCTAAAGCTAAGGATTGATGTTGCTTTCTTTTTTTAGTTAAAGTTTCTTTCATTTTATTTAATTCTTCTTTTAAAGGAACAAATTTTAACATTTGCTCCAAAATATCACGAGAAAGTTTACATCTTTCATCCATACCAAGAAGTGTATGCCGAATGTCTCTATGAGACATTTTTAGTCTTGCTAACATTATTGTACCTGAAAAATATAGAATTTTCTTGAAAGTTTTATTCTAAAAGGATTTTAAAAATTTGTCCACACATTTTCCCATTATTAAAAAATTTCTTTTTTTAATTTTTTTACTTCACAAATTTCAAAATAATTTAGGTAATTATCAAAACTAACAATTTTGTGCCCTTCTAGAGTCTATAACAGTAATTTGATTAGCTTGTCGAAGAGCTAAACTTCTGTGCAAAGTAAAAGAATTCCCCTCAATAGATTGTTGTTGTTCATCTGTTCCCGATTTCCCCGCAGCAAATTGTTCACTTAAAGCTTCAATATCTATCTAAAAATACAATTATTATTTTTCAAAGTCTCTATAGAAGATAAATTACTTGATTATAAATATTTTTTTCGTCTAAATTCTCCCAAATTGTTCCTTTCAATTTATCTTTTGGAATTGGTGTCCAATTTAAAGTTTTGACTGGACATAGAGGAATTGGAACTTTTTTCTTTGGAATTGATTTATTTGAAGAAATAATTAAAGTTTCATTTCCCGATCGAAGTTGTCGAGCAGATGGAGGAGGGGGTGGAGGGGCTTGACCTACTGGAGGTCGAATAGGAGGTAATTGCTGATTGGAATTGTTCCCAAAAATATTAGATATATTATTATTTGATGAATGGAAGGGATCGGAAGGTGATGAAGAATATGAAGAGGAAATTGAAGCTGAAGAATGTTCAGAAACTCTTAAAAAATGAAGATTTTTTTTTGAATTTTTTCAAAGAAAATCACCTAGAAAAAGAAACAAGGGAAGCAGAGTCTTGTAAATCACTTAAACAATTTTCTAATTCCAAAATTCTCTTTCTTTCTTTTACCAATTCCTCCTCTGTTTCTTGTAATTTTCGTTCAAGTTTTTCACATTCTGCCTCAGTTCTTAATCTTCCAAGAAGTTCATCCCAATCTAATTTTTTGCTAAATTGTTGTTGTTCTGATAATTGAGGATCAACCCTTAACGGGTCCAAACCATTCATTGCACTTTTCAATGTTAATCTATTTTTGAAAATTAAAAAAAATTTTTTTTTATTCCTCCTTAACTGCTGTAATAAAAGATCAAAACATCGCCACAAAGGAAGATGTCGTTCATCTGTGGGTACCATCAATAAATGTTGAAGAAGAGAAATAAAATGAGGCAAAGCTAAAGTATGATCCAATCTTTGAGTTAATACTTCTGCCATCACTGAAGGATTTTCAAAATCAATTGGGGATGCCGAGCCAGAATCAAAAGTGGTGGTACTTAATAAATTTTTGTAAATTCTTTTCCAAAAAAACAAATTCTTTCCACCTTTGCATTTCTTGTTCATCTTCCTGTCTCATCATTTCAAAAAGATCAATATGATCATCTAATGCAGAACCAGAACCTTCTGGAGCGGCCGAACGGATTTGTTCAAGCACTTGAACAATTCCCAACATTAAGAACTCGTGCCGTAAATGTATCCGATATTCTAGGGAATGCTGAAAATTGATAAAAAAATTTTCATTTAATTTTTAAAAAATATTTATTTAATGTTAAAAAATGGAAAAAAAATTAAAAAAAAATATTTAAATTATTTTAATCAATAATAATGTAGATTGTTGCTATTTAGTAATTGATGGATGAGTCAAAAATGGCAACGAACAACAACAACATACAGAAATACAAAAATAAATATAAAAGAATTGAAAGAAAACAAATTTAAAAAAAAAGCTTTGTTTGTTTAAACTGAGATTTTAGAAAAATCTTTTTGAATTTTAAAATTGAATAATTTTTTCTCTATTTAAAAACTGTTAGAAAAATAAAAAAAAATAATTTATTTATTTTTAATTAAAAATTTAAAGAAGAAAAAACTTCAAAAACTTGTTAGGTAATTTTGTAAATAAACAAATTTAATAAAAATATTTTTTTATTGAAAATTAAAAATTGAGAAAAAAATGTTTGTAAAAGTGAGACTTTGAAGAAGAACTTACTAAAAATTGTTTTTTTTAATTAATTAAAAGAAAAAAAAATTTTGATTGAAATAAAAAGTCTAAAAAATTAAAAATTAATTAATTAAAATAAAATAATTTTGTTCAAAAATCATTAACAGATTTTTTAAAAGTAAATAAATTTAATTAAAAATTTTACATTAAAAATAAAATAACAGAAAATATTTAAGAGAAACAGTTAAAGCTTATTTTAAAATACAAATAAATATATAGTAGAAGAAGGAATGACCTAAAATTGTTGAATAATTTTTTGGTTTAAAGTAAAAGAACAGAAAAAAAAATATTTTTTTTATTTTCCAGCTGACCAATTTTTGTAAAGAAAAATAAATAAATTTAAAAAACAGTTATTTTTTAAAGAAGAATTTATTTAAAAAAAGAAGAAGATCAAGGCCAAGGACTTTTTGAGATGTTCAAAAATAATTTCTTGGAGATTATTAAATTAATCTTTGAATAAAAAAAGTTTTTTTTTAAAAATTTTAAATTATTCCTTTAATTAATTAAAAAAATTTTTTTAATTAAATTATATATTTTTTCTTGTAATTTTGTAATTTTGGTTGAAAAGAATTGGCGTTGAACTGTGCAAAAATAAAAACAAATGTGTGA
This sequence comes from Meloidogyne enterolobii, assembly GCA_963681835.1. NCBI lineage: Eukaryota > Metazoa > Nematoda > Chromadorea > Rhabditida > Meloidogynidae > Meloidogyne > Meloidogyne enterolobii. The sequence continues at coordinate 772,018 of CAVMJV010000023.1, forward strand.
AAGATTGAAAAGGATTTTTAGATAAACCTAAAAATCGAGAAGAAAAATGACGGGAATTACGTGAATAGGAGGAAGGGGTAGAGGAAGGGGGGAAGGGAAGGGGAAGGGAAGGGGAAGGGAAGGGGAAAAAGAAAGAAAAAAATATTTTTATAAAATGAAAGATGATGCGCGGAAAATACTTTTTTGTACCTTATATTTTTGCAACTGAATGGACAAACGGAACAAAAAAATTTTTAAACAAATAATTTGTTTGTGTTTATATGCCCTAATTTATAATTTAAAAAACAAAAAAAAGTTTACGGAAAAGTTTAAAAATAAAAGAAAAATTAAACAAGCAATTTTGGGAGAATTTTAAAATAAATAAATGAGCACATAATAAATATAAAAATTCTAAAATATATTTTTTAATAAAATGTCAGTTCCAAAAAAATAGCTGCTTAAATCTTTTATTTAATAAATCGTTTTATATTTATTTAACTTTTAAATTTTAAAATAAAAATTTTAAAAATAAAAGTTTGGAAAATAAAACTAGCAATTTTTTGGATTTATTTAAAAGGTGAATTTGTTGAATCATTAATTTAAGGAAAAGTTTCTTTGGATAAGAATTATTATTTTTTTATATAAAAAAAATAAAAATAAAATCTTCTTATTTAAATGCATATTAAAATAAGTAGAAAATAATAAAACAAACAGAAAAGGAAATATTTAGTTGTGTGTTTTGCTATTTAAAATTTTTATGAAATTTTTTGAGGTTAAAAGCTGAAGAAATAATTTTGCAGAAAATTTAAAATATTGAATTTAAAATATTTAAAAGAATTGAAATGAATAAATTGTGGAAAAGTAAAGAAATAGGGGATATAAATTAAACAAAATAAATCTTATCTCGTTTTAAATATTAACACAAAAATGCGCAGAAAAAGAAATAAATAAATATATTTATTTATTTATATTTAATCCTTTAAAGAATTCCCTATGGTGAAAATAAAATAGAGAACAATTTAGTGTAGTATTTAATAGGATTTTTACTTAAAATTAAAATTAGGAAAAAATTTTTTTATTGTATATTTATTTAGTTGTTGCACATTTAACAAAATTATTATTTTAAAATTAAAGTAAAAATGTAAAGTATAAACTGTTGTTAATTAAAAACAAATTTAAATATCTTAAAAAATAACGAAAAACACATTAAATTCTGCTAAACAAGAAATAAAACTTTATAAAATGAAAATAATTTTTATAAAAGAAAACGCGGTCATTAAAAATAAATTTAAAAAAAGAAAAGAAAAGTTGCAAAATTAGTTTCTATATCTAATTAATTTAAATGTCACAATGCGCAATAAAAATAAAAATTTATAACAAAGAGAACGTTTCATTAAATATAAAATTGTGAACATCTTCCGGTTTTGTTTAAACAAAGAAATTAATATATTTAATTTTTTTAAACTAATTAAATTAAATGGCTATTAAGCATTTTAAGTTTTAATAAGTTGTAAGAGTCTTATCTCGAAAATTCCAAAAATTCTTTAAAAACTAATTACTCAAAAATTGCTTTAACAATTAAAAACACAAAATAAATACAAAATAATTATCAGAAATTTTTTTGTTTGATCAGACACCAAAAAATTAAATATACATATGTAGACTAATCTCCTTCTTGGTAAATAAATTAAAGTTAAAACAAGCCAAGCGAGATTTTATTTTTTATTAAGTTATTTATATTTTCAAAATATAAAGATTTGTATAAATAAACTAGTTAAAGGAAAAAATTTAATCTGATGCCAAACTAAAAAATTTTTTTGTTTAAATTAATCCCCTTACAAAATAAACAATAAATTAAGGGAATTTATACAAAATAAATAAATATTTAAATTAAAAATAAATTTACCTCTGCAGCGCCTCCTTTTAGCAAAGCATTTATCAAAGACATAAGAGCAAGTCTAACACGAGCAGTATCTCTCGGAGTGTTTCCATGTTCTTTAAATAAATCTAAAAATAAAAATATTTTTTTAATTAGATTACCAATTTATCTACCGTCAATTAAACGTTGAAATCTCGTCCTTTCTCCTCTAAGTAATTTAACTTGAGTCAAAGCTTTTAAAACTGCTCTGTGACCAAATTCTGCACAAAAACAAAGACCAGAAAGGATTTCAAGTGAAATTACCTAAAAAATAAAAATTATTAAAAAAAATTAAAGGGAAAAGGAGGGAAGGAGGAAGGGAGAGAACAGACCGAAACTTTTTGGAAGAGGGCATTAGCGGCACTTGGCAGAAGTGAATAAATAAAAGTACGTGGAAGTGATGATGATGAAGATGATGAAGACATTTAGATTTTTTTGTAAATAATTAAAAGGAAAAAAAGTGGCTAAAAAATATTATTTTTGTTTTAAATGAAAGAAAGGCGGGGAGAAAAAAAATATTAAAATAATTAATTAAAAATAAATTTTGAATGAACGGAAAAAGTTAAAGAGATGAATTTCTTTGATTAAAAACGGAAAGGAAGTGAGGCGTTAAATTATAACGTGATATAAATTTACAATTTAGTAATTACAAAACACAATTCAATCACTAAAAAAGAGAACTAAAAGTCAGTTATTTCACTCAAAATATTTTTGGTTTGTAATTACCTATTATTAGAAAATTGTGAATTGATCAAAGTAAAATTAATTTAAAATATTCTTTTTTAAATTTTAATTAATTTTTTAATAAAAAAGGGGGGAAGAAAAGGGTAGTTTATTTGATTATTACTTATTTTTAGCTTTTCGTTAATTAAAGCATCAAAATAAAAACAAAGAATGAATTATTTTGAACTAAATTTGTGTTTAATAAATATATTAGTAATTATTTTTTAGAGTAATTAAATAAATTTATTTTTTGTATAAATCACATGAAAATAATAAGTCGAGAAAAGCGTAAAATATTTCATTAAAAATAAACTCTCTTTAATGAAACCGCCAATTAAAATAGAAAATATTTAAATAAAAAACAATAGAAAATAATTTCTAAATAATTTTTAGATAAAATATTTTTATTACAAAATTATTGAAATAGAACGAGAAAGAAGAGGAAAGGAAATAAAAGTTTATAACAATTCCTCCCCCTCAATTGACCTAAGGAAATGGCCGTAAAAATACGAGAGGAATGCGCAGAGAAATTCTAAAAGTACTTTGAGGAATTTTATGTTTTTCTCGCTAACTACATAAAATATTTTTATTCTTTTATTTATTTATTATAATCTTCTACTTTTTAAATTTATTTAAAGAATATTTTTGTTTAATTCCAAAAATTTTTAAAAATAATAAAGTATCTCAGTTCAGAAATATTGAAAGACAACGTCCCAACTGTCCCACTCCAAAATGACCCGTTCCTGCTTCTAATTTTAAATATAAAACGGAAAAACAAATTAAATATAACAACTACTTTTACAAAAAAAAAGAGAAAATATCTCCGCCGGTTTTTCTTTAAAATAAATAAAAATATTATTTTATTTTATTATCGTCATCGATGCGAAACGCTGTTTTAAAGAGAGAATTTTTATTTTCTTTTATGTGAACGGTACAAAAATCTAAAATCTACACACCGGTTTTATGACCAATTATGTGAACAGAGCGAGAAAGAAAAGCTGTCAAATGCCCCGGGCCGGTGGCTTAATTATGGCGTTATTATGGAAGGAAGGGAAGGAATGTTCTTTTAACAAGGGAAAGTAAAAGAGAGAGGATTTGAAAGAAAATGGCAAAACCGGCTGGTGGTGGTGGTCAGTTAGCGATTTAATATTAAATAAAAAGGAAATTTTTGAATAAAAATTTTAGAGATATACAAAGTATATGCCTTTAATGCCTGAAAAGAAGCGGCTCAAATTTTAAGAGTATCGGTCCGAGGTATAAACAAAAACTTGGAAAATATTAAAAACTTGAATATTTTAAAGCTAAATATACTTACAAATTTTTGGATAAGAATACTTTTTTCCCTTTAATATTTAAAAAACAACCTACTTTACACCTAACACTCTGTAAATCTAATGCCCAAGCAACAGATTTCAATGCTTCAGCCGATTCTTGTACCCAATGTCTTCCAATCTATTTTTTTAGATTAAATTATAACAAAAAAATCTTTTTTAATTTTATTTTCTACATTTTAAGGAATGGTTAAAATTAAAAGGGAAGAACTTTAAAGGAATTTAGCAATTCTTTAATTTTTAATCAAATAAACAAACAAAACAAAAAATATTTTTAAAAGAATTTTATCAAAAATATATTTTTGTTTGTTTGTTTATTTAAAAAAGGGGGCAGTTATTTTATTTAAAAAGAATTTAAATTATTTTTGTATTTCAAAAGAGAACTAAATAAATATTTTAATTTAAAAAAAATAAATAAAAACAGTAGAATTTAGAAGAGCCCGAATAGAACAAAGCAAAGGAAGAGCAATTAATTCTGCTGAAGAACCACGAGAATTACATTTATTTAATAATCTTTGCAACATTTCCAATCCTCCAGCACCCAGAAATTGTTCTAACCAACTTTTAAATTAAAAAATAATTTAAATAAATTTTTTTGGTTATTTAATTGTCGAAATAAATACAGAATAAATAGATATCTAATTAGGTATCCTCTAATAGTTTTAGGGTTCTAATAAATTCAACTCGTTTAATAAACAATAAAATAAAAGATTGCTTTAAAAATTTTGGTAAGGTTTTTAAAATTATTCTGGGAGGTTGGTCCTCCAACACCAAGAAATTGTTCCTTAAAAAGTAGCGGGATACCGCAATAATCATGGAGAATGTGTACGGACTGGAATTTAAAAAGAATCGAGATTTGTTGACTGGCCGTTATTTAATTTTAAAAATTTCAAGAATATGATTATTATTATTAAATGCTTTATTTATTATAGGTCAAAAATAATGTTACTACTACTATAATATTTTAATAAATAAAATTTAAAAAATGCTTTTAGATGTTTACTAGTTAAATTACCTAAAAGATTCAGTTCTTAATGTTGCAGCTAATCCCTCTAATTTTTTAATAACAAAATTATTTTCAATTAAATCCTCTTTTTCTTCTTCTTCAATATTTAATAATAATTTTTCTAAATATTTAGCATAATAATCTCCCCCTCCCTCCTTAATATTTTCTTTTTGTTTTTGTCTTTCATTTCCAGATATTATAACTTTCCATTTCCATTCTAAAGGTTGGGAAATTAATTCTGCTTGGCATTCTTCATTTAAATCTAAATCTGACAAGATTTTTAAAAATGTTTGTTCAATTGATTCTATATTGTTTTGTTGTTGATATATTGAGGAATTTAGGGAAGAAGAATTAATTGTTTTGTTGTTTTTGTTGTTGTTGTTACATTTATTATTCTAAAAATATTTTAAATAATTAAAAGAAACTATAAATTAATTATTTTTTCTTTAAAATTAATTTATAATCTCATTCTTACATATTTAAATATACTTAAAAACATACAGATTCAATAAATTCTTTATTGCCAACAACAACATTTTCTTTTTCAAAAAAACAACTCCATGCCTTATCTATAAAGGCTTCTAACATTTCTTTTAAATTCTAAATAAATAATTAAAAATTAAATTTTATTTAATAAAAATGTTGAGAGAATTTTAAATAAAAATTAATCAAAAATAAATTTGGAGAAAGAAGAAAATTAAAAAATAACTACAAAATTAAAGAAAAAATTCCAAACAAGTTAATTTTCGTCATCATTTAAAAAAAAGTTTTTAAATTATTACTCTTTTTTAATTAAATGAAACATTCGAAAATTAAAAGAAAAAAATTATAATAATTTTTGTATTTTTTAAAAAGAATTTAGTTAAATTTTTTTGAAAATTAAATAATACTCAATAAATTTAAATAAAAAAATATTTTTTTATGGATTTACACATTTTCTGAAATAATCTGCAAAAAAGAAAGGGAGAGAAGGGGAGAGACAAATTTTAAATAAAAATAAAAATATTTTTTTTTATTATTCTCGAATATAAAACTATTAATCTTGTAATCATAACACACTTTTATAAACAATTTTTTGTAAAAAATTATTTTTGCAAACATCTGGAAATAAATCATATAAAGTTCTTCTAAATATTTAATTTAATTTAAAAAAATAAAAAATAGAAATAAATGAAGATATTAAAATAAAAAGGTAAAAAAATATTGGAAATATTAGAGTAGTTGTAGTGAGAAAAGAGAGGAGTTTTTTTTAGGGATTTTAATAATAGCGGGAAATCGCAAAAAACGTGGACAAGCAATAAAAAATGGAATGAAAGGGATTTTCTGGTGATGGACTTTTAGGGAGGAAACAGGCTTTAATAAAGTGAATTAAAGATTTCACGCCGTTTATGTGCCAAAATCCTTGAAAGACGTTAAAATAAGGAAAAGATTTAAGAAATTATTTGGAGAATAAAAAAGAATAAATACTTGTGATATATAATTAGGGTTTGAATTGGCAGAATATAAAAAAGTACTTTAATTTATTAAAAATAGCCTTTTTTCTACTTTTTGTCTCTTTAAAAATGGAGAAATAAACTAACAAATTAAATAAAAATACATATTTAAAAGCTTCTTCTTATTTATTTTTAATTCCATAAATAAATCTTTGTCTATTATTTCCTTAAAAATATTTATTCTTTACTCAGATGCGCAATAAACTAAATTAATTGAGGGAAATAATGCCAAAAGACAAGAGAGAGAATGAAAGAAATTTGAAAGAAGAAAATATATGCTTTATTTTATTTACTTTTCCCTCTCCTTCCTCATCCAAAATTTTTATTTTTCTTCTTCCTTCCTTTAGTCTTCATTTCTTAAAATGGGTATATAACAACCACTTGGTCAAATTAAAAATAAATAATTCTTTTTATGTTTATTTTTTTTGGATATAAGAGGGGCAAGCAGATGTTTATAAAATAGAGAGAATTGTGTGGACATAAAAGAATTGGAAAATATTTAAGTGGATAAATAAATACTTGGCAAAATCTTTTGTAGTAGTAATTCTATTTGGGCTCCAGAAATTAAAAGAATAAGGAAATTTTGGAAATATAAATCTTAAACAATAAAAAATACACAATTAAATCTGGTAGAAGAATGAGGGATGGCTGGATTTTGAGGAAAAAGGGAGAAGAAGAACGTAGATGAGAGGGTGGACACTTCAAGGACATTCACCCAATTTTAAACTTTGGAAGGAAAAAATTTAGGCAATGAAGAGGATTTGAAGATTGTAGGGAAACACGGAAGAGGAAGGAAATGAAGAGGGGAAAAAGAGGAAAAGAAGGAGGGAGGGAAGGAAGGATAGCCTTAGGGGGAGCGTAGAAGATGATCTCAGCGGGTGGCAGGCTGCCGGCTATTCCGGGGAGGGAAAGACAAACAAATAAATAAATAGATGGCAATTTGGCTATTGAAGGACATGAAAATTAGAAAATAAAAAAAAGAAGAAAAGTTGATTTTTGTAAGAGGAATATATTTATTTTCTGCGCATTTTGAGGGAAGCTAAATTGGAGAAAGAGAATAAACGATTTGAGGTGATTGCCTTTTTTGAGTTTATCCAAAAACAATTTGTTTGTTTTTCAAATATAAATTGTTATGTTTAAAACGATTAAATGAAGAAAAAATAAATAAAAATTGTGACCTTCATGAATAAATTTTGGAAACAAAAAAAAATAAATTTTCTGTAAATATTAATGGGATCTTTATTAATCAATGAAAGTTTGGACGATAACTTTTTAGGATTATTTTTTAAAAAGTTGAGGATGGAACTTTTAAAGTTTTTTAAAATTATTCAAAGCTAGAAAGGACTTCTTTAAAAAATTAATTCAAAAATGTGAACGAGAAAAGGATTAAATATTTGTTTACAATAAAATTAAATAAAAATCGTAAATCAATTTCTTTTACAAAATTACTACATATTAAATATCTTCCTTTTATCCCAGGAACGTGGAATAAATAAAAGAATTGGGGTCATTATATTTGAGAGCTATGTACGTATAAATAATTATTTGGAATATTAATTAAAATTTAAATTTTGTAAATTAATTTAAATTTATCAGGGGAATATATTTATGGTAGAATAATTTATTCTATGTAAAATTATATACAAATATACAAATATATGTAGTTAAAAATATGTAAAAATATAAACAATTGTGTAACCTATACACGCATAAAATTACGCAGAGACGATTAAAAAATAACTAGAAAATAAAAAAAATAACATTAAAAACCAAACAATGTCATCCAATTTAGTCCTATTTTTGTTTAGAAATTAAAGTTTTTTGTCAGGTAAAGATTCTTCCAATTAAAAAAAATTAAAAAATATAAGGATGGGAATCAAAAGTGATTGGCTAGTAAACTTTTTGGTTATATTTTTTCTGCAAAAAAAACAAAAAAATAATTGTTTTGTTTAGCGAAAACAAAAAAAAAGTAGAACAACAGGGCAGCAAAAGCATTAAAAGCCATTCAGGCAAATTAAAAACGTTTTTCTATTTAATCGGGCCAAATAGTGCGTGAATGGCCTCTTGAAATATAAAAACATTTTTTTATTAATAAAAATAATATTTTTTTCAAGGAGATAAATTTATTATTATTTTATTTGTTTTTGATTTAATTCTGAAGTGAAAAAAAATAATTTTTATAAAAAAAATAAGTGGGTGCTCTGAATGGTTGTGAATAAAAAAGCTGGAACTGAGTGAGGGAGGGAGGGAGGGCTGATTTTTGAATATAAAAAAAGAAATTTTGGAAATACAAAATTAGTTGGAGAGAGAGAAAAGAGAATGAGGGAATTGGGTGCGGAAAAGCCGATTAGTGAGAGATTTTTGGGGGAATTGGGGGAGGAATATGTAAGAGGAAAAGCTTTAAATATATTTGTTGCCTTCTCAAAATTTAAAGCAATGGCAGAAAGCGCGAAATGGATGAAAAGAAGAAAATAAATAAAAGGAAGTGTGTTATTTGTGTTAGAAGAAAGAAAAGAGGGGGAAGGAATGATCAGCCTCGATGGAAGATTTTGAAAAGGATTTTTGAATAAAATAAGAATTTGAGGCGATTTACGGGGTAGGGAATTGTGGAGTAAAGCTGAAAAGCTACTTTAGAAGTATTAAGGGATTAATGAAACGTCATCATAAAATTTTGAATTTTTTTATTTATTGGTCAAAAAGAATGGAGGACTATATAAAAATGGGCAGATTGAGGAGGGTTATTCATTTAAATAATGATATATTTTATTTAAAAATTTGTTTTATTATCTTTCTATTTTTTATTAAAATTTGTTATTTATTTTTTTTAGATTCACTATAAACGCCCTATTTATAGCCTGGCTCTATTAGAAGTCTATATCCAATAAAAATTGACTTATTAAAAAATTGAAGCTAAAGGCATTACTTAGAGTATTCAAGGTTTTCAAAACTGGCATTTATCAGAAAACTTAAATAATTTTGTTTCAAAGAAATCTAAATAAAAAATCCATTTTTATAAGTAAATAAAAATATTTAATGAATGTACATATATTTTTAAAGTTCTATTTTCGTTTATTTTCTTTTTATTTGTTTGTTGCGCAAATATTGTTATGCGTCCCTTTCTCGCCTTTATTTTTGTGGTCTAGTTTTCATTTTCATAAAATGTTGAAAATGAGATGTCCGGGTAGTTGTGGGGGTGGTGGGTGGTCAATAAAAGAATTAGTTTTCTTTAAAACTTTTTCTTTCTAAAAATTTCCGCCTTGTGCACACAAAAATGTTCTTTTTACTTGCCTAATTAATTAATTAATTTTTTTCTTTTGATTTTTCACACTTTAAATATTAAACGGAAAGGAAGAAAAAGAGCGGAAGCATTTAATATTTAGTAGGTAAGTTTCTTTTCTGTTCACTGATCGTTACAAAAATAAAAAAGAGAAAAGCCGCTGAAACTCTCGAAAAGACTTTTTAATGAACGCCCAAATAAAAGTGTGGCCTTGGCCGAAAATGGAAAGAAAATATGTGTAGTATATAATTTTACAATATACTATTTAATAAAAGAATATTTAATTAATTAGAGAATTCTTTAAAAAATAATAATTAAAAATTATTTTTATTTATTCAAAATATTTTATTGGCTTAAATCGAGTTTTGTATTAAATGATTTAATGAATGAGAAAATAATCCAAGAAATTATTCATCAAAAAGGCAATGAGACAAAACAATCTTTTCGCCAATCATTTAACCTAACAATTTATTGCTTGCTAAAGGCATTGGAAAATATTTAAAAAAAAAAAGAGAGGAATTTATTTCTTCAAAAAAATGAAAAATACAGAAAATATTTATTTTTAAATTTACTATAATTCTTTTTTTGCCTTCCCAACAATTTTTAAATTCTTTTTTCATTTTTAGTCATCTAAAATGATTAAAAATAGAAATTAAATGCCTCCTTCCTAAATACTTGCCTCCTCCTTTTTCTGTTCTACTTTTCATAACAAATATTAGAAAAATCTCTGAGAAGTCCAGGCAATCCTTTAATCTTTAAAAAAAAGAAATTTAAAAATAATTTTTATATATTTATTTACAATTCTATAATTAGTATTTCCTTCATCTGTTTTTGAATTAACAGCAATAGCTACCCAATGAATATTTGTTAAATAATTCTATTTAAATAATTTTAAATAAAATTATTTATTTTTAAATACCTCCAAATAAGCAACAGCCATCTAAAAAGAATTTTATTTAAATTTTTTTTTCTCAAAAATTTCTTTTTCAACCTCAACTTTATCTCCATATTCAAAAGATTCATTTATAAAAGGATCATTTTTGCCAACAAGTACTTGTCCAAGAAGTTCATCTTTGCAAATATAAAATTGATCGTTATAAATATATTCAAAACAGTCAATTACTGCTTTTACCTTTTAAAAAGTTTTTTAAATTTATTTTTCATTTACTTGAATTGTTTGTTCAATTGGAGAAACTGGACGTCTAGCCTGTGTAATTTGAAAATTTTCTGAATCAGCTAAACGTTTATATTGACATTCAATAAAAATATTTTCATCTGTTGGGGTAAAAAGAACCCATTTTCCTGGAGAAATCTTTTAAAAAATATTTTTATTTATTTATTTAATTTAATTCTCACTTTTTGCCCACAAATAACATTTTCACCAATTTCTGAATTTAAAATAATTGAATAAACAAGCCCTTCATGTTCGTCTGTTTTTACACAAATTCCAAGTTTTTTAATCATTATTTTAATTTAAAATTGATTTAAAAACAAATTAATATTTTGAAAAATAATTTTTAAAAAATTGAAGAATTTAATCTAAAAATAAAATAATTGTTGAATTAATTGGATAGAAAAATTTCACTTAGCTAATTTTAATAAACATTATTTTAAATGTAAGAAAACCACAAACCCAAAAACATATTTAAATATAAAATAACAAAGACTAATAAATTAATCCTTACCATTATGTGACATTGACCTTTTGTAATAACTTGGAGAAGGACGGAACGGGCCACTAGAGAGCTGCCACTACACGGCGCTTCCACCCTGTTGACGCACGCGTGAAAACTACTTAGCTTTCTATTTCTTTTTTCTTTCGTTCTCTAACTGTCTCTCTTTCTTTTATGCACTCTTTTTTTGCGACTGCGAAAACAAATTTTAATAAAACTTTAAAATCCCATATCTCGAAAACCGCTTATACGTTTTAAAATCTGTCTATACATTTTATAGATAATTGTTTTAAGATTCTCTGAAAAAAATTTCGTGGATTTTGAAACACTTTTCAAGGAGTTGTACCAGACTTAATTTTTCTTATATTTTAGATGAAAACCAGAGCCGTAACCTTTAAAAAAAGAAAAGCTTTTGATGTTAAATGGGCAAAACAACAAGATAGAAAGAATAAATATATTTCTAAATTAATTAAAGCTCGACAGTATCGAGGATTGGAATCTAATTCAGAAAAAGAATTACCGAACAAGACTCCCGAATGTCGACAAAGTATACTTCCGAATAGGAAAACTCCCGAGTATGTGTGTTATATGTCATTCGAAAGAGCTCATCAAGTTGAGTCGAATGACACCAAAAATCGGAAAAATTGTGTTTTTAAAAATTCATAACTTAATCCAAAATGAAAATTTTCCATTAAAATTTTTCAAGATTGTATATCAATTGCAATACTATAATTAGGCAAATTTTGAAAAAATTCTGTTCCCTGGGTACATTAGTTATAGGTAGTAGGTGAGCGGTATGTCAACTTAAGGAGTATGCCAACATAACTTGTGAAAAATCTATATAGGTTTTGTTCGTTTTTCATCGCTGAATCGAACAAAACAAAATTTAGCGAAAAAGGACAACTTTGGAGAAAGTTATGGCCCATTATAGGCAGTGATGTCAAAGTTCCAAAATTTCTCTGGAACTAGTTCCAGTTCCAGAACTAGGTTTTTAATTTTCGTAGTTCCAGTTCCAGTTCCGGAACTCCATTTTTGAAATTCCTTAGTTCCAGTTCCAGTTCTGGAACTAGTTCCAAGCTAGTTCTAGTTCCAAATTTTTAAATTTTTTTTTGAATATGAAAATATGGCTGTAGTATACAGGGTGACAAGAAAGTAACTGCAAAAAGCTAAAAAAAGTAACCTAATATACAACTTACAACTCTTGAGCCTTGATATCAATCTTTATCTTTTTTCAAATCCCTCCTTATCCACCCAAATCTTTGTTCCCTCTTATTATCCTCCTTATCCATGAAGTGGACCATGCAGTCTGGAAAGATACCGAGATTAGGAAATATGTAAAAAGATAATGCTACCGTGGGATTACGTAGGATTTGGAGGTATCTCTCAAAATCTTTAGATATCCCCATAATTATTCCATTTTCAGCGACGCAGGCAAAAATTTGAAGAATTTTTGAAGACCAGAAGCCAAATTTCTTCAATTTTCTGCGCCGAAGACAAAAATTTTGAGAATTTCGGAAGGGCAAGAAGCCAGAAGTCTTCCAATTTCAGCGCCGCAGGCGAAAAATTTGTGAATTTGCGAAGACCAAGCCACCAGATTTCTTCTTTTTTTGGCGCCGCAGGCGAAAATTTGAAGAATTTTTAAAGTCCAAGTCACCAGATTTCTTCCTTTTTTAGCGCCGCTGGCGAAAATTTTGAGAATTTTGGAAGGCCAATTCACCAGATTTTTACCTTTTTTAGCGCCGCAGGCGAAAATTTCGAGAATTTTTGAGCTCAAGCGGCCAGATTTTTTCCATACTCAGCGCGCTGCAGGTAATTTTCGAGGAAATTTTGCCAAAAATATACCCCCAAGAACTAGTTCCAGAACTAGTTCCAAAGCTAGTTCCAGACATTTACTAGTTCCGTAGTTCCAGTTCCAAGCTAGTTCCAGACATTTACTAGTTCCGTAGTTCTAGTTCCAAACTAGTTCCAGATAATCGTTAGTTCCGTAGTTCTAGTTCCGGAACTGGAACTAGAACTAATTAGTTCCGGAACTGGAACTGGAACTTTGACATCACTGATTATAGGACGATTTTCATCAATTTTCAAAAATTCATAACTTCGTTAAAAATGTATATTGGCTTCTCAAAAATTGTAGGATTGTTTAACTCAATCAGGACCACAGAAATACAAAATTTGAAAAAAATCGGATGCGAGGATAAAAAGTTATAAAATTTAACTTATTCCCCTCGCAAATGAGAGAATTGACCATTTTCCTTCCCTCTGACCATTTTATAACTTGTCTCCTTCTGACCCTTTCTCTTGTTTACAATAAAGTCAGACGCACGAGAGATGCAATAAAATAAAGAGAGTAAACAGACATTTTATTTAAATTTTGGCGTTGTGTTTAAGGAAAAGAGTTAGCTAGTTTTCACGCGTGCGTCAACGGAACAGGACAACTCAGTCCCGCCGATTCAGTCCCGCCGATTCAGTCCTGCCGATTCAGTCCCGTGCCAATTCAGTCCCGGCCGATTCAGTCCCGCCGATTCAGTCCCCCTATATGGGGACATTTCAGTCCCCAATGATTTTTATTGTTGTACCAATGATTGTTATTGTTTATTTTTCTGTTTTAAACATTTTCTAGGTTCTTTAGGTGGTTTACCACAACAATTAACAATAACCAACAACAATTATTAACGAAAAAAATCATTTTTATGGAAAATTTAGAATTTTTTAATTTTTTAAAATTTTTAAATTTCTTCAATTTTTCTTAATATCTCAAGACGGCGAGAATTCTACAATGAATGGCGAAGTTTCTACTACAGACACATGGTTTATTTTTTAGTTTTTTGGCTTTTTGAAATTTTTAAAAATTTTTAACTTTAAGACAATCCAGTCCTGGACTTGTTTTTGTGTCGAGCAGAGTGCCGCTGGTGCTTTGCATGTCAAGCTTGCCAAGCACATCGGAAGGGACAGTCGGTGCGGGATATCGTCAACAAGAACCTTAACCCAAACGGCCCTCTTTAGGGCCACAAATCTAATGAGTGAAACGAGACTATTACTTTTTAGTTATTTTTTGATAAATTTTCTAAGTCGGTTTTTAAATTTTATTTGTTTCTGCTCGTGGGTGGGTATCGGGGATATCCAAAGATTTAGACGGTTGTTGGAGAATGAGTTATTTGACTTATTTTTCAAAAAATTCCATTCTCTAAAGAAAAAAACCGAGTCCAAAACTTCACCCTAAGCCAGAAAAACCCCAAGAAAAGCCTATAATTAAGACTCATCTAGCTTTTAAGATGTTCTTTGCGTGATAAAATGATTATTTTTTTATCAATTTTTATTTTTAAAGTTGTTTTATTTATTTTTTTTACACGGGGACTGAAACGTACCCATATAGGCGGGGACTGAATCGGCGGGACTGAATCGGCCGGGACTGAATTGGCACGGGACTGAATCGGCGGGACTGAATCGGCAGGACTGAATCGGCGGGACTGAATCGGCGGGACTGAGTCGTCCCCTACCGTGCGTCAACAGGGTGGAAGCGCCGTGCCACTAGAGTGCTGCCACTAGAGAGCGGGCACTAAAGAGCTGAGCCACTAGAGAGCGAGCCACTAGAGAGCGGGCCACTAGAGTGCCAGTAGCTTAGGAAGTGCAGACAGCTTCCCCCGTTGTTGGAACAACGTTCCTCTTTGTTGGAACAACTTCTCCTCTATTATAACAACATTTCTCAGCTGTTGGAACAACATGCTCTGTCGTTGAACAACCTTTCCCATCATCTAAACAACCTTCCCATCATTGGAACAACTTAACTC
This sequence comes from Meloidogyne enterolobii, assembly GCA_963681835.1. Taxonomy (NCBI): domain Eukaryota; kingdom Metazoa; phylum Nematoda; class Chromadorea; order Rhabditida; family Meloidogynidae; genus Meloidogyne; species Meloidogyne enterolobii. Next base: position 787,206 of record CAVMJV010000023.1, read on the forward strand.
GTTGTCGGAACAACTTGCCCCGTTAGCAGAACAACATCATCTGTCATTGGAACAACCTTCCTCGATATTTGAACAACCTTCCCCGCTATTTGAGCAACCTCCCCCGTCATTGGAACAACCTCCCCCGTCATTAAAACAACCGCCCCGTCATTGGAACAACCTTCTCAGACATTGGAACAACCTTCCACGTGGATGGAACAACCATTCTATTTAGTTGGGACAACAATTTCCATTGTTTTTTCTTAAAAACATTTTAGGGTTTTAAACTATTGGCACTCTAGTGGCTCGCTCTCTAGTGGCTCGCTCTCTAATGGCTCGGCTCTCTAGTGCCCGCTCTCTAGTGGCAGCACTCTAGTGGCGGCACTCTAGTGACCCCAACCGGGAGAAGGAAAATATGAGGAAAGAAGAAAAAGTCAAATAGGTGAGAATGAGACGAAAAGTAACAAGACTAATTTCAATTTCACTCACTCATTAGTATAAAAAGATCAAGTCTCTGTTAATTACCATAATCTCTTCAAACATCATCAGACTCGTCAATCTTCACAACAAATCGTCAACTCAAATCGTCTGGCATCATGGCTCCTCGCAAGGTTGCTGCTGCTACGACTCCAGCAAAAGGGCGCCCGGCTTCTGCTAGAGGACGTACTGCTACAGCAAAAGGACGTACTGCGGCTACTACTACAGCGAGAGGACGGGGACGTCCACCAAAAAGTCGTTCGGCGAGAGGGCGCTCAGCTTCATCTAAAAAACGTGCTTCTTCTGCAAAAGGACGTGCTGCTCCATCGAAAGGACGTGCTACTCCATCAAAAGGACGTGCTACTCCATCGAAGGGACGTGCTACTCCAGTGAGTGAACGTAGTCAGACAAGTGATTCAGAAGCAAGCTTGAGGTAAAAACAAATTTTATTCTTTCCTTTCAAATGTTTCATTTTCAGATCTCATCCAGCAATTTGTTCTCAATGTGGACAAGAAATCCAAGCTAAGGACCAGGCAAAGATGAGCGTTCGTGGCCGAAGTTCTACTCCTCGGTAAGGAGCTATTCTTTTATAATTTTAATTAAATGTAAAATGTCCTTTTTCAGAGGAGGAAGTCGTCGATCATCGAGAGCCGTTTCTGCACCGCAAAGTTCTGCGAAATCATCGGAAGCAAAGAATCTCTCTGATCGTGAAGGCTCTTCTAGCAAAAATCAGACCAAGGATGCTCCAAAACGACGCGGACGCCCACCAAAGAAGGCAACATTCGTTGTCAAGTCTACATCGTTTGTACTGGCAGCATCCTCGCGTGGATCTTCTACTCCTCCAGTTCGTGGTGGCATACTACTTCGTTCTGGCAAAGAGCTTCACTCAAGTCAAAAGTCTCAACGTCGATCTTCTGTCAGTCAACGCAGTGTGCGCAAAGGTCGCGGACGTCCGGTTAGGGCAAAAGCCTGAAGATGTAAAGAAGAAGAAAATAATAACAAAGTGTCTTAGGACCCAACTTGTGATTTGTTATGTACATATTCCTTCCCATAATCATTATTCTTGATGTACATAATTTTGTATTGTAATCTCATTCACTCATCTCCTCTATACATAATATATGGCCAAAATTAATGTATATATTTGTATTGTATATATTATAGGTATTTCCATTCACCTTGCTGATATTTGTGGCCAAAAATATATATACTCATTTTCCCTTTTGTGGTGATTTGTACTTATAAAATTTGTGAATAAATAAATAATTAAAAAATCTTTGTGCTAATAAGGAAATGAAAAATGTTAAATATCATATAGAGGATATAACTTTTTCTTTTTGACTCCAATTGTTCCTTTCTTTTCACTTAAAATTTAATAATACGGATTAATAATTGTGTTAATTAAGTAAAGCAATTATTTTTTAATTTGATTGACCCGGAGATTTGCATGAATAAATAAATAAAATACCCCTAGCTGTTTAAAAAAGCGTGAAAGAAGATCACCATCATTCCATCCACATTGAACATCATTAAAATTAATATATTTATTTTTGTCTTTCAACTGTTCTATTCTTTGGTTATTTACCGCTAATGGATATGGCCGTGAAATGGAAATTGTAATTGTTAAAAGGAATGAATGGATTTATTCACCTTTTCATAATATTTTAATATAAGGCTTTTTTCTCACTTATTTCTTTTTTTCAAAATTATCTATTTCTGTTATCAAATGTTAAATCCATTAAATTGTTTGTTAATTTTGAAATTTTAAAAATATTTTTCTTTATTTTAATTTATTTTTAGCATAAATAATATTCTCCCTTTCCTCTATTTTTTGCTCAATACTTTTTTCATAAAAGTTGATTCGTTTATTCAATGTATGTAAGTAAACGGAAATGCTGATTCTCCTTTCTCTTTTTTTGGCATTTTCTTGACTTTTGTAAAGAGAATATTAAATAATTTTTTTATAAATATTTAATTAAAGAAGAAAATTATTTTCTTTTTAATTTATTTTGTTAATTTAGAATTTAGTTAAATAGTTACCCATATAATTTTCCAGAAAATTAACTTTTTTTTTAAAAATTTATTAAAATATCCAAAATTTTATTTTGCATTTTCCCATCATAGTAAAGCACAAAGAAAAATAATCAAAAAATAGGAAAAGACTGTCCTGTGAAAGCCAATTTTGGCCATCGAATTTAGATGAAATAAAAATATTTCTCTATTATTATTCAAAGGAATATTAAAAAATTGTTGAGGGCTTTGCCGGCTGTGATCAAAAAATCAACCAGCTGCAATATTAAAAATATATTTTAATTTTTAATAATAAAAATAAAATTTATTTTAAATAATTATGCCTCCACAATTATTAAAAACTTTTTTTAATTATTTTAAAGTTTTGATTAGGGTAGCACATACTTAGGTGTCCGAACCGATCCGAAAATGGGATTGAAAGTGGAGATCAACACCAAATAACCGATTTTAAACACGAGTTTGATTAGCCCTTTTTAAATTTATTTTTTTTTTCGATCAATTTAATTGCCATTTTTTTCTTTTTCTCATGTAAAAAATATTATTAAATTAAAAAAAAATATTTTTACAAAAATATATTTAAATAAATTCTTTTATATTTTTCCTTCAAGAGAACATCGCAAAAATCATTTCCGATTTTCTCTTCCGTCGCTCTAATTACACCGCCATAACTCTTCATTTCTATGTCCTTTTCTTCTAACAAAACCTCCTTCTCCCTCACTTTGTTCGAGTTTTTCATCCACTCACATATTCATTATTAGTTATTGGCCTCCTCTCTCTTGTGGACTTTTTTTGTGGAGGAAAGCGAGAGGGGGGGGGGGATTTCTTCTTCTCTTTTTCTTTTGTTCATTTCATTGTTGTCCTTCGTATTTATATTTTTGTTGTTGGTAGTGATCTCTTTAAGTAATGCTGCTGGCCTTTTTTTGTTTTCGCGCGGCTGAATGACAGAAGAAGAAGGAATTAAATAATTGAGGGAAAAAAGAGAAATTAGGACCATCAACACCCGTTCTTTTGCAGTGCCAGCAATGAAAACCTTTTTTTGTGTTCAACGTATTTTTATTTTCTTTTAAAAGCCCTTCCCTCATTTATTTTCTTTGTAAAGATCACTCAACTCAATTTTTTAAATTTTACTCACAGCTGCAAAACCGCACAATGCGCGCCAACCAACCAGCCAATATATAAATATTTTTTAACCTCTTTAAATACATAAATAATAAATACAAACAAAATTTAATAAAAAAAGCAAATAAATAAAATTATTAAATAAATAAATAAATATTTATTTTTCTTCATAAAATTATTTATTTAAATTCTTCTTCACTCCTTTTATTTTTAATTACTTTTAAAGTTCATCTCCATTAATTTATTAGCAATAAAAATTGCCGGATCCTTTCTATTAAATATTTTTATTAATTTCCCAAGTATTTCTTCTTCCCTCAATATGTTTTCAATCTAAAACATATGTTTATATTTATATTTTGTTTTGTTGCTTTCTTCTTTAAAAAGTTTGAATAAAATTACTGAGCTTCCGGAATAATATTCTTCCAAAAATAATATTTAATTATGTCCTTGTCTTTTCATTTCCTTTTCCATATATCCCCCCCCCCCCCAAACAACCTTTCCTCCTCCCCTTCTTTAATTCCCTCTTTTTTATTAACTAATTTATTTATTAATAATCAACCTCCTCCTTTTCAAGTTCATCTTCATCATCTATTACTTCCTTCAGACATTCCTCCACAAAATTCTTTCGTTGCCCTGACAAGAAGGCGCCAAGTTGAAGAGGTGTGTGTTAATGTAGTAAACTTGTACACAACATACCTTTTTTATTTATTTTTAGCCTTCCAGAAGAAAAAAAAGTTTTGACTTAATTATTGGGTTTGTAATGTTTGAATTTTTTTGTTGAGTGAAATTGAAATTGGCTATTTGTACACAGATATTTTTATTTAATAGTTTTTCTTAGTTTTCGAATATTTTAACAGAAAAAATTGTATTTTTTTTCAATATATTTTTAAAATAAATAATTTTAAATAATTTGTTTAAAAAATATATTAATTTATAAAAATATTCATTTCTGGATTTGTGGGTCAGAAAGTGTTTAGTAAACAAGTAGCGACTGGTAACAGATGTTTTTAAGATTTTTTAAAATATTTAAATTGAGGAACATTTTAAAAACAAAAACAACAGAATATTTTTTTACTGTTTCGCCTACCTTTTTGCCCAAAAAAAGATATTTTTTAAAGATAAAGATCGCAGCACACATAACTTTATGTTGTCTCAATTCATTTTTAGGTAATCTAATCCGCGTAAAATTTGCCTCAAACTTGAAATGTTTTTTTTTCAGACATTTTTAAATAAATATATTAATGTGTTTTTTAATCTTCTAACCAAATCAGGGCAAATATTCACACCTTTAATAATGAAAGAAGAAAAGCTCTTCTCTATTTTAAATTTTAAAATAATTTTTAGCTTTCCCTTATTTTTTTATTTAATTGAATTTATCCAAATTAAGTGTTATTATTTTATTTATTTTTAGCCTTAAAGTGTGATATTTTGCGCGATTTTCTTTCACACTTTAATATTTTTTATTCACCTTTTTGCCCCCTTCCAAATACTTAATTGCCCCCAGTAATCTTATTTTTAATCAAAAATTATTTTAAAGTGTTTTTGACACAAGGTGAATGGCCTACGGCGTTTTTATTGTCCAATGGGCCTTTCTTCTTAGGTTCTATGAAACTGATGAGTATCCCCAAAAATTAAATTAATAGGAGGTTATTCTCATGAAAGAGAAGAATATTTTAGGTAAGTAAGTAAGCTAAATATTTTTTATAAATATTTCTACCTCAAAAAATAATTATTTTAATTTTAAATTAAAACTTTAGCAATTCTCTATGATTAATGGAAATACTAAATAAATATATTTTTTCTTTAAATTATTTTTCCCTCTCTTTTCAGGTTTATAAAATTTTTAAATTTTATCTTTTTTAAGTCAAATTAAAGGCAAAATTGTGTTATCATTTTATATTGAAAATTAAAATTAATTTTGGTTAATTTTGGAGAAAAGGGAGGAAGAAGAGGGGCGGTAAAAATAAAAGAGGAAATATTTTTAAATAAACTTTTTCCTTTATTTTTGCCTCATTCAATTTCTCTCTCTTTTTATATTTTTACCGCCAAAAATCTCCCCAAAATTATCAAAAATATATATTTATTTACTTTTAATTTTATAAATAAATTGATTAAAATATTTAATTATTTATTTATTTTTAATTATTTCTCGAACAATTTTTAAGGTGAAAGGCAGGCAGATGCACACAAAAATTAAAGAAAAACAAAATATCCAACAGAGTAAAAACAATTTTTTCTCTTAAATTTCTTCTTCTATTAGGACCTTCCAAAATTTCGAAAAATATTTTTAAAAACATAATTAAATGTGAATGAGCGGGCAAATATTTGGAAAAAGATTTAAATTGGTTTTCTTAATAAAAATAAATAAAGTATTTAGTATTATAGAAAGAAAATATTTAAGACGATTAAATTAGGTAATCAAAAATTATATTTAAATATAGTCATTGTTGTTTTTTAGTTATTAGTTGATTGGGAAAAACAATTGGGAAAAAAGTACGCAAAACACAAAAACACAATGCGCCCGTCTCTAATATTTACCCCCCCCCCCCTTAAATACCCAATTTTTTAGATCGTTCTCCGGTTTCCCGATTCCCCATCCTTGCCTCATGATGATTTTAATCCATTCCAACCCCAATCGCTCCCTAGAAAATTCTCCCCAACGGGTCAGGGACCTATGTAGGTGTAACATTTTTTTAAAAATATTTTAAAATCGAAAATAAATATTTTTTAATTTTCTTATTTAATATTTTTGTCAACAAAAATTAAAAAAACAATTTCTAATTCCTTTCCTTTTCTAAATTTTAAATGAAAACCTCAAAATTTAGCAACATTCCATCACTTAATGTCCAACCCCTTCTTTTCTTTCTTCTCTTTTTCTTCATTTATTTCTTTTCCCCTTTTCATTAAATTACCTTAAATAAAATATATTTAGGTATACACTCTGTAACAAAATGATAGCGCCACCTAGTTTTTTATCAATATCTTAACAAATATGTAACGGATGTGTTTCAAATTTTGGCAGAATATAGGTAAGGATATTATGTATCAATATTGAAAAGAAAAAGTTTGTTGGAATTTTCTGAAAAATTTTCTAACAATATGTTTGATTTTTGAGTGTAACAAAATGATAGCGCCACCTGTATTTTTGACCTTAAGGGTGGTCCGAAAAATCTACAAAAATTCCTGTAGACATATCTATGATATCTGTAGAAAATACAAAAGAAATGAAGTTCTGATATAATTCCTTCATTGAGATCTGAAAACCCAAAAATCAACGGAAAACCGGGGTAGACGTCTTAAAAAAATATTTTCGACCCCTTATAGGTAAAATAAAAATTTAATTTTGGGCTTATTTGAAAGCCCTTGAAAGTTGCTATAAAATGTTTTTCATCTCATAATCCAGAAAAAATTCATTTTTGAGAAATAATGAGTTTAGTTTGTAAGTTCCATTTTCATTACATTTTGGGGGAGTTACAGTGATTTTTATGACCTGAAAGTTTATCACATTATGTCTTAAAGGTAAATTTTTCCCGAAAAATAAAATTTATGCTATCTTGTAGCAAATTTCAAGGGCTTTCAAATAAGCCCAAAATTAAATTTTTATCTTACCTGTAAGGGTCGAAAATATTTTTTAAAGACGTCTACCCCCCGTTTTCCGTTGATCTTCGGGTTTTCAGATCTCAATGAAGGAATTATATAAAAACTTTATTTCTTTTGTATTTTCTATAGATATCAATAGATATGTTTACAGGAATTTTTGTAGATTTTTCGGACCACTCCTAAGGTCGAAAATACAAGTGGCGCTATCTTTTTGTTACACTTGAGGATCAAATTTATTATCATAAAATTTTTTTTAAAAATTGCATTAAACTTTTTCTTTACATTATTGATACTTAATATCCTTAACTATATTCTACCAAAATTTGAAACCGATTCGTTTCATATTTGGTGAGATATTAATAAAAACTAGGTGGCGCTATCATTTTGTTACAGAGTGTACATATATTTTTAATTCTTAAAAGAACCAATGACCGTTTAAACTTTTTTAAAATATTTTTATTTTTTTATTTAATGAAGTGATTATTTACCTATTTTAAACTAATTAATTAATATTTTTTTAATTTTCAGAAATTAATTTAAACAAAATGTTAATTATTTTCAACCAAATAAATTCATTTTATTTATTTTTTATTATTTTTTTAAATGTATTTAATTTAATTATTGGCTCTGGACAATTAAGATTTCAATTGACTACTTTTAATAGTTCTGAGGAATTTCGAATAGAATTATGTGCTAATGAGTAAATTAATTAATTTTTATTTAAATTTTTAAACACCTCCCTCTCCCCTCCCCCCATATTCTTCTTTAAAATAATTTTTTTCAAATTTAAACACCTTCCTCCCCTCCCAAAAATAATTTTTTTTCAAATTTTTCCTTTCAAGATTTCATTTGCGTGAATCACCTAGTAAAAGTGAATGGGGAAAAGATTGTAAATTTGGAAGAGCAGAAGTTTTTGTACGCGGTAATGGCACTTTTGATGACCGGCAACAATCTACATCATCAAAAACAGCATCGATTTCATTGCCTTTTACTCATTTTTGGCGGGTCTGTTTTTGTATTTAATTTTTACAAAAAATGTTTTTGTGGGTGTAGATTAGTAGTAGATATATAGAGTAGGGATGCAATGACACGGAATTACTAAAAAAAGAAGGGGAAGGAGGGGAAAGGGGAATAAAAAATAGATAAAAAGAAATATATATATAAATATCTCAATTTGTCAAACTTTAATCCTTCAAAATTTTCCAGCAGAGTTTCACACTTGAATTGCGACTTTGGCACGACAATGGTAAATTATTTTAAATATTTTTTTTTGTAAAAACTTTTTGAAATTTATTTTTTACATAAAAGTAGACTGGTTAAGGTGTCCCCTCTTCCCCCCTCCCTCCAAAATCCCTCTAATATATCCCAATAATGGGAGCGAGAGGTGTTTATTTATTTTTGTTTTGATTTTATTTAATCAATTTATTTTTAATCAAAGAAAATATTTTTATTTAATTAGTTTTTCAGCGTGTGGCCTGTTTAAATAAATAAATAAATTGTCCTTATCAAAAATTATTTTTCTTTTATTACCAATCGGGAGCCAAAAAAAGATAAGAAAAACTTTTTCAAAGAAAGAAAATATTTAATGACCAATTAATAATTTCTTTTTTGAGGAAATTATTTAAATTTGGAAAGAAAAAAAGAAGTTTTGGCAAAAATGCCGCTTTTTTAATAAAAATATTTTTCAAAATAAATATTTATTTATTTATTTAAACTATTTAAATATCGGCAACTTTAATTAATTCCCTTTTTAAATAATTTGCATTTTTACTACATAAATATATATCCATGTAAACATTTAAAAGGATATTTACATTTTATGAGGAATTTTTGTGTATTTTTTATTACTAAACTGTAAAAAGAATAAAAGAAAAAAAATATTACAATGAAAAAAATAAAAAGAGAATAGTTAAATAGTTACAGAATATTTAAATAAATATATTTTTAGATAAAATTAATTAAAATTAAATTTTTTTAAAAAATTTGACAAATTTTCTTCTAAAAATTTATTTATTTATTTACTTTTAAACCAACACTTTTTTATTGTAATATTTTTGCAATATTTACTTTTTGTTTCTAAAAATCACTTTAAGTGGAAGGGGAAAGGATTTATTTTTAAGTACTTCACAGTTAATATATATTTATTTGTTGATATTTAATCCTTTACAAATATTTTATTTCAGAATTATTATTACAAAAAACAGAAAGAATATTTCCTTTACCTGTTGGCCATGGTTGGCGTTCAATTTATTCAAATTTTAATTTAAAAAATAAAAGAAGAAAATTGGAAATTCTTTTTGGTGTGGATTGCCTGTAAATTAAATTTTTGTTTTTTTTAATTTTCAAAAAAAAATTTTTAGAGAAAATTTTTATGGTTCTGGATGTGATGTTTATTGTAAATTAAATGATTTGGAAATTATTTTGGACAGAATTGAGTGTGATAATGAAAGTGGAGTGAAAAAATGTAAAAAGGGGTGGAAAGGACTAAATTGTGAACAAAAAAGTTTTTTTCTGTCAAAGACCCTTTTAAATTTAATTTTTTAAAGTTTTATTAAATACAAAAATGGAAGGGAATAATCAAAGTAATTGTTACTGTATTAATGGAGGGAAGTGTGTAGACAATAAATGTGTTTGTCCTGTTGGTTATTGGGGAAATAATTGTGAAAAAGTAAATTTTAAAAGAGAATATTTTTAAATAATTTTAATTAATTTAGTGTATTCCAAATTCAAAATGTAAAGGATTTTGCCGTCAAAGGCCGGGGGAATGTTCTTGTCCGGAAGGGAAAGGAGGGCAGTTTTGTGAAAAAGATTTAATTTTTTGTTCAAAAAATTCTCCCTGTCAAAATGGAGGAATTTGTCAAAATAATGCAGAAGGGAATTATACGTGTAAATGTAGGCCTGGTTATGGAGGAATTAATTGTGAAAAGGTTTTGAATAATTGTGAAGATGAACCTTGTTATAATGGAGCTAAATGCATTAATGTTTGTTTTTAGAAAAAAGGAGGGGGATTATGTAGAGATTGGACTAACTATCTGATCAAATAAAATTTGATTAAATATTTGAATTTGTGACATAAAATATTCCGATTTTTAGAGAGAATATAAATATTAAATAATTTTAAATTAATTTTTTCAGTTATTTTCTCCACCAGGATTTCGTTGTTTATGTCCCCCTTCACTTGGCCTTTTTGGACGTTTTTGTGAAATTAAAGCCCCAAATGGTTGTAGAGATTTACCTTGCCAAAATGGGGGTTCTTGTATTGACTACTACTTAAATTCTTCTTCAACTCCCCAAAACAATTCATTTAAATGTTTGTGTCCAGATGGATGGACTGGCCCTCTTTGTGAATTGCCCTGGGGGTATTGTAGTGAAAATCCTTGTCAAAATGGTTTGAAAGAAATTTAAATTTTTAATTTTTCTAATTTAAATTTAAGGAGGTAATTGTGTAACAGATAATTTTAACAAAAACGGCTATGTTTGTTTATGTCCAATTGGCTGGTCTGGAATTAATTGTGAAAATAAAATAAATAATTGTTTAATAAATCCTTGTTTAAATGGTGGAAATTGCTTAAATTTAATTAATTCATTTAAATGTTATTGTAAAGAAGAATGGGAAGGGGAAATTTGTCAAAATAAAATTAAAAGAATTAAACAAATTGGAGAAGAAGAAGGAGGGGGAAATAATAACAGGTATTTTAAAACAAAAATATAAGTACTACACGATTATCCCCCCCCCCCTACTCCCATTTTTTTCATACTCATTCCAAGCTTAAAAAATGCAGTAAAAGTAAAATTCTGCATCGAATCTCCAGCTTTTTCAATTAGTACAATTGCCAACTTATGTCTTCTATTTGAAATAAATGAATTCTCATCAAATATTATGGAAATGGGGACTCAGAGTTATTTATATACACGCACATGTTCCTTGACCATTATTTGACTTTTATCATTTTTAAATAAAAAAAAAAGAAAGGAAAGGAAAAAGGTGGAGATAATCGGATAGTACCAAAATATCTTTCTACAAAAAATTAATTTTTAAATTTAGTGATTGTATTAAATGTTTACTATCTTCATCTAAACAACAACAACAACAAAATTCATCATTATTAAACATAATTTGTTTATTATTAGCTTTAATAGCTTTATTATTAGCCTTTTTATCTTTATTTTGTTTTATTATTTTTCGTTTTCTACCTTTCCAATTTTTTAAAAGAAAAAATAAAAACAACAAAACATCCACAAATTTAATAAATCTTTCAATTATTTCTTCTTCAAAAAATCAAAAAAGAAAAAGAAAAGAAAAATATCTTGGAGAAGAAGAAATATCCACACCTCCTCCTCCTCGTTATGTTACTGACCCAACAACAATTACAAATAGAAATTCTGATATTTATGAAGAAATTAATGAAGATAATTTATATTGTCAACATCGATTTTAAATTTAAAAAAAAGAAAAAGTTTCTCATATTTTAATTACGGGTTAGAGTATTTTATATTAATTAATTATTTATACCTATTTAATTTGTAATTTTAATTGTAAAAAACTTTAATTTTAAATTGACACATTATTTAAAAAAAATAATTTATGTATTTGGGGTGTCATGTTTTCTCGTTATGATTCCAAAAGACAAAAAAGATGAGAAATATTTTTTGGAGAAAAATAATTTTAAAGTGTTTACTGACTAGTATATTTATATTTTTGGATTGAACTTGACAATTTGTAAATTTAAAATTAAAGTTTTAAATAATTAAATATATTGACTTTTAGTTTTTATACTTTTTAGCACAATTAACTTATTATAAATAATTTCTTATAAATAATTGACTTTTTTTTGTATTTAATTAATATTTGAGGATTGCTTTTTATTTAAATACAATTAATCTTTTAAATATATTCCACCACTTCCTCATCCAAACAAAGTTTCATGCCAAAACCTAAAGCCTAAACCTTTTGGGGTGATAGCCACAAGAACTTAGCGTTAAATTAATTTCCTTGTCCATGATAAGAACGAAAATATAGCGCCAAAAACTAACTGGATTCCAATTTCTACGAAAGTTTCCTTTGTAAAACTTATATTAAACTTTCCTTTGTAACACCATTTTAATTTAAGTTTTAATAATTAAACAATTGAATCCAAAAGGTTTACTAAAAAGAACTGGGTTGAATTGGCGTTAAGCAATTTTTGTTGATATGAAACGAAAATTAAATTGAGACAAAATTTAGATTTTCTCTTTTAATTTATTTAAATAATCCTCGAATATTTAAAAATATTCCGCTCAATTTTATTATGTTTTCAATTTTCTGCTTACCAAAAAGCGCCTAATTTTTGTTTTTTTCTTGCCAATTTTTGTCTTTTTATAATTTTGCTTTAAATAAAATTTATTTATTTTATTTTATAAAATTATGAAATAAAAATTGTTCTAAAAATATTTAAAAGTTTTCTAATTTATTAGTCTACAAAAATTATTTTTTAAATTAATTAATATAAGGAATTGTTGTATTTAAGTAGTACATTTAAATATTTATCTAAATATTCCTTGTTTTAAACAAAAACAAAAAAAGCAAATCAATCTCTTGTAAGTATTTCCTTTAAAATATTCCCAAAAGGGAAGTGACGCGTTCCAAGAAGTCGAGTAAAGAAAGCTAAAAACCAAATATCCGTTCATTTTTCTTTTTATTTAGTTTTTTTAAAAATGAAATTCTTCTTCCCCCTCGGGGGAATAGAAAAACGGCACGAAATTTTGTAAAGTAAAATATCCAAAAAATATTTGTTTTAAGTCAAATCTACAAAATAAAACTTTTAAAGTTTTTTAAATTAAAAAAATTATTTTTTTATCAAATAAACTACGGTAATAATTTGGTAATAGTTTTTCGAAAGAACTCAAGTTGAATGATATTAATATTTTTGAGATTTGATGATTCTGAAAAAAATTATGACGATGAATTTTCGCTGGAAAATTTTTTTGTGTGTTGCGATGGATTAAAACAATTGATGATAATTTTAAGCCAGATTTTGTTAACTCAGATCGAAGAGCTCTAGAAGGAAAAAATAGAGGGGGGGGGGGGTAAACCACACTATTACCTAGGCTACATATGTTCATAGATAGATATAGTATTTTTACTAATTATTGAAATTAAAAATACATTTTAATTTTTAATTAATTAAAAAGTATTTTTTTCTTTTCTATTTTTTAAAGATTTTTTTCTATTTAGAAATTCTTAAAAATATTTTAAAAATTTACAAATGGGAAATACGACCCCTGGAGGTATAATAGAAGAACCTCAACGCCGTTTCCCTCGCCGGGAGGAATCTTTTGGCTCTAAATCTCCATCATCTACTTCCAGAATTACAATTAAAAATGGAAATAATAACCAAAGAATTAATCAAAATTAGTATTTAAATATTTAAAAAATAAAAAAAAAATTTTTATTTTAAAGTCGATATAGCCATCAAAGTCAAAATAGTCAAAGAAGTCATAGTTTGGAATATAGGTATAGAAATTAATTAATAGGTTTTTTATTTAATTGTTAATTATTTTTAATATTAAAATTATTAATTAAACAAATATTTTTAAATTAAACTTTATTCTCAACTTTTTATTTCTTTTTAATTAAAAAAGTGCCGCCCATTCCCCTTCAAGTTCAAGAAGTTCAAGTAGCAATACAAACACAACAAATACAACAAATTCTTTTATTAATTCAATAAATTCTTTAAATAATACAAATAATTGTTTACGTCAAAATACCGAGCCAATGTTTGCAATTAACGGAGATTTAAATCCCCACCAAATTGGATTAATTAAAAGAGCTTGGAAAAATTTATTAAAATCTGTTGGGGAGGATGAAAATGAAATTGCTGTAAAATTATTGTTGAGAATATTTCAATTAGATTCTCGAAATTTGGATTATTTTTCTTTAAATGAATTTTGTAGTAGTAATCCTTTTGATGAATATTTAATTAGAGAAAATAATGTTTTTATTTGTCATGTTAAAGTAATTATTTAAATTTTAAAATTATTTAAATTTAAAAACACAAAAAAGACATTTGAATCAACATTAATTAATATAATGACACATCCTGGAAATGCAACTAAATTATCTAAACATTTACAACAACTTGGGGGTAGACATGTTAATTATACTGGTAATTTTAAAAAGAAAAAAATAAATAAAAGTATTTAAATAAATAGGTGTTACTTATAAATGTTCTTATTGGAAGGTAATTTTAAATTAGGGGAGGGGGGGGGGGAGGTGAGAATAATAAAATATTAATAATTTATTTTCAAGTGTTTTATTCAATCATTAATTGATATTTTAACATTAAAAAGAGAAAATGGCAACAAAAATACCTCAGAAGATTTAATTGAAGCTATTTTAATTCTTGGAGAATTTTGTGTAGAACAAATGAAAATTGGGTATAAAATTGAATATAAATTACAGTGTGAAGCTGAAAAATTGGCAAAAATACAGAAAAGAAGAAAAAAATAAATTTTTTAAAATGTAATTTTGTTAGAAATTATTTTAAAATTATTTTTATTAATTTTAGATGAAAAAACTTTTCTTATAAAAATTATTAAATTAATAAAAAATATATGAAAAAAATAAAAAAATTTCTAAACAAAAAAATAATTTTATAAGCCTTTATTTTTTTAATTCTACATATTTTTAATATCTAAAAATTATTAAATCCGGAAAGTATTTTCCCACAAATATCTAATAAAATAATTTTTATTGGTTTATTTATTAAATAATTGCAAATAAAAAGATACAAAAATTCTCTCCGATTCTCCAATTTATTTATTTTTATTTAAAAAATGACTATTAAATTATTTTATTCTTTTTTATTTTTATTTTTTGTTAAATGTCAATCTTTAAAAGGTAATTTTATTTAAAAAAATAAAAATATTTTAAAGATAATCTCTCATCCCCCTCCTCCCCCTTCTCTCCTCAACAACGTTCAATTCCTTTCTTCAGTCCATTTACTCCATTTTTAACTCAACAATCCCTTCCTGGCCCTCAATTTGGACGTCCATCTCAACCAGCACCCCAACCCCAACAACAATCAGAACATCAACAAAAACATTATCGTCACCACCATTCTCTTCCACAAATTAGTGAAGAAGAAAAAATAAACGAAACATTTCCAAAACCAGAAGAATTTTTAAATAATAAAAGAGGAGGAATTTTAAATAAAACAAATGAAAAAGAAAATATTGAAAATGAAGAACGAGATCAACAATCAAAAGAAATGAAACATTTACAAAAATGGCAATGGAAAAATGAAGAAGAAGAAGGAAATAGTCAAAAACAATTAAATAA
The DNA here is from genome assembly GCA_963681835.1 of Meloidogyne enterolobii. Classification (NCBI taxonomy): domain Eukaryota; kingdom Metazoa; phylum Nematoda; class Chromadorea; order Rhabditida; family Meloidogynidae; genus Meloidogyne; species Meloidogyne enterolobii. Next base: position 802,732 of record CAVMJV010000023.1, read on the forward strand.
AATCCCTCCTTCCTCATCATTTCATCAATTAAAAAGTTCTGAAGAAAATAAAAATGAAAGAAAAGAATTTGGAAATAAACAAAAATTTAATTTAAAAAGTAAAAGTAATGAAATAATACAAGGCCGAAGAATGGAAAATGAAAGAGAATCACAAGAATTGTCAAAAAATCAACAAAAATTAAACTTTCAGGTTTGAAAAAACAAAAATATTGTTTTGAATTTAACAAATGGAAAAATAAAAGATTTTTAATTCTAAATAATTTTTAAAAATTTTTAAAATTCCAATTTGTTGGTGTTTTTAGTTTCAAATATAAACAAGACATAGTACATATAACTAGTAAAATATTTTGTAGAATAAACAACGTAAAATAAAAGAATATTCAACAGAATCAAACGAGAATATTAAATATCCAAATTCTGAAAGTCGCGAACGCTGGACACCTAAACATAATAGACCAAAATTTGTAGCTCCTACTTCTTCCTCATCAAATAGCAGAGAAGAAAATAATCAAAATAAATATTCTTCAAATGAACAGAATAATCGACGAGGCCCCCCTCCCCCTCAACCACCAAAATCCCCTCCGTTAATATTTTCTAATAATCAGCAAAAGAATTTTCATCCAAAAGATTTTTTCCCTGAACATATTCGTAATGGATTTCCTCCTTTCCCTGAACCATTTGAAAATAATTATAGACAAAGAAATGAATAAATGGTAAATATTTTTTATAAAAAAATTATACACAAAATATATTATTTACATAAAATAAAAATTAAAAAATAAATCGACAATTATTTCTGTATTTCTGTTCTAACAAATTTAACATTTTCTTTTTGTTTTATCATCCTGAAAAAATTATAAAATTTATTTTTTATATTTTTATTAAATTCTTTACTTTATTTAGAATAACCACCATTGGATCCAATAAAGGGTCACGTACTCTAATAACTTCTTCAACATCTAAAGCATTTATTTCTTCATTGTTTTGTGTTAAAATAAATATTTTTTGTTTAATATTTTTATTAGAAATTGAGAAAGCCTTAAAAATTTTAAAATTAATTAATTTTTAATTAAAAAAATTATACTTTAGTAAATAAAATATTATAATTATTTGATAACATTTCTAGTGTTTTTAGGTCTGTTAATTCTTTAGCATAAATTATATCATCTTCATTATCTAAAATAAATTTTGTTTTTTAATAAATTAAAATGTTTATATATTTACCTATATTTAATTTATTTAAAGTTTCTTTTTGTGATAAATGATCAAATTTTGGAGGCGAAAATGTAGTATCCTATAAGTAAAAAAAGATTAAAAATTATTTAAATTTTCTCAAAATTATTTAATTCTTTTCTCTTTCCATCCCATAAAGTTTATTTATTTTTTGGTTTTCACCAGTGCTTCGAAGCTCGTACCAAAATTCGTACTCGTACCTCGTACTCGTACCTGGTACGAAGTACGAGTACGAGGCCAAAAAAAGTGAAAAGTACGAGGTACGAGGCCAAAAATAGGGGTGGTACGAGGTACGAGTACGAGCAAAAAAATGGGGGTGGTACGAGGTACGAGGCCAAAAAAAGAGGTGGTACGAAGTACGAGTACGAGCAAATTTGAAATTTCGAAGCACTGGTTTTCACTGAAGGGTTCCTTAACGTTTTTTGAGTTTAATATCGGACATTGACTATTCTTAAATTTATTCATAATTTTTTCAAAAAATTCAAAACCCCCCTAACCGCTCAAAATCCCAAGAAACCGAATATGTGATTTATAATTAAACTAGTTTTGTAAATATTTATGCTAAAATTGGTTATAAGGGACTTGTTTAGAAGAAGCTGCCCATAATTCGATAAAGTATTTCAAGAGTCCCTTGTCAACTCAAAATTTAAACGGCAAATCTTTAAATTAAAAAAATTTACTTTATTTGTACATTCACCCCCATTATTATGTTCGGGCATAACTTCTGGATGTTTCATTTTTATATGTCTAATAGCTCTACAAATATTAAAAGGTGGAGTCATTGGAAATATTTGTGTACAAATTTGGCATTCAATTGAACAAGTACCTCTTTGTTTGTCTCTCTCATTTCCAAAAATTAACATATTTTTATTACTTATTTTATCCAATCTTGCCTTAAAAAATTAAATAAATTATCTTTTTAAATTATTAAAAAAAACTTTGCAAAGTTCTAATTGAATTTGTGGAAGTTGAATTGGATGGAATTTTTTATAATGTTTTATCACGCCGGCACTTATAACTGCAGCATAAATATCTAAATGACATAAAAGACATTTCCAATGAGAATGTGTAATTGGAGAAACAAAAGAGCTATTTTCTAAAAATGCTTGACGAACTATTGGAGTTATAAATTTTCGTTTAGGTTTTGCACGACGACCTAAAAGAATTTATTAAAATTAAATTATTCTAAAAATATAAAAATATTCTTAAATATACTCCGTATATCCCTCTAATTTATTAAAAATTCTAAACAAACCACAAATCATTTTACTATTTGCAAAAACTTCACAAGAAGGTAATTCATTATTTATTTCATCACTCTCTTCATTTTCTTCAATTTCAGAATTATCCAAATCCTCAATATCTACAACCTCTGGATTACATCCTTCACTAATTCTTTTTAAATATTTAATTATTGCTAAAGAAAAATTAAAATTTACAAAAAAATATTTAAAAACCTTTTTGTAATTTTTGTTCAGATTTAAAATCCCTTTTAAATTTAATACTTCTAAAAGTATATTCATCAGGCATTGTTACACCTTTAAAAGAAAATTCTTTTTTATTTTAATTAAAAAAACAAACAAAAATCTTCTCTAAAACGTTCATATATTCGGGCATTAAGCAATAATTCTTGCATACAAAGATTACATTTTGGGACCTCGACCTCTTCTGGGTGAATTTCATGAAAATGCATTCCAATTTCATTACTTAAATAATTTGAAAAAAAATTTGTAGGTAATTTAAACCTTGAAAGAAACATTCCACACCAAATACATTGAAGATTGTCAATAGAATTAGAGTTTGTATCAATTACAGCAAAATCTTGAGAACTTAAAGGTTTACAATTATCAGTTGATTCCTTTAAAAAATTAATTTAAAAATTATTTTTACTCCAAACATTTTTTAATTAGTTATTAATTTACTAGTTTTTTTTTTGCAAAAATAAATATAAAAAACCCCTTTTCAACTCCAAAACAAATTATTTCAAATATTCGATCATTAAATAAATTAAAACCATATTTGGCCAAGTACCAGCACATTTATGAGTTGAAGGATGCCAAGCATTAAAATGCCTCACCAAATGAACAATTTCAAATTTTTTATTTAAAGAAATAACTGTATCACAAATTCCACATTTTGCATGTAATTTATCTACCAAAGTAACAGGAATCTTTTAATTTTTTTATTAAAATTTTAAAAATTGTTTAAAACCTTTCGACCCAATTTTTCAACCATTTTTCGTTGTAAAACCAATTCCAATTCAGGGATTGACATTTCTGAAGTATTAACTCGAAATTGGCTAATTCGACGTAATTGCCGTGTTGACCGTACATGTCGAAAATTTGAAATAACCTTTTGCGGAGAAAATTTAGTTCCAAGACCAGAACGGACAGAATTGTGAGTAGAGGGATTTAATGGTTGTTCATTAAGCCAGGCCTATAAAGTAAATTTTAATTAGTCAAAAAAATATTTTTAAAACTTCATAAGGAATTTCTTCAAGATCAACAATTCCATTAGTTAAAACTTCTGGATGAATATTCGGCAAATGTTCATTTATTAACAATTCATATGTCAGAATAGAACCACAAAGTCCACAACAAACATTCGAATTAAAATTAGGTGTCTCTTCAATTATTTGTTTAAAACAATTATTTGACTGCCTCAAATCTTTTTGTTTAATGTCAACTAAATTATTTGTTTCTTTTTGATATATAATTCCATTCTCGATATAATAATTATCTAAAAATATTTTGAAAGTAATAGAATAAAAAAACCTCCTAACAAATATGACAAATCCGACCCCTAAAAATAAAAAATAATTTAAATTTGAAATATTTTTAATTTTACTTGTTGTTCAGAAACATTAAAATTATTTTCTTGTATTTCAAGAACAGGAGGACGATCATCATTAATTGTTTCATTTGTTTGTGACACAGAACTAATAAAAGGTTTTATTTCCTCCATTTTCTTTTCAAAAATTTTTATTTTTAAATTATAATAATTTTAAAACGAATGGAATAAAAATATTTTTTAAAGAAAAGTTCCAATAAAATATGTATGACACCGACAATTGGACAGTAATACAATAAACAAGTCAAATAATTTTATTTTTTAAATTAAATTAACAAAGAAATATTTAACAAAAAAAATAGACTTTCGAATTTATTTTTTCTTTTTAAAATTCTTTTTATTAATTTTTCTTTCATTAAATTTCCTTTTTCGTCCAATAACCTCAATATGTGATTGATTTATTTCAGATTTTTTAGAATTATTAAATATTTGTGTTTTTGTATTAATTGCTGCATTAACACCAGCACTTAATACAAGAAAAAGTTTTCTTTGTTTTTGTGATTCTGGATTGTCGATAACAAGTCCTCCCTTTTAAATAAAGTTTTTTAAACATCTTTTCAAAAAATATTACTTACTTGAAAACCTGCACGTGTTGCTTGTTGACAGATTATTTCTGTTTGTAAATCATTTTCAGGATAAAATCTGAAAAAACGAAGAGTCTAAAAATATTTTAATTAAAAAAACTAACTGAAAAACGGCCCTAGCTGAACGAGAAAGACACGCAAAAAGAGATTCAAAAAATTTTAATAATCTTTTTTGTGGATTATCTTTCTTTGAATTTGAATGGCAGAGCCATTGTATTGCAGATATACTTATAGCGCCATCAAATACTGCAGCCTGAAAAGGCAACCCAGCACCCATATCTAATTGAACAAAATCATTCATTTCGGGTTGATTATCTTCGTCTTCATGTCTCTCTTTAGCAACATCTTGAATTTTAACAAATTAAAAGAATGAAGAATTAATTAACCTAACATTGCCCTACTAATATCAACACCAATCCAATTATGTCCGTTTTGTTCAAGCACTTCCCCGCTTAAACCCGAACCACAGCCAATATCTAATAATAATCGATGACCATCTTTGGGAAGTTCTAATAAATCATATGCTCTCTGAGCCAAATCAGCTTGTATCTAAATTTTTTAATAAACTTGCCCCACTGCACAGAAACTTTGTCAAACCTGTTGAATTCTGCTATTTGATGTGTATTTTCTAGCTTCTTTTTCATTGTAATATTCCTCTGGTGGTCCTTGATATTCTGGTTTACTCATTTTTCAAAATAGTTTATTTAATCTAAAATTAAATAAAAATAAATTTCATTTTTAAATAATTAAATATTTTAAAAAACAGATAAATTTATTGAAAATTTAGAATTTATGGAAAATATAAAAATTTATGGCATGATAGAATAATATGTAAGTAATACAAGCATTAATTAGTTAATGGAATGAAAAAATGTCACAAAATATCTAAAAGAAAATATAAAATATTTAATTTATAAAATATTTAGTCTTCACAAAAGGCAACTTAACAACCTCTATTTGAGTAATTTTGTTTAATTTATTTTCTGATCCACTTCTAACTCCAAGAATATTTCCAGGTTTAGCCCATTCCTTTTTCAAATAAGCCATTGCAATGTTCTTTCCTAAACAAGGTGAAGGACAACCAGAAGTAACAATACCCACAATTTCATTATTTGAAAGGTCAATGACAGACATTCCAGCTTTTAAAAACAAACTCTTAAAAACAATTTTTACCAAAAATACCTCTTGGTACTTTCCCTCCTTCTGCTACAAGTCCAACTCTTTTCTTTGTAAAATTCTTTTTATTTATTTGTTCAATAATTTTTTCTGCTCCAGGGAAACCAAGAGAACCTCGCCTTTGTTTAGCTAAAAAAATTTTAAAAAACATATAATTTAAAAAATCACCAATAACAAAATTAATTCCAGCCTCAATGGGTGTTATTTCTTCATTTAATTCATTTCCATAAAGGCAAAGCCCCGCTTCCACTCTCAAAATATCTCTGGCTGCAATTCCAATTAATTTTGGTTGTGCATTCTTTGAATGTAATAAATTGTCAATAATTAATTCTGCATAATTTTGATTAACAGATATCTTCAAAAAAATTTTTTAAATAAAAAAATTATTTCTAAACCTCAACACCATCCTCTCCAGTATATCCACATCTAGTTACTCTACAATCATCAATTCCACAAACCTTTCCTTTCGCCGAGTGCATGAAAAATAACTTATCAAGCTTAATATCTGTCTCTGGTTGCAATAAATTAACCATTTGAGGACCTATTTTGAGAAACTATTTCCGAAATATTATGAGTATTTTAATACCTTGAATAGCAATAAGAGCTCTGTCATTGAGAATATTTAACTGGACATCCTTTGAATGTTTGTGAAACTTGTCAACGTTTTCCTTTTAAATATTATCTTAAAATAATTTAGAATTTTAGTTAATTAAAAAAAACTATTAAATGAAAATTTTAGAAAATTTTTGCAAAAAATTAATTCCAACTAAAAATACCTGCATATGTAAAAGATCAACTTCCCTTCTAGCAGCATTTGAAACCAAAAATAAAAAATCGTCACTAGTTCTTACAACAATCTTAAAACTGTTCTTTTCATTATTTAATTCCTTTAATTTTTACCAGATCATCAATTATTCCTCCCTCAGAATTGGTAAAAACACTCAAAGCCCCTGCATCTAATTGCATATTTTGAATATCAGCCGGTGTCAAACTCTCCAAAAATTCCTCTCTATCATTAATTTAAATGAAAATAAACTTTGAAGAAACCTGTCCTTTCCACACAACATGGTCTAAAAAATATTATGACTGTTTTAAGACAAATTAAAAACCTGAAGCATATGAGAAATATCAAATATTCCAACATTCGAGCGCGTGTATTTAACAGAGTCCATAATAGAAAGATTATTGTATTGACCAGGCATTAAATACCCCGCAAATTCAACCATTTTAGCCCCATTCCGAATGTGAAGGTCAAAAAGACATGTCTTTTTGCTTAAAATAGGCTACAGCACTTTAAATAAAATATATTTAAAATACATAGAAGATGGAGCCAAATTCGAAAATTGACGAGAAATTTTATTTAAAAATTGCATTAGCTAAAAACAAAATTTAATTAAACAGATTAATTAAAATATAGAAATTAAACAGATATGTAAGCTAGATAATAATTTAAATTAATTTTTAATGAATTTAATTTAGATTTACAATAATTATATCAAAAAAGAAATAGTTAGAAAATTCAATAAAAAATTCATTCCTCAAAAACTTTTAATAATTTCGCCCTTGTGAATTGTAAAGCTAAAATAAGACTAATTTATTTATATATTTTCTTTAAGAAACTAACATTCTTCGTTTCCAAGTGACACAGCGCTTGTTTGTAATCCTTTAACATAATCCATTAATTTATCGGCAGATAATTGACCCAATCCTATAAAAATAATTAAAAAAATATTTTTATTTAATATTTTACCATTTACTAATTTTACATCTTCAGCCTCCAATTCTGTTCGAAATTTAGAACTTTGTCGGTCGATCTAGAAAATTATTTTTTTAATTAAAAGATGTAGGGATAAAAACAAACCAGATATTTTCTGTGAAATTCAAGAACTGAAGGCATTCTTTCATTAAATAATTCTGAGGATAAGCGTTGTTCTATTTGTTCATCACATAAAAGGTTGCTATTTTCTTGGATTGACGCCGAGGACTCTGGCTCCACCTTTTCGCTCATTCTTTTTCTTAATAACTTTTTACAAAATTATTTCTCTGCAAAAATAGAAATTTATGGATAAATTGTCTAAATCAAGAGCCGGATCCGGCAAATTTTATGGCAAAAAAGGGGGACGAATCAGTTGATTAATTTCGGCATTTTTATAACTTACCCTTAATATCGAAATCCTCGTGAAGCAATTTTGTTTTTATTAGTGATGGGGCCGGACCGGATCCAGCAAATTTTGTACACCGGATTTGTGATTTGATACGGTTTTGGGATTTTCCCATTTTTCTTGTATTTTTTTTAAATGGAGGATTTTTGACTCTTGGCATTCTGAAATAAAAAAATTTTGATTTTGCCTGTGGCGTTTGAGAGCAACTTCTTTTTTTGGCTTCGGCCTTAAAATTCTCAAAATTTTATCCCTTTAACTTACCTGATATCCCCGATATCGGAACAGGACAACTCAGTCCCGCCGATTCAGTCCCGCCGATTCAGTCCCGCCGATTCAGTCCTGCCGATTCAGTCCCATGCCAATTCAGTCCCGGCCGATTCAGTCCCGCCGATTCCTACCGCCCCGATATTCCCCAAATATTTAATATCTACCTTCTGAATGATTTAATTATAAACAATTTCGTGGCTTCTTGAAATTATTTTAAAATTTTAATGCAAAATGTCAGTAAAAAATTTTTTTCGAAAAATCCAGAAACAATTTTTCAACTTGAAGGAAACAGTCCGGAATCCGAATAAATTCGGCCGGACTCCGGAAATTATTTTTACCGGATTAAAACCGACCGGATTAATCAGGAAAAATCCGGCCGGATCTGACCCGGTTCATGTTGCAAATCCGGGTCCGGAAATTACCGGTCACTAGTTTTTATTACTTAACTCCTCCTTTTTCTCTATATGGTTTTAGGGACCAAACCCGCCATCTTTTTTAAGTTTGAGTATTTTTGTTTTCTGTTCACTAAATATTTATTTTTTATTTTTTAGAGATTTTAAAGATGTTTCGACATATTTTTTCTTCTTATTCAAGATTTACTTATGGTTTTGGAGTTAAGAAAAATGCCGGAATTGGTTTATTGACCGCGGCTGTAGTTGCTGTCTCCAATCAAGGACCTCAAAGTTGGTCAGATTCTGAATTAAAAAAGAAGCCTGGGTGGTATCAAGAAAATGTTCATAGATTGGAAAATGTTGTTAAAAAACTTAGGTGGTTATTTTGTAAATAAATTAGTTTATCTGTTATTTAGTCTTTATTCATTTGTTGAGGATTCGGCAATTATTGAGGATGCTGTTGACATTTTACAAAGGTTCTTAAATTCTACAAATTTTTGAGATTTAATAAATTTTTAGAGTTGAAAATGTTAATAATTGTGAAATCTCTTGGCGTTTAGGCCGAGCTTTTGTCGAAAAAGCGAATTTACTTGCTTATAAGGCAATTGAAGATCGAAAGGAATTGTTAGAGAAAGTATTCTAAATTAATTTTTGTTTAATTTTATTTTCTTTTAAATTGCAGGCTATTGTTCATTTGAATAAAGCTCTCCAATTGGAAAGTTCTAAAGGTGTAGCAGGTGTACATAAGTGGTATGCCATTGCTCTTATTCTCCTCAAACAAGTGGACAAGGACAATAAACATGTAAAGAAAGCCGGCAAAGAAATCATTAATCATCTCGAAACTGCGGTGAAATTGGATCCGAAGGATGCTTTTTCAAATCATTTTTTGGGTAAAATATTTTTAATTTAAAATTTTTTATAAATTTATTTAGGTGTTCAATATTTTTTTGCTGGAGACTATCAGGCTTCGTTGAAATATTTGAAAACTGCCGAAGATTTGAAGGTTTGTTATTTTTACTATAAATTGTTAGTAACTTCTTTTTTTCACCTCATTTTTATCGATAATTTCCTCAAATTTATTTTTCTGTTATTTCAACAAATTATACTAGTTTTATCAACAAGTCGGGTAAGAAAAAAGGGCGGGAGATCTCATTCGTTTTACAATTCGGCATAACTGAAAATTTAGAAAGTACACTAATTTAATATCCATAGTAGTTGTATTAATAAGAGAATTAGTCCTCACAATCATTTTTAAGTGTGTTGGAAAAAGTGGGGTTTGGTAATTTTCTTCGAATTTTGTCGGCCTGGGAACAGAGGATTTTAAATTAATAAAATTTGGCATTCAATTATTCAAACCCTAAAAGCATCGAAGAATTTGTTTGCTTTTATCTAGGGCCAGTAATTTTTACTTTTAGCGGAAAAGTACTTAAAATTTCATTTTAGCCAGGGTATCCAGCCAACCAGACATATCTTGGTATGGCTCTAGCACTGACTAACAAAAAAGAAGAGGCGCTCATTATATTGAAGAAAGCGTTGTCAGAACCTTCCAAAAAGAAAGCTGATAACAAGGTTTGTTTTGAAATTTTTAAATTTTTCTTTTTAAATTTTAGGCGAAAGTAATTGCCCGAGGGTTTCTTATAAACAAATTAGGACAGAAATCTGATGACTTGAGTTTCGTTGAAGAATATTGATATAAAGATGGTTTATTCAGGACAGTGAGATAAAAGGATAGGTTTATTAAATTTTCTGTTAATTTTTATGTAAAATTTGGTTAATATAAAAGGTTTTTCTAAACTAGTTTGACATTCAAAAAATTATCAAAAAATATTTTTTTGGCTGGAGAGCTATTGAACTTTCGATAGCCAAATCGATAATTAATACGTGGTAACTTTGAGGTTAATTAATATATTTAATCTCTTTTTCTTTCTTTTCTCTCTTTTTAATGAGTTCACATTTTTTGGTGTATATTAATAGAGCAATTGGTAAAAATATAGAGAGGAAATGGGTAGAAATAATGAACAATAAAAGATAAAACAAAGAAATAATCAATTCTCGAAAAATATGGAAGACAATACTTTCACCTGATGATCAGCAGAAAGCCCCAATATATATTAACCAACTGTTTTGATATTTTTGGAAGAAAACAAAAGAAATGGGAAAGGATTTTTTGATAGGATATTTCTATTGCAATTATTTTATTTTCTTTTTCCCTCCCAAAACAAAATCAGCAAAAGTCTTTCACGCAGAACAACAATTTCAGTTTTGTGTTTGTTTTTTCTTGGGTTTTCCTTCCCTTTTCTTTTTGTCTTTCAAACAAAAACGGCTTTGAAACACGCAAAACTCCAAATTTTCTTTTGATTGGTATTCACAACATCAATCATAATCTTAAAAAGTTCTTTCCTTCTTGTTAATAACTAAAAAATACTACCCAAATCTACGAGGTATGGCTAATTTTTTACGTCGATTGATCACTAAATCGAGGTCTAATTCCCCACAAAAAGGCCAACAACAACACCAAAAACAACAGCAACATTTTCCTAATTTAGAATGTGAAGAAGATGAATGTTGTTATTTAGCTGGGCCTTCAACAGTAATGCCTAATCATGTACCAATTCAACAACCTTCAATTGATAAAAATAGAAGGCAACCTAGGAGTGATCTTTGGGCAATGAATACACCAAAAGTATTACATAGACTGAGATACATATAATTGATTCTAAATGCTCTCTAATTTATCCCTTCATGCCAGTTTATTTTCTTTAATGTACTAATCTCTTACTTGAAGCTTCTGGTTATCCTGACATGAATTGTAGTAGTTTGATAAAAAAAGAGAGTATTTAGTATTCTCTGCTTTGTTTGAATAATAAGTGTTTATTTTTAGCAACCCCAAATACCCAATCATGTTAATAAATCTTTGCAACTTTCACCTGACTCCAAAAGGCGATCTCCAGCTTGTCATTCTCCTTCCAAGGCACATTCACCGAGTAGTCTTTCTAGAAGAAAATGTTCTACTGGAGAAGATCCAGGCACTTCGTCACAAGAGGTTCTAAAAAAATAAACCTTTAGAGGTACAATCGAATCTCGCTCAAATTAATGTTAGATTTTTTTATGATTTTGGTTTAGTCTCACGTAATCTGACACCCACTTTTGTCAACCAATTGCAAAATTTTCCTGCCCGATTGATGATACAGATGAGATTCGATATTATTTGATTAATCCTCAAGTATATTTTGAACTATTAGTTTTTGAGTATATCACAAGTATATCTAATTTCACTTTACTATTTTATAGTTACTAAGTCCATCACTCTGGCCAAGTTCTCCATCATCAACACCTTGGTTGCGCAATTATTCAAATGCAGAGAGTGCAACAGACAGTTCTCAACGTCCAATTTCCTCACAATTACCACCATTCAGAATAGGGGGAGAAGGTGGAACTATTGAGAAGATTGAAAGGGAAAAGGAGGAGGCAAGTAATAAATAAAAATAAATATTTTCAAATTTGTGACAATCCGAAAGAATGCTTCTTTTTGAGCCCTGTATCTCGGTCCGTGGTTGTCGGGATACTATTCTCACCTCATTTGACTTAGCTCGCCGAGCACCTGTTTCGTCCATATCCAATCGCGCATTAAAAACCCGCTATAAGTTAAAATTTTCAATTTTGTTTATAAATATTTTTAATTTTTGGTTATTTTCTTTCAGTTTCCATCGGCATTACAATTAATAGCTGCACAACAAAGAAATAGATCAACTAGTCCAAGAAAAGTTTTTGGACAAAAAACTCCAGAAATAGTTTCTGGTAGCAGATCTAGATCACCTGCTAAAAAGCAACAACAACAACAATGGGCAAAAACATTAGATTATTTACAACCACAATGTCGATTAGAAGGATGTTCTGCTGCTATTTTAGTCGAAGTAATTTTATAGAAAAAAATATTAAAAAAATATTTTTTTAAAAGGATGTTCGTTTTCTTGTTTGTAAACATCAACTTAGCCATTCCAGTGATTTTTTTCGTGCCCTTTTCTTGAAAAGCCATGCTTTGCCAATGGAAGGAGTAAGGCATTTAAGGGAAGATGAATATCTTATTCAAGTAATTTCTTTAAAAAATTAAGAAAAAATTTTTTAATTAACAAAAAAGGTTTCTTCACTTCGGCATCCTCCCCAGGCATTGCAATTTCAATGGTTTTTGGAAACTACAGTACCCTCTCCAATGCTAAGGGACATTTCTGGTTAAAATTTTTCTAAAAAGACATTTTATCTCTTTAAAAAACCCACTAAATATTAATATTTAATCATACTCAAAAATTTTTTAAATATTTTGTTTAAATAATTAAATGCTTAATTGATTAAAAATTAGCATTCGAGGCTCGATATCTTTTCCTTTAAACTGATCTGAGCCGAGTTTTCCGGATTAAAACCGAAACCTGGTTTTTACACACAATTCGGTTATTTCAGAATGTGAAAAGACTTATAAGATTTTTGCTGAATTTGCTAAATAAAATAAATTTGTTTAGCTAAAAAGCATTACCCGGACCAGCCTGAATTTACTCAATAATTATCAAACATTTTCTTTTATTTTAATTTATTTTAGACGATTTGTTGGAAACATGTATGCGTCTTTGTAAAAGATTTGCTGCTAGAGGACTTGAAATGCGTTGCACAAAATTTATTAAAGAGCGTGTAGAAAGTAAGCCTCCATTAATGGCTCTTTGTTGGCTAAATTGGTTTGGAAATGTGTTTAATTATTTTAATTAAATTTTCTTTAGGTCTTTCAAGCATCACTTTCATCGTTCAGTACAGGAAGCTTGTCTTCCTGTTGTTGCACGTTTATCTCTTTTAGAATTAGAGAAACATCGACAAATGCTTCCAGAAGCTGTTTTTGCTGATTTATTAGCTATGAAATTAAGAACTGCATACCAACAAGTATTTAATAAAAATTGCTGGTAAAAGTTAAGTTTATGACTCACAAACAGTTTTTCTCATTTTTCCATCTCCTCTAGAAATGAGGAAAATAATGATGGTGCTTTTTTGATAATTTTAAAGTTTGCCATAGGTAATTAAGTGTAATTATTGAATTCGAATATATGTAAGTTCAAATTTTATTGATTTCGAATCCCGAATTCGATTTCAATTTTGGAATTAAAAATTAGAATTTTACGGCCAAACTGTTCGTCCTTCGAGTTTGAATTCGGGTCCGGTATTCGAAAGCAATAAAATTTGACACTTAATTGCCTACTCAAACCTCTAACATATTGAACTTCTTCCACACTTTTTCTAAGATGGAAAAATGAGAAAAACTCTGTCATACAAACTTAACTTTTACCAAAATTGCTTTTTAAACAAAAAAAACAATTTTTAAAGACAAGTACAGTATTCCACACAATTCACCGAATGGATCATTTTCGCGTAGATATGGCACAATGCCCAAGATGTGGTCGACAAAGAGAACAGGGCAGAATACGAGTACAAGCTAGTCCTTGCCAGTAAAAAAAGAAAAAAATTTTTTAATTAAAAAAGTTTTTTAAAGTAAATTAATTGGGTGTGAACGTTGTTTACGTGAATATCCATGTGAATTAGGAGATGAAGATACAGCAATACAAATGCAAGCATTTTGGCAATGTGAACATGGACTTTGGTAATTAAAAAATATTTTTAATAAAAAACTTTTTTTAAAGGCCCTTCTCTGAAAAAACCGAAGATTGTCGGTGTCAAACAATTCTTTATAAAACAAATACTGGACAACAAAACCAATCCCCCTTAGAAACAATAACAACAAATAAACAACAAAAAAATAAATCACAACAGCAACAACAACCTTCTTCTTCAACATTTCCAAATTCATCCAATACTTATAATCAACTACAACCCAAATAAATTCTCAAAGAATTTATTTTTTTGTTTTTTAATTTTATTTTGTTTTTGAAAAAATTTTTTCTATTTACTACTTGAAAATAGCAAATTCCAGATTTAAATATGGAGTAGTCTAAAGAACGAAGCAAAAGTAATTTATACAAGTTATATACAGAAATCTATGTACATGCAAGTGTAGGCTTAATTACATCGAATAGAAATGCTGGCTATCCCGGAGAATCGTGGTCCCTGCGGAAAAAAATCTTAAAAATAAGAAAAAGGATTTTTTTAGGGTAAAAAAATATGCTGATTACGAATCTGAACTCAGATTTTGAAAAAGTCGAATCCCAAACCCGATAAAAGTCTTCGAATATCGAAAAACCATAGGGGGGACCAAGCTGATTTTGGGGTAAAAAATTCGAATATGCAAATTATACCTCATTCGAAAGAGCTCTTCAAGCAGAGTCGAATGACACCAAAATTATCGTGATTGCACAAGATCAGACGAAGTTATACCACAAAAAACAGATAACGTAAGCCTAAGTTTTTTGTGTCATAACTTTGTCCAAACTTGAACAATCAGGCTGATTTTGATGTCATTCGACTCAGCTCGTCGAGCTCTTTCAAATGAGATATTATTTAGCCAATTTGCGCTCAGTTTATTATTCGAAATTTTTCCAAAAATGTCAAATGTTCGAATTTCGGGTTCGGGATTCGACTTTTTCAAAATCCGAGTTCAGATTCGTAATCAGCATAATTTTTTACCCTAGAAAAACCCTTTTTCTTATTTTTAAGATTTTTTTCCGCAGGGACCACGATTCTCCGGGATTGCCGAAATGCTTTAGGGGAGCAAAATACAATTGCAAATATTTATTGATAAACTAATTAACCCTATTAGAGATTTTAAGGGAAAGCATTAAGAGAGAGTGAGGGTTAATTGAATACAATTTAATGTTTGGGATAACTGATTTTAATCTTCATTCTTCTCAGCTATACCTCAGTTCATCAATTCTATTATTGAAGCAATCACTTCTTCTGGAACAGCTTATTCGCGTCTATATCCGCCAATGTTTGATAGGACCCTTGATCTTTAAAAAGGAAAAAAATTAAGAGAAGAATAGATGTGTAATCTCTCAAAAACACACCTGCCATCCCCTGCTTTGTCGCTTCTCCCTTCGACTTTTTACTTTTGTTATTGCCTTTGCCATCATTTTTCTTACCAATGCTCCTCTTAGAGATCTCAATGGCTTCATACAACGATGGCTCCTTTTCTGTAAAAATTAATAAAAAAAATTTTAAATTACACTTTCCAAAATTTCTTACGTGGAGCTTTTGCTGGAGATGGTTTTGCAACAACAGGGGCAGTCATTGCCGGTTGTGCCGTCAGCGCTGCTACTGATTGCATGTCCTTTGAAGGCATCATGAAGATTGTTGGACTTCCTCCTGGCGTCGCTGATGGAACAAACACAGGGATCAGTCCCGGAGCTATATTATGAAGTTGCTGCATTTGTTGCGCATCGAACATGGTCTTCAATGGATCGCCGGCCGGAGTTGTTGGCGGCGTCATTGGCCCCATTGCAGTTACAAGTGCCTTCGCTGCTTTCCCGTCTTCCTTGCCTTTTTCAGCTGCTCCTTTGCCTTTTTCCTTTTTAGCAGAAGAGCCTCCTTTTTTCTTTTTATCCCCTTCTTTATCCCCTTCTCCAGGTGCATTCTTCTTGTCTTCTGCGGGTGGTGTTCCTTCTGGCGGTGGATCAGTTTTATGAGTTCCTCCTCCCTTCTTCTTTTTATCCTTCTTCTTCTTGCAGCATTGTGCCGTAAGCGATAATGTTGTGACGGATATTAGCAGAAGAGCCACCAACAGAGTATTGAAGAGCGCAACTGTTGTTGAGTCCTGAGCAAGCAGCATTGCTAAAAGAAAATCTGTCAAATAGTCAGAACAATTAAAAATAAATAAACTTACACAAAGGTGTGAAGTAGTCGTTCAAGTAGAAGAAATGGTGAATATTTAGTTACAGAATTTTCTTTTTATAGAATTCTTGGTACGGTAACATTTGTGCTTTACTGGGAACTTAGTACACACCCCATTTAATTGCAAGCTCAAAAAGTCAAAGTAATCCTATTGAAATCGGTTGGATGCTTGTGCACTAAGGTTGGCAGATCCGGATCCGAAAAAAGGCTGGATATCCGGAAATTTTCGGTTCGAATATCGGATCCGGATTAATAGGTAATTTGCGAATACTTATTAACTGCGAATAATTGGGAGAGTACCCGATAACACGTGATATTTTGGCCGAGGTTTCGGCATTTGCGTTTTCGAGTTTTTATAATTTTTTTTTATTTTATCAGTTCATAATTCATTTTAAAACAATATTTCTACAAAATGTCAAGTTCTGATGAGGAAATTCAGCATTCAGCGAGGGAGCTTAAAGTTAGTTATTTATTTTATTATAAAGATTTCTTCGATAGCTTAATTTGTTAACCTACCGGCTTTAACTTTTTAATTTTTGTTTAATCTTTATACATTTTGGAATATTTACTGTGTTGAAGAAATTTAATTAACCGCGGGCTAATAGGCCGAGATAGACCATTGAAAATTGAAAACCATAGGGGCCAAGTTCATGTGATGATTCAGACCATTCTCATCTAAACTATATCCAAATAAATTTAAGGAGATTGAACGTCGAAGACGTAAAAACAAAAAGAAGAAAGAATCTAAAAAGTCTAATAAAAAAGAAATTCCAAATAAAATTATTAGTATAGAAGAGGAAGATGATGAAATTGAACAAATACAAAATGTTAAAGGTTTTTTTGTTTGTAAAGATTTTAAAATATTCTCTTTAATTTCTTTATAGATCCAATCGAGGGAGAAGAAAAAATTGAACCAATTATTCCACCGTTAGAAGAGGAGATTAAAACTGAACCTGAAGAAGGGAAAGAAGTTATTGAAAAAGGGAAACCTACAATTATTGATGATAATGTGCAAATTGAATATATTAATGAATTGCCTGATTTGGACGATAAAGATCCCAATTTTCAATATTTTGCTAAAGTCTTCAATGCTTTCAGGGTTATTTTTATTAATAAATTTTTGTTATTTGCTTGCTAATTTTTATTTCTTTAGATTAAAACTGAAGATGAACTAAAAAGAGAAGAACAAAGCAGACAAGTACGTTTAGATGTTGTACAAGATACTCTTAGTAAGGCGGCTGTTTCAGAACAAATTCTTCAAGAAGAGCTTAAACAGCGTCGAGTTTGTTTAATTTTAAAGAAAATTTAATTTTCAAATTTTACAGAAAGAAGCGGAAGAATCAGGAGAAGCTTTAAAATTAAGTCGTAAAAAGTTGAGAATTTCATTGCAACCTTCTATGGCTGAACTTAAAGCTGTAGGTTTTTTAAATTATAATCTTATAAAATTATTTTCTGATTGGCCCTCTTCTTTGGTATATTTATACATTCCCAAATTGTATCATAAAATTCCCTTTAATATATAAATTATTTTTTATATTTAGAGTACAACACGTGCAGATGTTGTTGAATGGGCTGATGTTACATCTAAAGATCCATTTATTTTAGTTGAATTAAAGGCTTATCGAAATACAGTTCCAGTACCTCGACATTGGAATGCAAAACGTAAATATTTGGCTGGAAAACGTGGATTTGAACGTCCTCCATTTGAATTACCTGATTTTATTAAAAGAACTGGGATAATGGAAATGCGTGAAACAATGTGGGAAAAAGAAGAAAATCAATCCTTAAAAGGAAAAATGCGCGAAAAAACTCGACCAAAATTGGGAAGAATTGATATTGATTATCAGAAATTACATGATGCTTTTTTTAAATGGCAAACAAAACCACAAATGACAAAAATGGGTGAATTATATTATGAAGGAAAAGAATTGGAAGCACAAATGAGAGAAAAGAAACCTGGACAACTTTCTGATGAATTAAGAATTGCATTGGGAATGCCTGTTGGACCGGTAATGGAATTTTTTATTGTTCTTTTGGAATTTTGTTAGCAGTTGAAACTTTATTTAATATAATTTCTAGGCTAGAGGGAAAAATTTATTTTTAATTTTTTGAACAGAATGCAAATAAATTTCCGCCTCCATGGCTAATTGCAATGCAGCGTTATGGACCACCTCCTTCCTATCCAAATTTACGAATTCCTGGTTTAAATTGTCCAATTCCAGAAGGATGTGCTTTTGGATATCATGGTTTTTAATTTTTTTAAATTAATTTTAAATTTTATTTTTAAAGCTGGAGGATGGGGAAAACCGCCTGTAGATGAATATGGCAAACCACTTTATGGAGATGTCTTTGGATTAAGTGTTTGTTTTTTAATATTTTTAATAATTTGGTGGTTGTGTTAAGTTATTAAAAAAAATTTTGATTGAAATTTTTTATTATAAAGTAAGAAAGGACAACTAACAAAAAAATTATTTTTTAAAATTCTCTCACTGATTTTTTTGTCATTTAAGCTTCCACAAGTATCGGAATTAGAGGATGATTCTCGAATTGAACGTCGACATTGGGGAGAAATTGGTAGTGATGAAGAGGAAAGTGATAACGAGGAGGAAGATAGTGATATTGATGAGGATAATACTCAACAAAAGGCTGGTATACCCGAGGGAGGTTATGTGACACCTGCACCAACAGAAGGGTAATATAATAATTGCACTGATAAAATATTAAAAAAAATTTAGTTTTATCACCCCAAGTGGTATTACAACAATTCCAGGAGTAGAAACACCGGGATCTACAATCGAATTGCGAAAGAAAAGAGCCGGTGCCGACGACACGTTAAATTTTAAATTATTTTTAAAGAAAATATATTTAAATTTTTTAGAAGTAGTACACTTACTGGTGCAGATACTCCTGCACAACCTCTTTATACTGTTTTACAGGAAAAGAAAGTGGAACGTATTAGTGGTCAATTAATGGCACCTAGCATGGTTTATGATATTGCGGCGGTTAATTTTTAATTTTTTTTTGTTTTGAATTGAAAAAAATATTTTTAGAGTCGAAAAATGCCAGAACCGAATGAAGGAGTTGAGGTATCTCTACAACCTGAGGAATTAGAAGATCAAGGTGGTTTAGAACGTAAATATGAGGAACAATTACGCAAACAAAATCGTATAAGAATGGAAAATGAAGAAGACTTTTCTGATATGGTTGCTGAACATGCAGCTAGACAAAATGTTTGAAAAAATATTTTTAATAAGAAATAAATTAAAATTTTTAGAGAAAGCGAAAAGCACAAGAGCAGAAAAAGGCAGCATCAAGTGGCGCTCCGTCAAGTTCTTCATCTTCAAAGAAATACAAGGATTTCAAATTTTGATTTTATCTTTTAATATTATTTTGATATCTTGAACACAAGCTTTGTGGTTAACCTGATTGGATTAAATTCAATTTATTTTTTAAATTCTTCAATAAATTAGAAAATATACCTTTTAAAAGCTGTTTAATTTTCGTTTAAAAGTTACATTTCTATTAACAGAATACATGTCATTTTATAGAATATTTAGTTAAATTACATTTGAACAGAATAATTAAAACTAATAGGGGAAATAAATAAATGATTATAAGGCAAAAAAATAACCATCTTATTTTCAGACAAATATAAAAACTAGTTAGATTTGTAATTAGCGAAAGATTTAAGAAATAGACAAAAGCAAATATGTAGCATTACCGAATAGTTATTAGTATGAAGAAATAAGTTCTTTAATAATATTTTAATAAGAGAAGAATGCGAATTTGAAGATTGATAGTCGAAATTTTATTATTTTAAAGTTTCAAAGGATTTTTTTGTCAAAATTTATTTAAAATTTCGACCAACGTTTATAAGCTATCGGCAGAGGAACATTTTTTAAGTGCATATGGCAGAATAATTTTTATATAAAATATGCAATACATTACTTTGTCCCTACATGTAAAGGTCGTTTTTGTTTTAATTTTTCGGTTTGAAAATAAAATTGGGGTTTGAAACTGTAATGATCTTTAAAAGGATAAATATTAACATTTCTTCCAATAATTCGTAAAGAAAAATCTTTAAAATTCAAAGCAGGAACAGAGTAGAATGTATTGAAAATTAAACATAAAAATCAAAAAAAAATTTAGAATAAAAAGGTCAATTTTTTAATATTTTGTCTTCTCTACTCAACTAAAGAAAGTTGAGCAAATCCTGTTAACGAGCGCTCATCCGGGATTTCGTTAGTTGCAACACCAGAATTTAGTGCAAAAGTAATCGTTCTCCTTTCTACTTTATTTTGAGCTGCATCAATAAGTTTTTGGAGATTGGCAGCAACTACAACCAAGTCATGACCATCAATCAATTCGGCAGTCACTAGTTCATGGGCAATACTTAAAATATTTTATTTAAAAATTTATTTTACTTAAAATACCCATCAACTGTGTCAGTACTTGGCGAATAGTCAAATTTAATGTCATTTAATTCTCTTTGCTGATTACGAACACGAAGAACCCAAAAAGTTAAAATAAAATTTTAATTAAAAAATAAATTTCGCTTACAAGATTTAATGCTTTTGGAGCATTGGTTGATCCTTCAGAAACTCCTGGTCTATCCACAGTTTTACTTGGACGGAGTGTTGCATTATCATTTTCAGAATGTTCTCCAGACGATCCATCAGAATCTCCATTTCCTGGTGTGTCATATTCAAATTCCCAATTTCCATCTTTATCCTTTTTTAATTTTCCACTTTGAACTTTCTTTGGTAAAGTAGGGAGTATCGGTGCAGCACCAATATTTTCAATAAGTGAATGAACTAACCAATTCTTATCTTTAGATTTTTTGCAAAAAGAATATTTAAGTAATTCAGAAGCATTTGGCCTTTTAGTTGGATCTTTTTGAAGACAATCTTTTATCATAGTTCGAAAGCTTTTTCCATAACTTTAAAAAAATATGAAAATTATTTTTCTAAAGAAAGAAATTTCAAATTTTTTTGTAAAGACTTGATCTCTTTTATTACCATTTTTATTTAGTAACCTTTTTAGAACAACATTTTTAAAAATTAAAATACTCACGCTTTGTACTGATCTTTACGTTCAGCATTTGTCTCCAAAGTTGGAGGATCATTTTGAAGAGTAAGCATAAGAACCTTCATTGGAGGATAACGATGATATGGAGCAGTTCCAGTGGCTAGTTCAATACAAAGAATTCCAAAACTCCAAATATCTGCTTTAAAATCATAGCCTTAAAAAATCATTTCTAATTTTATTAAAAAATCTTTTTTAAAAAACCGGCCACTTGCTCCATTACTTCTGGCGCCATCCAACATGGCGTGCCAACGAAAGTATGCCGAACCTTCTAAAACAAATTTTATTTATAATTAATAAAAAAAGAATTGAACTTGTCTAGATAAATCTCCTCCACTAGCAGCTAACCAACCAGAAACACCAAAGTCAGCAATTTGAACAGTCCCATCATTTGCCAACAAAATATTACCTAAAAATAAAAATATTTTAAAAATCAAATAATAATTTACCAGCTTTAATATCTCTATGGATTTGTCCAGAATTATGAAAATATTCAAGTCCTTTAAGTACTTCCTTTAAAATTGTAGCAATTGTAACTTCATCCAAAACACCATAAGCAGCGTTATCTTTACCCATAGCCTTTAAAAATTTAAAAAATGTTTTTAAAAATAATAAAAATCACAAACTTTAATTTTTCTTTTCAAAATATCCAACATAGACCCACAACTCAGAAGACGCATAACTACCCAAAGTTCTTCACCAACAACCTTAAAATTAAATTTAAAAAATTATTTTAAAAGAAAAACTAACAAAAGAAGTATAATAATTGACAACATTTGGATGTGAACATAAAGACATTGCTTGAATTTCATGTGAAAGTTCATCAACTGATGTTTGGCATTTTTCAAGATTTATACATTTTATGGCACAAAGTTCATTTCTTGGTTTACAAAGCGCCTTAATTTAAAAAAATATTTAAAATCTCTAAAATCTAATTTAAGACTAAGAGCGTGTAAAAGATAAATTTATTATGTTGGAAAGGGGGACAATGATATACATACAAATCGATATCAGCTATATAAAACAATGTACACGTCTAACAGGTCAGGAATTGTCCCATTCCACAACCCCAAAAAACATATTTATATTTTAACAACCCACGTACTCTGTAAACTGTCGCTGTTGCTCCAACTCCTATCGCATCTTGTAAAACATAATCCTTCAAATATGTAAATATAAGTGAGAAAAAATAAAAGTTTTTACATCTTTATTACCAGGCCAATGTGCTCCAACATTTTGAGGATCAGCTGCCATTTAATCTTACAACTAAAATAATTATTTAAACATTATTTTTTTAATTATATAAAAATAAATTTAATGTATTTTTAAAACATTTATTTATGATTGGAAAAAAAAGAAAATCATTTTTATGCAAAATTATGTAAATAAGTTATTTATAGAATTTATATATATATTTATGTAGATTATATTTTTAGGTATTTATAAATTTTTGTAACCATTGTACAAAAATTATAAATTTTTAAGTCTGTAAAAGGAGAAAAACAATAATATAAAAATTAAAAAATAAAATGGAATTTCCCATTTTGATCAAAATAAGCATGTTGTATTGAAAAGAATAACCAAAAATAAATATAAAAAATAATAAAGTTATGCACGCATATCAATTAATTCTGTTGTAATTTAAACGGCTGGGGTCGTTGAAGAAGGTCCCTCCCCTTCACTTGTAGACTTAAGAGATCGAAGTGCATTTTGAAGAAGGGAAATTTTAGCCTTAAAAGAAATAATTTGATATTTAAATAAAAAACAAACATTTGATTGTTTAATTTCAAGATCAGCCAAATCAGCTAAATTCTTTTTGAATGCTGAAATTCGAGTATTTTTAAGCACCAATAACTCAGTTTTTGCCAATTTGCTAATATCCTCGAATTTTTTACAGGCTTCTTCTTGCTCCTTTTCCGCCTTTTGAATGTCACGATTTCTGGCACGACATCGTTCTAAATTTTTGTTAGCCGCTTCATAATTGGCCAAACAACGACGACGTCGATAGAGAAGATCCTTTAGAAAATTATTAGAGATGTTTTTCTTTTTTAAAAAATTCTCTTCTCACCATCGCTGCCTGAGATTCACGCACAAAATAACGAAAAGTATCCGCCTCTTTCAATTCCTCATCTGTTCCAACGCGAGATTCTGCCTTCTTCATTTTCTCGAATAATTCGGTAGTTCTCATCAGAAAACGTCCAAATTCCTTTTCACCTCCAACGCCCTCCAATTGTCCGAATTTCTCCAATCCATGTGCAATTCTCGTGTAAGAATCAGCAACGTCTGTATTTTATTTATCAAAATTAATAAGTATATTTATAGAATTATTATTTAAAGTTTTTTTAATTAATTAATGAAACTAAAAATCATTTGCGTAAAATAAATATTTTTTTAAATTTATTTTCTCAGTATTTACACACAAAATTTCCAGTTTACCAATCATTTCCGAAAATTTTTTTCTTTATTTTAAACGGAAAAAGTAAAAAGGGAAAAAAAGATGATCGAACAGAGAGGAAAAAGGAACACATGAAGAAGAGTTGTCTATACATTGATTACTATTATAAATTTCCCAGCCAAAAATAGAACAAACAAAAAGTGACAAATTTAATTAAATTTAATTAACTAAATTAATTTTTAGAAAAAAAAACAATTCCAAAAATAAATTTAATTAAAAAAATTTTTAATTAAAAACACTTACTTTGTCTAAGTCGACAAACTTTATCTGATCTAATCATCGCCTCTTTAATGTGAGTAGAATATTCAAGCATATAATTCTTTTCGCTTTCAAAGAAATCGTCGACGTCTTTCTGCAATTTTTTTTAAATTTTTTATTTTATGAAAAAGCAAAACATTTTTTTAAAAAAGGAAATGAATTTGTAATCTTTATGTTTTTATTTAGTGAGAGGGAAAACCAAAACGCATGGCAATAAATGTTGTAATAAAACAAATTGAACTTTTAAGTATTATGTGAGATCAGTTTAAGATAAAGATATTCCCCCCTCACTCCTTCTCTTGATTGACCAAAGTCTTTAGTCAATGTAAATTTAAAATCATATAATAATTTACCTGTCCTGAAAGTAGCACCTCGTCAGCAGTTTGAGTAAAACGTTTGAAAAACGAACCGAAAACTTCTCTCTTATTTCGACCACGCACAGAAAGCTGTAAAAAAATTTCTAAATAAAAACTACAAAAATAAGTTTACGTCATGTTCGTATTCTAAAAATATTCTAAAATTTGAGTCTTTACGAAAAACTGGATGCGCTGCCAATCGGCATAAGAAAAATTCATGCATTGCAACGGTCTTCTTAAAAAGTGCCAAATATTCTCTAAAACAAATTAAATTAAAAAATAATTTAAATTTAAATAGTAACTGTTCAAGTTCCTGCTTCATCTTAGAAAATTCATCTTTAGTCATTGTAGCTTCAGTTTCGCCAAGTTTTTGAAGTTTTTCTCGAGAAGAATCAAAATCAGGTCTCGGAGGTGCTGGCGGAATCTCAATTTAAAAGATATTTAAAAATAAATATAAAAAATTACAATAAACCCGGCATACTCTTCGCAGTCTTCCAAACATGTGTGAAGCCAAATAAACTCGTCATGCTCCCTAACGACAGAAATTTCAGATTTTGAAAATTCAGGAAACGTCGTTTTTGTATGGACTGTATATTTAACTTTATTACGTTCAGAAAGAGCATCAGAAATGTCAACTTGAAGCTCCCCATCCAATGCAGGTTGATCACCATTTGTCGTGTCCTCAAATATAAAACTTAAATATTAAACAAAATAAAACCTTTATATCTCCATTTTTATCAGTTTTGTCGTTGGAAATTATTTCAGAAAATATTTCTTGTTGGTCATTAATGTCAGAATTATTTAGAGGGTCAATATCTTCAGAAGCTAACATTTCTTGAAAACATAAAAAAAATTAAAATTATAAGTGAAATTTTAAGTATATATTTTAAATTGTGAAAATAACAAAATTAACGATTAAATTCATAAAATAAATCAAATACATTTATCAACAAATTTAAATACAAGAAAAATCCTAAAGCATTAATTTGAGATAATCTTCAAACATTTGGATTATATTTGCAGCGATAACTTGCCGGAACAACCCATTCATATATTTTCGGAACTATAAAAAGTGGTTATTTATAATAAATTTAAAAATGTCCTTTTTTAATTAATGAGATCGATAGTAGAGATCGGACAAACGGCAAAATCAAATATTTGACAAAATATTTGTTTGGTCCAATCTCTAATCAATAGACAACACAGTCAAATGCAAAAATAAACACTCAATAGTTTCGGAATTTTTGATATTTTGTCTCAAATAGATTAAAAGATTAAAATGTTTTCGAATCCTTTCTTTTAAGTGCATTTTATAAATACCCATATTTAATAAAATACAAACAAATACCTATAAAGAACATTGCAGTAATAACAACGAAACGATTAGCGATAATATATGGAGTAGCCCTCGGCCATTTGTGAAGTACTGGAAAGATCTTTGCCTCAATATAAGGATTGCGAACATCCTAAAAAAATTAAATTAAAATTTTAAAAAGAATAAATTAAAAACCATTTTAAACCATATTTTGTAAGCAATCGCTCTATCCTTAGCATTCATAAGCCAAAAAGAACGCGGCACATTGTTGACCTAAATTAAAAAAAACTTGACCATCTATTTTTATTAAAAAAACCATGTCCCATTTATTTTCAGCGCAAAGTCGGTTAAGCTCGAGAATGTCTTTCTTGTCGAGTTTCTTTGCATTTGGTCCTCTAAAAAATTTTTTGAAGATATTATGAAATGATTTAACAATCAAACCCAAATTGTTGAATCAATCCACGATAAAATTTGCCGGGTTCCGGATTTGGTTCAACATATTCTGACATACTTTAAAATAAATAAAAATTCGAATAAAACTAGCAAAAAATCTGTAAATCTAATAAATATAGGTTCCAATAATGTGAAAAACGGTGTGGAAGGATAATTGAAATCTCGTAATTAGTACTTCCCTCTACTAATTACGAGTATTAATTAAGTAATTAGTACTTCCCCTTGTACATTCTAAAATATATCAACGAGTTTAAAATATGTATAATTTGACATTTTCTCTGACAATAAATAAATTCTAAAAAAATTTAAAAAATGACCCAATCATAATCCACCGTTATTGTGGATAATTGTGGGTGAGCGCAAAACTAATTTCAAAAAACACAACGCAAAATTCAAAATTTTGATCATTATGTTTTGATATTTATCCATCCAATATACTAAGTATAGTTAATCTAAAAGTAGCTTTCTTTCTGGAATTCTAGCCCAGTAAACCAAAATTCCACCTTTTTTGTGGCGTTCTTTTGGTATATTTCGCTAAAACGCAACAACAAAAATTAGCGCAAATAACGCAATGCGCTCACTTTTGATTTTCGCGAATTACTAAATAATGTTAATAAGTATTTAGAACATTTTCAACTGGAATAAGTGTGTCATCTTTTTAGAATGCTTCAACTTCTGATTTATAAAATTTGCTAAAGACTTATTAATTATTCTTTTGATTTTATGAGTGAAAAGATTTTTAAAAAGGATACATTACAACAAAATCAACGAGTTTTTATTTAATAAATAACTAAATCTTTTTATCTTTTAGAAAAGAAGTAATGATATAGCAAAAATTCAAATGATTACTGATTCAAAGAAAAAATTTGTTCAATTTGAAAGGTATTTTTAAAATCATTAATAAAAAAGCTAGTCTTGCTATAAAGGAAGAGGACATTGAATTATATTTTTAAAATATTACTATAATTTCTTCCTTAAATTTCCTTTTCTTGTCAATCAAAATAAAGAAAAGCAAAAAGGACTTTTTAAGAATTATTTTAAAATTTAGTGCAATAATATATATTTATTGCAATTCCGAAATCTTTTTTGGACATGTTTGGACCCCTGTAACTCAGCTCAGATATGTACCACAGAATCCTGGGGGATTCAACTCGATGAGCTCTATGATTTCACTATTCCCTGACCATTTTGTACATCTTCTACAAAAAATTGACTGGAGGGCCAAAGGACTACCCCAAATTGGTATGGCATGCTTCTAAGCAAGTAAAAGAAAATTAACTGAAGAAATTATGGAATATTTAGAGGAATATTATTCATTTTCAGCCTTTCCTTTATAATTGACCAAAAGACTTTTTTTAGGACTACTAAATTCAAAGCCGATCCAACTATAACAGAATGGCTATCAACTTTTGGGGTAACAAAATAAATATTTTTAAACAAAACTTTTTAATTTTTATAAGAACATGCCCGAATCTCTTCAACTCGAAGCACTCAATTCCCTCGTTCCAACTTGTAAACAATACCAAATTAGGCATTTACATAATTTAATTGCTCCATATTTCCAAATTGATTTCATTCGTCTTCTTCCAAAAGAGGTTTTTTTCAATTTTATTTTTTCTTATTTTTTTATTTTTAAGCTTTCATTCAAAATTCTTAGCTACTTGTCTCCTAAAGATTTGGTGCTTTCCGCAAGTATTTCACGTACATGGCGTCATCTTGCCGAGGATCACATTCTTTGGATGAAAAAATGTTTTCAATATAATATTAAAGAAATTTTCCCTCCAAAGTTTTTTAAAAAAAATTTTTTTTTTCTTAAACAAATTTTTTTAAGTCTTGCTAGAAGAGAAAATTGGGCGTTGTTTTCTGCTGGACTAGTCGATTCTCCACAAGAATCCCCCCATTATTTTGACGGAGATTCATCTTTTTCTTCAAAAATTTCTTCATCTTTTTGTAAATCTTTATTCCAATCACCTTCATCTTCTTTACATTTTTCACAATTAAATTTGCCGTCTTGTTTGGAAAGATCTAAATGGAAGGCTATTTATTTAAGAAATCAACATATTTCTAATAATTGGCGTTTTCGACGTCCAAATGCAATTTGTCATTTACGAGGACATGATGAACATGTAAATTTATTTAATTTTTATAAAATTATTTTACAACTCTTTTAAAGGTAATAACTTGTTTAAAATTACGTGGTGATCGTCTTGTAACTGGTTCTGATGATTGTACTTTAAGAGTTTGGTCTGTAGGGACGGGAGAATGTACTCAAGTATTAACTGGACATACTGGAGGTGTTTGGGCACTCCAATTATCTGAAGACGGAAAAATTGCTATTAGCGGTTCTACTGATAGGACTGGTTTTTTAAATTTAAATAAAAGTTTTTATTTATTTTTAGTTCGAGTTTGGAATGTTGAAACTGGTGTTTTGATGCGTTGTTTAAATGGACATTCTAGTACTGTTAGGTGCATGTCTTTATCTGGAAATATGTAAGTATTTAGTTTTTTGGGGTACTTTGCGTTTATATCCCCTCATGTCCGCAGATTTTTGTTTTTTCCCTTTTACTTCTTTCTCCTCTTATCAAGCAAAAATTTGTTTCTCCTCTAAAAAAGAGGAAAAGAGCCTGAAAGGAAAGTAAACGGGATTAGTTTTCAGGATTGTGAGATCTTCCAAAATCAGCATATTTTCGATTTAATTTTTGTTTTTATTTTAGTTTGGTAACAGGTTCTCGTGATTGTACAATTAGAATGTGGAATATAGAAGAAGGTCGTTGCATTCGTCCATTTATTGGTCATTTAGCAGCCGTTAGATGTGTTAAATATGCTGGGTCCTCAGTTGTTTCTGGTGGTTATGATCATAAAATACATGTTTGGAATGCTGAAAATGGGACTTTAGAACATGTTTTGGAGGGACATACACACAGAGTTTATTCGTTACACGTATTTTTTTAGAAAAATTAATTTTTAATTTGGACAAAAAATAATTCTTTTTAGTTTGTTAAAGAACGTAATTTGGTTATTTCTGGTTCTCTTGATACAACAATTAGAGTTTGGAATGTAAAAACAGGGGAATGCCTGTAAGTTTAAAGAAATATTTTTAAATAATTTTTTTAAAGTCAAACACTTGTTGGGCACCAATCTTTAACTTCTGGAATGAAATTGAGAGGAAATAAATTAATTTCGGCTAATGCAGATTCTACAATTAAAGTAAATTTTTGATTAAATGAGGGGGGGGAGGGGGACGTCCAAACAGAGATTTTTTTGAGTTTACATTTTAAAAAAGCTTTTTATTCAAATATTTTTAGGTTTGGAATATTTTAGATGGAACGTGTATCCACACACTTGCCGGGCCAAATAAACATGCTTCAGCTGTGACAGGCTTTAGATTTCTCGATAATGGAATGATTGCTACAAGTGGAGATGATGGAACTGTAAAATTGTGGGATATTGAAGAAGGTTGGTTAAAGAGGAAATAAAAAATAATGGAAAATTATTCTGGTTTACATTAATAAACTAAATTAAATAGAGCCAAACCAAAAGAACCTTTAACCCTTGAAAATTAGAGCTTTTTGTCAAAATTTATTAGAAATAATTTAATTAAAGCTTTGTTTTAGTTAATATATTCTTTTCTGGCTTTTCAGGAAGTTTTATTTGCGACTTAATTAAATTACCTTCCAGTGGTGCTGGAGGTTGTGTTTGGAGGTAAAATGTTCGAATATGAATAATAATAAATTTTCAATTTTTGTTAGAATGAAAGCAACCCCTACAATGCTTGTTTGTGCAGTTGGTTCAAGAAATGGAACAGAAGATACGAAATTGGTGCTAATGGATTTTGATGGACCTTATCCTTAGATTGTATATTTTAAACAAATTGTAATTTGCACATGTATAAATATAATTATTTTGTCTCTTTGTCAGTAGAGGGAGTGAGATTTATGTATATTTAAAGCCAGGTGGTGAGGAGGGAGATACTAATTTTAATATCAAAAATTAACAAAACATTTCCTTAAAAATTAAACAAAATTATACTTTTATTTAAACAAAAGAATTAAGTAAATAAATTTTTAAAATTTTCTAAGTAAATCGTGAATGAAATTGGATGAAAAACCTTTTTTAAAAATTGGTAAGGAATGAGCAAAATTCAAATAAATGAACAAATATATTTGAATGTATTATTTATATATAGACAAAAATCAAAGTTGGATGTCGATGAATTAAGTAAAAGGACCCGAACAAACGTTAGGAAGAATAAGGCTTACAAATATGAGGAATTCGATGATTTTTGGATTAAAATGGTTAAATTGGTAATTTGTTTCCAAAAATACAAACAGCTATTAAAGGGTAAAATAAATCTTTTAAAACTTCTTTTTAACCACTATTTGCTATTGAACGTTTTGCAGCTTCGATTAAATAATGCAATCCATTTAAAGGTTTGGCACATTTAAGGAAATTATGTCGTAATAGTTCCTTAGCAGAGAGACGTGAATTTACATCGACCTTAAAACGAATATTCTAATCAATTTATAACTTTTCATATATCCATAATTAAGTTTCCCCCCAAATTATTCATTAGGAAAATTCCTATAAAGGAAGGTCATGTTCCAAAACTAAATTCAATCCCTCACTTGAAAATTAAACTCACTTCTAATGAAGCATCAATAAAATCACGGAAAAGGGGTGAGATCTGTTCACGACTTGGAAAATCTGGACGCCCATTAGCGGCAATCTTAAAAATTTAAAAACAATTTAAAAGTAGTTTATTTATTAAAAAAAATTTAAACTAACCAAATAAATAGCTTTAAGAGGATTTTCATTCAAATAAGGTGGTTCTCCCTCCACCATTTCAATAGCCATAATTCCAAGCGACCAAATATCCACTTTTGGGCCATATTGTTGACGAGATACAACCTCTGGCGCCTAAAAAATTCTTAAAATATTTACATAAAAATAACCATACCATCCAATAAGGCGTCCCAACGAGCGTTGTCCTTTTATTCTGTTCTGGAGAAATTTGAGCACAAAATCCAAAATCAGTAAGTTTAACTGAACCATCCATTCCAAGTAAAATGTTATCAGATTTTATATCTCGATGAATGACATGTCGGGAATGGAGAAAATCTAATGCTTGGAGCACTTCACGGCAAACAGCCGCAATCATTCCTTCTTCCATTTGGCATTCCGTCACCTTTAGAATAAATATATTCTTATAGCGATCATAAAATTAATTAGAAACAAACCACGTCTGTGAGAGAACCACCTGCCAAATATTCCATTACAACCCAAAGGTCACCACCAACTAAATAGGAGTCCAAATAATTTACAATATTTGGATGTCTATAAATGAGAAAAGTTAAAAATTTAGAAAAATTTTTTTAAAAATATTTATTTACTTATTTTCTCGCATTACTAAAATTTCATTGATAATTAATTCTTTCTTTGGTTGCTGACTCAAATTCATTTGTTTTATGGCAACTAAAAATAATTACTTTTTTCCTATTAAAATCATTCAATTTACCTTCCGCTCCAGTATTTACTTCAATGGCCGTAAATACAGAACCAGAAGCTCCAGATCCAATTTTTTCTTGTTTTTGATATTTTTTATCAGGATTCCCCATACTCACAATCTGAAAAGATTTTTTAAATTTTTCTTTGAAAAAACAAAAATACAGTTTTGAGTTTAACAAGTACTTCTGCATCTGTAGGCCGTCGTCTTGGTCCAGCATTTCTTCTTCCAAACTGCCCATTCGGAATTAAATAATCTGAAGGATCACGACGGGTTTCAGCCATTTCTTCCTCCTCCTCACGTGGTTTTGTATAAATCGACAAGGTTTTTTGTGGTCTTTCTGGAATTGGAGGCGGAGGTTTATCATCACCTTTAATATTTTCATCTGGTTCCTGTGGAGCTGAAGGAGGAGAATAGCCCTGTCATTTTAATGATTTATTTTAAAACAAAAAAAAGATATTACTGGTGGCATACTGCTCCGAGTTGCAGCTGATTCAGACATTTGCCCAACTCTTTCTGCTTCCACTACACTCCATTGATCTAGGAAATAATAGGTTTTATTCTCTTATTTTCCTTTAATAACCTTGGCCACCAGAATTCAATGAACCATTGCGTTTAGGCGAAAGAGGCAATGATCCAGTACAATAACTAAGTGTATGAGCCAAATGTTTATTTCCACTATGTGTAAAAGAATGTTGTTCTTGTGAACCATTAGACTGAAGCGATACTTGATGTTCGAAAATTGAGTGAAGTGGAGAAGAGTCATAGGACGAATTACTAGCTTGTAACCATTTTTGGCCACCACCTTCACCACGAGTAAAATATTTCAAGGCATTAAGAACAGCTTGAGGATTTTGCTGTTGTTCTTGCTTGCTAATTTGGCTTTGTTGCAAAAGTAACTCCCAGCTTTTGGGCATTCCGGTAAATTCTCCAGTCTCCGGGTCATACCGGACGTGGACCTATAAGAACATTTTTAAAAACTGTCCAAAAAATTTTACCGTGTGCTGAAAATCAGATGGCAACGAAATGATAGGCTTGTCGATCATCTTCTCCTTTTCTTTGTTCTCTGCAAACAAGTTAATTAAATAAATCAAATAAATTATAAATTTACTCTTTCCAAAAGTAGTTTTGCTCTTCTTTGATTTTTTCTTGTCGTTGGTTCCAAATCCAAAGAGACCAGTCTCTGACGTCTCAACCTTTGTATGAATTGCTGCCGACTCATAGACGCTTGGATGCACTCTCGGCGTGGCCATTGTGGAAGAAGACGATGAAGAGGATGATGAAAATCGAACAGGAGCCGGTGGTCGGTCTTTATAATGTTGATAAGGAAGATGTGAAGACATTTGAAATTAGTCGTGTAATAAAGATCAAGGAGCTAATGGTGGCCTTTGGACAAAATTTCGGTGTAGAATGCAAAGAATTAAAGTGGCCGTGAAAAGAAGGTGCGGCGGCTGGAAAAATGTTAAAATTCTTTTTATCGTGTTATTGTGAATTAGTCATTTGTAATGTAATGAAGTTACATAAAACAGGCGCAGCAAAAATATAGGGGAAGGTGGACAAAAAGAAAGGATAATGGGAATTAGGTGAGTGTTAAGTGTATTGGGTTGCAGCTAATCGAGAATTAAGGGTGGCCATGGTGTACTATTTTGTGTTGAAAGTAAAGAATGTGCAGTAAAGGAATGTAGAATTGGGAATTACTTCAGAGAGGTAGAAGGGTGGAATTGTCACGTCGTTCAACAATGGCTGAGGAATTTGATCGATTATGATCGCGAAAGAAAGAAAAAAGGGATAGGGTGAAATGTATATGATTGAAAATTGTAGAGCAAGTGGACGGCTTCTCACACACAATAGAACTTTAATTAAATTTATTTTAAAATACAGTCGTGGAAAAAAGTATGGAAGCGCTAGAAAATTTTCTCTTAATTTTTAATTTTTCATTCAAAAAATACGTTCTATATACCAATCGAAAGCTCTATTCGTATCTCAGTTGACATGTTTCTGCATTTTTCATGAAAATGAAAATTGGCCGAGATAATCCGGATCTACCGGATATACCAAATCCCATAATCTCGGAAAAATTTTTCGGAACAAATTTAACAAACCCAAATGATAAAGCATATTTTTCTGAGTATTTTCCACAAAACCGCTTAGAAATATCTTTTTTCGGAGCAGAGATATGATTTTTTGAAAATCGCATTTTTCGTCAATTTTTGCAAAATTTTCAATTTTTAAGGGAAAAATGCGATTTTCAAAAAATCATATCTCTGCTCCGAAAAAAGATATTTCTAAGCGGTTTTGTGGAAAATACTCAGAAAAATATGCTTTATCATTTGGGTTTGTTAAATTTGTTCCGAAAAATTTTTCCGAAAAAGTGGGATTTGGTATATCCGGTAGATCCGGATTATCTCGGCCAATTTTCATTTTCATGAAAAATGCAGAAACATGTCAACTGAGATACGAATAGAGCTTTCGATTGGTATATAGAACGTATTTTTTGAATGAAAAATTAAGAATTAAGAAAAAATTTTCTAGCGCTTCCATACTTTTTTCCACGACTGTAGGTGTAAGTAATGAAAGAGAATCTTATTAGAATTTTAAATAGGATGAACTAAATTTAAGATAGGAAAAAAGAGCATTTAATGAAATATGTATATGTATGGTAATTTTTTAATTCACCTAACAGGATTTTAAATTAAATCTAGGGTTGTACTATGTATAGTAATAAAAAATCATAACCCAAAAGTCCCCCTAAATCGCGTATATAAAAAATCATAACCCAAAAGTCCCCCTAAACCTCACAATGAAAAGAATTTTTGACTCAAACGTCCCCGTCTGTGTGGGGACAAACAGGGACGTTTGAGTTTTAAGCGACCTGAAAAAAGGATCTTGGCCTGCGACAAAGTGGACTTGCGACTAAGTGGCCTGCGACTAAATGGTCGCGACTAAGTGGTCCGCGACTAAGTGGGCCGAATCGCCTTTTGTTCGGATTTTATGAAACATTTTAATTTGGAATTTTTCCTTGGTCTGGGATACATAAACCTGAAAAGGCCAGATACTCGTAGATTTTTCATATTTGTAATACTGCCATTCATATTAATAAGTAAATATATGTGTTTTTGATTTTTAGAAAATAAATGTCACTGGTTGGTATTGACTTCAAAGCTCCACTTCGGGAGGTAAAAAGGGTGCAGTTTGGAATTCTAAGTCCAGATGAGATTGTAAGTCTACTTTTTGATATACTTTTTGATTCCAAATACGTTTTAAGAAGCGTATGTCTGTGTGCCAAATAGAATTTCCAGAAGTGAAAGAAAATGGAAAACCTAAATTTGAAGGACTTAATGATCCTAGACAAGGCGTTATTGAAAAGAGAGGAGTTTGTATTACATGTGCAGGAAGTTACAACGAATGCCCAGGACATTTTGCTCATTTGGAGTTGGCTAAGCCAGTTTATAATATAATTTTTATTGCAAAGACTTTAAAGGTATGAATATTAACTATTAGTAAGGCTTACAAGGATTTTTTTAAGGTTCTTCGTTGTGTTTGTTTTTACTGCAGTCGATTACTTGTTGATAAAGATGATGTTCGAATTAAAGAAATAATTAAGAAAACTCAACATAATATGCGAGCGCGTATTACGTTAGTCTATGATGTTTGTAAATCAAAAAATGTGTGTGAGGGTGCCGAAGAAGTAACTAATCCTGATGATGATGAGACAGTTGAAAAGGAGACTAAAGTTGGTGGATGTGGACGTTATCAACCATCTTACAAACGTGTTAGAGGTATTGAAATTGAAGCAGAATGGAAAAAGCACGTTAATGAAGATACGCAGGAAAGGAAGATTCAACTGACTGCGGAGAGAACTATGGAAATTTTTAAAGGAATTTCTGACGAGGACTGCGAAGTTCTTGGTATTTTTTAAATAATTATTTAATTAAAAATTATTTTTCAGGGATGAGTCCAGAATTCTCTAGACCAGATTGGATGATATGTCAAGTGCTTCCTGTTCCTCCGTTAGCTGTCCGACCTTCTGTAACGACTTTTAGTTCGATTACCAGTCAAGACGACTTGACATATAAATTGGCTGAAATTGTTAAGGCAAATATTCAATTAAAACGGTTTATTTTCTCAATTAATTTATTTGTTTTTTCTTTTCAGAAACGAAGCGAATGGTGCAGCTTCGCATGTACTTGCCGAGGATGTAATTTTGTTGCAATACCATGTTGCCACAATGATTAATAACAGTAGTCCTGGACTTGCAGTTGTATGTTTTTGCATTTTTCGATTTTAATAATTTATTATAAAATTTACATACAGGCACATCAAAAAGGCGGTCGCCCTATAAAATCTATAAATCAGCGTCTTAAAGGCAAAGAAGGACGTATTCGTGGAAATCTTATGGGCAAGCGTGTTGATTTTTCTGCTCGAACAGTCATTACGCCTGATCCAAATTTGCCTATTGATACTGTTGGCGTGCCGAGAAGTATCGCTCAGAACTTAACATTTCCTGAAATTGTGACGCCATTTAATATTGAACAGTAAGGAAATTAGTTAATATGCTCATTTTTAAGTTTATTTTTGTTTTTAGTCTTCAAAGGCTCGTTGAATGTGGTGACCGTGATTATCCTGGTGCCAAATATATTATTCGTGATAATGGTGCTAGAATTGACTTGCGTTTTCATCCACGTCCCGCAGATTTACACCTTCAATATGGTTACAAGGTTGAACGTCATATGCGAGATGGCGATATTATTGTCTTTAATCGTCAACCAACATTACACAAAATGTCAATGATGGGACATAGAATTAAAGTTCTTCCTTGGTCTACTTTTCGTATGAATTTGTCTGTTACAACACCTTATAATGCTGATTTTGACGGAGATGAAATGAATTTGCATTTACCTCAATCATTGGAAACTCGTGCGGAGATTAGCGAAATTGCAATTGTATTATTAAAAATTAATATAATTACATTTACTTTTTATTTTTAAGGTACCCAAACAGTTAATTACTCCGCAAGCAAACAAACCCGTCATGGGTATTGTGCAGGATACTCTTACTGCTGTTAGAATGATGACAAAAAGAGATGTTTTTGTTGAATATCCACGTTTGATGGATTTATTAATGCAAATGCCTACATGGGACGGAAAAATACCTCAACCTGCAATTATTAAACCAAAACCTTTATGGACTGGGAAGCAGATTTTTTCTATGATTATTCCTGGTTTGAATATTGTATTCTAGCTTTTATTTTACTCGTTTAGGAACTGTAAATGTTGAACGAACGCATTCAACGCATCCAGATGACGAAGATAGCGGCCCTTATAAATGGATCTCACCAGGAGATACAAAAGTTTTAATTGAAAACGGTGATCTAATTTCTGGCATAGTTTGTGCGAAAACAGTTGGCCGTGGTTCTGGAAATCTACTTCACATTGTTGCGTTGGAGCTTGGTCATGAAATTGCTGCTAATTTTTATTCGCATATACAAACTGTAGTCAATGCTTGGTTGTTAGGCGAAGGCCACACAATTGGAATTGGTGTGATTTTAAACATTTTTAAACAATTATTTTGTGTTTAGGTGACACAATCGCCGATCAAGCCACTTATCGCGACATTCAAGAGACTATTAGAAAAGCCAAACAGGATGTAATCAACATTATAGAAGATGCTCACAATGACAAATTGGAGCCGACAGCTGGAAATACTTTGAGGCAAACCTTCGAGAATGCTGTTAACCGTATACTCAACGATGCTCGAGATAGAACTGGCGCTTCTGCACAAAAATCACTCTCTGAGGCTAACAACTTTAAGTCTATGGTTGTAGCCGGTTCTAAGGGATCAAAAATTAACATTTCACAAGTAAGAACATCTTCATATTTAATAACATTGAATTTCACTCGATTTAGGTAATTGCTTGTGTCGGTCAGCAAAATGTTGAAGGGAAGCGAATTCCTTTTGGGTTCCGTCATCGAACACTTCCACATTTTATTAAGGACGACTATGGCCCAGGTTTAACTTTAAAAATTGAATTTAGACTCCTATTGTTTAAGAATCTCGTGGGTTTGTTGAGAATTCATACTTGGCTGGTCTCACGCCTTCTGAATTCTTTTTTCACGCAATGGGTGGACGTGAAGGATTGATTGATACAGCTGTTAAAACTGCTGAAACCGGTTACATTCAACGACGTTTGATTAAAGCTATGGAAAGTGTAATGATTAACTATGATGGAACTGTTAGGAATTCTGTCGGGTATATTTTTTATATTTTTATTTGAATTATTTTGTCAGTTCTGTAATGCAATTACGTTATGGTGAAGATGGACTGGATGGTATGTGGGTTGAAGATCAAAATTTACCGGCTTTAAAACCAAATAATATGTTGTTTGAAAGAGAGTTTAAGTTAGATTTGAGCAATGAAAAGCAGCTGCGAAGATTGTACACAGAAAATGTTATCAAACAAATTACGGTTTGGAAATTTCTTTAGTTGAACAAAATTTCATATTCAGAATTCTGCTGAAGCTCTTAAGATTGTTGAGGATGAATGGCGACAGCTTCAAATAGATAGACAAACACTTCGACAAATTTTTCCAAGACCAAGTGTCAAAATTTATCTTCCATGTAATCTAAATCGTTTTATCAAAAACGCACAAAAGATTTTTCACGTTAATCTTAGACAACCTGTCGATTTGGTATATATTTTTTTATTTTATAAATTACAATAGTTTAAAAAATTACAGAGTCCGATTAAAGTAATCGAAGGTGTGCGTGATCTTTCCAAGAAGCTTGTTATTGTTTCGGGAGAAGATTCAATCAGTAAACAGGCACAAGAAAATGCCACAATTCTGATGAACATTTTATTGCGATCGATGTTATGTTCACTCAAAATGGCCAAACAACATAAACTCAATGAAGAGGCTTTTGAGTGGCTTCTTGGAGAGATTGAGACACGGTTTTGTACAGCAATAGTTCAGCCGGGTGAGATGGTCGGTGCTTTAGCTGCACAAAGTTTGGGTGAGCCTGCAACACAAATGACTTTAAACACTTTTCACTACGCTGGTGTCTCTGCTAAAAACGTTACTCTTGGTGTGCCGCGTCTTAAGGAAATTATTAACGTTTCGAAGAAGCCGAAAACTCCATCTTTGACTGTTTTTCTAAAGGTTTTTCATTTATATTTAAACGATAACAAATTTTGAATAGGGTCTTGCTGCTAAAGACGCTGAGAAGGCGAAAGATGTGCTGTGCCGTTTAGAACATTGTACTTTACGAAAAGTGACAGCTAACACTGCAATTTATTATGATCCTGATCCTCGGAATACTTGTATTGAAGAAGATCAAGATTGGGTTAACATCTTTTATGAGATGCCTGATTTTGATCCTTCAAATGCTTCGCCTTGGTTGCTTCGTCTTGAACTAGATAGAAAAAGAATGGTTGATAAGAAGCTTTCCATGGAAGCAGTTGCTGAACGAATAAATCAATCATTCAAAGATGACTTGCAAGTTATATACACAGATGACAATGCAGATAAACTTGTTTTCCATTTGCGGCTTAGTAATGCATCTTCGGATAAGGAGGGCGAGGTCAGTCATATAGTTTTTTTAAATTTTTGTATTATAATTACTTTGTTTAGGATCAATTAGATAAGATGGAAGACGATCAATTACTGCGAGCTTTGGAGCAAAATATGCTTAGTGATCTTACTCTTCAAGGAATTGAATCAATAGTTAAAGTTTATATGCACAAACCAATGACTGATGATAAAAAACGAGTAACAATTACATCAGAGGGAGAGTTTCATATGCATCCCGAATGGTTACTTGAAACTGATGGAACTGCTTTGCTTAAGGTGTGATTCATTTATATTTTTCAAAACATTTATTCAGGTTTTGAGTGAACAAGATGTAGATTGTGTTAGAACATATAGCAATGATATTTGTGAAATATTTGAGGTGCTTGGAATCGAGGCTGTTCGTCGAGCAATTGAACGCGAGATGAATCAAGTAATTTCTTTTGACGGTTCTTATGTGAACTATCGACATTTGGCGTTGCTTTGTGACGTTATGACTGCTAAAGGTAACTTATTTTTAATTTAAAAATTTAAATTAATATTTCGAATATATTAGGTTATTTAATGGCAATTACTCGACATGGAATTAATCGACAAGAAGTTGGTGCGTTGATGCGATGCTCATTCGAAGAAACTGTTGATATTCTTATGGAAGCAGCCGTTCATGCAGAAGTTGACCCCGTTAAAGGTTAATTGGTTATTGTCATTTATTTTTATCGTGTTTTATTCAGGTGTTTCTGAGAATATTATGTTAGGACAAATGTCCAAAGCAGGGACTGGATGTTTCGACATGGTTCTCGACTCTGAAAAATGCAAATTAGCTATGGACATTCCTGGAAATCAGATAGGTGCTTATGTTGGAGGAGGCGGCTTCTATACAGGACATGATGGACTTTCCTCGCCTTCTAGGTACAATGAACTTAAATCACAACAAAAATATATTTTATTAGCTCCGCAATGAGTCCGGCTGCAACGCCTTGGAATGCAGGAGTAACACCTTCCTATTCTGGTGGGTGGAGTCCTATTGGCAATGCAATGACTCCGGGTGTGGCTTTCTCTCCATCGGCTGCTTTCTCTCCAGCAGTTGGAGGAGGTAATTATTTGTAACTTTTCCTTAATTTTCCTTTCCATTTTAGCTTTTTCACCGGCAACTGCTAGCCCATCATATAGCGCTTCACCATCTTATAGTGCTCTTCAAAGCCCATCTTATAATCCATCGTCTCCTCGTTATCTTCCAGCAAGTCCACAAATGAGTCCATCATTGGCTTCTCCACGTTATTCGCCATCAAGCCCTTCGTATAGCCCAACATCACCATCATATTCACCAACTTCACCTTCGTATTCGCCAACTAGTCCTAGCTATTCGCCTACCAGTCCATCATACAGTCCAACATCGCCAAGTTACTCTCCCACTTCACCGAGCTATTCACCTACATCTCCCAATTATTCTCCTACAAGTCCTAATTATTCTCCGACTTCTCCACAATATTCACCAAGCTCTCCTCGTTATTCTCCTACAAGTCCACAGGTTTTTATTTTTAACTATACATAAATTATTTGATGTTTTAGTATTCTCCAACATCACCGCGTTATTCACCTTCTTCACCTCGATATAGTCCTACTTCACCTCAATACTCTCCTACAAGTCCTCAGGTACATAATCTATTAATTTTAAACTTATTAAAATATTTTAGTATTCGCCAAGCAGTCCTCAGTACAGTCCAGCCTCTCCTCAATATTCGCCAACATCTCCACAGGTTTTTAATTTTAGAAAAATTTGATTAAAATATACCTTTAAGTATACACCAACAAGCCCGCAGTATACTCCTAGCAGCCCACAGTATAGTCCAAGTTCACCGCAATATTCACCGTCGAGCCCACAATATAGCCCTAGCTCGCCACAATATTCTCCATCATCACCGCAATATTCTCCATCGAGTCCGCAGTACTCACCTACTTCTCCACAATATTCTCCATCGTCACCACAATATTCACCGTCGAGTCCGCAGTATAGCCCAAATTCGCCACAGTATTCTCCGTCAAGCCCGCAGGTTTTTTATTACTACATTTTATTCTTCCAACTTTGGTTTCATTTAAGTATTCGCCGGCTTCACCTCAATAGCTTGGAAGCTCGTCATCGTAATTATGGAAAAAATTTTATTAGATGATAGAATTGTTATTCTTGAGGAGGAAAGATGTTTTTAAGCTCTATATTATTTTATTTAGTTATTACAACAACCTCTTAAAATATTTGATTTCAATTATGATATTTTTTGTGTTCATCTTTGGTCATTTAATAAATATATTCATAAAGCTTTTTTGAAATTTTGTGTTGTGTGATTGCGTTGAAAAACACTATACTTAATTTTATATCTTACGAGTTCGAAACATTTTTTTGTCACAGTTAAAACAAAAAATGGAACCAGCCTGGGTCGATGATGATGACAAATTTCCAAATAATGGAGAGTTGCTAGAAGAGCCGTTCATTGTTAGAAATGTTGAAGCTGATCTTGGTGAACTTGCGCACAGAACACGTAAGGTTTGTGCAGGGTTCTGCATACCTTCTTTGGGTTCTGCCAATCCTCTCGAGTTTCTTCGTTTATAGTAAAATATGTTTTCGATTTTAGATGACACAGAAACGCTTGCGTGAGCGATATATTACATCTTCGATATATGGACGAGGAGCTCAAAAATGGGTTAAACCTGAAGGTTAAAAGATTTTCTAGTTTTTTTTGCATCTTTAAGCTTCCAGATGATGAAAAGTGTGATTCAGCTTTGAATTCAATAGCAAGATTTGCCGCCAACACTAATATTGGTTCAAAATCTTTACCAGCAAAAGAATTAAAATTTACTCTTCTTAGAGACCCCACTATTGGCCATCAACAAGTAATTTTTAAATAAAAAATATTTTATTGATTTGTTTATAGGGTAAAGTAAATTGTTTAAAATTTCATCCTTCGATGCCTATTTTGGTTAGTGCTTTTTCGACAGGAAGGATAGTGCTTTTTCAGGTTTATTTTTAAAAATAAAATTTTTAAATTAATTTTTTTTAAAGATTTGTGATGATGTTAATAATTTACTTTTAAGGAAAAGTAATTTCTTTTTACAAGATATTACAATTCCAAATATTTCTTTTGATAATATTACATTTTTCGATAGAGGATCTTTATTTGCTAGTGCAGATAATCGAGTAAGTTGTTTTTAATTGCAGTAGGATTTTTCATATTCCCTTGGGTCGAAAAATCGTGTGTATTTAATGTTGGGGACCATGTGGCCATTCAAATTTAAAAGAGTACTTTAAATTGTTGAAAATTGAAGTCTAACTGAAATACTTTTTCATTTTATTTAAGAATGATTGTTATGTTTATGACCTTTTAATCGGTGAAATTACACAAATTAAACAACCTAAAGGTTTTTAATTAAAATTAAAATATAATTTTCTTTATATTTTTAAGCTATGGACAAATCGTCAGCAAGAAAGATTCGACTTTCTGCAGATGGAAATTATATTGCTTATTTAGTAAATAATGCTGATATTTTTGTGTTTTTATTTAAAGTAATTAATTAAATATTTTAAAATAAAAAAATAATAATTTTTAAGACAATGGATCATTTACATACTTACAGAGGAGCTGAAAATATTGTTGATTTTTGTTTTTCACCAATTAATAGAGAACAAATTGTTGCTTTAGCTGGTAAGGAAAAATTGTTTAATTTTTTTTAAATTTTTTTTATAGTAAATGGAACTGTTTATATATGGAATTTAATAAAATACTCTGAAATGATACAGTTTTTTGATGAAGGTTGTGTTAAAGCAACTTGTATGGCTTTTAGTTTAAATGGACAATTTTTGGCTTGCGGGTATGTTTTTTAAACTTTTACTTTTTAACAAAAAAATATTTAGTTCAAATACTGGAATAGTTAATGTTTATGATATGAATGACTATAAATGGCTTAATAAAAAGAAAAATTCATCTCAACGTCCTTTATTATTTGCAACTTTTGATCAGTTAACAACA
Organism: Meloidogyne enterolobii; assembly: GCA_963681835.1. Classification (NCBI taxonomy): domain Eukaryota; kingdom Metazoa; phylum Nematoda; class Chromadorea; order Rhabditida; family Meloidogynidae; genus Meloidogyne; species Meloidogyne enterolobii. Next base: position 846,222 of record CAVMJV010000023.1, read on the forward strand.
TCAATTTCTTGGCTTGAATTTAGTAAAGATGCCCAATTATTAGCTATGGGTTCAACGGTTAAGGTATTTTTATTTTCTCTTAAAAAATATTTAAAAAATTTCTTTTAGAAAATGGCAGTCAGACTCGGACATTTGGTTAGCGGGACAGTTTTTCAAAATTTTCCATCAAAACAAGAACACTTTTCGAAGGAAAGGTTAACAACGTGTGCTTTTTCACCAAAAGGTGCTTTCTTTGCAATTGGAACTAAGGAAGGGAGAACTCGTCTTTACCAACTTAAACATTTCGAAAAATATTAAAAATCTTTTTTATAATTATTTGTTTACCAAAATAATAAAAGAAAAATGTTAGAAATATTTATTTCATAAGAATGAAAAGTTGTAAAAAAAGGACATTCAAATCTCACTCTAACCCGAAATGTTTTTAATTTTTACAAAATAAAATGTAGTTTGAAATTATTAAGTTCGGGTGAGATTTGTATCCATTTTGGATTAAAATAAAAAAAATAAAATTCCCCCACCCTTCAACCAAATATTATATAACAATCTTCTTCAATTAGTTAGGTCAAACGTGATGAATATTTTCTTTTATATTCTTCAAGAGTTAATGTTCTCGATGACTTTTGAGGTGCTCGCTGTGGATATTGAGAACCTGTTGATGATACAGAAGCAATTGGTGGGGCACGAAGCGAGATTCCACTTGTTACTGTTGAAGAATAAATTTTTGAAAATTTTTTACAAAAGAAAAGAAAAGAAAAAACCTGGCAAAACTTTGTCCAAGTCAATATTTATATCAATTCCATGAGCACTAAATAAATCACCGGGGGGTGGGAGTACAGCACTACTACTTTTATTTAATATGGAAGGTGAACCCGAAAAAGATGAGTCCGTACTTATAGAGCCAGTAGTAACATCAAGACCTTAAAAATTTTATTAAAATTTTAAAATAAACAAAAAAATCACCTTCTCCATCTGTTTTTGTTCTTGCCACACCAGTAACTAATTTCATACGAGCAGATTTTCTTGTGAAAGGATCATCATCCCTTACACGAAAATGTTCATTATTTTGCATGTGTTCTGCACTGAGGAAAATTTGTTTCATATGGTCTCGGTTCCGTTGGTTTATTGCAGTAACTGCACTTAAATTTTTTGTTCGCTGATTTTCCTGAAAATATTCCAAATTATAATCAAATATTGGACACATTCTATTATTTCTTACAATTTTCTTTGCCTTTTCCTCCAAATCGTTAATCTGGTGTTGGAGATCTCGTACTTTTTCTTTATTTCCGTTTTGTTCTGCATCTTCCTGAAAAATTTAAGAAAAATTATTTTTGGAAATTTTCAAAATAATTTCTTGTTCTAATTGTTGTATATCTCATACATATATAAATTATGTTTTATTGTCAAATTTTGATAAAACAGAATATTATATTTATAATAACATTTATAAGATAACGGTTCCTCGTTCTGTTTGCCGTACATTTTTTATTCCGCTTTTTAAAATGCGGCAAAGCCCATCCCCAATATGTTTGTATAAAATAATATTAAAAAAGAATTTACACTTCCGCTGACACCTTTTAAAGATAACCCAATTTCAATAGAAATGTAAGAAAGGATTACATAATGACAAGATTATAATCTTTCCTATTTATTTTCCTCTCAATTCTAAGTCGCATTTTTTTCATTTTTTATTAGGGAAAAGAACAAAGAATAACAAAAATATCTTCACAATTTAATAAAAATGTTCAATATATTTTTTAAATAGCATTTTTTTCTTTTAAAATTTTTTATTTCCCCCTCCTCCCCCGGTAGCTTAAATAAATATATTTCTTTTTTAAACCGTTACTTTCATTAGTAATGATTGAATGAATAAGGCATATAATTTTATTTAACTTATTCCAATCATCTCTCCCAACTTTTCTTTTAAATATTTTTTTACTTGTACTGCCAAGAAAATGAGGAAAAGAATAAAAGTAACTAAAAACCGCTTTTCTCAATAGTTACACTAAAACAAATACTTAAACAAACAAACACCATTCGCACTGCGAAAATCATCGGTATTATAATCGTAAATATATATTTTCTAGACAAAAAGCCAAGAATGGATAGAGGTTAGAAACCGGCTGGCTGGACAGTTAGGAAAGGGAAATGAAACACCTTTAAAAATATTTGTAATTTTTTAGTTCCAAAAAATTTAACAGAAAATTTTAATTTTAAAAAATAGGCAAAAATTATAAATAAAACAAATATTTTTGAAAGGATATTTTTATTTTTCCACTTAAAGTTTATGATTAAATCGATTTGAAATCAATCACAAATAAACTGAAAATAACACCGCGCATCAAGGCCATTCGCTAATCAACAATATTTTTATTATATATTTTGCAAGCAAATAATATAAACAAAAAATATTAAATTCGCAACATTTTTCAAAGTTCGCGCATAATCATTCCTCGCATGGCTAGGATATAAGCAATGGACGTCCTCCCCGTTATAACACACTTATTTTTATTCGAACATTTTACAAATATATCCAAAATATTTTAAATTTTTACACTTATTTTAATTTAAAAAAGAATTTAAAGAATTAAAAAAAACAATGTTGAAAGAAACTAATGGAGAAATTGATCTAAAAGAGACGGAAACGCAATCACCACCACCAACAACAACAAATACAAAAACTTCTACCAATAATACTACAACTCAAGCAGAAATAGACGAGTTAGTTGTTTATAAAATTAAAAAAAAAGTTAAATTACCCATCTCTAATTCACATTTTTTAAATAAAAAAGTAATTCTTTCTCATTCCCGCAAAAAATCGATTAGGTCACTACAAGTACACCAACAACAACCTGTCAACACACTTCCAACGACCCCAATTGTTATTGAAAAAACTATAACCACCACAAAAAATAACAAAGAAAATATTGCTGAAACAGTAGAAGTTCCTCCACCATTTACAACAACAATTACCCCCCAACAAACTAACAAAATGGCCACTCCAAATACTTCGAATGCTGCTGGTTCAAAACCGTTTAATCGAATGCAAGCTGCCAAAGTTAGACTTATTCCTGATGGCCGAAAGCAGCAATTAAATACTCGTTATTTGGTTACTTTGCCTGGAGTTCTCAAATTGGCAGAATTGGTTGAATTTGTTTTTTTTGTTGAAAATTCCCTTTCTTTTAAATTTTCAGTTAGTAGGGTTTGTTGCCTTTATTTTGGCTATTTGTGCTGATCGTCGTTCAACTGCATCAGCATGGACTGCTCATATAACTTTTGAAACAACAATTGTTGTTTGCATATTAATTCTTCTTTATGTAGTTTTCCCTCATTTATCATTATCAGATGAACGTAACAGAGAAGGACTTGTTGTTGTGGTTAGTGGAGAGAAAAGAAATTTAAAAAATTTTTTCAAATTTTTTTAGGAACTTATATTTTATGGTTTAAATACTTTACTTTTCTTTATCGCTATTTGGTTAATGATACATTTGGCATGGGGAAGTCTTTCAGATAGTCGAGGGGCAGCAATAATGGGAGCAGTAAATACAAAAAAATGATTTTTTTTTAATTCAAATTATTTTTTTTCAGATTTTTTGTTTTGCTCTTTGTGTAATTTATGCTGTCGAAACATTTATAAAATATATGCAATGGGTGGGCCAAGATATTTTTCCTCAACCAGCAGACAGCCCTTATGTACACCGCGTGCCACCAGCACCCGCACAAGAAATGGAAAAAAGATATGAACCAAAAAATGGAAATGAAGAACACGTGGCAGTTTAAAGAAGAGAAAAAGAATGATAAAAAGTTCAGAATGATTTTTAAAACATTTAAATTCTACTTAATAAATATTTAAGTAAAAGTTTGGTTTATGTCTATTTTTGGTTGATGGTTAAATGAAATTACCGTGAGAAAGGAAAAAAGTAGGATATAAACCGAACTACTTTTACTTAAAATATTTTTGTCCTTGTATTTTTAAATTAAAAATATTTAAAATTTTATTTTGGAGGAAGTTAGGGTTCAAATCTTATAGAGAGTTAATTAATTGTAAGTTTAATCGCTGAGAGGAATGGAATGAGAGAAAGATGAGAGAGACATCTCTCTCTGCTGACGAGAACCGCTAGGCTTCGCCTACACATTTGCAGTTGCTCTATAGTCTGAGCTACAGAGGTGAAGCTTTATTTTTTCCCCCGCCTTATTACCATTCCTATACATATAATTAAAAAATATAAACCAACCTTTTGTTTAATCAACTCCGACTTCTCAAAAGCAAAATTCGTTGGTTGTTTTTTGAAACGCTGCTTCTCCCGAACCATTAAATTAATTTCAGAATCAGTAAATTTGTAGTTTAACGCATCGTGCATTTCTTTTTGTTTTTTCTTAACAAAATCAATTGTTGGAAGTGAAGTTTCCTGAAAACAAAAAAACAAAAATTTTTTACTATAAAATATTATCAACTGTTTCTTTCATTCTGTTTAACCAAAATGAATATTCAGTTTCTGTAAAATTACTGTTCGAAACAAATTCGAGGCGAATGACACGTTGAGCATCGTTATTGCAAATCTGCAAAATTTAATATTAAAAATTTAAAAAAAAATAAAAAAAACTTTAAGTTTTAAGCCTTTATTAGTGCGTATGTCGGTATTGGGTTCCACTTCATAGACTTTAGCAGTCTCAACAACATCAACAACTTGGGCAATCTACAAAGAGATTGTGACCTTTAAATAACGAGAACAAACTCGATAAGTCGGCTTCCCTTCATGATTGCCAATTTGGACACGAACAAAACAACCAACAATTGTTTTGTGGAAGAAAGGGGCATGAACAATCCTGGCTATCCGTCGACGAATTGCTTGGCATTTTAAAAGATCATCCATTTTTTCGATCTGCCGAAAAAAGCAAAATTTGAGAAAATTAGAATGAAATATATACAGGCTGGGCGACTGGAGAAGGGGATCGTGACTTTCCATATACAGGGCTAGAAGAACGCGAAGAAGCAGGAGAACTAGAACTACTAGATTTTCCATCTTCTTTTCCAAAAATTTCGTCGAGATCCAAAGCTGCTTTTTGATTTTCTTTTTTACGTTTTTCTTCAGCTAAAAAGGAAAATAAAAATAAAGTCAAAAATCTGTCCCGAAAAAACCTTGTTTTTTATCCCGCCGTTTATTGAGTAGATCAGCCATTGCCATTTTCTTATTGTATTTATTTGCCAGTTCTGAAGGTTTGTGGTAGGCCGTGTCTTCATCTTCTATATCCGCTGTGCTGACTGACATTTTTGTAATTGATTTATGCTTATGTTTTTCTACCGAAGAACTAGGCTTGCTGTTATTTATTATATTATCGTCATCATCACTACTAGTCTCATCTACACAAATTTTAAAATTAAAAAAATTTATTCTTTTTAATTTAAACCTTTATCTTCAGCAGGTAATTCCCCTTCCTCGTCAGAACTTTTTTTATCCCCATTCTTTTCATTATCGCTATCATCAGTGTCACGGGATAATCGTCGTTTCCTTTTTACAATGTTTGTTTCATTTTTTCCTGCAGCCATTTCGAGTTTACGCTTTATTTGCTCCCTTTAAAAATTCTATAAAAGTTCTAAATTATAATTAAAACCTCGTTTTCATAAGTTCGCGTTGTTCGAGCCGTTTAAAGATTTCAATTTCTCGTTCTTTTTCAGACATTTGATTAAAACGTTCACGTTCATCCTCATCCATTGAAAGGTCAAATTCATCATCCTAAACAAAAAAAGATTAAAGAAAATTAAATTTAAAAAAAACATTTAATGCCAACTCCTCATTATCAGAATCCGAGGAAATATTTTGTTTTTTGTCATTTTTGCTTTTGCTCATTTTAGAAGAAAATGAATACAGAAATTTGAAATAAATCTTAAAAAAATAAAAAATCTAGGGAAATATTGCAGTAAAAACTAAATAAAACCAATAAAACAAAAATTATGGCAATAAAAAGGCTTTCTAAATTGTAGGTCGATTCAGTGCAAGCCTATTCAGAGTACGTTTAAAATTTTTTGTTCGATCTGAAATAATTTTTGTATCATTCAAAGACTTCAAGATGCGGCATCTTTTTTATAATTGGACTGATCTGAATCTGTCATTCAGATTTTCTTCAAACAAATGAAACGAAACAAAAATTAAATACGAAATGACTGAAAAGGAAAATCACATCAGATACATATATTGAGATTTATTTAATAGAGCAGGGAAGAATTGTTTTACGGCAAGTAAGATTTAGGCAATCTTCATAGTCGAAAGGTAAAAGAAGATGGTTCAAAATGCATAAAGTTTCAGACTCAGAAAAAAAGTTTTTCTATGTAGCACCACAAAAGAGTGCGCCACCAACAAAAACAAAAATGAAAAAAAGTCAATTTATTTAAAATTTTATTTACTAAACCCCGTCAAAATTATTTTTCTTTCTTCTTCTTAACGACTACTTCAGGTTCATCGTCGTTGTCAATTATTTGTCGACGCTTCTCATTCTTCTTTACAATAAAATCAGAATCTTTCCTTCTCTTCCTAAAATTAAAAAAAGGAAAATTACATCAAATATATTGACAGGGAATTTAAGATTTTTAAATTCAAGGGAATTTAAGAAAAATATTTTGTTAAATACCCAACCTTGCATCTAAAGCATCCAAAAATGTTTTCAAGTCTTCCTCGTATAAATCAAACCATTCCTTTCCTTTCAAAATATTCAATTCCTTTTTTGCTTTTTTTTCAGCAATTAATTTGTTGTTGTTATTATTTAATTCCAGAAACGTCATTCCAACTAAATAATTGTAGCCATCATCTTCTTCCTAAAAGTAAATTAATCACGATGAGGAAGAGGTGTAAATATAAAAATAGATTAATCACCTCTTCCTCATCTTCAGAAGATTCGCTTCCCCACACATTTCTAATTCCTTACGTTTTTGCTCATCCTTCCACCGCTTGACAGGATCTGGTTTGAATTCATATCGTTTTAACTGCCTAATAATTGCAGCTTTTTGGCTGCGGTTGATGGTGTTGTTCAAAATTAGCTCAATAAAGCGAGCCTTTTCACTATGTTGGCTACTTTGTGCTTGAAAATTAAAAAAAAATTAATTTTGATTTTGTTTTAATTAAAAAAATAAATAAGGGTGCAGCAACTTTTCCGCCGCTTTTGTTTTTGTCATAACTTTCTTTAAGATCAATGAAAATTGATAATTCTTTTTTTAATTTTATTCCCAAAACTCTAAAAAATATTTTCGATACCAAATATTTATATTTTAAATATTTTTTTACAATTTCCGATCCAGAAAAAAAGAAGTTTTTTTATTAATTTAATACAAAAAATTTCATTATTTTTATGGGAAGGCCATTTACTATTTAAAAAGTATTTTGTTGGACAACAAAAAAAGTTAGAGGGGAGAGAGAGAATGGCGCAAACAATTTAAACTAAAAAAATTAAATATTTATTTTTTGCTTCTTCCTTTAAAAAAGTTTTAAGAAAATTTATAATCTCATGCGGAACGAAACAAAAAATAAAATTAAAGAAAAGTTTTCCTGGATTTTTTTGCCAAAAAATAAATAATTATTTTAAAAATAATTTATTTTAAAAAAGGGAAATTTCTTCAAAAATTTTTAAAAAAATATTAAAATTAAATTTTCAAGTGGTCAATGAATGAATATATTTTAATTTAAAATACATAAGAAATGAAAGAAAGAAAAGCAAAGATTAAAAAATAAAATAAAGATTTTTATTTAAAAATATTTTTAATTAAAAAATCTTTAAAAAATATTCGATTTCTAATTTGAGAAAAATTATGTTGTTTGTCTTTATAAATGATTTTAAATTTTTTAAATTTTGTTTTTAAAAAAATTTTTATTTTTAAATAAAAAATAAAAGAATTATCGATAAAATTCAACTTCATATACTCCTTTTTTTCTTTCCAAAAAGTGGAAAAATGGCCAAACTTATAAGTTACAAACTCATGGATGGAGATAAGAACCAATGGTCAGTATTGTGCGTGTTTGCCATAACTCTGGGTGTTTTACTGGAATAGTGAAGTGAACGTCTTTAAACACCACTCCAGAACCGTTTTAAACACCAACCGGATCCAGAGCCCTCCTTTCGAGAAACTTTGTTTAATGAGAATCAAATTCTCTGATACCCCTTTTATCCACCTCTTAATCACCAAATCCTACGATTAAATATTACTATAATTGAAGCACAAACGAGAGGATCGAGAAATAGAAGCACATTGCTTCTATTAGAGCTTTTAGGGTATATTTTTTGTGTGTAATTCTTGTGTGGAATTATTTTATCAAAAATCTAGACAATATATTTATTTGATTAGGGGAAAGGGGAGGGGAGTAATTATTTGAGAGAGGGTAATTAACGAGTAAATACCTTTTGTTTTTATTAATTTTCTTTTAATTTTTCAGACAAAATATTTATAAATTAATTAAAAGAATTACACACAAAAATATGTTTTTCCCTCATTTACAAAAACCCAAAAACAAAAAACCCCTCAAGTGTTATTATTATTTATCCCCGGAAGAAAGAAAATAAAAAATATTTTGCCTAAAGCAAAAATGTTTTTTTAATTTTATTTCAATTATTATGACCCAAAAAAGTGGAAAAGAAAATTTAAATTAACTAAAAAATATTTATTTATTTTATTTTAAATTAAAAAAACAAAAATTTTCTTTCAAAATATTTTTTTCTTTTTATTTTAACAAAAAATTGAAATTTGAAACGATATAAATACTTTAAATATATACATATATCTTTTTTTCTTAATTTATTTTCTAGCTTTTTCCATTAAAAATATAAAAATAGAGTTGAATAATTTATTTATTTTAATTTAATTAAATTTAAAAAACCCTTGAAAGTAAATATACCTCCAATATAAAGATGGAAACAAGTCTTAAATTAAAGTTACCAATATACTCCGAACCTGATTTCTAATGAAAATAAAGACAAAAATTTAAATTTTACAAAATAATAAATTAATTTTAAATTTAAATCCCCCCAAAATTTATTTTTAATTTTTTCCCTTCTTTTACTTTAGCACTCAGCAGATTCGAATATTCCGGTGAAGGTTTTTCATTTCTTTCCCTCTCTCTCATTCATTCACCGCAATCGAACCTCTAAAAACTAGAAAATGGGCGTATTTTCTTTCTCTTTTTTTTACCTCTCTACTTCGTTTTGCTTATACATATTTATTATTTGTTCACCTTTTGGAAAATAATAAAGATTTTAAGGGTTGTTGGGGGGAAAAAGAGAGAGAGAGGAGGAGGAGGGAGGGAAAGGAGATGAAGACTGTGGCGGTGATGGTTATATTTCGGTAAATGTACATATAATATATTCTTTTTCCCCTTCCTTCTCTCTACAAAATCCTTCTTTTCTCCTCACCCTCCCCCCCTCTTCCTCTTTTTCAATATTTCTAAAAACTTTCTTTAAAATTTTAAATAAATTAATTTTTTTAAATCAATTTAAAAAGTTCTTTTTGTCAATCCTTCAAAAGTCTTAAATTAAAGTTTTTAGAATTATTTTCTTCTTCTCTCATTTTTTAAAAGAAATTTTAAAATTCTTTAAAAATTTTACTTAAAATTTATTTAAATTTTTAAAATTATTTTAATAAATTGTGGCTGTCTTCTTCTCTTTTTTCCATTCACCACCTCTCTCCTCTTCCTTTTAACACTCAAAACTTTCCAATTAAATCCGGCAAATGTCTAGCTAGCTACTTTAATTAATTTCTCCCTTTTCTCCCCCTTTTTTGAATTTAAATTTTTAATTAAAAAATTCTTTTATTTTAAATACAGTACTAGAAAATATAAAATAAATTCCTCAAGTCATTCTCGTTAATCCTTTACTTTTTTTCAAGAATTGCTAAAATGGAAATAATAAAATAAAGAAAGAGATTATCTTCTAAATAAAGTTTTTAGAATTATTTAAAAATAAATTAGTAACCCCCCCTCCCCTCCCCCCCTCTTTTTTTCAAAATAATTTCCTTAAAGTTTTTAAAATTATCTCCCACAATTTAATTTTTTCTTTTCTCTCCAAAATAGAAGTACAAATGAATCAAAATAAGATATACTAAATCCCTATCTAGATTTACACTTTACAGGTTGTCCATATCTATAAAAAGATTCTCTTTTCCAATTACTTCTCCAATTTTGTTCGGAATCTTCGAATCGAGCTGCTTTTTCGAATCAACTTGACTTGCTCTTTTGAATAATTTGTTTGTATATTTGATTCTTTCAGTCCAAAATTGAGCCTCCTCCTCCCCCCTCCCCCATTGGTTTTTCAATTTTTAGGGGCCTAAATATCTCGATCTAAAGAAATTTCCACACTAGATTCAGCTTACCGAGACGAATTGAATGACATATGATTCGACCCGATTTGAAACGGGTCCTCAACTAAACTATACCCTAATTTTTATCCAAATTAATTTAATCATTTACTTTGACCCGCATATTTTTTGAGGAAAAAAGGAAGAAAAATAAAAATTGTGGGAAATAATGCTTTTTTTCTAATTATTTAAAAATATTTTAATAGAAAATTAAATATAATTTAAAATAAAATAATGGATCCATGGGTAGTTGTAGCAGAAATGAGACAACAAATACAACAACAACAACAACAGGTATACTATTTTTAAATTCTTAGCAAATTTACACCGTTGGGATAAAATACTTTTATTAAAGGGATTTTATGCTAAAAAGAGTTTTGATTAAAAAATTAAAGGTATTTTTAAATAAAAAATATAGGACATCAATGGGGAATAAGATTTTTTACAAAAATATATATTTTGTTAAATAAACTGTATTTGTAATACTTAGTTCCCACAAAAAATAGGAGGAGGAATTAAAATTGAGAAAAAATAATTTAGAATTAAAGCTTTATTTTTAATTAACTGTTTACAACCTTTTTGCGTAAATTTAATATTTTAAGTATTTAAAAGGAGAAACTGATTGAAAAAATATATAAATAAATAAATATTTTTATTTGTTTTTTTAATATTTACTTTTCTCCTTTTTCAAAAATTTTGGTCAATATTTTAAAAAATAAAATATTTATTTATGAAAAAAAGGGAGGATGAGTTTTTTAAATTATTGTTTTAAATATTTAAACAATTATTTAAATATTTTAATAATTTTTTCTTAAATGAATGTTAAAAAATATATTTTTACTCACAAAAAATTAAACTTAAAAACAGGCTAATTTTAATAAGCAAAAAACATTTAAACTTTCCAAAATTTTTGTTTAAATTTTATATTTATTTATTTAGATTGCTTTTAAATTTTTGTTTTTAAATTAACCTTTTTTCTGCCCATTTTTCCCTTGTAACTTTTTAATATTTTTTAATTAAAAATCTTTTTTTTCAATTAAATAACAAAAATTAAAAAAAAATTTTAGATTTATTTTTAAAAAGTCTAAATATTTTTATGGTCATTCTTCTTTATCTTTCAATTATTTTGACTGATAATTATATATAAAATATTTTTAAGTTAATGTCCATTTTCTTATGAGAAAATGGACATAAATTAATAAAAATAATTAACTGATAACAAATAAATATTTTGTTGAAGAAAAAATTGACCTAAAAAAAGTAAAATTTAATTAGTATGTAATATGTATGCAGACTTGCTCATGGACACAGTTTTTGCTATCCATGTCCGAATATATCCATGAGGTCCATATCCGTTACCGTTTATATCCGTGTAATATCCGTGGGTATCCGCGGATATATCCGTTTTTCCCAAAATGTGCAATTTTCAAAATGGTTAAATTCATCTAAATTCAAAAAATTGTTAAGAAAAATAGATTAAGGTAATCGAATCAAACTCAAGGAGTGGAATCATTCTGATTATCGGGGAATTTAACGAATTCTACTATTTTTTTTGGATTTTTAGAAGGCCAAGAAGCCAAAGTTCCAACTTACCAGCGCTACTGCGAAAATTTTTAGAATTTTAAAAGACCGAGTCACCACCACCATATCCTTCTGTATCCGGATATTATCCGCATCCATGAGCAGGTCTGGTAATATGTACATATTCTCCTTTTTTTTATTTTTAGAAAGCTTGGATATTTTACCTTTATTTATAATAAAAATAATAATATTTTTATTTATTTTTCCTTAAATTTATTGACTCCCGCGCTCCTCACTCTCTTTCCTTTCATTAAAATAACTAAAAATTTTGTGACTTTGTCCGTGGCCCAACTAAAAACTAAAAATACTGTGTTTGCTTTTCTTTCCCGCTTCATCTTTTTTTTCCATCTTTTGTTAAGAGGAGGAAAAGGAGATCAGAAAAATGTTGAGAGAGGAAAGAAGGAAATGTGGTTGAGAACTTCCCTCACCCCCCCCCTCTCCTTCAACAACAACTACTTTACTATATTCTCGATGAGATAGGGCCACAAATGTAGAAAAACTAGAGAGGAAACGAGAAAAGGGAGGGAGGGGGGGGGGTAGAGGACTCATCCGGTTATTTCAAAATTCTTTTTGTGTGCCTTTTGGCCGTCCAGTTGATGAAGAGTTTTTAAAAAATGTTGGGAGAAAGGGTTGAGAGATAGCAGCGTGGAAATGAGAATAGGAGAAGTAAATGAATGGTAGGTAGACCGTCACTACCATTCTCTCCCCCTCCTTTTTTTTAAAGTTTTGTAAAAAAATATTTTATAAGCCTACACACAATTCTTTTTTCCCCAATAAATTCCAAAGGATCCCTTTATTTCCCCCCCCCTCCCCCCCCTTTTTTTCCACGTCTTTTGTAAAGAATTTTTAAATTAATGATGGGTGATTCACATTTTTTAAATAAAAATATATTTTAAAGCTTTTTGTGAATATATGATTTTACTGTAAAACTGTCATTTCCTCTCCTTCCTCTTTCCCCCCATTTCTACAAATGAAAGAAAAGGGAGGGGTTAGTAAAACATTGTTTTGCCCGCCTCTTAATAAATATAAATGGTTACCTACATAAATATTATTCTTTACTCTTTCTCTTCCTTTTTAGAAAAATTGCCATTTTATTTCCAGTCTGTAAATTTAAATTTTAAAAAATAAATTTAAATCGATTTATTTATTTAAAGTAAACAAAATTACCTAAAAGTATTTATTTTGTTTATTTATTAACAGCAAATATTTATTTTTTTACATTTCCATTCAATTTTTTTTATGTTTGTTGTCCAAACAGAAAATTGATGACGGGAAGGACTAACAATGAGGGGAAGGGGGAGGGGGGGGGTTATATATCGATAAATTAATTTAAAAAATAAAAATCCGTAAAAGTTTAGAAATTTAATTATTCCTTTTTTCCTCAAGACAAGACTTTGAAAGGATTTTTGGTTAAATAAAATTGTTTTTGCTAAAAAAATAAATTTAAAATTTTGTGAGGAAACAGGGCCAATCAATTTACATTTTATGTATACTCAATTTCTTTGAAGAATAATTTTTTAATTAATTCACAAAAATATTCACAACATTACTGAAGACCCAAAAATATTTTCTTTTTTAAAATTGTGCAACTTTTTTTGTGTTCTCCCTTCTCTTTTTCTTTATTCTATCTCGATTATTTTTTTCTTCTTTTAAAAAACCGCCAATTTATGTATTATTCGGCCTAAAGCATTAATGACCCAAAAATATTTAAAATAAAAGGTGTTATGTATTTGGGGGGGGGGGGGGGTATTTCTCTTACACAAATCCGTGGCGCATGAATAAAATTATTTTATTTATCTATTCTTCTTTTTTGAGTTAAATATGTAGAAATAAAAAATATTAATTAATTAATTAGTTACATTATCACCACTATACACTCACTCAAGACTTTTCTTGGGATTTTTCTAACTTGGGCATTAAGAGGGGTAATTTAACTGTAGCTCCGGCCCTGACTCTATTTGAAACTGGGCTCCAGATCTAGAGCCAAAAATTTTCGAAGCCGCTCCATGTGGAGAATATTCGTATTCATATCAGGGCTTCTCCTTTTGGTCCCGCAGGTAGAAATTTGAGAATCGTTAAGTTCTTTCTTTCTTAGTACTGCGTCAGGAATTTGAGAGTTTCCTGAATTCCCCGACATTTTTACAGGGAATGGAAATGTCGGGGATCGGGAAATGGCTAAAAATCATTATTGGGTAGTGATAAGGAATTGTGATCGGTGACCAAACTATGCCTAAGCGTTACATCCACTTTAGAGTATCCCTCATTATAGCTTAATTATTTTTGTATAAATTGGAACAGGCCGGGCCTTGTGGCTTTCAGCACCTTCCACCCCCCCCCCCCTTTCACCCCTCGGCTGTATATAATTTTTAATTTAAATATTCTAATGTCTTCAAAATTATTTCCCCAGTTTTTAAGGAATTAAAGTTGGGAATGTTAAGCTAAAAGTTACCGTAATCCAAAAAAGAGAAACGAGAAAGAAAATAAAAAAAAGAAATAACATTTCTCCTTCTCTTTCTCTTCTTTCCGCCTCAAGGCGTAAATTGGACGCGGTCGGGATATTTCGCGCTTTTTTCAAAGGATTTTAGTGTGTGTAATGAAGAAAAAGATGGTTGGTTGTGACAACCTTTTTTTTATTTATTTTTGTAGTTTTTATTATTTAAATGCTAAAACAGGTCGTAAAAATTGAAGGAAAAAGAAAAAAGAAATTTATTTAAATAAATGTGTGTAGGTAAAGCAAAGAATAAAAGAATATTTTTATTTAAATTTATTTGTCTTAATGACGTGAAATATATATTTTTGATTATTCTCTTGTTTAGAAATGATTTTTGGGTTTTTAATATTTACTTTCTGTCTTTTTGTGTTTAAAGTAACCAGTTGTTTAAATTGAAATTTTTGTTGTTTAATGTTAAACAAAGTTAGAAAATAAATAAAAATATAATTTAAATAAAAATAAAGAACATTTCCCGAATCTAAAAATAGCTGTATCCATTCAAATAATGTTGTTTAATTTGTTTGGTCGAACGAAGTCGAATAGTATCAGTCTAAAGAAATTTTTGGAATCGAGATATACTTAAGTCCTTAAAGTAAAAGAGTATGTATGCAGGCTGAAGTAAACCTTTTGATAAAATTAAATTATTTTAGAATAAAGTCGCGTGTTTTTACACTTAACTAGTATAATTTATTTTACACTTAACTAGTATAACAACAACAATTTATTTCTTGGGGGGTTTTGATTTAAAATTAATTGATAAGAAAAAATAAATTTAAAACTATACATATTTAATATTTAGCAACAACAATTTATTTCTTCTCTCGACATTTCCTCTACTACAAATCCTTTAATAGAAATGCCTACTTCAAAAACAACAACAACAGCCCCAACAGATTATTTAAATGAACAATGGAATATTTACAACAATTCTTCCTCTTCCCCAACAACAAATTTAAATATTTCTTTAATCGGCCAATCCCCCTCTTCTGCTGTATATCCCCCTCCCCAACCACCTCCACCTCCAATTTATCCCCCTTCTCAATATACTTCTTTAAATATTTATTCAAACAATTTATATATCCCCTCTTCTTCCCCTTCCTCCTCCTCTTCTTCAAATCCCCAATTTAGTCAATATTTACAGCAACAATTAATTGATAATAATTCTTTAAATTTATCTTCATATCCCTCAGCTTTTCAATCAACAATTAATTCAGTAATTAATAGTAGAGGGGAAGAAGATCAACAAAAATATATTGAAATAAATAAACAATTAAAAAATTGTAGAAATAAGGTAAAGAGACGAGCTTTTTAAACTCAACAAATTTTTGGGTGTTTTGAAAAGCTTCTACAAAATTAAAAACAATTATAGGCTAATTTTTTTAAAAGAAAGATAAATTACATAAATAAATCTTTAAATTAAACTTTTAGACATCTTCGACTAATGGAGAATCTACAAATATAACAACAAATCAAAGTCCCCCAATACACAATATGGAGGAATTAACCGTTCACGAAATGCAAAAAATTAAAAATCAAGGAAGTTATGGTCCAAATAAGCCTCCATATTCCTATATTTCTTTAATTTCTATGGCTATACAACAAAGTGATCGAAAAATGTGTACATTGAGTGAAGTAATGTTTAATTTAAAAAAATATATTTAGTTGAGAATAAGGTTGTTGTCGGTTCTAGGAAAATTTTCGAATATCCGGAAGCGATTGGAATTTTTGGGGGAGAGAAAAGTTCTTCAAAATTACAAAATAGGATTGAATGTTCAAATTTCGTTACATCTTTAGTGCCGTAGATGAAAATATTTGGATTTTAAAAGGACATGAAGCCCCAGTAATCAGCCCTTTTTCTTATAAACATAAATGAGAAATCCT
The DNA here is from genome assembly GCA_963681835.1 of Meloidogyne enterolobii. Lineage (NCBI taxonomy): Eukaryota > Metazoa > Nematoda > Chromadorea > Rhabditida > Meloidogynidae > Meloidogyne > Meloidogyne enterolobii. The sequence goes on from CAVMJV010000023.1 coordinate 862,505, forward strand.
CGATTCAATTCCGAACTGACAACTCTTTACTTATTACTAACAATCCTTAGTTTCAATTTAATTTTTGTTTTCTCTCAGATATATAATTTTATTATGGCATATTTTGAATATTACAAAAATCATGGTCAGGTAAAATTAATTATTTTAATTTAATTAATTAAAATATTTTTAAGCGTTGTTCTTGGCAAAATTCAATTAGGCATTCTTTATCTTTTAATGATTGTTTTGTGAAAGTTCCTCGAACCCCCGACAGGTAAAAGTTTAAAATAAAAAGAATTTAAAATTAAAATTAAGAATAAAAAATTGCAGACCGGGCAAAGGTTCTTTTTGGACTTTACATGCTTTGTGTGGGGATATGTTCGAAAATGGATGTTTTTTAAGAAGACAAAAACGTTTTAAACTTAGCAAAACTGAGAAACCTGAAAGGCAAAGAAGAAATAATAAATTAAATTTGGGGGGAGAAAAGAAGGCTAACAACAATTTAAATAAACAGAAAAAACAACAAAAAAATTTTAATTCTTTAATTTTGACTGAACAAAAATTAAAAAAGGTAAATAAATAAATATACATATGTCGGCGGTCAAATCAAATTCTTGTCTTAATTCAATTTGGCCGGCCAATTGGGGACTGAAACTCAAAAAATAAATTTTTTTTGTGTTCAAAGCTGGTGTAAGGTTCCGTAACAGTTCTTCATGTTCTTACACTATCCCTCAAAATTTTTGAACGTTATAGCCAATTTTTAAAAATTTCAGAAAAACGATTATAACTACCTGAATTTTGGGGAATAGTGTAAAGAATGGCCCCATACTCAGTGGGCTTAGGTCCCGAACACGATAGACTGCTAAGGAACCCAACCCTTTGGCCGGTCCCCAATTGGCCGGTCAAATTTAAGTTAATTGCATCTTACATCATTTTTCTTAAAAAAAATAATTTAATTTTAAGGAAATATTAGACTCTTCCGATTTAAAACCTTTAATTCAAACAAATATATTAGAACATCAACACCAACAACAATTAATTGGAGAAGAAGGAAATAATAATAATTTAATATTAGATATTATTGGAGACAATAATGAAGAAGAAAAATATTCAAAAATAAATAAAAATAATAATTTTAATTTAATTAATAGAGGAAGACAAGAAGAAAATACAAATAATTTACAGCAACAAATTGAAATATTTAATAATAATAATTTTGAATTAGCTAATTTAACACAAATTCAATGCCCCTCAAGTTCTTCTGAAATTTTACAAGGAAATAATTTGTGTGGATCTCCTTCGGTTATTTCTTCTATTGGAGGGGGAGGGGGACAAGTAAATGATTGTTTTGATTTAATTTTTGTCTGATTTCTTTTAAAAAATATTTTGGAGAAAATAATTTTTAATTTTCTCGTACCTGGTACTTCGTACCAAGTACAAGTCTAAGTGTTTAATAAAAAAATTTAAAACTAATTATTTAAATAAATTTTTAAATTTCTTTTCCTTAAGTTATTATCTTCCTCTTCTTCTTCCTCAATTTATTGTCACCAATTCCCAAATTCCTCAGCAACAGCTATAATCCACCCAACACCAATAACTACACAACAACAACAACAACAATTTCCCCAACAATTTTATTCTTCTTCAAATAATTTAAATTGTGCAAGTCCTCAACAATTAATTAATTCTCAACAACAACAATTATTTAACCCTCAACCTTTAGTTAATATTCATTTAAATTTTAATCAGGTAGTTTTTTCTAAATAGGTATTATTTTTAATTTTCTCTTTTAAAGCAACTTGTTGACTATCAAGTGTTATCTTCTAATTTTCCACAAGAATATACAAATGCTTCAATGATGTATAGTGGTGGTAATATATCTGGGGGAGGGGGGCAAACAACACAGACAATTTATAATGGAAAGTAAGTTGGGGGTTTTAATTGAGAAACTAAAATAAAAGGGTTAGGAAGTGGAAGAGGAGGTTCTGGGGAGTTTTATGGTACCTCCACTATTTTTTTAATATAGTCGAATAAAGCTTTAATTTCTACAATAGTTTGACTAATAAAGAAAAACATGTTTCTGGAAAACAACTCTAAAATAGAGTTTGAGCTAAAAATATTCGAAAAAATATTTGTTTGGGGAAAATTGCAGAAAAACCAAAAACTTGCGGTATTTTTCAGACTCCACAAAATTTAGTTCACACTCCAGTATAGTGTAAGGGGGTACATATATTGAGAGGTCCTTCTATATTTATAATTTTCTTTTCTTTTCAGTACAATGAATCCAAATTCGGCAACAAACCTCTGAAAGACTTTAAAAATTTGTTAAAGACTATTTAATTTTTTAAAATAATTCCTGCCTTCTTTTTTTCTTTTTATTAAAGCATAGTAAAAATTAAAAATTAAATTTTGTTTTGTAAAAAAAGAGCATTTTTGACATTGTTTTCTCTCTTAAACATTTTTTTCATAATTAAAATTATTTTTAAAAAAATATGTAAAAATCAGTCATAATTATTTTCTTTTTTCTTTACTTTTTATCAAAAATTAATTGTTTTCCCAAAAAATAATTTCTTATTTTTTTCTTCTTTTTCTACTTTAATAATAATTAATTAAAAATATCCCTCAATTTTTTTTTAAATTTTGTGCATTGATATTTCCCCTCCCCCCTTCCCTCTCTCTTTTCTCTTCTACTGTGTTTTTTTTTGTAAAAAATTAATTTTTAAATATATTTTTAATGTTATTTTTTTAACTACAAAGAATTATTATAAAAAAATTTTTTTTAAGTGTTGAAAAGAAAATCATGAAAAGTATGTTTTTTGTAATAAGTCTTTGTCTTTACTTGGCAGAAAAGTACTTTATATTTATGAATGATTTTTAAGTTAGGTGTCTTTGTATAAAAATGAAAAAAAATTTTTTGTCGGCAAAGTTTTGAAATTATTTTTAAAAAATGATAGAAACTTTAAAAAATAAATTTAGAAAGTTTATTTTGGTTAAAATATAATTTTAAAATAAATTTAACCCAAAATTTGGGCACCCAATTATTTTAAAATACTTTGTCATTTTTGTTTAATTCAATATTTTTTAAATTAAAAACAAAAATACTTTCACCCAAAAATGACCACCAAACTTTTAATCAGCATAAGAGTCCTTCCTTTCTTCTAAATTTTTTGTTTGCACAACACCCAAAGTTTTCCGGTTCTTTAGAAATAAAAGTACCAAACAATGGCACTCCTGAAATTGGAGGTGTTTGGGAACTAAAAAATATATAATGAATTTGTTAACGAAGACAGAAAGTAATACTATACACACAAGGAAAGAAAGAAGGTCATCCATTATCTCAACAAATTGAATGTGTATGTGTAAATAAACAAGTTTTCTCACTTCTCTACAAATATAAGGGAAGGTATTATTATTTAATTTATTCTAAATAATTCTGTCATGAAATCCTGTTAATTTTACGAATTCCGGTGATTATCCCCCCATAGTTTCCTTATCATGTCCCTCCGTTTTATCCTAGAAATTGTAAAATCAATTTACATGCGAATATAGTACATAGTTTTTTTCTTTATTAAAAAGATACCCGACTTTCCTATCCAATTTTCGTTTCTTATTTTTGTTTAATATTTTAATCTCTTAAATTCCGGCTTTCACTTCATTATATCTCGGCTTTATCTCGGCTTTCACTTCATTATCACATTTGAGTTTGGTCCAACCAAGGTCCCTCTTTTTAATATGGTGTCTTTTGAATATAAGAAAACTAATATGTATCAGAATAAATCCCGCAAAATTTGATCCTGTTTAAGTTTTGAACTTTAATTATCAGAACTGTTAATCCACGTTTAAAATAGAAAAATCGTTAAAAAACTAAATAATCAATTCTAAGGATAAGAATAATCTATAGAATAAATTTAACGTCAACTTTGGGTAAATAATTTCTTTAATTATTTTTAAATAAACATAGATATGTATTTATGTAAATATTATTATGCCATTCTACCGGTACAATTAAAGGCGGGTGAAATTAATTTAAGTAAGTAAAAGGTTTACGGTAAAATGCAGTAAGAATTGGAGATCTAGATAAACCGAGATTTTTGATAAAACGGTCTGATTTCTAGCGAGAATTTGGTTTAAAGCTTCCATGCCTAAACTAATCTCGATGAATTTACTGCAATTTTTCCGGTCACCATGTAAGTAGAAAAAAAAGAGAAAGAAATAAAAAATTGTAATTTTTAAGTAAAATCTGCTTCTTATTGTTTTTGCTGTTTTAGGGCATCGAGTTGTTGCTGCTGCAACTTTTTTCTTAAAACAGTAACCAATCGTTTTTGCCTTGAAAATAAAAAAATTTTATTCTTGAATTTGTTTTTAGATTTTCTCAAATCCTCTTTAAATTTATTTTTTCCATTTTGGTCTTTATATTTCATCTTTGTCGGTTTTATTTTATTCCCCGTACTTTCAATTTATCCCTTAAACAAACATCCGGTTCGGTAAGTTATAAAGTAAGGGGGTTTTTTTGATTTTAGAAAGATTGACACGAAAATATTTAAAAAAGGACAAAATTGGAAAAAAGGTCGTTAAATATTTGGACATTTAAAGTTTAAAATCGTTAGTTTATATTAATGGTGACTCCGATCATTAATAGTCGAATCGGTACTGGAAATTTTGAAATTAAAAGTTTTTAAAATATTCTCCCCAAATCTTTTGACCCAAGTAATATCTTCCTTACTCGTTTTATTTCACAATTTAGAGGTTAAGAATATTGGGGGATCGAGAGATTAAAAAGAATTGGGGAAGCTAACGAGGGATAAATTCTCCAAAATACTGTCAAGCCCTCCAAATTAAAACTAAAAATTTTGAAAAACTGTTAAAAAAGATGGAAAACTTACTTTTCCAATTCTGATTTAATTATATTTATTTGTTTTTCTTCTTCTTCAATATCTTCAACAAATGTTTCATTTAAATTATTTCCATTTCCATTATTTAAAGTTTTTCTCGGTTTAGCAATTGGTTGAGAAGGAGGAGGTATTTCTTCTTCCTTTTCTTTTTTTATTTTTTCCAAAGAATTATTTAATTTTTTAATTTCTCTTTCAGCTTTTTGTTCTACTTCAATTAATTCAGAAGTTAATCGAGTATTTTCTTTTTCTAATTGATTTAACTTTTAAAAACAAAAATTCTTTTTAAATTAAAAATAAAAATTACTTTTGTTTGTACCAATTCTTTTTCAAAATTTATTTTTTCATTAATTTCTTTCAAATTATTTAATTTTTCCAAATAATTTGTCTTTTCATTTATTTCTTCATTATTCCTTTCTTTTAAACAATTTTCTAAAAATTCATTTTCTTTTTTCAAAGCCACTAACTTAAATTTAAAGAAAGTTTTAAAATTAAAAAAAGATTAACCTGTCCTTTCAGTAATTCTTTATTTCTTTGTTCAGAAAATAATAATTCATTCAATCGAGAATGTTCTTTTTCTGCCTCCAAAATCTTTAATTTTTTATAAAAATATTTTATTTCTTTTTAATAAAATTATTTAATTTCTCTTCCAAGAAATACAAATTTCGGTACTCTTGTGTTATCCACCCCCATTTTCCTTCTTTTCCACATTTGATCGCTATAACTTTTTTATGCTTGATCATTCAAATGAATATATTATTCGAAAGCTCTCGATAAGCGCCTAACTAAATGGATCAAGTCAAAGTAGAGAGTTTTAGAATGATAAAATATTCATTTGAATTGGATCAGGCATAAAAAAATTATAGCCGATCAAATACGAAAAAAGGAAGATGGGGGCGGATAATATAAGAGTACCTAAATTTCTTATTTTTAATCAAAAATAAATAAGGATTTAGACAAATCTTAATAAGAGTAATTAATTCTTCAAAATCCGTATTCTTTAAAAAAATTTTTAAAAATCAAAACCTTTTCTTCATTTTTAATTATTTCCTTCTTCAATAATTCATCAAAATTTAATTTAGCTTTTAATTCAATTTCTTCTTTTATTTTCTCCAAATTTTTGGTTTTATCATTTTCTAAAGCCATTTCTGCTGCTTTTAATTGACTTTTCAATTCTGTATTACTAATAGCCAATAAAGAAAATCTTTGTTCAAAATCTTCTGTTTTTTGAGTTGAAATGTTTAATCTTAATTTAAATTTACTAAAATAATTTTATTTTTTAATTAAAAAGAAACCTTTCTTCCAAAATTTTTATTTTTTCTTTAGATTCTCTCAATTCTTCAATTTTTTTACTAAAAATTAATTTTAAATAAAAGAAAAAAAAATAATTTTAAAAACTTCAAAAGTTCATCTTTTTCACAAACTTTTTGTTCACAACATTTTAAATTATAATTTAATTCTTTAATTTCAAATTGCAAATTTTCCTTTTCTTTTAATAAACTAAAAAAAAGATTATTTTAATCTAAAAAATAAATAAGTTACTTATTATCATTTATTGAGGGTATATTTAAATTTGTTTTTTGTTTATTTGTTAATTCTTGTTGAGTAATGGCTAATTGTTCTCTAGCATTTTGCAAATCGTTGTTAGCTTCATTCAATGCTCGACCTAATTCATCGCTAGTTTCTGTCAATTCTGAAATAAAAAAATAAAAGGACTAATAAATTTGTTTAAATTATGTAGTAACTGTCTGAAAAGGAAATTAAAAATGAAAGTCTTTTGATATATCTTTAAAAAAAACATTTAAAAAAAACCTTTAAGAAGCTCATCTCGTTCACGTAATTCCTCTTCCATTCTACTACTCTCTAATTGCATTATATTTTCTCGCCTTCGACTTTCTTCCCTTTCACGTGCCAATTCCCCACATATTTTCTGAAGTTCTCCTTGTTTTCTTCCAAAATCCAATTTCAATTCATCCAATTCAGATTGCAATAAAGTCAATTCATTTTCTTTAGAAGAAACATTTTCTGCTTGTTTTATTTGTGCCAATTCCCCAATAAGTGAATTAATCTAAAAAATATTTAATTAAAATTCTTATTTTTATAAAAAACACCTGCGAAAACAATTCATGTTTTTCTTCTTCTTCTCTCGCAAGTTGACGTCTCAAACCATCCAATTCTTTATTTTTCTCTTCAAGAGAACGCTAATATTTTTCAAAATTTTTGAAATCTTTGGAATTTTTTAAAACTTACTAAAGTATCCATTAATCAGCTTCGAAAAAAGTGTCACAAAATTTCTATTTTTTATAAAACCACAATTGATAATTAGAATAAAAATTTTTCTATTCAAACTAAAAGTAAAATAACTGAAAAATCGATTTAAAATCAGCTCATTTTATAACGAAATATGTATAAATTCTTTTATAAGAATTAATGAAAAGCGACGACAATATATATAAAAGACTGGACAATAATGAATCATACATTTATTTAATATCTATAAAAGAGTAAAATTCAGAAACAGGAATTACTAAAAAGTCGCAACTTAATAAATTTACAAAATAAAATGGATGTAAAAAAGAATACTTCCGCAATTTTTGAAAAACTAAGAGTCCAAAATTTTTTTAATATAGTCACGACTGAAATAAAGAGAATAAAATTTAAAAAATTAAATTTAATATCTATGTATATTCAAAGTTTATCAAAAAATTATATTTTTTTCTCGTTAGCAACCCATTCATTTTTCAAGCATAAATACACATCAAGCAAAGATTCCATTCGTTTACTTAAACCCAAAAATTAACTAATGATTTAATTTAAAATAACCAACCGATCTATCACCAAAAAGTGAAAGAATGAACCAAAAGATTTGAACAATATCCATAAAAAGCTTAAAAAAGAAATAGAAGAAAATATATTTTAATTATATTACCATAATAGCAGCAAAAATATGTTCTTCTGGTTCAATTTCAAACTTGCGTCCTCCCATAATCATCTATGTACATAATTTGATTTTTAAAATGAATTACTACACTTACCTGAATGTCGATAGCCAAATATAACATAAAAACGAGAGTACCAAAACCAGCATAGATCTGAAAAACAAATTTAAGAAAAGGTCTTAAAATAAGAAAACTAGATAAAGAGTTCGGGTATGGAAAATCATTGTCCACATGACCGCAAAAAATCCAAAAAGCATCAGAACCATCCCAATTATGACGGCAAAACCAAGCATGCTTAATTGAGATTTTAAAAATTAAATAAACGATATCAAAAAACTCCAACCTGGTGATGTCACGTTTAGTGGTCATCGAGAAGATGACTATACCACCACAACTAAGAGTTGTAACAGCAAAAGCAAGAACAACAGAATCGACCGTGTAAAAAGAAGTCATAACCATCGTCTTATAAAGACAATATTAAAAGAAACTAAAGTCAAAAGAATACCACAAATCCAATCGAAAGTGTTAAAACGCCAGTACAAATCAAGTTTGTCGGATGACTACGGCGAACATTTTCACAGCAAATTAATGCAAAGTAGACGACCAGAAAAACCACTAATGACAAAATATAAAGCCCCATACTCTTTCTCAGGTACTCTCTGAGTGGATATTTTTCGCCATCCTTGTAAAAGTGAGGAATTGCTGACATAACTGTAACGACACCAAGCTTGAAAGGTATAATTAACGTACTAAAAAGAAAAATAAATTTCATACCATGATAGTGACCAAAGTAAAAACTTTCCGAACAAAAGCTTGTCTAATCGTTTGATCATTGAATCCAATTTCATTTTTTGGCATTCCACTTTCAGCTGTATGAGCATTTTCATCAGCTCTAAATCCGTAAGGATTATTTGCTTGTGGTTGATAGCTCATTTTTAAGATTCTTTAATAATACTAAACAGAACAAAAAATTAATAAAAAGTCAAGTTTTTAATTAAATGAGATGTATAAAGTTTAATAGATACTCGTAACGTTAGAAACGATAACAAATTGCTCTTTATGTAAAATTTTTTATAAAAAAGTAGTAAACAAGTATGTATGGTTAAAAATAAGAAATTTGATTTGGACAAAGAATTTGGTGAATGAAAGCCAAAAAATGCGAGGTTAGTAAGAATTAGAGAAAAATAGAGAAAAGAAATTCGCACATGGGAAAAGAAATAACTTTTATGATGGTGACTCATGTCAGCTCCACAGCCTGACAATTGTATATTAAGACAATTGTGCAATGGACAATCGGTTCAAAGATTTAAAGCTCTTTTTAAAACAAAATTATGAAGCTGAATCCTCGGAGGAAAAACTTTGTGTCGCTGTATTCTCATGGCAAAGTTAAAGGGAAAGAAAAGTTAGAAATCCAATCCCTTTGAAAAATTGCATCAAGTTGGTCAATTAAAGTACTTGAATTCTGCAGTCTTTCAATAATCATACCAACTCCAGCCGTTGTTATACTAAAAAATATTGACAAAATAAATTTTATAAAATAAACCAACAAATAATCGCCGGACCAATTAGAAGTTCCTTAAATTATTTTAATAACAAAATTAAATTTAAAAAACCAATCCAAGCAGCTCCGTCCGTCACCATATATTTGTTGTGATTAACACGAGCAAATTTAAGTTTGGCCTGTTCTGGACTGACTGGAACACGAAAAAATTTCTAAAAAAAATTTTCTCCCATTTAATTAAAAAAATAATTTACAATAGAAATACTCCCTCTCTTTGGTAATGCTTCATTAATTTGTAATAAAGAACGCAAATAAGGAATAGCTTCTTTTTTAGAATGAGGCCATATACTAATAAGCATTTGTACATGAACACCTCTAAATGCCGCTGTTCTTATAGCATCATCTATTGCTGGCCAAAAAGTATTATTTTCTTTCATAAATAAAGTTATTGGTAAATAATCCATCACAGCAATTTTTATTTTTTGTTTTGCTTTATTCATTAAACCAATTATTGCCATTAAATCGTGTTCTCTTCCTTTTGGATTTAATACACTAGGTGAATGACTGACAAAAACATTTGCAGGCATTGATGAATTAAAACGTAATTGAAGTGGATGGTTTAAATTAAACTTTGTTTGTAAAGAAACTGGCCATACAGAAGGAATTTTTTGTTCTTGCCCAACACGCCAATAAACACTAAAAATTTTGTTAAATTCCCAAGCTAGACAGGAACAATTTTTCATTAAAATTCCCAATTCTTTAACTTCTGTTAATGATTGCCAATCCATATTAGCAGAACCTAAATAAAAATGTTGATTGTCAACAATCCAAAGTTTGCTATGCAAAATTCCACTTCCAAAAAGTTTTGTAAAATTTAGAATTTGAACAGTAACTAAACCTAAAAATTTAAAAAATTGTTTGTAACAAATTAGAATTAAAAAACCCTTTCTTTGTAAAAATTCTAAATCATCAAGAGGCCCAAATTGACCTGCAGAGTTTTGAGCTATTCTAATCTAAAATTAATAAAACTTAAATTGGAAAATTTAATTAATTACCTTCACTCCTCGTAGAGCAGCATTTTCAATTTGTTTAAATACCTCACTACCCTTAAGAAATAATCTTTTCTTTTTTTATATTAACAAAAATATTACTACATATTAAAATTAAATATTTAAAATGCCTGCCATGAAGTTTTGTAATCCATTTTGTCTCTCAAATTCCAATAAACAGCAGTTATGTCAACAGTCTTGTTGGCAACCTTAAGCAACTCAACCCAAGCATTGTAAGTACTTTTATGTTGTGGCGACCCGATTGTGTAATTCATTCCAGAAGGTATAGATTCAATAATTTCCCAACTTAAAATTAAATATTTTTAAAAAATTTGTATAAAAACCTGCATTTATCAGTACAAATTCCTGTTCGTTCATATTTCTTTACATTTGTCCCTGCAATATCCTTCATATCCTCATTAAACATTGGCATAAAAAATAGTAATAACACAAGTAATGCCACAATGGTAATTGGAAGGCATGCCGGTTTGATTATTGAATTGTTACAACATTCTTGTTTCTCCCTATCTTTAAATAAAGATTTAAAAAAACACAGTAAATCAGGGTTCTCATCGGAAAAAACATTAAGTTAAAGTACAAAAAGCTTAATTTATAAGTGTGTAGTCTTCTTTTTCTGCGTCAAAGGCGAAAATTTTAGAAATTTAGTTTTAATTTTTAACCAAAATGTCCATTTTTAAGTAGGTATTATAAATACTTTTAATTTCATAAGTATGCACAAGGGTCGATTTATATATGTACTTCCAAAATAAGTACGAATGAGAACCCTGCAACTAAATTAATTTATACCTTCAGAACGATGGTTAAACTTTGCATCAAATAAATTCATTTTCATAACCTCAATTTAAAACAAAATTTAATTTAAAAATTAATTTTGTGTCCAATATTTATGTATTATTTTAAAATAAATGTTTAATAATTAACAAAAAAAGTTCATGTTTTATTGGTGAAACAAGATGGTAAAGTTGAAATATCAACGTTCATTTAAATAATATTAGGGTGGAAAAAGGCAAAAAGTAATGTAGTCTAACAGAAAATATTTAAACAAATTCCTCAGTTTTCAATAATTAAAATGAATCTTAAATTCGTAAACTACACTACTTATGAAAAATTGGTGAAAAGAATCAATTTAAACAAATGGGTAAAATAAAAGAATAAAATTAGCAGATTTTTTGTTGTATTGATCAGCAAAATGTTTCAAAATTGGAATAATCAATTCCACAAATGGTTAAAAGCAAATGATTCACTCAAAGAATCAACCATCATCATTAGAATCATCATCACGTCTCTTGCCATCTGAGACCCCTGCAAAAATTCTTAACAAAATTTAAAAACATTTCAAACCTTGTTTTTGTTGACGTGCACCTGCAGGTCGCCCACGTTTTTTAGTCTGAGCTTTCACTGGAGTGGTTACTTTGCTGTCCATTACAGGAGCAACTGACTTTGTTTGCTGTTGCTTCTCGTCAGCAGAATCATCTGCCAATAATAAAAAAATTAATCGAATATTAATTAAATAACCTTCAGTAGTTGGATCCTTATCAGATTCTCTATCATCATAAACAACTTCGCTGTGTTCGTCATCAGAATCCTTATCATGTCTTGACAATCGCTTAATAGCAAAGCCACCTCCTCTTGGTGCTCTTCCTTTAGCAGGCGCTTTGCCTGAACTTTTTCCTGTGCCAGCAGCAGGGCGCCCACGACCTCTCTTCCTAATACCCCCTGAAGCTGGAGTTCCAATAGCGCTACCAACACTTGAACGCTTCTTATTAGCAACACGTTTTTTTGATCCATAATCTTCGTCATCCTCATCTTCGTATTCATGTCCAGCATCTTCATCTTCGCTTACTGATACCTTACGCTTCCTTCCTCGTCCTACAATGGGTTTGCGACCCGGAGCATTTCGAGTAATTCGTTTTGCGCCTCCTCCTGGCTCCTCATCATCTGCTTCAGCAACAACGGTCACTAAAATTATTTTTTAATAAATAAAAAAACTTTTCGTAAAATAAAAATTTTTATTGAACTTACTAGGATCTGGATTAGCATAATCAACACGAGATCTAGTGGACCGTCTAGGACGCGGAGAAAGCGCCTCCTCACTCTGAAATTCAGTATTTATTAAAAATATATATAAGCAAAAACTAACCTGACCCTCCTCACCCTCATTAATTTGTTGTTTAGCTTCAGCCGCCTTTTCAGCCATAGAACGACGCCCTCTTCCTCGGCGTTTAATAGGAGCTGCTGTTTCATCTTGCTTTTCGCCAGTTTTTTCAGAAAGTTCGGGTGAAGGAGAAGGAGGAGCATTTGCACTTTGAACCATCCATTTAGGAAGTCCTTGCTTTGCAGCGCCCTTGAAAAATATTAAAAAGTTAATCGGTTGAATAATGTTTTTATGGTTTTACGTAAAAAGTTAATTCTTATAACAGTTTATAAGGGTCCATAATTCTTGCAATTATAATTTTAGTCTTAAAAATAAATACCTTTCCAGCCTCACTATTTTCTTCTTTTTCCTTTTTTTCTTCCTCCTCTTTCTTCACATCAACCTCCATCTTCTCTTCTACCTCAGTTTTTTCATCAGCATTCTTAGGTTGTTCTTCGATATTTTTCTTTTCACCATCTTCCTTCATTTCTTCCTTATTGTTTTTTGTTTCTTTTGCCTCTTGATCATTCTTCAATTTTTCTCCAGCTGATTCTGTTTTGATTTCGGATTCAGTAGTCGCAGGTGCTGGCTCTTCTGGTTGCTCCAAATTATTAGATGGCTGTGGCTAAAATTCTATGTAAAATTTTTAATTAACTAGCAAATAAACCTCCTGATCATTCTTTGCCTCGGTGCTTTCTTTGTTGCCAAGATTGTTATCAATCGGTTTTTGAGATGGAGTAATATCCTCAGCAGATTTTAATTTGTCTTCCGAATTTAAATTTTGTTCGGGCTGCTCTAAAGTATTCGATTCCTTCGATGTTTTAACTAGCAAGGATGATTCTACACTACCTTCAATTGAACCATTTGTCTGCGCCTCAACTAAAAATTTTGGAATTTATTTAAAGAAAAAAAAATATTTAGTTAATTTTTTACTTACGAGTACTTTCGCTTTTATTGTCTTCAGTTGAAACTTTCTCAGAACCTCCATTTTCAGCTCTAGCTTCGGCCAATGAAGCCGACATGAATTATTCTTAATATTTAGCAATAAATAAATATCCTTAAACAAAAATTAATTAACAACAAAAGTACAAGATAAAATAAAAATTAAGGAAAAGTATATTTTTAGAACGCCGTCCACAGTTCTAATATTGAATATTTTATGGCCGCCAGCCATAAATTTTGTTTTGACCAAAACAGTGCAATTGAAAGAAAGAGTGGAAAAAAGATTGAAAGAAAATAGGATGTTGCGAAAGAAAACATAAGCAGAAGAGTAAAGGAAGGAAGGATGCCGCTTGCACGCAAGACAAAATTGGGACCGTTGGTTATCAAGCTTTAAGTCGATATTTAAATGTTATGCCAAGGATTTAATGTCTTTTATTTATTTGTCGTAATGATTTTTTTCCAATTTAAACAATAAAAAACAATAATTTGATAATTAATTATTAACTTTTCTTTTGTTGTTTAGATGACCTACTTATTGGTAAGAATTTCGGAGAAAATACGCAAAGGAACAGGAAATTGATCCATTCTTGTTCCGCACTTATGCAGACGTGTAATTATTTTTCTCTTCTATCTGCGCAAATCATTTTTCATAAAAATCATACACTTAAAATTTTTAATTTAAAAAGAAAGTTTTCAGAGAAAAATAAAAATGTTCAATAAACCTTTATTTCATTTGGTTTTAATTATTTCTTTTTTGCCTATTATTTTTTGTGCTACAAGGTCGAAAAATTTATTGGCATTGAGTGAGGAGAATTGGCGTGATATTCTCACTGGAGAATGGATGATTGAATTGTATATTTTTTATTTATTTTTATTTATTTTACGCTTAATCTATAAATTTCATTTTAGTCACGCTCCATGGTGTCCGGCCTGCAAAGATCTTCAAAAGGCATGGAATTCTTTTGCCGATTGGTCGACGGATTTAAACATAAATGTCGCAGAAATTGACGTGACTACCAATCCGGGTCTTTCTGGCAGATTCCTTGTCACTGCTTTGCCGACAATTTATCAGTTTGGATTTCAGTTTTCTTTTAATTTTATCTTTCATTTATTTCAGTGTGAAGGATGGCGTTTTTCGCCTTTATGTTGGTCCACGTGACAAGAATGATTTCAGCACGTTTATTGAAGAAAAGCAATGGACAAACTTTGATCCAATTCCTTCTTACAAATATCCAGACAGTCCGCAAATGGGAATTGTGGCTATTTTCTTTAAACTTTCAATGGCTGTTCGCGATCTTCACAATCATATGGTTGAAAAGCTTGGTGTTCCTTCGTGGGCTTCTTATACGCTTTTTGCTGGAGTTACTTTAGCACTTGGATGTGTTCTTGGATTTGTATGTTTTTGTTTATTTTTAATTTTTTCTAAATTATCACAACTAGGTTGAATCATAAGAAAGTTTTTAGAAATTGAACTTCGTACCCCCTCCCCACCTTTCCCTTCCACAATGTGGAAAAATGGTACAAAGTTCAATTTTACCTATTTAAGATAATTGTCTGCATCATTGATTATGTTTTTCCTACGGGAGCTTATGCCAAAAAATTAAAAGAAGCTGAAAAGAAAAGGCAACAGCAACATACGAAATCATCTCAAAAAGGTAAATTTATCAATGTATTTATTTTTCTATTCTTTTACTTAGATACTTGTGAAGCAGATTCTTCGTCTAAAGCGGATACCAAGAAAACTAAATAATTATTTTATTGGAAAGAAAGTGAAAAATGTTGGATATTTATTATTGTTTTAATTTTTTCTTTTGATATTTGTTGCCTTTGAATTTGAGGTTTTAGGACTGTTAGTTTTGTTGATAGTAGACATGAAGATTTATTTTTGATTGATTTTTAATTTAATTATTAACCTCAAATTCTTTTAAATTTCTGGCCATCTACTCACTTTTCTGCCTTTATTTATGATGTTACTTAAATATATTTAAAATATATTTTATGATTATTTATTTTAAATGATTTTTTCAACAATTTTATCTAAATAAAAATAAAATTTTAAAAAAGCTTTTAGTTTTTTAAATGGATTTTACTAATAATGAATTAGATTTTCGGCCGATTGCTTCAACATCTTCAGAGTCTAAAACGCGGTTTTCTCATCTTTATTCAGTTCAACTTAAACAACATCAATGCCCTATTGTATATACAAATGAATACAATATTAGCTTTTTTGGAATTGAGAGGTTACATCCATTTGATTCAAAAAAGTGGGGAAGAGTTTTTCAATTTCTTGTTGGTGAGTATTTTTAATTTTGCTTTACGCACCAGGATATTCACCTTATTAAAAGTTTCTTTGAGTAATCTATATAAGCTGGCTTCTAGCTAGTTTGATCAAAAAATTAATTTCGAAAAATAGCTATTAACGTGAAAATTGTCCCTTTGACATATGTGGAAATGTTTTTACATTTTTAATTTAATTATTCTGCATAGAGAGTGGACAATTAAAGGAAGAAGCAATTATTAAACCTGAAGAAATTAAAAAGAAAGATTTATTATTTGTTCATTCCCCAACTTATTTATGTTCTCTCAATTCAACAATTCGACTTGCTTTTATTTTGGAAGTTTGTTTAGTTATTCCTTTTCCTTCTTGTTTAGTTAATAGATTGGTATTACGTCCATTAAGGTTTTTTAGAATTCTGAAATTTTAATTTTTTTTCAAGATTTCAAACAGGTGGTTCCATTTTAGCTGCAAAATTAGCACTTCAATATGGTTGGGCAGTTAATATTGGTGGCGGTTTTCACCATGCTTGTAGTGATACAGGAGGCGGTTTTTGTGTTTATGCTGATATTACTTTAGCAATTAAAATTTTATTTGAGGATGGATTGATTAAAAAAGCAATGATTATTGATTTGGATGCTCATCAAGTTTTTAGAAAATTTAATTAAAATTTTTCTTAAATTTAAGGGTAATGGACATGAAAATGATTTTATTAACGATAATCGTGTTTATATTATGGATTTTTACAATGAACAAATCTATCCTAAAGATGGACCTGCAAAAAGTATTTTTAGCTAAAAAATAATTTTTGGTTTTAAAATATTTTTAGAAAGTATTTCAAGGGCAATTCCTCTTCGAATTGGAACGAGCGACGAGTATTACCTTTCTCGATTAGAAAGGGAATTGAATGAGGCATTCTCTGAATTTACTCCTCATTTGGTTGTTTATGTGGCTGGTACAGATTCGCTTTCTGGTGATCCTTTAGGGCTTTTGAGAATTTCTTCTAAGGTTTTTTTAATATTTAGAAATGGGGAGGGGGAGGTCGGGCGTAACAAAAATGTTCTCTTCCTTTAATGAATCTTAATTTTGTTTTAAATATTTTCTAAATTAGGTACTTCAACTAGGGGAGGGGGCGGTATAAACATGAAATACCCTAATTTTTGCTCGAGGCTCTAATAGTTTATTTGTTATTTAATAAATTTTATAAATGAATTTATAATAATTCTTATTTGACAAATTAGGGAATTATTCGACGAGATGAATTAGTATTTAAAGCAACTAAACAACGTGAAATACCTATTGTTATGGTTAATTAATTAATAATTATTTTGAAAATTTATTTATTTTTAGTTAACTAGTGGAGGTTATTTACAACAAACAGCTAGGGTTATTGCTGATTCAATAATTAATTTAAATTCGCTTGGCCTTATTGAACTTAAATAAATATTTTAAAATCGAAATAAAAATATTTTTATATTTTTTTTATTTTCTTAAAATTTTTATTTAAAAAAATGACAATATTTTTTAAATTATTTTATTTATTTTTATTTAAATATAAGAACAGAAATGTGTATTACTTTTATTATTAATGCTGATAATGATTTAATTTTGGGAAGATTCAAATTAATATTGTTAAATAATAGAGATGAAGGTTTGGAAATTTGTGGAAATTATTGTTTAAAGAATTTATTTTCAGAATTTTCTCGCCCTACTTCTGCACTAGCTTGGTGTGATGGAATTTTGGCGGGTAGGTTGTTTTTACATAAAAAGGTATTTGATATCCCACCCCCATTTGAGTTTCAGATTACTCTGCTTTTTTACTGTTCACTTATTAAATTAGAAGGGTTTAAAAACTTGCAACGTGAAGGATATAAATGTTGACAATAAAAAAGCAAAATAGGCGTAGGGTGGGGTGAGGGATATTAAATATGTAAGTACCAAAAGTAGAGGGGCAATTTTAATTAACAAAAATCATTCTCACAATCAAATATTTAAAAAAAATAAGGGAGAGATGAACGTGAAAAGGAAAGAGGTACTTGGCTTGGAATTGACAGAAATGGGAGAATTGGAAATTTATTGTCTATAACAGAACCAAAAAATGTTTTTAAATCTTTTGCACCAAGCAGAGGTTTAAAATAAAAATAAATTTTGAATAAATATTTTTAGGTAAATTAGTTACGAATTTTTTGAATGGACAAACTTCTGCTGAAAACTTTCTTTTTCAACTTAGAGGAGAAAATTTTAAAGATTTTAATGGATTTCAATTTGTTATATTAGAAAGGTATTTTATTAAATAATTAATTTAATAAATTTTTTAATTGAAAGAATTGAAGATTGTTATGAACTTTATTCTTTTACAAATAGATTTGATAATTCTGAACCCGTGCATTGGCCTAAAGGTTGAAATTTTTTGTATTAAATTTTTTAATTAATTATTTATAGGCCTTCATGTTTTCAGTAATAGTCCAAGAATAACTCCCTTCAAAAAGGCTATTTATGGCGAAAAACTCCTTCAATCATTAATTGACCAATTCTCTACAAAAATTGATTTTACTGAAGAGGATTTAATTAATGAACTTTTTGAAATTGGTTCTAATACAGAAATGTTTGTTTTTAATAGAAATTAATTTTTAAAATATAATAATTATTTTCTTATTTTTTTAGACATTTTCCGGATGAACAAATTCGTCTACAAACTGGTTCTACTGACTCAAAATACAAATTGTTATGTTCAATTTTTGTTAATGGGCATTTACAAGGAAGAAATTATGGAACAAAGTATTTTTAAAATAAATTGGGGTTTACAACGCCCAACGTTGGCATTTGTTCTAATTACACAAGCTGGTGACCCACTATATAGACTCGTTGTGATATGATAGGTTTTGTAATATTTATAAGAGAGAAAGGAAAATTTGGGCGGATAGTACCTAAAGTTTTTATTTAAATTTACTTTTAGATCAACTTCAATAATACTGGTTGATAAAAAAGACAATGTAAGCTTTTATGAAAGGCGTGTGCTTGACATAGCTAAACCAATGGATGATCCTTCTAAATTTGAATATTCTGTCGAAAGATTTTTATTGGAAAAATACTAAAGAAATATATTTTTTATTTAAATAATTTTGGAATAATAATTGTGAAACTTTATAAATTTTTATAAAATTTAATTTTGGCTGCTAACCAAAAATATTGCCTTAAAATTTGTTGATTTAAAGAAATATTTTTTTTAAATATAATCTATGATCAATTAAGATAAATATATTTTATTATAAAGTTTGTAGTATTCATTGGTTTTTGTTGTAATATTATTTTCTCTTTTTTTTTTACCTTCCAACTTTAAATTTTTTACAAAATATTTAATAATTTATACTCTTTACTTAATATTTTTATTTAATTTTTAACTAATTTTTATTTTATACATTTTTGACTACCTTCCTTTTCTCACTTATTTTAATTTTTATAATTATTTAATTAGTTTTATTTGGGCTCTGATCGAAAAATTGTTAAGTTTAAGGGTATTTACGAATACCGTATTTCCTAAAATAAAGCCCCATGGGGCTCTATTTTTCAACTATCCTACAAAGTGGGGCTCTATTTTAGGGTGGGGCTCTAATTTAGCATGGGGCTATATATTTCAACCTATTTCTCAAATTAAAAAATGAAGAATAGATTCTTTGTATTTGCGAAATTTAGGAAAAATTTCCGATTTTTAATAATTTTTGCATACTTAAGTTTTGTCTATTTTTCCAAAAGTTTCGTCTGCGGCGCTGAAAATAAAGAAATCTGACGCCTTCTAAGGTTCTCAAAAATTTCGCAATAAAATACCCTAATTTCCAATAATACTTTATTCCCTCAAATCCCTTTATCTCCCCTAACCCAATGCGTATAGGACAGAGGCAAGCACTGGATATAAGGGAGTTTCGGATCGGGAGACGTCTTCCCTCCAAATCAGACACTACTAGGACTGACTGACATCCTTTTTCGGATGACATCCCTTTTACTCATCCAAATATTACAATATCACTTTTAATCCCTTTCTCATTCAACATCCCCCGAATGGACTCTTAAATTCCTTCACCGGCTTTTCTCAGAATGGCAGTCGTGATAAACTTCGGATTGCTCTGGGAACTTCCTTATTTAGCGCAAAGTTTAGAGCGCAATCATTCATCAATTGATTTCAGGTGATCTCAGCCTTACAATATTAAGGAAGTTACCTTAATCCAAAATACCTCCCCAACCCTCTTAATTTTAATCCCGATATCCCGTTTAATCCCCAAATTCACTAACATCCATTTACACATCCAACCCCTCTCCCCTTTTACTCACTTCTTAACAATTTTGTTTACCAATTTGATATAAAAGTAAATTTAAAAAAGTGGGATGGGGCTCTATTTTAGAGTGGGGCTCTAATTTAGCATGGGGCTCTAAATTTCAACTATCCTCCAAAGTGGGGCTCTATTTTAGGGTGGGGCACTAATTTAGCATGGGGCTTTATTTTAGGAAATACGGTATATAAGTACATTT
Source organism: Meloidogyne enterolobii (assembly GCA_963681835.1). Taxonomy (NCBI): domain Eukaryota; kingdom Metazoa; phylum Nematoda; class Chromadorea; order Rhabditida; family Meloidogynidae; genus Meloidogyne; species Meloidogyne enterolobii. The sequence continues at coordinate 882,758 of CAVMJV010000023.1, forward strand.
TTAATTTTGGAAGTACGAAGGTTGATTTGTAAATAATGTGATATTTTTAATTTATTTTTTTTTCAAAATTTATTATCAAATTTAAAAAAAAATATTTTTTTCAAAGAGTAAATAAATGTTAAGATGCACCCAATGTTTGTTTAATAATTTTTACAGCCCGTTCGTTGATGATTGTGGTCATAATAAACTGATAAAGAATTTGTTTAATGACGAATTTTAGTATATTTAATTAAATAAATTTATTTTTGACAAGAAATGTATTTAAATTCTTCTCCTCTTATACTTATTATTTAATCCCCCTTTTTTAGGCTTTTAATTTTTAATTAAATAAAATATTTTTAATTTTTCCAAAAAAATTTCCCCTTTCCTTATTTTTTATGTCAAATAAATAAAAAATAAATTATTAAAATACTTGTTAATATTAAATAAAAATTCATAAACATTTTGTTGATAATAATCATTTTTTTGATAACTCCCCTCAAAAAAGTTTGGGGAACCCCTCTTAAATAAATAAATAAAGTCTATATAATCCTTCCAAAATATTTCATCATTTATTTATTTAATAAAAAAAATAAAATAATTTTTTCCTTATCAATTTTAGTTTTAAAATTTAATTAAATAAATTAATTTAAATGCCCTATTTTTTAATTTTAATATTATTTTTGTTTTGTTTATTTATTCAAAATAATGGACTAAATTTGAATAATTCTGAATTAATTGTAAGAAAATAAATTAAAATTACTTTATTTACTGGAGGGGTAACTAATAGGGGCGGGGTAATTATTTGAGGGAGAGAGGGGTAATTAATTAAAGTATATACGCTAATTGTTTGGGGATTTAATTATTTTCTTTAAAAAAATAATTTTAATTTTTTTATAAAGACTTCAAATATTTTAAAAAGAAAACAACAAAATTTATTAAAAGAAGAATTTAAAAGAAAAATGAAAAATAATAATAAAGAAATTGGAAATGTTGTTAGAAAAGAAGGTATTTAATTAAATTAATTTTTTTCTGTCTTCTGATAATAAATAAATAAATAAATTATTTATAGAAATTTAAAAGAAAATTTAAAAAAAATAAAAATTCTTATCTTTTTCAATTTTTTAGAGGAGGGAATATCTAAATTAATTTGTCAATTTTTTGTTTTTGGAATTCTTTTTGGTGTTGTTTGTTCAATATCTGCATGTTCCTGCATTTTTCGTTCAAGACATTTTAATAATTCACAAAGGATATTTAATGGAATAAATACTTTAGAAGAGGCTAATTTGAATAGTAAAAAATAATATATTTATTGTGGAGAGAGGGGGGTAGGGGGGATTCCCTTTTTTGTGTAGGGGGGGGGGGGGATTCCCTTCTCTCCCCTTCTCTCTTTTATTGAAAGGGGTTCCCCTAAATATTTGCATAAAATTATTTTTTATTTTTAAGGATTAAAACAAATAAAAGAGCCATTTTCCCTAGATCAACCTTATTATTTAAAGGTTTAATTAATTAATTTAATTTAAAATTAAAATATTTTTAGATTGACGAAAAAGGTTTATTTTATGCCTGTCCATTAAATAATAAAGAAGAAATACCTAAATTACCTAATTATTTGGAAGCTTGTAAAATGCCTACAACTACAAATTGGGCGTTAAATGATATTAAAGCTAGTCCTGTTTAAATGTTTTTAAAAAATATTTGTTTGTTTGTGTTTTTTTGAGGGGAGGAGATGAGGGGGGGGGGTTGAAAATATTTTTATAAAACAAAAACAAATATTTTTTAAATATATTTTTTTCATTTTTGTGTCCTTCTCATTTCTTTCTTTCTCTTATTAGGAATTGGATTTTTGGATCCCCAATATACAAATTTATGAAAATCATTTCCAAGATTAATTTCTAAAAAATATTAGAGTTCTTCAAATATTTAAATTCCATTAAATTCATTTTATTTTTAAATTTTCTTTTCTTTTTTTGCTCAAAATAATAATTATATACTATTTATATTGTTGCCTCATTTATTATTTAAATAAATATTTATTTTAATTTATTTCAGGTAAAATTATAAACTAGGAATTGTTTTTTGCTTTTTAGCAAAATAATTTTTTAAAACTAATTAATTTGATTAATTTTTTAATTTTTTTTCTAATTTTTTGTCTTTTTATAATACATAAAGTAAATATTCCAGTAAATAAATACACATTTTGAAGAGATTAATTAAATATATAGAGAAGTATTCTTATATTTTTGAAAAAATGTCAGCTAGGAAGTTCGGAAAAAAATATTACCAAATTTACACATCTACAAAAATCTCTAAAAAAAATTTTTTTTAATAATTTAGTATATAAAATTCTCCCCCTTGTTTAAAAACAAAAAAAAAATTTTTTTTAATTTTATTTTCGCCTTTACACTTATTTAAAAAAAAGTTTAATCCATTTTTATTTAGCAAAACAAAAATATATTTTAGTAGTTTCCGTCCTTCTAACATTCTTTTCTCTTTTAATTTTTCTCTCTTCAAATACTAAATAAAAAAATATATGTTTGTAGGACTAACTAACTGGCTATTTCCAATTTTATATTGCCATTAAACGACGAGTTCTCTCTCTCTAATTTTATTTATTTGTTTTTCTCTTTTGTTTGTTATTGAAGAGGATATATTTATTTATTTTTATTTTTTTAATGTCTGTCTCGAGATTAATTTTTTTGTCAAAAATACTTTTAAAAATAAAAAAATATTTTCTTCAAAATATTAATAAAAGAATTTTTTTAAATTAATTTTATAATGCTGTTGGTATTAAATTAATTTTTTTAAATAATTTAGTTAAATAAAAATGCTTCTATTAGCAATTCTACTTTTAATTTGCACAATTATTTTGATTATATTTTTTATCAGTCATTGTGCACTCCTTCCAAAAAGGACAAATCCCCATCCAGAATTAATTCCCTACAGCGTTGTTAAAAGTCCCAGAAAATATTCAGCATTTACTGACCACGAATACAGTACTAGTCCATCACCTTCTTCTGCTGTTAGGTAAATAAAGATCAACTCAATCGATCCACAAGTCCGGTCTCTAGTAGGGTTTCGGTTCCTGGAAATTCTTCAAATATCCGAAACCGAACCGAAAAATCATCGGTTCGGTCCAGAAACGACAACCCTAGTCCCTAGTATTAACTCTCCGGCAGACCAGGTTGATTAGAAATTGCTGGATTTTCTGATCCGGTTTGGTTTCATGTAGGTTCCGATTCTCCAGTATTACAAGCCGAAGATGGAAGATTCTTCAGTACTATCGCATTAGCTGACACCGTTATGTTTTCCTTCTCCCCTCATTTTTCTTTTTCAAAAAAGTACATATTGGCCAAAATCAGTTCATGTCGAGAAGGGGGGGGGGGGGGTGATTGTAACTTTTGGGAAGTTACAATCACCCAGAGATGGTGATACCGGACCTTAATTATAAAATGCAGAGCTTGGTATCTGTCGCCATAGGTCGCAAAATCTTTAATAGTATGTTGTTCCTTCCAATATGTACCTTTTTGGAGAAAGGAGAAAACTAAAACGGTGGCAACTGATGCGATAATACCGATTCTTCTTGTCTAATTTTTTTCCTTTCATAACAAAAGAGAACTTTTTTTTATTTTCACAGATCAATGCAATCACTTGAATATTTACATAAAAAATTAGAAGAAAGATGTAGACCAAGAAGCCATTCTATGGAGGATTCAAGACCTAAAAGTGATTATCTTCATCCAAAATATTCACTCCCGCCAGCAAAATGTGGTCCAGATTGGGAAATTGTATTTAATTGTATATTTATTTTTAATTAATTTTGTTTTTAAAGTTTTTGAATGAAAATGGAATTTTGCGGGCACCTTTAAAATTTCATAACAAACAAGAATTGGACAGAAATTTTTCGTGAAATTATAATTAGTATATTTATTATAATAGAGCTCATTTAATTTATTTTTAAAAATTAATTTAAATAAAATTCTTTTATATATTTTTGAATATTTTATTGGCAATCTTAAATATTAGATTATCAATTAAAACAAAATAATTATTTTGTTTGTGACAAAAATTTAATTTTTATAACAAATATATTAGTCAATAATTTTATATATATTTTTAATGGCTAAAGAAAAAACGGAAACAGGCCAGTCCGCCACGAGCCCACTCCGACACAGGGCTAAAATTTGAGTAAAAGAAACGAATCAAAAAGTCCTCGTATATAGAAGCTGAAAAGAACTAAGGCGTCAATGATTCGAAAATTTTAACGAGCGTCACAGCTCTGCGGTAGAGAGTGGGCTCGCGATATCCAATAAAACCTAACAAAAACTCGTGGAAGGAAAGGGGTAAATACCCGAATTTTTAATTATATATTTCAAATAGCTTATCAATTTATATTTAATTAATTCTCTCTTGTTTTTTAATTAATTAAAAAGTCACACGCATGTACTGGCAAAATTATCAGATGAGAGCCGTTGACAATCATTTGAACAATCTATGGCCATTAAATGGTTTTGTTGTTGATGATGATTTGTGTTAATTGTCGATGAATGTTTGTCTTCCTAAAAATAAATTTAAACATAAAAGAATTTATTTAAATTTACTTGTTGATTATGTTGAGAATTAGGCCTTATCCAAATACAAATATAATCCTCTTGACAGGTAGTAACAATACAATCCTCTCTAAAATGTAAAGAACCCAATCGACCATTTGAAACCTTAACAAAATTTTCTTTTTAATATTAAAAACTATTTTCTAAACTTTTTTGCAAAGAATTGGCTCTATAATTGGTATTTCTTCAATTCTTGGACATTGTGGTGTTCCAAAAAGTTTAGCAGCAAATGAGGGACAATCATTACGTTTAAGTGTTCCGTCGACAGAATGAGCTCCACTTGATGAAATTCCATTATGGCGATTATTTCTTTTTAAATAAATTTTTTAATAAAAATTTAAAAATTAATACTTTTCACTATTTCCAGTTAAACGTGAGCCAATACTTAAACCTCGCTTGTGTAATCGTCTAAATCGACCACCACCTCCATTTTTTAATTTATCAGATTTCAAACCGTTCTTTTGATTCTTAAAATTCAAAAAAAATTTTTTTAAATTAAAAATTACCTCTTTAGGAAGTGCAATAGAATTATCAAAACCAATGGGAATGAGAGTTGTATTATTGACTTGATTTATTTCTATTGGAGAAATTCCTGGAGATAACGCTCCAACAGGTGAAGAAAGTTCCGTTTGGATATCTTGTAAATTTCGAGAATTCCTGCTATAACAGCTACTTGAAAGAAGAATATCATCAGAAATATCCCAAAGGCATAGCTAAAAAACAACAAAAAATGCTTTCAATTAAATATAAAAATACCTGACAATCGTGACCAACAGAACCTATCCGATAAATAATTCGTAATTGTGAATTAATTTCTCCTTCCTGATTATCATCAAAAACTGAATGGTTCGGAATGGAAGATGAACAACTAGCTGCAATTCCGTCACATAAATCAGAATTAAAATTTGTTCCATATCCATTTTGGCCAATATGTTGAATACCAAATGAATTTTGTGAGTAATTTAGACCACATAAAATATAAGATTTGTTAATTTAAAAGATAATTTTTGATTAAATCACCGGTATGAACCATTAAAGAAGTATTTGCAGTAGAAGACAACAAAATTTCATCAATCGTTGACTCATTGTAACCAGTGTTATTTTGTGGAAGAGAATTGGTAGAGGCATAATAATCAAATTCGATGTCAGAGATCCAAGATTTATGACCTTGTCCTCGGCAAACAACCCGATCTTTAAATGTTTGATATATTCGAATTATATTATTTATTGAAATTATTATTAAAATAAAGCTCAAGAGTCAATACTCAGTAGCAACTTATTCAAATTTATATTATTAATGTATAAAAATACAAACTTTCAGTAACAGAATAAAGCGAAACAAGGTCATCTTCTCCACCCGTAGCGATATACCGCAAGTCTGGACTCCATGCCAGACATAAAAGACCCCCAAAATAGGAACGCATACATCCAATAAGCTCCATTGTTCGCCAATTAAAAATGCGCAAAAACCCGTCCTTAGGAAAAATATTTAAAAATAAAACAAAAAATCATTAAATTACTTGGCTAACAGTTGCAATAAAATTAGAAGTGGAACCAGAAAATGCAAAGGAATTAATTGCCCCAGTGCCAATTTGCCATCTGTGAACAGGATTTCGGCTAACTTTTGACTTGCAAGTAAAGACAGTAAAACAATCACCCTAATGAAAAAAATATGGTTTTAAAAAATGTAAAAATAAATAAGTTACTTGTTTGAGAACTTGGTAGGTTGGAGCTATTGTGGAAGAGTCAAGCTCATCATTGTATAACTGAAAAAAGAAGAAAAGATTATATGTATATTTAAAAGAAAACAAGACAAACGTAAAGATTGCCGCTTGCATGTGAGGCTACAAAAAATGAACATCCATCAGGAACCCAACGTAAACAAGTAACCGCTGTTCGATCTATTTGTCTCTCTTCATTAAAAAGTTTTGAATTGGGCATTTCCTTCTGCTGTGGGTCAATCAATTGAATTTGGCCAGCAGAAAATCCAATTAGCAACAAACAGGAAGATTGGGAAGAATTTTCTTTATTAAAAGTGTGACATGTAGGAAATGTGCCTTTGTAAACACGTTTGTCGACTATTTTTGCAGTGTCGGTCATGCCATTTGCCCCACTAAAAAATAAAAATTTTGGGTACATATTCGTTATATTCTACAAATTGAGTGCCAGCCGAAATGTGATAGGCTATAACTTTTTGATACCTAATCCAGATCAAATAAATTTTATATCATTTGAAAGCCCTCGATAAGCAGTATTTTTTTCTAATTGGATAGATTAGGTTTGATCACTCGTTAAAAAATTATAACGCGATAAATGTTATTAATGTATAATTACAAAAAGTCTAATTAAGGTAAGTTACCAAAAATTCCCTTATCAAAAATCTTTTACACTATTTATACAAAAATAAATTTTACCTATAATCAAAAACGTAAATCTCTCTTCCAATATTTAGACAAATTCGCTCTATATAATTTGATGTCTCAATAGTAGAGGAATGATGATGGTCAAATGAATTTGTATTTGACGTATATTTATTTGAAGTTGAAGGTAAAGCTTCTTCCACATAATTTAACTTGGGAATTTTTAAAAACGAAATACGTATTGACGAATTACAGACAGGACCAGCAACCTAAATAATTAGGAACTTATATGGTTTGGGTACTCTTTTTTTAGCCACGCCCTTTTTTCCTTTTCCTTCATCAATCAACCTTAATATGGACAGAATGGTCAGCCTTTCTTTCTTCCTCGATTTTACTTAACTTTTCCTGTGGCATTTTCAGTGAGAGACATTAACAAGGAAAAGATTAATTTTCCTTTCCAATTTCACCAAAATAGAATTAACATTTGAAACAATATTCTTATTTTTATCTATTTCAATTATTTAAATGGCAATAGGTATCCCGGTTCTACGTTTTGGAACTAATGGTCCGGTATTTTATTGTGTTTTCCAGTTTTTGCGTGTTTAAAATCATATTTTTTTACAAAATGCCGACCGTTTTACCCCTTTTAGAAATTTTTGGACCCCTGTAATTCAGCTCAGAGATCTCACGGACCGAGTTTAGTGCCATTCGTCTCAGCCCAGCTCGATGATGTCATCCGAGTCAGCTCTATTTCTCTCTTTATTTTAAACAAAAAATTGACCTCAACTCAATTGATTGATGGTTGAGAGGGAAAAAGAGTGAAAGAATAATGATGGAAAAGGAAAAAAGGGCGTGGCTAAAAAAAGAGTACCCAAACCATATAAGTTCCAATAATTATTTAAAGTTTTTAAAAATTTAAAAAATAAACCTGGGTGGGCATTCTGTTGGAACGGAAATATTCATTTGCAGTAGTTGATTGACGATAAGCACCTTCAGGCAGATTTAAATTTGTACGAATTGGTAATTGCTCTATAGCATTAAGTGGCTCGGGAACGACAGTGTTGTAACCGTAGATTGGAGCATGCATCATCAAATAACACATTCACATGAGAATATATAATAAAATTAGGTATATTTTATGCAGGAATAAATTTACAAAACAATAATTGGCCTAAAATAATGAATTAAGTATCAAAATAATTAAGCATCTTAAACAAGTTAAAACTGAAATTTTCAACTTATTACAAATTAGGAGAAAATTGCAGCCAAAAATGCTAACGTTCAACAAAAATGTTTGCTCCTAAACAATTGGTCGATGCATTAACTGATCGCCACGGCCAAAAAAGGTTAACTGGTATTTGGGAAAGTTCAATTGGGTGCCGCTGCTTGAGTGCACCAAGCATTTGTGTGCGTGTCTAGTGACAAACAGTAGTTATTACAACAAATATAATAATAAAATTATATTTTATTATTATAATTTTAAAGAAAATTATAATAATTTACAAACAGTAGTGATTTGGGCACTTTTCATGTTCTTTGATAATACTTTATGCTTATCTCATCTTATCATTAAAATCTTATTTTTTACAGAATGGCGGAAAAAAATAATTCATCATCAGAAGTTAAGAATTCGGAATTTACTCCATCAAGCAATGAATCTAATTATGATACTCTCTTTGCTTCAAGGTAATTTTATATGTGGTTAGTGAAAATTAAATTTATTCTTTTAAAGGTACACAAATAATGATGATGAATACAAAAGAGCGTCCATAACCATTTCGCATGAACCAATTTGTCTTTCATCTTTGGGGTTGCAACAATCAAATGAATCAGGACGTTTATATTCAAGAATAAATCAAGAGAGAAATTATGGGGATCGGAATTGGCGTCATACTCCATATTGGAGAAGAGGGAGAGGAAATATGGAAGAAAATTGGAATAATAGAAGAGATTACAGGAGACAATGAGGACACAGAAATTTACATTATTTTATTTTACTATGTAAATTTTAATAAAAAAATTTTGTTTTAATTTTTTTGGGTTTTAACCTTATTTTATTTTTCGTTTTTTTTCTTAATTTACTTATAGATATTAGAATATAATGACTGAAATAAACAAAATAAATAGTGATGAATTTGAACTTTATGACAGACAAATTCGTTTATGGGGATTGGATGCCCAAAATAGGTATTTTTATTTTAAAATTAGAAGTCTTTTTAATTTTTAGACTTCGTCAATCTTCAGTTATAATTGTTGGAATGACTGGGTTGGGTGCTGAACTCGCAAAGAATTTGATGCTTTCTGGATTGAGATCGCTTACTTTAATGGATGACAAGAATGTTAATTTTGTTTATTTTTTAAAATTTAATTTTTTTTATTTTTTTAGATTTCTGATGCCGATAAACATTCACAATTTTTAATTTCTCCAGATGACCGCGGAAATGTATTTTTTAATAGAAGAGAATTTCTAAAGGAATTTTTTTATATTTTTAGCGTGCCCAAGCATCTATTGAACGTTTAAAACAATTAAATCCGATGGTTCAAGTTAATGTTGAAAATGGCTCTATTTCAAGCAAATCAGAGGATTTTTTCAAAAATTTTGATTTGGTTATTCTTGTTGATCAAAACTTTGATATTACCAATAAAATTGACAAAATTTGCCGTAAATATAAAATTCGGTTCCAAGCTGGCGGTGTTTTTGGTTGGATTGGTTATGGATTTTTTGATTTTAATGATCATGTTTTTCTTGTGTAAATTACTTTTCTTTTAATTTTAAATTCTTTTAATTTTTCAGTCCAAAACCAAAGGAAGCACAAATTATTCAAAGTATTTTGGATGATGTTGATGAGAGAATTGAAGACATTTCTGAATCAAAAAAGCTTAGAACTGAAGATGGAAATATTCAAACATTTACTTTAGAGGATGAAGATGCAAAAATTAAAAAGGTTAGAAATTTGGACTTGAACGAGATTTTTTGTGTCGATTGCTTTAAATTATATGTATATCAACTGATAGCTTTAACATAAATGAAGAATTCCCGTTAGAAACCACCTAATCTATCTCCCCATAAAGTCGGAATTGTTAGAATTATAAAATAATTTTCGCGCATTATTTTAAAAAGTTATATCAACAAACTCCATCATAAATTAATATTAAAAAGTTATTATACTTGTTTAATTTTTAGAATGTTTTATTTCCAAGTTTTGAGCAAACTTTTGATATTAAACTTGGGATGAAAAAATTGCTTCGTCGGCGTTTTAGTTTGCCAAGCACTTATTACATTATTAGAGGTTTTTTTAATTTAATTTAAAAATTAAATTTTTAATTAGCTTTTATGCAAATTATGAAAGAAAAAAATGGAAATGATTATACAAAAGATGAAGTTATTAAAAAATGGAAAAAAGAATTGGAAGAAGCTTGTTTAGAAGAATCTAAACAAAAGTTTACAGTTGACGATTTTGCTTTGTTTGTTTTTTTTTTGTTGTTTGTTTTTTTTTGTTAATAAATTAATTTATATTTTTTTAATTTTAAGGTTTACAAAGCCGGCTTTAAATTCTGTTTGTGCAATTGTTGGAAGTGTTTTGGCTCAAGAGGCGATTAAAGTATAATTAATTTTTTTATATAAAAAAGTATTTTTAACTTTAGGCTTTATCTCAAAATGATGTTCCGTTAAAAAATATTTTTCTTTATTCACCCGTGGATTCATCTGGAACTGTATGTGAGATCTCAGCTTAATTCAATGACGATGTTTTTGTTAAAAATGATTTATGATCAATTTATTTTTTAATTTATTTTGGTTATGTTTTTGTTAAATAATCAGAATACTTTTTAAAGGACATTATTGCAACGATAAATTTTGAAGAAATTTAGTTCCAATGTTGAAATCTTTCCGACGATTTAATGTTTAATATGATCCGAATCATAATATTCAAACTTTATTTTTTTGTCTAAAAAATAAAAATAGTATACTGCAATAATTACCCAGTATTAGGGTTGACAGATCTGGACTCGAAAAATACCGGAAATTTCATTCGGATATCCGAAGATTTCCCAGGATCCACCAACCTTACCCACCATCTTTATTTTCAATAGACTCCCTAGCTAAAATTAAAGCATTATTTGACAAATACAAAATTGTCTATTATGTATATTTATCACATTAAATATTTTAAAAACAATTAATGGGACAAAATCTTAAGGCTCTTAATTATGTTGAGATTTAAATAATTAAAACCGTGGAATTTAAGGAGGTAATAAAAATATAAAAAGTCAAGATTTAACACGGATATTTAGATACCAAAAAAAATTAGAAAGGCATAAAATGGAAGAAGGCACATGTAAAATGTAAAAAAATTAGAGGTAGTAATTATAATAAATTTCCAATTAAATTGGAATCCAATCACGTAATATCAACCCCTGGTGATCGCAAATTTTTGTTGGAATTGGGCAATTTAACAATGCAAGAGGTTCATAATCAATTTGGTAGAAGAAAAATAGTGCAAAAAGAATTGAAAACATAAAAGCAAGAATAAGAAAAGAGGCAGCAACTAACGGCCTTCTTTTTCTAACTCTTCCATTACCAATTGTAATATATGGAAGCAAAACTTAAAAAAAATTTAAAAAATCAAAATTTCATAGTAAAAAACAAACTTATTGCCGTAAGAGATCCAAAAAGGAATCCAGATACTTGTGCCCAATTATCTAAATTTTGGAGAAAATGGAAAAAAGTACAAAAAGAGAAAATACCTATCCAAGGCAGAAATCCAAGAATAAAAAGTCCAAAAGCTATTGCTAAATGCAAGAAAAGCACACGAAAAGGTTGATTTAGCCAACTCCAACTATAGAGAATGTGAACTATTAAAGCACCTAAAACTCCTCCTTCAGAGCCTGCCGGTCCAACTTCTGGCTAATATTTAAATTTAAATAAAACTAAAAACATTTTACTAACCATGTAAGGTACAAATACTGCACTCGCCAAATATCCTCCAATTCCGGAAATAAAATAAATTGCTGAAAGACGATGCCACCCAATCTACATTATAGTTTTTTAATTCTGAGAATACTCAAAATCACTAACCATTATTTCAAATCTTCGCATTACAGTTAAATAAAGAGCCAATGATATTGCACAGCGAATTATTCTTAAATTAGGATAGTTTTAGTATTCAAGTTTTTGATTTTGAGTTTTTCAGTTTTCAAAGGAAATTTCATCAAAAAAAGTTTAGTTTTACACAAGAAGCGTATAGCGCCACAAGACCGAAAAAAAAGAAAAGTATTGGTCAAAACTCAAGAGCAAGGCTCTCGGTTTCGGTCAACCGGGTTTGAGCAAACACACTTTACTATATATATAAAGGAATTTATTAAAATAAGTAAATCTTTACCCTGCATGAATGAAGAGTGGTGTAATTAAACGATAAATATGATCTGGTGAATCTTTGCGTAAAAATGATGTCAAGCCACAAACTTCACGAAGACAAGAAACCTAAAAATATTTTTAGAAAAAGTACTGGAAAATTCTGATTGCCTGAGAGCAAAGTACCGCATTTGGATGGTAATAACCTCCAACAAAATCGCAATATTCTCTAGAAGTTATTCTACACTGTCCATGCATTTGGATGCAACAAGGACGTCCAGTCACTTCACACTGCATGTGTTTGATTGTTGCTGGGATTGAAGAAGCTTTTTGTTCACAAATCTTAAAAAAATTTTAAATTTTTTATATGTAAAAAAACTAACAGGCCAGTCAATCAAGTCGATTCCCCAAAGAAATGGATGAACAGAACGGGGTTTTACACAATAACGGGGATCTTGCCCACAAGCAACACGAAAATTAAAACGTTCAGGAAATGTTCCATTTGTCCATTTTATATGTTGAGCAAATTGTTTCTTTAAAATAAAATTATTTTAAAAATTATTTAAAAAAGAAACCGGGCATTCAGATGTTTGATAACAACCCCAAGGTCCAACACAACATCCAGTTGTTTCTGATTCTATTCGTCTTTCACGCAATATTTGTTCATATATTTTCTGATCTCTTCTCATACAAGGTGTGTATTTAGCACCAACATGAACTAAATCTGACTTTAAAAAAATATCTTAATTAAAAAATATATTTTAAAAAATACATATTTTGGTCCTATCCAAATATTATTTTGCTCCCAAACAACAATATGTGCAGCAGAAAGAGATGAAGTCATTACATTTCCACTACGTTCAATAACACCAAAAGGATTATAAAAAATATTTAAAAAATCAGTTCCAATTCCAAAATTTAAAACCATAAAGAGCAAAACAAAAACATGAACTGTGCTAATCCAATATGTAAAACAAGGTCTTAAAAATTTTTGATAAAAAAGTTAAGATAGTATTAAATATTTCTCTCTTGGTTCTATAATTGCTCGAAAAGTTTCGCTATTGCCCTAACATGCGATATGTTAGTGCAATAAATACGAAGTTAACCTCAAATTATGGAAAGAAAAAAGACCGACCAGTAAGGAAAAAAGTGCGTAAATTGTACAATCCAAACTTTTATCAATATTATTTTTATAATTCCATAATAAAGTATTACCTATAATCACAGGAATAATCTTTTAATTTTACAATTAAAAGAGGATCAGAAATATATTGTCCATAAATTGGTAATCTTTTCCTTCGGCTATTTTCAATTGAGTCATTTGTAATTCTCTTTGTAAAGTTAAACTTAAATAATATCAAATTAAAAGAAAATAAAATAAAGTTATACCTTTCTAAATGCCCGAAACCTTAAAACACTGTCCTCTCCGCTTCCAAACAAACTTGTAAATTTATGAAGTTTGGATACATTGTTTAACTAATATTTTATTTACAAAAATATTTTCTCGTAAATTTTTACCTCCATGTCGTGAGTATTTCCATTCCGATTAGAAATTTGACAAAAATCGGGTGAAAGTGAATTTGTAATAATCTCCTGACGATCGTTATTATCAATGCTCGAAGTAGTTTTATTTGGTACATCAATAAATATAATTCCATTAAGGTCTTCATCGTCCAAATCCATCTGTAAGAAATATATGTTATTATTTGTTACCATCAAACTAATATTTTAAAAAAGTGAGAAAAACTAAAAATATTTCAACAGGGAATTAAAAAAAAGTGCCGTAATATTTCCCATGTCCTAATAGAAGCCCACACAATGAGGGGTATTGAAAAAAATGAGGGGTATTGAAAAATAAACATTACGGTATTTCCTATAGAGCTTCAAAGCTTCAACTTATATTAACCGAAAAACAAAATTTTTAAACCTGTTTCTGTGACTTGTTTGAGATTAAATTTAAAGATTTTGTATGCTCAAGGTCGTGATGATTATTTTCAACATCATTTAATAAACAAGTGTTTGTTGCTGTATTATTCATACCCAAACTTAAATCACATCGAAGACTTTTTTGATTAGAAGGGAAACTGTTAAAAACATCTGGCAATCTATCTTTGTCTCGTATAGATACGCAAGTAGATATCCTTGTAACAGTAGCCCTCTTTGAAGAATTACCTTCTTGAATTTGGCGAAATAAATCACTAAAAAATAATTGAAATTTAAAAATCCTTACAATATTACCCTGTAACAACAGAATTTAATCCTCTGCAAGCCATTCCTAGAACACTTTCTCTTTTTTCAAGGAAGCATTCCCTATTGATATGTGTTCGATCGAGTGATCGGGTTCTCGAAAGAGCTGTAGCTGTTGATTTAATTGACCGCGTCGAGTGTGCATGAGGTCGTTTTGTCGAATCATCCTCTTCGTTTGTATGTGAAACTTCTAAAAAAATGAGAATTAATTTAAGGATTTGTTTAACCTCCATTTCTCGATATTGAACATAATTTTTCCGCAAGAATGTCAGGTTTAATTCCATATTGTACACAATGCCGCAGCCTTCGCTGTGACCATTTATCGTTTTCATCCATTAATTAATGTACATTAATCACAAATTATTCAAAATAATAATTAAATATTCTAAATTAACAAAATTCTGACGAAAATCAACAATAAATTAAACAAAATATTGCAACCGCCTTCTCGGTTTCAATCATTTCTATGAAAAAAAGCCCAAAAACTTTCAACAAACTACTCGCCCATTTCAGTCACATCTAGTGCGCAGCAAAATTTTTTTAGGATTTTCCGAAAAAAAAATTTCTGCGCTGTAATTCAGGAGCTCGAGAAATTATCTAAAGAAATCATTCAGAATGCCATTTCATAAGGCTAAGAAGCCAGAATTCTCCTTTTTAGTTCCGCAGCCGAATTTAAGAATTTTGAAAGTAAAAAATGAGGGCCACCCAAAGATATCGACAGTCCAGAAATCTGTCCGGGAATAGTCGAAACTCCGGAGAGTCCCGACTATTCACGGGTCTCCTGAGCTATCGGGGATATTGGTGTATTTGGAGGGATATAAGTGGATTTGGAGGCCAAAGTCCCAGATTCCTTCCATTTACAGCGCCGATGGCAATTTATGAGAATAATTAATAATCCCGTAAATTTGAAAAAAAATTCCCCGGATCCCGGAACGGGTTTACGTTTCAAAATTTCGACCGGGACGGGATCCCGCGGGATTAATCCCGTAAATCCCGTTTTCCGCGAAAAACCCGTGATTCCGGGACGGGATCCCGTAAAATCCCGTGCGGGGTCCCGACCCGTGCCGATCTCTAATTTCAATAAAGCGAAATTGGCATTTTGTATGGGCACAGTGCCAAAAAGGAGATATTAACGAAAATTTGACACTTTTTAAAAAGTTTTGTGCAACGGGTTTTTTTATGTTGGTGTGGGGTCATTCTTTTCGTTTTTCTTCTTTAACTGTTTTAATTATATAATCTTTATTTTAGTTCTGTTACTTGCTTTGTTTCTTTTAGACAAAACTATTATTTGACTTTTAAACTGATACCAAAAATACATGGGCGCTTTTCTTGATAAGCCTAAAACTGAGAAAACAAATGATATTGGAGTTGGGAGGGTATGTGTAAATCCTCTCGAGATATTACTAATATTTCATTTTTTAAGGATTATCGTTATGTAGTGGCCTCAATGCAAGGTTGGAGAATTGATATGGAGGATGCCCATCATGTTAAAATTTCAATAGGGAAGGACCCTCCTTTTGAGGTTTTTTTTCATTTTTTAAAATTTTCTATTTAAATTTATAGAATTGGTCTTTCTTTGCTGTATTTGATGGTCATGCTGGGAGTAATGTTGCCTTCCATTCAGCAGAAAATTTATTGCAAACTTTATTGGAAACACAGGCATTTCGTGATGTATATCTTTTTATAATTGTCTGATTTTTTATTCTTTATTATCTTCTAGGTCAAGGCAGAGTTAAACTCAAATGACCAAAAAATTACTGAAAAGTCAAAGACATTAATTAAGGAAGGAATGAGGTCAGGTTTTCTGCAATTAGATGCTTCTATGGAAAACTTACCTGGTGGGACAGAGAAAGAACGAAGTGGAACCACAGCAATTTGTGCCATTCTCACACCAGATTATATTTTCTTTGCAAATTTGGGTATTTGATTCTCTAAAATTTTCAATTTACACTTTGTTTTTTAGGCGATTCAAGGGGGATTCTTAGCCGGAAAAGTGACAATATTTTTAGCACTGAAGATCATAAGCCTTACGTTGAAAAAGAACGCGACAGAATTGTCAAGGCTGGTGGTTCTGTGATGATTCAGAGAGTTAATGGAAGCCTTGCCGTTTCAAGAGCACTTGGAGATTATGAATATAAGTCTGTTCCTGGATTATGTCCTACTGATCAATTAGTTAGCCCAGAACCTGATATTTATATCATTGAAAGGAACAAAGAGGATGATGAATTTCTTGTTCTTGCCTGTGATGGAATTTATGATGTGCTCGAAAACGAGGAACTTTGTCGTTTAGTTCGTTCTCGATTAACTGTCACAGAAGATTTAAAGGTTAAAATTTATTTTTATTTTATTAATCCTATTCTTCAGCGTGCTTCAAATCAAGTTCTTGATGTTTGTTTGTCGAAGGGATCACGTGACAACATGACAATGATTATGGTGAACTTAAAATATTAAAAATATTATTAATTTATTTTCAAGGTTGTTTTTGATGCGGCACCTAAAGTTAACGAGGAAGCGGTTAAGTTGGAGAATATATGGTTGGAGAGTGTCGACAAAAGACTTAAAGGTTTTTTGTAATTTATGTTTATAATTATTTTTAGAGCTGATTGAATCCAAACATGACGGTGCTGATGATGCAGGTTTTTATTTTATTTTTTATTAAGTACATATTTTAAACACTCAGATTCGATAACGCTCATTCTGAAACAAGAAGGTTTTGATGATGATTCTCCTTCGACGTGTGACATACATTTGGCCCGTTCTTTGATAGATCGTATTTTGGAAGAAAAGAATAAGATTGAAGAATCTCAGCAAAGGCAACAATCTCCGCAACAGCAAGAAGCGAATAATTTAAGTAACAATTTGGTAGAAAATACTGATGATACTATTAAAACAGCGACAGAAGTTGAGGCAGGAGAAGAAATTGATTATGGTTAATAAATCGTAAAATTAATTGTTTAATGGGAAGAAATAAAAGTATATACCTTATTATTTTATCCAGTTCCTCCATTTATTTTCTACTTCCAAATAAATTAAATACTTGAATTATAAATATTTTTGCACAAATACTCTTTTATATTAATGTATTATTTTTTGTATTTGTTTTTTTTTAATTTTTGTTTTTTGACGTTGATCTACAACAATTAATATTTATTAAAATTGATTTAATTATATACTTTAACAAGGGGAGAAAAAGAAGTTATGACTCGCTTCTCAATGGATTTACTGCTTTTAAGGAGAACTTTTGTACTTGTGAGAATTCTTTTTCCAACTTGGAAGTCTTTTGGTGTTCTTCTTGCCGTTTCTCTTCTTTTTCTATCCATTGCAGGCATATTTATACATTAATTCATTCAGAAGGATAATTTTTTTTCAGATCAAATTGCCGCCTATTTTTTGGGTGTGTTGCCTCGAGAGGTTTTTAATTAAATTTTCTGTCTTATGTATCTCTTAATTTTAAGTTTCATGTTCTTTTGGGGAAGCGAGAAGAATCGGCTTTTGAGCGTCTTATCCTTATGTCATTTGTTTTGGTTTTTCTTAAAGCAGCGGTATTTTTAAATTAAAAATGGTTTTGATTTTATGTTTTAGACATTTGCTCTGATAAAATTACTTTCTTCTTTGCTCTACTTACGATGTCGGCGTTTACTTGGATTTGTTATGCATCGACTTTATTTTAAACGTCACGCTTTTTATTTACTGACAAATTCCTTGGACAATCCGTAAATTAAACATTTTTCTAAATTATTTAAATTAATTTTAGTGATCAACGTATGACTCAAGACATTGAAAAATGTACACGGTTACTTGCTTGTGAATTACTTGGTCCTTTATTATTAACTCCATTTATTGTTATTTATTACACTTATTTGACATATAATAGGTTTTTAATTATTTTAATTACATGTTCTCTTTTAAATTTAAAATGATTCTTCTCGAAATATTCTTTCAGGAAATATATTATAAAAATCAAAAAATTTTCTTTTCAGTTCTGGATATTTAGGACCTCTTACTATTTATTTGTTTTTTACTTCTGCAACAATTATTAATCGAATCCTTATAACTAAAACAATTCCTTTGGTTGCAGAACAAGAAAAAAGGGAAGGAGATTTAAGGTTTTTTTAAATCTTTTTTCTATTTTTAAATAAATATTAATTTAGAGCAAGACATTTAGAAGTTCGGACAAATGTAGAATCAATTGCTTTTTATCAGGCGGGATTTACAGAAAATGTTTTTACAAATCAAAAACTTAAACATTTGTTAAAAACACAAAAAATTTTGATTATTTGGCAATTTTGGTTAAATTGTAATTATTTTTCTTCATAAATTTAAAAATTATTTTTAATTTTAATTTTTAGTAGCCACAAATTGTTTTGACTTTTTTGGAGGAATTCTAAGTTATATTATTATTGCTATTGCTATTTTTGTGCAAAATAAATATGATGACAAAATTGGACCTCCTGAATTGAATGGAATAGTTAGCGAAAATGCTTTTTATTATCTCTATTTGGTAATTACTTTTTGATTCTTTTATACATATGTTCCCATTTGAGTATTAAAATTAATCTTTACTTTCTTATCAATCGAGGGATTAACTTTAAATTATTTTTTTTGAATTATTCTAAATTTATTTAAAATATTTTGTTTTAGATTCGAAGTTTTACTGGTCTTATTTCTTTGTCACAAAATGTGGGAGATTTCGGTGGTGTTACCCATCGGTAATTTTTACATTTTTTTCATTAAATTTTAAATTTAAAACATATTACTATGTAGGGTTAAAAGAGGCTTTAGGAGGATTAATTTTTCTAATCAGGGCTGGATGGAATTGGATTTTTTCCAGTTGCGTCCGGACTTGTTTTCTAATGCAAAGAGGAAATCTATACAAACTTTTAAACCTAATTTTGATTAAACTCGGAATTTTCTATCCTCGTTGAAAATTCTAATAAATCTTTTTACTTTTTAAATACTTATCTTTTAATTTTTTAGTGTGGTTGAGCTTTATGAAGAATTAACGAGGGTACATAGTGATCAATTAGAGACTGAACGCCCTCCTTCGACAGTTCCCAGTTCTGTTGTTGTTATTGCCTCTGATGAAGGAAAAAGTTCAAAGATTGGATGTGGTTGTGTTAAGAAAACTCCAAAAGATGATTCGAATGGAAGAATACAAAAAGTTTAAAAGAATATTTTTATTTATTTAAAAGTTTATTCCTTAAAGGAATTACATGGACGCCAGACACAACATGCTATTTTGGCTAGTGATTCCGATGATGATGAAGCAGAATATTTACTAGGTGAAAATGGTTCTCAAAGAAATTGGTTAGATTTGGCTGCAGAGCCAGCAATTGTTTTTGATTCTGTTACAATTGTTTTGCCTGATGACCCAACACGTGTATTAATACTTAATCTTTCATTACAGGTTTTTTTTAATTTAAATTTTTAACTAAAAATAACTAAACTTTTTCACTAGGTAATGCAAAACCGTAATTTGCTCATAAGCGGTGAATCTGGAACTGGGAAAACTTCTTTATTACGTGTAATGGCTGGTTTGTGGAATTGTTGTTGTACAGGGAATGTCGAAAGAAATAGGCCATTACGTCCTCCTTCATCACTTTTCTTTGTCCCACAACGTGCTTATTTTCCATTGGGTCATTCACTTCGTCAACAATTAGTTTATCCATTAAAAGCATTGCCAGTAGAGAGGGATTTGGATAGGCTTGCCAAAATACTTGATTGGATTAAGATGGATTATTTACTAGTTCGTTGTGGTGGTTTTGATGCTACTGTTACATGGGATTGGAATGATTCTTTATCACAAGGGGAATTACAGGCAATTATTTTTTTAAATTTGTTTAAAAAATTTCAATTTTTTAGCGTTTATCAATTGGACGTGTTCTCTATCACCGTCCACGAATAGCTTTCCTTGATGAGGCAACTAGTTGTTTAGGGTTTGATATGGAAAGTGCTCTCTACCAACTTTTTCGAGAAGAGGGAATAACCGTTGTTTCTACAGGACATCGTTTTTCCCTTAAACAATTTCATGACTTGGAACTTTCTTTGAGGGGACGGCAATGGACGATAATTGATTTATTGGAGGCAAGTCATACAGATCGCTCAATTACTTCAAATAACACGGCTTCTTAGCCTTTAAATATTTTTTAATTGACAAATTTAAACTTTTTAATTTAATTTCTAAACAAAATTTTAATTCTATAATTAATTTCTTTTTTATATTTTTTTATTTTTGTTGTATTTATATTTGTCTAATTTTATATTAGAGATTTTGGGCTTTTTTTAAATTAAAAAATTAATGACAATTAAACTTTCTCTAATCTCTAATAAATTTATTTACCAAAGAAAAAGCGAATCTCATTTTTAATTCTTCTTATTTTTTATATTTAAAGATATCAATTGAATATCAGAAAAGTAAAAGAAATATACAAATTGATATATCCACTATTTAAATTTTCTTTTTCAATTTATATTCTATTGACTTTTTGCATTATTCTTAAAATATTTTAAACAAAATACCTTTTAATATTTTTGTAATCAGTTCAAAAAATGCCTCTTCTTCTTATTTTTTTTATAAAAATTATACAGACTTAACTATAGTGTCACCTTCACATGACACCCACACATTCCCATTTTAATGCCAGATTTCTTCCTCCCTAGAGGTGACACTGTAATGACATACATTTATTTTTTATAAATTCTTTTTACAATTAACTGCCAATTTTTTCCCTTTTGTTCACATACAAAAAAATATTTTAATTAAAAGTTGGCATTTTCTAGACTAAAGGATATTTGTAATTGACACCAAACATGTCAGGCAATCCTATACTTGCTTGTAAATTTTATGTGCTTTCAAAGCCATTTTATTCTCATATGTATTAGTGCTTGCCTTTTTAGTTTAATTTTGCAATTTTAAAAAATAAATTTTATTATTAATTTATGCGCTTTCTATAATTTAATTTATCCGGAGTCTAAAATTTGTTTTGGCAGATAATATTAAATTTTTGTTTAAAAATGTGTGTGTCTTGTCGCTTTAACTTAAATTTACTTCATTATCTTCCGTCCTTTATTTGCAAAAAGGGGGAGCAGATAATTTTATTTGCTTTCTTTTTTGTAAATTAACTTTAAATAAATAGAAAATATTTTTTATTAATTTTAAAAAGAGAGCATTTCTTCCTTTCTTTTTTAATCAAGAATAATCTTTTTACAAAAATAAAATTCTTTAAAAATTCCCTCCCTCCTCTCCTTTCAACAACTAGGAGCAATTCCCAAAACAGCACAACTTAAAATATTAATTAAACTTCCTTCTCTTTGTTTTAACACAACAGAATGTCCAATTAAAGGATTAGTTCCATATATAAATTTTTCATTCCATTCAATTAATTCATTTAAATAATTTAAATTTATTTGAATTTCTTCTTTAATTTCTTTTTCTTCTTTTAAATTTAATTTTAATGGGTCTCCAATACTTGAACAACCATTTATTGTTGTATCGCTATATTGATGAATAGACAAAAATAAATTTGAAGAAGAAAAAGAAGTAAATTCTCCATTTAATCGAATTCATTAAAAGAAAGAATTAATTTTAAAACTAAAATTACTTTCGAGTATTTATTTCCCCTTCTCCTCCTCCAAATTCTCCATTCCTTTCAGGTTTAACAATTAATTTCCCAATTCTTTTTCCTTCTTTATTATAAAGATTAGCAATAGCTAAAGCTTCTCCACAATTTTCTTTTTCTTGAATTGCCGTTAATTTTGTAATATTAAATAATTGAGGAGGAGGGCAATTTAAAGGTAATATACATTCGGATATTTCCCATTCAGAAGAATTTAAAAAAATATAACCATTTTTACAAAAACATCCAGAAATACAAGGAGAACAAAAACGAAAAGGGCGATTTAATTGATCACAACCAAGAGGGCAAGATGAACCTTTTTTAAATTAATTTGTTTTAAAATATTACATATCCTTTTTAGAATAATTAAAATAATTTGGAAGGTTTTTTGGATATGTATTTAAAAAATATGGGGAAGAATTGAGAGGGAGAGAGAGAGAGGGGTGTTAACTAAATTAAAATTATATTTATGTATCTGTTTTTAACTTAAATAATTAAAAATAGTCATTCAATATACTTCTGTGAACCAGAAATCCGTTATTGACTTGTCAAAACTTTCGAGAAAAGATTAAAGTGGCGACTTTTTATTTTTATTTTTTCCCTTACCACATTTTAAAAATTCTTTTGTTAAATCATTTTCGCATTTTTCTCTTTCACTTTCCCCATTTCTTTTAACTACAAATTGTGTTGTTGAATTTTTTTGAAGTATTTCTTCTTTAATAGAGGAATTATTTGATGAAATTTGTTGAGGTATTTGCAGTGCAAATTGTTGTAAAGGGCAGAATTTGGGTAATATACACTCCGAATTAAGGTCATTTGGATCACGCAAAACGTAAGGAATTCGACAAAAACATCTAAAAGTTTAAAACTCTTTAAATGGACTGTAAACGTTAAATAACAAAATATCCCTATTAAAAAGTAAAAACATTTTTTGATTTTAGTTCGGGAAATTTGTATGTATGATAGAAATAATTAATAGGTCCAGAAAGTGAATAATTGAGAGCGAGAATTGATTCATCTACATTCTCTCTCTCTAGTTTCCCTAATCTCCCCATTTAAATCCAAGTTTTTTTCTTACCCAGGTACACAATTAGAAGAACATGAATTATTATCTTCATCTTCAAAATTATTATTAGAAGGTAACAATAATCTTCCACAACCAGTAGGACAAGCACTCCCACAATTTTGATAATTTTTAAAAGAATCTTTACATTTATTATTTTTATTTATTTTATTTGTTTTTGTTGTTGTTGGGGTAAATGAAGGAAAAAACCCCCCATTATTCCATTTATTTAAATCTGAAGTAAATGAAAGTAATGGACATTCTGACGGAAGAACACAACTTTTTTTAATTAAAAAATTAAAAAAAAATATTTTTTTAAAGAAAACTTACGGTGAATTAAAAGGTTTAGAATAATCTAATAAAACAAAAGGTAAACGACAAAAACAACCTTTCATACACTTTTTTAAAATTAATTTTATTTTTAATTTTACACACAAAATTTACTTGTTCTTGTTGTGGACATTTAAATAAATTATTTTTAGAAAAACAAGAAATAGGGCAAATACTTCCACAATTATCTTTAATTATTTTTTTAATTTTAAAATTTAAATTTAAAAACAAACGAAATTCACGTAAAGGATCTGTACAATTATTATTAATTATTTCTTTATCTTTATTTAAAGCTATTTTTGTACTACTAATTAATTTATTTTCTTCTTTATTTATTTCTTCTTGTTTTTCTCTAATAATTGAACAATTTACTAATATATTTTCTTTTAGTAAATTATTTTTAATATTTTTTCTTCCAAATTTATCAACACAAAAACACTCTCCTGAATGGGCAACACATTGCATTGGACGAAAATACTTTTAAAAAAATTTTTTTTAATATCTTAAATATTTTGAATATTCTCTACAAATCTTTATTTCTAAAATTAATTTCCAAAAATACCTTTCCATCATCATTACATTGAGGTATAAATTCCTCTTTTTTATTTTCTTTTTCTTCTTTATTAAAAAAAGATATTCCAATACTTCTAAGTTCTCTTAAAGCCAATAAACGTCTTTGTCTACAAGAAGGGCAACACTTCCCTTCAATACAAATTTCATCCTTAAAAAGACAATCGACATCTATTTTACACAATTTTCCAAATCTAGAACCATCCGGGCATTTATTTAAAATTATTTTAGAATTTGTAGAAGTATTTTTATTTAAACAACAAAATCCCCTCTTTAAATAACAATATTCTTCTCTAAAACAATCTTCATTATTTCGACAAATAAAATGACTAATATGGCCATCTGGACATTTTAAACAAGTTCCTTGAACTTCACATAACACTTTAAAATTTAACTAATTATTTAAAAAAAAAAGAAAAAAACTAAACTAATTCCGTTACAAATTTTTGTAATTAAAAATATAAAAATAATAAATAAATTTAAATATAAAAATGTTATGAATATCATTTCTCTCTCTGAAATTGTTTGATTAAAATAAAAATAAACTTAAAAATGTTTTAAATTTTTAAAAAGAAAATTCAAAGAAATGACCACCACCAACCACTTTCTACCTACAATTCCCTACAAAGATTGGCGTAAAGAAGAAATCTCTCTATTTTTTAAAATTCTTTTCTTTACTGCAATTATTTCCTTCTAAATCCTCAATTTTTCTTTGTTATTTAATCCTCAATTATGTGAGTAAATATAAAAAATATTTTAGATTGCGCCAAACATTTGCCCTAATTTTAATTCAAAAGGACAAAAAAAGTATTTTTGTTTTTATCTAGAAGAGGCCAAAGATTTTTGTTATTTCGTTATCTATATTGTCTAAATTAATTCCGAATCTAATCTTTATTCAAAACATATAAATCCAAAAATAACAATTTTATAGTAATTTTCTCTATTTTCTATTAATCTAAATAATTATTTTTTTAATATGACTTTGTTGGGCGTCCCATCTTTCCCAATAATTCAGCAGTGGTTGCATATTGCTGAACTGTTGATTTGTCAAAAGTTGTGCCTCGTACCATTTGGGGCGGAGTATTTGCATATAAATCACTATATAAAGCTTCTGGTGGCAAAACTTTAAATTGAATTTTCTTTAAATTAAAAAATTATTTCTTTTTTTACCTCCCTCAGATAATGCCATTTTTGTTGCTTCATCAACTTCTTGACGTACTTCTTTTTCTATTCCCTATTAAAATTTTAATATTTATTTTTAATCTGACAAAAATCACCTTCAATTCTTCCTCAGTAACCAAACCAGCCGTAAGAATTCTGTCCCTAAAACCAGTAATTGGGTCACGAGTTTTTCGGACTTCCTGTATTTCATCTCTTGTCCGATAACTTTAAAATTATTTTAAATTATTCCAAAAAATATATAAATACTCACCTAGTCCCTGGATCACTCATTGAATGTCCATAATAACGATATGTAGCGAATTCAACCATTAGAGGACCATTGTCCGCATTGCACCATTCTTTTGCAAAACGAATAGCCTCCCGAACAGTTAAAACATCCATTGCATCCACCCAAATACCAGGAACATAATCTCTGAAAAATGTTAATAATTTTCATTTCTTCAATTTTCTAATGCTAGAAGAAATGGGTACCCTCTTTTCTGTTAAAATTAAAAACTAACCCTCGAGTGTAATAGTCAGTAGAAGCAGATGCCCTTTCAACAGAAGTACCCATACCAAACTATTTAAAAAAATAAAATTAAAAAAAATATTTAATTCAAAATTAACTCCATTATTTTCACAAATAAAAACAACAGGCAAATTCCAAAGTTTTGCCATATTTGCTGATTCAAATAATTGTCCTTGATTTGCAGCTCCATCCCCATATAATGTCAAACAAATATTTTTCTGATTTCTATATTTCATTGCAAAAGCAATACCCGCTCCAAGAGGTATTTGTGCACCAACAATTCCATTACCACCAAAAAAGTTTCTTGCATACATATGCATAGAACCCCCTTTTTTAAAAAAATATTTTCTCTTATATTCTCTCTTTTTAAAAAACCTTTTCCATAAACATTTCCAGAAATTCTACCTAAAATTACAAAACAATTTTTAACAAATTAATTCTCTCTACCAGTTAATTCAGAAATAACATCAACTACCGGTGCACCCATAATATATGTCCAACCATGACTAATTAATTAATAAATAATAAGAGAAAATTTAGAAAAAAAAAACCATCTATAAGCAGTTATAACAGCATCTTCTGGATCCATCGCGGCATATGTTCCAATGGCACAAGCTTCCTTAAATTATTTAAAAATTTAATCTTAAATACAATTAATTGTAAAATTCTAAAAAATCATTCCAAAAATTTATCATTTTGTTCTCCCTAAAATAAACCAATATTTACCTGTCCCGAATAAAGATGACAAAATCCACGAATTTTCTTCTCTTTGTATAAATTACTAGCTGTTGTCTAAAATATAAAATATTTTCAACAAAATATCCCTTCTTCCAAACCTCCATTCTGCGAATTGTTTGCATCTTTTGAAAATAAAATATAGCATCTTCCTTTGTTAAAATTGTCTCAGATTTAGGTCCATTATCGGAAAAAATTAAGAATTAAACAAAAACTTATAAAAACAAACCTAATTTAAATAATTTGTATGGTCTTGTTTGTAGAGTTACTTCTTGAACATTAGCAAAAGAACGTGAGGGGAATAAATCGATCAACTAAAATGAAATTAAAATTCAAAAAACAATAAAAACCTTTCGTGTCCCCCGAAATTTTGTTGAAATCATTATTATATAAGAATTAAATTGCAAAAATAAACAACAAAATAGACAAAAACAACTAAAATTATTTTTGATAAAATATTTTAGTTCAATAACTATTTATTATACTTTAAATAAATCAAAAAAAGAAACATTGAATAATTTTATATAAAAGGAAATTTTAACAATTCACATATGATATAAATATAAATTTTATATATTGTAGATTACACGTGCTTGCATAAAAGAAAAAGGTAACAAGAAATATCAAAAGCATAAGGCGTTTCATCGAACCATTTTTAAAATTACGAGGAAAGGGAATCAATATTTAATGAATATACCAAAGGAAAAATACATTTTTTGGGGAAAATGGGCAAAAGCATTAATTCTCATTTCATTCTCAATCAAGACTTTGATGCGCTTTTCTTGTTAATTTCACTTTTCTTTTCATTTACCCAACTGGTAATGCGCGCTTTAAGTTCAACATCTAAAATTTTAGATAATAGAAACATTACAAAAAAGCAAACTTGGCTTCAGTTCGTCTTCAGTTAAAGGCTGTCTAGTAAATGGATTGTGTGGATCACTGAGAAGATGACGTAAAATATTCTTTCGATCAACTACTTGACCAGAAGGAAGTGTGACTGGATCGCTCATCAATGTGAAAAGAATTTCATCTTAATAAAAATTTAAATTTTAAAACAATAAAAGCTAACAACCTCTGAATTCATCTGGAATCTCATCTTCAAATTTCTCTTCGAACTTAACTTTCTCATTGTGGGCTTCCTTCGCTTGCTCAACCAAATTTTTGAATGATTCAAACTGACTGACAGGCAAAATTGATTTTTCCTCGAAACGTTTAAGGATTGAATCAAAAGTAGCAGGAGTATAAGAACGCTAAAATTGGATCCTTCAAATAAATTAAAAAACAATTATGTACCTCATCTTGTGCAATTTGTTTGGCAAAATGACTAGAAGCAAGATTGACGTAGACATAAATTGATAATAAATATAACGATTAAATAAAGAGAAAATTACTTTAACAATAAGTTCTGTTAACTTTCTAGGATCCCAATTAAATCGCTTCTTTGCATCCTGAACTTTCAGTTGAGAACATTTAGGCCCACAAAGCTGCGAAAATTTAATTAGGAAAGGAAGAATTTACAACCTGCACAATATTATTATTCAGCATAGCAGCAACACGATCACCGAGAGCCTCTTGAAGGAAAATTTGTGGAGCATCACCAGTTAACGTTACAAACAATTCCATTGTCTCAGTACCAAATCGAAGCCAAATCCGAACTTGACGTTTTGCATCACCCAAAAGTTCGGATCTATGTTGGCGCTCCTCCTAAATATTTATATTATTTAGAAATGGGAAAATATATCAACCTCTCTTAACGAATTCCACGCCACTTCATTCGACATTTGGGTTTCAATCTCATTTATTCTCTAATAAGAATTAATGCAAAAATATATTTCAGAAAGAAAACCTTTAATTTCTCGAGTGATTCGTCAAGTAAAAATGTAGTGTCATTAATTACCATATTCAAGAAGCGATAAAAATCAGGAGAAGATTCTCTAAAACACAAAGTACTTAAAATTAAAAATAACAATTGTTTAAAGCTACTCTGCGAACTGAACCATCCTTTTGCGATGAGCAAGGTCCATCCACATAGACTAAATGTTTTTTAAACAAAATTTCTTTAAATAAATTCATACCCGAAAGATAACTTGAATATTTCGTCGAATATTAAATTTGTCGTAGAACTCAGTATTTGATCCTAAAATTTTAAAAATAATTTATAAATAATAAAAAAGCACCGGTTGACTCAACGTCAGCATAAAATTTGACAAGGGCAGGAAACAAGTTATCTACAGCAATTTTATCGTTCATAATCTGCCTAAAGAAGAAGCCGGCATCTGAAGATACATCTGGACAGGTAAAGAAAAACAAATCAACAATCTAAATTTTTTATTGGATTAGAATCAATTTGATGTCAGAAAACACTTTTGATGCTAAGAATGGATTCTTTATATGCGGCAAATTTACAATCAGGTTTAAAATTAGTCGAGGATAGTCTGATACATTCAAAAGAAGAACCTTTGAACGCTGAGGATGTCTAAATAAAAAAAAAAGATTAAAAATAATGTTCGAACACAAACTCAAGAAGAAAGTGTAAAAATTCAATGCCAGTTTCGAGAAAAGCTTCAGGCAACGAGGCAAATCGTTCGATACACGGGGTAAATGAACGATAATCAACTCCTCTAAAAAGAAAATAATTCTCGTCAAACTATGTAGAACTCATTATAAAATTACTTACGAATCAGGCATAACACTGCGAAGAAAAAGTCTGAGCAATTTGTTTACGAAATTTGAGCATTTTGTTAACAAATTTTGATCGTTAATCAGACAATCATAACAAACATTGCTCAATGTAAAACGCTAAATGTCAAAAGTTTTTATAGGAAAAACTGGCCAACCTTCAAAAGTTCCTTAGTACGTTGTGTTATTGCTCGGATGCGATTGAGTTGAGACGGATTCTGGCCTTTTCGTTGAAGTTGCTCCTCGGCATCCCGCAACTGTCTACGAATCTCATAGATATGCCTATCCATACGAGACAAATTATTCATCATTGTCGTCATGCTAAAAACAAAAAATAAATACAATAATCAGTAATAACCTAATCCCCATAAAAGCAATAGTCAAATAAAAGCACTCGGTGTTAAAGCTGGGATTATAAGAGAGATCTAAAAATGATTAACATAAAAATTATAAATCATCCAAAATTCACCAATTTTTTTACGATATGCTTCAATCATATCATTATCCATTTTGAGAGTATTAATTTCAGTCATTTTAATCCGACATTTTGGGTGAAATATGTAATCATCTTGAATTTTTTCAACAGGAATTTTATCAAAATCAAGAAGAATGGAAAGCATATTCAACATTGCAGTAGGATTTGCTAATTGTTCATATTCAACTTGAATTTGTGATAATTTCTTATTAGTGTCCAAAATTTCGCTGATATAGCCAAGAGTCCGATTTCTGGTTGAAGAATTTACAATTAATGCATGAAAGATTTGATGCATTTTAATCTGCAATAAAAGTGAAGAATATAGAAACTTGTCAAAGATCATTACTCTCATCATGCGCAACTGAGTCTGAAATTCATTAATTTTCACTTCTTTATTCTCCATGTCACTATAATCAAACAAAACATCATTGTGGTCAAAGCAAAATTCCTAAAGTTTTTTTAAAAATTAACTTTAAATGTACTCACGTAAAGAGGCGATTGGCTACCAGCAATGCTAAATGCAATAAAAGGGCCAAGGAATGAAGAATGAACAAATTCACGTCCTTTAAAATTAGTGATAAGATGTTTAGGATGGAAATCTGGACGCGAAACAATCTTAAAAATTAAAAAAATTGTTTAAAATTCCTTTCTTAACCAACCAAATCAGCAATTGGGCGAGTATTGTCAGACATTTTAATTTCAAGCAAAAGCAAGAGAAGAGAATAATGCTTGTCTTC
Organism: Meloidogyne enterolobii; assembly: GCA_963681835.1. Taxonomy (NCBI): domain Eukaryota; kingdom Metazoa; phylum Nematoda; class Chromadorea; order Rhabditida; family Meloidogynidae; genus Meloidogyne; species Meloidogyne enterolobii. The sequence goes on from CAVMJV010000023.1 coordinate 913,202, forward strand.
AAATAGCTTTGTCATATTAATGTGTGTTGCACAAGAGCGAAGAATGTCAAGAACAGGACCAAAAACCTAAAAAAATAAAAGCTAATTTCATTTGAAATCAAAATCAAATTTAAAATATTTTAGTGGAAACAAAAATTAAAGAAATAAAGACGCAATAATTTAGATAGGTGTTTACAACCTCAATTAGCGCACTATCATCAGTCAATGCCACATCTTTACAGCAAACAATTATATCGCGCAGAAACGGAGAAATTGACTCAAGATTTGTTAACATAAACTTGGTGAAGACTGTTGAAATGTCTTGATAAGATGAGCTAAAAAACAAATTGTAAAGAGACAAAAATATTAATTACTTTTTGTTAGCACATAAAAGTCCTCGAAGAAATAAAATAAATTGTACTTTTGCCCGCTCAGATAGTGTTGAAAATATTTTGGCAGAAAGCCCTAGATGACTCTAAAAATTGAAAATAAAATTGTTAAAAAATTTAATTAAAACCTGATTAACTAAAGAATTACAGCGCCCATACAATCCAATTAAATAATCAAAAGCAGAAGAAGCTGCCTTATTCAAACATGATTTGAATAGAGGATTAATATATGTTTCCGCTAAAGGATCTGAGGCGTCCATAGAATTCCGAGGAGGTTTAATAGAATTAACCGCTTCCATTATAACTTCGTCAAATGCAAATGAAAGACTAACTGAAAAAAAATAAATTAAACACCCAGACACCCATCAGAAATAAGCAAATGTACTCCTGGAACAAATGGAAAAAAATTGAAAATCCGAATCACTGGTATATACTTGTAGGTTCCAGGTTTAAGACAATGTTATGAATCCTTATTACATACCTTTGTCCAAACTGAGTTCGATGCTCCTCAACATATTCTGTAATTTCATGATGAGTTCAGCTGATGAATCAAATTCAGCTGACAACGTCCCATTCGTTGCTGTTGAAACTCCAAATGCATGTTCTAGCTTATCATAGACAGGATCGTGATCACCGGAACTGGCAATTTTCTAAAATAAAATTTACTAAGAAAAATCTCATAGCTCACATTCGGATCACGCTGAACGATCATTCCACCATCCGGCGCAACAATTGGAGTACTTTTATCTGACATTTCTAAAAAATATAGTAATAAGCAATAGTATGTATGACAGAAGTGGATCTAATCGAACCCTGTTCTTAATCAAAAGTCACCAAAATTACATTTAAAATCTTTCTGTTTTGGCAAAATGTAAAATTAATGAAAAAAAAAATCAAAAATGCGTAATTTTTAATTACAAAATTTCTTTTGTAATTTTTAAATCAAAAGATTTCTTTCAATTTCCAAATAAAAGGGAATTACAAATGGTATGTAGTAGAAAAGTGGTATAGTACTAGTTAAAAATTTTAGGATTAAATTTTTAATCAACAATTCTCTGAATTAAATACATACCGTATTTGCTCTAGTAATCCCCCAGGGGGATTATTGTTTCAACCCATCTCTAGGGTGGGGGATTAATAGAGCCTGGGGGATTAATAAAGACTGGGGGATTAATAGAGCAAATACGGTAGTTTATCAATGTTTAAAATTTTTGTTAATATTTTGAATAAAAAGTTTGTGTCCATGATAAAATAGATATGGGGGAGTTGAATGAGTAATAATTCGATGAATTTGTTTATCCTCTAAATATGGTGGAAGTAGTTCATTTGATGGAAGAATATTTGTTGGTTTAAAATTTGGATTTAAATTATCGTATAAATAATCTTCAGGCAAAATAGATAAATGAATATTTTGTTGTTCTTTAATTTTAAAAATGTGCGGAGTTATTTTTGTTGTATTTGTAAATTTGTTTAAATTCTCTTTTTCATTTTTAAGGACTAATTGAAGTCTTTCAAGTTCATAAAATTGTGGTGGAGGAAGGCTTACTTCACCTTTTAAAAAATAAAAGGAAATATTTTTCTCTCCTTTCTTTTACCTTTAACACTCCTTTCATTTATTTCTGATGGTTTTATCCAGAAAGAATTCATCATTTCATTAATACAAAAAATACTTTCTGGACACTCCTCTGTAATTAAAACAAAAAATGCTGTATCATATCTTTATAATATTCACATTTAATTTATAAACAAAAAAACCTTTTGGAATATTCACCAAAAGGTGTAAGCCAATTAGCCCAGGGAATTAATGAGGCAACATCTATTTTCATATTAACAGAAAAGATTTCATGAAATAAATTTGGATTAGATAATATCTTTTTAAAAAAATATTTTTTTGTCTAAAATATTTTAAAAAAACTTTTTTTCTCCATTCAGACAAATTTTCATCTTTTGCTGCAGACAATAATTCTGATTTATTTCCTTCTTTATCAGTTATTGCTAAAATTCCACTTTCCTCAAACATTTCTCTAATTGCACAAATACGCAAATAAAAATCATTTTCTAATCCCAAATTAATTTTTGAATTTTTATTTATTTATTAATTTATCAAAATTTGTTTTTTCAATTGGAAATTTAAAATCTAAAGGGTCAACAACTCCACCGGGGAAAACAAAAGAATTAGGCATAAATTTAGCTGAAGAACCTCTTTGTAATATTAACATTTTATTTTGTTTAATATTTAAAAGAATAACCGAAGCTGCTCGAATCCAATTTGTTGTTGTTATTGACATTTCCTTTTTTTAAATTAATTTTTAGAGAAAAATTGTTTTAGAAAATAAAAATAATTTTTAAAAGTTAATTAATTAATTTAATTTTAAAAAATTCACATTTTTTATTTATAAATTCCAAGATTAAATTAAATAAGTGAAAAACTGAGAATATAGGTAAGTGAAAATCCTTTATTTTCTCCAATTTATTAAATATCATCTCCACCAGGCAAATCAAAACATTTAGAAAATTCAATAACCTCCTTCCCCAACAAATTAATTTCATTTTTAAATTTCTCGTTATTTGCAATTATTTGTTTAAATTCTTTTAAAGTTTTTGCTTCAACAAAAATTTCTTCATTTTTTTGATAAATTTCAATTGCTTAAAAAATAATTATTTTTTAATTTAAAATAAAAAAAATACCCTTGTTTATAAATTCAGCAATCTGTTCAAAATCTTTTTCTTTTAAACCTCTAGAAGTCATTGCTGGAGTTCCAAGACGAATTCCACCTGGTTTTAGGGCACTTTTGTCTCCTTAAATTATTTTTGAATTATTTCCTCCAATTAGTTGTTGTTAATATCTTTCTTCGTTAAAGTTTTAAAATAACTTAAAGTTCCCCATACCCCCCCTTTTTTTCCAAACATTAAAATTTTCTTTTAAACTAACCTGGACAAGTATTTTTATTAGTCACAATATGTACCAAATCAAGAATATGTTCAATCCTAGCTGCATCTAAATGTTTTGGACGTAAATCCAAAAGACATAAATGTGTTTGTGTTCCCCCTAATTATTAAAAAAAAATTTTTTTTATTTATTTTTTAAAAATCCAAAAAAACCAGTAATTAAAGTATATCCTTTATTTTGTAAAGAATTAGCCAAAATTTTTGCATTTTTTAATATTTGATGTGAATACTCAACAAATTCATTTGTTAAACATTGCTTTAACGCTACAGCAATAGCTAAAAATAATTATTTAAATTCCCTTTTAAAATTAAATTAAACCTGCAATTGAATGATTGTGTGGCCCTCCTTGAAGTCCTGGGAAGACAGCAGAATTTATTTTTGATTCAAAATCATAAAAAGTTTTTTCTCCTTTATTATTAATTGATTTGACACCTAAAGGAAGGAACCTAAAATAATTTTATTTATTTACAAAAACCTTTTCTAAAGAAAATTAAAGCACCACGAGGTCCTCTCAAACTAAATACAAAAATAAATTATTTAAAATTAATTCAAATAAACGTTTTATGTGTTGTTGTTGTAACAATATCAGCATAATTAAAAGGTGAGGGAATTGCACCCCCAGCAACTAAACCAGCAATGTGTGCCATATCAGCCATCAAAAAGGCCCCACATTTATCACAAATTTCACGAAAACGTTTATAGTCTAATAATTGAGCATAACAACTTATTCCTTTAAATAAATAAAAATATTTTTTAGTTGTTATTTTTTAATGAAATTCTAGCACAAATGTTAAAAAATAACTTTTTAATTAATAGTTTACATAGGGAAAAAATAATGAATGGAGGAGGCTAAACTCGGAATTACCAAAATTTAAAAAAAGATAGTAGATAATTTTTTGAATAAAATTAAACTAAAAATTTCCGAAAATACCCCTTAAAAGAATTTTTATCAATTCTAAATTTCATTTTTATAATAAAAATTTTTAAAAGAAAATTAAAAAAATACCAGCAATAATTAATTTAGGTCTAAATAAAAGAGCATTTTGTTCTAATAAATCATAGTCTATTAATCCTGTATTTGGATTAACTCTATAAGGCATTGATTCAAAAAATAAAGAAGTTGCAGATACTTTTTTTGTTGGTGAAAAAAAACTTTAAAAAATATTTAATTTTTATTTACTAAAAAATACCCGTGTGTTAAATGTCCACCATCTGTTAATTCTAAACCCATTAAACGTCCATGAGGTTCAACAATAGCAGTATAAACGGCAAAATTAGCCGGAGAACCAGAAAGTGCCTTTAAATTTTTTAAATAAAATCCTTAAAAATTAGATACTTGAACATTAACACCCCATTTCTCAGAATTTAATCCAAAAAGCTGTAAAGCTCTCTTTTTACAAATATTCTCAACTTGGTCAATATATTCATTTCCACCATAATATCTAAAAAATATTTAGAGATTGAAATATTTTGCTAGAAAATATAATTAAATCCCCTTTGCAAAGGGCGTAAACAATAAAATAACGAATTGTGTCGAATTTCGGGAATATAACAAGGAAAGTAGAAAATTAAGGAGTTCCTAACAAAAAATTTTTCCCATCTCAACTAGGCTACAACTCGTCACTCAGGATACGCCCTTGCTCCTCCTTCTTACCTAACACCAGGATATCCTTCTGAATATTTATTTGTTAAACAAGAAGCAACAGTTTCACTAACAGCTTTACTTGTAAAATTTTCACTAGCGATTAAATGAATTCCAAGTTTTTGTCTTTCCTTTTCTTTTTTAAGAAGAGCATAAATCTCTGGGTCAACACTGTCCACAGAATCTTTTAAAATCGAATTTCCCTTGTAATTTTCTCGCTCAACGTGAGTAGGACTAAATCCATTTAATAAATTAGAATTATTTGTAGACATTTTGTTGTTAAACTAAAAAAAGAAAAGAATTAATTTTAATTTAAAAAATAATTAGGTAATTATTTAGTTTTACTAAACAATTAAAATTTTATTTTCTTTTAAATAATAAAAATCACCAGTTTTGAAAACGTGTATTGCCGAGTTTGACCAATAATTAAATTACGAAGAAATGAAATAGAAGAACCTTTGAAGAAAGACATTTTTATTAAAAGAAGAAAGTTAAGAAATAGAGAGAGCAATAATTAATTATTTATATCAGTTATCTACATCTGATAAAAAAGTGCATTCCTCAACTGTTTAAATTTATAAATTGATTTTTAATAAAAATTAATTTTTAAAGTAAAAAAATATACAAAATTCATTTATTATTAAATTCATCATTTTCTTTTCTTGTCATTTCAGTTTCTATAAATTTTGAGAGATCTTTAAAAGATACACTTTGAGAGCCTCTCCTTGCTACTTTTGGCATATTTGCCCCAGGCTTCCAACCAATAAAATTAATCATTTGGAATGTCGCTGGATAACTATGAATGAAATAAAAAAATAGTCGACCTTTTTTGATAAGGTCACCCCTTCCCATGTCACCTTCCTCTATACGTCAATTAAATTTAGTTCCGAGGAGTGAATATTTAGAAAAGTTTAACTATGATTATTATCTTACTTATTTTCTTGTGTACAAAACATCTGTCTATATATTCCATCTGCTGCTATAAGAATATCTCTTTTTAGGCTAGCTGATCGGGTGAATGTTGCATTTGATTCGCCCATAAATTGTAGATCAAATATTAGGGAAAATATATCCGGATAATTTATCTAAATAATGATTTAAATACAATAAATACAATAATTAATACAATAAATTAAATACAATAAATTACCTACTCTTAAAATTAATTGTTAATTTTAAAAATATTCAGAATAATTTTTATAATTAAGAAAGATTCTCGCAGTCTTTAAAAATAACTTAAATACCGTTTATGGGCCTGATAAAAAGGACTCCAAATTTATAAATTAAAAATAAAATACATACCACAATTTCGTCCACATCTATAGTTACCAATTGAAAGCCAGCTCTATTCATCAATGATGCAATATCCTGTGCCTCAACAAAAGGAGAAACATGTGCCCCAATACCTCCCAATCTTTCCATTTCTGCTAATTGTAAAGAAATTCTCAATTCGTGAAGCGTTTCACCAGCTAGCAATCCACCAATCATTACACCATCTTCTCTAAGTGTTTGAAAACAACGAAGAAACCAGTTTGGCAAATCATTAATCCAATGGGCAGAAAGACCACTCAAAATTAAATCGGCACATTCTGGACGAAATGGAACTAATTCTTCATCAGCAATAGCACGAAAAGTTGGAAACTAAAATGAGAGAAATTTAAAAGGAAAACCTTTATTTATATCAAAGATTAACCTCATTTTCTTCTGCTGATTTACTAGCTCTAACCATTACTTCACTCATATCAAGTTGAATTAAACAACCAACATTTTCCCTGATTAAGTGCATTCCAATATGCCCAGCTCCACATCCAAGATCGATACAAACGGTGTTTTTCTTTAACAAATCAAAAACTTTAAGACAATTTAGAAATTGTTTAAAAAACAAAGAAAACCTTTATCAGCCAAACGATAGCCAAACTTAAATTTAATAATAATTTTACTTAAAAATAAAACAAAAAACCTCATCTCGTATAAACCTAGTTAATTCAAACTCGGATTGGGTTGCACTCCAATTTCTTTGTTTACGTTTTGTTTCTCTGTCAAATACCTTTAAAAAATAAATATCAAAAATTAAATAAAATATACTTTAATATAAGGAGGAACAACTTTACTTGCTGAAGTGCTTGCAGAACGTAAATGACAAAATAAACGAGAAGCCATAATAAGCATTAATAAATTTAAATTTTATTTAGAAAAATTATTAAATACAAAAAAAATAATTTTAATAAATTTAAATAATTTAATTTATAAAAAAGATAAAAAGAAAGATTATTTATTTACTATAAAAAATATATTCTGTAAAAGAAAATATCCTCGTTTGAAAAAAATACATTAAATTTATTTTGATTTTCAGAGCCAATAAATAATTTAATTAATATTTTTGGTTCGATTTACTCTACATTTGAATGCCAAAAATAAAATAATTGCATGAAGACAATGTAGCAAAAAAGAACTTAAAAATGTTGAAGGATAAATATTCCAACAAATTTCAATCAAAAACAAAATTGGTAATCTAAAAATAAATATTTATTCAAAAAAATATTTAAAAGAAAAATACCTAAACAAAATTTGTTTAAACGGAATATAATTATTATTAGTGTAAGAATTATTATCTCCATTATACAAAATATGATCAAATCGGTAAATTGGCGCGAATATTAAATATGGAATTGAATGATAGTACCAACAGTAAAATTGATAATGTAATGACCGAGCAAAGGTTATTCCAATTAAATTGGCAGTAAAAAGTGAAAAAAGAACATCTAAAGAAATTATTCTTAATAAAAAATAAATTTAAATTTAGAAAACCATGTGTATCAAGTCTAGTTCGAATTCCAAACCAAAGCCTTTTTAAAAGATTTTTTAGGCCACCTTGTTCACTAAAAAATAAAAGAAAATCATTTTAAAAATAAAATTAGAATAACCTAAACCAAACTTTAAGAGCAAATAAACTCAAAAAGGCCAAATGAAATAATAAAAGTAAAAGATGAAATCGTCTATCTAGAAATACTTCTTTTGGTAAAATTCTCCAGTTAACAGTCCATTTATAAAGAAAAACTCTATTTAACTCGAAAGCACGACTCAGATAAGCAAAAGGATTGTTAAAAAGAAATTCAAAAGAAATAAAAAACTAAAAAGAAAATTTTAATAAAAAAATATATGTTAAACCTGAACAAATCCACAGACAAATAAAAGACAAAAAGTATCTGTAAGACCATTACTAAGAAGTAAAATAAAGAAAAGAGCCGGGGCAAATAAAAGTATATTCATTTTCACCCCAATTGCTGCACTAAAAGAATTAAAATTTTCTCAAAAAAAATATTTTTGAAGAACCTATAAAAAATACAGCCAAAAATCCATTGCCTTGATATAAAAAAATTAACAGCCAAATAAAATAAAAACATGGCTATAGGATCATTAAAAAGACGAAGAACAAAAATTGAGTGAATTCTATAAGAACTAAGGCAAATTAGGCAAAGAACAAAAGGAGGAATCTAAAAAATAAAAAAAAAAGAAAATTTTTTAAATAAAAATCTCCTCACCCTTTTACTTTTAAAATAAATTCGAAAAACAAGTAAAAGATTAAAAAGATATAAAAAAGCAAAAATATATTGGGCTCTTCTAATATTCTTTCCTTCATCAGTTAATGAGTAAAATAAACGGTAAATATAAAGATGAAAAGCTGGATAACTTTAAATAATAAATTTTTTAAATAAAAAAATAAAATAGTAAAAACATACACAATTGGCCCTGTATCACCAACAAGTTTAGAATAATTCCGTTCTCCATTTAAATAACATTCAACTTGTTGCATATATGTCTTCCAATCGATTTCTGTATCTAATTTTTAAATAATTATTTTTAGAAAAATGTATGAGAATTTAAAAAATAGGGAAATTTTGTGAAATGCTCTTTAAAGGCAAGCAAAAAATGTTTGACCCCTTATTAAATTTCATAAGAGAATTCAAAACAGTGAATGACAGATACAAAATATTCTTCTTAATTTAAAAAAAACTAACAAGGAACTCTCTGTATAATTTGATAAAGCATTATTAATTCAACCAAAAACATAAAAATTGCCACAAGAAAAAAACCAATTTCATTAACTGTTAATAATGAACGACATAATTGATACACAAAATGTTGGCTGTGAATCCATCTTTGATTTTTCTGACGAAAAGAGGTAGGTTGTAAATAAGGCATTTAAACAATAAAAGAAAAAAATAATTTCGTTGAATTAATAATTAAAAAAATAAAAATTAAATAATAAATTAATTAAAAAATAAATTTCAAAAGAATATTTTTAAATTTTATTAATAGGGAAAAAATACAAATTTTAATTTTAAATAGGTATTTATCGTCTATATCTATATCTTTTAAAGAAAAACCAAAGTTGAAAAACTCCATTTTGAAATTGACATTTATATCCATGTTTATAACTAATCTCCCATTCTCTATTTACAATTTTAAAGCCAATATCTTCATATGGGGGCCCAGCTTTGAAACGAAGAATTGCAAAATCAGAATCTTCACATTTTATTAATGCAAAACTGGGTGTTTGTGTCTGATCGAGTAAATCAGGATAAAAAATCTTTAAAAAAATATTATTATTGTTAAACAATTCATGAACATTTTAATGGATTTTCCTCTATTTTCCCAGTTTTTGTCTATCACTTACTTAATAAGACCACATTTTAACACCCCAAATAAAGGCAAAAAAGAAAAGATTAAAGGAAAAGTCCTTTAAAAAAGTACGCAGAAGTACAATCTTGCATTATTAAATTACAAATCTCTTACATTAAATCTATATCCTTGAACAATTTTTGGTGGTGGATTGTCAATGTCATAATGAGTTTGATTATATTTATTCCAATCAAAGCCTGTATGTACCTAAATATTTTTTAATTTTATTTAAAAATAAAAATTAATTTACTCGATTAAAATAACGAGGTTTTCTAGGTCTATATTTATCAGACCACAAAAAGTGCTGTTTTTCAAGTGCTTCTTCAACAGCAAAAACTGCTTCGTCTTCAGTCATTCCTTGTTTTGCAATATCCATCATACGTTTATCACTCGCCTAAAAATTAAAAAAATATTAAAATTATCCAAAAAAATATACAGATAAATCAGCTTCAATCCTTTCCCCTTTCTTTCTTTTTCTAGCCTCTTGTAATTTTTCTGCATCTTCGTTTCCATCCAGAATTTCAATTCCAGGCATTATATGACTTTCACTTCCATAAGTAGGGCTATACCGTCCATATTCATAACATTTAAGGGCAAACTGTTTCATATGTCCTTTTGCATCAATTTGCCTAAAAATAAATTTAAAGGAAAAAGATAAATTCTAAAAACAAACAGAAAATGATGTTCTTTAACTTCATCCTCCAGCTTTTGAAAATCTTCAAGAGAAAATGGCAAAACAAATCTTGTCTCCTCCACTTCTCTTCTCAATTCTTCCATTGAAGTATTCGATTGCCAAACAGTTTCCGAATCTTTTGAGGAAAATTGATTTGAAGTTGAAAGATTTTTCTCTAAAATTTCATCTTTTAAAGTATCCATTTCACTCATTTGTTCTTCCCTTATTTTTTTAAGCCATAATTGCTGAATATGAGCATAATTCTCTCCTAAACGTTGTTTAGCCATATACGGGCCAAGTTGGTCAAGTAACGCTTCCCAATAACTGACATCTGTTCCTTTACTAGTATTTTTAATTTTAGCCTTTATTTGATCTTGTAAATGTTGCAAATCAAAATAAGATTTTCCTTTAAAAATTTTAAGAACTTCTTCCTGAACAGAAGAATGTACAGTTCCACTATCAGATGAACGGCGTCGATTTTCAACAAGCTTTTTTGAAATACTTTTAGAAATTGTTTCAATATCATCCCAAAATTCAGAATTCTTTTTGCCATCAATCATACGGTAAACCTGAAGAATATGTAAAATTAAAATTAAAGCAAAAAAAAAATTAAAAATTTACATTAATATCAGCAATAAGATCCTCCAAATCGTCAATTGAATTTTTTGGTATATAACTCAAAGGATTATCTAACTGAAAATCGTCTTCAGTTGTTTCATCAAAATAAGAAATATAACGAGCTAATAAATCTATTGGCTTTGCCCTTCCCTCCTTAATTCGAATTGATGAACGTAGCCTAGCTTGCTTCATATGAAATGCATCTTCTGTTCTGTTCCAGTCACAAAGGCGCCTTTCCTGATCGCGATTGATCATTTCCATGTCTTCTTTAGCTGCATCCCTAGCCTCCCGATTCTTTTTTAATTGTTCCATTTCAGCCAAATTTTTTGCAATTGTTTCACGATTTCTAAAATTATTTTTTAAATAAATTTTAAACAAATAATTTCTCACATTTTTTCAACTTTTTTCTTTGATACAGAACTCATCCCTTCTGTTTCCCATTTTTTCTTCCAAACAAATGTTTCAGAAAGGCTGGTATCATTAAATGGGTTATTCAAGTCTGTGTAAGGAATTCCTTCAGGAAAAGCCTTCAAAGCTTCTGCTCTCCTTCGCTCCTCCTAAAAATTTATAAAAAAATAATTTAAATTTTTAATAATACTTTTTGTAATTTTTTTGCAATTCGTCTCGCCCTTTTTTCATCAGGTGTTTCAAGTTCTTTCATTCTAAGCTTTTCCTCTTTTTCTTTTTGAATCGTTTCCTTTCGTTTTTTGTTAAGCAATTTTTCGAATTCAGAACCCTCACTTGACGATGTTGAAATAACAGATTTGTCTCTACTTCGTCTTCTTTCAAAAATTTTTGGACTTTTTACTCGTTCTTCTCGCCGATTAGACTTCCCTAAAAAAGATTAACAAGTTTAAAAATCAAATTTTATATTTTACGTGAAGAAATACTGCGATCATCATATTTTTCTCTAGAAGACCTTCGAGATGTTTTTGATTTTTTGTAATCAGACATATTTTACCTTAATTGCAAGTTTAGTTAAAAATTGATTAAAAATGGCTTTATGAAAATTGCAGTCGTCTGTCAATCGGACTGCCATACTACGGTTGCGGCATAAAATAGGGCCTAAGGACTAGAGCGAAGGAAAAAGGTCAATTCTCTCACTTATGAATGAATTGCATCTTTTAACCTTAGAACGGCCAGTCCCCTACTGAAAAAAATAAGCCTGTGACTCTAGTGTCATTAATTTCGGACTTTTTCTTAAAAAGGATCAAAATGGTCAAAATAAAATTTTTCACATTTGCTAATTGTAAAAAAATAATTTTTTTTGAGAAATTCTAAAGTATGTAAATGATCAACATTTTGCCCTTACACTTCATTTCATTAATTAATGTCGATATCAACAAAATTTTTTCAATTAATTATTAATTCTAGGCAATTTAAATATTCTTTGGTAAAATTTTTTTAATTAAAAAAAATATTTTTTTTCAATTCAGAATTTCAATATATTGTCTTTCTCTGCATTTTCAACTGATTCAACATGTAAATTAATCGACCAAATACAAAAAGCTTCTTATGGAGGGCAAGTTTACTTAAAAAATGGATTGCCTTTTATTGATATTCCTTTGCCTTCACGTAAAGAAAATTGTAAGAATTTTAAAGAATAAATTGTTGAGATTCTTTTATTTTTTTAGGTCATTTTATTTTGAGGCCTTTTGGGGACACAGTTGGTTCATTATCAGAGTCATTATCGAATGAGGATAGCGGAATTGAAGTTATCGCTTTTTATACTTGTGAAGGTTTAAGAATATCAAAATGTACACGTATTCATCATTTACTTACATTTCCAACATTATATCTTCGAATTAATGATTCTTTTTACAAATTTGATGTGGATACTTCTTTTTATATTTCTAGTTTAGATAAAGCTGAATCATTTAATGACATAAAATCAAAGGTTTTTTTCTGTTCGAATAAATTTATTTAAAATTTTTTAAAAAAAGATTTCCACTCTCTACACGGTATTTGATGTAGAAGAATATAAAATCAAAAAAGAAAGTATTCTTTTAAATAATTTAGAAAATGTTGAAAGAAAATTGAGGCCACTTTTAATTGTAAAATATTTTTAAAAAATTTTTGAAAAATATTTTTTAGATAAGGAAGAATATCGAAAAAGAATGTGAAAAACATGCAAAACGAATTTTTTGGTCAGGTTTCTCTGCTATTTGTTTTCAAGTTGGGGTTTTTGCAAGGCTAACTTGGTGGGAATATAGTTGGGATATTATGGAGCCAATTACTTATTTTTCAACTTTTTCGAGTGTTGTAATTGCACTTGCCTATTATTTGGTTACTAAACAGGTTTAAATTGTGAAAATTAAAAATAATTTTTTTGTTATTTTTTTAAAGAATTTTGAATATTCGTCGGCTAATATACGGATTTTCAATAAAGATTTTTATAGGCGAGCACGAAAATACAGGTAAAAATAAAATGAAGATTTTAAAAGAAAGTTTTTTTAGTTTTGATGTGGCAGAATTTAATGATTTAATAAAAATAAAAGATGGATTGAATTGTGAATTACAAAGAATAAGAAATAATGAATTTATAAGAGATTTTTAAATTTGATAGTCGAGGATTTCTTTTTTTGAAGGAATCTCACGAATAATTAGCGGCCCTTTATTTCTATATTCCCTAGTCTCAGTTTTAAGTATGTCGATACCCAAAATTATAAAATCTATAATTTTATTGTGCACACGATTTTACAAATCCAGAATATAATTGGAATAAACTGTCATATCTTCTATTTTTCATTTTCACAAACTAAAAACTCTCTCAAATGACTTGGTTAAGCCAATATCAAACAAATTATAATGAAGCAGTCCAACAAGTAAAATTGTCGAAGTTATATAAACAAGTGCAGGAGAGATTTTTGCCAAACGTTCTCCAACGACTATTGGACGTGCATAATCCTTAAAATTTTGTTTTTCTTTTCAATTTTATGAAATTTAAAGAAAAACCTGAACAACAGCCATAAGTCCCCTGAAAAATTAAATTTAAAGTGATCTTTAAAAGATTTATTACCAATGAGAATGCATAACAATAGCAGCCGAAAGTACCAAATCCATTGTAGTTCCATGAATGAAATATGCCGCGGGAAGTAAAGGAAACATTCCTGCAGCAAGATAACGTTCAATTTTAAATTGAAGAGCATGAGGTCCCATTGCGGCAGATTGAGTAGTTGTACTGTTATTCATTTTTGAGGTAACAATATTGTTGATTGGAAAATAAAAAGGATGAACTGAGCCAATTTTGTTTAAACGTCGAGGGAGTGCTTGATTAACAGCACTTTTAAGGATTTTTGCATAAATCATTATTAAATTGTTCTAAAAATAATTAAACAAATGGGCTTTCTAATATAAAAAGTTGTGATTAACTCAAAATTCCCTAAAAACTCAAAAATTTTGATTTTGTAAAAATTATAAAAATGTATTTGCTGTATGAAAATTTTCAAGAATCCCGTAAAATTCTCTCACGCCACTCCTATACGCGAATGCATTTTTCCTCTGCGCGAATAGTGCAATTGTCACAAAGTATCAAATCCATTGTTGTCGCATGAATGGAAGTGAAAATGTTTTTTTGTGAAATGAAATTAATCTTGCATGGAATTTCGTTAAGTTAAATTCTCATATTGTCAATCTTGTCAAAATCTTTTAATTATTTTTTGTCACATGTTTTTGCACGGCGGGTCCACCCTGTTGACGCACGCGCGAAAACTAGCTAACTCTTTTCCCTAAACATAACGCCAAAATTTAAATAAATGTCTATTTACTCTCCTCTTTTTATTGCATCTCTCGTGCGTCTGACTTAATTGGAAACAAGAGAAATGGTCAGAAGGACATTTTCTCTCATTTACTAGAGGGATTAATTAAATTTTATATCTTTTGATCCTCCCGACCGAATTTTTTCAAATTTTGCATTTTTATAGGCCTATAATAGTTAAACAATCCTACAAAGTTTGAAAAGCCAAAATGAATTTTTAACGAAGTTATGAGCTCTTCAAAATACGATTTTTTCGATTTTTAGGAGTCTGTATCTCGGCTCATGATTTCGATTGAGCCGTGATTTTGGTGCCATTCAACTTATCTCAACGAGCTCTTTCGAATGACATATAATTTGAAAAATCGAATTTTTCAAGCTTGGTCCCCCCTTCTCTTTCTCAATTTTCAAAAGCCTATATCTCGGTCCAAGGATGTCGGATCGATTTGATCCCCACATTGTTCGACTCAGTTTTCGAAGCTCTTTCGAATCAGATCCAAAAATAATTTTCGAAAATTTTTTAAAACTTCGGCCATATTAACTTTTTTTTGAACATATAAAAATTTACGAAAATTTTTTTATAAAATCTCTAAACAATTATCTATAAATTGTTCGCAACAGATTTTTAAAAATAGGAAAAGTTTTCGAGATATTGGATTTTAAAGTTTCATTAAAATTTGTCCTCGCAGTCGCAAAAAAAGAGTGCATAAAAGAAAGAGAGACAGTTAGAGAACGAAAGAAAAAAGAAATAGAAAGCTAAGTAGTTTTCGCGCGTGCGTCAACAGGGTGGACCCGCCGTGTTTTTGCTATACACAAGTAAATTTTACTATTATATCTTTAATATCTCTAATAATCTATATTCATTCTTTTAATTTCTCTTTGTCTATACTCCATTAATTTCTAAATCTGTCAATTACTATAAAGCAATTTAATGAATAATCCATCTTTTAAAGCAATATTGACAGATGTTGAAGGAACTACTACTTCCATTGACTTTGTAAAGGTAAATAAAAATAATATTTGTGTAAAATTTTGAATTTTCTTTAGAATGTTCTTTTTCCATTTTCTTTTGAAAATGCTGGGAATTTTATTCAAAAACTTGTAGTTGCAAATCGTGAACAAGAACATCAAAAGGTACTTGATGATTTAATAAAAACATCAAATGAACATGCAGAGGAAAGCTCCGAAGTTTTATTAATTCAATCAAACGATAAATTTGAAATTCAAATTTCCAAATTAACTTCCAATGTTTTATTATGGATAAAACAGGATAAAAAGGTTGGTAATTGTTACATTTAATAAAACTATTTTTAAATTATTTAGTATACAGCTTTAAAAAATTTGCAAGGACTTATTTGGGAAGATGGCTACAAAAATGGATTAATTAAAGCACAGTTTGTTTTAATTAATTAAGTTGTTATAATTAAAATTAGTGTTTATCCTGATGTGCCTATTGCATTTGAACGCCTAAATGAAGCTAGAATTAATATACATATTTTCTCTTCTGGCTCAATTAAGGCCCAAAAATTACTTTATTCACACACCGAATTTGGAAATTTAGAAAAGGTTTTTTTTGCTTTTTATAAATATTCGTCCCTCTCTTTAAAGTTCATATCATCTCATTTTGACACAACTATTGGTCCTAAATTCGAGAAGGAAAGTTATCAGCGCATTGTGGAACAGATTGGAATTGCTCCAAATAAAATACTTTTCCTTACTGACATTGAAAAAGGTTTTTTAAAAAATATTAATCTTTAATTTTCCTAAACATTTAAAGAAGCCTTCGCGGCAAAAGCGGCTGGTCTTCAAGTTCGTTTAGCTTTACGTCCAGGAAATGCTCCTCTTAGTGAAAGTGCACTTAAAGAATTTACAACATTTTCTAGTTTTGAAGAAATTATTTAACTAATCACTTAAAATTCTTTGGTAATTTTGAATTTTGTGACTCCTATTTTATTCTTTCGGTAAAAATATCTTAATAGTCAGATTTTCATTTCACTCCATTACCATGCCTGGCAATCTCTTGAACATTTTATATATATATTAAAACATCAAGGAAGATATGCGATTTTTGAAGAAGGGAAAAATTTTATAAGTCACAAAGTTCAAAATTACCAATTCTTTAGAATACTTTACTACTTACATATATTAAAATATATCCGAACTCAAAATAACATTTATCTAACATATCTGATTAAAGATTTTAACCCAATTTTTTAAGATATTCTGGATAACTTATCAATCCATCTCCGTCTAAATCAATTTCTTTAAAAGCCTCATCCACTAATTTCTCAATTTCATCCTCAGGTCTAACCTCCTCCAATTCATCTTTGTGATTGTGATGGACGGCCTAAAACTTTTTGAGTTAATTATATTTCCTTATTCCTTTTATTTTAAACCTTCCAAAGTTCAATTCCGTCAATGTGGCTATCCTACAAAAAATCTGAAATTTTTATAATAAAAACTAACTTTATTTAAATCGTGTATGTCAAAATAGTGAAACCGCTCATCTTCCTCATTCATCTTTTTATTCTCACCAATTTCTTCTTCTACATGAAGTTTTAAATGACTTAAAAACAAACTTTTAATCTTACGAAAAGAAATATATTAATGGGAGTGCTTAATTTTATCACAATCTGGTCAAAAATACCTCTCATCATAAACTTCTGATTTTTCGCCAAATTTGACCAATGCAGCTAAAGAATGATTTTCCATTTTAAGATTCAAAAAATATTTTATATTACCTTCAATAAAATGACAAAACAACAACAGAATTAATAGAGTATATAACATTAATTTTAACATATTTAAAAACATACAAATAGGATACTAGTAAATACAAAAAAGTTAACGACTGGTAAGCAAAAGCTTGGACGGTGGGTTTGGTTTTGGATATCCGGAAACTTCGGTTCGGTTATTGAATTAATAATTTATAAATTTTACTAGTGTCAATGAATCGACGTATCCTATTAGCAACTGTTCAAACAAAGGCATAAAATAATAAAAGCAAAGTGGATATAGGAACTCAAAAATTGTATAATAAATTATCAAATTCCCTCTAATTGAGTGTCCCGGGCATTCTATTCTCCGTTTTATTAGGAGGGGCATTCAACTTAGGGGCTACTCTATTAGAGGAGATATTTTATATTATTCTTCCCTTTCTATTCCTTTTATATATTCTGAATAATCAATCACAGAATTACCATCTAAATCAAAAGATTTCAATACACCATCAACCTTTTCTTCAATTTCGTTATCACTTTGTGAAGCGAGATGTTCTCCATTTTCATGGTCGTGGTGAATGGCCTTTTAAAATTTTTTTTTATTTTTAAAGTTATTATAAAAAACCTTAAAAACTTCAACTCCATCAATGAAACCATCCTAAAAAGATTTTTTTATTAAAAAATTGAATAAATTAAAAACTCCGTTCGAATCTGCCATAGTAAAATAATGATATCGTTCTTGATCCTGCGTCATTTTCTTCTCCCCTACTTCCACTTGGTCTTCTAAATGCATTTTTAAATGACTAAAAGTTCAAAATTAAAATAATTTATAAAACACTTAACTCTTCATTGTAAACATCATCTTTGCCAGCAAAATCCGAGGCTAAAAGAATATATTTTTTAATTATATTCTTTAAAATTTACCTTCAAATAATTCATAAATTGCTAACAAAATAAAGAAAAGTAAAAGTCTCATCCTAAATATTTTTAGACTGATTCTTTAACAAGAAAGGCAAAATTTGGGGCAATCGATCGGGCAGTCTTGCCAGTTGGCATATTGATTAGATAGGACTGCCGAGTGATTTAAACAACAAAAATGGAGAAAAGGACTTTAAAGCGCATAATGCGAAAAGTAATACTTCAAAAATAATTTAATCTTTAAATAAATTTAAACATAAAAAACAACAAATTAACAATATAATTATTAAGAATTAAGTAGTTAATTGATGAAAAAAGAAAGAAAAATGTAAAAATATTTTTAATTACAAAATATGCCCAACAAAAATTTTAAAGGAATGATTAAGTAATTAAAATAATTATATAAAGAAATTCCCATTTTAGACAAAATCACAACAAATAAAATTAACAATAAGTATAATTAAACAATTTTAAGTATAAAATGAAAGTTAATAAGTAGCTTCCAAAATAAACACATTATCACATGAAAATATTTAAAAGAAAAATTATACATTATTGTTGTTGTGGAGGATTGGCGGCTCTCGCTTGTTCTTCTCGCACTTTCTGGGCCCTCAAAAATTCCCCATAATCAATATACCCATCCCCATCAAAATCATCATCTTTGATTATAGTGTCAATCATAGTCTCAAGTTGACTTTCATCGGGTACAGGTGGGGCATTTTGCTGCGCAGAATTTTCTAAAAACTTTTTTCAAAAAAAATTTATATTTAAGCTTAACCTTCGTGATAATGAGAAATTGCTTTAATTAATTCAATTCCATCCAATTTTCCATTTTTATCCAGATCATGCATATTGAAATAATGAAATTGAAGTTGCTCCGGGGTCATGTGCGCCGTTGGATCAACTTTCCCTTCCAAATGTTCTTTGATATGTCTAAATTAATTATTTTGACTTTTCTCGAAAAATTGTTTTGCCCAACTCTTCATCTTTAACTTGCTCTCCACCAAATTTAGCCTCTTGTTGTTCAACATGTTGTTGTGGCAATTGATGAGCAAATGATAATGTTGTGAGAAAAGTAAAATGGAAAAAACTAAAAATAAATGGCCAATCTCTCCACATTATTTGAAAAATAATTATTAATTTTTGTTAAAAAATATATACAATTCCTAAAAATGCAAAATACTTTAAAGAATTTAAAAATAAAAAAATAAGAACCCGAAAACAGTTTAAAATTCATACAAAAAAACAAAAGTTAAACGTCTAAATTCAACGTATAAATCTTTCGTCACAGAACGTGCTAATTAAACGCCAACAACCAACCAGCTTTAATTGCTATAACTTTTTAAACTTTTATCCAATCTGAATAAATCTTATATCACTCGAAAGCTCTTAATAAGCGGAATTATTTTTAATTATTATCACAACAAGATGAATGTGAAAAACAACAAAAACTTTAAAAAATCTTTTATTTTTGTGTAAAATATTTTTAAAGATTTTTCTTTTAAATTTTGGCATTTTGTAAATCTACGTGTTCAACTTTTTGTTTTTCTCTCACTCATTTAAAACTCTTCATTATTTTTAGCTAAAATCTTTCATAGATTTTTTTTCTTATTTTAATAAAAATTCTTTTTTAGTTTTGAATGAATGTCTGAATTGCCTGTTTATAACACAAATTCAGAGGCTCGAAGAAGACATCATAACAATTACGAAACTAAGACAAATACTCAAACAACAGAACAAAACAATCTTTCAGAAGGAAGTGGAGGAGACTTAAATTATTATTCTTTTCAACAATTCGGAAATTTTTCTTCATTAATTACTCCAGCTTCTAATATTTGGAACGCGGCTCAGGTTTATAATTTATTTTTAATTTTATTAGTTTTAGTCTTCCATTCAATCATTTGCTGGACAAATAACTAACGATTTTTCAACAGAGAAGCGAATATCTCCATTTAATAACACTTCTGAATACAAAGATTCTTCTGAGGTAAAACAAATTATTTTTTTTTATTTTTAAAAATTAAAACAGGATATTTCAAATTTGCCTATCGATATGCCATTCCATGATCGAACAGTTGAATTTAGAACGGTGGCAAAGTCTTGTCAGGTAATTTTAAAATCATGTGAAAATTCTTTCTGAGTTTTATTATTTTCAGTTTCGACATCAACCTAATGGGAATATTTTGGAAGCTAAAGGAGAACGCGAGAAAATGCTCCAATCTTCTATACATTTTAATCAATTGGCCAAGTAACTTTTTAAAATTTAATTTATTTATAATTTATTTGTAGGAGGATTGGCAGGGACTTGAGCATGACTTGTGCAAAAATGGAGAAGTTATCTCAACTAGCCAAAAATAAATCACTTTTTGATGATCGGGCAAGTGAAATTGAAGAGCTTTCACAGACTATAAAACAAGTTTATTTCTAAATTAATTTTATATAAATAATAAATAAATTTGAGGATATAACTGGTTTAAATAAACAAATTGCTAATTTACAACAAGTTGCACTTCAGCGATCCGGGGCTAAAAATAATTCATCAAAAAATGAACAGCAGGGCCAGAACCATTCGAAACTTGTTGTTGTTGGTTTACAATCAAAGCTTGCTTCTATTAGTAAAACTTTTAAAAATGTTTTGGAAATTAGAACAGAGGTTTATTTTTTGAAATAAAATTAATTAAAATTTGTGGCTTTTCAGAATTTAAAATTAAAAAGAGCCAGACGCGAAAAATTCAGTCAATCGGCAGCAATTCCTTCAAATTTACCTCCATCTGCAAGCAATGGAAATAGTAACTAATATTTTATTTTTTTTTTATTTTGATTTTTCAGTGGGCTCTCTTCTTCTTTACGATGATATGGCAGCTTCAAGTGGGAGTTCTTCTTTTACATTGGATATGGATCGATTGGAACAACATCGAATTCAAGACCAAGTTTTTTTCCTAAAAATATTTTTTAATTTATTGAAACCAAAGGTTGCACTTATTGATGAGACTGATACCTATCATCGTTCTCGTTATAGTGCAATGGAGGGTATAGAAAGTAGTATTGCTGAATTGGGCACAATATTTCGACAATTAGCTTCTCTCGTCTCTGAACAAGGCGAAATGATTACTCGGTTTTTTGATTAGAAATATTTTCTTAATTAAAATTCTTTTTTTCTTAGAATTGACTCTAATGTTGAAGATACTGCTCTAAATGTTGAAGCTGCCCATTATGAATTGCTCAAATATTTCAATAATATTTCCCGTAACCGATGGCTTATTTTAAAAGTTTTCGGTGTTTTGATGGCATTTTTTATTTTCTTTGTGATTTTCATGACATAATACATTTAAGGGTTCAGTTTAATATTAAGTGAGTATTGACTCTTCTGGGGGGCTTTTCTCTCTATTATAAATACATACATCTTTGAAATTCTATTCTCTCTTGTCTGAATATAGAGCGAAACATTGTATAATAATAATTATATATCCTTTATTTTTCGAGTTTTTTAAATCTTTAACTGGGTGTCGACAGATTTTGACTAGATTGTTTCCTTTTTCTTGCTATTATTTTTTGCCCAGATACCTCAAATCCTCTAAATTCCATTTCTAAAAACATTAGGTATCTGTCGTCACCTTTATATAGTATATATTACTTACACATGAGGGAATGGGAGAATCACTTATAAAGATTAATTTGACCCTTGGTGGGCATATTTCTAACCTCCCTGTGATATATATTCAAACACATCTTGATAAAATTGTCTAGCAGAAAATTATATTTTTCATCATTAATTGTTAATCACAATTAAATTATCTTTTCATTTTTTGATTTAAACACTTTTTTAGTTACTCAGAATCAATTTCAAAAATTTTTTAAAAGGTATGCTATTTTAAAAATATTTCTGATTAAAAATATTTTATTTTTAGGATAAGAGGTGTGTGAATAGACTTAAAAATGGTCCGAGTTACGGCTTCGTTCGTGGTTATCGGAAGTTTCATTTCGACAGTTTTGGCTGTTATGAATGCTTTTTTCCTCAAAAAACAATTTTATCCATCAGTTGTTTATCTTACAAAAAGTTCAACTTCAATGACGGTTATTTATATTTTTAAAGTTTTTTTTTAATTTTTTCTTAAGGTCCTTTACTTTCAAGCGGCCGTTTTTAGTTATTTAATTTTCTCTGTTGTTCGTTGGATTTTCTTTGGTCAGTTGAGGCCTGCTGAAGTAGAACGTGCTCAAGAACGGGTTTGGCACGCAATTATGGAGACTTGTCTGGCTTTTAGTTAGTCCATATTTTTTGTTAATTATATCTAATAATTTAGCTGTTTTTCGTGATGACTTCTCGCCAAAGTTTGTTGTCCAGTTTGTTGTGTTATTCTTTGTTAAAGCTTTTCATTGGCTTTCTGAGGATCGTGTTGATTATATGGTTTGATTTTAAATTTAGAGGAGGCACATATTACTTAAACAAATACATATAGGAAAGAAGTCCAATTATAACTCTTCTGTTTCACGCTCGTATTCTCGGAATAATTTCTCTTCTTGGCGCCATTGACTCTTACTTTATTTCTCACGCTTTCTTCACAACATTAATGCGCGGGGCTAGTGCACAAATTGTTTTTGGATTTGAATATGCTGTTTTGCTTACAATGGTTGCACATATAACTATCAATTATTTACTTCATTTACATGATTTGCGTTCGCCACATCCTTGGGAAATGAAGGCAGTTTATATGTTATATGTAGAATTATTTACAAGTTTGTTGTATAAATTAATTTTTTTTAAATTGTTTTTAAATTTTAGGTTTCCTTCGTTGTGTCCTTTATTTGGCTTTTGCGGTTGTGATGATGAAAGTATTTTAATTTTTAAGTAATGTTGTTTTTTTCTCGAAATATTTAGATCCACACTTTTCCATTATTTGCTATCCGTCCATTCTATTTGACAGTCAAATCATTCCGCAAAGCAGTTAATGACGTAATTCTCTCCCGACGTGCAATTAATGCAATGAATAATCTTTTCCCATTGGCTACAGCACAAGATCTTGCTGAAAGTAAATGAGAAAATTCTTAATTAGTTTTTAAAATGATTAAAACTTTATTAAATTTTTAGACGACAATACATGTATAATCTGCCGTGAAGAGATGACTGTAGAAAGTGGAGTTAAAAAGTTACCTTGCAATCATATTTTCCATCCAAATTGTCTTCGTTCTTGGTTTCAGCGTCAACAGACTTGTCCAACTTGCAGAACTGATGTCTTAGGTAATCTAGTAAATATTAATTTGAATTTTTTTCCTTTTAGCAGCTACTCGACGGTCTAATGGCCTTTTGCCTGGTCAACAACCTCAGCAACAGCCTGGAGTTATGAATGGAATACCAGCAAATATGTTTCAGGCACCTTTTCACTTCCAATTTCAGTTTGGGGGGCCACAGCAGCAAAGACCACAGCAACATCCACCACCTTTCGTTCAACATCAGCAGATGCCACCATTCATGCCTTTTGGGTTTCCAATATTTCCTCCTCAAATGTTTCCTCCCATGCAGCAACAACAGGTAAAGATGCATCACACTTTATTCTCTTTAAAAATTTTTAGCACCAGCAACAACAACCAGTTCAACAGCAAGCGGAAACACAAGGAAATGGAGCTGCTGGTGGAAGGTCTGTTCCAGGAACTTCAAATGGACCTTCCTCGTCTTCTGCTTCCATTTCACAACAAAACGATGCCAACTCTCAACAATTACCTCATTCATCTGGTACTTCTTCACAGCAAAATAACCAACAATCTCAACCAACTCCTCCTTTCTTCAATCCTTTTATGGTGAGGATTTATATTTATTCTTTAATCACTAACAATATTTTTCTTCAGATGCCCCCTTTCCCATTTTTGCCACCTTTGCAGCCATTCCCGCAACCTCCGACTGTAAATTTATTATATATTTATTCTCATTTTATTTTTGTTAGCTTTCTGGTTTAAACGATGTTGAACTTGCTGCAATGGAGGGTACAGAGAGAAGAGCAGTTGAAGCTCGAATACAAACTTTAAGAAATATCCAAGTTCTTTTGGATGCAGCAATGTTGCAATTTCAACAGTATTTAACCGCATTTTCTACTACTGGAGTTAATCCAATTCCTACAACTGATAATGGGACCTCAACAAATGGAGAAAGTAGTTCTAATGGTTCTGGTTGTGCTAATGAATGCCCTTCTTCCTCATTGGGCAAAGAGAAAATTGGAGAAACGAGTCAAACGAAAGAAGAGACAACAATTACGCCAGAGGCACTCAACCAAGAATTGTAAACAAAAGAAAAAAGATATTTTATTTATTTGGGTTTTCCTCATTAAAAGAAAATTTATTCTAAAAAATGCTTCTCTTAGCATTTCTCTCATTTCTGTTGAGACTATCTCTAATTGATGTGTATATTATTATATAATTTTAAAGAATCATTTATTATTTGACTTTTTTTCGGTTTGACTTTAAGCGCAAATTGTGTTTTAATTAGAGACCGGACCGAGACGATATCTGTTATCGAGATTATTTTTCTGAGACATTGATCCCCAGTCCGGTCTTTAGTTTTAATTTTATGTTTTTTTAAATATTGTTTTCGTCAATTAAATTCTTTTAGAAAAATTAAAATATTTTGTTCTTGTTTTGATTAGAATTACTGACTTTTCTTAATGGCAAGAGAAGAATGGGCTCTATCTTAGGACATGCGTCCCATGAACATTTATGCGTCCCATAAACTTTTATGCGTCCCATGAAAGTTTATGCGTCCCAAAAATAGTATATGCGTCCCATGAAAGTATATACGTCCCAAAAATTGTATATGCGTCCCAAAATAATATAAGCGCAAAACAACATTTTTTAAATGTATTAATGAAAATCAAATACTTTATTATATGCTTCCTTGCTCAAGGGACAACGAGTTTTTGAAGCGGGTGGAATATTGAAACTCACGGATTTGTGAAACAGGGGGAATTGTGTTGTGAATTTGGGGTTAGCGAGGTGGTCGGCCGAAGGCTATCAGTTATTATTTTGATAATGTTTTGTTAAATGTTTTGGTAATCTGGTAATGTTTTAATGCTGGTCAATGTTTTAATAATCGTTTTGTTGTGATAATGATTACAAAGTAGCGATTTTTGAGCGTCTTGAATCAGAGTCAACTTTTGAGGTTATCATAAGTTGATTTTGAGTTAGGTTTTTTGATTTGTTTTGAATTTGCTAGCGGGGCGGCCGAAGGCCGACCGACTCCGTTATATAATAAAATATTTAATTGTCATTAATAAAATTAAAAAATGTTTTTACAATTGTTTTCGCTTATATTAATTTTGGGACGCATATACTTTGAAGGGACGCATAAAAGTTCATGGGACGCATAAACTTTAATGGGACGCATAAATGTTCATGGGACGCATGTCCTAAGATAGAGCCAAAGAATGTTTGATTTTTCCTTGACAAAAATGAATCTTTTAGGGATTAGTTTTATTTGACGATTTCTTTTATCTGTTTATTTTTAAATTTATTTAAAAGAGGTGTAAATCTTTTATTTTAATGGAAAAGTAAAGATTAAAGAAAATATGTACTTATATAATTGTGACAACATAAAAATAAGTATTTTAATAATATTTTTCTGTTATTTCTTACATATATAAATTATTAAAATGACATTTAAAAATGTCAACTAAAAGATTATTTTTAAATAAAATTTTAAAGGAAATCTGCGCAAATCTTCTTATAAATAAAGCATTCACCCCTAATATTTTTCATAAACTTAAATAGCCTCGTTAAGTTTTTCTTCCATTTGTCTTTCATTTTATCATAAAAATTCCTCTTCCTGTCAGTTGGATGTATTTAAAAAAATAATTTTAGTTTTTATTTTTTTGACATTTTTTGTATTTAAAATTATGAAAAAGTTTTTTTTCTTATTTTAGTTTCTTCCTTTTTTAGTCTTTTGTTTGATTATAAAAAGAAAAGAAATAATAATTAATGGGTTTTGAGGACCACTTCTTACATATATTTTTAGCTCATAATATAAAAAGGCTAAACTTTTATGCTTATTCTAAGTATATTATAACAGAAAAAAATTAAAATTTATTTTTCCAAATAATTTCCTATCAATTAATTTAAAAATAAAAAAAATTAATTGAGAAATTCCATAAAATTTAACAAAAAATTTTTTAACTAGCTATATTTTGTAGTAAAATTTTACGAGTTTTAAGACAAAAACTTAAAAGAAAATTTTAATTGAAGTAATTGAATGTTATTTTCGAAGTTTCTTTTGTGTTTACGTACTATGTAGTTAGTTCTTCTTGAATTTTTTGAATGTTCATATAATAATAATCAAATCTGGATTATTTTTAAATAATTAAAAAGTTTAGTCAAGATTTCCTTATTTTAAGAAAAATAATTTGAATTTAAAAAAAAATCTTTTAATTTAAAATTTTGTGTTTATCCATTTCCGGTCTAAAAAATAGATAAAAGTACAAAAAATAAATATTTATTTATTTATTGTTAACACATTTTTTTGACTTTTAAATTAACTATTATTTTTTAAAAGAAAAAAAGAGTTTCGAATTTCTTTTATTCTTTAAAAATATCTTTTTACTAATAATTTAAAAAAAAAAGATTTGAAAAGAAAAGTTTAAACATTTTGCATTTTTTTAAAAGAAAAATGTTAAAAAAAAGTGTCATTTGTTTTTACAAAAAAATAAATTTTTTTAAATAATTGATTATTTAAATAAATAAATATTTTTTTTTATTCTCCAAAAAATAATTTTTAAAAATTTTTATTTAATCAATTTCCACTCTCTTTTACTCTCATTCTCCATTATTTATTTTAGTTTAAAAAAATTTTTTTCAAAAAAGGCTTCTTCTTCTCTTTTTATTTCTCTCACGCTTCCCCCCTTTCCCTTTATTTTACAAATATTTTTTTATTTAATTTAAATGAATTTCTTCCACGTTTTTTTAATTAAAAAATCTTTTTTTTTTAATTAATTATAATTTCTAATTTCCGTTTTTCCTGCTAAATGGGATTTGTCGAGAATATTTTCTTTTGTTTAGAACACACAATATTTTACATATAATAAAAAAGAAAAGAGAAGAACTTTCCAATTAGACAAAGATTAATACTTTCATTAACGATTAAACTACTTTTTTGAATAAATTTAATATATTAACTTTCCACCGTTTTACTTTTCTAATTAATATTAGTTTTGTCCGTTGTTGGAAAAAAGAAAAAATATATATTAATAAATAAAAATTAATTTTAGCCTTAAATTGTATGTAGAATATTTTAAACAAAATTTCCAAAACTTTTTATTTTTTTAAAAGGTTAATTAATTAATTAAATAATTTTATTTAAAAAATGTCACCAAATAATATATTAATAAATTCAACTAATTATTCTTCCTTATTTATTTCTTCTTCCTCTCCTTCTCCATTCTTGCCAACACCTCCATCTAATAATAATTTAGATAATCCACCATCCCAACATGTTATTCAACGCTCAACTGCCGAAATTGTTTTTTTTTTTTGAATTTTTTAAAACAAAATTTAAAGTCGGGTTCTAAAAAGACCTCCCTTCTTTTTTTCTATCCAAGAGATGTCATTTTAATTAAAGAGAATCCCGATTTTAATTTTAAATTAAAAAATAATTAATTATTATTTATTTTTCAAAAAAAAGGTTGAAATTCTCATGTATTCATTGTGCCTTTGTATTGGCGGCCCTTTAAATTTATTTTCATTTCGCCGTCTTATTTCACAAATTAGACGCCCTTCCCGTCAACAACAACAATTTGGTTCCCAACTTCTTTTGCTCAAATTAAATTTAAATATTGCTGATTTAATTACAATGTTTGTCTACACACTTTCACAAATTATTTGGATGATTACCTTTCAATGGCATTTTGGAGATTTTTTGTGTAGAATTATTAAATTCTTCCACACATTTTCTTTTTATTTAAATTCTTTTATTGTTGCCTGTTTTGCTATTGACAGATTTTTTGGAACAAGAAATTTAAATTCCCCAATTGCTTCTAATGTTGCACAAAAAAGAATTAAAAAAATGTTAATTTTTGCTTGGACTTGGGCTACTTTACTTAGTATTCCACAATTTTTTATTTTTAGAGTTTTTGAACCTTTGGAACTTAAAAATTTTAAGTAAGTTTTTTTTTAAATTACACAGAAATTTAAATAAGGGCTGTCAGTTTTTCTGAAAAATCATTAAATATTGTAAAGCATACATATAGCTATTTATTTGCTAAAACTGTGCAGTAGGCGGCGTGGTGTAATAGATAAAACATCAGTCCGGTCTACTAAAGATGCTTCATTCCCAGTTGACGAATACCTTTTTGCACTAGTTGAAGGAGATAAATAGCTATAGCCAAGCTGCTTTACTATATCCGGAACCGAAAAATCCTCGATTCTTTTGTTTTAAAGGAAATAAAATTAATATTATTTAAAGACAATGTACACCAATTTGGACAATTATCGGTTATGAATTAGATTTAAAAATGGGGACATTAAATGAATCTGATATTGAAGGGAAATTAAAAATATTTCAAAAATTTTCTCAAGTTGTTGCTTGGGAACGTTTTTATAATATGGCACATTTATTATTTCTTTTTTGGATTCCTTCTTTATTAATTGCAGCTTCATATACAGCAATATTAATTACTTTAAATTCACTTTCTGTTGTTCCAGAAAAAATAAGTAAATTATTTAAATATTTAAATTAAATATTAATTTTTAATTTTAAAGTAACAACAAAAAATCTTTTAAATAATCAACAACAACAAAAAGAAAATTCTAATTATTTATTAAATAAAAAAGAAAATATTAAATTAATTTCTTTAAAAGAAAATAAAAAAGAAATAAATGATTGGGATAATAATAATTCTTTAACTAAATGTGAAACAATTAATAGTAATAATAATACAAGAATTGGATTAATTGCTCCTTTAACTATTGCTAAAGCTAGACAAGTAAATATTTAAAGAAAAAAATTTTTTTTAAACTATTTAACAATTTTTTTGTCAAAATATTTTTTTATTCTTTATTTATTTAATTTTCTAAATGGATATAATAAATAAATTTCCCAAGAGAAATTTATTTATTTAAAATAATATGCGCATCCAACCAAATATTTAATAAATAGACATTTAATTTTTGGTTTTTTATCACGTCATTTATTCAAAAAACAATTTTTGCAAATATTTTGAGTAAAAAAGGAGGGATTAAAATAAATAAAAATAATTTTTGAAAATAAAATTTGATAAAAATAAAATTATTTTGAAAAACTCCATTCAAATCTAAAATTTTTTTAAAATTAAACTCATCATCCCGAACTATCAAAATTTAAAAATTTAATTTTAATTTATTTAAAAGAATGCAAAACGTCAAGCAGCTCTAATTTTGGCAGCTTATTTAACTTTTTGGTCTCCCTATAATTTACTAGCTATTTGCAATGCTTGGGCACAAAAAGACGGAACAATTAGACAAATATCAACAATTACTTTACCCTTTTTAAATGGGTTAATTGTTGTTAACCCGATAGTTAATCCGTTAATTTATGGAGTTTTTGATAAATATAAATTGTGTTTTACAAGAAAATAAATATTTTTTTAAATATAGTTTTTTTAATTTAAATAAATAGATAAATAAATAATCGAAAATCTCGTTAAAATATTTTCAATAATTGTTTTGTTAAAAGTTTATTAAATTTAATTGGTTATTATTATTCCGGGCAAATCCCTTATTTTTTTTAGTTGAAAGGGGGGGGGGGGTATCTCCAATTTTATGTCGATGCATCTGGGTATTTTTACTCATGTGAAGAGCACTGATTTAATTAGCTATGGATTGAATAGGTTTTTGTATATGTATAAGAAATATGTATAGTAGGGAGGTTGGTCCAAATACAGAACCTAAAATATATTTGGTAAGATAAACAATATTTTGTTTTTTTTAATTCCTTAATCCAAATGTATATTTTATCCCTGACACTTTTTTAGAAGGTTTGTATAAAAGAAAATCATGAGGGATACAATCAGAAACTTTTTTAGGTCTAAATAGCTTTAATTAACATTTTTATTAGAAAATTATACAAATCCTCTAAAGTGGTGATTCTGGTATATATCGGGAGAAGGAAAAAATAATCGGTTCAAGAATCTTGACATACGTAGTACAAAATTTAAATTAACAACGTTTGAATCAAGACTTTTTTACGCGGCTGCAAATAGAATAGTAAATAGTAGAGACCGAACCGAGACGGGATAATCTCGGTTATCGAGAGTCGAGATTTTTCGAGATCTCGACTGCCGCGTCTCTGCGCCCTAATGCTGCGCCAAAACGACTCCAAACGACTTTTCTAGAATGAGCTTCTTAAACTATAATTTAACTTTTTGTTGACTTATTTTACTTATTTCTTCACTTTTCCTTTCACAATATTTTCTTTCCAAAATTTTATTTTTAAAAATATTTATTACATGTTTATTTCAATTTAGTAAAACTCATAAAATGCTTTCACGCTTACTAATCCAGCCACAAAATCTTCAATCTCTTCGTCAATTGACTTTGTCATCACTTCAGAATGCACGTTCTGCCTTCCGCAGAGGTGGATCTGCTTCTCCTTTTGGCCAATTTGTCAGTTTTTTAAATTTATTTTTAACAATTTTTATTTTACAGACAGCAACGTTTAAGGAGGCATTCGCTGCTCGACAAGCTGTTCCATCAGTTCGTGAACGTTTGCTTGGTCCAACTACTGGAAAACGTAAATATTTTTCCGATCTTTGAAAGACATTTTCTTCTTTTAAAGCATTCATTTACGGAACATATGCAATAGCTAGTGCTTCTGCTTTTGGTATTGGGATGCTTTGTTATTATGGACTGACAATGAGTGCTGAAAGTGCTGTGGCCCGTTCTGTGTAAATTTTCTTTTTAAAAATACATTTTTGTTTATTTTTAAAAAGTCTTTGGCCTGATTATGTTCGTGAGCGTCTACATACAACCTACGCTTATTTGGCCGGAAGTTTAACAATTACTGCTTGTGCTGGTATTACAGCGGCACGTAGTCCAGCAATTTTGGCGTTGACTAGTGGCCCTTCTCTATTTGTTTTTTGATTTTTTAAATTTATATTCAATAAATATTTAGGTTTGGTTAGGCTCTTTAGCTGCAATTGTGGCGACTGGATTGATTGTGCAAAAGATTGATTATTCGAATACTTTGCCAAAACATGTAAATTTAAAAAGAATAAAATTATTTAAATAATTTTTTAGTTGGCTTGGGCAACACATTGTGCTGTTTTGGGTGCGGTAATTGCCCCATTGTGTTATTTGGGAGGTCCTGCCTTAATTCGTGCAGCTTGGTACACAGCTGCTATTGTTGGAGGTTTTTAATTTTAAAAATTAATTTAAAATATTTTAAATTTACTTTTAGGTCTTTCTGTTACAGCAATGTGTGCCCCGTCTGAGAAATTTCTGAATATGGCTGGACCTTTGGCTATGGGATTAGGTGTTGTATTTGTTGCCTGTTTGGGATCATTTGCTTTTCCACCAAACACTGCATTGGGAGCTGGTTATTTTTTTGTTTTTTATCAAAAAAATTTTTCTTTAAAGGACTTGCTTCGATTGTTGTTTATGGAGGATTAATTCTGTTTTCGGCTTTCCTTTTACATGATACTCAACGAGTGGTTAAAATGGCCAGTTCGCAGTCGGTCTATCCAGTTGGTGGTCGATTCATGGGCAATGACCGTTTTGATAATGGAATGGTTCGTAAATATGATCCGATAAATAGGTATAAATTAATTTAAAATTATTAAATTAAAAATATTTAAAAGTCAACTCTCCATCTATATGGACATTCTAAATATATTCATGCGTATGGCAATGATTATGGGAGGAGGACAACGCCGAAAATAATTTTGAAGAAGTATAAATTAGAATAAAAATTAAATATTTTCCTTGTTTGGGGATTTAATAATTTAGTTAATGATTCTCTATGTCAAATTAAATTCTGTATCTGCTCATATTTTTCTAAATATAAATATTTAAAATGATTAAATATTTAGAAATAATCTTTAAAAATTAATTTTCTTTTCTGCAAAGCTCTATTATAAAATTAAGTTCTAATAGGGTTAGGTCTGCCCCGAGTTTTTGTTCCATTCGCCAGCCCATGTCGACGAAATAACCCAAAATCCAGGCCCAGGCTTTAAGAATCTTCATCTTTATTTTCTAATACATATGTAAATATTCTTTAAAAATTCTAATCATTATTAATTTTATTCCTTCAAAACAATAAAAATAAATATATTTTTTGTTTGCAAATTCTATTTTACCTAGCTGCAGTTCCATTTATTTTTAGAAAGTAAATCCACATTTGACGGAAAACAGGTTTATCACCCAATTGGTTGGCCTATAATCAAAAGTATTTTTAACTTTTCCCTCCCTAATAATGTAAAATGTTGAGAAAATAAATTACTTTTGTCCAATTTTATTAAAAATTCGATGAATGTGTTTGGCCGTTGCTCTCCAAAATTTGCCCAAGTAGAAAAAGTATTCAGGCAAATACTGAATTTTAATATATTTTTTTAGTTTTAATTTATTATAGGAAAAATTTCTCAGATGGTTGGGAACAAGAAGGTGCCTCAGTTGCCATCTTCTGGCAAGGTCAATTGGTTGTTGATCTATATGGAGGATTTGCGGATAAATCCTCTAAAGCTAAATGGAAGGAGAATACGCGAACTGTTTTATTTTCAGCTTCGAAGGCACATTTTAAAAACTATTTTCCTTTGTTAGTTTCCTAATATTATTTGTATTTCGGTTGAATGAAATAAAAGGGCAATTGAATAAATAATTATTCTAGTCGTGTAAAGGAATGTAAACATAAATAAAAAAATTACATATTCTTGTAATTTAATAAATATTGAACTTTCTGATACAGGCTGTTGCAGCTCTCGCAGTTCATATGCTCGTTGAAAGAAATTCTTTAGCTTATTCTGATGCTGTTAGCAAATTCTGGCCTGAATTTGCGAAAAATGGAAAGGAGAGTGTAACTATAGAAGATATACTTAACCACAAGGCGGGATTGGCAGCTATCGATACACCAATTCTTATTAAAGATGCTTTATCTAATCCAAAGAAGATTTCAGAAATACTTGAAAATCAAAAACCTAATTGGGAACCGGGCACAAAAAGTGGATATCATGCTGTTTCTTTTGGTTGGTTAACTGACCAATTAGGTAATTTTAAAACAAAATTACTTTAATTCCAAATAACAGTAAGGAGGATTGATTCAAAAGGTCGAAGCATGGCTGAGTTTGTACGCGAGGAGATAACTCATAAGCATGGTGGGAGTCAAAAAATATTTTAAAAAATATTTTCATTTCAGATATTGACTTTCATTTGGGTCTTTCACTAACAGAATCTTACACAGTCTCTCGTGAGTAAAATGAATTAAAATATTAGAAATTCTCTCACATTCAGGCCTCTCAATGCCTAATTGGATGTACATAATTCGAGAGGTTTTTTATGATCCTCGAACTTTGGCTTTTCTAGGAATTTTACACATTAGGAGTAAAAACTCTTTACGCTCACGTATGGCCAGAAATCCTGAATGGATTAATATTAATTCGGTATTACTGATACATTAATTGCCTAGATTTTTGTATTATTTTTAAGAAAATATGTACATTAAATAATCCGGAGATTTTTCCTATTGAACAAGCCGGTGCTTTGGGTATAGGGAAGGCGAAGGACCTTGCTTGTATCTTTGCAAAGTTGCTTTCTGGCGAGTTTTTATCACGTAAAACACTTGAATACATCAGTCGTCCACAGATGATAAACCACCGTGATTTTGTGTTAATGGTGCCTGTGAATAAGGGAAATGGATTTATGTATGAAAGGCATCCTTGCAAAAAAGTAGAAATAATTCTTGACATGAAAGTCTTTCCCTTTCCTTTTTTAAGGATAAATGGTTATTTGGACATCCTGGTTTTGGCGGGACTTCAGTAATGGTATCACCAGATGATCAATTAGTAATTGCCTATGTAACTAATGGACTAAAAACGGGGATGGGAGAATTAAATGGAACATATAGACGAATTAGAGATGCAGCATTTAATTCAATTAATTAATTGTTTTAAATAAAAAATAATATTTTTTAATTCTTTCTCAACTTCTTCTCCCCCTCCCTTTCCTTCCTCTTCATTATTAAATAAATTAAAATCCCAATTTTTAAATTCATCCAAAGCACATTCAGATTCTTCATTATCAATTCCTTCAATAAATACAAATCCTCTCTTTTGTCGAATTTCGATTTTTGAATTAATTCTGACGGAAATAATTGAGGAGTTTTTAAAATTATTTTTAAAAAATTCAAAATCTGTAGGTCTACGACAGTCAGAAATTAAAATAATTTCTTTAAATTTATTTGTTGTTGAAGGATTTGTTGGTAGTGTTAGAGGTAAATTTTGAATTTTTCTTTCAATAAAAGCTTTTCTAAAAAAATAAATATATTCCTTTCCCCTCCAATTAATTTACCTACAAAATATCCCAAAATCTTCTCTTCTCAATTTTTCTCCAAATTCAATCATTTCTTTCCTAACCAATTCTTTAGCTTTTCCATCACTCATTAAATCATTAAAATTTAAATTATTAATTTTAGCAAATTCTTTCTTTAAAGGCTCGCTTAATGTACAAATTGAAGTAATTATTGAAGGAAATTGTTTGTTGAGTAAATTAACCAATTGACGAGTTATATAATCTAAAATTTAAATTTATTAATTAGAAATTAATAAATTAACACTAAGTCAAAAATATTTAAAAACATTTAGTCAAGGATTTCCGGCAGGATACTTGCCCCTTTTTAGCTATATACTTTATCTATCATTAAGACCTTTCCTTCCCAATTTTCAAAAATACCCCCAAAAAATATTTATTTAAATACCTTTTCCCGATTTTCTTTTGCCAGAAATACACAAAAATATATAAGCACCCTCCTCCTCCTCAAGATTAAAATTTTTACCATTCATTTATCCTTAAAATTTCGCATAAAAATTACTAATTTAAATAGCAAAAAATAAACTTTTAAAGAATTTTTACTTTTTAAAAAGACAACCAAATAAAATTAAATTTTAGAGAAAAGTCACCACAAATCGTTAAAAAAAAGAAAAGAAAAATAAAATCTCTTTTAAAAATTAATTCCTTCATTTTCTTGGCACAAAATTAGCCTCCCCCAACAATAATATTATTGATTGGAATATGTATAAGTTTTACAAAAAAACCAATAAATCCCATAATTGCAAACCCAATTGCTGTAGCAAATGCTATTTTTTGATATTCTAAAAATAAAATTTTAAATTTATTTTAAAAGAAAAGAAAAAACCTTTTCGATCCGGTTTTGTGCATTTTTTAACTAGTCGAATTGAATCTTTTGCAAATTTCTTTCCAGGATCAATAACAGCTTGAACATGCTCCATTTTTTAATTTAAAATTTTTTTAATAAAATTAACTAGAAAAAAGAGAGTTAATTTAAATAAATTAACAAAATTAATAAAATGAAAATAATTAGAAAAAAATTTTTTTGTCTTTCTCTGTTGTATTTTATATTTATTAAAACTACAATTTATTGAAACGAAAACGCGGAAATTTAAAATTATCCCGAATTTTCTTTTTTTAAATTTATGCATTGTGTAAATGGATAAATAATTTAATAATTAATTAAATACTTTATATTTTGTATATCTTTTCTAATAAAGCTAAAAAAGAAAACAAGTTTTAACAGAAAAATAAATTTTATAAGAAAATCGATTTATTAGCAGTGATTTACGCATCTTCAAAGACTAGAGGAGAGGTGGTGGCCGTCGGCGGCTATTGACTGATCGATGGTTATTAA
Organism: Meloidogyne enterolobii; assembly: GCA_963681835.1. Taxonomy (NCBI): domain Eukaryota; kingdom Metazoa; phylum Nematoda; class Chromadorea; order Rhabditida; family Meloidogynidae; genus Meloidogyne; species Meloidogyne enterolobii. The sequence continues at coordinate 949,388 of CAVMJV010000023.1, forward strand.
ATATCGGCACAAAAAGAATGTTTTTGTTTAATTTTTAATTTTAAATATTTTAAAAATAATGTTAATTTGGAATAATAAAATATTAATTAAATTATTATTTTTAATAAATTTAATAAAAGGATTACCTCAAAATTTGGATCCTTTTTTAGAAAAATTATTTGAAACACCCGAATGTAAGTAAATATTCTTTCCTTAAAATTACATATTTTTTCCAAAAAAAGGCGAAGTATTTATTTCTGACAGCTCTTTTTTGGCTGTTTCAACAATTGAATGTCATCCTTTTAAATGTAATTTCCCCTATCAACTTTGTATGCGTCCATCTAACCAATATCAAAATGAAGCAGCAAATAATTGTCGAGAATTGCCAGAAAAATGTTTAATTGCAGTAAATGAAGGAAAACCTTTAGAAACACCAAAAACACCACAAACAACAACAAAACAATTAAATACTTCCTCTTCTTCAACAACACCTTCAATCTCCCAACCTAATATTAATCAACAAATAACTTCAATAAAACCACCCCAAATCCAAATCCCTCCAAAAGGCAAGTAAAATATAAAAAAAGAAAAATAAATTATAAGATTAAGAAAAAAGTTCAAAACCCCCTTTACCTCAACCAATTATTTCCAATCAGTTAACTATTTGTGATCAATTACCGGCTGAAGGACGTTTTTGTGGATTTCGTTTAAAGTTTGCCTTTAATAGAGAGACACGGACTTGTGATCAGGTAAACAAGAAAGAATTTTTAATTTTACTTTCAACAAAATTTCCAGTTTTGGTTTCCTGGTTGTCGAAAAGAAGGCAACAATATTAACTCTGATAATCTTTTTGATACATTTAATGAATGCTTACAAGCTGTACAATATTGCATTAAAGGTGTTTTGATTTTGTATGAAATTAAATTAATTACAGAGGAAATATTTTTGGATTTTCCTTAACTTAAGAAAATCATTCTCGATACATTCCCTGCCTTTATGAGAACAATAAAAGATTAAAGAATAAATATTTTATAAAAAATCTTAATTATTTTTAATCTTTTTTACTTTAAAAGAATTACCGGTCCAACAACAAAAACCTCTGCCAAACGAAGAAAACATTCGTCCTGTACCAATGCCGACAGAAAACCATTTGGGGAATAATTTTAGAGGACAACCTCCTCCGCCCCCTTCTATACAGACTGGAAATAGAGGAATCGAAACCCCTTTTGGACAGGCTGGTTAGAAAATTAATTTAATCTTTATAAAAAATTTTTTTGTTAGGTCAATTTATTCGTTTAATAACTAATACAATAAGAGAAGTTAGAGAAAGAGGGAATAATGGAGGAGGAGGAGGCGGTGGGGGAGGTGAAGGAAATACTCAACAAGGTATTCGTTTTGATCCAAGTCAATTAGGCGGTCTTCTTCAATCATTGTTAGTTAAATAATTAAAATAAATACATATTTATTTTTAATTTTTTTAGAGGTGGAAAATGACGCAAATAAAAGGAAAAGAATTTTTGGAAATTAAGGAAAATTTATTTTTAATAAAATAATTAAAATTAAATTTATCTTGATAATAACAATAAATAAATTATTGGATATACTTTAGCCGGTGGCCCACTCAGAAACGGGTCAAAATATATACCATTCGATTCGTCTCGGCGAGCTGAGTCGAATGGTATAATTCTTTTTTTGCGGAAATTCCTACGCGCCGAGATATAGGTACTTAAAAATCGAAAAACCATAGGGGGGACCAAGCACTTTTTTGGGGTGAAAAATTCGAATATGCAAATAATAGCTCATTCGAAAGAGCTCGTCGAGCTGAGTCGATTGACACCAAAATCAACAGGATTAAACAAGTTTAGACAAAGTTACAACACAAAAAACTAGCAACATATACCTATGGGGCGTCGGCGAGGCGCTTGTGCAAAACCCCGCGCTTCGCGCGGGGTTTTGCGGCACACGCCTCGCGGGGAGTCTACGGGCGCTGGGTCTGGGCTTGTAACATAACCCTATTCCTATCTCCCTTGCTCTGGACGTATTTGGGGCCTCCGTAGCAGCAAAAATCTCCACAGATGCCATAGGTAAGGAGCTAAAACAAATGCTCATAACTTTGTCAAATCAAGTCAGATTTGTTGATTTTGGTGTCAATCGACTCAGCTCGACGAGCTCTTTCGAATGAGCTATTATTTGCATATTCGAATTTTTCACCCCAAAAAAGTGCTTGGTCCCCCCTATGGTTTTTCGATTTTTAAGTACCTATATCTCGGCGCGTAGGAATTTCCGCAAAAAAAGAATTATACCATTCGACTCAGCTCGCCGAGACGAATCGAATGGTATATATTTTGACCCGTTTCTGAGTGGGCCACCGGCTAAAGTACAGCCAAATTATTTTAAAAAGGCAATTAATTTATTTTGTTTTTTTCTTTTCAATTTGTTTTTGTTGTTGAGGTGATTGTGTTTGACTCTTTTTCCGTCTAAATTCAAGTTTATTTGTTTCTACAATTTGTGGAAGAGAACTTGAGCGAAGTGTTCGAATCTTTTATTTTATTTTTTAATTAAAAAATTAATTAATTAATTTTTACATGTGCCAAATAAGCATCTTTAATTTCGTAAATTAAAAAGGAAATTAGTAAAGACCATTGGGTTTTTAATTTTCCATTTTTTTGATTAGCAAATGTTTCAATCATTGATTGTTTAAATGATAACCATCTAGCTGCTGTAAATGAAAGTTGTTTTACTTGACAATGTTGCCTTCCAACCATTCTTTAAAAAGAATATTATTATTTCCTTTCTAAAATTACCTAATAATTTGTACAAGCTCTTCTTCCCTTCCATGTTTCTAAATTAATATAATTTAAATAATTTAAATTTAAAAATAACTAAACAGGTAATAAATCCATTACTGTTGTCAAAAAACGTTGAAATTTACAGACATGTGTTCTGAAAGGCGTTTTTCTTCTTAATTCTGCTTCGGGTATTCCAGACATTCCAAAAACAATTGGAATATTCAAATCTATATGCTTTTAAAGAGATATTAGTAATTTTAAAGGAATTTTAAAGGGAACAAACCAAAAAAAGGCGCAAAAACATTTTCTTAAAAATAAAAACATTTCTAAATATTTAATTAAAATAACCTCAAAATGATCATATTTATTAGGTAAAGAAGCAAAAGAATTACTTAATCTTTTTTAAAAAGAATTATTTTTTTTTATTTAAAAATTTAAATATTTAAATAACTGTTCACATTCATTATCATCTAATTGAAGTTCTCTGCCAGAATGTTTTGAACAAATACGCCTTGAAGGTATATCAGAAGATAAATCTAATGAAGCAATTGACTGCCTATCAAGACTTTTTCCACTTACACTTCTACTTAGTCTTTTTCTTTTTTTTTAAATAAAAATACATAATTAATTTATTGAAATTTAATTAAAGTTATTTTTTAAAAATATTCTCCCGAATTTTAAAAAGCGGAAGGGTAAAAACGGAATTCTGTGTAAGGCAGACCATTCCTGGTATCACCCCTAAAGGGCACTTTACCGGGCGATTTTAGACAATTTATATGTCAATCGAAAGAGCTCCGCGAGCTGAATCAAATGACCATTTGTTTTTACTTCTTACATAAGCTACGCGGAAAAAAGTTTTTGCCGCTGCGAGGAAGCCGGGCATGTCGAGAGCCCTCCGTTCCAGTGAAACTTCGATTGGGTATAACTTTGTTCAGAATCATACAATCGAGTTGATTTCGGTGTCATTCGACTCAGCTCAAAGAGTACTTTCGAATGATTTATCTAACCAGAACATTAAAATTCGGGAAGATTGTTCGAACCTGCATGGGAAAATTAAATTCTCAATCTCCCTTCCTTAATTTTACTCAATTTCCCCTTAGCATATTCAAACCAGACTTTCTTCTCCAAATAGGAGACATCAACAAAGAAAAGATTGGTATAGTCTGTATTTTGGTCGTTCCGTGATTTGGTAGGATCTTGACTTGTCTGACTGTGATTTGTTAGGACTGTGTTTTGGAATTCAGTGAGTTGTCCCTCACCAGTAAAAAACGAATACCTATTTGTTTAGTTTTGGTTTTTATTCTTTTCTTTATAATCTTTCATTTGACTATGCCACAGATAAATTTAGTGGAATTAAACGAGGAAGAAAAGACTTCCCATTATACATATAGATAGTAAGGAAGGAAAAATTAGTAATGAAAAGATTATTTTCAGATAGGACCTCTTTTTCCAAATTTGTTTAACAGAGGATAAAAATTATCTCGTTTTTAGCATCGAGGAGCATCGAGGAGATTTTAATGAAATTAATTTATTCGCTAAAATTTAAATTAAAAGATAAACTTACTTTTCTCGATACCTATTTCTGGCTGCCATAAAGCTTTGTGCAGCCGCCTCGATCATTATTTAATTTTAAACTTTAAAAAACAATAAAATCTTTAAAAAGAAATTTTTATTATTTAAAAACCAAAAAATTATTTATAAACACCAAAAAATCAAAAAAAGTGCAAAAACACCCCAAACATTTCTTTCCTTTTCCTTTCATTTTAAAGTTTTTCCTTTCAATCCCTAGAGACTCATCGATGGTATTCTCGACAGTTTTTCTTTTACAATGATGTTTTGTTCTTTTTTTAACGTTGAATGGAAGAAGAAGACGATTCATCTTTTTTGTTTAAAGAAATAAACGAAATAAAATTTAAAAAAAATTTAAAAAAATATTTAGAAAATAAATAAAAATTTAAATTGTTTTTAAAATAACAAAATTTTAATTTCGAAAATTAAAAAAAAAATCAAATTTTTAATTATTTTTATTAAACATTAAATATTTTAAAAAATTAGTAGAGCAAGTTTACTTGTGTATTTCAGTAATAGTTTTGAACTTTTAAATTTAAAATTTAAACAAAAATATTCCCAATAAATATATTCAATATCTAATCTTGTTTGTCCAAAAGTCTAGAATTATTTTCTTTTTAAGGCTTATCCATCCATCCATTAATTTCTAGCATCAACAAGCTTTAACTATTTTTAGTTATTTGTACTCTGCGCTTGACCAGGCAATTAGGCCATTAGAAGAGAGTGTTCGTGCCTGTTTATTGTGTGGAAAATTAGACAGAAAACAGAAGAAAGAATGAATGGACAGCTGACTTTTTTTCAATTCAACAAGTACTAGATGGATATTTTAATTTTTGAAAAAAGAGGAAATGGAAGGGGGGGGGGTTGAGGGGGTAGAGGGGGTAGAGGGTGAACAGAAAACATGACGAGTTTAAATAGAGGGGGAATGAAAAGTGGCAGATGTGCGCGTGTTTTCTTTCCCCAAAATTATTGTTTTCTTCTATATCTTCCTTTATTGGCATGTGCCACATTAACAAATAACCGTTGAAAATATTTGGATAAATGTTAAAAATAAAATTTATTATTTTTTGTTGCGCGAGGGATGTAATTGGGGGTATTTGGATTGAAAATAAAGTAAAGAAAACAATCAACATCTGTCAGTTAAATTTAAGTATAAAAAACTTTAAATAGGTACACAAACTAAAGTTTTAGATTGGAAAAATTTTAATGAATAGGTAATTGGGCTGAAGAACAAAAATTATTAAAATTAATTATTAAATAAATTTAAATTTTAAAGAAAATTTATTACTCCTAAATATTTCTTCATTTATTACTTCTTTAAAAAATAATTTTTGGATAAATTTTGAATAAAAAAATAATTTTTATTAATTTTTGTTTATTTTTTTTTTAAATTTTTAGTCAGAAATTACTCTATTCATAAAAACCAACACAAATTTTATTTCTCATGTCAATAGAGGGATTTACTCAAAACCCCTCCAAATTAAAAAATTCTTTTCCTCCAAAATTTCTTTTAGATTGGCCATGAATATATGTATAGAGTACTATAACTAGGACATTTTGGAATTTTTAAATACTTTTTGTGCAAAACTAGAGATGACCGGTCACCACCACAACAATCTCTTCTGGAGAAAAAAAAAGAATGAGAAAATACCCCCTCCCCCTTCTCCAAAATTCTTGCCTCTCACCTGCCCTCCTATTTTTTTTTAATTCCATCCAAATATAAACGAACATCTGCCCTTCTATATATCCTCCTTCTCTCGTTTATTTATTTTTACTGGCCATAGAAAAATTAAAAACGGGAACGAGCGAATTTTCTGCGCAAATAAACAATTTATATATTTGGAATCCTATATATAATTTTAGAATTTTTGTTTGTTTGTCCGCAGCTTTGAATTTTGCTGTGTTTGGCGTTGTGTTTATTTTTTTATTAAAAATGACAAAATATCCCAAAGTGAAAATAGTGTGTATTTAGAGAAGTAAAGAAAGAATGTGAATTTTTTAGAATTTGTTTTGTATTTTTTTTTAATTTTTTCAAGTTTTTTGTTTGTTAATTGTATTTAAGATGTGTTTTGATTGTTTTTTTTTGTTTTTTAAAATTGGTTTTATTTAAAAATTGTTTTTAGATTCAAAATCAAAACAATTTTTTATTTAAACAACTTGAGCGTCAAACCGTTGGTTTTCACTGCTGATATTTTATTTAAACAACGAGTGTCCAACCGGTGGTTAATTTTTGTGAGGTTTGTTTTTAATATAATTATAGTTAGGTTTTAGTTTCTGAGTTTGAGTGTGATACTAAATATATGTATGAAATTACTAGAGTTTGACATTGTGTGATACTAAATAGCTTATAACTGATAGTACTAGCAAGGTTGATATAGTGTGATGCTAAATAGTTGACAGTCCTAGAGTTTGACATTGTGTGACACTAAATAGCTTATAATTCATAGTACTAGCAAGGTTGACATAGTGTGATGCTAAATAGTTGATAGTCCTAGAGTTTGACATTGTGTGACACTAAATAGTTGAGAGTACTAGAGTTTGGTTATACTAAATAGTTGATAGTCCTAGAGTTTGACATTGTGTGACACTAAATAGTTGAGAGTACTAGAGTGACTAACAGTTGTAGTATAACAGTTGTAAAAAAGTTCTTTTACTATTAACTATTAACTAACAGTTGTAGTATATATAGTAAAAAGTTCTTTTACTATTAACTAACAGTTGTAGTATATATAGAAAAGAAGTTCTTTTACTATTAACTAACAGTTGTAGTATATATAGTAAAAAAGTTCTTTTACTATTAACTATTAAAGTAGAGTAGTACTAAATTAGAGTACTAAAGTAGAGTACTAGAGTTTGACATTGTGTGATAATAAATAGCGAAAAGGGTTCCGTAAATGGGTGAAAAGGTCTGGCGATTGTTGGAATAATTGTAAGCGAAAAGGGTCCCGTAAATGGGTGAAGGTGTGGAAAGAAATAATGGTGAGCGAAAAGAGTCCCGTAAATGGGGGAAAAATCCGACGATGGTTGGAATAATGGTAAGCGAAAACGGTCCCGTAACATTGTGAAATAGGTCTGTCAATGGTTGGAATAATGGTGAGCGAAAATGGTCCCGTAAACTGGGGAAAAGTTCTGGCAATGGTTGGAAGAAAAGATTTCGAGCAATAAGCACGATAAAAGTGTCCGTCAAATGTATTGAGAAAAGGGTTCGCCAATAAACTAGATAAAAAAGGGTCCATCAATGGGAAAGAGATAATAGTCGTTCAATATGCTTGAGAAAACGGTACCACAATGGGTGAAAAAAAGCGGTGGTGAATGAGATAGAAGTATGACAACGGTTAAGTGACAAGGGTTGTTAATAGTTTATAGTTAATGTTGTTAATATTTAATAGTTAAAAAGTAATATTTGAAAGTTGGTTAATATTTGTATATTAATATTTGAAAGTTGGTTAATAGTTAATAGTTGATATAGACATTAATAGTTGAAAATTGATAGTTAATAGTTGACATAGATATTAATAGTTGAAAGTTGAAAATCTAAGTTAATAGTCGAATAATTGCTAATAGCTAATAGTGAAAATTGATAGTTAATAGTTGAATCATTGTTAATAGTTGAAAATTTAATAGTTAATATGTAGTAGACAGATATTAATAGTTAATAGTTGAAAATTGGAAGTTTTGTTAATAGTTGAAGATTGGAAGTCTTAGTTTAAATTGAAAGTCTTAGTTAATAGTTAAATCATTGTTAATAGTTAATAGTGAAAATTTATAGTTAATAGTAGACATATATATTAATAGTTAATAGTTGAAAGTCTTAGTTAATAGTTGAATTATGTTAATAGTTGACGACCGAGGTTTTAAGTATGAGGTGTTTTAATTTAAGTTAATGTAATGTTTAGAATTTGGCTAGCGGAAGGGGCTCGCCCGAAGGGCGACCCCCTCCGCTAGTGTTTTTAAAAAATATATTTAGAAAATAATGTCCGGAAATAGAAAATGCAAAAGTGGTCAGAAATGGCGGGAACGGTTAAACAATTTTGGATGACAGACTAAAATGTAGTATATTTTAATATTTTTTGGCATTCTTGTCATCAGCAGATGGATATTTTTAAATAAATTTTAAGGCCAGAAGGATTTATATATTTTAGCTTATTTATTTGAAAATAATTTTTTGTTGTTAACTCATAGAGAGTTAAATAGGGACGCGTGGAAAAATTTTGGTCAAAAGTTCATTCCTCCTCGTGTGAGATTTTGTCCCATTCCCGAAAAAGTGGTTACCGTAGCGACTCCAAACTTAAAGTTATTAAGCTTCCAAAATAAACCAAAAGGAGTAAACATCGAATTCAAATCCGGTAGGTACGATGGCTATATTTGAGGCTAATAAAACAGGGTAAATTGGCTGGGCATCAAACTTTCACTTTTTTTTTTCTTTTGAGCAGGGGCTCCGTCCGTATGACAAAAGTTGCGTGGACTCAAGGCTTCAAAACACCTTGAAGTATTTCCGTAGATACTAGTTTATCTCCTATTTTAGCAATATTTTCTGAAATTTAATTCCAATTTTATCCAGACTAAACTGAAAAGATTGACAGAAAATTGACAGTAAAAATTGAAAAATACATAAATTAAATAATTATTTTCTGTTTTTTTAGAAAAAAAAGTTTTTTCACTCTTCTATTAAAATTCAAAAGATTACAGTATATATAAATATCTACTTTTCTTTCCTTCATTTTTATAGGTAGTAAGTAGATGGCGCAATTCATCCAATTGCCGGTTAAGTAGCTAATAAATACAAAAAATTACTTTTATGAAAGGATAAAAATTTAAAGAAAATTTTTAGAAAAAAGGGGAGGAGCAGATGTTTGTTTTTTGCTAAATTTATTTATTTTTATTAAGCAGCCAATAATTAAAAGTTTTGATATTTAAACAAATTATTTTGAATTTTTTTTCTAAATTATTTTTTTTTTAATTTATGGAATCATCCAATGAAATGTCCAAAGGTAAATGTCCAGCTCGCATTCTACCTTCTGCAAATGCAGTCCGCAAAGGCGTTCTGCAAGAGGCATTTTTGCTACATTCTCCTCCTTTTCTTCTTTCCCTTCATTTTCTTTGAGTTACCAAATGATTGGTTGACAGCTTGGCGTAATCTTTTGGGCGTTATTCATGAAAAAGATTTAATTTATAAATAATTATATAAAAATTAAAAAAATATATAAATTTATGATAAAGTTGTAAATCAAGGGAACCTTTAACTAGGCTGGGTTGAATTTTATAAAATATTAAAAATCAGAGATGTTCATAGATACGGATATGTAATATCCGCGAATACCACAAAATATCCACAATATTCATACATATTAATACAGAAGAAAATCTGAATTCTTGGTTTACCAATTTCTCAAAATTTTTACCAACAATTTGCCGCTTAGTTTTTTATAACTTTATCATAAATTTATATTTTTTTAAATTTTTATATAATTATTTATAAATTAAATCTTTTTCATGAATAACGCCCAAAAAATTACGCCAAGCTGTCAACCAATCATTTGGTAACTCAAAGAAAATGAAGGGAAAGAAGAAAAGGAGGAGAATGCAGCAAAAATGCCTCTTGCAGAACGCCTTTGCGGACTGCATTTGCAGAAGGTAGAATGCGAGCTGGACATTTACCATGTCCAAATATGGAGGGAGTTATAAAGGGAAAGTTAACTCTCTTGCACTGTGTTTTTTGACATTATCAGCGCTCACTAATGTTTCAGATCTCCAAGAAGGGAACGTAATTTAGCTGGCAATTTATGGCCCTAACCTTCTTCAATGCTTCTTTTCCCATGCTTTATCCCTAAACAATGATACCCAAATATCCAGGATCCATCTTATCTTTAGCCATACGGAAATTAGGCCAAGCTGTCAACCAATCAGTTGATACCCTGAGGAAAATTAAGGGAAATAGAGGTAATGAAGCAGAGACATATTGCAAAATGCTGGCTGGTGCAGGACATTGACTACAGTAAAGATCCGGCTTTTTAACAGAACGCTATAAGTTTTTTAGATTTTTGAGTTTATGTAATGGAAAATATTTTAAATATAAAACAATATATAAAATAAAAACATGAAATTTCCATGAATTTTTGATTTTCATTTTTGTGCCAAAATATTAGCTTTTATAGAATTATTAAATATATACCTATATATATATTGCTTTTCAATAACAACAAAAATAAATATATTTATTTATTCAAAACAAAAACAAATCTTCTTTTCATCCTCACATTGTTTATGTATTTTTCATTTTAACTCTTCCATTTTTCTAATTTGCATTTTCGGCATTTTATTTTTGTTTATTTGTTAATTAGCTTTTAAAAATAATAATTTTATTTTAAATAATATTTTTTTTGGAAGAAAATATTTAAATTTAATATTTAAATTTAATTTAAAAAATTTAAATTTAGTAAAGTGTTTGGAATAAAAATAAAATTTCTAAAAAATGTTTTTTTCTAAATATTTTCTTTAATTTATTCCTTTCCGCGGGATTTGTCTTAAAAATATTTTATTTCAGGCAAGCTGAAGAAATTGTTTGTGGCCTTTTTTCGGCTTTAAAGCTAGATAATGATTGATTAATATATAAAATAAATAAATATTTTAAATAAAAATAAATAAATATGTATATTTGTGTGTATTTATTGAAAGTTTAATTTTTAAATAAATTAAATACAAATAATTAAATTAAAATCCCCCCTCCCACCCTCCTCTCCCAATTAATTTTAAAAATCCAAAAAATAAATTCTTTTTATTCCTTCATTTTTTCATTTTATAAATTCCCGACCTCATCGAGAAATAAAAAATTATTAGAAGAAAAGGACAGATGTTGTGTGTCCATAATTGGCACCGCCTCAATTTCTTTTTTTTCCTCGTCTTTGAATGTGCATGTTTGGTCATTGAAAGGCCACTGACTGCCAGAGTAGTTTGGATGAAGCGGGAAAAGTAAGAACGGCACTTTAAAGTATTCTTTAATTAGTCCTTTTTTAAAAAAATAAAAATTTTAAAATATTTTCCCGTTAATTTAGCATTTAAATTTTCATTTATTTATAAAAAATACAAATTTAAAAATTAATGGGGGGGGGGGCTATTTATGGAGGCTATTAAATTATAATTTTGTCCACTTAAGATATTTTTTTAAATTAAAAACAATAAAAAAATGTTGCCTTCTTCCTCCTTCCCTTCTTCAACAACATTTACTTCCTCTCCTTTAAATAATTTATTATTATTTAATTCTCCTTCTTCTCAACAACAAAATAAATATTTAAATTCCCTTAATTTATTACAATCAACAATACAAACTTTAAATTTTCAATTAATTTTGGATCAACAAAGGCAACAATTAATAGAAACAATTAAATATTTTTTACAAAAAAGAGAAGAAGAAGAGAAAGAAAAATATTTATTTAAAAAACAAGTAAATTTAAAAATAAAAATTATTTTTTTTTAATTAATTTAAGGAGGAAATTAAAAATAACAAAATAATTAATTTACAAAAAGAAGAATTTAAAAAACAAAAATTATTAAAAAATAGAGAGGAAGAATTGATAAAAAATAAATTAATTCCAAAAGAAAATTTAAAAAGAAAACGGAAAAGACAAGAAATTGAGACAGATTCTCCTGTCTCTGGAATGTTTATTAAAGTATTTGGAATGTTTATTAAATATTTAAAATTATTTTTAAAGGATTTTTGTGACGAAGAGGAACTTAGAAAAACAGCAAAAGCCGCTAAACTTCAATTGGACGACTCGGCTTCTTTTGTAAAAATTTCAGAAGGAGCTAGAAAGGCTATTGCTTTAATTCCGGATGTTATTGGGGATTCTAAATGTGCTTTGTGTAAAATTAAATTTGAAGATGTTTTTCGTCTTGCAATGCATAAATGCCCTCGGATTCAACACGAAGAATATAAATGTAAAGAATGTGAAAAGGTATGTATGTGTTGAATTAATTAATTACCGTATTATCTCTAATAGAATGCCCGGCCATTCTATTTTTCAATCATCCTCCATTCTATTAAAGGGGATCATTCAACTGGATAGGGCCATTCTATTGGAGATAATGCCGTATCTCTTCTTTCCTTTAAATAACCTCTAATAGTAAATTAATTATTCTCTTTTATTTTCTTAAAATACAGTAATTAAATTAAAATACTAAAAGGGTGGCAGAAAATAAAAGAAAAAGGTTATATTTATTTATTGTCGGCATTCTTCAAAAAAGAAAGAAAAAGGCAAACAATAAACACAAAAATCTCGAATATTTCAAGTATTTTAAAAACATTTCTTGCTTATCCTCACAGCTTGAAAACATTTAAAAAGGCAAATGATTCGGTCTTTTTTCTGATTTTAAAAGGCATGAGTAGAGAATTCCAGCTGGGCGTTATTAAATTTATTTTTGGCTTTTAAATAAATAAATTTTAATTAATTTAATGGAAAAGAAAATAATATTTAATATTTTTATTAAATTAATTTAGGAAAAAAATTAAATTAATTTAAAAAATATTTACTCTTTCTTTTCAATTTTCTCTTATTTTAAAAACAAATTTTAAAAAATTCTACTTAAATTCTCTTGAATTAAAAAGATTGTCAGGTTATAACTATTCATATTGTTCTAAAATGAAATCAAGAATTTTGTAAAAACATTTAGCTTTTTCAAAATTCCTTTTATTTTTTAGGTATTTAGTTGTCCAGCAAATTTAGCTTCTCATAGGCGTTGGCACCGTCCAAAATTGGAAGAACAAAACCAACAAAAATATAAAAAAGCAAAAGAGAATATTCAAAATAATTTTTGGGTTAAATAGAAAATGCCTTTTTAGAAATTAAATTAGTATTTCACTTATTTTTTCTTTAAATATTTCCAATTTTTATTTTACCACAAAAATTTAAGTTCAAGACAGAAATGTCTATCTAGTCTTTAATGTAATTTTCTATAAATTAAAAAATAAACTCTTCACTTAATAATTATTTGTTAATTTATTTAAAAGCCTTTTCACTTAATTTTTAATGCTTAAATATTGTTTAAAAATGTATTTTTTATTTTTTTATTTTCAAAAAATAAAATATTTTTTTTCTCTCAAAGTGTAAAATAAATAAAATGTTAAAATTTAATAAATTATAAAAAACATTTTTGAAGTAATTAATTATTAGAACAATAAAAAACAGGGGACTATAAAAATATTTATTTATTTATAGCCCTGGTTGTATTCCGAAAAAATTTAATTACTTCTAAAAATGATTTTTTTTTTAATTTTTTAAACAAAAAATTTAAATTTTAATCGAATCATTAATAACATATTCCAAAGATTGAAGAGCCAATTGAGGAAATGTTTTACTTAATTCCTTCCATTCTTCGCTATTTATAAAGTTTTTGTTGTTTTGAATATAAGTTTTACAGGCCTTTAAAATAATTATATTTTATAAATAATTCTGGACAGTCAAACCTCGATTTTAAATATTACAAAAAATCGAATTTAAAAACAAGGGGAGGGCGAAGGAATATTTTAATTAAAGATTATTCAATCAAAAATTTTTTTAGAATTATTAAATTATTTTTAGATTAAAAAATATCAATTGATTGCTTATTCAATTCCATTAATTTTTATAAAAAATTTCGTTAAAATTATTATAAAAGAATTTATTTAAAAACGAAGTTCGATTGCAAAATTTAAAATAAAAAAAAACTTTTAAAAATTCCTTCACCTTTTCCAAAGTCGGAGCCCCATATAATTGAATAATATTAAAATATTTAGAAATATTTTTGGCATCTAAAAATTAAAAAAAAATTCTTTCTTAATTTCCTTCTTACCAATTTTAGAACACATAAATCGTTCACATTCATGTTTCAACAATTCCACTTGATATTTATTTGCAACAGCAAAAATATCATCAACATGATTCTCCATTAAACCTTTAATTATTTGTAAATTATTTAAAAATATTTATTTAAAAAAAACTTTTATTAATATTCCCTGAAAAAAAAATTCCAGCATTGCACGAAAACATTCGGGGGAAGTGTCAGCAATAAAAACTTCTCTCTAAATTTATTTTTTAATTTTCTTTTCTTTTTTAATTTTACTAAAAATAACAAAGCCCTAACATTTAAAGATTCAATCATTCCATTTTGTTTAAACATATTATAAAATACTTCACTATTTTGAGCCAAAATACAACGATGAGTATTAATTATTTGATCCCCAATCTTTTTAAAAATAAATTTATTTTTAATTTTAAATTTATTTCTTACTTTAATAACACAATCAGTAAACATTTCCTGTTCAAACATTTTTCGATAAACATTAATTTGTAAATCATCAATAGGATTATAATAATCAATTTCCACTTCACAACACAAAACCAAAGCCCCTAAATTATTTCTTTCTAATCAAAAACAACAAAAATTTTCTCAAAAAAAAATCCGAATATCTTACCATTATCTTTAAGTAATTTTTTCAAAGAAACTTTGGAGTATCCCATCTTTTCTTGATTCTCAAATTTGTGTGTAGACCTTAAAATTAATTTAATTAAAAAACATTTAGATAAACCATTAAACAAAATTTAATGCTAAAAAGCAACCAAATATTATTCTAATCAAATTACTCTAATCAAATAGCTCATTTCATTTAAATGTTCCTAGTCAAAATCTTTTCCCAAATATATTTTTAATTTATTTACTTGGCTATATCAACATTTGTATTATCCTCTACAATTGCATAAATTTTATATTTAGTATTCACAAAATCATTCAATCCATTAGGCCCCATTTGGCTAAGCCAGATGTGAATAATATCATTTTCCCCTTTGTTATAGCTTTGGCTATACCCCCGACCATAATCGGACGAATGAATAATTTCAATAAATAATTGCCAAGCAACTTTTGGAAATTCGGGATCGCCAAATCGATTACCTGAAAGAATTGTGTATTGTTTCTTCCCCTCTCCCCTCCTTTTTCATGTATTAACTTTTTACTTCCCCAATTTCATTCCATTTCCATGTGGCATTCAATCAGTTAATAAAGTAATTGGACGTAATATAAAAACGAGAGGACTACACGCAAAACAAAACTTTATAAAGGGAGAACTACTACATATACGTATAATTTAGTCTTCATAAGTTTGAACATGCCGAATGGAGTAAAATTGAGGAAAGTCTTAGAAGCACTTTAGGAAAAAGAAGGGAAGAAATTAAAAATTACTATAATTAAGGGATTACTTGCAAATTGTATTCTGCCGTTGGTACAAAGAGAAGATTGAATTCTCTTAATTTCTTGAACTGTCCAATTAATTTTGGAAGTAATAGTCTTCATAAAGTTATTTAATAAATTTGATTGTTTAATAAAAATTATTTGGAGTTTTAAATTTTGCAAGTTTTGAATAGACTTTTTAATCTAAGAATTTTATTTGAAAATTACAAACTAAGAAATTGATTTTAAAAAATAAATTAATCATTTATTAAATTTAAACAAAATTTATAAAATTAACACATTTAGAAAAATAATCAAATTCATCACAATTTTTATATTCTTTTATAATTTCCAAAAATTTTAAATTTTTTTGTTTATTTTCATTTAATTCTTCTTCTTTTTCTTCTTCTTTCACACAAAATTCATTAATTTCTTCCAAAATTTCATTTAAATCTTTAAATTTAATTTTCTCAAATAAATTTTGTATATTTTTATTCCAAAAACAATTAATTATTCCATTTAATTCAAATTCTTTTATATTTTTCCAATTCCACATTTTTATTAGAAAACGAGGAGTACGTCGATTCCTTCCAATTAAATTATTTTCTAAATATTCAATAAAATCTTGGTGTTCTTTAATATTTCCAAATTGAAGGAGAAGTTGATCTGCTAAATACTCAAATCTTTGTTGGACATCCTAAAAATATGTATATAAATATTTTGTTTAAATTTATTGAAACATCATTCCTTTATTTTTTATTCTTTTAGCCGAAAACTAAAAAATCCCATTAACAACTACTCTCTATAAAATTTACTCTAAACTTTTTTGATTTTCATTTAAAAATCACTTTCAAATTCTCCTTATCATTTTATTTAGTTTTAGATACTTTATGGATTACCCTCACCACCTAATTTAAGTATCAGTGTTTTTTCAATATGTCTTGCTCGATTTCATTCCATTTCCTTTTGATCGATAGATTAAGAATTGGAAATATACTCAAAATAGGGAGTGGTATATCCATAAAGTACTTTCAATTAATTTAAAAAAATCACCTTAACATCACAAAAAGCCAATACACAAAATTTCTTCAAAATCACTGCATACTCTTCTTTTTCAAAACGTATTTCCAACCCTTTATTTTGAATTGCTTTCCACATAAACTAAAAGAAAATTTAATTAAAGAAAAATATTTAAACAAAAAAACTTTAAAAAAATAAAACAAAGATCCTCTTATTTGTGTTTGTGGAAGAAGTTTTTTAATAACATTTTCAATTTCCCTTTCAAAATTTATTATAAAAAATTTTGGGCACATTTCTCCAACAGCATTCAGAATGGCTAATAAAGCTGCCTGATAAGTTTCCTCATTTTTATTTGGAAGAAGACAAAAAATAAAAGGAATTAATTGCTCTCTAAATTTTTTCTATTTAAAAAAAATTCTAAAAAAATTACCTATAAAATCCAAAAATAATCCAAAGTTGGGGGAAAGAATCAAAATTTGGTTGAAAAATACTTTCAGCTAGCCAAGTATCACAATTTGAAAGACGGGCAATATTTAAATTAGTTCCATAAACAATTACTCTGTTAATGTCCCCAATTCCCGTATCAAGCAAAATATTTTCTTTATTTTTTTCTAAATTAAAATCCTCCTCGTCAACATTAATTTGAATTCCCATTCCTTGTGATTTTCGTTTTCTTCTAATACTTGTAGCCAAAGATTCAAGTTTTGGAAGTATTGCTTTAGCTTCTTCTGAAGCTCCTTAAAAATTAAAAATCTTTTAATTTAAAGAAAATTCCAAAGAAAAACCTGCAAGACACTGATTAATTATAACCATAGGGGAATGTGAAGAACAAGCAGCTATTTGAAGAATTTTATTTCGAATTTGAGTTGCTTCAACATCAATTTGTGAAGGAACACAAGAATGTTTTTGTGTCTCAATTATTTCTTCTCCAATTGTTTTTGCCCTTCCCATACATTTTTCTGGTGTTCTATATTTTTTACAAGTCCAGTAAGTTGTCCCTTTTCGAGAAACTTCTTTGTTATATTTATAGCCTTGATGAATTAACATTTTCTTTCCCCTTTCTGTTAATCCAAACATTTTTTAAATTTTTAAAATTTAGAAATTAATTTAAAAAAATTATTTTGAATTATAGAATGGGAAATAACCAAAAAATTAATAAATTTAAAGAAAAAAAATAAATTTTATAAATAAATAAAATTATTTAAAAGAAAACTTTTGTTATTCTTTTACAACAACAAATTTAAAAAACATTTCTTTTATTTCTACTGGAAGACTAGCTTTTTCATCATAATCAAACCATTCCTACAAAAATTAAGATTTCCCCCAAAATAATTTAAAAAAAACTTTCGTGTTTAAGTCAATTTCCTCAAAATTTAAATCACTTTCAGTACTACAACAACTCCAACCAATACGGGGATCAAAATCAACGGGTTCTAACCCTCTACATTCAAATTTAACAATTGTTTGGAATTCTTCATTTTTGTCATTATTGTAAGGTAAATAACTGTTTGGCAAAATTTCTTATTAAAAAAATTTAAAGAAAATTAAAATAAATTTAAAAAAATAACCTAAAGTATTTATTCTCCCACAAAATGAGCATTTAATTGAAATATGGCAAATCCCCTTACCTTTTGTTAAAGTATGTGTTTCCTAAAATTACTTCCTTTATAGTTAAATTTTAACAAAAACTTTAATATTTCCATAATGCCATCTCTCATAATTTTCCCCACATCCACAACATTTTAACTAAAAAAAATTAAATTTAAAATAATAAAAACACAAAAAAACCTTTAAATACCAGCGATGTTCTTCATAATTTTGAGGTTTTAAATTTGTAACATTTACAAGGTTTGCCTTCATTTGGAGAGAAATAATTGGCTGAAAATTAAATTAAAAATATTTTTATTAAAAATATACCATTCTAATTAATTTTGTTCTGAAAAAAATAAATAAATTGAAGTTGAATTTAAAAAACAAAACAAAACAGCTGCACAACCCGTTGAAGCCGGAGCAGTTTTCTTTTCGGGTACAAAAAAGGCCAGGTTTCGGGTAACGGGTTTCGGGCGGCAACCCTGATGAGAACAATTAATTGACTTGAATTATGTCAAAAAGTCAGCAAGACTCTTTTGTCTTTACATTTATTTTCAGTCTCAGCACAAACCTAAACCTTTAGGCTTGCTTGTCAATAGAGTCTCGGCGACGTAGCATCGAAACGCCTTTTTCTATGCCATAACTTTTTTTATTTCGATCATTTCCAGAAATTTTTTTTATCAATTAGAATCTATATTTGTTTTTATTCTTTTTATTAACTTTATGAAAGGATCCGATCATTTCTTAGTAAGTTACACCCGCCTAAGTATGTTAAATCACGATTATTCGCAGTTAACGGCTCCTAACTTTTTTGAAAGACAGTAAAACTAAACAATTTTTATGAAAAAATAACCAGTACATCCAGAGCTTTTAAATAAAGCAAAAATTATTTGGATTGATTTAAAAACAAAAAAGTTATATCCCAAAAACTTTCGTTTTGATGCCATATTTTAAGACTCTTTCGTTACCTGGTATATTTTAGCCTAAACCTTTTGAAGCCTAAACCTTTAGGTTTTTGTACATTTGAGTCTCAGCACGCCCCCAAATTTTCTTTATAGTCTTGGCTTTTTTTATCGTTTGGTCTTCTTAATTGGTGTAAAAAGGCGAACCAGAACTGATATTCTGGTAATAGAAGTCCCATAAATTAAGAATAACATAGATAATTTTTGAATTTATTTTTGAATTCCTTGGAGAATTTCATTCTTGGACGGAATAGAAGCGATGTTGGAATTTCGTCAACAACAGCCTCAACCTAAACGGCCCTCTTTAGGGCCACAAATTTAATAAGTGAGATGAGGACAATGACTTTTATTTTTTGATAAATTTGTTTATTTCTCATTTTTTTAAAAAAATTCGTTCCCTAAAGAAAAAAAAGTAGAGACCAAAACCTCACCCTAAGACCGAAAAACCTCAAGAAAAGTCTAGAGTCAAGACTTGGCAACTTTTTAGAATGTTCATCAGATAGTAGGAAGTGAGAAAACCCACAAAAATCGCAAGAGAAACTGATTTCCTAGGTCCGAAAATTTTGTTCATTGAGTCCCGCCGGTTGAGTTTTGAAGCCATATTTTGGGCCATAACTTTTTTCTTTCAAAGTTCCGCCGAGTTCATTATCCGTACAACTTGTCAAGGGAATAACTTGTTAATTCACCCATAAGTTTATTTTTTCAAATTTAATTTAAATGCCATATGAAATTCCAATAATTTGTAAAAATACACTAATTATTTGACAAAAAAAAATATTTTTTATTTAATTTTGAGCAATATTTTTTTTATAATTTATGGCAATAATAAAATATTCTTAAAAAATTTTTCTCTAAACATAAGTTCTTTTTTGTCTACAAATATATTCATTATTTTCTTTTGTTGATGTCCAAATATTTGGGGAGGATAACATTCCTTTATTTTGTTTTTCATTTTCTGTAGACATCCACTTTGGAAGAGTATTATTTGGAGGAGGAGGTGTTTTTATTGAAAATTTATTTTGACTTAAAAAATAAATTTTTTTCAAAATTTTTGAATTTAAAAACCTTTTATTATTTCCAAAATTATTTATTTTTTGTCTAATTTCTTCTTCTCTTCCACTTTTTCCATTTTCTCCTTCTTTTTCACAACAACAACAATTATTGTTAAATTGTTCTGGAGGTAAAGGTGGTGGTCGAGTAATTGGGGGAGGTAATCTATTATTGACTAATCTTTTTAAATAAGGAGGTTCTGCAATATCTTCTTGATAATCTGTTGCTAATTCCTTTAAATTTAAAATAATTTCTGTAAATATTCCCCCCAAAACCTCATATATTTCACTACTTCCATAACAACATGAAGGAGTACTTATATTTCTTGAAATAAAATATTTTGGAGAATTTGATTGAAAAGCAACTGATTTGGGAGGACTTTTTGTAAATGAAGGCACCGGAATATTTTTGTTGTTTGGAAGAGGAGGAGGAAGTGACGGCAATTTATATCTTTAAAAATTAAAAATTTTTAAAAATATTTTCTAAATAAAATACCTGGGAATATCACCATTACTTTTTATTTGTTGTGGATGTGCTAAAGAGAAAGTATTTGAATGTAAAAGCCAACAAAGTTTTGGTTTTTTAGGGATTTTTTGTTGTTGTGTATTTAAAGAATATGTTAAACTATTGGCTAAAGTTTCTGTTGAAGAACGTTGAAAAGTAAAATGTTTTTTAGAATTGGATATTGAAGAAAATGCTGATGAAGAAGAGGAGGAAGAATTTGAAGGAGATGAGGAATCACTTTCTGGCATTTGAAAAGGAGTGGCTGAAGCTGGCGAAGAAACAACAAATGAATTGCTTTAAAAAAGAAGGATTAATTAACTGAAAATTAACCTATATTTAAATTTATTTTTTTTTAATTTCCTACCAAAATTATTTTATTTTCTTCCCCCACTTTTTATAATTCTAAAATCAAAAAGAAATCATCCTTCCAATAAATTTTATTTTTGTGCCAAAAGTGTTAATATATTTATTTATTTATTTATTTAAATAGCCACAGCTGGCAACAAATTAAATTTACAAAATTTTTGTTTTTTCAATTCAATTTTTATCTATTTTTGGCTAGTTTTGCAAGTCAATTCAATTTACTAACAATTTTTCTTTTTTCCTTCCCCTTCCTTTTTAACAAAATTCTAAAATGGCTTTATATATATTTTGCCTAATTTGTGTGTATTGGACAACAACAAAAATAAATAAATAAATATATTTTTTTTGTTGGTGCGCGAATGAAAATTAAAAAATTATTATGAGAATAACAATAAAATTTTTACCAATTTTCTACCCAATTTTGCCATTTTATATTTTGAATATTTAATTATTTTTGTATATTTTCTTTTTAAATATTTCCTCCTTTTTTGGAATTATTTAAAATAAAATTGATGGATTGGGGTAGAATTTTGGTAGAAAGAAAATTATTGTAATTGAATATTGTATAGTGAAAGAGATGAATTTGGAGGAAAGAAAAGAGAGAAGGAATCCGAATGATTAATAGAATTTTTGGAGAAAGAGGGAGAACTGTTTTTAATTAAAAGGCGCTAAAAATGATAAATGGACTTTAATTATTAAATATTTTCAAAGGCACATTGTATGTAGCTATATTAAATACTTAAGGCTTCCTAAATTTTTATTAAATTTACCTTTTTCTGTTTAATTTTTTCTTCTTTTCCCCTCCTCCATTATTTTGTGTTCTTCTTCTCCTCATTTCTTCCTCTTCTCTTTTTTTTCTTCTTTTTCTAATTAAAATAATTAATCCAACAAATATTGTGAAAATACAAAAAAGAAAAATAGCCAAAAAAGGTAATAACCAATCACCAAATAAAAGTTTTGATAAAAAAGAAGGAAATGCAGGTTTTAAACAAGAATAAAATTGTTGGGGACGAAACTGAAAAAGAAAAGAAGAAATTAATTAAAAATATTTAAAATTAACTGAATGTTGTTGTTGTTGTATATCTTCAATTAATAAATGTAAAATAAGAGAAGGATCTGGAGGTGGGGGAATATCAAAAATTGGTGGGGGAGGAATACAAGAATTACAAGGCATTTTTTTAAATATAAAAAGTTGTTTTTAATTGAGCTGAAAAAATATTTCTAAGATTAAACTATGTATTATATATTAGTATAATAATCAAAAAAATTTTTTTTAATTATTACTAAACCCACAAAAATATCTACAAATAATATGTATTTTTAACAAATCTTCGTTAGCTTTTAAATAATAAATCCAAATTGTTAAAAGAAAAACAAATGCCAACAGATGAGGACACGAAAATAAATAAAAATAAATTTATTTGTAAAAAAAGGACAAAAAGAAAAGTCGCCGAAAAGAAAAGAAAAGAAAATCAGATTTTTAGTTTTTTAAAAATACTTTTAAGAGAAAAAGGATGAGCAAAAAATGGGGAAAAATAAAATCTAAAATTCTCGAGAAAAAGTCAAAAAAAGAAATTCCTTTTATGTATTTTTTGAAGTCTAAAATTTTGTGATGCAATAAAAATTGGAAGAAAAATTCTTTGAAAAGATAAAAGAGAGAAAGGTGCTAAAAAGGATTAGAAATAATGAAGAGAGAAAATCTGATAAAAATTATATAATTTAAAAAAAGGAAAATTTTATTTAAAGTTTCTCAAGTATTTTCTTTGTTTGATATTAAAGAATTTTAAAGAGATTTGCATTTATTTTATAAAAATAATTTTAAAAATAAAAATATTTTTAGTCTCTTCACAATTCTGTTCCTATTTCCATTTTAGAAAAATCTGTCTCTCGACTCTGAGGAATATATTTATAAATATTTTGTATAAGACTTATTACCGCTTGAATGAATTGAAAGAAGGAAAGATATAAACTAGTAAAGAATAATTTTCTTTAAGAACCCCCCCCCCTCCCCCCTCTTCCCCCCCCCTCCCCTCAACAATTCATCAATTTTTTCTTCATATGTTGCTTTTCTTTTTTACCTTTTAAATTTTTTAATGCATAATTTAAAGCAAGGGGCCAAAAAGGTTATTTTTACGGGTAAACGGAGAACAAAAAAGGCAAAGAAATATAAGGTTTATTAAAAAGGTTTTAAGTAGTTTTTTAGAGAAATTTTTTAAAGAAAGTTTGTGGAAAGTTAGAATAAAATAATTATTTAAAAATAAAAACAATTTTTAAAGAATTTTTAAGAGTTTACTACCTATAAAAAATATTTCCAAAAAATAATTATTAAATACTACGCACCTGTGTGTTTTGAAAGATATCAACAGTCAGGAGAAGGAAGGAAGGATTATTATTCCCCCCCCCCTTTTTTTTCCTCAATAAAAAAAGAAATTGCCAATTTCTGCGCGGAAAAGAAAGTAATTGGCAGGCAATTTTCGGGGATTTCCGATGAGTTTATTGAAGAGAAGAGAGGAGGAGGATAGTTAAAAATAAAAAGCAGATGCTCAAATCCTCCGAGTCAATTGCTTTTTCTTTTTACACACCTAAACAATAAAAAAATAAATAAAAATATTTGTTTGTACCAATCGGCTGGAGGTCATTCAAATAAAATAAATATTTTTGTAGTATATTAAAATTGTAATGAATATTGAAATAAGAGAAGGTAAGGGAGAAAATTAACTATAGAACATACATAATGTATATTGTGCAGTAATTACAAAATATTTTAATAATTTTAATGACACAAAAAATTTTTATTTGCCCTTCTTTTTTCAACTTAAATTATTATTTTTCTACTTAATTGGTCACAAAAACAAACATTTTTGGACAAAAAATTTTGGGCACAAATAAAATGGCTGGTCAGTTTGTTGGCTTTTCCTTCTTTTGGTTTTTGTGGAGTTTTTGGTAAAAGCCCTAGGGGGTACTCGCGCAAATTAATATCCTGTGGGGAAGGAAAAAATAAAATGTTTGGAGTAGTGAAAAGGAATAGTGAGGGAATGAGGAAAGAAGGTAAAAGAAGTTTTTGATAAAAATATTTTCTTTTATTTAATTAAAGTTTGTAAATTATTTAAAAAATAAATGGCACAAAAAATATTAATTTTTTTGAGGGATAAAAACTAAATATTTTGTTACAATTTCCACTACATATATGCTATTTTATTGGATATTTAGTTAAAACAATAGAAATATTCTTAAAAAATTCTAATAATTTAAAAATATTCTTAAAAAATATTTTTTTTCAGTTTGGTGATTAAATTGACATAGACAATCCAGAAAAAGAGAAAATAAAATTATAAATAAATAGATGAAATATTTATTTAATTAATTAACTAGATTTATAAGAAATGTAAAAAAATTTTTTAACAAAAATAAATTTATCTCTTTCTAATTGTCCAGTTGTGGAAAACAAAAAAGAAAACAAAAAATCTAATAAATTTTCTTCATGTAATTCTTTAAAATAAAAAGGCCCCCCTAAACAACAAAATAAAATAAATAAATCTTTCCCCCCTCCTTCCTTCCTTTGCCGATATATTTTAGCCAAAAAGACAATGCCGGAAATCTTTTATTTTTGCAACAAAATTTTTAATTGGAAAAACAAAAAAATATTTAAAGAATTTTTTTGTTAAAATTTATTTTAATTATTAAAAAGTGCTACTTAAAATAATTTTAAAAAATAAAAAGGAAAAAAGTATTTTTTGAAGGGGGGGGGGGGTAAACAGAAAAGAATTTTTTAAAAGAATTTATTTTTGTTTTAGAAAGGTTAAAAGTTTTTAAAAAATATATAAAATTTTGTTTTTAGATTAACCAATTTATATTTAAATAATTTATTGCCAATAAAAAATTAAAAATTTTTCCTTAAAATTACAATTTATTTTATTTTTTAATAGAATGGCCATAAATAGAAAAAAAAATTTAAATAAAAAAATAAGGAAAGAGAAAAGGTTAAGGAAGAAGCAAAAAATAAACTAAAAATATTAACAAAAAATAGGTTAAAAAAAGAAGGGAGGGATTGGGGGGAAGGGAAAAGGGAATTTAAATTTAGAGATGTATGGATTTGCATTTTCACACCTTTTTAGGGTTAGAAGAAAAAATCACATTTTGGATTGTTTAGGTAAAAATGGAGGGAAAGTGAGGGGAAAGGGAGGGAGAAGGGAGGGAGGGAATCTGTTGTTGTGCAATAAAAAAATAGAAGAATTATTTTGGAGAAGGGAACGCTTAAATGTTTTTTAAAGTAATTTAGGGGGGATGTTAAATAATTGATAAATAAAATTTAGATAAAATTAAAATTATTTTTTGTGAAAAGTAACAATTAAAATAAAAGTTAGGCAATGGATTTGGCATTTCTCTTTTAAGAGGGGATAAAAATTGGAAGAAAGAAACAAAAAAAATAAAGTGTCAAAAAATTGGAAGGATTAAATTGAAAAAAGAGAGAAGGATTTGGCGAGTAAATCTTTTTTGTGAATATACTTTTAAGTGTGTGTGTGGCATTTTCTAATGAGTGAGAAATAAATAAATGGAGGGGGAGGAGGGGGGGGGGAAGAGGGGAATAGTTGTTTTTTAAATTAAAATTTTTTTTATTTTTAAATATTTATTTAAAATAATAAAAACCGTGAGAGAATAAGTGTATATATAAAAGTAATTCTAGCCCGTAATAAATAAAATGTTTATTTTAGAAAGAATATAGTTAAAGTAGTAGTAACTGATAAGCGCGGGAAATAAAATATTTAATAATAATTTAAATAAAAAAATAATTTACAAAAATTATTTCTGAAATTAAAAATTTTAAATAAATATGGAGAATCTTATACAAATTGGCTAGGCTTAAAATATTTTTAAAAAATAACCAACGCAAGTAATCATTTTAATTCAGTCATTACTTCCAATCGTTCTACGTACATAGTTAATTACTTAATAACTTGTTCACAAAATTCACCCACTTTCACTAATTTCTGTACCAATCAATGCAACTAAAATCGACAAAGTTAGTCTTGATACTGTCCAAAAATGAAAAGATTGGTTGAAATGACCCAAAAAAGGGAGGAGGGGGGGAGGTGGTTACTTCTAGCAGATTGTCACTCTAATCCCTCAAATCGGTTTTTCTTTTTTTCTTTTTTTGTTTTTGTTTGTTTTTGTCTTTAAATATATTTATTTATTTGCTTTCTTAATTTTATTCTAAAAATGGCAACGATTGTATTTATTTATACAGTTATAGCCGGCAAAGCATAGGCCAAAAATAGAAATGAAAATAAATGAGGTCAATAACAATAAAAAAAGAAGAAAATCTAAAATTTTAATAATTAGATTATAAAGTAAAATAGGTATCTGGAAAAAAATATCAAGTAAATAGGTATTGAAATGACCCAAAAAAGGGAGGAGGGGGGAGGCGACTTTATCTTAATTACACGACTTTCTCTTAATTTCCAAAAAATATTTAAAAATAACTTTAAAAAACAAAAAAATCCAAAACAAAATCTCTGAATTCTTTCTCAATTTCAATCATTCCCTCTCAACCTATTTTCTCTCAAAAATATAAAATCGGTTCCACAAACACACATATACTTAATACTTTTCTATCCCGCTGCTAATTTCTTTAAAATTCAAAAAAAGTGAAGGAAAAAAATGAAAAACAGAAAAATTTCGTTTGTTTGTGTGGTCCTTAATTTAAATAAATGCCCTTTTTTGTTTAATCTTTGCGGCATTATTCTTAAAATATTCCCAACGGATGCGTCAAATAATCTTCCGAATGGTAAATTTTACAAAAAATAATAAGGGAGTCTTTAAATATTCAAAAATATATTTAATTATTTACGTATAATTTAATATTATACATACAATTGTTGTATAATTTTTCACAAAAAATGATTGTTGATTGGTAATGGAAGAAGAAAATTATAGAGGATATTTTAAAGAGTAAAGGTGTAAAATTAAAAAAAACATCATTTACTCCTCTCAATTCCTTCTCATTTTCCAGTTTTCTTCTTAAATTGCTACTTTAAAAAATAAAAAGATGAACACCACCGAGAAGGAATTGCTAATTAAAAAGAAAATTAATTGGAAAAAGTTTTGAGTTAAAAAGGCAGAAAAAAATAAAAAGTAAAACACAAATTTAGAATGATGGCCTTTCAAGGGGAGAACAGAAAAAAAGGTTAATAAATAAAAGAAAAACTAACAACCAACTACCAACAGCAACATTAATTATAAAAACAGCAAAAACCCTCCAGTAAAAGGCGGAGAATTAAAAAGAAGAAGAAAATATATAAAAGAAGGCGACTATCCCCCTGAAGGATTTTATAGTTTTTGTAATTAAAAGGTAAAGAAAGAAGTTATGCGCACATTTTACAGAAACAAAAATGATATTTAGGTAGGTACATAAAATATTTTAAAAAATCAAAAACTGCTTCCATTGAAGAGCAATTTTTTGCTTTTTTGTTAAAAAAATTTCCGATTTCAAGAGACAAAATAGTTTTTTCGATCCTTCTCTAATAAAATTTCTTTATTTTTATTTATTTACATATTTTGTGCATATCAAGGCATTAAGAGCTTCTTTTCACACATTTCACGCATCCTGCCATCCTAATTCTCGAAGTACAACCCCCAAATATCTCCTCCCCAATATTTTAACTGATTTTAACAAACAAACACATAAATTAACGTAATTAAATATTTTTCTGGTTCATCTTTTGATATATTCGCAATTTTATTTTAAAAAAGTGTTCAGTATTTTAAGTTTACCGACTTTTATATACGCCAATGGGAATTATTTTATGTAAAAAAGGTCAAACGAGAGAGAGGTAAATGAATAAATAAAATGAGAAGACAATAAATTCTTTTAAAAAAAAAGAAAATACCGACGGAAGAAAAATAAATGCTAAAGGCTATAAATCCGGTTAATTTGGTAATAAAATAAATTGGCGAACAGAAAAAAAAGATAAGAGAGAGAGTATATTTAAAAATATATTTTTAGAAATTATTTTAAATAATTAATAAGAAAAAAATAATTATTATTTTTTTTATTTAAAAGAACGTCAGTCATTATTCTGTTCATTAATATTTCCTATATTTTTTGTGTGGATTAGGAGTCATCAATATAGGCGAGAATGGATTAAATGAAATATATAGGCTAAGGACTTTGAAAAAGAAAGGAGAAAGGTCATTTAATTTTTTTGGCTCCGGTACAAAATATGGAATCGTTAAAATATGGAATGGTTAAAATCGCGAATAGGCTAAAAAGGGGTTAAAATACCGAAACGTTAAAATATGGAAACGTTAAAATATCGAATCGGGTAAAAAAGGGTTAAAATATGGAATCGTTAAAATATGGAATGGTAAAAATGTCGACACGGCTAAAATCTGTCAAAATGTCGAATTCTTTTAAAAAAGGGTCATATGAGTGCAATACGCTGATTGTTGATGACAACTTATCAACTTATTTTTGATAATTTGATTGATAAGTTTCGTATGTCGTAGTAAAATCAAAACTAAGCAAAATAAAAATTTTATATTTCATTTAAAATCACCGAACAAAAATCATTAAAGCTAGAATCATTGAACAATAAAATAATAATCAAAGTCAATAAAAAAATAATAAAAAATAAAGTAAAATATTAATAGATAAATAATGAACTAGAAGCGTCTAAATAATCTTGACTAATAATTTGACTTTCCAAAGTTGCACTATCCACACCATCTTCAGTATCACGTTCTTCCTGTTGACGTGTAGCAACTCGCAGTCCCTCAACATAACCACTCATTTGTAAGCCAAGGAGCGTTAGAACATTCAGAAGTTGTCTATTATCATCGTATTCGGCTTCATTTAGCTTCATTATTCGGCTTCATTAATAGCACGCCTTACTTCTCTCAATACTTCCTGATAATGAATTGTCTTTTTTGTTGGAAGAAGGGCTTGGACACAAACAACAATGCGACCTCGTACAAAAGCACCAATACAAAAACATTGCGCAAATGGCCTTGGGGCGGATTTGAAGGTGCCATCACAGGCCCAATGCTTATTTTGAGATAATATATCGAGCAACTAAATTTTTAAAAATAATACTAGTTCAAAATTATTAAAATTAACCCTTGCATGGCTAAAGACAAGAACAACATCCTCATTTCCACGCTCATCTCTACTGTCGTAAATCAACGTTGATGAGTTGTATTTTTCTGTCAAAAACGCTGGAATGACCATTTTTCCAAGATCCACACAATTAACGTTCCCAAACTTTTGCTTTTTTTGCCTAAAATGAGGGTAATTTATTGAAAGAAAATAATGAAAATAAACCTCTTTATAAGCTGATTTAAAGCATCATCACTACCCAAAGCAATGTAAACTTCATCTGGGATATTTGCTCGTACTTCTCCCAGAATTGGTCTCTTATCCTTCTTCAATCTATTTCTAAGCTCTTCACAAACTTTTTTTTGAATTGCTGGAGGATGATTATGCTCTTTTTCTCCTAAACTGCCAATAAATTGGCCATTTTTCTCTTCAGCTTTTGCAGTTGCCTGGCAGTCCAAGTTTGAACAACGCCAATGAATATTTTTACTCTTGACATATCGATACCCTCAAAAAATCCATTTTAATAATTTGATATCTAGCTCAAACCTGCATGCCAAAGGCTGACGCCACCCTTCTGTGTAACTCCTTGTTCAAATTTTGTCAGATTTGCTCCATAGCATTTTTCATTTTCTCCATCAAGATTTGCTTCTGGTTCTTGTTCATTTAAATCAGAAGTATCATTGATTTGTAATCGTCGTTTTCGAGTTTTTTGTAATTTTGCTAAAGTTGTTCGTACATCCATTTACGGATAAAATTCTAAATTAGAGGTAAAATCTATTAATGAGGTAAAATCAGTTGCAGAAGACGGTATATTTAATCTGATTTTGGCCGTGTCGACATTTTTACCATTCCATATTTTAACGATTCCATATTTTAACCCTTTTTTAGCCGATTCGATATTTTGACCATTCCATATTTTAACGATTCCACATTTTAACCCCTTTTTAGCCTATTCGCGATTTTAACCCATTTTTACCCGATTCGAGATTTTAACCCTTTTTTAGCCTATTCCATATTTTAACGATTCGGTATTTTGTCCGGACACGATTTTTTTACAATGAAAGAAAAAATTATTTTGATGGATTTGGCTTAGAAAATAAAAGAAGAAGAAGAAAATTAGAAGAATAAAAAAAAAGAAAAGAGATCGAATAACGAGAATGGAAAGAAAATTGGTCAAAAAATGAATTATTGGCTGTGAATAAAGAACACCCAAAAATACTAAATAATAATCGCTTCTTTCCTCTTTATTTTAAAGGGTAATTTTAGAAAAAAAAGAATATTTTTATTTTTTTAAATTTTATTTGTGAAAAAAATTAAAAGAAATAATTTTATTTTAAATAAATTCTGGGATAATCTTAAAATTTGAAAAAAAAAATTTAAAATTAAAATAGTAATTAATCTAAAATATTATTATATTTAAGGAAGGAGAGGGAATGTGCGCGAAATAAATATTTGAAGAAATAAAGGAAGGAAGGAAAGAAAATACGCCTAGTAAATTGTTTTGTTGATTACAAAGATATAAAAATATTTATTGTGTAATCATGTGGAAATATTTTGTAAGTAAATTAAAATTGATATTTTTAAGAGAAAATAACAAAATACTTTATTTTTAATTATTAAATTAAATTACTTAAAAATTTAACGAAAAATAAAGAATTTGTTGTAGAATTAATTGAAGCTGCTGGTTATTATAAAGAGAATTACTTTGTCCGAATAAATCTGCTTAAATTAAAAAAGAAATAAATAAATAGTAGTTATTTTTTAATCGAAAAAAATATACATATGTATACATATTTTCTTTTTATATTTATTTTTGTTTTTCAAAAATTCACAAATTTTGCATGCGCAAGTATAATAAGTACTATGTATGTAACAAATAATAAAAAGAGAAAATTGCCGGAAAGAAAAATTTTAATAGAATTGTTATATTCGAGATTGAAAATATTTAAATGTTTAATAAATAGAAAATAAGAATATTAAATTATGGGCTACTAACTAATAAATTAAATTGGCCAGTAAAGATAAAAACACTCAACTACTTATCTTAACAATAGGGGTAACACCACAAACTTAGCTAATAAGTAGGGTTGCCAGCTCGCTCGAACCGAAACTCGAAAGATCAAGCGAGCTGAGGCTTTTCAACTCAAAAAACTCGAAAACGAACCGAATCGAAAAAACCAAGCTCGAAAAAATGCACCGAACGCCGGCTCGAACCGAAAACGGCAACACTACTAATAAGAGCAAAATTTTAAAAAAATTGCCAATAAAGGCAAAATAAATTAAAGGGTAGGGTACTAGACTAGTTTTTACATACTAGACTAGTATTTGATTCCTCTCACTGAGCTATGCAGGGATTTGGATGCATTTTCTACCGGAGAACATTAAAAAATTGGAAAATAATTTTCCCGGTAATGGGCTTTCCCGGCTGGACACTCCAAAAAAGCAGAAAGCCGGAAAATAAACCAGATACAGATCCCACTCCTATCTCTACCCTTACTTCGGCAACTCCAATTGTGGAAAAATTTAGACGAAAACACTCATCGAAATAGACATTTCTTTTCAAATAATAAAGCCTCGGATATTTGAATTAAAAGGATGAGAAATTTTGGGAGTATAAAAGTAGGACTAAAAAGAATTTGGGGTTTGAAGGATGCTTGACCCTAAAATAAAATCTATATAAATATATGTACATCCTTGGGGAATTATGAGGGAAAGACTTATTAAATTTTATAAATAAATTAATAATATATTAAACATTAATCAAAAAATGTACTATAAATTAAATATACAAGGTGCTTCAAACGAACCAAACAACGATCATTCTGTATAAATTTTTTCTAAATTTTTGGTCTTAAAAATGAACCGAAAGAAGTTAGCTTCAAATTTTTTCAATGCTAATCTTCTGAATTTATAAAAGAAGAAAAATTAGGGGTTCTTGCATATGCCCTTCACAAAATGAGAAAATTCATTTCCTCCAACCTCAAATTACTCAGAGCCTTCCACGTCAAAGTTAGATTTTATATTTAAAATTGGTACTATTCGCAAAACCTAATTGAATTCCGTTGAGTTATACTAAATTTCATTGAGATTTAAGGTTTAGGGGAACGATAATACTTATTTTATTAAAACAAAATTGAAAAATCTTATCCTCTGGCTACAGATCTGCCCTATATTTTCCAACATTATGTATAAAACAAATAAAATTCTGTTTAGGTTGCACTCTGAATTGGCTCTCAAACAAAAAATATCTGATATCTGCATCGATATTTTTTACGATACTCCCCAGTTATACTTTGAATTAATAGGCCCAGGAATTATCCAATATCAACTGGCCACAAAAATCAAATCAAAGTTCAAAGCCAAAAGTCATCCTAATTTTAGACATTGATGTCCAAACTCCAAATATTTATCGATATTAGTATCCAAAATCCTGGGACTCGTAACTCAACTTTTTAAGAAAAATAATTTTAAAAAATCAAAATTTAACTAAAAAGTATTTAAAATCATACAATTTCCACACAAATGAGTAATTCCAAAATATTTTTTTCAATTTAAAGTAATCCCAATTTCTTTTTTTCTTTTGTTTTCTTCTTAACAATATCCAAATTTCTATCCTTCCAATTACTTTTTCTTAATTTTATTGGCCTATTTCCAACATATTTTCCATCCATTTCTTTCATTGCACGAATAAAATCCTATAAAAAATAAAAAGAAATCAAAAAGTTCTGATAAAATTTAAATTAAATAAAAGTAAGTAATGAATTTGAATTTCAGCGTTAAAAATTAAATATATTTTTGAAGAAATTTTATATAAAAACATATGGTTGGTTTGTAGTGCTCGGCAAATGGACCGAAAATTTCAAAATTTGTTCGGGACGGTTCCGGTACCGGGAGTACCGAAAAATACCTACTCATGTCAGTATTTTCGAGAGTACGGAACCGTACCGAACACTAGTTTGAACCTTTGACCAAAAATCATCTTTGATTTAAAAATTTTCGGTCTTAGACAGTTACAATTACAGATAATAGACCAAGAACAGGATTTATTACATTCTAAATAAATATAGGAAATTCACATTTTTCATAACCCAAAAAATTAAATTTTAAGAAATTAACCTCTTGGTTTTTGAAAGAGACAAATCCAAAACCTTTCGATTTATTTGTTCGACTATCACGGCAAACTTTAGCCTTTTGAAAACTTGGAAATTTTCTAAAAGCTTTAGCCAATAACTCATCAGATACTTCATTTCCTAGATCACCACAAAAAATACGAAAATCATTCGGATCCCATTCAGCCATCGAAGCATCTTCCCAAACCTTTTAAATTTTAAAGATTAATCCAAACAAAATAAATTTTAAAACCTGTCCACCACAGCAACGAACAAAACGTTTCATTTTCTTTTCACCACGAAGTACAGCACCCAAATAACTATTTTCATGGGCTTTTGTTGCTTGTTTTCTAGCTAGAAGTAATTCAACATCAGAAGGTAATGCCTGAATTTAAAAAATAAAAAAAGAAATGTAAATTTGAAGTGAAAATAAATTTTTTTGGAATTTTAAATATTTAAAATTAAAAGTAGACAAAAAGAGATCTAACTGATGATCCATGTTTTTAATTTCCACTATAAAAATATTTAAACCTGTGTTCGAAAATTTTGTTGTTGCGCACTATTATAAGAGATTGGAGTATTTGAAGTACCACTAGAACTAGGTTCTGGCTTATTCTGCTGAGTAGAAGCATTAGGGACTGCATTAGCATAAAGCGTTGGCCCCGACTCGATTACCGCTGGAACAGATGGAGGTTGTAAATGTGGAGGAAATGGAACACGTCCACTCGTAAAACTAACTTTTTGAAGCTTAAAAAAATATAAATTTTTGTAAATACTTTTAAATGAAAAACCTGATGTGGCATAAATTTTACCGATGTAGCAGGGCGAGAACCACCAATATCGGGAGCCTGTATCGGGGCTAAAAGAATATTTATTTATTTATTAAAAATCCTAACCATCTTGTTTTGTTCCCTTTGTTAAAGGCAAATTAGAATTACTAGATTTAGCTTCATTATCACTTGCAAGCACTTCTTTTTCAAATCTAAATAATGTAAATAATGAATTCAAATTTAAAAATAAAAGACTTACAGCGCTAATTGTTCTTCAAGAGAACTCATTTTTTAAATAATTATAGTTGATTGATCTAACAATAAAAAATCTGAAATTCTTCGTAAACAAAGCAAAATCAATAACGACTTTTCGTCAATAGAATTTCCGTCAATGGACCTTACGTCAACGGACTATTTTTTCGAAATTCGTTAATGAATTTGAAGAAAATTCTGCAATAACAGAAAATGTGGAGTATGTATTGGAAGTGTGTTAAGGGGATCTGCGACATTTACGCCGCTGTTTTCTGCGCCGCGACTTATGCGCCGCCTGAACTTAAAAATAAAAAAAATAAATAATTAACAAGACCAAAATTTTCGCATGGCCTGCCAAATACCAAACTCCAATCTTACAAAAATTAATTTCTGCCATTCTGGGCCCATATCATAAGAAGGTGGTTAGGTAACCATCGTAACGGCAGCGCCGAGGCGACCCTACGCCGCGGGTTTGGCGTCGCCGTTTTTTCTCATTTCTCCCTATTTATGAGAAAAATCATAACTTTTTTTTAAATGGAGGTAAAAATTTTATTTTTTTGCCAAAATATAGATTGGAGTGTTAACTATGATTTGACAAAAAATCAAAAATTTTGACCGATTTATTTAAAAGTTATGATTTTTCTAGCAAGGTACTACTTTTTGTTAAAAAATCACTGAAAAATAAGGTACTTTTTTAAAAAAATTCTCATAAATTGAGTTTTAAAGGGAAAATTTAAAAAATTATGTCGAAAAATAGAGGACACTTCAAGCTATTTAAAAATATTAAATTTTTAATTTTTCCATCAAAATTCGCTTTTTAATGATTTTTTAAAAAATCTTCTACCCTGCCCCTTAGCAGGGTAGAAGAAAAGAAGAGGAAAACTACAGTATACTTTTCCTCTTTCTTTTCTTCCCTGTTTTTTCGGCGCAGCCATTTCTCTCTTCTTTTTAAATTATAGGGGAAGAGTTGGGCGCTGGTTGGTCACCTAACCATCAACCACGCTCTTATGATACCGGCCCTGTTTGAAACACGCCAGAAAAACATGCTTATAATTTTTCTAAATTTAGGTGTATTTTTTCAAATTATAATAGGTAAAGAATTGTATAGTCCATATGTCCTCTAAACTACACAAACTACATAGTATGTATATTATGATTTCCATAAATCCCATGTTTACTTAAATTTAACGTTTAAGATTAGAAAACACACTCAAACACTTAAAATTTCACTCTTTCTTGCATTTAGTCGTAAATGAAAACACACTCCTTTTCTCAAAAATTATTTTTTATTTTCAGCATATATTTATCACTCATTTAAATTTTTTAATTATTCGATCACAGATTTCTCGTCAGTCCAAATACTACATATTTATTTTTATATGAACAATTGCCGCCTTCTTTCACTAATTTTCGCAATTCAGCTTTTGGCCCTCTTTCATCATCTCGAAAATAAAAAAAAAGGGGATTGACCACCCGTCACCTATCCTTTCTTCTACATAACATCCAGCCGGCTATATACAGTGTTAGTATTGATGTAAAAATATATTGTTTTCTTCCACTAGCTACTGGCTTCACTTCTTCACCTCTTTTTTTTCCCTGACATTTTCCCTTTATTTTTTTAAAATCGCCGCACCAGTCGCCGCCACTTTTATATAGGATTTTTCAACAAACTGTTTAAATTTCAAATATGAAAGATTTGGCGCCAAAAACTCGTAAAATTGCGCAACTTTTCTTAAATTTATTCTCTTCACAAATTGCAACTTTTACATATGATTTTTAACGATTACAAAGCCTCTAATTTTTTGTTAATGTGAGGATTTCGTCTGACTATGGAGATACATATATCTGATTACAAAGAACATATTAATATTCTACGTTATTTAAAAAATTTAAATGGCACGCGGACACAACATTTACTTACATTCCACCTTATACATACATATTTACATAACTTCTTGGCTAACTGCCATCACTATCATTTATTTTTTCTCTCAGTTCATTCCTTTTCTCAATTTCCCGCGGTGATCAGATCAAATTTTTTGTTCTGTTACATATGCACATATTGTGGGTATACATACATATCACGACACCCCGTTTTATCATTTAAACCCTATTGGGGAAGGTTATTTTTTATCCTCAGATGTTGGAACAAACTTCCGCGATGTTGGACAACCATCTTTTACTTCGAACAAAAATTAATACAAAATAAAATTTAAAATTTAGTGTAGATCATATGCTTTTCGATATATAGGGTACTTATTCAATGGGTGTCGATATACGAAGTTCATCCCCATATTACGCATACATATTTCTTCACCACAACTTAAACATATTTTATACTTTCCTTTTAATGCTTATTTTGAAGGTCAGACGAACAAACAAAGAAGTCAATGGAGATAGAAGGGGAGAATAAAAAGGACTTGGGGCAATGAAAATAGAAGAGCAGACGTTTCCAGCGACCGGCGCAACAGTCGCAGCCTCCGAACGGCAGTCCGGAGTTCTTTTGTCCATTCCTTTTTTCCTCTGCCATTTTTACTGGGCGTCCATTCAGGCCGCCTTTTACTGCCCAGCCTCAGTTGCCCATCCTCGTTTATACAGGCATCATTCATCGATCTTCTTTCTTATTCATTTTTCTTATCCTCCATCTTTGCCACTTGTGTTCTTTATTTTTCATCACTACACACAGTTCAAAAACCAAAGATGGAAAATTCGCTCCAAACCAAACAAATTTATAGCTCAAAAAATAATTATTATAAAGAAACTGATGAGGAAAACATTATTTAAAATTAATCTTCTCCAAAATATTTTGTCCTGAAATGATTATTTGCTCCTCCCCATGCTTGCGTCTTCCTTGCGCATTCTTTCGTTCTAAAGCAGAATACTTGGATCATTTCCTTTTTTCGAACGTTTGGGTGGCAGATGGTTGCTTGCCAAAATATTTTTCTTTTTAGCCTCATTTTTACGGCCTCTGTCTTCCATTAAATATTTCCTTTCCATCCAAACAAAATCTATTTCTTCCTAAAAGCTAAATTTGATAAAAACCGCTTTATTATTTTCTTTTTTTTTATTTTAATGAGTATTAGTTCTTGGATGGGTGTGCCTCTCCAGTCGTGTTTTTGGCCTAGTGTCACTATTTGGCTCATGACTAGATCCACACTCATCTAAGCACTTTTTGCTCAATTAATTTAAATCTAATATTTAACCTCAAAAAAATTAAACCTCAAAATCCTCCTAGGACCACAAGCCTTATCAACTGCGATTACATTGTAATTAAAGATTGTATCACAGTTCGATATGGCCTCTGATCTAGGGGTGGTATTAAAAAATTAAAATGTTTAATTATTAAAAATTATTCGAGTTTAAACAACAAAGAAAAGGACATTTGTAATCATAATTTATGTAAATTATACGTACCAACCAAAGTTTAAAATTGAATGAAAAATCTCGTCAAAAATTTTAGATTTATTTTCTACTCGTGCTCTTGTTCAACATACATTGCAGCTTCACTTGACTGATTGAGACCCTCAAAAATCAATCCTTGAAAGTCAGTAGTCAATACTGGTGAACTAGGAGTCTGGTATTGTTGTGAATTGCTTTGGTCTGTCGTTGGCTGTGGCATCTCGATTTTCTAAAGAAGGTTTGGTTCTTTGCTTTTTTCATCCAAAATTATGTCAGTTTTGTCCGCGAATTGTGTGGAGAGGTTAAATAAACCGAAGAATAATTAATAAGACCAGGGCTCCGATCGACAAAATGCCACTCAAAAGTATCAAAATCTTGTAAAAAAAGTACATAGGGAGAAAATTTGCAAATAAAAAGTACACTCAAAATTAAATTTGAAAATATTTATTCGTGATCAATCTTTTATATTTCTCTCCTAAATTAATCTTTTCTAATAATTTCTTGTTTCAACTGAGCATTTTGTGCATTTCATTGCATGACATGTCAAAATTTGCTGTCACATGAAGCAAAGCTCTGACAGTCAACCTCAAGCGAGTTTCTTTCCTTCGTCCATTGAATGTTTGCCATTGAGAAGCGCCGCAGGCGAAAATTTTTTGAAATTTGGAGCCTAAGAAGCCAGATTTCTTCTTTTTCAGCGCCGCAGGCGAAAATTTTAAGAATTTTGGAGGTCCTTAAGCCAGATTTCTTCCATTTTTTGCGCCGCAGGCAAAAATTTTGAGAATTTTGGAGGTCCCTAAGCCAGATTTCTTCCATTTTTTGCGCCGCAGGCGAAAATTTTGAGAATTTTGGAGGTCCTTAAGCCAGATTTCTTCCATTTTTTGCGCCGCAGGCGAAAATTTTGAGAATTTTGGAGGTCCTTAAGCCAGATTTCTTCGTTTTTTCAAAAATGTTGATAAAAAAGTACATACTTTCAAAAAAGTACAAATTCAATTTCGGAAGTACGAAGGGTGATAAAAAAGTACAATACTTTTAAAAAAGTACGAATCGGAGCCCTGAATAAGACGTGTTATAAGCAATTTGGCATTTTAAGATTATTTCTAGTAGTACGGTATGCCGCGTAATGAATTGCTTACATAAAATACGTTGGCCCTTTTACTGTTGGCGCCCAGGACCAAGACTGTTGCAAACCCTTTATAAAAATAGAAGACACAACTTCTTAACGGAGATAGATTGAACTAAACCGAGAAATAATTTAATAAGTCAAATTAAGATTGCGGAGAAAACTGACGGATTTTTGGATGCAAAAAGAACAAAGTTTAAATAGGAGGGAAAATTGTTATTTAGGTACAACATACATAATTCTAGAAAAATTTAAAATGGCTGAAAAGCGCTTTAATTATTATTAGGGATACTTTTCTGGTATGTGACCCAAAAGTCCACAAATTTTCCCCCAAAAGTAGAATGGCACCTTCTGCAAATAAAGAACAATCAACTTACCAACTGATCAGACTTGAATTGTGTTGTCAACTCTTGAAGAAGCATGTCTGTACGTAATTGTTGATATGGAGTTGCCCGGACAGTTAAAGAATCTTCCTCGTCTTTATCTTTTTTCTACATTATTTAAAATATTTTAAATAAAATTATACAAACTTGATTATTTAAATAATTATTGTCATCCATTTCTTCTTCCTCTTCTTCATCCACTCGTTTCGAAGGTTTTGTTTTAAATTCCCAAGAATATCCTTTTGATGATGAAAATCTAAAATCAAATAAAGTTATAAATTAAAAAAAGTGCTTATGAAGTATCCAAAACCAGTGTATGCGGATAAATTACAATTAAAATGAATTATTCCAATCACTAAAACTTCCCATGGCCGTGAAGTTTTAGTCATCTTTTCCTGACGGTGTGGTCCATAAAAATGGTTTAGGGCAGGGATGAGCGCAAGAGCCAATCTCAAAAAACGCAACGTAAGGCCAAAATTTAACGCAAATAACGCAAAACGCAAGAACGAAAAATTGGGAAAAAAATTTTTTTATCATGTATTACACATTTTTTCAGTTAAAAATCGAAGTATTACTATAAGTTGGGGAGTCCTACTCGATTTTATGATACATGTAAGTTGAATGGGTAATGATTTGGAGTAATATAGGGGATATAAGGGATTATGAAGGATATCAGAGGATTTACAGGGATCAAGGGGTTTAACAAAGTAGCTGGTTATTACGGATGTATTTTGGAGGGATCAACAGATTTGAAAAAATCCATGTGATTACCGAAGGATGTCGGTTAAGTTGGGGATATATCGAAGGATAAGGGGCTACTAATGTTATGAATTGATGCCGGTGAATCAGGGGATTTGGAGAGAACGTGAGATCTGAGTTCCAGATACTAAACCGATATTTTTTTAACTGCTCCATGATGGAAACATGGTAATTAAATCCCCTACTTTTGGCGCCGCAGGCAAAAATTTTGAGAAATTTGGAAATCCAGAAGCTAGATTTCTTTCAATTTTTGCTCTCAGATTAAAAAGATAACAGGGATTTTAGCATAAAGTAGGTATCAGGGGTTGAAGAGATATGAGGATTAAGAGGATATAAATAAAATTGGTGCAGGTTTTCTAAATTAAAATGATGCTAGATGATTTGATGAATCATAACCCTTCTAACCCTTCAGGACAACAGATCTTTCCCTTAACCACTCATTATACTTCTTCATTTTAGCGCCGCAGGCAAAAATTTTAAGAATTTTGGAAGGCTAAGTAGCCAGATTTCTTCCTTTTTCTGCGCCGCAGGCGAAAATTTTTAGAAATTTGGAAAGATAAGAAGCTAGATTTCTCCAATTTTGTCCTCAGATTGGGTATATTTTTTGCCTATTTTTGCGTTAATTTCATCGAAAAAACGCAAAACGCAAGGCCAAAATTTAACGCAAATAACGCAAAACGCAATGTGCTCACCCCTGGTTTAGGGTAGCCCATAAAAACAAAAAAACCTAGTCATTTCAATAGCTTCTAAAAAAGCATTTCTCAATGGGTCAATTATACCAATCAATTTAGAATGTAAAAAAGTATATAAATCTGGTGCTTGATAGACAGTTCCATCCAAAATATAATAATGACAAAGAGGAGTAACTTAAAAAATCTTTAATTTTTATTAAAAAACTTTTTTCAAACTTTTGTCAGCGCTCATTCTTTTTTGTTTTCTAACAACAAAAAGTGGTGGAGAACTTGGGGGTTGAACAAGAACATACTGAATGCCCTCTATTCGTTTTAACATTTCATCAAATTGAGGTCCACTTGCTACTTGATGTTGCATCATTATGAATGCATTATCAGAATTTACATCAAAAAACGGATTCTCTCTTTGACAAAAATAGGCCATCTTAATAAAAAAAATTTAAGATTTAAATTCGTATAATTA
The DNA here is from genome assembly GCA_963681835.1 of Meloidogyne enterolobii. Lineage (NCBI taxonomy): Eukaryota > Metazoa > Nematoda > Chromadorea > Rhabditida > Meloidogynidae > Meloidogyne > Meloidogyne enterolobii. The sequence continues at coordinate 990,455 of CAVMJV010000023.1, forward strand.
CCACAGTGTCAATTGTTATTGGAAAGAAACGAGGATCTTTCCACGGCTGTTCAAGCATTTGTCTATCAATTGTAAATCTAAAAACCCAAGGTTATTTCGAATTTTTTTCAGAATATTCGCCTATTTCCTGTCTCTGCCTGTTGAGTAACACCAGAAACTCCCTGTTGCTGCCTTCCTCCAGCGTTTAGCGTTGTATCTACAACTGTTGAAGATGCATCAATTGTTGAAGAAGGTAACATATTTGACTGACCAAGAAGCATTTTAAACCAATCTATTTTTAAATAATATTTAATTCTATGCAGAAATAACAGGTTTTAAAACCAAATTAAGAATTAATATATGTAGTACGTAAAAACATTTATAATTTAAGTTTGTTTCATTCCTGAAAGGTGTGAAAAAACCTGTATGCAAAATAACAACTACATATTTTTAGAAATTTATTTTTATGCGTCAAATCGCACCCTTATAGGTCCAATAAAATGTTTATACGTCAATCGAAGTTTTATGAGTCAAAAAATCGTTATGCGTCCAGTTAACTCAACTCGTGATGTACCCAGTTCGAATTGGTTCCAATAATATTAGAATATCTGATTTAAAACAATTTACCCATAAGGTTTAATTAGAGCATAAAATTTTTATTGTGTATGAAAACTTGATTGAACGTATAAAGGCGCGATTAGACGCACAAACTGAACAAGAGTCAAAAAACAACATTCGAACTTTTAAATGTATAACAATGATCAATTTAAATCCAGAAATAAACTATCATCACTTAAAATTTCTTCATCCTCATTTTTTGATGATTCTGAATCACTCGATACTTCATAAGCAACAAGAGGTTTAACTTTTGCCTCTTTTTTTCTTCTCTTTTCTGCTATTTTTTTGCCTCTATTATTATTCTCAAATTTTTGTTTAACTTTTTCAACTGGAGCAAGTGCATCCTTTTGAATTTGAACTAAAATATGACTAACTCCGAGATTCTGCCGAGAAAATTTTGATCTTGTTCCATTACATTCTGAATTATCTTTTTCATCTTTCTTTTCATCAATTTCTTCTGAAATATTAAATAAATTATTATTTTGTTTTTATTAATTATTTAACCTTCATCCTTTTCTTTCACTTTTTTATCGTTTCCGTTCTTTTTGACATCTTGCTTATTTGCTGGTTTGTTATTCTTTTTTTCTGTTATTTTTACTTTACGAGGTTGAATTACATTTTTTTGTTCAGTAATTATTGGTGCTTTTGTTTTTTTAATAGGTAATATTCCTTTTCTTTGAGAATTAGAGGAGGTAGAAGAAATTGAAGAACAAGGACTTGTAACTAATCTCAATTGCTTAACACGATCCAATTCGCGATTTGTTGTAGAACAAATTTCCTGAGATTCTTTAATCCAATCTAGTTCAATTGGACAAATATCACGAGCATAAATCTCATTTGTTTTAATAAGTTCAGAGAAAACAAAGGCCTAAAATGATAAATTATTAATTTGTAATTAGCTTAAAAAATTCTGATTTAAGACCCTTTCACTCTTATTCACTCAAAAATCCTTTACCGGCATTGTTTGATTTTTTAAGCAAGATGAAGGGTGAATACGAACAACAATCTTTCGATCCTTTGCAAAGACATAATTTCTTGAAGAAGAATCATAAATACATGCATTTTGGAAGAGTCCTTTACAAATGGCTTGTCTAAAATTTATTTAAAAAATTTTTTTAATTAAAAATACCTCAGAGAAGTAAATTCGCTACCACAACTTCTAACTGGTAGTTTTTTATTGTGACATAATTTAATCAATTGTTTACGAATTAGAATCACAGTTTCTATAGAATTTTCGATTAGGCCAAGCTCACGAAAAAAATTCTTAATAAAACATTTTAGATTCAACAATTTATTAAATATAGTTTCTAATATCTTTTCGTAAATGCAAGCTAACATAAATCTCCAAGCAATAAAAACCCGCAGGGGTTCAAATTGAAATATCTTTTTAACTCCTCTATCCTATAGAAATCTTTTGAAAGTTATCCCGGGCATTAAATCTATTCTATATTTGCACTAGCTATAAAAAAATTTTTTTAAATTAATAATCACCTTATCTTTCTTTGCAGTTTTGTCACTACTATATTTTCTAAAAATTTTAACATAACGAACATGATCACCATCATTAGTATTAAAGTTAGCTAAAGAGGTATTAAGTGAATTAGAAGAATCTTCTTGGCCATATTTTCCAGTTTCTAATTTACAAAAAAATTCTTGATTATTATTTTGAAAAATATGTTCAACAGAGAGAAAAGCAACAACTGTACAAGCTTCTTCGAGACAATTAAGCCTTGAAGCAGCCAAAAGTATTCTTAAAATAAATAATTACGAGAAAATTTTCGTATAAAAAGTACTTTGCAAGAATTGGCTCAACTGGAAACAAAATAAGGCTTTGACCTTCCTCTGTTATATGAACATTCAAATGATCCCCTATTTGTTCCAAATGAATAGCATTTAATGCAAGTAATTCAGAAGTGGCCGATTGAAGTTGATCATTACTTGGAGAATCAATAAGTTTGCTCATTTGCTCAAGACGGGACAAACTATGATTAATGAGGCTCAGCAAAACCTGAAACAATAAAGAGATTGAATTTTATTTAAAATGTAATTTTAAAAAATACCGAAGATATATTTGAACGAAGCAATTCAGGCACCTCCACCGATTCAAATCCCTCATAATCGTGTTGGGAATATAGTCTATAACATTTTCCTGGAGCTTCACGTCCTGCACGTCCAGCCCGTTGTATAGCCTGGGCCTTTGAAATATTTACTACTTCAAGTACATCCATATGATTTTGAGGAGAAAATGTGCTAAAATTAGAAATATTAAATTTTTGGTTAAAAATAAACGTAGAATCAATTCAAAAATTATCAATTTACCGTCTTTTCATTTTTCCCGAGTCAATAATTAAACGAATTCCTGGTATAGTAATTGATGTTTCAGCAATATTTGTTGAAAAAACAACTTTTCGAGAGCCCCATAAAAATAATAATTGTTAAAAAAAATTTTAAACTTATACTTACATTTGGAGTTGATGAGAAAATAAGATTTTGTTTGTCTGTTGGAATTGCTGCATAAAGAGGAAGTGCAAAAATATTCTCATATTGTTTCTTCTCGGCTGATTTTTCATTCTTTTTTGTTTTTCTGATAATATTAATTGCAGTTTCTATTTCTTCTTGACCAGTTAAAAAGACCAGAAACCCATTACTAAAAAATTGTTTAAAAATATTTAAAAATAAACTCTATGATTCCACCCCAGAATATAACCACTCTAGATATTGTTGACACAAAAAAGTTGCAGCAATAATTTTCAGAAATACCATATGATCAACACCAAATTTTTAAAATTTTATTATTATTGTTCAAACAACAAGCAAGGTTGTTCTAACGACGGGAAAAGTTGTTCCAACTACAGAGAATAAATTTTTAATTTTATTATTACTATTTGTTCAAAGCTAAATATGTAGGTGTATTTATATATATTGTGTGTGTGTTAAGGGTATTCGAATATGTTATTCTAAAGAGCTCGGTAACTGATATGAGTCGAATCCGATCTTTAGTTGAAACAGCCAATCAACCTCTCATTGTCAGTTGTTTGAATAATAATAATAAAATTTTTAAAAAATTGGTGTTAATCATATGGAGTTTGATATTTAGGGCAATCGATATAATGGGTTTTTGAGTCATCGATATTTGGGGTCACAATATTTCGGGTGCCGATATTCTGGGTTGATCTCAACTCTATTGGCTCCGTTAAATGTAACTGTAGAACAGTAGAGATTGCATTAAATAAATAGTCATTTTCATTAATTTTTAGACTTGGTGCATTGAAAAGCTAAAAGTAAAATTTAATGAGAAGAGGCAGCTAACAAGGACGCATCCAGGATTTGATTTTTTGGAAAGGGTAGATCGGCGCCGGAGGTGCTAAAAAAGAATTTCGGAAGTCCGTAGGCCAACGCCACCACCCCTCCTGGGTACGGGCCTGGTCGCGAATTACTTATTCGATCATACTTAAAATATTTTTCCCATCTCTGGGCAGGGACTCAAACCACCTATATACACTCATTAGATAATAATAATCAAAAATACAAAATACCTTAACAACATGCTGTCTTCCACGAACATAATAAGCTTCGGCTTTGTGGAAATATTTTTGTAATTTTTGTAGATTCATAGTCGCAGACATAAGAATTAAACGAAGTGGGGCCTCATCCTTTTCTTTTCTGTTAGTCTGTGCTTGTTTAAGGATATAAAGCAAAACATCCATATTAATCTATTAAAAAATAAAAATTAAAAAAAATTTTTTGTTTAAATTAACTGTTCTTTCGTGTACTTCATCTACAATAATTGTTGAATAACGTTTAAGTCTAGCATCATGTTGAGCTTCACGTAATAAAATTCCTTCAGTTTGATAAAGAATACGTGTATCATTGCCACAATTGTTTTCAAAACGAAATTTATAACCAACCTGAAAAAAATTTTCTGAAAAAATATTTTAAAATAATTTCCCTACAAACCAATTGTCCAACTTTAGTTCCCATTTCTCTTGCAACTCTTTCAGCTAATGTTTTAGCAGCAACTCGTCTGGGTTGTGTAACACCGATAAGACCATTTTCAGAAAGTCCAGCATCGCAACAGAACTAAAACAAAATTAACTTTAAATATTAATATTCCGAAAAAAAACCTGAGGAATTTGTGTACTCTTTCCGCTGGCAGTCTCTCCAATAAAAATAACTGTGTCCTCTAGATGATTAAGAATTTCAATAATATGTTTTTTAAAACAATCAACAGGTAAAGGATCACGTTTAAACTAAAAATTATAAAATAAATTATTAATACTTATATGAAAAAGCTTACATTTCCATTACATATAGTCTTTGAATTGGAATTATTAGAGTTGCGACTAACACTCCTTTCTTCATATTTCTCATTTTCATTATTAAAATCAAGCGGTTTTGCAACCATCTTTACTTATAAATATTATTTACTATTTAATGTCTAAAACAAAATCTTAAAAAAATTTTCACAGTGGCGGGAAATAACATTACAGTTGTTTTAAACCAGTACATATGGTTTACCGCAGCGGAGCAAGCAGGGTATGTGCAAGCAGGAAACGACGGACGAAGAGTTTTCCAAAAACAGTTTTTCCATAGAAGAGCCCTTATGTGCGCGCCCTTTCGATTGCGCCTAAGTGTATCACGCCCAAAACAACGCGGGCCAAAATTACGTGCCGAAACTACGCAGGCCAAAACTACGCAAGGCCAAAACTACGCACGCCAAAAACTACGCAAAACTATTTAGTATGTTCAAATTGAAAGTCTCGCTGTTGATCAATTATCACTCTCCCGTCCGGCACGAGCATGAAATTCGAAATCCGGTTTCCGGATCTAGAAAATGATTAGTGTACATTACTAACAATATACATATAGGTTCGCGTAGTTTTGGGCGTGCGTAGTTCTGGCGCTGCGTTGTTTTGGCCTGCGTAGTTTATAGTTTTGGGCGTGCGTAGTTTTGGACTGTACCCGAATTGCGTCTATGTAGTCCGTTCACATGATTTTTTACTGATTTACTTTTTATGAGTTTAAAATTAGAGTCCGGCAAAATCGCATTCCCGGGATCCCGGAACGGGATTTTTTTCAAAATTTTGTACGGGACGGGATCCCGCGGGATTAATCCCGTAAATCCCGGAATCCCGGTAATACCGTTTTCAAATTTCCCGGGATCGGGATCCCGCCGGGATTCCGGGATTTTCATAAAAAAAATTTTTTAATTATAAATATGTTGAATATTGGCGGATTTGGAAATAATATCGGTGGATTTCGACGGATTAAGGGATGAATGAATTGATATCAGAGGATTAAGAGGGATATCAGTGGATTAAGAGAGATTAAGAAGATTTGAATGCTTATAGGTGGATTTAGGGGGATATCGGTATATTTGGAGTGATAAAGGGTGATTTGAAGAACGGTGGGTTAGGTCGAATATAGCGGATTTAGAGGCTCAACTGGATCTGAATTGATATATGGGGATTATTCCTCTAATCCCTCAATATACTCTTAATCCTCAGATCCTCGATATGCCTCTTAATCCATAAATCCCTGATACCCAGTATTATCCTCCAAATCCCTCTTAATTTGGTGTTAATCCCAAATTCATGATATCCTTTTCCGATACCCCAACATCATATATCTCTTAATCCTCCGCAATTGAACTTAAGACGATTTAAACCTTACAAACCAACGTACACCTTACAATCCCTCTATATCTCTGTTAATCCCAAAGATTCATTCTTATTACTCGTAATCCATCCACCACAGCCAAAACTTTTCGAATTTTTCTTTATTTGGAAGGCTAAGAAGCCACCTTTTTTCACTTTTTAGCGCCGCAGGCGAAAATTTTGAGAATTTTGGACGGCCAAGAAGCCAGATTTCTTCCTTTTTCAGCTCCGCAGGCAGTTTACTGGAGTAATTATAAATCCCGTAAATTTGAAAAAAATTCCCGGGATCCCGGAACGGGATTGGGTTTTCAAAATTCGACCGGGACGGGATCCCGCGGGATTAATCCCGTAAATCCCGGAATCCCGGTAATCCCGTTTTCCGCGAAAAACCCGGGATTCCGGGACGGGATCCCGTAAAATCCCGTACGGGGTCCCGTCCCGTGCCGGTCTCTATTTAAAATTTCATTTTTTTACTTTATGTATTTGGATATATATTTGTTTCTTAAAGCCATATTTTTAATTGATAATATTTTAGATTGCTTATTGTGTTTTTGTGAGTCTGATTTTTGTGTGAAGCTTAATACTTCATAAATTTAATTGCAAGTGTTTTTGTGAACTGTTCAATGGAATTGGATTTTTTGCGACAGGCTCAGTACAAACTTCTTGAGGGTGGTGAAAAATTTGATGTTTCGTCTCTTGACAAGGTTTATTTCATTATTTCATCAATTTCTAAATAATTGAAGGTTGTTGGCTTGATGAACAATACGACTGGGGAGGCTCAAAAAGTTGCCTCTGATTTGTTGGCTCGATTTAAAGAAAATCCCGATTCGTGGACTAAAGTTGATGCTATCCTTGAATTGAGGTTATTACTGTGCAAGTTTAAATTTTGATTCCCTTTCCAGTGCTTTACTTGAGACAAAATACTTTGGTTTGCAAATTCTCGAGCAGTTGATTAAGACTCGCTGGAAAGCCTTGCCAAGAGAGCAGTGTGAAGGCATTAAAGGATACATCGTTAACATGATTTTAGAAATAAGTTCTGATGCTGAAAAAAGTGAGAGAATGAAACTGCTTTTGCAAAAATTGAATTTAGTCTTAGTTCAGGTTTAATTGTTATTTGTTATTTATCTATGCTCTTTTTAAGATCGTCAAGCAAGAATGGCCTCGTCTTTGGCCTTCTTTTATTTCTGACATTGTTGGTTCTAGCCGAAATGGTCAATCACTTTGTATGAATAACATGACAATTCTGCGTTTGTTAAGTGAGGAAGTCTTTGACTTCGGCACAGGTCTTACCACTGCTCGAGCTGTTCAACTTAAGCAGCAATTCTGTGGTCAATTTGAAGAAGTTTTTATGCTTTGCTATGAAATTCTTGTAATTTTATTTTAATATATATGTCAAAAATTATTTTTCAGGAAAATTCTGATAATGCCCAACTTGTCTATGCGACATTGAGTACTTTGCATGGCTTTTTGGACTGGATTCCTGTTGGTTATGTTTTTGAGAACAATCTGATCGATCTCATTTTAAAGGTTTTTTCCTCAATAATTTTAAGTTAATACTCTTAATTTTAGTTTCTTCCTTTTCCTGCTTTTCGTTCTATTTCTGTTCAGTGCCTCGTGGAGATTTCTTCAATTTCAACCGAAGATAGTCCCCAGTACGGCAGTCGACTTGTTCACTTGCTCAAGTCCGTCATGAATATTATTTCGCAACAACTGCCACTTACAGTCGATTTTGCTGATTCTTACGCTAAAGGGCGGAGTGAAGACCAGAAATTTATCTCTGATTTTGCGCAACTGATTGGCACTTTTCTCAAAGAACATTCTAATCTGGTTGAGGTCTTAGAGCTTAATCCAACACAAGAACAGCTTGAGGTCAAGCAGGCACATGCATTGGCTCTTAAATATTTGTTAAAAATCGGTCAAGTTGAGGATGTTGAAGTTTTTAAGGTATTTTTGTTCCATCTTATCATGGGGTTTTTATTTGTTTCAAGTACTTACATTATTATTTCATATTTCTGGCTTACACCTAGAAATCCCAAAATTTTGCATGGGCACTAAAATTGATTTAGGAAGCAAATATCCGACATATATGATGTTCTGTACGCCAAGTATTCGCCTTTCTAAAATTTGACTTGGATTGCCTTTGATAATTTTTCTTTTCAGATCTGTCTTGACTATTGGAATTGGCTTACAATGGAACTCTTTCGTGAAAGTCCTTTTGAGCAATCTGAACACCCGCTTATGGATACACTTCGACGTTATAATCGAAACGAGTCTCCGCGGCGTAAGATCTATGCAGAAGTTCTCTCTGATCTAAGAGTTCTGATGATTAGTCGAATGGCAAAACCTGAGGAGGTCATTATCGTTTTGAATGAGAACAACGAAGCAGTTCGCGAGCTAGTTAAAGATACGGATTCTATGATGCTTTATAAAACGATGCGTGAGACATTGGGTTACTATTTTTCTCGATAATTGTAAAATTTTAAACTTGATTTTAGTACTTTTGACTCATCTTGATTACCGAGACACGGAACTGAAAATGACTGAAAAATTGCAGAACCAAGTGAATGGAACTGAATGGTCTTGGAAAAATTTAAACACAGTACGATTTAATGTTTTTTTTATAAATTATTTTTAACCTGAAGTTGTGTTGGGCGATAGGTTCAATTAGTAGTTCTATGCACGAAGACGATGAAAAACGCTTCCTTGTGACTGTCATTCGAGGTTATCTTTTGTATTTAAATACCTTATTGTGATTTATTACAATTATTAGATCTGCTTGGTCTCTGTGAGCAAAAGCGTGGAAAAGACAACAAGGCAGTGATAGCTTCTAACATAATGTATTACAACTTTTTAAAATTACTTTCGTGTTATTTTCAGGTACGTGGTTGGGCAATACCCACGATTTTTACGATGTCATTGGAAATTTTTGAAAACCGTTATAAATAAATTATTCGAGTTCATGCATGAATCACATGAAGGGGTACAGGATATGGCCTGTGATACATTTATAAAAATTGTCATTAAATGTAAACTTCACTTTGTTGTTGTTAGTTTTACTTTCTTATGCTAATATATTATTTTTTAATTTATCAAGATACAAACTGGCGAGACTCAACCATTCATCGAAGAAATTTTGCAAAATTTGAACAACATTATTTGCGATCTTTCTCAACCTCAAGTGCATGTTTTCTTTGAAGCTGTCGGGCATATAATTTTCGCAGCAAGTACTCACCAAGCACAGGAACGTTTGATCGAAAAATTGATGGTTCTTCCCAATTCAATTTGGACAGAAGCAATTGAGGCTGCTACCAAAGTTTAACTTCAGATAGTTTTGCTTTAATTATTTAAATATTTTAAGGATGTTAGTATTTTCACTGATCCAGAGGTATTGAAAAATTTAACTCATATTTTGAAAACAAATGTTGCTGCCTGTAAATCAATTGGTGCTCCTTTCTTTAGCCAAGTATAAAATTTTTTAAGATAAGAAAATAAAATGTATTCTTTTAGCTCAAGCGCATTTTAAATGATATGTTGAGCATTTATCAAGTAATTTCTGGGAATCTAAACAAAGCTGTTAATGAGCAAGGAGAGCATGTATTGAAATGGCCTTTGATTAAACATATGCGAGTTGTAAAGAAGGAAATTTTGACTCTTTTATCAACCTGGATTTCTAGAGCATTTGAGGGCAGAATTATGGTTTCTAATATTTAATTTCGATTTTAATTGTTTTTTAGGAAGAAGCTCTCTTACCAATTCCTCTTGTTATTGAGAACATTATTAAACCTTTGTTTAGCACTGTATTGCGTGATTATGAAATGAATGTTCCGCAAGCAAGAGAGCCTAAAGTTCTCTCTTTGCTTTCCATTACCATTGTATCGTTGAAGGTTAGTGTTCCACTTTTTTGTTAGATTTATCTGACTTAATATAAATTTAAAAGGAGGAAGCGAATTCACAGGTGCCAGAAATACTTGATGCTGTATTTACTTGCACACTTGACATGATTAATAAAGATATGGAGGCATTTCCAGAACATCGTACAAATTTCTTTCAACTTCTGAAAGCCTTAAATACCCACTGTTTCAACGTGTTGATTTCATTACCGGACAAAGTTTTGGGTCTTATTATTCAGGCAATTGTTTGGGCAATAAAGCATACAATGCGTAATGTTGCTGAAAATGGTAATTTTTAAATAAATATTTTTAAAATAATTTTTAAGGAATTGAAATTTTGCGTGATCTTCTTGGAAAAGTTGCGTCTATGACAGATAGAGCACAAGCACGGATTTTTTATCAGAAGCATTTTATGACTATTATGGAGCATGTTCTTGGTGTTTTAACTGATAATAATCAAGTTCAATTTGTTGGTAGGTTTTAATTTTTTATTTCTTTTAATAAAATCTTTTTTTCTATTCATTCATTTCTTTTCACAAATAAAAACACTTTTAGGCTTAACAAATCTTGCTGAAACTGTTTGTATTCTTTTCCAAGCTGTTGAAAATACAATTGACATTCCTCTAAATCCATCAAATTCTTCACAATCAAATACAGATTTTGTTTATGAAACAATTACTACTCTTTTTGTGAATCACTTTAAAAATTTGACAGAGTGAGTGGCTTCTAAATAATGTTTTTTGCAAGAATTAAATTAAATTTTAGACCTCAAATTGCTTTAACAGTGAAAGGATTTATCAGCTACAATCGTATACTTAACAAAATGCGTGAGCACATTCGTGACTTTCTTGTCCAAATTCGTGTATGTATATCTCGATAATATTTAAAAATATTAATTCAACTAATTTTAGGAGGAAGCAGGAGATGACACTGCAGATCTTTTCTTGGAAGAGAAGGAAGCTGAGATTCAACGAATCCAGGCTGAGAAGCAAGCGATTCCTGGAGTACGTAATCCAAATGAACTTGTTGAGGAAGATATGGCTTAAATTTATGATTTGATTGATTTTATTTGTGAAAAGGTGATTTTGCATTGAAGAAATTTTTAAACGAAATACAGGAAAAATTAAATAAATCTAGTAAAACAATAAAAAAATTTTTTTAATTCTTTAGTTTAAAATCTTCTCTATGCACAACCACTTTATGTTTATTCACGTTTTCATCGTTATTATTTATCTGATTTTAATTTAAAGGTAGCAAAAATTTTTTTTGAGTATTATTCGTTGTTTTGAAATTTTAAACAGAATTGTTATTTTAATAATATTTTGTTACCTTTATTTAAACAAAATACCTTCCATTTTATTATTGACTTTATTTTTAATGTCCTCTCATTCATCGATCTTCATTTATGGTATTTTAAATTATAAAAAGTAAAAAAAAACTCAATCGAAAGCCTTTGATTATTTTCAACATTTTAATAATACGTATATTCACCTCAATACAAATTAATTATTTCTCTTTTTTTCAAAGCTTTATTTAATATTTCTGAGAATGTTTTTAAATGTTTAAATGCGTGGAGTGAATTTTTGAAAATATGTTTCTGTTTCTCTTTTTTATTGCGATTGTGTCTAAATTATTTTATAATATTTTTTTACATTTTTTGATAATTACTTTTTCGGTTCTTTTTTAAATGTTTTTATAATACTAGCGAAGGTGCTCGCCCTTCGGGCGAGCGCCTCCGCTAGACTAAATCTAAATCATAACAAAACTTAAAATATTAACTTTAAACTATCAACTATTAACAATTAACTATCAACTATTAAAAATTAACTATCAAATATCAACTCTTAACAATTAACTATCTACACTTAGTTGATAGGTGTTCGAGTCTATCAGTTATTAACTATCAACTATTAACTATCAACTATTAACAATTAACTATCAAATATCGACTCTTAACAATTAACTATCTACACTTAGTTGATAGGTGTTCGAGCCTATCAGTTATTAACTATCAACTATTAACAATTAACTATCTACACTTAGTTGATAGTGTTCGAGTACTATCATTTATTAACTATCAACTATTAACAATTACCTATCAACTATTAACAATTTACTCAGTTGATTGTGTTAGAGAACTTTAACTATCAACTTTTAACTATAACAATTAACTATCTACTCTTAGTTAATAGGTGTTCGAGTACTATTAGTTATTAACTATTAACAATTAAGTAACTTTCACATATTAACTTTCAACTATTAACTATTAGCCAAACTTCAACCATGATTCTACTATTAACTAATATTTTCAGTTTTCAACTATTAACTATTAATATCTATTTCAATTATTAACTATTAACCAACTTTCAAATATTGGTGTACACCTATTAACTTTAATCAACTTACAAATATTAATTTTCAACTATTAACTATCAACTATTAACAACCCTTGTCACTTAACCGTCGTCACCCTTCCATCTCAGACATTACCGGTTTTTACCATTTGTGGGACCGTTTTTTCATGCCTATTGAATGACTATATTCTTTTTCCTATTGACGGGCTCTTTTGACGAACCCTTTTCTCACGCCATTTGACGGACACTTTCCTCTTTCTTATTGATCGAAATCTTTATTACCGCCAGTTCCAGACACTTTTCACCCATTTACGGGACCATTTACGCTCACCATTATTCCAACCACTGCCAGACCTATTTCACCCACTTACGGGACCCTTTTCGCTCACCATTATTCCAACCCTGCCAGACCAACCCTGCCAGATTGTTTTGACTGGTTGAAGGGATATCGTCAATATCATCCAATACAATTCTTATATTGCCTCTCATTTTTATTTAATAAGAATAAAATTTAAAAAATGAATCAACTATTAATTATTAACTATCAACTATTAAGTCATCAACTGATAACAAAGATTTTCAACTTTGAATTTCAGCTATTAACTATTAATCATCAACTATTAATTTTTAATTATTAACTATTTTACTATATACTTTTTATATATTTCTTTACTATATACTTAACTTTTTTACTATATATACAACTGATAGTTAATAGTTAATAGTAAAAGAACTTTTTACTATATATACTACAACTGTTAGTTAATAGTAAAAGAACTTTTTTACTATATATACTACAAGTGACTAACTACAACTGTTAGTCACTCTAGTACTCTTCACACAATGTCGAACTCTAGGACTATCAACTATTTAGCATCACACTATGTCAACCTTGCTAGTACTATAAATTATAAGCTATTTAGTATCACACAATGTCAAACTTTAGTACTCTCAACTATTTAGTGTCGCACAATGTAAAATTCTAGGACTAACAACTATTTAGCATCACACTATGTCAACCTTGCTAGTACTATCAATTATAAGTTATTCAGTATCACACGATGTCAAACTCAAAAACTAAAACCTAGCTATAATTATACTAAAAACAAACCTCACAAAAATTAACCATCGGCTGGACACTCTTTTAGATAAAATATCAGCATTGAAAACCAACGGTTTGACACTCTAGTCGTTTAAATAAAAGATTGTTTGATTATGAACCTAAAAACAATTTTTAACTAAAACAAATTTTAAAAAACAATAAAAAACAAAACAATCAAAACACAACTTAAATATAATTAACAAACAAAAAAAATTTTTAAAATTCCAAAAACAAATCAAATTTTAAAAATTCACATTCTTCTTTATTTCCCTAAATACACACTATTTTTCTTACTTAAAACAAATTTTAAGAAACAAAACAAAAAAACAATCAAAAAACATCTTAAATACAATCATCAAACAAAAAAATTAAAAAAAAGACAAATCTAATTCTAAAAAATTCACATTTTTTCTTTTCTTCTCTAAATACACACTATTTTCTTTTTTGGGATATTTTGTCATTTTTAATTAAAAACTAAACACAACGCCAAACACGGTAAAATTTAAAGCTGCGGACAAACAAACAGACAGGAATTCTCAAATTTAATATAGGATTCTTATAGTAATTGAATTAATTTTTTTATTACAAATACAAAATTAATTTAATAATGAATTTTGATTATGTGTATTGTTTTGCTATTGTGTTGAGTGTATTTTGGGTGTCTAGTTCTCTGTTTTTTTTATAAATTTTCATTTTTGATAAGCTATGTAACTAGAATAGACGGGTATTGTGACTTATAGTGGGTTTTTTTTGGCTGAACCGATTTCGACAAATGAGGTGTCATTCGAAAGAGCTTCGAAAACTGAGTCGAACTAGATATGGGGGAAGTCGGTCCGACAATCAGGGGCCGAGTTACAGACCCCTGAAGTTTGAAAAAGAGAAGGGGGGAGTAAGCTCATTTTGCGATGAAAAATTCGAAAATGCAAATAATAGCTTATTCGACTCAGCTCGACGAGCTGAGTCGAATGACACCAAAATCACCGAAATCTGACTTGATTAGACAAAGTTATGACCGTTTGTTTTAGCTCCTTACCTATGGTCTATGTGGAGGTTTTTGCTGCAACGGAGGCCCCAAGTACGTCCAGAACAAGCGAGATAGGAATAGGTTTATGTTACTGACCCAGACCCAGCGCCCGTAGACTCCCCGCGAGGCGCGTGCCGCAAAACCCCGCGCGAAGCGCGGGGTTTTGCACAAGCGCCTCGCCAACGCCCCATAGGTTTACGTTGACCATTTTGTACAACAATAATCTTTATTTTTCAAAAAATTTGTTTAAAGTTTCAAATACATTTGGAGTATTTTGGATTTAATTAGATTTATTTTCAATAAGAACTTTCACTATTGAAACTTAAACGCCTTTTCGTTCCTTTTTGGCAATAATTTTCTTTTTATTTTCGTCGTCGTTTGTTGTTTCTACACTTCTTCGAATACCATTGCTAGGAGGCCCTAAAATTATTTTCTTTAAAAACTAAAAATATTTCCTACAAATATTGTTTGTTGGCATTAAAGGAGGAGGGGGTATATTGCCAACATTTGATATCGGTCCATTTATTCCTCCAATATTTGTAGAGGGTTCAGTATGGATATAAGCACCAGAAAATGGAAGTGCTCCTCCTCCTCCTATTTGTGGATTAAATTGTCCATATCCCCCCAAACCTTTTAAAAAGAAAAATTTTTCTAAACTAAAATTTAATTTTATTTTACTTCCAGTTCCATAACTTAGAGGTGACAGATTTGCAGGATTCATTATATTTGAAGGAGAACTGCCAAGAGAAGAGTAATTATTTATTGGAAAATTTCCACCAATATTATTGCCGTTTTGAGGGCAGTAGGGAATGCAAAAATAGCTGCCAACTGGTGGGCCATTAATTACTTGATAGCCAGTTCCGTACATTGGAGGGGGTGGAGGGAGTGGAAGATTCATTGAAGGAGGTTGAGGAGGAAGTGAATTTATTGGAGAGATTGATGGAGATGGAGGTGAATAAAAAGGTAGAGGAGGAAGTGGTGGTGGAATTAAAGGTGAAGGTGGTGGGGGTGGGGGTAATGGAAAGTTTGTTGTATATGGATTTGAAGAAAGAGAAGAGGAAGAAGAAATTGGTGGTAATTGAGGAGAATAATAAGAAGGATTTTGTGTTGGTGGTTGTGGAGGTGGTGGAGGTAATCCTGAAGGAGAACAAAGGAAACCTTTGGAAGAAAATAATAATGATTATTTTTTAGAAATTCTAAAAATAACCTGGTACTAGTCCATAATTAGGTCCATAAATATTTTTATTTCCATCTAAAGCTATTACAGAAATAAATAAAAATATAAAATTAATATAAATTTGGATAAAAATAAAATTATTAATATTTTTAAACATTTTTAATTTTGTAAAAATAATTATTATTTGGCCATTTTTATATGCTTTACTTAAATAATTTTTGGAGGCAAGCAAAGTTTTTGCAACTTTTGTATTTAGGCTAAGGATTAAGCTGAGGGAGAGGGGGAGGGGGGGGGGGGGATTTTGTGTTTAAACGAATTAAAATAAAATTATTTTTTGAGGTTTTCCAGTCTATTGGCTTTTTCTAGAAAAAAGTTTTTTTGTTCTATATTTTTGAGAGATTAGCTAATAAATATATATTTTAGGAACATTAAATCAAAATCAAGTTTTTTAAATGTTTTTATTTTTAGAATTATTATATATTTTTTTATTTATTCTTGTTGGTTGTTGCTATGGAAATAAATAAATAATTTATTTAAATATTTTTTAAAATTATTAAAAAGAAATGGAAGTGCAACAAAAAATTAATTTAAAAAATAATTTATATTTACAAATTTGTCTTTATTTTCATTTTCGTCTTCTTCCTTTTATTTTATTTTCGCAAATTATTTGTTTTGGAATTAAGGTATTTTTTAATTAAAAATTAATTTTTATTTTTTTTATTTTGATTATTTACATCCAACATATCGAGTTGTTTTGTTGTCCCTTCATTTAATTTCTGTTTTTATTCAAATTATTCGACCATTTCTTGGTTATTTGGGGAATTTAAAAGAAAAAGTTTGTTTTTTAAAAATATTTTTTTAAATTAAAAGTTAAATATCCTAAAAAATTTAAATTCTATTACTTTTCCAAAAAAATTTTATCATTAAATAATTCTTGATTTATTTATTCTAAATTCCCCTATACAAATTTTTAATTTTCTTTTTTATTTAAAAAAAGATGCCAGAATTGTCCGGTTTTTGGATTTTAACAGCTCTTCTACATATACCTTCACAACTATTTTTGGGTCTAAATCCAGATATTTGGCAATTACCTTTAGAAAAATACACAATTTTATTAGAAATTATTTTTTCTTTTATTGAGGTAAGAAAAAAATAATTTTAAATTTAAAAAAAAAGTTGTTTACTTCAACTATTTTACTTCGTAAATTATCTCAACTTCAAATTGAAAGATTTAAAAGAGCAGCAACTTTAGCCATTCAAAATGAACAAAAATTGGAAGAAAAACAAAATGAAAATAAAGAAAAATATTAAAAATATTTTTAATTTACTTAATTATATTTTGTGGATATTTTTAATAAAATTTCAGTTAAAATAATACAGACTGAGAATACCAAATACATATTTATGTACAATTTCTGGTAAAACCAATCGAATTATTACACCCTCCTCACCCCCCCCCCCATTTACTCGTTTTCTCCATTCTCGATAATATTAATGAGGTACATAGTTTTAATCAGGGGTCGATCGGAATTCCAATTTGTGGCACTTTCTTCATTTCCGATCGACCTTTGGTTGCAATAAAAAAAATTTAAAATAAATTATTTACAAATTAATTATTTAAACTTTGGGAAGTAAAATTTTATTTTTTATTTATGTAGACAAATAAAATAATTTTTTAAAAGAAACAACTGTCGGCTGTCCTTTTTTCAATAAAATCCGGTCATTTAAAGAAAAATAAAAAGAGTTTTAAAAAATCTTTTCCTCCTCATCTGCTTTTTACTTTTTCTTCCAAATCACTTTTTGCTATAATAATCCACAAAATAGTTTTTATGGATTTTTGAATGATTTTCTTCATTTTTTTAGTTTTTTTTAAAGAAATGAGTTTTCGAAATCGGCGTAAAAGTTCTGGGCCAAGTTCTAATTTTATGTCAATTCGACGCCGTTCAAGTGCAACACAAAGAGATTTTGAAATTTTGATGTTTCAAGTAATTTTTTGTTTAAAATAAAAAATAAATTGATTAAAAAAAGAAAAAACAAAGATTTCCTGATTGGTTATTGATAATTATAATGCTTGGAGGGCCTGTTTGTTTAATTCTTTTTAGTTTAGAAATATCATCAAATAATTATAATATTGAGGTAGAGCATACTAATACTTATACAATATTTTGTTTATTTTTTAAAGTTATTTTCACTTTCTGGGCCTTTAATTGTTTTATTAGTTTCTCAACTTCAACTTTTCTTTTTATGGCATATCCCAGCAAAAGAATTAATTCAACTTACCGAAGAAGATCCCCCACAACCAATTAAACATAAAAATACTTCTTTCGAATCTTGTATTTTAATTTGTTTAATTTATTTGTTTGGGGCTCTTTTAAATTTATATCCAGGAGAATTAGTAAGTTAAAATTAATTTAGAGAAAAATCCTTTGCCGACATTCACCAATTTTCGGGAATTGGGACGGCAGAATCCCTGTCACATATTAACAAAAGAGAGAGATTTATGTAAGTAATTGGTTGAGTTTTAGGATCTAATTTTAAATCTATCCGAGGCTCTAATTGAGAGGTGGGGGTAATATACATAGATGTAAATATTAAATTAAACAATGAGTTAAAAAACTTTAAAACAAAATTATCCATTATGATCATCCAATTAATTTTTGGAAGAACTGTAAATATTAAATATTCTTTCCCTTTTTTAAAGGTATTTATTCATTGGACATCAATTTTGGCTTCTTTAAGCATTTTTTGTGTTTTACTTTTATTATTAATTTTTCTTTTTCTTCCATCCCAAGAAGATCAACGTTTTGATTTTTCTGTAATTTCACAAATATTTTATGGTCGCCAACTTCGACCTGTTTTGTTAACTGTTGATTTAAAAGCTTTTATTACTTGTAGAATTGGGTTTACATTTTGGGCATTATATTTAATTTCTTCAATTTTTGAATATCAAAAACTTTATCCAAATGAAAAACCTTCATGTTAGATAAAATTTAAATTAAAAATTTTCACTTCTTTAAAGTCTCTTTATTAACAACTTTTTTTCTTCAATTTTTTTATGTTTTGCGTAGACAATGGTTTGAAAATTTACATACAGGATTGGATAATAAAAATGACAGAGCTGGTTTTTATAGAATTTGGATGGTTTTAAATTTATTAATTTGTTTATATCTTTTGCCTATTACTATTGGAATTAAGGCAAAAAATTTTAAAAGAATTTTTTTGAAAAAATAATTTTAAAGGAACCAGAATTTGAACGTTCCTCCCCCCTTTTGTGTGGAATTTTATTTTTATTAGGTTTAGTTTTTCAATGGATTAATACAACAATTGATTTACAAAAATATAATTTTCGTCAAAATATTGGACAATTAAAAATTGATGGGAAAGATCCTTTTTATATTTGTGCAAGATATAGAAGAGAAGGGGGAGAAATGGGAACAACTTTATTACTTGGTAATATTTTATTTAAAAAATTCAAGAGTTTGAGAAGAGTTTGGAGCATTCAAAGTCAATAGGCATTAAGAGCACAGGCCTTCAGGGTTGACCCCCGATTTTGCAAAAAGTCAATGAGGGAATACAAAGTAATAGCCTCGATAGCTTGGGCAGTAAGTAAAGCACCAAGTGGGGAGCAAACTCCCTAGCAATAACCGCCAGGAGGTTGCAGTTTCACCTCCTGCCAGTAGAATATGGCAGGAGGTGCCAATTGAATATCGATTAATATTTTGATAAATATTTTGGTCCATAAAATTTGAAAGGATATTTTGAAGGCTTCGTTTTAATTTTCTAGACAAGTAATATTAAAAATGATTTTGAATCCAGAGCTGTAATTGTTTTGTTAGTAAAAAAGGAATGCCTAAGACGTTCCTCTCTCTGTTAGTATATTCTGAAATTAAATTTTTAATTTTTTAAAATTTTTTAATTAAAAAGGAAGTGGTTATTGGGGTTTATGTAGACATCCAAATTATTTAACAGAATTTTTTACATTTCTTTGTTGGACATTACCTTGGAATGATTTATTAATATATTTACCTTTAATTATTTTATTTTTAATTCTTTGGTGGAGGATGGTTAGAGATGAAATGAGATGTTCAATTAAATATGGACAATTTTGGATACAACATTGCCAAAGAGTACCCTATTTGTTAATTCCAGGAATTTATTAAAAAAGAAAGGAAAAATTAAATTTATTTTTTTTTAATTTTAATAAAGAGATCAGAAAAATTTTGTATTTAATTTCTAATTTATAAAAAATTAAGTATTTTGATCAAAAAATTAATTGGGACTAGAGACAAAAAATCTTAAAATTTTAGAAAAAACCTCTTCTATATTTTTCCATCCAATTCAATAATTTCTCTATAAATTTCATCCAAAAGAGAATCTTCATAAGCTGGTGGAGGTGAACGTCCACTTGTTATTGATGTATTTGAAGCAGCATTTCCGTATATTGGTGGGGGAATTATTGCTTGTTTTCCTTCTTTTTTAACTGCCAAATTTCTTTTTCGAATATTTCTTGCATCTAGAAAAAGAAATTTAAAAAAATATTTAATTAAAAAAAACTTTGAATTGCTTTAAAATTTCTTTCTCTCAATCGAGCAGTAAGTCTTTGAATTACTCTTCTTGTACGTCTAATTTCACCAAAATTATCTAATTCCCATTGTTTACATTTATTAATTCCAACAATCATCGCTATAACCATTCCAATACAAAAAATAATTGTCGGAATAATTATTTCTGTAACAACATTTGTTGATGGAATATAAAATTGTTGTCCAGATCCACCATTCATTTTCAGTCTGTAAAATTGAAAATATTTATGTAGGTATTTAAATTGTTTTGAATTTTCAGAAGACTTAACAAGTCTTTATTGCCTAGATAGTTTTCAACTGGCTACACTCAACAGGCCCATTCCAACCACTCTACCGTTTAGCCTATATAAATACTGTAAATCTTGGAAAGTCTCTCCCTTTCAACAAATTATTCTTCAATTCCAAATTCTCTTCAAATTCAATATCCACCAACATAATGTTACAAATTATTTTCTTTCTGTCATTTGTGCTATACCTCAACTTTTTATTCTACTTCACGTGCTGTAAAAATACCAAAAAGCAAAAAAAGACACGTTCTGCAAGCAAAAATGTTGTTGAGAAGAAATGTAACCACCACAAGCCTATTCGGAAAGGTTCAGAACGGAAAGGATTAAATGATCGAAAAGGTTCAGATGACAAGAAGGGTTCAAAACGAAAGATTTCAGAACGAGAACATCCTCTTCAAAAAATCTCAGAAAAAGAAATCAAAACACAAAAGACAATAAAGGAAAATAATCAGAAAAAAGATGCTACTGTTAAATCAAAAGAAGAAGTTATCACAGTCAAAAAAGAGCAAGAAGTAAAAGTTGAAGTAAAGACTAAAGAGAAAGAAAAGCAAAATGAAGTGGAGAAAATAGCAGTCAATTCGGGTAGGGATTTTTTTTAAATAATTTTTATTAGAAAATAAAGTGGTAACTTAGAAGTTTGGGGATGAATTTAGATGCCGTTTTAAATAATAACCTCGTAAATTAAAAAAAAATTACCGGGACCCATAATGGATTTGGATTTAGAGGGGTAGGAAGGAATGGATCCCGGGTAAATACAGAAAGTCCCAAAAATTGCTAAATCCGGGATTTAGGATCCATGAATAGTTTAGAGTACATATGTACTTTGTCTACTGGGTATCAATAAGAGTTTTTACTGCCCAAATCACTCACTCTCATAACACAATTACCTACATATAAATTTAATTTTTTCAGTTAAAATAGAAGAAATAAATGGAGGGATTGCTGTTTCTTTTAAAATGCCGAATGAAAACAGTTTGGCAACAATATCTGATCTTGAAAAATATAAAGAAGAAAATGCTCTTGCGAACGAGACAACTTCTAATTATGAGAAAACAGCTAAAACTATGAGAAAGTGAAAATTACTGTAATTTGTGATATTGTGTAATTTGTATTGTTTACTTACATTAATTATTGTATTTAAATGAATAAATGGATATTTAATAAAATTTGTTTTGTAGTTTTCGAATAGACCACTAATTTTATCAGTTCATCCCCGACTGCTAAGTTTTGATAAAAGATGCCAGTTATTGAAAAGTTGTATACAGGACTCAACTGGTTATTCTCAACCGGCGGCGCTCAACTGGCTCGTTCCAATTCATTTCGGTGGGGTATATTTCGGCGCCTACGTTTCCGCGCTTGCCCAGTTATTTTGTTAATTTTCGGCGCAATTTTGTTCATTCTTTGCTTATTTTTGATTTGATCTGATGAAATTTATTAACTGAACTTGATAATTAACAAAAACATTTTTAACTTGGTTGGCACGGAAACGTGAGCGCCGAATGGTGTCTAATCGGATTTACTTCGATTTATTGAGAGATATTTACATAATTTTATCGTTTAACTTTTTCATAGTTACATTTTCTTTCAAGCTAGTAATTATTTGAATAATGGGACGTCGTATTCGTGCACAGCGTAAAGGACGTGGAGGGATTTTCAAATCGCATAGTAAACATCGCAAAGGACCTGCCAAGCTTCGCCCTGTTGATTATTCTGAACGACATGGCTATATTCGAGGAATTATTAAAGATATAATTCATGACCCTGGTCGTGGTGCTCCTCTTGCTGTTGTTCACTTTCGTGATCCTTATAAATACCGAATAAAGAAGGAATTGATGATTGCGGCAGAAGGTTTATATACTGGACAATTTATTTATTGTGGCAAAAAAGGTTTATTTGATAAATAGAAGAAGATAATAAGTTTTCCAATTTATTTAGCCCAAGTTCAAATTGGAAATGTTATGCCTATTGGAGAATTACCTGAAGGAACGACTGTCTGTAATCTTGAGGAAAAGGCTGGAGACCGTGGCCGATTAGCTAGAACTTCAGGTTTATTATACTTTAAATATCTAGAATGATATCTGGTCCCGATTTTTTATTAGGAGGAAATTTCTAAACAAGGAAATTCTTACTATTAGAATAGGGACAGTTTAAAAATCCTGCTTTTAACAAGTTTATCAAATATAAATTTAAGGAAACTATGCTACTGTCATTGCTCACAAACCGGATGTTAAACGTACACGTATTCGTCTTCCTTCTGGAGCCAAGAAAGTTGTTCCTTCTGCGAATCGTGCGATGATTGGTATTTTATTAGTAAAAATAATTTTTTATAAAACATGGGTCAGCCTCATTTTTCATTTCCTTGTATTTTTGCGTAGGGTTTGTAACTGCTTGAGTTAGAAAGTAAAAAATTCCCAGTAAAGTTAGGATTTAATTCCCGATAAAAAATATAAATTATGACTCTTGAACCCAAACAATGTTATTGAATCCAAAAGTAAACACTATAATCAAATGATAAATGAAGGTTGAATAATAAGTGAAAGGCTATTATTGAAACAGGTTTTTGTAACCAAGAGTAGATGGATCTAAAATAGTTTTGAAATTAAAGGGAAATTTTAACGATTTCCTTTTTTATTTTTGATATCTTGTATCTTTAAAATTGCTTTATAGGTATTGTTGCTGGTGGTGGTCGTACAGACAAACCTTTATTAAAGGCTGGACGTTCTTATCACAAATATAAAGCAAAACGTAATTCCTGGCCAAAAGTTCGTGGTGTTGCAATGAATCCAGTTGAGCATCCACACGGAGGTGGAAACCATCAACATATTGGACATCCATCAACGGTGAAGAGAGGTACGAGTGCTGGACGTAAAGTTGGATTAATTGCTGCTCGTCGAACTGGACGTATTCGTGGAGGTAAACCCGAGAAAAGAGGTAAAGACGAAGCAATGTAGAGACAAAAAATTAAAAAGAACTTTTTGGTGTGTTAATTTCTGATTTAAATTTGTGGATGTTATTTGTTATGTTGGGAAAAAATAAAATTTGTTATTCAATATTCTTGTTTTAAATATTTGTGAGCTAGATGGCAGGGCAAAATTCTTTTTAAAACGATGAAGATTCGAAACGTATTTAAGGGTTTTATTGTTTAATAGTAAGATCGAGTCATGCATCGATATATACTTGCCTGAAAAAGGCTAACATAAGAAAAAGACCCGAAAAGATTTACAAAATGTTTAGGGTTCCCCTTTAGACTTACTCAATTTCACTCTGTGGCATACTAAAATGAGAAGACACTGATAAAGAAAAGATTAATTTTTTTCAAATTAACCAGAATAAAATAACTCACTAAATAACTCACTAGGTTCAATAACATGGTCTTACCAAAACACGGAGCGACAAAAACACGGAATATTTTTAAAATCGGATTTTTTTGAAGTCAGAATATTTTTAATCATTTCCGAACGATCATTTTTTGATAATAGAATATTTTAAAATCATACAATAATTATTTCTCTGGACCGTGTTTTGTCTGTTACGTGTTTTGGAATCCCTCGTTTTACATCCCAAGATATAGGTGCTGTGGACCGAGATATAGGTTCCCGAATATTGAAAAACCATTGGGGGAGTTAACCCTAAACCTTTGTTTACCCCACAATCTTCACCGTTATTAACGATTTAGTGTTACTTATTAGCCGTTAATTATAGACAAAAAAACATTTTTTATTCAATTATTTTATTTTTTCATTAATATTTGAAGGGGGAGGATTAATTATTAAGCTATTTAATTGTGAATTTGTTGTATGTAAAAGTGTTTTGACTTTAATTGTTGGAGAAACAAGCTCAGAATTATTATCATCAATCCATTCTATTTGTCCATCAGATTCAATTGTTATTGCTTTTGTTTTTGGATTAAATGCAACAGAAGAGTTATTTTTTGGGCCTTCTTTTCTCCATTTCCAACTTTTGGTACTTTTAATTCCCGCACCTTTTAATAATGTTGAAGAATGTCTTCTTCTGTAATGCCTAATATATTGACATTTAACTATAATAAATATAATTGTTAAAGTAATAATAGCTCCAATTAAGCAAATAATTGTTAATGCAAGGAAAACATCATTCATTTCCCATCTTGTCAACGCCATTTTTTGATATTTTTAATGATAAGTAAACTTTAAAAAATTTAAAAAAATAAAATTAGAAATATTATACAGATAAAACAAAAATCTGCCCGGACACCCACCACCTCGGGGAAGAATTATAATGGGAGTCAGCTGTGATATATGAATTAAATCGAATACTTACAAATATTTTTAATTAAATAGTTCAATTCCTGCTAAGACAATCAGAGCATTTTAAGTTAAATTTTTTGATGTTTCGGAAGCAATAGTAGAGTTAGGCATTACTTAAATAATTAAATATTTAATGACAAAAATTAGGATTATTATAACACAGAATAATCCCTAAAAGTTAAGGTTTTAACATGATGCAATACCAACGGAAGCCCAGAAAATTTGGCCCAGAAGCCCTATGACCCAGAGGCTTTAAAACCCCGAAAAAAGTCCTGAAGCTTAAAACTCCTATTAAAAATTTTGTTGTGCAAAAACAATATTTTGAGGATAAGAGAAATGAAGAACAAAATTTAAGAAAATGTTAGCAGACAACAAGAATGCCCTGTCAATATAAGCTATTCATTGATTTTAAATATCCTTGGTGATTTGAGTGAGTCCACAAGGAAGTGCATATATCTTTTACTTCTCTCACTTTAAATCCTTTCTTCAAATAATAGGTTTAAACGTTTAGGTTATAATATGATGAGTAGTAGAGGAAATGCTGATTTAGTGTATATACATATTTTCAAAAAAGATTAATAAAATGTCATAATAAGAAACTCTAATTTGTTAAAATTACCTAAATTTATTAGACTACCGGTCAAAAGTAATACTCCTGGGGGCATTTAGATGTTTTTTCTACATAGGAAGTTTAACGACCTTCATCTCTCTTCTGAATTTTTCATCGAAAATAAGATTAATGCTTTCTTGTAGCAAATTTCAAAGGCTTCAAATGAACCCGAAATGAAAATTCAGAATAATCTATGGGGGTCGAAAATATTTTTTAAAGAGCCTTACATCTGTTTTCGTTGATTTTCAATGTATCAGGATCTCGATCTTGGGTAAAGATTTGAGCTGTTTTTTTGAACTTTTTATTTTTGCAAATTTTTCCTAATGTTAAAAACAACTTTTTAGGGAAGTGAACTTATATTTTTGTAGAGGTCCATTTAAAAAAGTTGTAACTTTTAAATTTGATATTAAAGCACATAATAAAGATGTCAAAAAAGATTGGAATTTTTATAATAATTCAAAAGCTTTAAGTTTTCTAAATTTTGGTGAACCTAACTTTTGTGGAGCAATGCAAAAATTTTCTCAAAATACCCAACATTGTGATCTTCTGTTAACTTTAAATGAGTGACACCCTTAGGGTGGCCCCTTGGGCTTCATCTAATAGTAATCTCGGCAATCAACGTTCTTTTACGCTGGAGGATAAAAGTATAAAGTAGTTTCAAAAAGGTGAATTCAGAGTGTGTGATAGTAGAGGCCGACTGGCACGAGCATAAAGTTGTAACGTCTGTCACGTGCAGTGAAGTATTCATTGTTTAGTGGCGTTATGAATTGTGACAATTTATGTAATGTCTAAAAAATAAATAATCGAAATACATATTCGTTTGATGCATCATCAACTTTGTTTAATCTACAAAAAATAAAACAAGTTTTTTCGAATTATTTGTATGTATAATCGTTTAAATATTTTTTAATTTAAATTAAAAGTTGATTTTCTCAAAATTTTTAAGAAAGCTTGTTGTTAAAGTATTTGTAAAATACAGATATAACTATTTCCTTTATTTGGCTGTCAATTAATAAAAATGGCTGCAATGAACCCAGAATAGTAAGTAGCTATAATTTAATCAGACCTGCTCAAGGATACTGATTTTGGTACCGTATCCGGATATTTATGGCGAATACAGGCGGATATCCGCAGGCGTCTTGATATTATCTGTATCCATATCCTTGAGCAGGTCTGAATTTAATTATAAATAATTTAAACAATTAATTTTTAAATTCCAAAATTCAATTCTTTTTAGCGATTATTTATTCAAATTGTTGCTTATTGGTGATTCTGGTGTTGGCAAGTCTTGTATACTCCTCAGATTTGCTGATGACACATACACAGAGTCATATATTTCTACAATTGGTGTTGACTTTGTATGACAGTTTTCTCTAAAATAATTTTATTTTTCTTTTTAGAAAATTCGTACAATTGAATTGGAAGGGAAGACAATTAAGCTACAAATTGTAAATTTATTTTTAATATAAAATTGATTTTCTTTCTAGTGGGATACGGCCGGTCAGGAGCGTTTCCGTACAATTACTTCTAGTTATTATCGGGGCGCTCATGGAATTATTGTCGTTTATGATATTACTGACCAGGTTTGTTTTTTAATATTTTAATTTAAATTTAAAATGTTTAAAAGGATTCTTTCAACAACGTCAAACAATGGTTGCAGGAAATTGATCGATATGCTTCTGAGAGTGTGAACAAATTGTTGGTTGGTAATAAATGCGATTTGACTAATAAACGTGCTATTGAGACTAATGTTGCGAAGGTTTTTTGTTTATTAGATTATTTATAAAAATATATTTTTGGGTCATTCATGAGTTTTTTGAATCTGGCCGGCATTATCTCTGTTACTTATTTAGTATTTTGCCGCATAAATCATTTCCATCAAACAGACAGTTTTTTTGTAGAATTCAGACAATTATTTAATCCCTAAATATTTATCCTATTTTCAATATGTAGCACAAAATTATTTTTTGTTAGATTCTTTAATTTATTTTTAGGAATATGCTGATCAATTGAACATTCCATTTTTGGAAACTTCAGCAAAGAATTCGACAAATGTTGAACAGGTAAAATATTTACTTTTCAATACATTTTACAAAAAAATATTTTTAGGCTTTCACGACGATGGCAACCGAAATTAAAAATCGTATGGGTCCACTGCAACAGACTGGGGCAAATGCTTCTGCGGTGCGTATTGGACCGTCGCAACCTGTTCAGGATAAGAAATCTGGAGGATGTTGCTAAATTAATAAAAAAGGAAGGAAGAGCTTGAAGAGAGAGAAGTTGTGACGAATGGGGAAGGAATAAAAAAATATATTTAAAATTTGTGTGGAAAAAATAAAAGGACTTGGAATTTTATGTATTTTTGTTAATTTGAGGGATTGAAAATGTCTTTTTTCTCTTATTTTAATTTTTTTGTAATGAAATCTTTTTTTGAAAGTTTTTAGGAGATTTTTTTCTAAATATTCGAAGTAATTTTATGGGGAAAATTGAAAGGTTTAACTTTCAAATTTCTCAAAATCCTTTTATAAACTAAAGATTTCAAAACAAAAATCACTCCCTCCTTCCTCGAATTTTTTGCTTAAAACTGTCCATTTTCCTCTCCCATATATATGTGTGTGTTGTGTTATATCATTGCTTTTCAATTGTATTTCCTATTCTAGAAATACCTTTGGACATAAATAAATATAATTATGTAAAATTAATTTTTATAAGGGAAGGGACTTTCATTTAATTTGTTAAAATACTTATTCTATATCCCCCTCATTTATTCTTCCCTCAAATAAAAAATGGATTTAGCAAGGAATATTTAAAGTAGAATTTATTAAAAATAACACAAATCTTTTTTTTTCTAACAAAAAAGGGGTTTTTATTTAAAAAAGATTGTATTAAATAATTAAAAATAAAAATTATTTTTAAATAAATAAATAGTTTAGAATATTCTAAAAAATGTTTTTTAAAGATTTTTTTTGAAAATAAATTTTAAATTTAGATGGAAACAAAACAATTTCCTCATTTCTATGCTTATTATAATTATTTGGCTTCACTTATACAACAACAAACTTGGGAGGCAGCACAGAAATATGCTGTGTTAATAAGTTGTAATGATTCTCATGCAGATTTAAAATTCCTTCAGGTTTGTTTGGAAATTAATAAAATTTAGAAAATTATTTTAAGAAAATTACTTTCATTTAGGGGGATTTTAAAACCTTGCTTTTATGTTCGTTTCTGATTTTTTTGTCGTTCAGAACATACCATTCCGAGATTCAAAGTTTAATAGAAACAATTGTCTATTCTTAACCGCGACAGATTTTTGATAAATTAACAAATCTTTTTTATATGTACTTTTTAACATTTTTAAAGATTCCATCGCCAGAAAAACGTTATTATGACAGAAGTGTAACAAAATGGCCAGTATTTGGGGATTTAGTAATGATGCATTTAAATGTTTTGAATAATTTAAGTGAAAAAAATTGGCATTCGGCATTTATTCACCAAACAAATGTTTTTTTAAAAATTAAATAAAAATTAAAATAATTTTTAGATGTTAAAAATATTTAATCAAGAAATTTTACAAAAAGAGAAAGATGCTAATTGGTTTTGCCCGATACTTTATATTCTTTGTAGTGATCTTAGATTAGTGGCTAAAATTGTAATTAAATAAAGTTTCTTTTTTTTAATTAAAAATAAAAATTAAAAGGCAGATAAACAGGGATGTACTTTATGGAGTCGGAGTGATACACAAACCTCAACGTTTTATGAAGAAGCTGGTTAGAAATTTTATTCAATTTTAAATCTCTTCTCTCCTATATTTTAAGCTTCCCCGATAATGGAAAGTTATAGAATTTGTGTTGCGGAAAGGTTTTTTTAAATTTTTTTCAATTAAAAAATGATTTTGAAGTCGTTTGGCTGCCGAGACAACAAAAAAGATTGCAATTCTTAATTTAACAAATCAATTATTTCGAATTTATTTTGGGGTAATTTATTAATTAAATTTTAAAATAATTTAATTAAAAAAAGATTAATCGTCTTCATTTATTGAAACCTTTAATTCGAAGTATTGACCACGTTGGGGATTTATATCAACGTTTTTCTATGGCAGACAAAATTACTTATAAATATTTTTTGGGAAGAAAAGCAATGTTTGATATGGTAAAAAATTGTGAAGAAATTTTTAAATTTAAAAAAAATTTTTTAAAAGGATTTGGCAAAAGCTGAGGACTCTTTAACTTTTTCTTTTGAAAATTGTCCGGCAAATTATGTTAGAAATAAACGTTTAATTCTCATGTATTTAATTCCCGTTAAAATGTTTTTGGGGCATATGCCGACACAACAATTACTTTTAAATTATAATTTACAACAATTTTCTGATGTTGTTACGAGTGTTAAGTAAGAAGGGGGGGGGGAATTAAATTTAAAAATAAATCTTTTTTGAAAGAGATGGAAATCTTCGAGAATTAAATGCAGCATTACACAAACATCAACATTTCTTTATTAAATGTGGAATATTTTTAATGCTTGAAAAACTTAAAGGAACAACTTACAGAAATTTATTTAAAAAAATGTTTGTTAATTTAATCTTTCCTTTAAAAAACTTTTATAATAATGATCAGAGCTAAAAAAAATAAAAATCGAGAGCTAAAAATAAATTACTCGCTTAATTTGCCGCAAATGATTTTTAATTTATCCTTTAAACATTTTTTTGTACTAGAAAGTCTCCCTATATAATATTTTTTTATTTAAAAAATTTCAGTGCTCTTATTTTAAACACACATTTAATTAAATTGGAGGCATTTCTTGCTATACTTCATTTTCTTGGGACAGATATTGATGCTGATGAATTAGCTTGTATTTTAGCTAATTTAATTGCCCAAGTAATTTTATAAATATTTTTAAAAAATATTTTTCTTTTCTTAATTTTTAGAAAAAAATAAAAGGATATATTTCACATCAAAAACAAACTTTGGTTATTGCCAAACAGAAAGCATTTCCTCCACTTTCGGCAAAATAAATAAATTTATTTTTTTTTTAATTTTGTTTTGTTAAAAATATTTTTTATTACATATGTTTAGTTTATAAAAATTTATGAAAAAATAAATATTAATTAATTATAAGGATATATCACAAATAAGCTAAAAAAAGTTTTGCGTCTTTCTGCGCGCAATTTCCAGTTTTTTGCCATCGCTATATTTTGTCTCTACTTTCCCCAAATATATCATTTATAGGAAAACAAAAATTTATTTAAAAAAATGAAATTTACTTTTAATATAATTTTTTGTTTATTATTATTTAATTTTGTATTTGGACAAAGGGATTTTCCTGCTGTTCATCCAAGGTATAAAGGAATTGCTTTGTAGTACAAAAATATTTTTTCAAAAAAAAAGATCTTTATTGCTTACAAGTAACAGTAAAAACGGGGAACCTTCATTTGAACAAAGAGTTAAAGCTTTCCCTGCAAGAACAACAACAAACAAAACTCCATTATTTTCACGATCAACTTTTAAATTATTTAATAATCCAACATCAACAACAACAGGAAAACCAGCATTTACCGGAAAACCGGGTAAAAATTAGAAAAAGAGATTGACAGTAATTTTAAATTAATCAAAAAAGGTTGTCAAGTAGATATTGTTCTTTTAATTGATATGTCTGGAGGGGCTGTAGACAAACGAGAAAAGTATTTGGCTTTAGCTTCTGATTTAGTTAGACAATTAGATATTGGAGTATATTCGGCACAAGTACTTTTTTTAATAAAAATAAAATTTTCTTTTTGATTTTAAAAAGGTTGCATTGGTTCGTTATTCGGGTAAAGGCAGAACAGACACAGTTTTTCGATTAAAAAATAGGCACAATCAAACATCATTAATTAATGGTAGAATATAAATTAAAAATAAAATCAGAAAAAAACATTTTCTTGTAGAATTATCACAAATTCAAGCCTTAGGGGGGACAACTCGAACAAAAGAAGCGATGTTACATGCTAAAAGGGAATTTGAAAAAAAATTTGGGGGACGTGAAAAGGCTGATAAAATAATGATTGTATTTACTGATGGATATAGTCAAGATGATCCTTCAGATATTGCAGCAGATTTTAGAAAAGAAAAAATTCATGTATATGCCGTTGCTGTGGAGGATGATGAATTAAAGCCTAATGAGGAACAATTAAAAGTTATTGCCAGTGATACACAAGTAAATTAAAAAAAGAAATATTCTTTCTTCTTTTTTTAGTCTGTAGTGATTGGAACTGCACAATTTGCTAATCTTAAACAAAAAGTGGCACAACCACGTTGTCGACAGTAGAAAGAAAAAATAAAGTAAATTAGCAATTGTGAGGGAATCTCTTCTATTTTAATTTGTAGGGGACTAAGAAAGGGTTGGGAGGTAAAATATTAAAATACATATATTTAATTAATTAATTGTTCTTTAATTTTATTAAAAATCTCTAAAATATACATTTATTTTATAATTTCCTGACAATATAAAATAATTAAACCGGGCTAAACATAAAAAAAACAAACAAAATTTTCACTATTCATTTTATGATTGATTGAAAATAAAAATATTTTGATATTTTTGAAGGAAAATGTGTGTATAAACAAAAAACATGTTTTTGCTCAATACACAAATCAAAGGAAAAAGAGAAAATAAATTCAAATAAAAACATTCTTTCCCTTAAACAATTTCTCGAAAAGAATGCCAAAAAGAATATTTAACAGAGGTTTTTATTTTTGCGGCAAAGATATAGTAAAATAATTACACCGGGGGATTTATGAGGATTTTCTAGAAAAAAAGATATGCTGAAATAATTAATATTTAAATAGAGAGAGGTGTTTTTGGATGGACGGAAGGAAGCGAATCATTTTAAAAAGAAAATAAAAATAATATATTTTAAAATAATCTAAACAAACATTTAAAAAGAGGTAAAAAAGAGGGAGGGGGAAGAAAATTAGGCAAAAGGGAAAAGTTTCTAACAATTAAAAGAATATTTGAGTGCTACCTGCTTTGTTTGAGTAATTAATTTTAAAAAATATAAGCGAAAGGAGGGGAGGAGTAATTTTAGAGAAACAAAAGGGAGGGTTTTATACAAAAAAAATTTCAAAAATAAAAAAATAAGTATGTATTTGAAAGGAGAAATTAAAGATTAAACTGCTAATTTGTTAATTAAAAAATTTTGAAAATAAACAAAAAGTTATCCCTCTACCAAATATAAACTGTTTAAATAAACTTTCCTAGATTATTTTTTATTTAACTTCCTCATTTTAAACTTTCAAATTAGCATTAAAAAATATATTTGTACATATTTTAGTAATTAAAGAAAAAAAAGTTTTGAAGAAGGCAGTTTTTTGTTTGTTTGTTTTTAACGCTTAAAAATTACCAAAATTATTATAAATTTACATCGATTAAGAAAAATACATGGCGAGTATTTTTTAAATTTTACTTCGTCTAAATATTTTCCAAAATATTTAATTGATGTTATGGGGGGGGGGGGGGAGATTTAAAGAAAAAATTATTTTTTTCACTAAATTCCCGGCCATCTAGCCGCTGCAGTAGCTGCAGCATTTGTTTGTTGTGCAGCATCATTGGCAGCTACAGCAGCAGCAGCTACTTGTTGCTGTCCATATTGAAGCATATTTCTTAATAAACCAAAGCCAGAATTTGCACAAGTAAAAGGCTGTTGTTGTTGTTGCTGTATTTGTCTACCCAAAGAATTTAAAGCAGCCATTGCTGCTTGGGCACTAGGCAATCCTTGTGGCATTCCCAAAGCTACAGAACTGGCTACTAAAGCCCCAGCAAGGGGATTAGAAGCAGCGGCCGCAGCTGCAGCAGCAACTGCTTGATTCGTTTCTTGATTGTTTGAAAGGGAAGAGGAAGAAATAATTTCTTTTTTTGTAGGGACTGGAAAAGCTAGAGAAGATTGTTGTTGTTGAGATTTTTGTAAAGCTTCCGCCTCAGCTCTAGCCTTCATCGCGTGAGACTTCATGTGAGCATTTAATGATTTAACTTTTTCAAATCTGTTAGGGGAAAAGAAAATTTTTTATTAAAAATAATTATTTATATTGTTTTTCTTCTCCCAAAAAGCCATGATGAGTTTATTTTACATAAAAATATTTAAACAAACCGTTTTTCACATAGTCTACAATGAAAGAAGCCATCAGCCTGTGGTTGGGCACCTTTTTTAACTGCTGCTCCATGCTGGCCTTTTACCTAAAAATATTTATGGTGAATTATTTTAATTAAAAAATTAAGTAAATAAGAAATTTCTAGTCATTTTATTATAAAGAGCGTCCAGTAAAGTTAATAGCACAAATTTTAAGATGTAAATTGGTTTTTGAAATTTTGTCATAATTTGTCAAGGGTTTCAGGGAAATCTTCACTATTACTAGGATCTCAAAGGTAATTTTAGATATTAGGACTCCCTCTGGTTCTAGCCCCGCCAACACTAATTGGGTGTAAGTAAGGACCGAGTGAATAATCAAAACAAAATATTCTTAAATTTACTTTATGTGTTCCTCCAAAATGATTATTATTACGGCCTTCAAAATCTGCTGTCATTATTGTTTCCAATCCACCTAATAATCCCCCATCGTGATGATTGCCAACACCAAAATGTGTTTCGTTGTTATTTGAGGTAGTTGAGGAAGAGGGGGACGGAAATATTCCATCAGTTCCGTGTAACCACGGATAATTAGAATTATTTAAAGAATTATTACTGCCACCATTAAAATGTTGTTGTAATGAGGTATTTTGATGTTGTTGATTTCCAAGTAAAACAGAAAGTTGATTTAATGAAGATATTCCTCCTCCTCCTCCATCATTTCCAAGTATATTTGAAGCAGAAATGGGGATTGGGGCTATTGGGGGTGGACATTGTTGATTTCCAGATAATTTTCTGTTTGTTGTTGGAGAACAACAATCCATTCCTTGAATATTTACATTTAAAAGAGAAGGATTTGTTATATCAGATTCTGTTTCCGATAATTCTTCGTCCTGTTTTCCATCTAATTTTAACAATTCATTTTCGTCCTCCCCTGAATTTGTAATTAAATTGTCTATTCCACACCGCATTCTTTTCATGGGATGTTTTTGTAATTGTTGTTGACGAGTGTCAAATGAGGCTAGATCCAACTGAAAATAGAAAAAGTTTAAAATAAAATATTTATCAAAATATCTTCACACCCCCCATCCACCTACAAAAATCCAAAATAATTTCAATTAAAAACAAACTTGTTGTTCAAGCAATTGCCTTTTCCTTCTTAAATTTCTCAATTTTCTATAATCATCTGGACATGCCTTCTTCCAAGTATAATAAAAGGCTACACATTCATAAACACTTCTATTCCCTAATTCAGAAGAAACTTGTTGAAAATCTTTTTCTGATTTATATATTGCATCCTTTTTTTAAAAAATATTTTTTAAGAGAAAAATTTAATTTTTACTTGAAAAGAAGCAATTTCTTCGGGGCTCCAATTATCTACATCAACATAACGACTATTATAAATTGCTGGATACTGTTCCCAATCAAGTGTATCACAACGAAGTAAATCCATAACAGCAGCTTGGAGATTCCCTCTATTTTCTGCCAATATATGTAAAGCTAATTCTTTATTTCTTCCAGATTTTGGGAGGGCTACAGAACAAGCTAATGTTTCATATGCAGCCAAAGCTTGCTGAGAAATATGTTCAATACTTGAGGCATTAAATAAACGTTCATCTCTGTCAGGGATTGCTTCTAAAAGAAATATTTTTTTATTTTAAAATGATGGAAGAAGAATCTATTGAAGTTAGAGAGATGGAATAAACAATAGTTAATTAATTAACCTCTTTCTTCAGAGGAAATAGCTCTGTCAGCCCATTTCTTAACTCTTGCTTGAAAACTCTTTCCAAGATTAATATGTGGAATAGCATCACTTTCTGGTGGTTTTTCCACTCCATCTCCACTTTCTGAACTTTGTTGTTCTTCCATTGAAACAGAGGACATTTTTCTGATAAAATCATCATTTGGAGAAGTAAATGCCCCCAACGATAATTTTCCTCCATGACGAATACTCATACGCCCATAATTGCCAAATATAGATGCTTTATGTGAACGATTAGAAGAGGAAGATTGTTTACGTAACTGTTCCAGTTCAGCAACAAAAGAAAACTAAAAAAAAAGAATAAGTAGGGTGGTCAAGGTTTGTTTGAGGAAGGGGGTGGAGGGGAGGGTTGATTCAACACTTAGGGATTGAAATTTGTATCAGGGTTCGGAGTCAGGATTGGGGATGCGGAGAAAAATTATCAGACGCCTAAAATGGCATTAAATCTTTGTATTTCCCCCAAATCACTAACAAATAAGGTCGGATATCACTCAGGTCGTGCCTCTTCTTCTGATTTTTTACAAAAAATTTCATGTTGGCTATGGACTCAGGCTTTAAATTCTTTCCAATATATAATTACCTCATTGTTAGAAGGACCATCTGCAGCAAATAAAATCCCATTTTTTCTGGGTGGTCTTAAATCGCCATTTGCTGCTGTTTGTGGAGATGTTATTCTTGTATTTTTATCAATTCCACTACCATTCTGTATTTCCCCCCTTTCTTCTTCCCCTCCTCCTTTTTTTAATTTTCCATCTTCATCAATTCTCATTTCTTCCTCCACAATTTCTTCTTTTACAATAATTTCATTTTTTGTTGTCATTTCCTCTTCTTCTCCAAAAATTTCTCGTCTTCTCCCCCTTCCTAAAATTTCCTCTCCTCCTTCCAGTGTTGCTTTACAATTTTTATTACTGCCGTTAGCACCAATATTGCTATTGGCACTTTGATAAACTAAAGTAGACGCCAGTGCAGAATATTTTCGAACTAGAAAAAAATATTATTTTTTAAAAAATTAATTTTTTTTCTTCAAAATATTGTGCAAAATGTAGAAAACAAAAATAATTTATAAAAACTTTCAAAAAAAAGAAGAAATGACTAAGAAAAGAGTTTTGTTGCATAAAAGAGCCTTTACAAAGAAGTCATGCAAATGTTAACGAGAAAGAGAGAAGAAACATTTAAAAATAAAATTACTGTAAACACAACAAACAATTAAGTTGTTTTTTTGGAATAAATTGAAAATATTAAATATTTTTAGCATTTAATAAAAAAATTAGTAAGAAAATAGGGAAATCTTTTTTTCAAAAAATGTCAATTTTTGTTTACATTTTATATAATAAAAACAAATTATTACTGTTGAGAGGTTTGTAAGGAAAATTACGGAAAAACGTCATTTTATAATAAAAATATTTATTTTATTGATTTTAATTTAAAATTAATTTTAAAAATTTGTAGAGAAAATAAAGTTCAAAAATAAGTACACATTTTTGAATGAGAAAAAATGTGAGAGTCAGAAATAGCAAAATAATTCTATAATTAATTTCTCTTTAATAATTCTTTTAAAATCTAAAAATTCTTTTAATTTCCTTTATTTTCAATTAAACAATAAAAATGTCTAATTTTTATTATCAGTTAAAATAAACAATAAAATTTTAACAATATTTCAAAAAATAACAAGAAGATGACAAATCTGTGTGCAGAAAAAGGAGAAAAGAGAAAAATAAATTTTATGGAAGGAATACAAACATACAAACAATAAGTCCTTCTTCTTTTTCATTCACCGACACAAATGCAGTAGCAGCGGATTTTGTGAAGGAAAGAGGAAAGAAGGAGGAGGTTAAAGTTAGATGGAAAAAGAGAACGGCCGGCTGGTAGTGAATATACTCTTTTTACAAAACATTAAATAACAGCAGCTGTTGCTGACACAAAAAAAAAGTAAACACACGCGCGCATAAACTTTAATTTAGTAAATACAACTAAAATCAGCCATCGATTAAAGCAAAGAGAAAAAGGAAAAAAATCAAGGAGAAAAAATGAAGAAATTAAGTGATTAAATAGCCAAAAATTTTAATTAAGAGTCTGGAAATTTTAAAATGTCAAAGTTAAAAACTTTGAGTGAAATTTCAACAAAAATTAGTTGTCCAAATTGTAAATTTCAAAATTCCTTTTTTTGAGTAAAAATTAAAGAAATATATATTAAAAAATCAGGTGAAAAAAGGGGAGAGGAAGTAGAGATTTTGGAAGAAAAAAATATTTTGTTTGGAAATTTAAAAGAAGCGTTTAATCGGCAAACAAAATCACCAATTGTAAAAAGGAAAGAGAAAATAATGTTGATTGATGAAGAGAGGAGGGAAGTGTGAAGGGGGAAAAGAAAAATATATAAAAGATTAAAAGCAAATTGTTGGGCCAAAAACATGAGCGGCGCAAAAAAATATTTGTCCAATTGAAAAAGAAAAGAGATTTAAAAAAGTATAGAAATGTGAACTGATTTAAAAATATTTAAAAATAAAAAGGGGAAAAAGAAAGAAGAGAGAAAGGATAAAAATTTGTGAGAAATAAAAGGGGGAATTTCATATTTTGTTGCAGGCTTTCTGTTTAGGATTGATAATTATTATCCTTTTTATGGAAGTCTTTTAAAAAAACAAAAATTTGAAAAAAATGAGGAAAGGAATAAAAGCAAAATATATGTTGCAACAAAAAATTAGTGGAGAGAGAGAGAGAGAGGGGGGGGGGGGGGTGATTATTGTTTTTGTTTTTTTAAAGACTTGAAATCAAAATCACTAATTTATCTAATAAATAGTTTTTACAAGAAAAAATCTTTATTTACGGGCCTTCATTTAAAGTAATCTTTAATAAATAAAAATTAAAAGAAAAGCTATAAAATATTTAAATGTTATTGTGATGGTGGGGTGACAGCTTGTGCAAAGCTAGTAAAACATTTCTAAATATAAAAGGGCAAATATTAATTGTTGCTGTGAATGAGAGAAAGGGGGGGGGGGTAAATGATTTGTGAGAGAAAAAGAAAAAATAAATAAAAGTTCTCAAACAAAAAATGCGTGTGTGTGTTCTCTTTTTTTGAGAAATATTAAAAATAAAATTAAATCCTTTAATTAAAAAAACAGAACAAAGAAATTAAAGTTTTTTGGAATCTATTTAGGGGGGGAGGGTTGTTTGTTAGAAATTTAAAAAATTAATTTAAAAAAGTTTATAATAAATTGATAAAATTAAAAAATAATTTAGTTTTTTAATTAGTTTTCATCATTGCACTTATTAAATTTTTTTTTGCTAAAAATTTCGAAATAAAAATTACGCAAATAAATGATTAAATAATATGTTGATATTAGTTAATTGATAAAGTAAGAATCTCGAGTTTTTCTGACTTTATGAGATTTCTGACAACAATTAGTAGGGCGATATAAATGAGGATATATTTTGAAAAGTTGTTGTCAGAAAAGTTTTTTTCAAAAAAGTCACAAAAGTTGCGCGTCAATTGGAAGGGCATTTTAAATATTAATAGTTTTCCTATTGCAGAAAACCCCAATTTGTGAATTTATAGTTAGACAAAAATGGACATAAAAATAAATAAAGAAAAAAAATAAAAATGAGAAAAGGCTGTTTTTGGGAGCTGTGGAAACGAGACTTTATTGAATATAAACATTTATAAAAGTACAGATTTAGAAAAAAAAATTTGTGTTATTCTAAGAAAATGCCTAGAAAAGTGTAAATAAATATAAAATAATAATAATAAAAATATATTCTCGGCAATATATTCTCAACTATTTTTATTTGCAAGTTCACAAAAAAATGAAATGGAATGACTGACATTAGCCGAGTAAATGCAAAAATGTGTATGTATATTTTAGCAAATTTGTATGTATGTGTATAGACGTGCACAGCCGGTCGGTGTTTTGCTAAAGAGTGGGGCGGTGGTGGCAAAGGGCTTTGGCTCTTTCTGACTTTGCGGGATTGGACCTAAAAAGGTAAAAAGAGAGGAGAGGTTGGAAGATAAAAAAAAATAAAAGGAAAAGAAGATAAAAAGCAAAGAATGTGACTGGAAAGGGCATCCATCGAGAATCAACTGATGTGTGGTTGCAGTCTGCATTTCTCTTTTTTTCTATTTTTACTTTTATCCCTAAAAAATTCAAAAGAGTTTATTTGATGGACAAAACGAATGTTAAAGAAAAAAAGAAAAAAGGATGGCCATTTTTGTTGTCTGTCTTCATTTTCATATAGAATAGTTGCCAGCTGGCTGGTGTGTCTGACATGCACTTTTATATATATAAACGTTCGTCTTCTGCTAATTTTTTTTCTTTTTTTTTCTTTTCTGTCATTCTCTTTTGGCCAAATCCATTTTTTGTTTTTCTCTCTTCTCTTTTAAATTTTGAAAAAAAATTTTAGCGGTCACGAGTTGGCGTTGGAGGATAAAAAAGGGGGAAGTGGTTTTACGTGCAAGAGCAAATTGAAAGTTGAAGAAGGGTTGAAGAAGAATTGTGTGAAAAGAGAGAAAGAGAAGAGAGAGGAAAATAAATCCCGACTCAGAATAAAAAAAAATAAATAAGTGAAGAATTCAAAAATGAATGCGCAATAAAAATAGAGAAGAAAATATTAAAAGTGCATAGTTAAGTGTAAATAAAAACAGACTTAATTAAAGGATTGATTTGAAAAATAAAATTATTTTTAAATAAAAGAAAGTAGTAGTAAATATTTTCTTAAAATAATTTATTGTTAGTTACATAAATTTAGTAAAAATTAAGTTTGTTACTTCTCAGAAGTATAAACCTAGCTTCCTATACTATTTAGGTGCTTCACCGAATAATTTTGTTTTTTTTTATAAAAATTAAACTCCTCCATAAATCTAGCTTTTCCCTTCCTTATTTTTTTAATAATAAAATTTCAAGTTTTGTAAAAGATAAAAGTGCCGCCTATTTTGAAAAATAAATAATTATTTAAAAAAACATTTAAATATTTATATTAAAATATTTAAGAAAAAGATTTTTTGTTCTCTTCCAAAAACTTTGTCTATACATTTAACCCCATCTATCCATCCATCAATTCACCCTCCTTTTTATCTTCACCCTCCCCATTCATTTTGTCTTTTTTTTATTTTAAAATTTTTAGAATTTCAAGAAAAAAGGAGAAAATGAACACATGAAAAGTTTATTGGTTGGTTGTTCTTTTTTTATTTAAAAAAGAAAGGGTGGAGAAGAGTTGAAGATTTTTTACTTTTTGCTGTTTGAATGTGTGTAAAAAAGAGAAAAATTAAAAGGGGGAAAATTTTAAAAAAATTTTGTGAAAAAAAGATAAAAAAAATAAAATGAAGAAAAGTGCAAATAAATAAATGAGGAAAAAAAGAGAGGGAGAAGAAAAAAGATTTGCAACCAGTTTAGCCATAAAAATAAAAATTTATGATGAGAGAGATTTGAATTGAAATTAAAATAAAAAATTAAAAAGGGGAATAATTCTTTCTCAAAATTTAAATTAAAAAAAAACAAACATACATTCTTTCTGGGAAGAAGCAATTTTATTAAAAAGCCCGCTTCCTTGTCTCATTGGTGAAAGAATCGGGGGAGGTGTATATGGCTTAAATGGAGGTAGAGTCCCAGAAGGAGTTGTTGGATTTAAAGAATCAGAAGAATAACGGCAAGGGGAGCGTAGTTGGGAATTAAAACGGCGAAGTGAGGGAGTTGTTAATGAAGTTTTGAAATTATTTTTATTAAAATTATTTTCTGTTTGTCGGCCATTTCCGTTTGTTGGTGGCAAAACAATTGACTAAAAAAATACTTCATTTAATATTTTTATAAAAATATGTACTTTTGTTCTTCTATAATCTTGTTGTTTATTTATTCCAAAATTATTTGAATTATCTATTAAATTATTATTTTGTTGTGTTGAAGGAGAAGGAACACAAAATATAGCTGTTGAATGTGATCGAATAATGTTATTATTTGGTGGATGTTTTTGTTGTTGGATTATTCCATCATTTAAATTTTGTGGCAAATAATTATTTGGTTGGTTGTGGTGATGAGGATGGTGTTGATATGTTTGATGATCATTGCTTTAATTAAATATAAATAGTACATTCTGTTTTAAAATTATAGTAATATTTAAGGTATCACGACTTACATTTGCGCCGCCATATCTAAAAAATAACTGCTGGACCTCATTATACTAGTGCACCCCTTAGATTTAAAAAATGGTACCCAGGAACTAAAGGAAGTTCAGCAAGTACAATAGGTAATTCTGGCTAGGGTTGATGGCCCCTTAAGATAAAAACGAAATCAGCAAGAAACGAATCACAGTTTCAACGAATCACCAGGGAGGATTATCAATTCGTGGGATAATTATAATGGGAGGAGGTTCAAATGCTTTTCAAAAAAAAATTTACAAATGAAGTGCTGGCATTGATTCTTTTCTCATTGGCGGTATTTGCCAATATGTTTGTTGTTGCTGCCAATTATTATGTTGAAAATGTTGTTGTTGAAATTGTTGAGAATTTGGATGTTGATGAAAATTAAATTGTTGGTGTTGTTGTTCAGACATTTGTTGTTGATTAATTGGTGAATTTAGTAAATTTAGGGAATTTTCGTTAAATGTTTGGGGTTGGGGTGAATGTTGAAAAGATGATTTTTGAGGATGTTGATATATTAATGCTGATTGTTGTTGTTGTTGTTGAATATTAGGGGTTGGGAAATAACTGAAAAATTGAAAGGAAATTTAAAAATAAATAAAATTAAATTTAAAAGAATTTTCTTAATGAATATTTGCCTAGGGTGTTACGAAAATTTTTAAAGGCAAGGAAAATTATTTTATATTTATTATACCGAAGGCAATGAAAATTAATTTTTAATTTATTGTTAGAGGAACCAGATCCGGGCCAATTACTCAACCAAGCTATTAATTTTATTTTAAAACCCAAAAATTAACTACTTCCAATTATTTCCAATAATTTAAAATATAATTTAATAAAAAGTTAAAAATCGATTATTCTGGCAAAAATTGAGAGAGAAATTCAGACAAGACAAATGTCATTATTTCTTCCTTTTTCTCTCTCTCCCAACTCAGTTTTTTAGGGCCAAAAATATTTTTACAACAAATATAAAAGATAAACTGATATATACTTCTAGAAGAATTACATATTAGGAAAAAAAATTAGAATAAAGTATGCACATATATTAAAAAAATAAATATAAATTAAAGAAAAGATTATAATTTTTAATAATTTTATAATATAAAAAATATTTAATTTATTTTGTTTAATAAATTTACATTGTTTATATTTAAATTAAAAAAACAAAAACATTTTTCCTTAAAAATTAAAAACAACAAAGTCTTTTCTTTTTTAAATAATTTAATCTTTTTAAGCTCAAAAGGTTTATTTGATGTTGTAAATGTATATTTATTTATTTATTTGAAAAAAAAGATTTTTTTCTTATTAGTTAATATATATTTTATTATTTTGTTCGCCATTTTTAATGCAAAATATTTCGAAAAAAGAGAAAAATACAAAAAATATATGTATTTCTATTCTCTATTTTCAACTTTTGGCACCAACCGGCGGAGGAAGGTAGGCAGTAAGTAAGTAAGAGTGTTCCTTCCACGTCCTCAAGAGTTGTTTAAATTTACCTATATTTCTCTCTTTCTGTTTTTTTCTCTATTTTTGTGTTAAATATAAACGAGAAATTTTGTTTTTAGACCAAAAATAAATTTCCGATAAAAAAAGAAAGAAAAAAATATTTAGGTAAAAAGAATTTAAAAAGTAAAAAAAATTCGTGAGAAAAAATGACTGAAATTTTGTATATAATACCTAAATAATTATAACAAATTTAGAAATGGTTTATAAAATTTAATTTTTAAAAAATTAAATTTTTTTGTTTTTAGTTAAACAATTTTTTAATTAAAAAAAATTTTTTTATACAATGAAGAGAGAGAGAAAAGGAAGGGGAAGGAGAGAGTGTTGCAAGAAACACAAGAGAAGGAAGACTAGCAAGTGGCATTGAAATCGATTGGGGCTGGCAATAATGAAAAGAATATATTAGAAAGGAAGGAAGGGAGGAGGGGGGAGGGGGGGAACACAGAAATGCTTGAAATTTATTTTAAAAAATATTTGTTTTTGTTTAATTTACAGAGTGCGGTAAATTGGCGGCCGCTTTTGTTTTGGCTATAACTTTTTTTGTTTCAAACGAAAATCAGAAATTCTTTTTTTACTGGATTCCCGACACTTTAGAAAATTTTTTGATATCGAATACTCAAAATTTTGTTTCTGATAGGAAAGAGAAACGAGCCAGAATATCTGGAAAATTTAAAAACATTTTTCATGCCAAAGTTGATCCTTACCGATTTTTATACAAAATTTTTTGTTTTTTTGTCATTAAACATTAAATATTATCCAT
Organism: Meloidogyne enterolobii; assembly: GCA_963681835.1. Taxonomy (NCBI): domain Eukaryota; kingdom Metazoa; phylum Nematoda; class Chromadorea; order Rhabditida; family Meloidogynidae; genus Meloidogyne; species Meloidogyne enterolobii. The sequence goes on from CAVMJV010000023.1 coordinate 1,034,260, forward strand.
TTATAAACCTATTATTCAATTGGTATTTAGCAGATGGTATATAAATATATAATAATTACCAATTCTGATACATATTCACACACAAAAAATATTTTATTTTTATTTCAACAAAAAATAAATTTTTCTCAATTCTTAACTATGGCACAACTAAATTTTAAATATTTTTTTCTTCAATTTTTATTAGACAATACTACATAGATATGTAGCTGATTTAAATAAGAGATACATATTGAAGATTTAATCGAAACATTTCTTTTTCCCAAAGAAGAAGGGGTATTTTTATAATTTTAAAGTAAAAAAATAAAAGAAAATAACAATTCAAAATAAAAGATTTCCGATTAAAAAGGAGGAAAGGGGAGAGTATATAAAGGGTTTGATAATTTTTAAAGTTTTTTTTTGAAATACATTTATTTATTACCTTTGTTGATGTTGAATATGTTGATTAAATGGTTGTTGACAATTATTTATTTGTTTTGAATAATTGTTGTTATTTATTTGTTGTTGTTGTTCATTTAATTGCATTGGAATTATTTGTTCAAATTCATCACTAATTTTTTGTTGGGAAGAATTAGTATTTAAAAAATTCATTTTCTTCTTCCTTGTTTAACTCCTTTAAAAAAGGGCTTAAAAATAAAAATAAGGAAATTAAAAATTAAATATTTAAAAAAATAAAATCGATGAAGACAAAAAATTATTATTAAATTTTATATAAATATTAACATATTTTAAATAAATAATTTTTATTTATATTTTACATAATTAAATATTTAAATTTAAAAAATAATTTAAATTAATTATTGAAGACATTTTTTAAAATAAATTACAAGTTGAATAAATAAATAAATAAATATTTTTGGAAGAAATTTAATTTAAATTTACAAGCAAAATTTGGAAATTTAATTTAAAAATAAATTGATTATTAAATTAAATTAAAAATAAAAATATTTTGAGAAATTCGCTAAATATAATTAAATGGAAAATGATAATAATCGGTCATATTTAGTAGAACAACAATTTTTAGGTTAAAAATAAATATATTTAAATATATGTAAATATTGGACAGATAAAAGAAGATATTAAATTAAAAATAAATGATATAATATGTATATCATTTATTTATAAAATTAAAAATATATTTTTATTTATTTCCTGCTTTCTAAAAGAAAAATAAATATAAAAAATATGTAATAAATACATAAATATATTAAATAATAATACCAATAAAAATAATTTTTGTTTTAGTAAAAAATGAAAACAAAAAATAATAAAATAAATATTTAAATAAAGTAAAATTAAAAAATTAATTATTTTAAATTGATGAGCTATAAAATAATTATTTTAATTAATGCGGTATTTACTCAAATAATTACCCCCTTCTTATTAAATACCTTCTTACCCAGTATTCAAATACATAAATGAGGTAAATAAAATTAACAAAAAAAAGAATCAATATTTTGGGACAATTAAAGTAAACTTTAAAAACTGCAGGAAATAAAAAAAAGAAAAAAAAATTTAAAAAGGTTTTGAGGGGAAATACATACAAATATTTAGATACAAAATACCCTTAACTAATTTAAAAAAAGACAAGAGAGAGAATTCTTGGAATATATAAACAAAAAAACGTAAAAAGACTAGACCGAAAAACTAAGAATAGTAGTTGTTTGGGGCCAAGGAAGGTTTTTAAACTTCAAACATTTTTAGAGAAATTGTGGGAGAGGAGAAAGAAGAAAAGAAGAAAAAAGAGATGTTTGTTGGTCTATTAAAATATATAAATACAGTACTGCACAAAAGTATAAGAACACTTTCTAAAAGCTTATAACTTGGGACATACTTGACCAAATTTTAGGAAATTTTGTGTATATATGTGGATTATAAAGAGAAACACGATTAAATAATTAAAATTTTAAAATTTTTAAAACATCTCTCCAAAACTTAGTATTATTAAAATTTCGCGTTTTTTTCACTGCACAAAAGTATAAGAACACTTTATAAAAAAGATACTTCCAAGATTGGGAAAAATTTACAAAAATTCTAGTAAGCATACATAATGATATTATGAAAAAATAAAAAAGAACTAGACTCATATCTTTACCCGCAGCCGAGATCCCGAGACCCCGAAAATCAACGTAAAACGGGGGTAAGGCTCTTTAAAAAAATTTTTCGACACCTTACTAATTATTTTCAATTTTGATTTTGGGCTCATTCGAAAGCCCTTGAAATTTGCTACAAGATAGCAACAATCTTATTTTTAAGAAAAAATTTTAGAGAGAGGTACATGCATTCAAACTTCGAAAGCGACCTTAAGGGGAATTTTATGGGGCATTAAGGCGTTTTTTTCTGCATAAGAAGTTTAATGCCTGCTTCTTTCTCTAAAATTTTTCCTGAAAAATAAGATTGTTGCTATCTTGTAGCAAATTTTAAAGGCTTTCGAATGAGCCCAAAATCAAAATTTACCGTAATCCATAAGGGGTCGAAAATATTTTTTAAAGCTGAAAAACCCTGTTTTACGTTGATTTTCGGGGTCTCGGGATCTCGGCTCCGGGTAAAGATATGAGTCTAGTTCTTTTTTATTTTTTCATAATATCATTATGTATGCTTACTAGAATTTTTGTAAATTTTTCCTAATCTTGGAAGTATCTTTTTTATAAAGTGTTCTTATACTTTTGTGCAGTGAAAAAAACGCGAAATTTTAATAATACTAAGTTTTGGGGAGATGTTTTAAAAATTTTAAAATTTTAATTATTTAATCGTGTTTCTCTTTATAATCCACATATATACACAAAATTTCCTAAAATTTGGTCAAGTATGTCCCAAGTTATAAGCTTTTTGAAAGTGTTCTTATACTTTTGTGCAGTACTGTATTACCTAAAATAAATATTTTTTTAAAATGTTTTGTTTGTTTGTTGTTATAAAATATACATATAGATGTGAAAATAAAGAAAAAAATACAAGAAAATATAAATATTGAGAGAAGAAATCGAGAACAGAAAAGATGTACAAAAATTGTTTTTTTATTTTTAACAATTATGTAGATAATTAAAAATAAACAATAATATGTAATTACAAAAAAAAGTTTTAATATTTTTAAAAAGAATTTTTGTAAAGTTTTTTTATTTAATAAAAGTTTAAATTTACTAAAGAGAAAAGAATATATGTACATATTTTTAAATTAGTTTTGTTGGCAAGACTAAATATTAAAAAATTATTGAAAAATAATTTTTATAAAAAAAGCCAGTCAATATATTAAAAAGAAAATTAATTCTTTTTTCAATTTTTACTTAATCTCTAATAAATTTATTTATTAAAGCTCTTGTGTGTTAGAGACAAATTGGCATAGCGCGGTTATGTAAAAATTAAAAGGAAAGGGATTGAAAATTTTAAAAAGAAAAAAAATTGTTAGTTAAAACAAAAAATGTTCGCATTTTCCTTATGGTGAAGGAATTAAGCTAAAATAAATTTTTTGTTTAATTTATAGTGACGCTCGCGGCATTAAAAAATTATTCGAGAAGAGAAAACTTGAAAAGAAAGAAAATAGAAAAAAATTAATATATGTAGGTATGCATATTTTTCTCTAAATATTTGAATAAAAGAAAGTATGTAGATAAGTTGGCACATTTAAGAGGCATATGTATGTAAGGTAAGGGGGATTTTATGTTTAATAGTTATTAAATAATAGAAATTTATTGAAAATTTAAATTAACAATTAAATAAACATTGTAATATATAGTAGCAGGATTAACTATTTCGATTTTTTATTCAGTTCTTTCAGTTTTCGGGCTTTAATTTACGTTTCAGCAAATCCCTAGTGTTTATAAATTTCATATCTGCTCATACTCGTATTTCGTAACAAAGTACGAGTACGAATTTTGATACAAGCTTATAAACACTGCACAACCCTTATTATTAGGCACTCTTAATTTTTTGAAAATTGAAATTTTATTTTTAATTACCTCTAAAAATAATTTTAAAAAGTATAAAAAATATTTTTATAATTTTTAAAAAATCAGATAAAATGGAATATTTAGAAAAGTCAAGCCTTTGTATCACAAGGGTTAATTTACGAATAAAATAAGCCTGGAAAATAAATACTTAATATGTATGTATGTATATAAATTTAAAATTACATATATTTTTGTTAAATAAAGAATTAAAGGATTATTAATTTTATTTAAAAATAATAAATATATTTTTTTAATTTTTTAAATAAATTACGAAAAGAAACAAAAACAAAGAAAAAATATTTTTCCTACCTTTAAAATTAAAAAAATATTTATTTTATTTTTCAAATAAAAAATTAAAGAATGTTGTTATGGATATATATACTCTTTAAATATTTATTTTTGTATATTTTAAAAATAATTTTTTTAATAATTTTTTACGGTAAATTTCCGGTTTTCTTTTAACTATTATTTTATGTACTTTTATTTTTCTTTGATAAATTTCAGAAAAAAAATTAAATTATTTTTAAAAATAGAATAAATAAAATTATTTAAATTAATAAAAAAATAAATAAAATTTATTTTTTAAAGTTTTGGAATTAAAAATTAATTAAAAATTAATATACATTTATTTTTATTTCTCCGGATTTCAACCAGTTCCGCTGGAGTTCACTTCCAATTACTTCGGTAGTCGGGATTATTTTAAAAAAATACTTGTGAAAGTAACCAATAGAATTAGAAAATATTACAAAATGAGGAATTGTGGAGCGAAAACACGAAAAATTTCTCATGGGATCTCGATCTACAAATATCTGGAACCGAACCAAAAAATCCTCGATTCTTCGGTTCCGAACTAACAACCCTACTTCGATTAATATATTAATTAACTATTAATATGTATATTGATTTTATTCAGTTTTTTTGCTTTTGATTTTAAAAGATAATTTTCTGTATGCCGTTTCCATACAAAAACACTTGGTTTTTTGCAGTTTTTAAAAAAGACAATCCTTTAACCCTTTTTATCAGTGGCAATCCATTTATGGACAATCATAGAATGGGTAATTCTCATTTAACCCTTTTTGGCCGTGACGATTCTTTAATTGAGCTATCCTTTAAAAGGCAATCCTTTGTATAGGTGTACAGCAAGTTTACTCCTCCCTCTTTTAGACAATCAATATATAAACTGATTATTTTTGTTAAAAAAGGTCATTTTATTTTTAGTTTTGTTTTGTAATGTGTTTAACCTCTCCTTGTAATTAATCTCCCTTTCCCTCTTTTATTTTTTATTTTTAAAGAATAAATGACCGAAGGCTGTTCAGATTGCAAATATTATTTAACTAAATTAAAAGATAAAGAAGAATATATAGAATATCTCGGTGAAGAAGACTTAAAAAGAGGAAATTTATTATATTCTCTTGTTTGTTTTTCTTTTGATTTTTCTATAAATATTTAAAATTTTTAGGAACAAGAGGTTAAAAAACAAGTAGAATCAATTAATTTATTAACCGAGAAAAAATCAGAAATTGGACATATTGTTAATTCTTTTGAATCAAAATTTGAAAAAGAAAATTTAAATATTTCTAATATTCCAAAAATATTTCAAAATTTAGTTTCTTTTTACGAAGAAATTTATTTTTCGTCATTTAAAGAAATGACACAAGGTAGGTACATTAATTCAAAGGGATGTGCAGAAACTGATTTTAAAAGGGGGAAAATTAAAAAAGAAGCGAAAAACTTTTAATTTTTTTTTATTAAAATTAAAAATTTAATCCTTTTTTTAAATAAAAACATTTTTACCTAATAGTTGAGGGGGAATATAATCAGAAATTAAAATATTTTGATTTTTCTTTTAAATATTTTTTTAGCCAACAAAACTTTTATTCATTTGTGTAAAATTTTAAACAAATTTCCTGTTTTTCAAAATAATTATGTAAGTTTACTTTTGTTTTTTTAAATTTAAAAATTAATTTTTTAGACTTATAATCAACAAAATATCCAATCAACTTCTCATTTAACTCCTCTAAAAATAAATAATTATTATTCACCACTCCCAAAAATTTTTCCAAAAAATAATGAGGGTATATTTAGTAATTGGTCTGATAAATATAATAATTATATTAAAAAAGAAGGAATTAATTTATTTAAAGAAGAAAAAAATGTTAAAATTGAAAATGAAGGAGAGGAAGAAAAAGAAGCAAATTTTGTTTATCCAAATAATGAATTGAATAAATATAAAGAAGATTTTGATAAAAATGAAGATAATTTAAAATATGAAAATTTGAAAGAAAATACTTTAATTATTGAATGGATGGAGATATTTGGGGATGAAAATTTGTTTAAGGAAGAAAAAGGAGGAGAGAATAGAAATAAAATTATTTTAAAAGAAGAAGAGGAAGAAGAGAATGATTTTGAGTTTGTTGAAATTAAACAAGAAGAGGTTATTAATGAAGAAATTTCGAATAATAATTGGATTAAAAGGTAAAAGGAGATTTGAAGGGGGATTTAAATTTAAATTAATTTTAATTTTCAGATTTTTAAAAATTATTTTCATTTTGGTTATTCTTTTTTGTTTTTTACTGCCAAATGTTCTTTCTTTTTGCGGATTTGATATTATTGATAATGAAAATGGACAAATTTTCCCTGCATTTTATTTTCCAATAATTGATGTTGAATTTAGTGAATTTTAATTTTTTTTGGAAATTTTTTAAATTTAATTTTTATTGTTTCCACATTTTTTAAATATATTGTATAATAAAAGATATTCTTTTTTGATGATTTAAATAATTTTTAAGAATTAATTTATCTAAAAACAATACAAATATTTACAAATAATTTACAAAAAAATATATATATATTTAAATTTATACAAATATTACACAAAAAATCACTAATTATATTTTTAATTTTGAGCAATCACAACATTAAATATATACCCATTTTTTCAAAAATATTTTTTTCTTTTTTTAAGCCATTAATTCCCCTCCCCCTTCCCCATCATTCATTAAAGGAATACATTCATCTTCATTTTGTACCAAAACCCTCATTTTATTTAAAATTGTTTGTTGTTGTTGTTGTTGACTTTTTTGTAAGCAAGGGGAAGACAAAGAATTAGTTAAACCTAAATTCGATTCAAACCCACTAATAATTATTGAATTATTTAAAGTTTTTTGTTTTTTTGTTGTTGAATTGTCTATTGAAGGATGGGTTTTTAGAAATAAATTATTTGGATGTTGTTGTTGTTGGGGAGGAATTGAATTTTGGTGATTAGTAGTAGATGATGAAACTGAAAAAGAAAATTATTTTTTAAAAATAAATATGTCGTTCCCTTCTTAATATTTTTTTAAATTAACACAAATTTTTATTTTCTTTGAATGTTTATTTGGGGGATTTGGAGTGAATAAAAGGGGGGGGGGATATTGGTGGTGCCCTCTGATATTCTTCCTAATCCATTTATATCCCCCTTAATCCCTCCTAATCCAAATTTTTGTTAATCAAGAAAGTGTGGGGGGGGGAGGATTTAGGTTTAGGTTTTATCCCAAATTAAATTAATATTTTTTTTCAATTTAAACAACACCTTTTCTACAATTATTTAAAGGTACACGTAATTGTGTTCCTGTAGATATTTTTCTGTCATTATTTGGGGGAAATAATTGATTATTTGGATATATTTGTTGTTGTTGGATATTTGAAGTATTTAAAACTGTTTGTTGTAATTCTGTTATTCTTTGAGTTAAGATTTCTTTAAAAAAGAGAATTAAAATAAAAATTTTTTATTTAATTACCAATCATTCCAACAAATTGATCTTGTGTTCTATGCATTTCCCAAAGTGTTTCGTGCATTTCTGTATGTAACTAAAAAATAATAATAATTTATTTTTTTAATTTTTTAATACTTTTCCAACATCCAATAAAGAATTCCCCCTTTCTTGTAATTTTCTTTGATCCCATTTAATTCTTCTAAATTCATTTATTGCATTTAAAAATCTTTAAAAAACAATTTTTTAATTAAAAAATATTTTTTAATTTATTTACTTTCTTTGATGTTGTCTTAATCTAATTTCATCCCCTTTATGTCCATTTCTTTGTTGATATTTATGTATAAACCTTTATAAAAATTAAAAGAAAAATATTTTTCTTCAAAAAACCAAGTATGTTGTAGAACAGAAGCGGCAGCATTTTTCCGAGCATTTGTTAATTTAGAATCTGCCATAAAATTGTTTACGTGTTTTTCTGCACGGGAAAGTTCCAATTTTCGAGAAATAACGGCAATTAATGCTGAAGAGACCCCCGCCCCCTAAAAAATTTAAAATAAAAAAGAGCAACAATCCCTCTCTAAAAACTGACAACAATCCCTGTAGTAATTGAAAGTAAACGGCCACAATAACTTGTTGGGACAACATCTCCATAACCAATAGACATAAAAGTAACCATAATAAACCAAAGAGAATTCATATAATAATATTCAGTACTTGCTTCTCTTCCATTATAACGTTCACATTGAGTAAACTTTAAAGAGATTTTAGATAAATTTTAAATTTTTCTAACCATCCAAGACATACACATCCAATAGCAACAAGTAAAAATAACTAAAACAGTCATTGGGTGGTCAGCCTAAAATTTAAAAATATTTTTTTAACAAGACAAAACAAACCATCATTGTTTTAATTACAAAACGAAAATCCATTGATATTCGATTTAATGCTTAAAAATAAAAGGATTTATTTAAAGGTTAATAATTTTATAAAAATTTTTATTTTTTACCAACCAGCAATTGAACGAGTAGCAGCATCCTTAAAAGAAAATTTTTTTCAAAAATATTTTCCAAAAAATTTACCTGGAATTGTCTAGAGTGTAATACCATAAAACGGCAAAGCAAATAAGCACGTAAAAACATAGGGACGGCCAACAAAACATCCAAAGGGACAGAAACTTTTGTAAAACTGTGCTCATCTGCAGAAATATAAGGCCAAGAAATAGTGCCACTTCCCGGGAACGGACAGATTGCACAAATAAATATTTCGATAAATCTTTAATTTAAAATATATTTTTTCTTCTAATTATTTATTTACAATTTAATTATTCTGTCAGTCGTTACAGCTACACGCCAATCTCTTTAAATTTTAAAATTAAAAAAAAATAAAGGGGGAAAATTATTAACTCAGCCCCGCTATCAATTAAAGCAATTTTAACTTCTGTTCGGTGATAATTAACTAAAGAAGCAATTAATAAAAGTGTAGAAGCAACACATGCTGAACGTAAAAATAATGAAGGAAGGGAATTTTTTGAAACAATTTTTAAAGCTGTTAATTCTAAAAATTAATTTTTATTTTATTTTTAAATCTTTTTCTTGCCTTGATCTAAAACAACAAAAAATAATCCAATTATAGCAAGAGCCAAAGACAAATCACAGATTTTATTTCTTTTTAAAAAATATAATTTACGCAATTTACAACGCATTTTTGCTTGACTTTCACTTAAAAATTTAAAAGAAAAATTAAAAAGAAAATAAAAAAAGGAAGGAGGAAAACCCCTCAAAAATATTTTCTTTTTCAAGAAATCCGAGCCTTTTATTGCCAAAATATTCCCAAACATTTTCTTATTTTTGTTTTGTTCTTTTTATATTTTAATTGTTCGAATAAAATAAGAGAAATTTTAAAAAATTCTAGGTATTTACATATATTTACAATCCCGACCCCAAAAGTTCAAAAACATTTTTCTAAAATATTATTTCCCCAACGTAACTAATTTAATAATTGAAAAAGTTAGAATAATAGGGATTTGTATTGTTAGATAAGGAAGGGTAGACTGATAAAAAACATATGGAGAAGGGGAGGGCAGATCGAGTATTGAATTTAATTTTTAAAGATTTTGTCAAACATTTAAAAAACTCGATTATTCGACCAATTCCAAGTATAAACACCCCCTTCCCCTAATTTATTCCTTAAATCAAGAACAATTAAATTACTCAAATTTAAATTTAAAATTTTTTGAGAAAATTAAAATTTGTTTTAGCCTTTTATCAATAAGGAAGTAAAAAGAAAACTAAAGAAAAAACTTTAAATAAAAATTTGTGATTGCCTCAATTTTAAATGCCAAATGGGAGAAAAAGGTTGGTTAATTGACTAAAAATACGTTAATGTTTATAAAAGGAAATATGCCCACAAAAATGGTCTTTTTTTGTTAAAAATTTCAAGAAAAAATTAATAAAATATATTTTTGTTTCTTTTTTTAAGCAAAAAGAAAAGAAAATTCTAAAAAAATTTTTTTAATTTAGAAAAAAATTTTTTTGGGAAATATTTATAAAAATATTTTAAAAAATTTTCTCCCAAAGATAAAAATAAATGATTAAAAATTATAAATAAATTAATTAAATATTTGAATTATTATTTCAATTCTAATTTGACCAGAAAGATTTCTTATTTCTCCAGTCCTTCCCTATCCCCAATAAATATCCACTAAAGGAGGGTTTGAGAAGTTTTTTCTAAAAAACACCCCAACTAAAAAAATAAAATATTTAAAAAGAAAAATAATATTGTGGCTTTAAATATTCTTCTCAAGATTTTATGAATAATTTATTTTTTCCGGAAATTGATCTCTTTTCTTCTCAATTTTCTTAAAATATGAATGTCTTGGAGGTAAAAAATAAATTAAAAGTAAATAAATACCAATTATTTTTTACAATATTAAAAACAATTTTCTAATTTTATTTTTTTAACAGAATTTTAGAAAAAAATATTATTTTTTAAATAAAATTATTTTTAAAAAATTAGTATTTTCCCTTTTTTACATAACAACCAATAATATTAAAATAAAATTATTATTAAATTTAACAAAAAGAAAATATTTTCCCAAAACTATATTTTCTTTATTTTTTTTGTTAATTTTCTCACCTTTTCACACACACAAATAAATACCAAAATTATTTTTATTTTTCTCAAAAATTAATTTTTTAAAAAAATGTCAAAGAAAAGAAAAAAACTTAAAAAAACAAACGTTGTTATGGAGATACCATAACCAGACTGTCTTCTCCTCAAAATTTGTTGTTGTTTTTGTTGTAATAATAAAAGATTTGTTTGTTGTTGGGGGTCGGCTAAATTCGAATTTTTATTTAAAATTTCTTCTTCAATTGTTGGACTCCATTCTAAGGATTTTGGAAGATTTAATTCTGTAGTAGTTGATAATAAATAATTATTATTATTTCCTTCACAAACACCGCCGGAAGAATTAACCAAAATTGAGGAAGGCGGCTGTGTGAGGTCGCCGTTACATCTTTCCTCTTTAAATTAAATTATTAAATAATTTTCTCTTTAAAAAAATTTAATTATAAATTGAGAGTGAAATAAATAATAAGTTTTTTATTAAATTAAATAAAAATATTTTTTAAAAAATTAAATAATTTAAGATTTTTTTTCAAAATATAATTATTAATTTTAAGAGAAAAAACTTTAAAATAAAAAATATCCCCTCATCTACTCCTAATTAAACTCCCCCCCCTCCTCTTCTAAATTTCACCCCCTCACCCTCCCAAAAAACCTGTCGAAGAAAAAAAGCTTCCACTATTACGTGAAGAGGGTCTTGGATGTGTTCCAGAACTAGAACAATTCCTCTTTTGTTGATACTGACTAAATAACCGCCTTCTTTGTCTCAACAAACTATGCCCTCTAGAAAGGGGTGAAGAGAATGTTGAAGGTAAATTGTTTGTTTTTAATTTATTTTCTTCACAAAAACATTTATAAAAATTAGCTGTAGGGCATTCTTGCTGGTTATTCTGTTGTTGACAACATTCAATAACAGCAGCAGATCTAAACAATTGTTTTTGATATCTTTGATGCCTCAAAGCTGCCTCAGCTAAATCTGCAATACTAAATCTTCTAATTACTTCTTCGTCTCCCTCCTCTTCCTCTCCATCTTTTTCATTTTGTTTTTTATTTTTAATTATTTTATCACTTAATTTAGCTGTTAATTTAGGCTTCCTTTGTTGGGTGATATTTGTTGATAAAAATGGAAAAAATGTTTTTTGATTTAAAGAAATTGATTGAGATAATAGATTTTTGTTTTCTAAAAATAATTTTGGAGAAGAAAAGGGGACTGTATATTGCCGGTTTTTAATTGAGGATGTTGATGGTTGGGGTGGTGGGGGTGGTGGGGAATTAGTTGTTGTTTTAGTTGTTGTCATTAATTGAAGATTTTCATTTAATTTATAAGAAATATCCAACATATAAAATTAAAAGGATTTTTTAGAAAAATATTAAAGAAATAAATAGGAAGAATGTGACAAATTAAAGATTTAATTTTAATTTAAAAATAATATATTAATACAAATTCTCCCCCTTTTTTTCTTTAAAGTACAAGGAAATTTAAAATAAAAAAATTTTTGGTTATTTTTTTAATTTTAATTACTTTAATTATTTAATTAATAAAATATGAAGAGAGAATTTAATTAAAAATAATTTTCTTTTAAATAAAAAAAATTTTTAAATCTGTCAATAATCATAAAAACTTTTAAATAATGATGACAGCTTTTAAATATATATATTCTTTCCAGACATTTGTTTTAATTTTTTGGAAGTTTAAAAAGTCAAAACTTTTGTTGTTAAAAAAGGAGGAAGTGAAGGGGGAAGGGATGGATATTAAATAAAAATAATTATTTAAAAATATTAAATAAATTAATTAAAAAATAAATAATTTTACAAAATTATTTATTCAAAAAATAATTTTAAGAAGACAAAAATTGAAAAAAGAGAAATACTTACATAAATATATTCGCGCGCCCTTTGGTTAGAGGGTTTTGGCATTTAAAAAATATTTTCTTTTAATAAGCATCTTTTTTCGATTTTTTGTGTGTGCTTATAAATATTTAAAAATTTATTTAGAGAAGATTAAATATATGTAGATATACTTATTTTCTTTTTATTTTCTACTGTCTCCCGTTGCTAGACAAAAATATATGGTAAAAATAAAAAATGAAAGAAGCCTAAATAGTAGTAAGAAGTACTTTTTTTGGAAATAAAATAAATTTTGGCTTCATTCCCCATTTATTTTTAACCAAAAAAGAAATCCCTAAAATAAATAAAAATATTAATTAAGAGATAAAAATGTTTCTAATTTTCTTTTTAAATAAAAGGGCTTCCCGTTTGGAGGAAAAAGTAAGGGAAGAAGCCTTTTAAATAACAAAATTTATATATATATATATATATAATTTTCTCTTTCCTATATATTCAATAATCCTAAATTTATTTAATTTTAATAATTATACATATATTTAATAATTTTTTATGAAAAAAATTTTTAAAGGTGAAATTAAAAAATTAATTTTTTAAAAATATTTTTATGTAAATATTTAATACATTATTTATTTCACTCACTCTCTTTCTCACAAAATTAATTTCAAATAAAAATATTTTCCCTTACCTAAACTTTGTTGTTGACTAATTGCCCCCCTCGGAGTTGCTGATTTTCCTGCCGTCAATGTTTGGCAAGTATCCCCAGGCACAGAATCCCTTCTACTTTTAGGTGTTGAAAGCAAAGATTTAAATTGTTGAGAGTAACCCTGAGCTCTCAAAATGTCTGAAGAAACCTTTAAAAATTAAAAAAAAATTTTGGAATATTTATTTATTTATTTTTAAATACCTTATTTTTAATTAAATTAATTCCAAATAAATTATTAAATGATTTATTTTTCATTTAATTTATTCCTTATTTTTATTTAAAAAAGTTTTTTATAAAAATTTTAAAAAAGATATATTTTAAATGGTGATTGGTCTTTTTGTTTGTTTAATATTTATTAGAGTAACAAAAACGGAAATAAACGATTATCTTAAAATGGAAAATAAATAAAAATAATATTTTTTAACTAAAATAATGAACGATTAAAAAAATATTTTTTGAGAAATTTCAAATAAATTTATGCAGAAAATTTTATAAATTTTTTTAGATATTTTTGTTAAATTAAATAAAAGTAAAATAACAAAAATATCAAACTTAACAAAAATATCTGAAAAAAATTTATAAAATTTTCTGCATAAATTTATTTAAAATTTCTCAAAAAAATATTTTTTTAATCGTTCATTATTTTAGTTAAAAAATACAGAAATTATTAAAAATATATTATTAATAATTAAATATACAATCCCTAATTAGAGACTAAATCGAGAGGAGATCTCGAACAAGATCGTTATTTTTAGAGATTTTAACGATCCTCCCAGTCCGGTTTCTACTCTGAATACCAACCAATTACTCTTTGCTTTCTTCAAAAACAAATTATTCAAAATCGAGGCCGACTATTTTTCAATCAAAAATATTTTATTTTTCCCTTACAAGATAAACAGAATTAGCTCGGCTTCGTCTATCATCCTTTCCATATCCTTCAGGTGAATAAATTAATAAAGCAGTTGCTGGTCTTTTACTAATTGTTGGTTGTTGTTGTTTAGTATTTATTTGTCGAGCAGAACAAGTTCTCAAAATATTATTATTTTTGATTTCATTATTTCCTTCTTCTTCAATTTCTTCTACTTCATCAGATTTAAAAAGACAAGAACTAATTGATGGTCTAATTAATGGATCTGTTTCTAATGAAAGTTGGTGTGGGGAACGTTTTTGGCGTTTTTGTACTCGAAAAGTTGTGGAAGGGTTGGAGGGGGATTTGGTGGAAGTAGGTGATGGAGGACGAAGTAACATTTTTTTGTTTTTTTAAATTAATTGATTTGTAGGTAATCCTTTTTTAATTAATTTTAAAATTAAATAGAAAAATAATTTTAGGAAGTAAAACAAAAAATAAACAAAAAAAAAAATTTTTAAAAAGCATTTCAACACGTGGATATGTAGAGGTGGGTAATTGTTATGAATATATGTATGTACATCCATTACCGGTGTTGCGAAAAAAGGATATTTATTTATATGGGAATGAATGGAGTGGAAAATTGGTTTAATTTAGAAAAAAATGAAAATTTTGAGAAAAGTTAAAAAATGGAAGAAGAATAAAAAAAGAAAATAAAGTAAAAGCTAAATATTAAATATTTGTAGAAAATTAAAATATCTTCAGATCAAAACAATCTATTGTTCAGAAATATACAAATAAAATAGATATATTTCTTTAAATGGGTAAATCTCTTTATTTGGGAGGTAATTGGAGAAAGCTATTTAAATATACCCTAATTTCTTGTTAATAATTTTATGTCATTTCTTAAAACGTTTATTTATTTAATTTAGATTTTATACAAAATTAATTAAATTTTTGTCTTTTCCACAAACAAAAACCCTAAAATATCCAAAAATACTCTTTTTTTGGACAAAAATAAATTTATTGAATTTTTCTTTGAATAAATGACGCCAATAAAGGGGAACTAACTGCAAAAAATTAGTTTTTAAATAATTTGTTTTAAAGACAAAAAGCCGCAGATGTTTTGGCTTTTTCTCTTTTTTAAAATTAAATATATGTATTTCCACAAATAATCTGTAAAAGGATCCAAAAAAGAGAGTTTTAGAGAGGTAATTGGATAAAATAAAAAGGCGGAAACTGACACAGATTGCTTTAACTTTTTAGTATTTAAAAAAGAAGAGAAAATAAATTATTTAAAATAAAATTTTTTATTTTAAATTAATTAATTTAGAAAATTCTGAAATAAAAAATTTTGGAAAGTAAAAGGAATAGAAGATTTTGGAATTAATTTCTGCAATATCCAAATCGAAATAGTAATTTATATTAGGGTTAAATGATTGAAATGATATTCCGTTTTTGGCTGTCAGTTTCAGACTTCTGACGGTTTCCGAATCATTTTTAGACAGATGTGGCACTGAAAACTTTAAAAACTCTTAAATTTTTTAAAAATTTTATATCCGCAATCGTCGCATCCGCACTTGCGTATCCGCATCTGTCGTACCGCCGTACATACAGTATATATTTAAATAAATATTCTGATAAAAAAAGATCAAAAATTAAAATATAAAGAATAAAAAAAAGTAATAAATAATAGTAATAGAAACAAACAAGTAAAATACTCAAAAATGTATAAATATAAAATAAAACAATTGAAGAACAAAAATAACTTGAAAGGCAAGTGTTTGTCGGCATTTTTATATGCCGTGCCAATTTTATTGGAATACTAAATTGGGAAATAAATAAATAAATGATTGGGGATATTAAAATAAAGAGAAAAAAAAGAAATATTTTTTTTGTATTTTAATCTAATAATTATTTAAATTAAACGAGGAAAATAAAAAATTTTATTGAATATTAAAAGATAAAAAATAGGGTAGAAAAGTCAAAACATTTTGTGACAAATTAATCATTTCCGTTAAAGAACATTGACTTATCTGCCAATTAAGAATATTTAAAAACAAAAAAATATTTAATTGACAAAATAAATTTTTGAAAAGAAAATTAAAATATTTCCTCTTTCTAATTAATTCTCAATAGAATTATAACAAATATTTTATTTTAAATTTGATCGTTCGTGGGACTTTTATTTAAAAAATATTTTTTAATTAGTTTTTGTTTGTCTGACAATTTTTTGTTAAAATTAATTATTATTTTTATTTAAAAAAATATTTTAAAAGAAATTACCTGTGCAATGGGATTTAACCGGTAATTACTATTTGAATAATTCTCCTCGTGCCCATAAGATTCAATGCTGCATTTTGCACGAGGAAATGGTGCAAGCCAATCACAAGATTTGTTGTAACGATTTGACAAAGGTAGTCGATTTGAAGTACTTTAAATTATTTAAAAATAATTAAAGAATATTTAATTGTTTAGGGAATTTTTAAATTTAGAAAAAATATAAAAGGAAAAAACTCATTAAGGTATTTGTTGCAATTTCCGGGAAAAATAAAAATATTTATTTGATTTTTATAAAATTAATTAATTTTGCCTATTTCTTGGAGAAGTTACTCCAGCATAACCAATAGTTATGCCTTTTTGAAGTGTACGACCATTTGGTCCAATTGGTGGTGCCATTTATTTTTAAATAAATTTAAGAAAATAATATTTTGGAATTAATAAAGAAAATAACCGAAAAATATTATTTTAAAAAATTTTTTTAAATAAATATTTAATTTTATTTATTTATTTAAAAAGACTTCTTTCATTTAAATAAACATTTAAACACAAATCACCGCCTCTCTCTCTTTTTTTTGTCTCTATTCTTTTTTTTCATTAATTAATCGGTCGTTTAGCATTGGATATGTTCATTGTTAAGTCTCCCAGGGAAACCAAAAATTTAAATAAATAAAAAATATATTTATGTAAGTGTTTGTTTGTATGTTCAAAAAAAGAGAGTAAGGGAAAATAAAAGGTTTTCTTTTTATTTTTGGCCAAAAGAAGTAAGAGTTATTTATGTAAAAACAAATATTTGGAAGAATTTTTAGCTCAGATTTTGACCTTTTCCAAAATAATAAAAATTGAATTTTATATTATTTAATTTTTAATTAAAGTTCAATGACATCCAACGATAGAAATTAGCAACAAATACCTAGAGTGTTAATTAAACGTTTAAATGTCTAAATTTTGGAGAGTTTTTCAATAAATTTATTTTTTAATTAATTAAATATTTAAAGAATTTTTGGTCACAGAAGTAAGAGTTATTTAAAAACAAATATTTGGAAAAACAAAAAACTTTTTTAAATTATTCTTTACCTTAATTTATGTTGATAATAATGTTGATGATTATGTAGATGAGGATGCGGAATATTTTGAATATAATTCGATTTATTAAAATCATTTAAAGTTGTTGGATATTCAAAATAATTAGGTTCTTGTAAATATTGTTGCTGCTGTTGTTTTTGTTTAAAACGTTTGTTGTTTTGTTGGTATAAATGGATTTTTTGTTTGTTGTTATTTTGTGGTTGATTTAAAACAATACTCGATACAGACAATGCTGGCATATTATAAATTAATGGATATTTTGGTGTTGTTGTTAATTGTGGGGGTAATAATTCTTAATTAAAATATTATCTCGTTTTTTAAATGGTTTTTTTAAATATTCTTAGATTTTAGATATGTATTTATTTTTATTTATTTTTAATTTGATTAAAAAAATAAAGGAGTGTCAATAATTATATTAAATAAATTAAATATATTTAATTTTGTGACAATTTTAAGGAATTATTTAAACAAATAAATAATAACCTCCTTCTTCGTTTTCTCCTCCACTACGTAAATCAAAAAGTGAAGGAGAACGTCTTTCCTGTGATAAATTACTCGAAATAGGGGAAGGACTATGAACGTGTAAAGGTGGGGGAAAGGAATATTCTTGTTGTTTTTTTGTTGTTTCATTTGTAGTAGAAGATGTTAGGGAGAGACAACTGGATGAAAGCATTTTTTCTTAATTTTGAAGGAAAAAATAAAAATAAATTTATTTAAGCCTGAAAATAAATAAAAAGAAATAATTTTAAAAATTTTTTGAAATTTTTTTAAAATATAAAATTAAATTTTGACAAACCTTAAAAAATTTTTTTAAATAAAATTAAAAGAAATTAAAATTTATTTTTCTGCGAAAATTTTATTATCAACTAAAATATGTACAAATTTAGAATTAAATTTTAATTCAATTTTTAATAAAATATTTAAAAATTTTTTATTAATTTTTATGACGTTTTAGTTAATATTTAAAAATAGAAATAAAAGAAATTGTTAAGTTTTCTTAAATAAATAAAATTCCAAAAAAGAGGGTAATCTGATTCTCGGGCATTCTAAATAAAGCAAAAAGAAATGCGGCAAAAAAAGGTAAAAGAATAAAATAAAAACAAAAAAATTTTATTCATTTTTGCAGAAAATATTTAATATAAAAATAAAAGATTATTGGCCAAATTATGGGAAAATAAAGAAAAATTTAGAAAAAAAAGTATAAGAAAAAAAAAAGAAAATTTACAGACAAAAATGCCAAAAAATATTAAAATATATCCAAACAATAATTATTAGAAAATAATATTGTTGTGTTAATTTGGCTTTTTAATTAATTAATGAAGAGAATATCCCTCCCCCTCTCCTCCCCCCTTAATTTTAGCAACAATTATTTTTTCTTACTTTGTGATTATCTTTTCTTAATTTAATATCTTTCATAATTTAATATTTAATTTACTTGTCAAATCTTCTAGATTTGAAAAATATTTTTTATATTTATTAACCTTTGGCCGAAAAATAAAATTTGTCATCATTTATCTTCAAATATTTTTTGGCCCGCTCAAATTGGCCTATCCCCGCCCTTTTGTCCCCTTTTTGCTATTTTTCTATAAAATACAATTTTTTAATGTTTTTTATTCAGTTATTCAGTTTTCTCAGTTTTTGGATTTTTTGCAGTTAAAAATTAATTTGTCCTGTTTTTCCCCCTTTTTTTCGTGCATTTGTTTAATTATGGAAAGAACAATATTTTGTGTTTTGTTGTTTTAAAGATTTTTGTTGAGAAAATAAATTGTTGTTGAATTTTGCTTTTTGGTGAATTTTTTTTTTTGGAATTTAAGATTTCCCCCCTTTTTTTCCCAGTTTTAATTCCGGATACGAGATAGCTTCGTTTCCGAGACAGCTCAGCCGGTGAACCCTCACCGAGTAAAACCACTTTAAAAAAAAATAATAAATTTTTTTCCCTTATTATACTTCCCGCTTATTCCATTTTTTTCCTTTTTCGCTCTAAATCCATCTAATTAATTCATTTCTGCCTTTATTGAATTTTAATTTCTTCCAATAATACTTCTACATTTAACCGCTTAATTCTTATATTAACTATAATTAAGAATGTCCCAAGCCTTCCAGCGGCAATTAACCCAATCATGTACTGATGCGGAATTAATTTTGCAACAAAATAAACAATTTCCCATTCCCATAAAAGACCCTCTAAATTCCGAAAAACAATTCCAAAATTGCGTAGAAGCTACAATAAAATCCCTCGATATTGTCCAACAAAACTTAGCTGAGATCCTGGATGATCTTACAATTGCACATAATGGGTGGATGTCCCTAAGGGCTTCCATGACAGGAAACGAAAGAGCCCAAGACACTCCAATTTATGACAATTTCCAGCAGGATACTTCCTATATAAGAATTATGAATGAGCTAAAAAGGTACAACCGAACTTTACGTACTGCCCGTGCTAATTTAGAAGGAGCCCTCACGAAACCTACCTCTCAAGTGTCCCACTCTCATCTCCCTCGCATGGACCTACCCAAATTTTCCGGAAAGTGTACGGAATTCTTATCATTTTGGAACCAGTTTCAGGCCTCGGTAGGCGATATGTCAACCCTCTCAGAATCGATAAAACTGTCCTATTTGAAAACATGCCTTACTGGTGCCCCTCTTTCACTCATTGAACCGTTACCACTTACCGACCAATCATATACTGCCGCTGTTGATCTTTTGACCGAAAAATATGGTAATCCCGAGGAGATAGCCCGGAATTTGCATAAATCTCTCAAAACCCTTCCCCGTGTCCGAAAAGAAAATTTTTGTAAAGATTTAAACGATTTGGTTGATTCTTTTGAAGGTCTTTGTATCCAAATGGAACAACAAGGTACTAATGTGGACAGTCTTCATATTCAAATGGAAGTAGAGTCCAAGCTTCCTCCCTATCTCCTTGAGGAAATTTATAAAGAGAAGGAGTCATCCCACGACGCTTGGACCACAGACCACCTGAGAAAGAAGCTAAAATCCGTTCTGAAGCGAAAACAAGAAATAAATGCCATCCACTCTAATCCCCTTCCAAAACCTCCAATTATGTCAAAACCCACTTACCAACATCAACGAAATTCCTTTTCTCCTCCTCATGGCCCACAATCTTCTCTGACATTTGTTGCGCAAGGGAAAGCGCGTACCCCGACCCATCCCAATAATTCCAAGCCAATCTCTGCTTGTATTTTTTGTGGACAGAACGGGCATTCCTCCTCGTATTGCCGACAATTTCCCGATCCTAATTCTCGGTATGCCCGCCTAAAAGAATTAAAGAAATGTTTTCGCTGCCTGAAAGATGGCCACTTTGCTCGTGCATGTCAAAATCCTCAGAAATGTACGAATTGTTCCGGAATGCATCCCCGCTTACTATGTAATTCCCAAAATAATTCTTTTACAGAAAACAGACAGTTCCAGCCGAGAGTACCGTATAACTCAACCAATTATTCTCATGGTAGCTATCAACGACCAATGCCTTTATTTTCAAATTACCAACCAGTTAATCAGCCCGTATATGGAAATTACACCCCTATGGCAAACAATATTAATGAACCCGTAAATCAAACCGTTCCGACCGTAAACCCGGAAAATAACCCTGTCAATCCAGTAAATCCACCCCAAACAAATGTGTCCTCTGTTTCAGCACCCCGTGGCTCTATCTTATTAAAATGTGTTAGAGCTCACATATTTAACCCGAAAAATCCCTCGTTCTTTTCCCAAGTAATTGTGCTTTTGGACGATGCGAGCACAAACACGTACATTCATTTTGCTAAAGCTAAAGAGTTGCAATTACCGTTAACCCCCACTTCGATGAATTTAGGAGTTTTTAACAATCCCTACTCTATTAAAACAAGTTCGTTTCTGACCGAATTTGGAATACGTTTGGCCGATGGCCGTTCTCTTACATTAAAAGCTAATACACTCGATCACTTGACTCAGCCTACCCGTTACGTTCCCTTCTCCCCTTCATTACTTTCTTATTCGAATGAATTGATTTTCCAACCCGAAACTGTTGTTCCTGTTGTGTTATTGGGTTCAGATTTTTACTACGATATCGAACCGACCCCAATTATGAAATTGCCCTCCGGTTATACTCTCGTTCATACCTTGTTGGGCATAATCGTGGCCGGAAAACCTTATGATTTTGCTCCAAATAATTTTATTCGGCATACTAATTGTATTACCCAAGAAACTACAGTACCCCCATCTGATTTCTTTACCCTTGAAGGAATAGGAATTAATGATGAACCGACTCCCGTAAATTCCCAAAACGATACGGTATATGAAGAAACGATTAAAAATATTAATTATGTAAATGGACGATATGAAGTGAAATTACCCTTTAAATCTGATCCATCCAGTATACCCCTCCCTTCGAATTTTGGACTTTGTTTTGGAAGATTACGCTCAGTATACAATTCCCTTCAAAAAACCCCAGAATTATTAAACAAATATAATGACATTATCTCTGAGCAATCTCGCTTGGGCATTATTGAAAGCCCTCCAAACCCCAACTCTTACTCATATCCCCTTCATTATTTGGCACACCACCCCGTTGTCCAGCCAGAAAAGGGAAAGGTCAGAATTGTTTATGATGGATCAGCCCACACTGGAAAAACCCTCTCTTTGAATGACTGTTTACATCCCGGCCCCTCAATCGTTCCTGAGCTAGTTGGCCTACTTTTCCGCTTTCGTATACCCAAAATCGCTGTAATATGCGATATAGAGAAAGCTTTTTTACAAATATCTGTACACCCAAGCCATCGAGATGTGACCCGTTTTTTATGGCTAAAAGACATTAACCTTCCCCCCTCTCCTTCCAATATTAAAATCTTTCGGTTTGCCCGAGTGGCATTTGGATTAGCCCCTTCACCCTTTTTATTGGCTGCAACTATTCGTTCTCATTTATCCAAATATTCTTGCCCCTTATCCAAAGAAGTTGAGAATAATATTTATGTGGACAACATTTTAATCAGTGCCCAAACAACAACAGAAGGAAACGAGAAGTGTAAGTCTATTTCCCAAATATTTAAAGAAGCAAATATGAAAGTACGGGAATTCGCCTCTAATTCTTTAAAAGCCATTGAAATTGTACCAAAGGAAGACCAACTGCCCGGACATTCCCACAAATTCCTAGGTATCGGTTGGAATACCTTAAAGGACCTTTTGAGTATAAAGATACTTCGTCCATCTTTTAAATCCCCACCTTCTAAACGGTCGATCCTAGCTTTCACCGCCTCACATTACGACCCTCTGGGGTTGATCTCCCCTATTATATTACCCTTAAAAATTTTCCTTCAATCTCTTTGGAAAGAAAAGCTAAAGTGGGATGAGAAATTGAGCCCCGAGGCAGTAAAAGATTGGAATAAATTACAAAATAATTGGAAAGAAGAGGTGATTACCGTACCCCGGCGTTGCTTTTCCTCTGACACTCCCGGCCAGACCCACGAATTACACTGTTTTACCGATGCCTCTTCTTTAGCCATGTGCGCTACGGTATATCTCAAAACTTCCAGTCCCAATTCATCCCGCTCCGAGGTTTCCCTTCTGTTTAGCAAAACCAAAGTCAAACCCATTCCCAAAAAAGGCACTAATCTCACAATCCCACGCCTCGAACTCATTTCTGTCCAGATGGGTTCTAAAGCCCTTAAATTCGTATTAAATCACCTCAATAATATAACGATACACCCAACCTTGAATCTATGGACTGACTCCTCTACCGTACTCTCTTGGCTAAATTCAACAACACCAATACGTGATATTTTCGTCCAAAATCGTATTGATGCTATTCGCAGCGTAAATAATTTAATCATACGACATACACCTGGAAAATACAATCCTGCAGACCTTGGTACTCGTGGCGTGCCCCCTGGACTGTCGATTCAAACCATGGATGTTTGGTGGCATGGACCAGTGTTTTTGCAAAATTCCCAATTGCCAGAAACGGAGATAAGTTTTAAAGAATTTTCTTCTAATAATTTCAAGTTAATCACTTCTAATCCTTCTGGCCCTATTTGTACTTTTCAAGTCCAAGAAGTCGAAAATGAGGTTCCTGCCCCACTCATTGATATTTCCCGATTTTCCCGTATCCCTAAATTACTACGTACAATGGCATATATTCTTCGGTTTATTCAAATTGCCAGGAAGACCCGAAAATCCCATAATTTTGAAATAACATTTTCAGAGATTCACCAATCCCTTAATTTTCTAATAAAGCAGGAGCAGTCACGTTTTCCTCCACCAGACCGAGAAAATGAAGCCTTAGGGCTATTTACCGATAATGATGGAATAATTCGTTCCAAAGGACGGCTTGGAAATAGCTCCCTCCCAATTTCAACTCAAGAGCCCATTTACCTCCCCCCACACTCAGATCTGACTAAATTAATAATTTACGAGACTCACCTTTTAAATCACCACAGTAGCCCCCTCTCCACTCTCTCCTTTATCAGAAGACAATACTGGATTCCCCGAGGGAGACGCATTGTTGCGAGAGCTATTCACGCCCAATGTCTTCCTTGCCGCCGTTTTAATGCCATACCGTATAACATACCCCCATTTCCCCAGCTTCCGATTGGCCGAGTGAGGCAATCTCGGCCCTTCCTTTCAGTTGGCGTAGATTTTTGTGGACCGCTTTATTGTTCCAATTCCGAAGGTATAAAGAAAACTGTCCGATCAAAATTACCTACAAATAAATATTGGATTATTCTCTGGGTTTGTCTCACGACCCGAGCCTTGTCCTTAGATCTGGTAAAGGACCAGTCAGGCCCCACATTTGTTTTGGCCTTCCGGCGATTTTCTGCTAAATTTGGCATCCCTATAACCGTATATTCTGACCAAGCCCCTACTTTTGTCTCATTCCGAAAAATGTTGAAGGAAACCTCGAATTATGCCCATATTGAGTGGAATCTTCGTGTACCGTTTGCCCCATGGAAAGGAGGACATTATGAGCGTATGGTAGCTCTGATAAAATCACATTTGCGCCGGACACTCTCTAAAGGTACAATTCCCCATATATACTCGCCCGAACATATTCAAACGATAATTACAGAAATAGAGTTCATTATCAATTCCCGGCCTATCACTTTCGACTCAGCCAATCCAGTAGAGGCCCGACCCTTGAGGCCTTTGGATTTTTTCCGTCCGTTGGACTACTGTAGTAATTTGCCACCTGCCCTTTCAATTGACAATTCAAATTTAAACCTCCCAAACAAAGACCCGCCAAATGTTGATACAATCCTAGGTCTTTGGTCTTCCATTTCTAATTGTGCAAAAATTTTTTGGTCCAAGTGGAAAGATGATTATTTGCTCTCTCTGAGAGAGCAATACAAAAATTTGGCCAATTCCAACGGTCGTTGGCCTAAGGAGGGAGAATTTGTCCTTCTCTTTGATCCCAACACCCCGCGCTCCCTTTGGCCAACGGCCCGTGTCACCGACATTTTCCAAAACACAAACGGAGTCCCAGACACAGTTTCTGTTAAGCTGAGCCACTCAGGCCGACAAACAACCCGTTCAATTGCACACATATACCCCCTCGAATTAAATTGTTGCTCCGACAAAAGAGATGCTTCCCCTCCCCAAAATTCAAAAGATGTTGAGCCAGCCTTACAAAACACGAATAAGGGAGCACAATATGTTAATTCACCTCCACCTTCTCCTGCCCAAAATTATTTACAGTTGAGAAATAGGCGGGTTTTGCGAAAGTAAAGATGTCCCATCCCTTTACCCCTTTTATTTAAAAATCATTTTTATTTCATAGCTTTTTTAAAAAATAATTTTTCATTAATGGGAAGCGTTTTATCCGTTGAAGTCATCTCTCTAAATTTTCCAATTTTTGTCCAACAGCCCGAAACACCACACTTGATTATGACTTTAATTCTAATAGGGATTTCACTGATCCTCCTCTCAATTATATTCCGGCTCTTATATATCATCTTTGAAAATAAAATTAAAGCAAGACCTCGCTCCCAATGGATTCCCCCTCCGTCTATGTTGGTAATCCTTTGTCTTCTTTTACTCGCTATCCCTACGGAAAGTTATCCAAAATCTCGCCCCCTCATTAAGAAAATTGCTAAGCCAGTCGCCAAATCCACACTTCCTATTTTAAGTACCACAGCCCTATACCTTGGTTTAGATTCACTTGTTCGTTATATTTCCGAGGAGCCCGAACTGTCGGCTATATTTGTCTCTATTTTTGGAACCACGTTAATTATAGCCATACTCCTTATTGTTAAATTTATTTTAAAGATTTATCGTGCTTTCCACCCCACCACCTCACCAATTCCACCAACAGAATTAACCCAATTTCAAAATACTTTAGACGAAATTGTACAACGTACTGTCCCCCCAATTCGAAATTAGCGTTTTTTAAAGTAAATTTTTAGATGCCCGTAAAATCCAACCCTAATAAGAAAGTTCGCCCCCCATTGATTATTATGCTTTCACATTTAAAGATAAATCCAAAAGTCCCAATAGTAATGTCCCATAATCAAGAAATTTCACCCCCTGCCACTATTGAGTCCTCTCTCCCAACCACTAACAACACTGATTCAACAATTAATTTAACTTCTGCACCACCTCCACCTATTTCTGTTCAACAACCTTCACCAGTTAAATATAATTCTACAATTAACTTAAATCCTCCACCACCTCCCCCAACATCATCAGATAAAAATGATACAACAATGGAAATCTTGGAAATTGGCACTGCTGCACGTCCTTCACAGGTTATAACCAATAAACCATACAAACCTAAATTTCCCCCTTTTAAAAATATGTATTACAATTCAACATTGGCACAGAATCGATTCCGTCAACGCCCCAGCATTCATTCACGTGTCCGTATACTACCATCTGGCCGAGTGAAAAATTTGATGGTTCCGAAGAAATTTGGAAGAATTGAGCCGTTGATGGAAAAGAAGATAGATGGACCAATACCGTTGAATTTTATCAAATTCCCTCACGGACCTCCCCCACCTGTCCCTGCACCAAAACCTAAACCCATATTCCCCCATTTACCCTATGCCTTCATCTAAATTTTTTTTTGGGCTCCCGAATGTCAAATCTTCTAGATTTGAAAAATATTTTTTATATTTATTAACCTTTGGCCGAAAAATAAAATTTGTCATCATTTATCTTCAAATATTTTTTGGCCCGCTCAAATTGGCCTATCCCCGCCCTTTTGTCCCCTTTTTGCTATTTTTCTATAAAATACAATTTTTTAATGTTTTTTATTCAGTTATTCAGTTTTCTCAGTTTTTGGATTTTTTGCAGTTAAAAATTAATTTGTCCTGTTTTTCCCCCTTTTTTTCGTGCATTTGTTTAATTATGGAAAGAACAATATTTTGTGTTTTGTTGTTTTAAAGATTTTTGTTGAGAAAATAAATTGTTGTTGAATTTTGCTTTTTGGTGAATTTTTTTTTGGAATTTAAGATTTCCCCCCTTTTTTTCCCAGTTTTAATTCCGGATACGAGATAGCTTCGTTTCCGAGACATACTTAACATTTTTTGTCCAACTTTTTAGAAAGGGTGGCAAAAATTATAAGAAAATTTTTGTGAAGGCGTGAGAATTGAAAAAAAATATTATTATTTTCTAAATAAAAATGGTAAATTGTAATTATTTTTATTTATTAAAAATAAAAGGAGGAATTTTTTAAAATTTATTTGTTAAATAATTTTTATTTACGGTAAGAAATAATTGTGTAAAATTTCATTGCCGAGACTTAAGTGGAAGTTGAAAAAACTTGAAAATTACAGGTTGTCTTTAAAGTTTATTGACACAATAAATATATTTTGCTAAATTAATTGATAAATTTTAAATTAATTTTTTTGTTAGATTTTTGGAATTTTATGGAAATTTTATTAAAAAAATATTTAAAATTATTTTTTTAATTTTCTTCAAAATTTATTGAAAAATAAAAAAAATATTTTTATTAAAAATGAAATAAATTTTTTAACAAAAAATAAGTGGAAGAAATCTAAAAAATTGTTGTTTAAATAATTAAATTTATCAAATATTTTTATTTGCCTGTTTTGACACATTTTTACTTTAAAAAATTTTTTGCAACGTTTTGGCTAATGGATTATGTATATAGTAAGAGAACGGGATTTTTATTTTAGAAAAAAATTATTTTGCCAAAGATTTAGAAAATTTATATTTTTTCCACACAAATGCACATATGTAAGTATATTTATATATAAAATATATTTTAGGTGACATAAATATTAGAAGACAAAAATAAAAGGGAAAAAAGATATTTTTTAAAAATAAAATTGAAGGAAAAAAATGACGATAAAAAAGTAACACTTTAAAGTATTTTTAAATAAAAATATTTTTAAATTAAAGTAGTAATAAATATTTAAAAATAAACTTTTTTAAATAAAAATATTATTTAAACTTTAAATATTTAAATAAATAAATAAACTTTTAAATAAACTTTATTTAAATAAATGGCACAATTTTAAAAAAAATAGTTTTTTTTTTAATTATTTTGTGTCACCTGGGAAAAAAGTTTTTGTTTAATTAATTAGAGACAAAAAAGACTTTTAAAATAAATTAATGGCATTAAAAGAATTGGAAGAGGAACTAAAAAAGACGTTCTTTTAAAAATTAAAAAGAAAAATGTTTAGTCCAAAAATTGATTTTCCCAAAAAATCATCCAATCAATCAAAGCTTAACAGCAAGAACATTGTTAGCTTTAAAAAACTTAAACAATGGAAGAAATGATTAAAATAATGACAAAGTTTTTGAGTAGTTTATAAAAGAAAATTAATTTTAAAAGGTTTTAATTATTTCCCTTATTTTCTTCTCTCCCTTTCCTTTTCTTCCAAAATTATGAAATTGTCACAAATCTTACTATATGCCATTAAGTATCCAAATTTGCATGTTAGGACCTATAATTCGGTATTGTGTAAAGGTTTTTGGGAATATAGTTATCCTATTTCAAAGGAATAGAAAGCTCTACACAAAGAGTTAAGCTTACACGCAGGTATATACATACAGAATTACTTATCTTTTACTCAATCAGTAATAAATTTAATTTTTTGTTTTTAACAAAATTATAAATTTAAAGAATGGAGAATTTAAAAAACGTACCTATTTTAACAATAAATTTAAAATTAAAGAATATTTTAATAAAATAATGTAGAAATTATTATTTATTAATGTATTTTAATTATAAAAAAATAAATGAAATATTTGGGTAAATTCCAATTTTTGGATTTAATATAAATGGAATGACACAAAAAAAACTTGAAACTTTTAAAATTTCCCTAAAATGCAGACATTCTTCTTTTATATTTCTTTTCTTTAGTTTTTCGTGAATTTGTAGTTTCTTTTTCATTATTTCCATTTTTTGATGAAATCCCCAGCCATCTACACAAAAAATTTTTAAATTTTATAATATATTTATTCAAGTTCAAAACACCTAAGAAATTTAGATCCAGCAGAAGAAATCGCAGATTTTGTAGAATTTGAAGGTGCAGATCTAGCTGATTGTGAAGAACCAGATCTGTTCCTTCTATAATCTGGTGAGTGGAAAGGGCCAGTAAAAGACCTCGGTGTCAATAAAAGCAATGAATGGATAGAACCAGAAGAAGCATTTCTTCCTCTTTTTGGCGCTAATTCTCTAGTTATCAACAATGGGGAAGATCCCACATTTAAAGAAAAACGAGATTTTATTTTGCCATTTTTTCCTTGTTCTGATGCAGATCGACTGAAATTTTTTTAGATATTTATATACATACCTTCCTATAAAAAAGAATCAGTTCTAATTTCTCAGTATTTTTTATGTTTTTAGAAGCTCTAAAACTAATCTTTTGAACTAATCGAATCTCTTGTATGTTTCACTTAATATTTACTTAATTTATCCCAACGTTATGAATTTAAATAAAATTTAAAAAGTTAAAATATTACGCGCTTAAAAGTGCAAAGTCATAAATTGAATGAGCTCTGTTGCTTCTCGCAGAAGAAGAACCAGCTCTTTCTGTAAATACTAACTGAGCTGCTTCACCCAATCGCCTTAAAAATAAAATTTAATAATTATACATTTATTTAGATAACTTTGCTGCTTTTTGTAATTCTTTTGCCCGATCTTTTTTCTCACGGTCTCTGCGATCCGCTTCTTGTTTAGCTCGTAGTGCATGGGCTCCCAACATATTAACTGGTAAAAATTGGAAGTATTTTAGGATACTTTAGGGAATGAAAAAGCGAGAATGAACAAAATGGTGAAAAGGGAAATGACTATGAAAAGAAAAACCCAGCGGGACAAGAGGAATGCCAAATTGGCCCTTTTCAGTATTTGGCACTTTTGAACAAAAGAGATTGCCAAGCTATGAAGGGGTTCACTTTTTCCACTTTCTGTCGTTTACTCGACAAAGAGCGAAAACCTCTCGAGGATTTTGAAGTGAAAATAGAAGAAGAGCAGGAAGAAAATAAATGGTTTATGTCAGCGAGGGTAAAAGCGGGAAATAAATGGATGTTAAACCATAAGTTATAAAAGGGATTTGTATTGAATAAAAATGTAAATTGACATTTCCGTTGAACACTTATATAGAACAACAATCGAATATTTCGCAAGAACCAAAGATTTAATAATATAAAGAATATGACGTATGTCTTAAAAGTAGCTAATGAATTTGAAAAGACATAAACTCCTCTTTCAAATATTTTTGTTGATTTAAACAATTGGAACATACGATAACAACAAATCTTCATTTTGCTTTCTATCATAACTAATCAATTGTCATAATAATTTATTTTTAGATATTTTTAAGATTTTATATTATTTAAAAAAGAAAAATAATTATAACAAAATTTGCTAAAGAAATTATTTATTTAATATATTTTTTACCAAAGAAAATACAAGCAATTATACTCAACAAAAATAAAACAAAAATACAGCAAAACGTGGAGTATCATAATAATCAAAGAAATCGTATGCTTGAATAGAATCGCCAAAATATCCTCAGATCAAGATCATTCCCCTTTTCCAATTCGAGAACCTGCATAAAATACAGCAGCAAATGTGCCAATTAGAGTGAAGACAACTGCCACTTTAGCGTATACCCCCAAAGTTCCATCAACACCAGTCTGCACCTTTAAATGTTATTTGAAACTAACAAAAAAGCGGAATAAATATGCTTACCTCCACAGTTTGCATTGCTACTTCGGCTGTCATTTTCTCTACAATGATATTCAAGTTTGAATAAAAGAAAAAAATGGTTTACTTTGCGGAAATGTAACATCCTTCAATCGCAACGTAAATTCTGATAGAAGCAATGGATAAAGTTGAACTTCGACTTAAAAGATGAATGATATTTGAATCAGACAAAAACTAGTTAAAAACAAGTTAAATAAAAAATACCCACAACAACAATCCTGATGATAAGCATGGCCGCCAACTTCAATATACATCCCATCAAAGCCATTTGCGCACAAAGCCTTTCCACAGTACGCGCAAGTGAAACATTCGATATGCCAAAACTTATTCTAAAATCATATCATTTGTTAGCAGTGTTTATTTTAGCTAATTTAGAAATTCAACGGAAATCTTCACTTATAAAAACTTTTTCCGCGGAGGCCTTATGTGCGGGTTAAAACAAATCATAACTTTGTCAAATCAAGTCATATTTCATTTATTTTGGTTTGGTGTCATTCGACTCAGCTCGAAGAGCTCTCTCAAATAAGCTATTATTTGCATATTCGGATTTCTCACCCAAAAATAAGCTTGCCCAATGGTTTTCCGATATTTAAGTGACCATATCCCGACCCCTGGGTACCGAATCACCTTCTTCCACACCTAGTCTTTTTCGAATGACACCGAGCTCTTTCGAATGACACCAAACTTGGCTTGTTTAGACCACGGAGAAAAAAGGGCATATACGTGAACATACCAGTTCATCCACATAAGCTCCCATCAATTTTTGATTACATGCTAAAGTTAAAAGATAAAAATTAAATTTTAAGGTGAATAATATGTAAACTTACTCGAACATTTTTCATTAGATATTTTGTCGTAACAATGATCGCAATATAGTCGGTCAACATCGTTATCGGAGATTTCAACCGTGCAAGAACAACGTTCACAAAAGCCAAGATTTGATGAATTGTTGAAGTCTTCGAAGGACATTTTTAAAAGTAATCTAAAAAATTAGAAGAATTAATAAAGAAATATAAAAAATAAAATGAGAAGTCGATTCGGAAAGTCGAAACTTGCATAACATCAAACCTAATAGAACTACAGTAGGCAAATACAGAACTACCTAACAAAAAGTTGAGGGTTTTTATATTAACTTCTAAACGCTCGTTTATAAGTCGGAGACTTCCGAAATGTTAAATACCCAGGAATGTGTCGATGTGTCAAACAATAACTGGCCAACGAGTAAAAATCATCACTGATATCGGATTTCCCGTAAAGCCCGTTTGAGAATAGCCGATTAAGAATTGACCGTTTAAGTTATCAGAATTAGACGA
This sequence comes from Meloidogyne enterolobii, assembly GCA_963681835.1. NCBI lineage: Eukaryota > Metazoa > Nematoda > Chromadorea > Rhabditida > Meloidogynidae > Meloidogyne > Meloidogyne enterolobii. The sequence continues at coordinate 1,066,321 of CAVMJV010000023.1, forward strand.
ACAACAAGAAAGTTATGGCCATATGTATATGAATCGGCGGATATTGAAGTGTCCTTTTCCGTTCTGTTTAATAGTCGGGAGAAATTCTATTTTTTAAACAATTCTTTTAGGAATGACAACGATTAATGATCTTTCCATGTTTTATACTAAATTTGCATTTTATTTGACTAAAATTTATCATGATGAATTTGAATTTGTTCATTTCCTTTCTCAGTTCATGATTTCTTCTGCAGTAATTACATTCTTCAGCTTTACTTTTCTGGACATTCGCGCAATGTATGGTCGTTATTCATCTGAATCTTTCTTTGCAAATGTGAGAGGTTTTTAATTATTTCAATTGTATTGTATTTTAGATATCGATTCCTGCAAAGTTTGCTTGGTTTTTGCAAGAATTGCCTTCTCTTCTAATTCCTCTTTTTGTTATTTGGTAACTCTGAAAAGTTAATTTTCGTTCCAAGTTTGGGATTATTTTGGCCCTATCTGAAAACAAGAGTCCCATCGTTTTTTATCATCATTTTGATCAATGTCTCTGAACATATCCTTTTTCATTATTTTGTACAGTGTAAAATGATGGGACCCTTATTTTTAAATAGGGCCAATATTTTTATAAAAATATACTGTTATTTCAATTTAATTTATTTATCAGTCGACAAAATATTATTTACTGCTTAATTTAAAAATTATTTTCAGGCATAGAGGATTGTATAATATTCCATTTGAAAATTATATTGCATTGGCTATGTTTGTTGTTCACTATTTTCAAAGGTATGTTTTTATAAATTTGAATTTTTTACCCTTTGAGGGCTTTTGAAAGGGGAAAAATACATACTTATTTTAGCTTTGAACCCCAATTGTAACCCTGACTTTGGGAAGGTTCAACTTCAAAATAATTAGGTACTATAGCATTATCTCCCTCCATCGTCCATAAATGTTTGTCCTCAAAGTTTGTCTTGTCTTCTCCTTCTTAACATAAGATTAATATAATTTATGTGAATAAGCGAAGTATTTTAAAAATTAAATTTCTTTTTCTACATTGTATACTTTTTTAGATCTTTGATTTATCCATGGCTAATCAGAGGTGGAAAACCTACACCTATCCATCTTTTTTTACTTGGATTTATATTCACTACCTGGAATGGTTATATACAAGGATTTTTTCATGTTAAATATGCTAATTATGGGCAAGGATATTTTTGGACATTTGGAAGTTTATTCGGTTTTTAATTATATTTTTTTAAATTAATTTCTTAAATTTCTAATTTTTGAGGCATTTTTCTCTTCCTCACTGGAATGTTCATTAATTTACGTGCAGATTCTATTTTGCGTACTCTTCGACGCCCTGGTGAAAAATGTTACAAAATTCCTCATGGTGGTATGTTTAAATATGTATCGTGTGCTAATTTTTTTGGAGAAATTATTGAATGGATTGGTTATGCAATTTATGCTCAATCAACTGCTTCTTTAGCCTTTGCACTCTTTACCGCTGCCAATACAATTCCTAGAGCTAAATTACACCACAAGTATTTTTTATTTTTTTTATTAATTTAATGATTTATTTTAGATGGTATTTGAACAAATTTGGGAATAATTATCCACAAGATAGAAAAGCAGTTATTCCGTTTATTTATTGAGATTATCTTTGTTTGTTGGTATTTTCTGATTCTCATTTTAATTATTTCTTTTCTCTATTATTGATTCTACATATTTTTGGATCTCTTTTTATTAGATAAATTAATATGTATTTACTAATTAATTTTATCTGTTTGTGTAATTCAATAATTCAAATATTTTAATTAATTAAATTATTTGTAATTATTTTTAAAAATTTTTTTAGAATGTTACCTATTTGTCAAGATAAAGGAGAAGGAAACAAAGAGATTTTTCTAGATGCTCTGCCGTAATTTCTAATTTAAATCTAAATTAATTTAAGAATCAATTTAGGTATATTGACGATATTAATTACACAGAAGAACATAAACAATTGGCTCTGAAATTAATTGAGGCTGAAATGAGAAGGTTTCCAATGACTAAAAATTATTTGAGGAATTTTCCGGAGCCTGATTATGACAAATTTTTGACCCCACGACTTATTGAACATCAACAACAAATTGCTAATAAACAGGTTTTGGAGGTTTTTTGATTCATTTTTATAATTTTTAAAGGAAATTCCAAAATTGGATTTACTTCGTTATGAAGTCCCGACACCTGGTAGAGCTGCAAATAAGAAAGCTTGGCTTTCAGCTATCGAAAATTGCAAAGCGCAGCTGGCCAATCAGAATTTAAGAAAAATTAATTTGGAGCTACTTCTTGAATATGGTTTAAAAATATTTTATTAAAAATATTTAAATTAATTTTCAAGGTTCTGAGGCTCATCTTCGTTCAAATGAAATTTTAAAGAGTCAAGTAGAATCAAGCGAAGCAGAACTTTACAAAGTTTGTTTTATATTTTTGATAAGAATTTAAAAAACATTTTAGATTCGTTCCGAACTTTATGAACTAAATGCTAGACGTAAAAGAAGTCAAATGCAAGCAGGAGAAGAATTGACATCCCTTGGACAAGGTTGGGTTGAATTAGTTACTAAAAATGCTGGAATGGAAATTGCAATTGATGCTTTAGAAAAAGAAATAAAAACTATCGCGAAACGATTAAAAACAGATCCTGGACTTGTGGAAAAGGAAAGTAAATAAATTTTTTGTGTAACGATTAAGATTTCTTAATAAAAATTACGCGTTTCATTATCTGTTGTGGATCCATCAAATGCATATCCATGGGTGTACCCTCTCCCCCTCTCTCTCTCTCGAAACATGGATATAAAAAAGTAAAAATTGTGGTCAATAAAATATATTTGGAAAAAAAATTTACGTTCGGAACGCTAAAGTAAACATTAAAGATTTGGCGCATATTAATTTACAATTATTCTTTAACTAATTATCCACGTTATTTAAAATTGGAATGGAGACATTTTTGGGAAAAATTTTTTGGTATCTACTATTAAATTTTAATTTATTTTCCAAATTGTCTTTTCACATTTTAGTTTTCATAAATTATTTTACAATTTTCACATATCTTTCCTTCCTGCAGTGTTCGGAGGTATCAAATAAGAAGTCGCCGGTCTCATTCCGCTTTTACGCCCTTCTCTATTCATTGCATCCTTTAAATTATTTTTTTAAATTAATTTTTCTTTAATTAATTTAAACCTTCATTTTTCTTTTCAAAATCATTTTTCTTTCTTCTCTAACAGCATTTGCTTGTTGTTCTTTCCGCATACGTTCTGTTTCTGAATCTACTTCAATCTTTAAAACAAAAAATTATTTTTTCTTTAAAATTATTCCCTAACCTTTTTATTAACAACAAATGCTCTTTTACGTTTATCAGTGCCAATTGGCCGTGAATATTCTAATAATGCCATTAAACGAGCTTTTGGACTAGTTGACAATTCAATCATTAAAATAACTTGTGCCCACTAAATTATTTGTTTAAAAATATTTCTTTTTAATTTGCCTGTCTTTTCCATTCCTTTTCTGTAGCATAAATCATTTCGTATGTTCTTGTCATCATTGCAATTAAAACATTAAATTGCATCAAACTAGAGAATACTTCATAAATAAAGAAAAGAATCTTTAAAAAATTAATTTAAAAAAAAAGAAAATATTTTAAAACTTTTCCAATTGTAGACATTGTTGGCTCTAAAAATATTTTTTTCTAAATAAATTTACACATTTTCTAATAACCTTGACATGTACTCATATCCCCATAAAATGTTTGATATTCCCCTGTTGTCATAATAAAAACACGAATAACTGCTTCAAATGGATTTTTTATAATATTAGAAGTAGCATCTTCTGGATCAGAAGTGCCAGCTTGTACTCTTTCTAATCGAGCACGTTCACATGAAAGAAAAACAATATAAAATCCTTGAGAGAAACCAAAAAGAAACACAAAATAAATAAGGAAAAAACGAAGTAAATCTTGAGTTATAATTTTATATATCTAAAAATAATATTTTTTTTATTTAAATTATTTTTGGGACAAACCATCAAGACAAAAGGTCCAACGAATTTAACAGCTCGACAATAATACTTTAAAAAATATATTAATTATTTTGTATTCTCAAAATTATTTTTATCCTCATCAGAAATTTGTAGTATAAAGTATTGGAAAAGAAGAGAGGGAGGAAGTAGTATGCTTTATAAATTTTTAAGTTACGTTTTAAGGGCTTATGAACTAAAATTCTGAGGCCAAACTAATATCATTTAATTCGATTTCAAAATTAACTGAAATATGTGAGTAATTTACGCTAGAAAGCTTTGTGTTTCTAGCTGCGGAGTTTTTCTGCCCAGCTCGACGACCAAATACCAAAAATATTTAAATAAAAAACCAAAAAATGAAGAGAAATTAAAACGACAGCAGAAATTGAAAACATATTATCCAAAAAGAGCATAAAATCGCCTAATCCACAAGCAAATCGAATGGGAACGACACCAATAATTAAAAGCAATGACATTTTGTAAAAAATTTTTGTTGGGAATGTTATCTATTTTTAAGAGTATTTTTTTAAAGTCAAAAAATATTCTAAACTAAAATTTGCCACCATCGAACATGTCCAATACTGTATATATCCCAAAGTTCTCCAGCTAATTGGAAGAGAACAATTGCAATAGTTAATGGTTCACAAACCATACGAATCTTTATTAAAAATATTTTTTCTTTAAACAATAATTTTCTTTTACATATCCTTGAATTCCAAAAACAGTATAATGCCAAAGATGACATCTAGGATGTTCATAAAATGGAGAATCTTTTTAGTAAAAGAATATTTTTTAATTTTTCCTCCAAAAACAAACGTAAAGAAAATCCAAAAAGTCCACTATCCATTATTGGAGCTTCCTCCATTTTGATAAAAGATACCATATCAACAGGGCTAATACTCCCATTATTCACTACTTCTCCAGTATATGAAATATTTCCACCAGTTACTACCCCTTTAAAAATTAAAAGTTTTAAAAAACAAGACACCAAAAATATCAGCTAAATTTTTAAATTTCCAAATAATTTTTAAATTTTCTTTTAATTTCATAAAGATTTCGTAATTTTTGTTTTGTGAGAGGTATTCATAAACATTGGCTATGCTTATATCTGGGATTGAGAGAAAATAATAGTTTTGATATGGGATATTTATAAACAAAAATATAAAATAATACAAGTAGTTGCAGAGAATGGTCTACACATATATGCTAATGAAAATATAATATAAAAAAAGCAAAATCCAAATAAAGACATAAACCATCTAAAAATTAATTTTTATTTTTTTTTTGTTTTTTTCCACCTTCTTTTAGCAAAAGCCTCCCATTTTGCATCTAATAAATCTTCTAAAAGTCCATCAAGCATTTCTAAATGTGCCTCACTTTCCCCATAAACAACTAAATATAATGCAGAATTTTCATTTAAATTTCCATTTTCTTCATTAATTGTATCTATTTTTGCAAGAGGATAAGCAATTGAAGAAGCCTTTAATTAAATTAATTATAAGAGATTTTTAATTTATTTATTTACTTGTCCATAATCCCAAAGATATTCACTTTCTAATTGTAAAATTTGTTGAAACATTTTCTTTTTAGCTAATTTTGCTGCTAACGTTAATGGAGTTAAATTTTGTTTATTTAACTAAAAATTAAAAATTTATTTTAAAAATTTAAATTATTTTATTTAAACCAATTGTAGACGGCCACCTGTATCGTATACTAATTTAAGCATTTCCATATTTTCATGGATAACAGTCATGTGCAAACATGCTTTAAAAAATATTTTTAATTTTAGATACCTAAAAACATTCCAATTCCTCAAAAAAGTTCACAAAATAGAGAGTATATATTAGAGGGAGTTTATAAAATAGAGGTTTGGATATTTAAAAACTTGTACCATTTCCATTTGTATCTTGAGAATTAGGATCAGCTTTTTTAGCTCTAAGTAAACGATAACAGTCAAATTGATTAGTACAAGCAGCAAATGCAAGGGGATATTCACCAAAATACATTCGACTAAAAAATACATTTTCTCTTTTAAATTCTAATTAATTATTCTTTTTACCCTCCATAATCAGTCTTTAAACTTAATTCAACATATTCATGTTCTAAAGAATCTGTTCTACTTCCTTTTTGATCATCTGGGCAGAAAAAAGCTCCATAACACCGTTGATTAACATCAGCCCCGTGTTGAAGTAAATAATTACAAAGAGAAGGGTCTTCATTGACAATAGCTTGATGTAATGGAGATAAACCTAATAAAAATTAATATTTAAATATTCCCAATTATGATCCCACTCATTTTTTTCTCTTTAAATTTTTAAAATTCTTTTCGTTAAAAATTAGAAAACACGCTTTAGTTATAAACAAGAGGAATATATACAGATAAAATTCTCTCTTTTAATTTTTACCATAATAATCTTCAGAGAGCATAACATCATTAACTAATTTAGGGAATTGATTAAGTAATCTAATAGCTAATTCTGTATGTATTGGCCCTCCTTGCATTAAACAACAACCAACTAAATTTTCACCCATAGAGCCTCTCTCTTCTATTTTCCAAACAATTTCTCGATACTTTGCATCTCCTCAAAATAATTATTAAAAATTATTTTTGTACTTGTAAAAACTTTTTTTTACCTTTTCCACCTTTGCCTCCATCTAACAGTTTAAGGGCTTAAAATTAACAGAATTAATTAAAATATTTATTTAATTAATGACAAAAATTAAACAATTAAAGTCAATTAATTTCCCTAACAATAAATATGACAAATAAAAAGTCTGTCCCTAAGAAGGACTGACTGTTTATTCTCACACTTTTCTTCAACTAACAAGTACTTATAAAAATTTAAATAATAAAGAGAATAAGAGCAAAACCCTACCCTTTTTTAAATCTCCCTGATTTTCTTGGTCTTGATTAAAATCATCAAGAATATTTGGGCCGCTCTTTCCCTTTCCCTTCTTTCTTGAAAAAGCTCCCAAATGTTCATTTCTTTCTTTATTTCTTGATTTAACTAATTCAGCCACAGATTGTAATTTTCCTTTTCCCGCCTGATACATTGCTTGTTTTATTGTTGTTTCAAAATAACCATCAACAATAGCATAATCTCCCCCTTTTCTTGCATAACGCATCCATTTTATTAATTCACCCCCTCCATGCATATCAACAAGCTGATAAAGTTTGTGTTGTTTATCACTTGAAGGTTGGACATGGGCAGCCATTTTTTAAATTTTTTAAAGGGGAATAAATAATAAAGAAATTATTTTTTCTTTAAAGAAAGAGAGAGAGAGAATTAATATTAAATTTTGCCGCACAACCAAAAAATATTAAGTATTTTACTTGAAAAATCTGTTCTTGTTTCAGGCTCAACCACTTAACAACCAATAAAAGAAAATGTAATTATGTAAAAAATACGTTAAAACAAAAAAGGTATCGAATTGCGTGAGAACTGGGAAAGGGTGTAAAGAAATTAAATATAAATTGAATAAAGGTAAAGTCACCTGCCATTTTCTTTAAATTGGTTTTTAAAAATTTTAAGTTTGGATTGGATACTATAAAGAATTGAGTTGAATTATTATTAAACAGGAATAATAATAGTAGTAGTAGTAGATTAGTAATTCATCAATTTAAAAGTTATTAATTAGAGTTGAACCATTTTTAGTCTCTTTACTTCAAGGATTTGAAGGATATCGAGGTTGGATAGGTTAAGGTTTGGTGGGAATTAAAGGGGATTAAATGGGTCAAGGAGAATGTTGTGGGAATTGAAGAGATCAAGGGGGATATCGATGGAGTGGATATCGAGGGATACAGGAGAGTCTACCCCCCCCCCCCCCCCCATTAAGGATGATTTGACGGGATATAGGGATTAATGAAGGATATAAGGGTTAAATAGGATAGGAGGGGATTTGGACGTGCATCTGGGATAATAAGGGATATCATGTCATAAATAGGGTTGTACCCCGAACGTTCGGGGGCGGCTATGTCGGGGTACGGGGTTTTCCAATTGTTTCGGGGCGGGGTTCGGGTCGGGGGAGCAAAATATGGCCGGGGTTCGGGTCGGGGTACGGGGGTTTAGTGGAAAAATTTTTAGAGAAAAAAATGCTCAAAAATAATTAAAAATCGATATATTTTCGTTGATTTATTCAAAAATTAAGTAAGATTTGGAGAAATTAGAGGGGATTTGATTGGATTAAAGTGTATAACTTGGGATATAAGTGGATCTGGAGGATTAAGTGTGATTTTTAGGGATTAAATGGTATATCTAGGGATACAAGGTGATCTGGAGTGATTTTTGTTGGGTCAAGGGATATTAGTGATTTATAAGGATATTGATGTATTGCGGATAAGGGTATTTGCGCGGATATCAGGAGATATCTTCGATTAATCCTTAAATCTCCCACGAAATCCTTGTTAATTCCGTTATTCCTTTAAATCCCTTTAAAACTCCTTAATTCTTCGATATCTACAAATCCCTTTATATCTCTGATTCCCGTTAACATGACCTCGATAGTTTACCAACTGTTATGGTTGAGAAGTGGTGATACAGAGGGTTTGAAGGATTAAGGGTGGTTCAAGGGATATCAGTTAAAAATAAAATAATATTTTCAAATTAAAATTTAACTCGTTAATAATTTGATTTTGTGAAAAAATATAAAAACAACGGAGTTATCCTTATATGGGTCCGAACCCAATCCTATATTAATGAAATATCGGCTAAAACCAACGACTAAGCCACTCAACCAAAAGTCTCTTAATAAAGAAGGAAAGAAAATTATGATATTTCATTCATTTTTCTTTCAAAAATAATAAAAGCAAAGTAAAATGGGTGGAAATTTTTTTAATTTTCTTCATTAATTTCTCCAAAAAAGTGACATTTTTTAGGGGTATAAAACCCCGTAACCCCGAAACTTTTTGGGCCGGGGAACGGGGTTTTCACTTTTTTTCGGGGCGGGGTTCGGGTCGGGGAGAATCGTGAAAAAATCGTTCGGGAACGGGTTCGGGGTACGGGGTCGGGGTACAACTCTAGTCATAAAGAACACGCTTATCACGATCTTCTCTTCTACAAGTTTCATTTTCATACTACAGCAAAAGTGTTCATTGTGAATAATTCCAACCTTTTGGAAAAATTTTTCTGCATGCATTTCATCAAGTATCTCAGCAAGCAATTTTTTTTGTAATTGTACCTTTTCTTCTTAATCCCCCTATATCTCTCTTAATCCTCACAAAACCCTCGATAACTCGAGGGTTTCGATACCCTCGAAGAGAACCCTCGATAACTCGAGCGTTTTCCTCTAGATATCCCTCGTAATCACCCAATCCCGCCGAATCTCCCCAAATCCCTCTATTCTCCATTGGGACTGAACCGAGATATATACAAGAGGACTGAAACATTCCTCACGAATTGAACAGTGAGAACTGAAACGCGAGACTGAAATGAACGCTCCGTTGTTTTTTTCATTTCGTTCTCAAATTAAAATTGTAATCAGATTCGAACTCTAATTTGTACGGTGTGGATTTTAATTTTTTTATTTCAGGGATCAAATTATTTTATCCGTAATTATGACAAAACTTTATGGAAATCCTGATAATTTTCGTGTCAAGAAAGTTCTAGTTGCCGCCAAATTAGCCAACAAAGAAATCAAAACGACTAATGAAGCTCCTCCGTCTGAATTATTTCCACTTGAACTTGTTAGTTTAATTAAGTGATTATTTACTATTTTACATATTTTTTAGGTTCCAGCACTCGAAGATGGGGATGTTCATTTATTTGGTGCTGTAGCTATTGCAAAATATATTTTAGGAAATAATTCTGAATATTTCCCGAAGGTTTTGAATAGAGATTTTTTGAATTAATTTAAATTTATTTAGGATCCATTACTTGAGCAATGGCTTTTTTGGGGTGATAATTATCTTCTTTCAAATGTTCTTTCCTATGTTCTTCCGAGCATTTCTGCAGCGAAGATTGACCAGGAAAATGTGGAAAAGGTTTTATATATCCAAATTTATCCAAGTCTCAATTTTTTAAAGGCACGTACCGAGCTTCTCGATCAATTGACACGTTTAGATTCTATCATTCTCCATAAAACATTTTTGGTAGGGGAACGGATTTCTTTTGCGGATATTTCTTTGGCTGCCAATTTGCTTCCCGTAATTTTTGTTTTTTTCTTTTTTGAGAATAAAATAAATTAATTTTAGGCTTACCAATATGTTTTAGGCGAAGAAGAACGTAAGAAAATTTGCAATGTAACTCGTTGGTTTCAAACTGTTATAAATCATCCTGGAGTGAATGAAGTCATTGGGGAATTAAAATTTATTACCAAACCGGCAAAATTTAATGGTAATTTTGATTTTATTTTTATGTTTAAAAATTGTTTTTCTAAACAGATAAGGAATTCGAAAAAATTGCTGGGATGCTATCACGAACTGTTGCTGAAGAAAAAACTTCAAAGGATAAAGGAAAGAAGGACAAAGGACAGAAGCAAAAAGAGCAAACTCCAAAACAAGAAAAACAACAACAACCAAAGAAGGAGAAAAAGGATGAAGAAATGGATCCTACGGAAGAAGCTATTTCTGCTCAACCGAAGTTTGTTGATCCTTTGGCTGCTCTCCCAAAAGGCAACTTTTCAATGGATGGCTTCAAGCGTGTTTATTCAAACGAAGATACAGCTACGAAAGCAATCCCCTACTTTTGGGAAAATTTCGAGCCCGAAAACTATAGGTAAGAGGGATTTTTTGTAATTATTAAATTATTATTAATTTATGTAGTATTTGGTACGCCGAATATAAATTTCCCCAAGAACTTCGACTTGTATTTATGTCTGCAAATTTAATTGGAGGTCTTTTTCTAACTTTCTCTAAGAATCATCAAATAATTTTCAGGGATGTATCAGCGCCTTGAAAAAATGAAGAAAACTTCATTCGCGTCTGTTTGCCTTTTTGGTTTTCATTCCTTTTCTAAATAAAAATTTAACAAAAAATATAGGAACTGACAACAATTCTACCATCTCTGGAATTTGGATATGGCCAGGGCAACAACTTGCCTTTGAGCTATGCCCGGATTGGCAAGTGGACTATGAGAGTTACGAGTGGAAAAAGCTCGATCCAAAAGACGAGTCGACCAAGAAAATGGTGAATGAATATTTATTGTGGGAGGTTAATAATTAATTTTTTTTTTGAATTTTTAATGTCATTCAATTTAGGGCGACTTTGCCGGTAAGAAGTTTAACCAAGGGAAGATTTTCAAATGAGCATAAGGAGGTTAAACAGAGAAGGTTAATATATTTTTGGGACTAAATATATGACTGTTTAATTGTTAGCATTCTTTCAGTTATTTTGTTGATTTTATTTGACAGAGTGCATAAATTTGTTGGGTAAACTCAAAAATGAAATTCATACATCGTTGAACTCTCGTTTATCGTAACAATTAAAATCCATGAGTTTAAGTTATTAAAAAAATAAACAATATTAAAGTCAAAGGTTAATATGAGTTCATTAAGGTTTAGCAGCTCGGTTTTGGTAATAAGTGAAAGAAGCCACTTTAAAATTGAGATTTTTGTAAATTATTTGGCCAATTTTTAATTAAAATTGTGCATCGAGACGAAATTCGCGTTCATCATCGGTCGAAATAACCCCCGCCTTCTGATATTCAGAAACTTTCTTTTCGAAAAAGTTGGTCTTCCCTTCAATAGAAATGTTCTCCATAAAATCAAAAGGATTTCGAGCTTTATAAATCTAAAATTAAAATTTTTTTAAACACTTTTTTTTTAATTTTTTTCTTGCCTTATTAAGTCCCAGCTCAACCAAAAGATGGTCAGCAACATATTCAATATATTGAGACATTCTAAAAAATTAATTTAAGGTAAAAAACAGGATTTTATTTTACAATTGACAATTCATTCCAATTAAGTCCACGGGTAACGCATCAGTGAGATATTCCTTTATAAAAAAACGAGATTAGAATTATTTTTCGAAAAATTAGAAGGAAGAACTTTAGTTAATTATCAGCTCTATTCACAATACAAATTCACCCACAAATCAAGAATAAACCGACAAATGTTAAACGTTTTTTTGTAAAGGGATAGACTATTAGCTGCAAAAATCTATGATTTTTTTCTTTTGCCAAATGATAGCACTTACATTTTTTTGAATAAAACAAAAAGGAAATAAAATTATTAACCTTTTCAATATCAACAGCCTCTCGAATTATTTCCTCAATACGTTCATTATTTGGTTTATTATTCAAATGTTGGAAAAGTAAACAAGCAAAATCTCGATGAAGTCCTTCATCACGAGAAATTAATTCATTACTTTGTGTCAGTCCAGGCATGTAACCGCGTTTCTTTAGCCAAAAAATTGCAGCAAAACTTCCAGAAAAGAATATACCCTCAACTGCTGCAAAAGCAATGAGACGTTCACCAAATGAAGCTTCTTTACTAGCAGTCCAACGAAGAGCCCAATCAGCTTTTTTCTTGATAAAATCAAATTCGAATATAGCATTAAACAACTTTGAACTATTTAAAAAAGAATTTTTTTGGTACTTATTGGTTATCCCTAAGTAGTTTTTGCGGACATTTTATGCGGACTCATTTATGTACGAAAAGGTCAAAGGTTCTCCCTTCCTCGATTTCACTCAATTTTCTCTGTGGCATTTTTCAATGAGGGCGTCAATAAAGAAAAGATTAATTTTAAATACAAATGACCGACTTTTAAATAAGTATACTACACGCAAATGGACGACGGGAAAATGAGGTGAGGGTCTTCCAAAATATAGACCAGACAAATTGTCAATTCGGCCAAATTGGTCAGACAAAACAAAAATTGGTCCGGAAAATTGGTTCAGAAATAGGTCCAGACAAAAAATAGTTTTCTAAATTATGTTCTATTTTGTCCGTGGGATGTGCTTTCTTTGAAAATATCAGTCTATTTGTGACATGAGTCATCAGCTTCTAAATCAGAACCTGTTAAAGTTGGGTGTGTGTACCAGGATTGGTATATATTAACTCTCTTATTTCCAGTAAAGCTTGATACTTAAAATATTGATCCTGTTTTGTGTTGTTTATACATATTTGTTGACATTCAAAAAACTAATCTTTTCTTTATTGACGCCCTCATTGAAAAATGCCACAGAGAAAATTGAGTGAAATCGATGAAGGGAGAACCTTTGACCTTTTCGTACATAAATGAGTCCGCATAAAATGTCCGCAAAAACTACTTAGGGATAACCAATAAGTACCATTTTTTTTAATCTAAAAAAGAAAGGAAATACCGTTCAATAGGATCCTTAATATAAGTATCAATTAATTTTGAATACATTTCTGAATGAATATTTTCAATAGCAATTTGAAATCCATAAAAACAACGAGCTTCTGGTATTTGAACTTCTTGAGCAAAACGTTCAACCTTTAAGAAAATTAATTTAAAAAATATTTTTTGAAAATATAAATACAAGATTCTCATTAACAATTCCATCCGAAGCAGCGAAAAAAGCAAGAACACGAGAAATAAAAAATCGTTCTTGCTCATTTAATTTATTCCAATCAGTTATATCCTTTCCCAGATCAACCTTTAATAACTTTAAAAAATATATATTTAACATTTTTAACCTCCTCTACAGTCCAAAACGAAGCAACGGCCTTTTTATAAAATTGCCAAATGTCCTGATATTTGATCGGAAAAATAACAAAACGATTTGGATTTTCACGCAGTAATGGTTCATTTGCAGAATCATCAGAATGACCTTGTTTATCAATAGGCAATTCTTTGTCATTTGATGAAACCATCAATCTTGGTCTCTAGAATTAATTTAAAAATATATGTAATTTCAAAAGGGATAACTCTTAGAAAAACAACAAAAAACAATATAAATAAATACAAAACCTTCGTGCTTGAACCATTAGTTTCGTCAAATTGATTCTCTTTCTGGTAATTTCCGTCCTCGATCATTTTTTAATTTAATTTTCAAGTCCTTCCGAGAAAGGTCAGTATGTTTAATCAAATTTTTTCTAAAAATATCCTCTTAATCACTTTTAATTGAGAATTATATACAAGGGAGAATGAATTGCAGACTGTAATGAACTGCTTAGAAAAATAATGCCTTAAAGATATCGAAAAGACTTTCAACGGCTTTATCCGTTGCAAAGCTGAATTTCTACCTTAAGGACACTTAAATCAAAATATTTTGTTTACGGCGTCAAAAAAGACTCATTTGGGAGAGAAATAAAAGAATATGAGTGTGAATAAAATTTTAAATTGTATTTTTGTGGCGTAATTATATTTTGGAAATTTTTTCCATTGTGTACTTGAGATTTTTTTTTACTTTAACTTATGTTAACATTTTTTCAATAAAAGTCCTGATTTATTTAGATTTATATAAAATTATGGAGGTCACTTCAGATGATTTAAAATTTCCAAAGGCTATTGTCGCCAGAATAATCAAAGATGCCTTGCCAGAAAATGCTATTGTTTCTAATGTTTTTACATTTTTATGTTTTTTAAAACTTTTTTTTTTATTTATTTAGGAAGCAAAAAATGCAATTGCAAGGAGCGCAGCTATATTTATTTTGCATGCTACTTCTTTGGCTAATGATAACGCACATTCAAAGAAACGTAAAAATGTAACTGCCGAAGATGTCCTTTACGCAGTCAGGCAATTGGAATGTTCAGAGCTTGAAAGTCCGGTAATTCACGTTTAAATGATATTTTTTATTTTTATTTAAATGTGTGAGAATTAATAACTTAAAATATTTTTTTGTGTAATTAAATATGAAATGAACAAAAACAACAATCAAAATACTCAAAAGATGAATTATGATTTTTTGCAGATTTAAGAATTAATTTTTCACTCGGGTTCGTACTCTGTACAGAATTTCATATTTTTATGCAACTGATACCTCATTTGAATTGTTTTTCATACTTTATTTTGATTCAACCCTGCTTGACGAGCTCTTTTAAATTAAAATTTAACTCTGAATCAGCTTGGTCCCCCTCGTTGATGTTGTAGGTTCGAACCCGCTTGGAAAAACTAATTTTTCCAATATTTTAATTCCACTTTTTGAGTACTTTTATATTGTCTTCAGGCATTTCAAATTTTATTACACACAAAAATATAATTTTCAATAGTGTCCTTTTTTAGATACTTGAGGGCTTACAAATTTATCGACAAAAGAAGGATGAGCGTTTGCAGCTCCGTAAGGATCGAATTGCTAGCAAAAAAGCTGCTGATGCTTCTCAAGGAAGTGATAAAGAAAAAGAGCGTAAAACAGACGATGAAAAGGAAGGAGAAGAGAGTGATGATGATATTATTGAACTTGATGAATGAATTTTAAAATTTAATCTTTATTAATTTGGTAATAGTTGAGATTTTCCCTCCATTTTTTAATCCCATTGCAGCATCATTTATCTTTTTATGGCAAATTATATTCAACATAGGTATGGCTGTGTTTTAATCCCTTGCATGAAATAAGATAAATTATTGATCAAGCAAAAAAGCTAGAAATGGTCAGGGAAAAATGGAAGGAAATTCAAAACTTTTACCATTAATGTTTATAAACTGCTCATAACGAAAGTTTCTTAATTTTTTTATTTATTCTTGTATAGTAAATATACTTTATTATCTATTGATGTTCTTTTTCACGTTACTATTGTTGAATTGAGATTTGAACAGCCGAATTGTTCCAAATTGCTGTTGGTTATTGTCGCAACTTTGAATGACTTTGTTTAGTTGCGAAAGTGATTCTGCTGAACAGGTTTTAAATATTTTTTGTAAATTAGTTTTATTTGAGATTGCAAGTATTTCTGATCTTTAGGCGTCAACGACTGCAGATGAGGATAATGGTGATTCAACTAGACATTCAACTAGTGATAGCGTTAATGGGAGCACTACTGATACGGACTCAAATAATGAATCATCATTGACCCCTTTTGCTACTAAAAATATGGTACCAAAGGAAATCAACGAAAAAAAGTATTCAAATGGAATTTTCGACAATAAGAAATTGAGTATGTTTTGAAACATTCAAAAAGATTTATGATTATCCAAGTGAAATTGAGTCAAATTTTAACAAACTTAAGTAATGTTAGAAATATTGTATCAAAATTCCGAGAAAATATGGCAGGAAAAAGTAGCCTTTGCATTTAGTTATTATATTTTTGGACCACTATATGTAAATAAAAATGTAGAACATAAATATTAATTTTCTGCTAATTTAGATCTTCAAAGTGACACTGAAACGAGAAACTTGCTTGATGATGTTGGTGAAGATTTTGATGAAGATTACAATCTAAATTTGCAGGAATCCGAAATTGAATTGGGTAATATTTGATAATATATTCAAATAATTAACAAAAATATTAATAGATCCTCGTATGTTTGATTTATCAGAAGAGCAACTAAATTATTATACAAATTGTTTCCTTTATTTGATGCAAAAAACACAAGTAATTTATTTATTCTCTTTTTAATGTTACTTTGTAAATTTAAGGGCTCTGCTTCAATGAATGGCGCAATTCAAGGTGTGGACAGAATTGTACTTGATTTTTTTCGAAAAAGTCGTCTTGACAATCTCTCGTTATCGAAAATTTGGTCTTTAAGTGATGTAAATGAAGATGGATTTTTGAATTTAAGTGAATTTATTATAGCCATGCATCTTATTGTTTTGCATGTTAAGGTTAATTTAAAAATTGAAAGGTGAAAAAGTAGGGGATTAGGTCTAGTTTAAAATTGAGGGCTGCCTTATGTTAAGATTTATAGAGGGAAAAATGAAATTTTTTCCGAAAAATTGTTTTTAATTAGGGGAACGGGATATCAACATCTAACTCACATTTTTGATCTTACTGATCTTTAATCACGATAGGAACGCTAGATATTTAAAGGAAAATTTCAGTGTAATGTCTCTATACCTGCCGAATTGCCACAGTCTATTCGCCTATCAAACACTCCCACTAGAACCTTAATTCGCTTTGAAGACGGAATATTTGGTGCATTTCCGGAAAGCAGACCTAATTCAGCAATAAATTCTTTCACAAAATTTATCCCTGAATGTATCTCTTCAAGTTCTGGTGATAGTCAACAAATGACAAAATCTTTATTAAATTCAAATGAAAAACAAGGTTTTAATTTAATATAAAACAAATAAAAATTAAATTAAGAACCTTCTGTTCACTTTTCGAATAATACAATTGGAGGAAATAATTTAAGTAAAAAAATTGTAGCAGACATTCCAACAAGTACAAAACAACATTCATTTTCTGATGATCATCTTCATTCTTCAGCGGCAACTAGACATGATGAAGTAAAAAATAAAATGTTATAAAATTTTTATTTTTAGTCAATTGCTAAATTTTCTGACGTTCCGCCTCTTTTAGTTGATGGGCATCCATTGGCTTTAAATGGTTTTTTTAAATATTTAATTAAAAATATAAAATAACAGTTTCGACTTCAAAAGTAGTACCAGGCTTACCTCAATTGCTCGCTTCAACAGCAAGAGGACCACCACCACAACCTCCATATCGGGATTATAATGAAGGAAATAAAGGACATGGAAGAAGGTAAAATTTAAAAAAATTCAAAATAAAACTAACTCTTTTTCAGTGTTAGTTTGGATCTAAAAACTTTTTCAGCACTTTCTTCGTTTTTGAATAAAGAGTAATAATTTTATATATGAGAGAAATGTCTTGTAATATTTTTTAGTAATAAACAAGGTTATGATATGGTGGATTGTTCCAAATCTGTATTATCTACAAATACATCTTTACATCCAGGATTTGTAGATAAGAGTGCCCAAACAGAATTAAATGTGATTTCAACATGTACACAAACAGAAATAGGTATAATTTTGTTAATTTTTAGAGTTATAAAATTCTTCAGATGATATTGACGATCAACTTCCTTTCTCTATACATAATTTTAATGCAAACAATTTAACACCCAAAGAACGTTGCAAAGTTCTCCAACAAATTAATGAACGGTTAGAAATGGAAAAGTTAACATTAATGCAAGTTCGGCTTCAAGTCAAACTACGGATTGAAGAGGCAGAAGCAGAACTTAAACATTTCAAGGATAACACAAATTCTGATCAACAAATATGGGGTTTGAAGCCAACGGCTTTGTGAAGACAAAATAATCGACGCAAACCACACAACAGCCTTTTTTATTCTCCAAAGTTTTTTTAAATTTCCTTTCATGTTCCGAAAATTCCTTTTTTACAAAGTCTAGCCGCGATCAAACTTTCACTCGCTAATCTCGTCATGTTGATGTTGTGATTGTTTTTATATAAAAATGTATTAGTATTCCAACATTAAATAATTTATATATGACGACGATACAATTTAAGGATCAAACGAAATTTTAAAAATAACTTTAGAAGGAATATGTAAATCAAAATAATAAAAAGAATTGGTGGGTTGGTTGCCTTATATAGTAGAATAGCAAAATTGGTACAAATCCAAAAAAAAGAAAAGCTGATTGGCTTAAAAATAAAATACTTAATACAATCTTAATCCAAACATAACCATAACATTAAAAGATGACAAATAAAAGTTGTGGTTGCGGTATTCGCGTAACAAAAAATAGAAGATCCAAAAAACGAAACAAAATTTTAATCCATCTTATGTTAACATAAACATCTTTCATTACATATAAAGTTGTTGCTGAGGATGTTGAATTACCGTCTGATTTTGCTTGATTTGTCGCTCAATCTGCTCGGCCTGAGAATGCATTCCCATCGTGCGGTAGTATCTGAGAAATTAAAACTATTGTTTTTAAATATTTTAAAAAGCAACGTACTCAGCCCACTGAACACTGTAATCAGGCTGGCCAGTCTGTGGATTGATAGCTGGCGCAGAACCACCTGAAAATTGTTTTCGAATATTTTTTGAAATGAAAATTTCTAAAAAAAGAATATACCTCCTGCATTGTTCATTGCAGCAGCGTTTGTCAGCGCTCCTTGCATAGAAAGTTGTTGTTGTGGCTGAGCCATAGCCTGCTGCTGCATTTGGTGAGCAGCTTGATGGTGCGGCTGCACTTGTGGATGAAGTTGTGGCTGGAGCTGAGGAGTCTGCGAAACGGCCGTATTCATACCTCCAGGCATTGGCTGAAAATGCTGTTGAGCAGCAGCACTAGCAAATGTCTGTTGCGGGGCAACATTCGCAGTTGCAGCAGCAAACCCAGCTTGTTGCTGATTATAATATTGATTCCAAACTGACGGATCTTGAACCTGATGTGTAGGTGCAGCATCTAAAATTCATTTTAAATTACATAAGTCAAATAACGCTTACTAAATGTTTGAGGAATGCTTGTTGGCCCATACGGATTTCCAACAGTAGTCAATGGGGCAGCAGTTGGCGCAGCAGTCAATGTCGCAGTAGCAGATCCGGTATGGAATGGTGGCAAAGGAGTTCCAGGCGCAATATCTCCAACCTTTATGCGAATAATGTGCTGTACATGATGAATTTGATAAGGAGTCCCACGTATCACAAAAACTTTCTCATTCGGATTGGGTGGCGAATCCCGACTCAGCTCCACATGAGCGCCAGTTTCTCCAGAGATCTATTTAGAATTTTTAAAAAGTATTCTTTGACTGAAAAATATACCTGTTTAATTGTATCACCACCTTTTCCAATAACCAAACCAGTCTTATTAGCAGGAACATGCATATAGAAAGTTTCTTGCTGTTGACTACCACTTCCGCTACGAGTAACAAGATCGGAAATTAATTGAGTAGCACGGCTAATTTGTTCAGGAGTTCCTTGAATTACTGCACAGCGTTCTTGTAGACTTGGATCTGTTGAAATTTGAGAAATTTAAGATATTAATTGGGAAGTTTTGTTAATATATTATGAAGACGATAAATGTTGTGAAGAGTCAATTATCAGATTTCAAATAATATTTTCAATTTTTCGCATTTATGACACTCATTAACCAAAAAAGTTAACAAGCTCTTTGATGCGATTTTTATCTTACGTAGGTGAATCTTAGTTTTTTTTATTCTATATAGCCCGGCCTTAGAGATACCTTAGTTGAATATTAGTTCAAAAAGTTGAGATAAGAAAAGGCTTCGACAGACTATTGCTATTTGGTAAAGGTTAAACCAAAAAAAAAACAAAGCAATAGTTCTGACAAGAGAATATACCATAATTTTGTTGATCTTGAATTGAGGCAAACGAACCGTCCGGCTTGAATTGTATTTTAGCACCGGTTTCAGCAGCCAAACGCTTGATAGTGTCACCGCCTTTCCCAATAATAACTCCAACCGAAGAGCGTGGTACGATTACTTCTCCAATAGACTTAGGCCCATTTGCAGCACGCAAAGCTTGGGAAAGGTTAGGCTGAGTCGACGCATCACCTGCCAACAGACTCTCAATTATACGCTTAGCATGTTCAACTTTCTCGGGAACTCCAGAAATACGCAATGGCTTCTAAATCAAAATAAGTCGATTTTAAATTTGATGCTAGTCTTCAAATAATAGCAAAAAGTACAAACATTTCCCATAGTAACTTGATGATTGTCTTGAATCAGCATCATCTTAACACCAATTTGCTCCTAAAATTAATCAAATTGAAAAAATCAAAATAAAATTTTTGCTACCTGGAGTCCTTTTATGGTTTCACCATTCTTCCCAATTATCAATCCACACTTTCCACCAGGAATGCTCAATTCAACAGTCGCCATATTCCCATTTTGAGCCCCAAGCCCTCCGCGGGCGCTTCTCTCAAGAACATCATGAATAAGAGCCTTTGCACGACTAAATGTAAAATTTAAAAAATGAATATAGAGCGAATCTCGAACTCAATGCATTGACGAGGCCCTTGCAAAGTGCATTGACGGTACCCAGCATTACCACTTTCACCAGCCATTTGAACTCTACATCCAGATTGCTGCTGAATGAGCTGTATTTGCTCCCCACCACGTCCAATAACTAAATATGTTTTAATTACGAAACACTTGAAGAAACAAACCAAGTCCAACTTGACTTTCAGGGATGTCAACGGCGTCGACGAGTGTTTCGCTCACCGGTGGACCCATTCCCATGCCAGCCATGTCTTCTGTACCGTTGAGCTTTTCGCGTTTGGTGGGTAAAACTGAAAAATCAAAAAGAATAAATCTGCAGGAATAAATTGCAACTTTCCAGGTAAAAATATAAGGCAATAATAAATGTGAACGTAAAATTGGATAAAAAATAATTCATCAAACCGTTAATTTCAATGCCTATGAAATGATGTGAAAAATGTGTAAAATGTATGTAAAAGTATCGCTAAAGTCACACGTACAGTTCAAGTCGTCTGAATTTGTTCTCTTGTGCCCTCCGTCAGTTGCAGCGAGCTGAATAAATGTATAAAATAAGGGGTATTATGGATATTGGCAACAACCAGGCACGTCTCGCCTGTAGCTGTGCAGTTCATAAATTAAAGTTCATTAAATTTAACAAACATTTGCGCAAACCCTGCTTATAAAACATTCGAAAAAATGTGTGAAAATGCATGGGAAATGCAACATATATAAAATATATGTAAATGGAAAAATAAAAAATGTGAAATGTACTTTTAGTTTATCTTGTAAATGCATAAATGTAAATCAAAGTAAATGTAAATTAAAATTGGATAAAACATTCAACATTTAAAATCTTATAAACGAAATGAATTCAAATGGGAAATGTTTAAATGAACCAACTTTAACCATGAAATGTAAATAATAAAATGCATACGAAAATGTGAAAATTTGCAATAAAAAATAAATACGCAAATGGAAATGCATAAATTAAATAATTTTTAAAAAATGAAAATTAAAGCCAACCTTTTTTGCGCGTAGCAGTGCTGTGTTTATTTCAGAATCTGCTAATTGATGATTTTGGGTGTCGTTCATTAGAGGGCAAAAGCCGGCATCGAAGAATTATTTGTTTTGATAGCTAATTAAATCTTTATCTAAAATAATGAAATAAATATTAAAACTAGTTTCGGGCAAATTTTATTTTGAGACAAATCAGTTTACGAAAGAAAACTTCGAGCTGACAATGAGATGAACGACAAAATTAGTTCACGGTATGAACAGAAATATAAGTATGAAGGACCAAGCTGATTTTTAGGGTCTAAAATTCGAATCAAATTTTAAAGAGATCACCAATCCAACATGAGTCGAATGCCCCTTCCATATGGTCCAAAATAAAATCCTTTCGAAACCAGTAGTTAGGCCTTATCCCTTATTTTCTATAACTTAAAAATAATTCTAAACAGCTATAAACACATATGTACAATACTACAATAAGAAAAAATTAAAAAATCAATCAAGAAGAAATATCAAAAGCAAAGAAAAAAGTAACACGTTGAAACATAAGAGCAGAATGAATAGAAGTTGGCGTTTTGAACAATTCTCCCTAATTGATATTTTAAAATATTTACATTATGTTTTGAAATTTTTTCAAATCGTTTTGAAAAATCGTAATTCAAATGATTCAACAATAAAATTTATTTTGTAGTTACATTTTTAAGGGACACGCCCAAGTACCCATAACTAGCTGGAAAATTTCTGGACCTAACAGTTTCGGTACCAATCTCTTTAACTTGATGAGAGAAATCTATTACTAAATTTTGAAGGATTCGGAAATCTTTGAGCAAGTCATGGCTTTGCGTCTACTTCCTCGCGCGCCTACTTGGGCTGTTCCCATTATTAAAGTCTTGATTTTTTTACAAATTTTATACATACATATTCGACGATTTTTAATTAAAAATGGCTGATCCATTGTCGCTTCTACAAGAATATGCAATGAACAAGAGGGAATTAGGCGAAGTTAAACACGTATATGCGTATTTTTAATATTTTATTTAATTTTATATTATTTAGAATGGGAAGCTTTACTACGTTTTTGGCGATATCGCATATCCACACGATGCGAAAACTAATCTTGGTGTTTACAACAAACAAGACGAATACTATTCAATAGAATCAATCCTGCTTTTTTGGAATATGCGTGATTTACAACATACAGCATATGTACGTGATGTTTCTGGCAGAGGAATTGCATCTATCACGAGAGTTCAAAGGTAATTTTTAAATCACTTTTAAAATTTTTATTTCAGGCGCGATCTTCTTGATTTTCTCAATGGCGGTGCTCTTCCAAAAGAAGCAAACATGTTGGCTCCTGTTCCGCCGCACATTCCTACTTCTCATTTACACGCAGATGAATCACAGCAACATGCACAGAAACAATATGAACCGGAAAGGAAAAGGCCGAGGATCGATCAGCACCACGACAAAAAAGGGTATTATTGCCAATTGGTGGTTGACTGGAGGAAATTTCTCTTGTCTCCTCCATTTATAGGCAGCGCATCGACAAAATCCTGGAGAAATCAATTGAAAAAGGAAATTCCGAGCAGGTTCGTGGTTTAAGCAATGAACTGTCAGCCGAACGGGTCGCACAGCTCCGAAGCAGAGTCAAAAGCAACTTAAAAAACAAGGCATTGGATGAGGAAAGGTATGTTATCGATTCTTTTTTAAATTAACTCATTTTTTAAGCTTCATATCAGTTTCGCAAGAGACGGCAACAACCGCAACCAGTGATGCTATCGGTCGGTTTATAGCTGAAAAGGAGAGAACGCGTAAAGATCGCACAACATGTTTGGAATCGCAGTCAAGGGATTTTTCCAGTATCATTTCTGTGCTCAAGGATCTTCAGGTACTTTGGTTTTTAATAACTTTTTTTTACAAATTTTATATTGTCTGCTTGTTTTTTAGATGCGTGAAAATCAAGCCAAATCTTCTGCGCATCATTCTGCAGGTGTATATTCCTCGGGAGCTTCTACAGGGGCTGCAATGCAAAATACAAAAATGCAAAGGCAGGCGGTTTCAGCTGGATATAGCCGTTACGACCAGGAAATTTTTCAACGTGAAACAGTTGCAGATTTCGAAATTGAAACAGATCTTAGTTTTCATGGTCAAAAATTTTTTGTAAAATAGATTTTCATTTAAAACCTTTATTTTAGGGCAAGGTGCCCTCGTTAACAATCAACAACAAAGATTAGTTCCTACGGCAGACGCAGTTTCCTCTCTCCCGTCCAATTCTACTGCAACTAACGGCATTCATAAACCAACAGATCAACATCCTTCAAGACCAAATTCTGTTGCACCTTCAATTTCTGGCTCGCGCAGTCAACCTAAGCGTGTGTCGCGCACTCCAATAATTGTAATACCTGCTACGGGGACAGCTTTAATAACTATGTATAACGCTCGAGATATCCTACAGGTTTTAGTATCTGGTTAAAACTAAAATACCTAAATTTTATTAGGATTTGCGTTTTGTAAGCTCTGAAGAAAAGAAAAGAACATATAGCAGACGAGACAATGAATCATTGCTTCAAATTTAGAAAAATAATGTTACAGTGCCATATCGAGTCATAGATAATCCAACTCGTTTGAAGGATGATGAGTGGGAGAGAATTGTTGCAGTTTTTGTTCAGGTTCCTTTTCAGTATCCACGTATTTTTTTATCTATGATAATATTTAACTTAATTATTTATAGGGACCTGCCTGGCAGTTTAAAGGTTGGAAGTGGAACGGAAATCCGGTAGAAATATTTTCTAATGTTGCTGCTTTCCATCTTAAATTTGAAGAACAAAAAATGGATCCAAATGTTGCGAAATGGAGGTTTTTTTTAATTTATTTTGTTTTTTATGTTTAAAACTTTTTAGCGTTAATGTTTTGCAATTGTCTCGTACAAAGCGTCATCTCGATAGAGCAATCCTTCAGCGTTTTTGGGAAATTTTAGATCGTCATATTGCAAAAAGCAGTAAACGTGATTGGCTTCGGTATTGAAGATATGAAAGGTCGTTCTTAAAAAACCCAAATTCCTATGAAGTTGGAATTATTTGGAAAATTCTTTTGATCGTTATTTGTTGTCATTTGATGATTTTTTAAATTCCATTTATTCAGAAACTTTGCTATATTTTCTTTTCAGTTTACCTTAAATACTTTTTATCTTCATTGTCCACTTTTGTTTGCTATGCGTAATTAGATTTTGTCATAAATGATAATTTTGTTTCTAGTTAATATTTTAAAATTTATGTTAGTTTTTGACAAATCGTTTTTTATTAGATTTTTTTAAATTTTTATGATTCTCATGTTGACATATTTTTTATCAATTAGTCATATGTTTTGCATTTGATAAGTTATCATATGAACAAACATGGAAACTAATGAAGTAAATCAGCATGCATTTGTTTCGGAAGAATGTTCTCCATTGTCTTCGGAGAATTTATCAGTTAGACCACGGAAGCTTACGTTGTTTGAGTTTATGTGGATGGAAATTTCACGGTAAAAATGCTTTAACCGAATATTTGTAGACTTTCTAAATTTAACATATATTTAATACATCCTTTGATTAGGGAGCAGGCCAGTATACCGCGAGCCCAGCATACCGCCGAGCTATAACTTCGTTCAAAATTGTCGAATCCGGGAGTCCCTGGTATGGCTCGATGCGCCTCAACGAGCTGGATCGAAGCATACCAGGGCCGCCGGGATTCGACAATTTTGAACAAAGTTATAGCTCGGCGGTATACTGGGCTCGCGGTATAACGGGGTGTATCCCTTTGATTATGATTCTACTCAATTTTTAGCGGTTATTCTTTACAAGATGAGCAGGATCGCTATACAGAAAAGAGAAAGAAAGTTTACGCCTTCATCCGTATCCCGTTGGAATTGGAAAGGTTTATTTTCTTTGGCCTCAGACAATGTTTGGATGCTTTCTGTCACATGTTCACCTTTTTACCTCTTCGAATTATAGTTTTTTCCTACTTTTTGTTTTAAATTCAACAATTTTATTTTCAGGTAAATTTTTTTGGATGTCTTTCCAGAACAAAAAGTTGGACTGCGGCAGATACTTGTGATATTTTAAAAGTTTTGATAATTGTTTGTTCTTGCTGGTTTATGCAATTTGTAGATACATCAATGATGTATCATTTAGTAAGAGGTCAAGGAGTAATTAAATTGTACATCTTTTATAATATGGTAAATTATTTTTAATTTCATATATTTTTTCTATTTTTTTAGCTTGAAGTCGCAGACAAATTATTCAGCAGTTTTGGTCAGGTTGAATTTTAATAAATTGAAATTAAAAAAAAAATTTTTTTAGGATGTTTTGGATGCTCTATTTTGGACAGTTTCTGAGCGTGGAGAGCGTTTCAACTTTTTATCAGCAATTTTTCATCTTTTTATGGCAATAGTTTATGCTCTCACCCATACTCTTTTGATTTTGCTTCAAGTAAATTTTTTCTTTTTAAAGTTATTTTTTTTAATTTTTGGCAACAACTTTGAATGTCGCTTTTAATTCACATAATCAATCTTTACTAACTATTATGATGAGCAATAATTTTGTTGAATTGAAAGGATCTGTTTTTAAAAAGTTTGGGAAGCCAAATCTTTTTCAAATGTCATGTAGCGATGTTAGAGGTTTTAAAAATGTGTCTATCTATTCATAATTTAAATTTAGAGCGTTTTCATACAGTTGTTTTATTGTTAGTTGTTGTGCTCAGAAAT
The DNA here is from genome assembly GCA_963681835.1 of Meloidogyne enterolobii. Taxonomy (NCBI): domain Eukaryota; kingdom Metazoa; phylum Nematoda; class Chromadorea; order Rhabditida; family Meloidogynidae; genus Meloidogyne; species Meloidogyne enterolobii. Next base: position 1,092,865 of record CAVMJV010000023.1, read on the forward strand.
ATGACCGTTTGTTTTTTAATATTTTAATTAATTTTATTAGTAATTTTAGGCTGTAAATTGGAAATTAGAACATCTCTATGAAATGACACCAGATTTGGTTTTTAAATTTCTTTAATAGTAAAATATTTTTATTTAAAGATTATGATTATTGCTGCTGAATTAATGGTTGATTGGTTGAAACATGCTTTTATAACAAAATTTAATGAAATAAGTTCTCAAGTTTATAGAGGTCTGTTTTGGTGTTTTTCCTCAAATATACACAGAAATTCTGAAATTTGTTTAATTTATATTTTATAAAAATTTTGTTAAAAAACTCGAAACTTTTAGATTTTACAATTACACTTGCTTTTGATGTTTTAAGAAGTCACCAGCACGAATCTTTTTCAGATTTTTCAGATCAGGTAATTAGACAATAATTTTAAATAAAATTTGATTTAAGGTCAGCAGGCGAATGGGCTTTGTACCAATTCCAATTGCAATTATGCTGATACGAGTTGTAAGCCAATCAGTTAATTTGTATGACAGAACAACTGTTGCAGTTATTTGTAATTATTCTTAAAAATATTTTGACTGAATCTTTTTTTTTATTTTTAAAGCAACAGTTTGGATAACAATGCTTTTTATAAAAATAGTGAATGGTGTTTTGATGCATAGTAAAGCTGTTGATCAAGTAATTGGATATTCACAACAATTAGCTGCGCAAGGGGAATTTGAAAGTGAAGAATGTGATGGGAGAAAACCACGTTATTTAAGTAGAAGTATGCCTGGATCACCACATATGAGCCTTTACGATTTTTCTGGTATTTAGATATTTTAAATGACTACTCTTTTTTGTTAAACAGATGTTTTGACACAAACAGCGAAGAAAGCTCCAATCATTCGATTGCAACGAAATAGCAGCAAACAAGATATTGATGAGGAATTGAGAATTGAAGAACCTCCAAGAAGATCACAATCTGTTGGTAACTTTGTCAGACAGGAGACTGATGAGAATAATGAAGGAAATGAAAATAATCTTTCTGGAATATATGGTTTCAAAAATTCTTTAATATTATAATTTTTATCATTTTTTTCAGATAAAACTCTAAAGAGTGATAGAGATGAGGAAACTCAACAACAGCAGCGTCGAATGATTGTTCATCCACAAGAGGAATTAGCCAATATCCAGGCATATTCTTTACTTGAAAATGTTAATCAAACAACAGTTAGTACATCAACAAGTGATTTGAGACATGATGATTGAAAATAAATAATATATAAATTAAATATGTGATAATTTTTGACATTTTAAGGGCTTATTTTTGAAATTCTAATTTTTGTAAATCAGCATAAATTGGGTAATTATTAATATAATAAATCTAATTGTAAGAATACTTTTAATTTTTTAAAAGTTTTAGATAATTATTTTTTGTATGTATTTATTGAAATTGGTATTTTTTCTTTTGGTTTTTGGAAAAAATGTTTTACAATGTAATTTTTAAAAAATACCATGATTTTTCAAAATTCGTTTAAAGATATCATTGGTAAATACATATGTATATAAATTGTTGGGTTTAGATACTTTTTTTATATAATTTTTTAAAATATTTTTAATTAAAAAATAATTAATTATATGTTTAAATATTTAATTTATGTTTTAAATTTTTTATAAAGTTTTGTTGAAAGAATGGCAACAACAAATCCTCGTCAATTCACTTATTTTTTACGTGTAAAAGAAAGTTTTAGTGCAGTGAATGATCCTGACACAAAGGTTAAATTTATATTAAAATTTGAATAATTTTGATTTGTGGTTGGATCTGCAGTTTTTATTAAATAATATATTCTATTTCAGTTATTGTGTAATGATTTGCTCAATTTTATTGACAAATGTGCTGAAAAATCACAAACACGCGTTTTGGATTTTACTTCAAGAAAATGTGAAGAGAATATAAGCCAATTTTTGTTAATGGATCGTGAATTTGTTGGAAGAATGATTGGTGAGGGTGTTTTTTGAAATAATTTAATTTAAAATTTTTTTAGATAATTTTTCCAAATTTTCGGCTAAAGGGATTTTTGATTTATTGTCAAAAGATAATGGAATGGTTAAAGATGTGGCTATGGTAAACAAATTTTGTTTTAATTTTTTGTTAAAATTTATTTTTAGGAATCAAAATCTAGAGCATTAATTAAAGCAATTGAAAAACAATATTACCAAATTATTTGTTTGTCTGCTCTTTATTGCCCACTTGAATTACTCCAAACAATTATTACAAAATTGTGTGCATTTATTTATAAATATAGATCTGATTCTTTATTTGGATTGTCAGAATTAACTGTTTGGACTGCTTTATTGTTATTAATAAATCCTGTTAAGCTTAAACAACATTGTATGTTTAAATATTTTTTAAAATTAATTTGTTAAAAGGTGATGGATCTGTTGAAGTATTCTCACATTTTGCCAAAACATTACAGTCTAATTTAGCCTCACAATCTCCTCCCCGTCCAGGCAATATTACACCTAAAACAAGTTCAAATAATTGTTTAAAAGGCACAATACAATTAGCGCTTGGAGTTGCTATAAAATATGCGAGAAATTCTTTGGGTATATTTTCGGAATAAATTAAAAATTTTATTTTTAGGTTTGTGTATTCCACATGAACTTGATGAAATTGAATTTGTTAATGAGGGAATAAATAATTTGGCTTTAGAATTTCTATTAGCGTTTATTGTACAATCACCGATATTTAATGGTGGGGATGATTTTGCTTTTACTGTTGAATTAATTGATAATATACTGAAGAATTTTATTTGTTATTTTCCAAATAAAGTAAGTTTTTAATAAACAAAATTATTCTATGGAAATTAAAATGAAAATTATCCTTGACTCTTGCCACGCTTATAAGGTGGCAAGTGTTTTTTCAGGCCTCCGGCGATTTTTCACTTTTTAGCATGTAAATAACCAAAGGGCCACATTTCCTCCCTTCTAAAAAATAGAAATAATTTTTGGCAATCAAATAAATTTGAATCATAAAAATATTTAAAATAGTTCCTGAATATATTTTCATTTCCTAGCTTGTTGAAATGTACAATCTATGCGAAGATGAGTTACAAACAATGGCGGAATATCAAAACCAAGAAAATAATGAAAATTATTTTGGAAATGAAGAGCAACAAAAAACTTCTAGAGCACCTAATTTTTCCCATTTACATTTTAAAACTTTATTAGAATTAATTGCAGCATTATATGAATCAGAGAATAATACACAATTAATACAACTTTCGGCAGAATTTACAAATCCAAATTGTGTAAGAAAGAAAAAAAGAATTTACATATCTTTTTTAATTATTTTAATTTAAATAGGAAGGACTTTGTGACTTTATTTATCGTGGAAGAACAATTTCAGCACCGGCATTAAAAGTTGCATATTTGGACATGTTACGATCATTATGTAAGAATGGGCAGTCAGCGGAAGTTTTCTTTAATATCTTTAAATAATGGAACTTCTTTTGTTTCTAAATATTTTTTGAATTAATTAAAATTATAAAATTTTAATTTTTGAGAAGAAAATTAACAAAAAAAATTTTTAACAAAATAATATTTAATATTTTAATCACTTTCATGAAAAGTTCAGCAAAAAATTGATGAAAAATATATTTATTAAAAATCTTTACAAATTATTTAAATTTTCTGTCACCATTAATTTATCAGACCGCTGCCTTAAGGGCCCTAATGACGCACTTCTTCCTTCTGCTAATTCTTTTCTTGCACTTTCTCTTCTAACAAATCTACTTTCACAAATTCCCAATCGGGGTGAAGGTATTGGAGTTCCTGGTGGTGGAGGGGGATTTTGATCATTACCACCGCCACCCATAGCACGTTCATACCCTATGCGCATTTGGATTATAATAAAGTTTATCTAAAAAAATGTGAAGAAAATTATATTATGGCTAAATATTACTTAAATTCTTTCAACTACTTATTATATTAGCTCTCTCCCCCTTATACATTTAATAATTAAAATGGAAATATGTTAGGATTGATAAATAGGCAAATAGAGCTAAACTTGTTGAGCAAAATATGTATAACTTTATGAGGTCGAACGTTGTTTGATTATGCCAATGGCTAGCTTAACTTAATTTCAATTAAAAAGTTACCCCGCTTAGAAAAATTAAGATGTAATTAAATTTTCGCAAAAATATTTATAACTTGCCATAATCTTCCAAAGATCATGACCTTCAGCATTTTGAAAAACTTCCTTTGGAGGATTATCCTTAATAATTTAATTAATTTAAATATTTAATTATTAATAACTTCAAAGCAACGCGTGAAAAGTGCCCAATGATGTCTTTAAAAATTAAAATAAATATAAAAGGATATATTTTTAATATACGGTTCAATTGGCCATGGCAACCGAGAATGTTTAGCGCCCAAACACTTAAAATTTTTAAAAATTTAATAGAAAGTTTAAAAAATTTACTTGAAGGGCTAAACAAACCTTTAAAAATTAAAAAAATAATTATTTTTAAATTGTAAAAGAAAAAAACTTTTTGTGTTTCATTATTTAAATTAGTTAAAACAAAATCTAAAACAGTTGCAAAATTAGCTGATTGACGAAGAAATGTTGAGCTAATAAATAAATAAATTATAAAAAATATTAAATTTACCTTAAAATAACTTCACGATCACTTAATCCTAACTGAATAAAAAATAATTTAAAATTATTTTAATTAAAATAACCAAATCAAAGAATTGATACATTTGGGCATTAGATCTTAATAAATGTGACATTATATTTTTAGTACAATCAGTTATTTCGTTTTCTGTTGATAATTCCCACATTTTTTGAAGAATAGATATTTGGTGTTTTGTTAAACCGGCCAAAGTTAAATCTACAAATAAATTATTTTTTGTATTTAAAAATTGTTGGTGAATATTTGGAAATTCTAGAATGTAATAAATATTAAATTAATTAATGCCCGATTTAATCCCTTAAAAGAAACTCTCCCTCTCTTGATGGACGAAAACTTCCATTTTACATAAATATAAATTTGGAGAGAGTACATATCTCCTTCTGGGACTTATATCTCGCTCCATAACCCCAAGTATCTCCAACTCTAACAAAATTATTTTCAATTTATTAAGAGAGCAACCCCCCCCCCCCAATTTAGTAAATAATATCTTTAAAAATTTATTTTACGTTTTTCATAAATTCTAAAATCCAAATCAAAACTACAAAATTGTCCACTTTGTTTACGAAAAGGACGAGGTGATTGTCCAATATTATTATTTAAATTTGTATTTGTTTGTTTTAATTTCCCTCCAACTAAACAAAGCAAATTTTGTTGTGCAGTGTGGGGATTTTGTAGTTGTAAACCAATTAATTGAGCTGCTGCCTTTTCTGGATTCCAAAGTTCCTTTTCACGGTTTGAAATACTCTTTTTTGAATTTGTAGTTGTTCTTGGAGAACAACGAGCTGATCCACTAATATATAATTATAAATAGAGTATTGGATGGAGGGAGGTTATGTTTATTGTGAAATATGTAATATTGTGGAAGGAAAAATCTTATAACATTTAATTACATACATAATTTAAATTTAAAAAAAACATACAAAACAGTTTTTATTTGATTAACAGCCTTTGGGTCAAGACTTTGACTTCTACTTTGCCGTTTTTGCTCTGTTTGCCTTTTTTGTGAAGGGTGGAAGTTACGACTACTTGGAGTTTTTTGACGTTGTTCAGGTACTTTATTTCGTTGACGAAAATTAATTGGAACAGAAGAAATTGACTTTAAAAATTATTTTAAATTTTAAATAGGATATTTAGGTATATTTACTTGTTTCTTTTGTTGACCAGTAGTAGATATTCCTTTTTTAATTCCTCCTCCTCCTCCCCCACTACTACCTCCAACGGTGTTAATATCTTTTAAAGGACGGTTGCTAGTATAACTTTGTGTTTGCCCCATATTTTTAAATTTAAATTAATTTAAATAGAAAGAAATTAAAATTTTCTTTTTTTTACTAAAATTTCCGGCAATTTGGCACATTAATTTTTTGGACGAATAAAATATAAAAAAAGGGGAGGAAGGGGTTGTTCTCCTTCTCTTTTTTTACTAATGGATTTTTATTTGGCTTTATAGAAAGATTTGCCATTTTTAAGAAAATTTAAAAATTATTTAAACAATTAATGAAAAGAAATTAAGTAAAAGAGTTTTTGTGTTGTTAAAGATTTTTAAAAAGAAAAATTAAAAAAAAAAGAAAATTATTTTAAATTAATTTTTTTGTTTTTCTTTCTTTTCTTTTTTACAATAATTAGTTCCCTCAATTCGTTCCTGATTTGGATAACAAAAATAAGCTTCTTCAAACCCCAATTCAGAATTTGGTTTTCCTTTAAAGGAAATTAAATTTAAATAAAAAAATATAATTTTTCTTAAATTTACCCAAAACTTTCATTGCATTTGTATACTGAAATATTCCCCCTTTAATTCCAATTAAAAGTACTGACTGAACTGTTGAATTAGCATCCACTTTTGAATTTTGTATCGGATCTCTAGAAATATTTTTTAAAAATTATAATTAAAAATCTAAACTTATTAGCAATAAAAGTAGCATTTAAACGATATATTTTTGACTGATTTTGTTCATTAATTAGTTCTCCAGTTACTTGTAAACGCCCACAATCATTATTTTTTTCTAACAATTTTTTCTCATTTTCTAAATTTATTTGTTCATTAGAATCCCCACAAATTAGCCAATCTGTTTAGAAAAAATCTTTTTGAATAATTTTTAATTAAAAATTACGTTTATTAACAAATCGAAGGGAGGCAAGTACACTAAAAGAAATAAAATTTTTAAATTTAAATATATTTTCTGTTTTCTTCTCAAAACCTTTTACGCATAATAGAATTCCAATTTTGAAGTTTATTTACTGTTTCTATATCCGCATTTGGATATGTTACTTGTAGTCGAACAACACGAACAGCTGGTTCTGATAATGATGATGATGATTGGTTATTTGCTGTTTGTTGTTGTCCAAATATTGAAATAAATAAATTTAAATAAATTAATAATAATAATAAAATATTAAACATTTTCTTTTTTTATAAATATTAAAAATAATATTAAAATAATTTTTTCTTTTTTAAATTCTAACAACAATTATGTATATATTAGCCTTTTTAAGTAAATCTTCTTCTTTTTTACTTAACCTAACTCAACTATACTTATTTCCTACTTGAATATATTTTTTTAAATCGTGACCCCCTTTTTCTCATTTTTTGGAAAAAATCTGGTTACAAAATTTGAAAAAATAAAATAAAAACAATTAAAGAATAATAAATAAATATTTTTTAGTTAAAAATAAATAAATAATTATTTATTTTTATCTTCTTATTTGGTCAATTATAAACCGGAAATGCTTTTTTTTAGCTAAAAATACAATCCACATCCATTTCTAGTTTTTTATTCTCTTTTACAAAATATTTAAAATAATTTTATTTTTTTGAAAGATTTTAAAAGATTAATTTAAAAAAGTAAATCATAATTTAATTAGAATCACAGTGTGTTCCCCCACAAAAACGTCTAGATCTTTCTACCATAGAATCCACTAAATTATTTACAAATTCAAATCCAGCTTTAATTTGTATTTGAGCATTTCCTGTTGTGTCAGCAATTATCTATTTAAAATTTATTTTTTCTTTAAAAAACAGTCAAAACAACCTTTCTACACCCAACATTAAGTAAAGAATCTATCCCCAAATTTTGACTATTTGGTTTATTTTTAATACAATTATTAAGTGCATTATCTATAGTAGATGCCCAATCATTTGTTGATGTAATCCTTTTTTTTAATTTAAAAAATCTTTTTAAAATTCTCTCAAAAATCCTTACAATTGTCTTTTAATATTAGAAACACATTGATCTACTTTAGAACCAGATCCGATAGAAGGGGCAGCCCTAGACCCACTACCATCCACAGCTTCTTTAATAGCATCAGCTATACCAGCAATTCTTTGTTTTAAATCATCTCTAGCTTCATCAATACATGCACAGACTGCTGCTTTTGTTGTTTTTAATGGAGTAACACATTCTGCAGTCTGAGCACCAATTTGATCACACGAATTCAGTACTTTATTAGAAAAAATATTAAAAATTAATTTTGAAAATTAAAATAATTTTAAGAGAGTATTGTGTAGTATTTTAATTAGTATAAACAATAATGATGTACATTAACGAACGTGCCGCCCCGATTCTCAAAAATCGGGAATATATTTTTTCTCGGCACATCCCCAAATATTACTTCAATTAATCTCCTAACCTCTGCAATGTTTTGAGTAAAATCCAAGAAATGGTGACTTTAAACATTCTCTAGTTTTAGCTGCACGTTCAGGTTTACGTTCAGCACAAAATGCAAGACGAGAATGTATCCAAATATAATCAGAAATTGAATCTATTACCTTTTAAATTTTTTATTCAAAAAAATATTTATTTATTTTTAAACTTCTTCTCGAAGTCCAGAACCCCCTTCTTCCAAATCAGGAATCTCTGGAATACCTCCAAAGTCCTGTACTTTTTTACGTAAACAACTTTCTGATTCAACAGCTATTGCTTTACTTATTTGTTCTCTAATACATTTTTGTTCATCAGCAGGGGTTGACAATATTGCTTTAATTGCTCCAGTGGCAAACTAGTGGGAAAAATTAGAAAAATTTTGTTAATTAATTGTAAATATTTGAAATATGTATTGGGAAAAAGAGAGGAAAAGCCATTCAATAATAAAAGGTTGATTAATATTTAGAATAAAATTCCAGGAAAATTATTTGTAGAGAGAAATAAACAAAAATTAAATATATTTACAGTTCTACAAATAGAGCAATCCCTCAGGGGACCATTTCTATCCCAAGCTTTTTGTTCCAAATCAGAAACAGAAAGAACACAACGTTCTTGACTATTTGCATCTGCAATATTTTGTGCAAAGCAAACACTTGCTGCTTTTCTAAAAAATATTTAATTTCAAAGTAATCCCCCTCCCTCCCCCCCCCTCCCCACCTTGTATGTAATTTTAATTCTTCTTCAAAAGAAGAATATTCTTTGTCTAATTCTCCTTTAAGACAACTTAAATAAGAATTTAAAGATTGTTTTGTGTCACAATTATTTTCAGCCAAAATAATATTAATTAAATAATTAAATAAAAAAATTAAAATAATTATTTGTTGTGAAGAAGAAGACATTTTTCTTGTAAATATGTAAAATTGTTATTAATAGAAAAAAATATATTTTAATATTTTTTATAAAATAAATTTTATAAAAAAATCTTTTTTTACTAAATAAATATAGATTTTGAATAAAAGTCCTACAAGCAATTATTTAATGTCAATTAAAAAAGGGAGGAAGAGGATTTAATAATAAAATATAATTGTTGCGAAAAGTTATCTATTAAATTAAGAATAAATTTAAAATATTTTTAATTAAAAATATTTATTAGTTTTGTTTTTATAAAATTATTTAATGATAATCTTATTATTTTTTTATCAATACAAATTATTTTTTTTCGACGCTTTTGGGCGCCTTTGTGTGAATGAAAGGATTTTTGTTTGATATATTTATGGATATATTTATTTATTTAAAAGTTTTGTGAATAAAACAAAAATTGGAGCGAGACAAAAATTTATTTTAATAAAAGAGAAGAGAGAGAAAAGATTGTTTTTGAATTGCGCAGAATCTAGGACAGAAACAAATCACATAAAAGAGGGATAAATAAATAAATAAATGATTAATTTCCGATTTTTTATATACAAAAATAGATAAATGTTTAATTAAATAAAAATAAGTATTTTTATCAAAAATAATTAAATAAAATAAATCTGATTTTGCAAGTCAACAAATAAATTCAACCCAAGTTATTGCCAACAAAAATTAATTGTCGATCTCCTTCGAACATAAATTTAGTGGCAAATTTTTAACTCTAAAAATAAGTAATTGTCGAAGAAATCTAGAAAATCACTGAATCAATCGAGAAATATACATAATTAATCTTCTTTCTCTTAAATATATTTTTCTGTTTCTCCAAGATGCAAACTATTTTAGGAAATAAAGTATTTATTATTTATGGATTCTAAAAAAATAATACTTTCAATTTATGGATTGTAAATACACCTTCGGGGAGTAGGTATCGCTTTAGTCGTTCATCCCAGCCGGTGGATAAACAAATTTTAAAAATTTTAGTTACAATTAGAGGTCTGCTTGTATAAATAAAAAAAATTTCTTTAAATAATATTATAGATAATATTAAAATTAAATAAAAACATATTTAATAATTGAGATCGAATAGTAAATTATTATGTATACATATTGGCCCTTTGTCCAGATTACGCGTTCAATCAAGGGCGATAAGTACCTGATTTTTCACGATAAGTACTATTAAATCAATGGGAATAGAAAGCTCTACTCATACAGAGGTAGCGTTAACGACCACACACACTAGCGTTAACGACCATAGGTGCTAACACACAGAGCCGGGTACTTATCGCTCATAAACATTTCATTGGAGCTTAAACTTTCGCGTAATCTGCACATAAATATTTATAATATTACTAATATAATATATTACAATAATTTTAAAGACTCCACCCTTTTACTTTTCTTTCCTTTTCTTTTATTGGTTAGAGCCATTCTGTTGGCCATAACTATTTGGAGAAGAAACTACTGCCGTTGAAGCAACGCTGGAAATTCCATTTTGCTTATAAAAATTTCTATAAAGTTCATCGGCAGCTGTTTCTGCTGAACTAAAACAGTTTAATTGAGTGCTGAAAATTGAAATTAAAAATTAAAACTAAATTTCCCAGGAAAACTAACCCCCCTCCAATTACTTGTCCAAAAGAACTCATTGCAGCATAAGGACTCATATTCATAGCATTTGGATAGGTTGCACTAGTCATTGAACGACTACTTCCCATAGGGTATGCAGCCGCAGAACACCTGAAAATCACTAATTTAATCACAAAACCTTTCTGGAGATCTCTGAAAGTAAAATATAAATACACAGAATTTTCTTAAAAATTATTAGTGAAAATTTTAAATAGAAGTTTTATAGATTAAGATTATTTTTATTATTTTAAGTAGAGGGAGTTAAGTTGCCATTCAGTTAACAATAGTGCTTTGATATTTCAATTATTTTAACTTTCAAAGCACTAGCTACTCCAACAATTATTATTATTTAATTTTTCTGAACAATCTATCTGACTAAAAATATTTTTATGAATTTACCAATAATTACTGTCAATACCCCCACCACCTCCACCACCACCATTACTAGTACTATTATTATTTCCAATATTTCTTCCATTAGTTCCAGAATTATTTCCATAGCTATTTACTGAACATAAAGTTGACTGAACTAAAGCATCTGCTCGAGCAACGGCTGCCTGCTGTTGTTGATGTTGGGCTAATATATTAGCTTGTGCAAGCATTGGACCCAAATTTGAAGTACCCCCAACAACTGCAACAGCTGTTGAGGCAGCTTTGTCTAGTTGTTTCTTCTGTTTTCGAAACTAAAAATAAAAGAGGAAATTTTGGTGTTAAATTTTTAATATAAAAATAACCTTTGCTCGTCTGTTTTGGAACCAAACCTGAAAATTGAAAAATTGTAATAAATTGGAATTTCTTAATTAAGACTTTTACAGAAAATATAAGAATTACGGTTAATTGGAACGTTAAAAATAAAGTAGTGATATTTCCAGACGGTATATGTAAAATGAGGGGTTTTCTAAAAGGAATTTCTGTTCAAAAATTGAAGACGCTCAATAAATTTTGTTTGTAAATTTATAAATATACAAATTTCCCCCCTTAATTTTTAAAAGTTAATCATTCTCAAATCCACACAATCAAACATCCCCTCTCCCCTTCTTCTTTATAAATTACTTCCTCAATTATTTTAATTCTTTTCTATTCTTCCACTAATCCGCTCATTCCTATTCTTTATTTTCTTCGCAGTTTTTGTTGGTGGTGGCTGTCGGCAGATGTGTATATGCATTTTTATTCTCTTCTATTATATATTAAGTCTCAAACAAAAATTGCGGGAAATTTTGCCCATCCTTATATGTATGTATTCAAAAAATTGGTGAAGAAATGATGGGGAAAAGTATATTCAAAAATGAAATGACAATTTTTTAAGAAAATGAAAGGAGAGGAGGAATTTTGGAAGTAAATGGGAAAAAAATAATTGTGTTTATAAATAAAAATAAAATTTAATAGTTTAAATTAAGTAATTTGAAAGAAATGATGACTTTAAGAGGAGAAGTTTGTAATTTGGGAAGGGACTGAAGAGAGCTTCCAGAGTTTTAAAATTTTGAAGGTTTTTTATCAATGTCTATTATTTATATAAAAATATGTATACTTAAACAATTTTTAATTTATTTTTTGATAAAAACTTAGTTCCTTCCTTCTCTTTTCCTCTCATTTTATGCATAATTAGGCTTACTCAATTGTTATGTTTATATTTATACTATTATTATTTTGTCCCCCATTTCTCATTTCTTTTTGTCCTCAAAGTCCTCTCCATCCTTCAATTCTATTACTTTTCTTGTATTTTCAATAGAGCGAATTAATTGGCCTTCGGGATTCTCCCTCCCTCCTCCCCTCCCCCACCCCTTCCCTCCAACAAACACTTCTTTACTTAAAAATCGACTCGCGCACCCCCCTTATAACCACCAATTTTGAGCCTTAACCAACTACTTCCTGAGGGAGTTATAATAAGAAACTATTCTAGATATGTAAAAACTTGCCCAAGCAATGACCCGGAAAACAAAAAGAATTGAAAAAAGGAAAAGGAAATTTATAACTAATTCCAGTAATATATATTGCGTAATTGTTAGTCTGGATATTTTAATATTTTGTAAATATTCTGTTATCTTTTTTTTGAATAAGAAAAACTACACAAATTCTACATAAATTGTAAATTTATTTACCTGAATACGAGCTTCATTAAGTTTAGTGGAACGTGCCAACTCTTCTCGCTGATAAATATCTGGATAATGGCCTATATTGTTGAAAGTATTATCTAGTTCATTAAGTTGTTCAGCTGTGAATGTTGTTCTATGTCGGCGACTTTAAAAAATAAAATTTTGGAAATTATGTATAAACCTCCACAAATAGTTAAAAATAATAATTTTTGAAAGTAAATTTATTTTTAAAATAAATATATAGATTAATTACCGCGCTGGAGCTGAGGAATAAAGTGTTGAGGAAGATGAACAATTATTCCCAGCTGACAGAAAAATATTTCCGCTTGTTTGTCCCAATCTTGGTTCTTGTTTAGGTCGTTTTAGGTGACTAGACTGATCATTTCCCCCACCATTTATGGCATTATTTACAGCTGCTAAAGCGGCAGCAGTTGAATGGCCATCAATGATTGGACGAAGACTTGCCGCTGCTGACGCATATGTATTATAATGAGAGAAATCAGCTAAAGTATCAGCACTGCATCCACTCGGTTTTATATCCTTTATAGGGATAATTTAAAAATTTTTTTTGTAAATTATTAAAAGGGTTAAGAATTGATAACAAAATCTAGTCCTCACTCAATATTCGTTATCTACATTGTGTTAAAAACCTATTAGGCTATTACTTAAGGGTACTGACATGAGAGGAAAATATTTAATTAAAATAAATTAAATGAACATAGGCATATACTCCGAAAGGATTTTTAAAAAGAAAAATGAGAGAGGGAGAAAAAATAAAATTATGTAAAATTTGATTTGGTAAAAAACCTCAACATTTTCCTCCTTTTCCATCCATTCTTAAATAAATTTAACAAAAATTCGATTTAGTCTTTTGTATAAATTAGTTTTATATATTTGTGTGCCCGCCCCAATAGTTGTGGTTGTCTTTATATAAATATATTTATTTATTTAGTTATTTTCCCTCTATCACCCCCCTATTTTTTGCCTCACCCAAAACTCAATTTGGCGCCAGTAAATTATGAAAATGCGTTTATCTTCTCCATTTTTCTTCATTCTACTCTTGGTGACAAAAACACACACGCAGAAATACGCAAAAGAAACACTCAAAGCTGGTTATGGCCTCCAATATTCAATTAGAGAGACCTCTCTCTCTCTCGCTTTTCCTTGATTTAATCATCGCGCCCTTTCCATTACAGAAAAGAAATTTTCTGGCATTCATTCTAATTCTTCCAGTCATTTTAAGAATTTTTATTTTAGAGAATTTTCTTTATTATTTAAATAAACCTACATTTTTTTAACTATTTTTTATTTTTTGTTTTAATTTTTCAAATAAAATGTTTCGATCCTTCTTTAAATAACCCTTCCTTTATTTATCTCTAATAATTAAATAAACATGCCTGTTGAATAGAGGGAATTGAAAGCATTCCAGCAGATCCAGGCATTAATGCCTGTAAAGTAGACAATGAAAAAGAAACTCCATCAATTTGGTGTTGATTTGTTTGTTGTTCTACCATTAATTGTTGCTGATTGGATGATTCTAAAGAGTCATCCTGATTTCCGTCGATTGAGCTTTTAATTTCTCCTTGATTTCCAGAAATTTCATTACTCATTTTTAAAATTAAAAGTTTAATTTAATTTGTTAGATTTTCTGAAAGAATATTAAATATATTTTGATTTTAACAATTTTTAAAATTAATTTTAAAATTAATATTATATTTGATCTGCTTCTTTTAACAATCCGCAACTTTGCGCCAATTCTTTCAATCGGTTGTCATGCACAAAGCGCAGGTCCGTAAGCTTCTAGAAGTGGAAAATGAGTAAATTGAATTTATCTAGAAAGGCAGCCGGGACACAGAATTGAGCGTCAACGGCATTTTAAAGAGAAAGGCGGGCGGTCGTAGAGGAGGAAAGACCGTATACTAACTCATTCAGTTTAAAGCAGGCTGGCATTGAAGCTAAAATTTCCAAGTTGGGGCTCTAACTAAATTACCACTTTTAAAGAGAAATAGGAAGGCAATGAAGGAAAAGAAAAGGGTTAGGCCAAATCCTCACCCAAATTTATATAAGCCATCTTAAACGAAGAGGTTTGTCTTGGCACATAACAAAATGAAGCTACATTGAGCAATCTCGTTAGTAAGCTTTTGGGTCTATGATAGAGGAAAAAAATAAAAAAAAAGGAAAAAAGCTATGATGAGGGTTTAGGGGGGGGGAAGGCAAAAAAATATATTTAAGAGAATAAAGCAACCAATTGTATGTATATTTAATAGTAGACAAGAGGGAAAGGCACGGTGGCGGCTGTAAGATGCCGCCCACGCTTTATTTTAAATTGGCCAAAATTGAAATGTTTTTAATAAAAATATGTATTTTTAAGAAAAACATTTATTTATTTAAAAAAGATTCAGATTTTATTTGATAGAAGAGAAAAAGATACAAAAAAACAATGGAAATAAAAATTATTTAGTTTAAGACTTTCTCGTTTATTATAGGAGGAATGCCTTCGGCTTACTTTCCGTTGCGTAAATTTCCAAATTTACACAACTAGTGATTAAAGGATATAAAAATTTAGGAAAAAATCAGAAAATAAACTGGAATGTAAATTTTCCCCGTTATACAGTCTAGTGAGAGGTTGTGTTAATTTTTCAAATCTTTGCCCCCTAAATATTGAAGAGAGTTTTAGTTTTAGAATTAAATCCATCCTCAATGCTCGCAAATTAAATTAATTAATAATTATTTAATTTTTTAAAATCTCACTTTTTGGTCTGTTTAATACAAATTATAGTTACTGTTGAGGTCATAAATTAAAGTGTCATGAATCCATGAAAAAAGAATTATCAATTTTGGGTACAGATAAGATAAAACAAAAGCGGCAGCTAATTTGCCGCACTCTTCCAAATTTACGCAATTAGTCAATTTATTTTTTTTATCAAAAGTATAATTTTATCATTTTTTTATTTTCCAAAAAAAATCAAAATTAATTTCTAAGGCACTCTTTACCCATTTAGGTACAATGGAAACGGCTCTTATAATGACATCTGTGTCAAGTGTTAATCTCTTCCCACAACAAAATAAAAATACACTGAACAAAACATTCGAAATTCAACAATAAAAACTCGATACGAATCCATTGTAGCCTAAAAGGAGAAGTTTGTAATATGGGAAGGGACTGAAGAGAGCTTTCAGAGTTTTAAAATTTTGAAGGGGTTTTTCTAATTAAATTAAATTTTTATTGTTAATAATTATAATTTTATTATTACTATTAACCTATCAATTTATGTTTTCTATTAAAAATATCATTTTTTATTTTCCAAAGAAAAAATCAAAATTAATTTCTAAATAGATATACTATGTATATTTATTATTTAATTATTAATTAAAGTAATTGAGATGTTCATATCCTGCTGTTTCTTTTCATTTTTCTTTGCCGCCAAATAAAATTCAAGATATATCTTCTCATCCACTTAACACAATATAATAAAAAAATAAAAACTACATATACTTTAAAAACAAATAATTTAACGAATATGTAAAATTTATAAAAAAATTCTTTAAATATTACCATATATGCTCTAATAATTACCCCGGGTGATTATTGTTTTGCCCTCATGCTGGAGAACCCTCAAACACTAGATATTTCTTACTTTAATTAGTGTATTTTAAAATTTTTAATTTCTTTTTTGTCAGAATCAACAAATATAGTCGCGTTTTACAGTCGTGGAAAAAAGTATGGAAGCGCTAGAAAATTTTCTCTTAATTTTTAATTTTTCATTCAAAAAATACGTTCTATATACCAATCGAAAGCTCTATTCGTATCTCAGTTGACATGTTTCTGCATTTTTCATGAAAATGAAAATTGGACGAGATAATCCGGATCTACCGGATATACCAAATCCCACTTTTTCGGAAAAATTTTTCGGAACAAATTTAACAAACCCAAATGATAGAGTATATTTTTCTGAGTATTTTCCACAAAACCGCTTAGAAATATCTTTTTTCGAAGCAGAGATATGATTTTTTGAAAATCGCATTTTTCCCTTAAAAATTGAAAATTTTGCAAAAATTGACGAAAAATGCGATTTTCAAAAAATCATATCTCTGCTTCGAAAAAAGATATTTCTAAGCGGTTTTGTGGAAAATACTCAGAAAAATATACTCTATCATTTGGGTTTGTTAAATTTGTTCCGAAAAATTTTTCCGAAAAAGTGGGATTTGGTATATCCGGTAGATCCGGATTATCTCGTCCAATTTTCATTTTCATGAAAAATGCAGAAACATGTCAACTGAGATACGAATAGAGCTTTCGATTGGTATATAGAACGTATTTTTTGAATGAAAAATTAAAAATTAAGAGAAAATTTTCTAGCGCTTCCATACTTTTTTCCACGACTGTATATTCGAGTATTTTCACAATGCAAGAAAAATATTTTGTCCCAGCAATTTTAAATCAACTTTTGATTTTTCTTTAAGAAATTTGTTTTGAAAATATTTTTGATTTTCACATTGTGGTGGGGGACAGAGGATTTTTCAGTCTAAAACAATTGGAAGTCTTTTTTGCCTGTCTCATACATACAATAAATTTTCTAGCTGTCTTATGCATAAACTGAAAATATCCTAGATCTATTAACTCAATTTTATTTACACAGCTAACCTAAAATAATTTATATCAAAACAATAAGCAAATTTATTTTACAAATCTACAGAAAAAACAATATATATTTACAACATTGTGAAGGAAAACAATTCAATACATCTGAGAACATTATATATCACAATTATTTATGCTAATATCTTCCGTACATCAAGCATCTTTCTAGGCTTTGTTCCCTCCTTCTTGCCAATCTAGTGGATATGTCTGAAAAAATACAAGAAATTTAAAAGATTAAAAAACATTTCTCAACAAACCTGCACTTTCATCTTCTTTATTGCTGCAGCTATGAGTTCGGCAATATCATCGTACGGCGGGTCATCATAATAGCGGAGTGGCGCGACGAGTTCAAGAATGTTGGCGAACTGTTTAGGACATCCACCAAGCAGCAGGCGACGTGGATCCTTCGGCTCCCTCTCAGCTTTCTTTGCACTTCCTTCCTTTCCCTCCTCTGCTTTCGCCTTCGGCTCCACTTTAGTCTTCGGCTCCGATTTGGGGTTGGCCTCTGTTTTGGTCTTAGTCTCCGTCTTAGGCTTCGCTTCCGATTTGGGCTTTGCCTCAGTCTTGGTCTTAGTCTCGATCTTGGGCTTTGATTCCACCTTGGGTTTCGCCTCCGATTTGGTCTTCGTCCCCGCTGCTGCCTCAGAAGTCGGCCCCTTTCCTTTGACGTCCACCTTCCCAGGTCTTAAGGCTTCGATCTTCATGTCACGTATTTTAGCTTCTTCCTAAAAAATCAAACATTTAATTAGCCAACAAACCACCAAAAAATTAATAAACTTACATCGACACGCTGCCAAGGCAACTTCCCTTTCACAAGCTCACATGCCATGTAGAACCAACTTTCGACGTCGTCCCCTCGGCAGAGCTCCTTATGTTTGTGACCAATCCTTGAAGCATATTTGGCTGTCCCTCGGAAACCGATATTGCCTGCGCGTGGACGCTTAAGTACGCCGTCTGGCCGTACAAAACATCGTGCCATGCCAAAGTCGAGGATGTAGATGACATTCTTGTCCGTGTGTCCAATCGAGAAGTTTGCTGGCTTGATCTAATAGAAAAAAAGAAAATTAAAGTTCAATTTTCGCTTTTGTTAAATGAAAACTCACATCTCTGTGAAGAAATCCGACGAGGTGCATCTGTACAATCGCCGCCAAAGTCTTCTTTGCCGCAATCAGAGCCGTGCCCATGGAAAACCTGTTGTTGGGACGCTTACGTCGAAGATCCTTAAAAATAATTTATTTGCAAAGTTAGACCAAACTTATAAATAAATCAATCACCTCAAGTGATGGGCCGACCAATGACATGACCAAGTAGTTGCACTGATTGTTCCAGGCTCCCTTGTCAATCAGCAACGGGTACCGGCGTTTTCCTTCAACTGCCTTTGCCATCAGCGCCTGGTATACTTGCACTTCGACGGCCAACATCTGCACTTGAGCTGAGAGGCGCTCTGCCTAAATAGTAAAAATGTCCAAAATTTAAAACTTTCTAACAACATACCTTCAAGGCATACTTTTCCTCCTTCTTGGCACCCTCCTCCTCCACCAGATAGACAGCACCAAACGCGCCAGATCCTAACCTGCTGAGAACGTGCCATTTCCTGTGTCCTTCGCTGCCGACCACAGTCCCGATATTCAGAGCGATTGCCTCCATCGGTTCAAGCCGCGAGATCATCTCCGTGTTCGTGTTAGCGTCCTCCTGTTGTTGCTGCGGGGTCGGTTTAGTATATGCCCACCGAGATCGAAAATCGTTATATATACCATTCGATTCCTCTCACCGAGCTGAGTTCAAATATGCAAGAATTTTCTGCCGGAGACGAAAACTCGCAGAGATACAGGCCCCCGAAAATCGAAAAACCATAGGGGGGACCAAGCACTTTTTTTGGGGTGAAAAATTCGAATATGCAAATTATAACTCATTCGAAAGAGCTCGTCGAGCTGAGTCGAATGACACCAAAATCAACAAAATCCGACTCGATTGGACCGAGATATAGACCTCTAAAAATCGAAGATCCAAAGGGGCGATTTTTGGAATAAAAAATTTTTTATACAAATAATACCTCATTCGAAAGAGCTCGACGAGCTGAGTCGAATGACACCAAAATCATTGTGATTGGACAAGATTAGACAAAGTTATGACACCAAAAAACAAAAACCTAAACCTATGGAGCGTCGGCGAGGCGCTTGTGCAAAACCCCGCGCTTCGCGCGGGGTTTTGCGGCACGCGCCTCGCGGGGAGTCTACGGGCGCTGGGTCTGGGCTCGTAACATAAACCTATTCCTATCTCCCTTGCTCTGGACGTATTTGGGGCCTCCGTAGCAGCAAAAATCTCCACAGATGCCATAGGTAAGGAGCTAAAATAAAAGATCACAACTTTGTCCAATCAAGTCGGATTTTGTTGATTTTGGTGTCATTCGACTCAGCTCGAGGAGCTCTTTCGAATGAGCTGTCATTTGCATATTCGAATTTTTCACCCCAAAAAAGTGCTTGGTCCCCCCTATGGTTTTTCGATTTTCGGGGGCCTGTATCTCTGCGAGTTTTCGTCTCCGGCAGAAAATTCTTGCATATTTGAACTCAGCTCGGCGAGACGAATCGAATGGTATATAACTTGAGTTTCGATCTCGGTGGGCATATACTAAACTACAGCCGTTGCTGCTCCCTTCCTTGGACTGCCTGCTCGCACTTACCACCATCCCCCTTGATCACGCTTCGCTCTCCGCCGCCTATCTTGCCGTCATCATCCTTCTTGCCGTCCACCATCGTTGTTAATTGGAGTTGAGTATCGTGCTGTCAAGTGAAGCTGTTGTCGGTAAGACAGAAGTAAATTCCTGTGCTTTTATACTAGGAGAATTATTAAAAATCTCCTCATCTCATTGGAGCAAATTACTATTGCAAATTATTGCAAGGTCTAATTTTTACTTTAATCAAAATTTAAAATTGAAAAATGTACATAAATAAACAATACAAAATTCATTTTTTATTCACCACAAAAAGAGACAAAAATAAAAATAATTTTTATAGAAATATTTAAATAAATCAGGGACTTTTTGTTTTTTTAAGAAATGAAAATGAGAAATTATTTAATAATATTTTTATGACTATATTCTCTTCTCCTTCTTTATCAAATTAAAAAAATATTTTCTTACATTCTCAATTTAAACGGATTTATTTAAAATATTCTCATTTATAATTAACGTCCAAAACGTAAAGGTCTTGGTCCAAGACTGCCTCTTTTCATTATTATGGCTCTTAAAATTAAAATTTATTTTATTAAATTTATTCCAAATATATTTTCTTTTTTCAATTTTTACTCGATATCCATAAATAGCCCGCTATTAATTTCTGGTTAAAATCCACAACCGAAAAAAATCCCAAACAACCACACCAGAGCTGGGCTCCACAATTTTCGCGTGAAGTGCCAAAATCGTTAAACTCTAAGTCAATACCACGTCCATATTTAGGCATATTTACCTTTGATATCTATTTGGAATAATCATTCCAACAAGTAAAGCTTCTTCTAATTTATCTTTTTCCAATTCAGCATTATTTTCTTCGTCCAAAATATTTTGAATAATTTGTTCTTCATCTTCTTTTATTATTTGAGATAATTGTAAATTATCAAATTGTGAAAAAGGTTTTGAAATTCTTTGGGATATTTTTGCTTCTAAAAAGAAATATTTATTTTTTTAAATAATTAATTTAAAAAATAACTTGCCTGTTTTTCTTAAATTAATTAAAATAATTAAAGAAAATAAAAAAATTAAATTTAAAATTGGACTAGAAAATGAAGAATTTATTTTGTTGTTTCCTTTCATTATTTTTTTCTAAATTTTTGTTTCTAAAAAGAAATTAAAATAAAGAATTTATTAGAATATTTAAACTTTCAATAAATAAATATTTAAATATTTTTAGTTCTTTCCCATCCATTTTTGGAAAAAATTGAGAAAATATTGAGAACAATAAAAACTTTATATAATTTACACATTAAATACATTTTTGTATTTAATTAAAAAATAACTTTAAATGGGAAAATTAGCATATGTGAAAATTGCAGAAAATATTTGGTATAAACGTCAGCAAAAAACAAAAACTATTTTCTAATAAAAAATTCTTTATTAGGCAAAATTGGGATATAAATTTGTAATTTGGAAAGGAAAAAAAGAAGTTTCTCCAAATTTCTCTTTTGGAGAAACAAAAAATTATTTCTCCAAAAAAATTAATCTCTTAAATAAAATATATATGTAAACTCTTCAACATTTAAATTTTTTTGACAATAATTTTTAGGAAATTTATTTTTAATTTTGAAATAAAAAAATTAATATAAAAGTATGCAACGAGTACTTTGTAGACATACATATGTATTACATATTTAAATATTAAATGAACTGGCGGTGGCCAAATTGAGGAATAAATGACAGTTGAAAGCTATTAAAAAAAAGAAAAAATGGACAGGTTAAAATAAACTTGGCCACACAGATATTTTTAAATATGGAAATATTTCCATTAATTTAAAAAAACTATTTACTATAAATAAAAATAATTTTATAATCTTTAGAGGATTTTATTAGAAAAAATTAAAAGAAAATATAAAAACATTTAATTTCTTTTTTAAAATAAAACTTCCATTTTTTAAAGTTATAAGAAAATATTATAATTAATTTATAAATAATTTTTAGGGCTAATTTCTAGAAAGTTAAAACATTTTTATTTATTTTTTATTTTAAATTAATTAAAAAATATTTTTTAAAAAATATTACTTTTTATTTAAAATATTTTAAATAAAATAATAAATTTAAAAAAATTTATGAAAAAAGAAAAATGATTGAGAGGGTGATAAACGGAATTAGCAAAATTATTATAGTATTTGGAATATATTAATGATGTCTGATTTTAATATATAAATTTAATGAATGGCATTTGAATGAAAATAAAAGAGATGGATTACCTTTTTAGTCTAAGCAATTCATTCAATTTTTTATAAAAATTAAAAATATATAAGGCTAAAAAACAAAAGGATACCAAATTACTATGGAAAGATAAATTAACTACTGAAAATTTTTGATAAATTAATATATTTTATTTGTAAATGACGATAACGCGCAACATGTCATTTAAAAAAGGAAGGAGGATAAAATAAAATAATAAATAGCTAATTGTAAAAAAAGAGAGATTAATGAGGATAAATTAAATAATTATACTTTTCAAAGAAATGGAAGACATTAAGTTTTAAATTTAATATTTTCTTTAAAAAAATATATAGTAATTTTAAGTTATTTTAAAATATTTATATACTAGGTATATAATTAAATTTTAAATTTAGTTATTTCTTTATTTAATAAAAATTCTAATTAATTTATAGTATTTACATACATCAACTACACATTCACACATTTGTGGCTGAAAATTGTGCTTTAAGATGGGGGTTATTTTAAATGGAAGTATTACCCTTCCCCTCCCCTCAATCCAATAGCCAACAAAATTTTAAAAATTGTATCTTGTAGTCAATGTAGCTAAATATATGTAAGTTTATAAATTAAATTTTAGGCACACATTAATATAAATATTTGTTTTGGTTTGGAGTTTGTTAACGTTTTTATTTTTAGTTTATAAAAAAATTAGTTAGAAATTTGTGGGTGTGTGAATATTTTATAAAGGTAAAAAAATTCTTTTTTTTAGTTTTCGGTGAGAATATTATTTAAAAATAATTTTTGAGAAAATTGGGAAAAAATATTTGCATTAAATTTTTAATTTAAATTTTATTTTTGAAGTTAAAGGTAAACAAATTGAAAGATAAAAATATTTTTAATAAAAACGAGTTAATATGTAATAATTAAACATAAAAGAACCACAAAAGCATAAATTAAAAAATAATTTTTGTATAGAAAAATTTTTGTTGAGGAGGAAATAAAATAAAAGTAAGTTTTGTTTATTTTTATGTATAAATATATTTATTCGTAAATAAAAAACAAAATTTTAAATTCCGGGAATGAAAAAAATATTATTTAAAATTTAATATTAATTTTTGTCTCGGCAATAAATTTGACTAAGAAAAATTTAAAAATATTTTTTGTCACAAGATATTTATTTCTTTTAATTTTTCTTTATTTTTTGAAATAAATTTGTATATTAATTTAATTTAAGAACAAAAAGCATCCCCAATAAATAAAAGGAAAAGTCCCAAAGAACAAATAGCCAACAAACAATGAATTGCCAAACGAATAATTATTTTCTCTTGGAATACCTTAAATATTAGAATTTATTAAATTATTTTTACAAAAAAGCTAAAATATTTTAAATATTTAAAAACTTTTTTTTCAAAAAAAAATAAATTGCAAAAATTATTTAAGAAACACCTGTTCTCCATTCCAATCTAAATAAGGAAAAGAAAAGTCTAATACTCTCTCACAATTTGCATATAACCATTCAGGGTAATTACAAAATCTTTTAAAAAATATTAAAATAAAATTTAAAAGAATTCTTCAAAATAACCGAAGAAATCCAAGTTCTGTAGCTGGTTTTCTTTTAATATAATTAAGTACAGGCTTTTCTTGAGGGAGAAAAGGTGGTCCACGTAGCTCCTCTGAGGTTGGATTATATCCCCAACAAAGGAGGGAAAATGTTGCTAAAGATGTTAATAAAGTGCCAAAGGCGGCGCCAACTATTTATTGAAAGGAAAAAATGAAATTAATAATTTACTCTTCTAAAGTTTTTACCAATTGCAAAAAATTGTCGAAGTGGATGTCCAACAGGTGGAAGTGGAAGTAAAGCAAAAAGAAGTGAATATATTCCTATAATAGGTAGAAGATATAGAAAGAAGAGAGGGCAACAATAGCTTGTATGTATAGGCCAAAGAAGTATAAGTCCAAAGCCTGTTTTTGATTTTTATTTTGATATTTTTTAATTTAATTGATATTCTCGATTACTTTGGGTAATTAATCTTTTAATTAATTACAGTTTGAACGAGTGAATTTGGATTTATTTAGTCAGGAAAAATAGAGGAAAAGGATTATCTAAAATGTCAAATCAGAGCAAAAGCATAAGGAATATGAAAAGAAATCAAAAAATGGAGGAACATGTATATTAATTTATAGGAGATCTAAGATGTATTAACCAAAAAATAAATTCATATGTGCTGTAGTTAATCGAAAATTATTAGCTCTAGCAGAATAGCCAAATAAAACAATTCCAGCACAAAATTGTGAAACTGCACAAATAGCTATTAATGTTGCTATAATTAATTTAACAGCAATTAATGTTTGTTGTAGTTGTAAAGATTGTATAGAAGAAGATTGTGTAGATGGATGGGAGGAGAAGAGTTGACCACCCCCAGTTGAACTTTTTTCAAGTAAATAAGATTGGAAACGTCCAAGTACACGTTCACATTGGAACTTAAATAAAATAAAATATTTAATTATTTTTTAATTTATTAAAAACTTGTTTTGTGGCTGTTCGATTTAATAAACCGGCACAAAAACTTGTTTGGCCTTCCTTCATTTGAACTATAAAATTAATTTTTAATTATAAACAAGTTGTTCCTTTACCCCTTCTCAAACAAATTGCTTCTGTTGTTGAGGTTAAAGAAAGAAAAAATGCAAAAATCATAGAAACAAATTGTAATAATAATTCACATCTTTAAATTTAAAATTTAGTTATTTTTAAAAAATAACTGGTGTATCATCGACACTCTTGTATTAGAAAAATGAAAAACAAATAGACCCCTTCTTTAAAAAATCATCAACATGCGTGATTTAATGAATTTGACAAGTTATGAACTTTAACTTGTCAAGGAAGGAGATAGATGACCTCCCGGACGAGGAATACTCTCCTTCTGCACAATATTCCTCCATTTACGCTTTGTTTCAGCTCGAGGGCATGCATTGTTCTAATACATACATTACTACTCTAATTAGTTAAAGAACACTAAATGCCGACAATACATAAACATAAAAAGAACTTGTTTGGATAGTCCAGTAAAAGCGCATAAACTGAAGTAATCCCTGCAGAAATACCTGACCAAAAAACTAAATAAAAATGAGCATATGGAAGGCAAAAAAAGACATGGGCAAGTCCAATAGCAAATTCGAGCTTTATTTTTATTAAAATTTATTTTAAAAAATTTTTGAAAATTTACGAAAGCAAGTAAGCCAAGTAGGGGATAAAGAGTCCAAATAATTCCAATAACTCTCATAATCTTTAATTATTTTAATAATTTTATTTGTTAAATTAAATAAATTTACTTAGGAATAAATGCTTAAATTTTAAAATAAATTTGTATACATTAAATATTTTTGCCTTTTTTAAAAGTGAATTCAAGAGATTTTGTCATTTCTTTTTTTAAACTTCCATTTTCAATTCTAAATCTGTTTTTCCCAAAGGAATTTAATTTGTATTTACTATTTTGTTTATTTTTTTATTATTAAATGTTTCAATTTAAAATTTTTTATTTTATAAAGTTAAACTACCTAAAATTTACAATTAGGTATAATAATATTAGTTTCTCTTTATGTAATTCCTCTCTCTAAAAATTATAGCTTTGTTGTAGTTGATTTTAGAATTGGAACTCTTACTCACTTTTTGAATCCCAAATCCCAACACAATTTGGAAGGGTTTTTAGATATTTAAATTTGAATTTAACTTCCAAAAATTTACTATAAAAACCATTAAGGACATAGTTTATAACTAACGATATTCTACAAATCCATCTTTCTTCCGTTTGATCGCAGTAATAGCCGGGTGATGCATAACGGTTAGGATATATTTATTTATAATTTAATTATTTTTTAATTTTTTAAGTTCTAACGTCGATGCTTTTTTTGTTTGCCACCATATTTGGAACGTTCATCTTATTGGCACAATGCGCTAAGAAGAGTGATGCAAAGGCCAACAAGAAAGATAAAAAGGGCAAGAAGAATCCCAAGACGGTAGACGGAAAGAAGCAAAAGAAGGATACGAAGGATACGAAAGCAGCTAAGGATAACACAAAATTACTAAACAAATCCCCCTCCAAAGGAAATCCAAAATCGGCGGGAAAAACAAAATCTGGAAAGTTTGGACCAAAAACGATAACTGTGGTCACTGCAGAGGAATATGCGAAGGATGAACTCAATGAACTGTTGGCAAGAGCAGTTAAACCTGACCCTGAAACAATGAATCAGTTGAAAAAGATGAAGATTGACAACAAGAGAAAGCCCGTCATGATTCCACCCAAACAGCAAGGAGGTACTGCTACAGTGATTTTGATGCCACCACGGGACATGCAATCAACTTTGCTGGTAACTGCAATGCCTGATCCTGCTCCAAATAAAAAGAAAGATGAACCAAAAGGTAATTTTTAAAGGAAAATAAATTTAAAATAATTTTGAAATTAATTTTCAGTGGATGAAGAATTTTCTGTTGAGGTATCGAAGAGAAAGGATATGGACGAGGGAGACAGCAAGAAAGGGGAGGGGATGAGTATTTCTTTGGAATGATAACTGGTATTGAAGAATATATAGGAGAGAATTGTAATGAAAATAAATATTTGGATTGAAAATTAAATGTAAATAAATAAAATTGTATATTAGTTTATTGTTTCTTTTTTGTTATTTTCTTAAATAAAATTGTAGGTATGTAAATGTGTTTTTTTGCTTTAATATTTTTTATTAGAAATTGTAAAAATAAACATTTTATTTCCTTATTATAGTTTAAGTAAAATTGTACAAAATTATTTTTTAACTAAAAAATGAAAGAAAATATGGGATTTTTAAATAAAATTTTTGAGAGAAAAAAAAAGAAAATTAGAGCTTTTTCCTAAAATAATTTTGTTAAAATCCATTTAATTATTCAATCTCAATCATTCAATTAGTAGAAGGCAATAATTTAAAAGCATCAAACCAATTGCCTTTGAGCAATTTAAAAGTAGAATTATAGCGTTGAATTGTTATTAACAAAGTTGTTTGATCATCATCAACAAAATGTTGATCGAGTAATTCCAAAAAAGTTTTCATAAAAAATGTCCAGAAACGCCTAATTACTTTTTCTCCCCCAGCCAAAAAGCCCCCACTAATTACTGAACGATGCTTTCGATAAACCTTTAAAAAGAACCCTTAATTAATTTAATTTTTAAAGAAATAACCCTTTCAATTGTGTAACGTTCTACACGTTCTCCATGAGTAGGAAGTTGAATAAGAGTAATTTGTTCAGAATTAATTTGAGTAGGTTTCCATATTCCTAAAAATTTTTAAGAAAGTAATGTGGTTTTTCCAAAGTTTTTTTTTCAAATTAATAAATGTACATATTTTTTTGTTAATTTTTTTGTTAAAATATAAAATCCTTAAGTTTTTAACAATTAATTTAATTAAAATAATTACTCCAAATAATTTATTTAATATCCAAAAACCTAAAGGTATTGCTGATTGAGATCCATGCCCATACCCAGCATCTAACCAAACAAATAATTGTTCTTCTTCAAAAGGTTTAGGAAATTGAGATATTTGTGTAGCATTATAAAGAAAATAAGGCTAAAAGAAATAAAAAAAATATTTTTTTAAATATTTGAGGAATACTTTAGAATTAACGAGAATATCATAATCGGGGTATAAAGTCTCTGGATGTGTTTTCATTTGTTCATCCCATTCTTCCCTCCAATTTTTCTGTTCCCAATTCATTATTTCTTCAATTTCTTTTCGATATTTGTAAAAAGGTAATTCAGACAAGGATATTTGAATTATCTTTTTTTAATGGAAATTTAATAATTAATTAATTTATTTAGTGCCTGTATTCTTTCCAAATTAATTTGTTCATTCAAAACTTTTAAATATTCATAAACAGAATTGTCACAATAAATAATTATATTATTCTGCATTCTAAACAGAATATTTGTTAAATAATTTAAATATTGATCAAAATGCCGAGTAAATCTGTTTTTTTTAAATTAAATTAAAAAAAGAATTTTTATTCAAATAATACCTTTGCCAATTACCACGGCCAATATCAATTAAAGCTGTGACGAGAATTGGGGCCTTAAACACTTTTAATAAAATTTATAGAAAATAATTACTTACCTCTCTTCTTTTTCTTCTCAACAAATTATTTTCTTCATTATTTTCTACAAAAATATTTTTGTAAATAAAAATTATTATTAATTTACCCCTTTCAATATTAGATGATGGTTTAACATTTGCTTGTAATGAAAATTTAATTGAAAGTGGTGGAGGAGGAGGGGGAGGGGGTAAATTATTTAAATTTTCCCCTGGTGGGGGTCTTTTCCAAATAGGAATTTCTGATATTGGAGGAGGTAAAGGTTCGAAAGGTATTTCTACTGGCTGAATTTCTTCTTCTTCGTATAATGAAGAAAAATGTTGTCGATTATTATTGTTGTCAAAAGGGCGTTTTAAATTATTTATTTCTCCACTTCTTTCAACACTACTAATTATTTCATTTAATTCTTCTTGCAAACTAAAATCATTAGTAATTGTTTGTTGGGTAGTTGTGAGGTATATTTGTTGGTTTTTATTATTTTTATTTTCTTCTGTTAAATAAATATTTACTATATCAAACAAATTTCCATTTACCTTTCTTCACAATTTGTTCACTTTCAGCCTTTACGGGTTCAAAATTAATTGTAGGCCTTTTTTGATTATAATTATCATTTACAGATTTTATTGCCATATCTTCATATTTTTTTGATGTTTTTTGATTTCTTAACCATAAAAGGTCTTCATCCTCCTCGTCTTCTAATGTTTTTTCCTCTTCTTCAATTATTTTATTTGTTTTATTTTCTTAAATAAATATTTATTCTATTAATACTCTGAAATATATATTAAGATAAGCTTTATTAAAATAACACTCTTTAATAGAATAACACAGAAATTTATACAGAAAATATGTTTTTTGGCACGTTTCACAATTTTTACAAGTTCAGAAAAAATACATTGGAAAAATATACCCAGTAAAATTTCATTATAATAAAGGTATTGATATATGTATGTAGAAAATTGTATTTAATAAAATATTATAATTTAAAACGCCCAATAAACTTATTTTTAAAAAAAGCAGAGATTCTCTTAAAATATTAATTACCTATTTTTGTAATAGAATTTTCTGTAAAAGGTAAATAATAATTATTTGATAGTTTATTATTATTTGATTTTATTGTTGTTTTAAAAGTAGATGTTTGGATTAAATTTTTTGTTGTTTTTAAAGTAGTAGATGTTGTTGATGTTGGTGTTGTTGATGTTGATATTCTTTCAGTTGTTGTTGATATTGTTCCTAATTTATTTCCATTTTCTAAAATTGCTTTAATCGTTTCATTTGGAACATTTTGGGAATTCTCAAAACGATCAAATTCAACAAAAGATTTTGTGGAAATATTTACTTTAAAATTAATTAATTTATTTATTCTATAAAATTTACTTGGAGAATTTATTTTATTTTTGTTAATAATATTATCGTGAATTTGTATAATTTTAGAAGAATTATCCAAAATCTTTTTTTCATTCGAATTAGTATTTAATAACATAATTGAAAATTTAAGTTCTTGTGGACGAGGAGTCTGAAATGTTGTTGAATATATTTTGTTGTTTATTTTTGTTGTTGAGATTTTTGGAGAAGATGAAGAAATAAAATAATTATTAGTTGAAGAAGGTAAAAAGGAATTAATTGTTGTTGATTTTAAAGTTGTTGTTTGAATTAAAGAAGTGTTATCAAAAATTGTTGTTGTTGGTGGTGATAATGAAAGATTAGAAGATAATGAAAAATTATTATTTTTCTGGGATTGAGTTAACTAGAATAAATATATTTGGAAATTAAAATTTAAAAAAATTGGAATCCAAATTTTGGAATTTATTAAAAATTGAAATTTATCATAATTTTGTTACAATAAAATTATTTTACTAAAATTATTTAATCAAAATTTTTATTTAAATTTTTTCCCTTACTTTAAAAGATTCATCATTATGCCAAAATATAAACACCCAAAGTAAAAGTAAAAAACAACTCCCGACTGCAACAAGACTTGCCAAAGTACCAATACGTAACAATATTCTTTTCCGACGTTTATTTCTTTCATTTTTGACTGAATACTTTATACTATCATCTGTCAAAATTTTAATTAAATTTTAATTCCCCTTCTTTTATTATTTAACCTCCAATAGCAATGCTGTTCGGCCTCCAAAGTCTTTGCATTGCAGCATCCTCAGAAGAATATTTCCTTTGACAGCCGTTCTCATCCAAAAGAAACAGCCGTGTCTTCTTTTGTCTATTATTATTACCACTTCTTCCGACCACCCATAATCGTTTCCCCAAACTTTTTTGTTTGCTCTTTTGAAGTGTAGAAGAGGAAGAGGAGGAATTGCTTGTTAAAGGTGTTGATGTTGGTGTTGAAAATAATGAAGTTGTTGTTTCTGATTGAGTTGTTATTACTGGACTCATTTAATGTCCAACTACTGAACATTAGAAAATAAAAAAAAAGAAAATGTAATTAACTGAAATTTTTTTCATAAAAAACAAAATCCCTTTTGTAAACAATTGTAAAAATAGAGAAATGTTTGTAAAATAAAAAAAGGGGGGAGATGGGGGGAGGGGGGGGGGGGGGGGGTTAATTATGAAATAATTTAAAGTTCTGGAAGTATCCAAATATTTTCTTTAAAAATTATAAGTGTTAATAGCAAAAGAAAAATTTACAAGATTAATTTAATAAAATTTATGTATTTGTTAATTAATTATATATATAAATATTTCCTTCTTTTCGAATTAAAATGGCTTTAAATTTTAAGTTTTCTAGACAGATTTTCCTTTTATTAAACTGGTGAGATTAGATTACTTCCCTTTCTTTTAAAGAAAAGAAGGAATTTAGAGCTTTAAATTTTAAATTAAAACAAATAGTTTTTCACTATTCTCATTTAATTAATAATCTTTAAAAGTTTAAAAAAAGATAAATAGTAAATAAAAAAATTAATTATTTATTTATTTATCCTTCCCCTCTTTAATTAATTTTGTAAAAAATAACTGCTGCTGCTACCTGCTATTAATCGTTCATTTTTATTTATTTAGGGACACCTTGCAAGTCCTCCCTTTTAAAGACTTATTGACAGTTTATTTCAACAAAAAAATAAATAAAAATAGGAGAATGTACTTAATTGTGCACTAATTGATTCGAAAAATTGTTGGAACGTTAAATTAGTGAAGAAAAAGGGGAAATAAATAAATAAAATTAATAAAATGACTTTAAAATAAATTGGATTTTAAATAGAAAAAAAATAAAAATATGTCTGTCAGACATTAAAGAATTGCAAAATAATTATTACAAAAGAAAATTGAAATTCTTTTTATCAGGCGGGGAAAGGCTTTGATTATTTTCTTTTTATTTAGAAAATTGTTTAAAGGAATTTATAAAAAATTCTATAGGAAAAAAGGTTTGTAGATGACAGAAATTCTTTAAATAAATAAAAATGAATAATTCATTGGAATGAAAAATTAAAGAAAAAATAAGATTAAATAATTCTTTTTTTATTAAATAAAAAAACAATTTAAAAGCGGAAGAAGAAGACAGCTAAAAGTGGGGGATCGAAGGTTGGTTGGAAGGTTCAGGACAAAATCATTTGTATACAAAATTATTTGCTATTAAATGCACAGATGTTCTCTTCTCCTCTCTCTTCTCTTTTTTTATTTCATTTTAATTCTCTCACCTTCCCCTTCCCCCCCCCCCCCCCCCTCAAAAGATAAAAAGAAAATAGATTACTAATATATATCTGTTAACATTTATCATTATTATTGCAGAATATATTGGCCAAAATATTTATATCTTCTTCCAATAATATATAGATTATTTTAATAACAATGCGCATATAAGAAACAAAATGAGAAAAAGAAAAAATAAATAATTAAATAATAATTAAATAAATAATTTTTTTATTAATTTGTATTAAGCCTTAATTTTCAAAAATTAATATAATTTTAACAAAAATATTTTTATTAAAAGTATTTTTTGTTGTGCAGGTATGTGCCAGTCATCTAAAATTTCTTTTTTGATGGAATTTTGGTCCACGCAGGACAATTTTGCTGCTTTGAAAGGAAATTTGATTCTCAAAAATTTTGGTTATTTTTAATGGTATGTGGGTGGGAAATGGACATACAAAAAACAAACATTTGCATTTCGTCATTAAATTTTGTAAATATGCACATATAAATAAAGGCTGAAATAAAATAAAATTTTTTCTCGGTATTTTTCAGCTAAGTTTTAAAATCTACTTGCTCAAAATTCCTTTCTTCTTTATTTATGTTGCGCAATTTAAAGTGTTTTAAATTTAAAATATTAACTCGTAAAAAAACGTGAATAAAAAAGTAAAGAGGTTACACGGACAAAAACGAGCTAATGTTTAAGTATTGAAGGTAGTGTAACTAAAAGAGAACAATTAACAAAAAAACGATTTTTTCTAAGCAGGATCACTTAAGTAATTTTTTCAATAGAGTCAAAAATTCCTATTACCTTCATGTTTTATTAAAATCAATGACTCAAACATACTTTAAGCTTTTAAATCATCGTAAAGTACTTCCGCGCAGTGGACTTGTGTACTAACTGTTTTTCCTAAAAATTAAACAATAAATAAGCGACAGCGTTTACAAATACACAAAAAAACATTTATTGTTGCTATACATACTTAAGAAAAAAGGTTTCTTGTATTTTTAAATGTTTCAGTTAGTTACTAAAATAATTTACTAAAAATATGTGGGTTAAATTTAAAATAAACTTTTAAATGAATAATGAATAGATTGTGTGATCAAACAAAAATTTTCAAAAAAATTGAAAGAATTAGAACTAAAGAACATTTCTACATATTTCTTAAAAGTATATGTATTTTTGAAGACAATCTTAATATCTGCATAAAATATCTGTTCATTTTTGTTATTTAAAACATCAATATTTGTAAAATTCAAGGGTGGAAGAATTTTTAGTTCCGAATGCTGTTTAAAATAAAAGTGGGAAAAAGTCAGAATAATTTATAGTTTAAAAGATTTACGCATATGTACATTAGCCAATGATTTAGAATTAAAGATTAAAAATTAAAATTTAGTGTTAGAAGTAGAGTAAGTCGAGCTCGAGCGAGTTCGAGTTACTCGACTCGACCGCTCGGGTTTTTTGCGTAATTACTCGACTCGGAACTCGGGATCATAATACTCGGATTACTCGAGCTCGGAAACTTCCTACTCGACGTACTCGGTTAAAACCGAGTATTTTTATGCCCCCATCTGCGGCGCAAAAAGGAAGATTTTTAGCTTAAGGATCTTCCAAAATTCTCAAAATTTTCGCCTGCGGCGCTAAAAAGGAAGAAATCTAGTGTGTTGGTCTTCCAAATTTTTCAAAATTTTCGCCTGCGGCGCTAAAAAAAGATTTTGCTCTCTGGCCTTCCAAAATTCTCGAAATTTTCGGCTGCGGCGCTGAAAAAGGAAGATTTGTGTATATCGGAGGATTCAATCAAGTTAAGTGGATTTTAGTGATATCCGGATATTTCAAGGGATCTAAAAGAATAGCGAGGGATCTGACTTTCTGAAAATTGGTGTTCCTACTTGACCTTCAGAAATTCTCAAAATTTAAGCCAACGGCGCGAAGAGGGATAGAGCAACGGATCTCATGATCACCTTTCGACAATATACCTAATCCAATGATATCCCAATTAATCTCCCGAATTTCCAAGATTTTGCTCCTAATACACACAAATCTCACTATAATCGGCCCAAATCCCGCTTAATCCCTTGATCTCCATCTCATTCCTCTTATCACTCGATATCCCCTTAATCTACACGAATCCCCGAAATACCCGGATACCCGGATACCCGGAGCCCGGTTCAACCCGGAGCCCGGATTAAACATGGATCATGTGCATATCCTGGAATTTCTGCTGATTAAGAGGGATATAGACGGATTAACGAAAATAACTGGGATTTTGATGAAGATCTAACGCATTACTGCCAACAAATACCCAAAACACCCAAAACACGGCACTGATGATGAATAGTCTTTAGTAAAAGTATTGTTTTTATTGAAATTATTTTAAATTACTGTTTTATAAAAATTACTCGATTACTCGACTACTCGAACTCGAACTCGACCTAAAAAGTTGAGCTCGAGCTCGAACTCGGGTTTTTCAAACTCGGATTACTCGAGCTCGGTTTTTTCCCAATTACTCGGTACTCGACTTACTCTAGTTAGAAGCTAGTTAAAAGCTAGATTTATGTCTAATCTAGCTCTAATGTCATTTTTGGGTTTCTTACTTCAAGACATATTCAATACATATGTTTAGCCCAACCCTAGTTATTGTGGATCCAGGTTTTTTGTTTTTTAGTGGTTAAAGTACATATTTTATCTTTTCGATAAAGGAAAAATTATACCTATTTTGAATTTAGGTAAAATCTGTCTAAATATTTAAGAGTAGTACGGTAATTTGTGATGAAATGGAATTTTGATGGTCAGTTAAACGCCAGAAAATTTTCGTCGGCATAACTTTTTTAACTTTGATTAAATCTTAAACTTTAATTTTTCTAATTATTTTTCTTTTAAGTTATTTAAATCTGATGGGTATCGAGCATAGTGTAGTTCGGGAAAGGCGGCCACGCTCCAAAAACGAGGAGAATGATGTGTTAATTATTCAAAGGTCTGATTTGGATTTGCCTGAGGCTTACAGAGCTGTTGAATTGTCTGAACAGGTTTTGAAGCGGATTAACGGGGAGAAAGACGAAAAATTTGAGGATTTCAAGTTTGTTTTTTAAAAATATTTTTAAATTAATTTTTAGACAAAAATTTGCCAAATTGGAGGAAGAAAATTCAAAACTTTTACAAAAATTGAAGGAAAAAGAAGAAAATAATCAAAAATTTGGTGACTCTTCTATTAAAATTCCTTCAATTTTAAATAAAGAAAATGAACTTTCTTTGTCTACTGAAGAAATAATTGGTAAAAATCAACAAAAATTTGATGAGATGGCAACGAGAGTAGAGAAGGTTTTCTTGAGTAAACAATACACAAATGCTTGTTCTGACATTGAAAAGGTTTTTTTGTTTTTTTTGTTTAAAAATTTAATTTTTTTCCAAATTTTTCGTTCCCTCATTCCAAAATAATTTTTATTTATTTTCAGTCCATAACCGATTGTTTGGCCGTTAATCCACAACGCGTACTTATTTGCCAGCATTTTCTTGACATTTACAAAGATTGTATTGTACAACACAAATCTAAACTTATTCAAGACCAATTTCCTCAAGAAAAATAAAAAATAAATGTTTTGAAGTTAAAGAAAAATTAGGGTTTTTGTTTTGTTTTTTTGTTATTCTTTTTTTTTAAATTAGTAAAAGTAATTTTTCAAAAAAAATTTTTTTGTTGATTTTATGCCTTGAAGGAGGAATGTGTATTTTTGTCTCGAGTAAAGCTTTTATTTTTTAAAAATATTTTTTTCCTTTTTTATGTTTATTTATTTAAACTTTAATAATTTTTTTTTCAACACAAAAAAATATTTTTTTATTTTTTAGTTTTTAATGGAATGTGGAAACGGCCAAAATATTGGCTATTTCTTCTATTACTAATTTTTGTTAATTTAATTATTATTTGGATTAAATTTTGTGATGACAGTCTAGAAATTAAATATTCAAATAAAATAATTAAAAATCAAAATAATTATGGAGATTGGGGAAACTGCTGCTCAATTTCAAAATGTTTGGACCTCAGAAAATGTTTGTTACACCCAGAAAGGCGTCTCTCAATCTATGTACAACCGATTTTGCGCTTTGTTGATTTGGTAAAGATTTTTAATTTTTAAAAATAATATTTTTGAGGAGGAGGATTTGTTGGAGTGTTCGGCGTTACCATCCACAGAGTTTTTGGAAATCCGCAAAATTATTTTACAAAGTGAATACAACGAAGAAGAGGCGTCAAAAGCTTGTTTGATATTACCTGGGATTGATTTACTTTCTCTTTTGGATTGCCCAATTGAAAATTATATAAAGTTGTTGAATATAGCTAAAAGGTTTTTTTAATTATTAGAAATTAGAGAGTGAGCTTTTCAAAAAAACCTTGACCTTGATTTCGGTTGGGTACTTCGACCAGATTCTTGACCCTGAGTTAAGGAAAAATCAAGGAACTCTGAAAAATGCCTTGATCAGGACTCTGGATCCAGGAAGAATCAAGGTCTGGATCCAGATACAGCTCGCTCTCTACTAAAAATTGTTTAATTTTATATTAATTTTAATACAAAATTTATTTTTATTTTTTTAGTGTCCTTCCAATTAATTCAAATCTTATTTTGTTCAATTTTTTAGCAAATCAACATTACTTTAATCGTCCTTTCCCTTTTCCAGTTATATTTGTGAGGTATTTTAAGATTTAAAAAATTATTTTTTCCTCTAAATTTTCTTCAAGTTCTCAACATTCAATTAATTCATTCCGTCCAGCAATTGATTTTTCAATTCCTTTACCTACCCCTAAAAATTCCCCAACTTTATCAACATTTCCTTCAAATAATCAAAGAATTATTGATATTCTTATTCCATTAGAATTTTCAAACAATTTAAACGACAAAAATTTAATTTTTTCAACATTTTTAAATTCATCTTCATTTCGAATTAAATTTGTCAAAAAATGTAAAGATTCAGATGAGCTCCTTAATTTTAGAATTTGTGATGCTTTTTCTGATAAATATTTATCTGAAATTGATGAAATGATTGAAGTTTGTTTATTTTTTAAATAAAAAGTTTTTTTATTTTTTAGATTTCTAATTTTGTATTTATTTCTGATAATATTTTCTTTCCTCAAATGTTTATTTGGAAAGCACTTCGTGGAGGTGCAATTCCAGTTATTTTGTCTGATTCAATTTTACTTCCATTTTCTGACTTGATTGATTGGTCAAGGTAAATAAATTTATTTAAATAAAAATTGGAATAAAATGATTAAATTTATAAAGTATAAGTAGTTTGTTAAATTTAAAAAACAGTACATAAAATTAAGCTTATAATTTTTGCAATTTTAGTTGTTTGATTTTTAATTTTGACAATTTAGCTTTTAAAAATTCTAAATTCTTATAACTTTTCTAAATTTAGATTTTCATTTATTTTTGTTTCGTCATTACTTCCAAAAGTGCCACAAATTCTTCAATCTCAATCGCCTAATCGTTTATTTGAAATGAAAAAAATTGGAAAATTAATATTTTTTAAATATTTTTCTTCAATTGAAAATATTTTATTTTCAACAATTTCTGCAATAGAAGGCCGTATAATTCCTGGAAAATCAAAAAGTAAAAAAGAATGGAATATTATTGAACAAAATTTTTTTAAATGTCTATCATTTAATTACTATAAAAGGAAAATAACAATTCAACAATAATTTATAATTGTAATTTAGTTAATTTAAAAGGTATTTTTTAATTAAATATTTCTTTCTTATTATTTTTAAATTATTTAAGGCTTATTTTTTAGCCCTTTTAATATTCGAATATTAGATGCAAAATCTAAAATTTTCATTTTTGTTTTTAAAAAAATTTGAGTTTTATAGGCAAACTAGTATTTCCCTAAAATTTCAAAATCCAAAATTTTTTTCTTTTATAATTTCAGAAGATTAGAGATATCTCTAAATTTAAACAAAATTTAATTCAATCTCCCTGTCCATTTTTGAAGAAAAGTTAAAAATTCAACAAAATATCTGCAACCTTTGCTTAAAAATTTTCTTCATCCGTCTTTATATTTTATATGTTGTATTTTAATTTCGGATTCGATTATGAAAAAAATAAAGTCCCCATTAAATTTTGGTTACTGTATTTAATTTGAAATTTTAATCATTAAAATTTGATAGCAGATATTTTTTAAATTTATTTTTAGAAATTGTTTTTCTATTTCATTTCTAAAAATAACAATACAAACACTTTTCTGAGTGCTCCTATGATATATTGGCCAATGAGTTTATGCTCAATGTCAACTAGGTCCAACAACTGTCACACTTTGCTAATTTCCTCGTGGTTCAAGATTTTGCTGATAAATAAATTATTTTTTGTCAAATAAAAAATTATTTTTGAAAATAGAAGAAATCATCTTTTTTGTCAATATTCTTTTTTTCAAATTAATTTAAAAATTATTTAAGCAAAAAAAATATATTTTTCTTCTATTCTGAAACCAAATTATTTATTTTTATTTATTTTTCCTTTCATCACTTACTCACAATTTACCACATATCTGAACACGTTTCCCTCAAATAAAAGAATTTTTGAATAGGAAGAAAGAAATTTGATCCCAACAAAATTTTCATTGGCATTTGGAGGAATAGAGAAAAGGGTCCGAAAAGCAAGAAAAAAAGAGAAAAACTTGCTATTACTTACAAGCAAAATAAAAATATTAGAAAAAAAGTGGCGCCAACCGAAACTACGGGAAAGCAATGATGATGAACAAGCAATAATAGAGAGAGATGGGTGGTGTTCGTTTTTTTTTACTAAGAGGCAATCCTTTCCAACCTTTTCCCGTTTATTTTATTATTTTATTCCCATTTAATTGAAGAATTAAGTTTATAAAATTTGGCGATTTTATTTGTTTTTGTAAATACATTTACTCTCTCAATATTAAAAAAACATTTTTTGTTCTAATTTGCTCTGATTTTTTTGCACTAATTAATCTTTTCTTCACATTTTTTGAAGGAGCCCACCCACCCATAAAATCATTGATATACAATTTGGTGACCTAATTATTGTCTTTTTAACACCTCAAAATTAGATAAAAACGTCAAGGTTTATGAATTAAAAATCTAATTGATTTTTCACGTAAACGCGCGCCAGTCGTTTTAATAATGGTTTTATGATGAAATGTTTATTTGTGTAGATTGCCACACTTCTATGTATTTATTATCAATCAAATGGCAGGCTAAGAAAATTTCCTTGAGATTTAAGATATTATTTCTTTTTTTAATAGGAAGATACGAATTTTGCCTGATTTTCAGATTTTTCCTCTCAATACCCCCCCCCCCCTCCTACCTCCCCTTTTTTACAGTTTCTTGCTGAACCTTTCACATTTTTTATTTTTTGATTTCATTGCCCAAATACTTTAAAAACGTTTAAAAAATACAGTCACAAATAAATATCGATTTAAAGAAAATTTCAGAGCTGATGAAGCAAAGGTTAGCTAAAATATATTTTAAAGGCTGGCAGCAAATATAAAATGGAAAGACTTTTTATTTATTCATTCAAATATTTACGTTTTTCCTTCAAATCGGCGGTTCTGATACTGTCAAATCGGCGCCATTTAAATCATTTATATTTCCTTAAATGCTTTTCCTCCCCCTCAATAAAAACTAACAAAACAGTCATTCCCTCCACCGTTACTTTCTTTTTTTACTCACGTCTTAGAATAATCGCCAGCCATATTGTTGAAATATACACAAAATTTTGTTTTTAATGATTTTTTCTTTCCCACATCTTGGCGATAATAAATAAATTCTTTCACGTTTTTATAAACTCATATTATCAGTACAAACACCTTACCAAACCTTTCAGTTTCGCTTATTCATTTTGTGGTCCAAACTATTTGTTTTTCCAGACAGTCCTTTAACGTGCACTCTTTATTTTTAACTTTTATCGTTTTTGAAATTACTTTTTATATGCTAAATATATTTTAATTTATTATACAATTAATAGTATTTGGTGGTTTTTTCTTCTAATAATTGATACAATTTTTGATTTAAAAAATAAATTATATTATTATTATTTTACCCCTTATGACGAAAACTAAAAAATATTTAACAACTCGTATTTTTCTAAATACTTTAATTCTGTGTAAATCAAGGTTCAGGGTTCCCCGAATTTCTTCCACAAGTTTTTCCTTATTTTGAGCAGATTCTTCTTTTTAAATTTATAATTTCCTGTCTTCTTCAAAATTTTACTTCTCTTCCCACTCAATTTCAATGAGTGAAGTATTTATCCCAATAAATAGCAATCAGCAACAACCAAAAAAGGAAAAGAGGTTAAGCTTCTTCTTGGCAAACCCTCTCTCACCCACCCACATATTCTCGAATAAATTGCAAAACATGTTCTCATGTATTTTTATTTTGAATTACTCCCCCACATTCTTTTCCTTTTTAAGAAGCATTTACAAATTCTATTTTTGTCCTTTCTCTTCAAGGATATTTTTGC
This sequence comes from Meloidogyne enterolobii, assembly GCA_963681835.1. Classification (NCBI taxonomy): domain Eukaryota; kingdom Metazoa; phylum Nematoda; class Chromadorea; order Rhabditida; family Meloidogynidae; genus Meloidogyne; species Meloidogyne enterolobii. The sequence continues at coordinate 1,133,564 of CAVMJV010000023.1, forward strand.
TTTACTTTTTACTTTTCATTTTTAATTTCCTTTAATACCGTATTTACTCTATTATAGCCCCCCTCTCAATTAGAGCCCCCCTCCTTAATAAAGCCCCCGTTTCGAGGATGGTTTAAAAATAGAGCCCCCCGTCTCTATTAGAGCCCCCCTTTTTAACAGAGCCCCCCTTTTTTTGTCAAATGTCAAAATAAATAATTTAAGCAAAAATGTTGTTCCCGTTCCCCAGTCCCTCGTTATAGTCAGAGTCGCGCATGTTTCAATCATGTGTGAATAACACAGTTTATAAAAAATAGTTAAATCGTACGCAATGGGGGAATATAGGGAGAGCTCTTCCCTATAAGACTCGATGTATTGGGACAACTCTTTTGATGAATGAAAAAGTGATTTCCCTTTGCATATTCATTTAGGACGTACTTGTAGGCACCAGGAACGAGAAAAATTACCGATTTCGTGAAACGAAATCGGGACGGCTCTTTCCCTGATATTCACCAAATACTTTCCAATCGCTGTCCCAAGGATAAGTTAGTCGTAATGTTAAGCTTAGATAATGGATGGCTTTCTTTTGATATAAAATTTATTATTTAATCACTCATTAATTCCCAACCTGTTAACCCAATTAATAATAAATAAATTAAAATAAATGACTCATATCACTCTTGATCCTTGAAGCCCCTGATCTTCCAGATTACATTATTTCCTTCAGTCCTCACAAATTCCTAGATATACTTCGTACTCCACATTCCTCAACAATGGAATTCCAAAAATAATGGACTAATTGAATGTTATCCTTTATCCAAAGTACATAAAACCTTAGCTTTATAACTTTTGGAGAAAAGGAAAACTGTTGCATGCATTATCATGCAATACCTATCTTGTTTTTGTGCTAAAATTACAATTGATTTTAAAAGTTAGAAAGTCTATAAATTGAATGAAAAACCTGTTCCTATTTTAAAAATAGGTTGAAAAATACAGCCCCCCGTCTCTATTAGAGCCCCCCTCCTTAATATAGCCCCCGTTTGGAGGAAGGTTGAAAAATAGAGCCCCATGGGGCTCTAATAGAGTAAATACGGTATTTATGTTAAATTTCAAAATAAATTTTAACGATAAAATAATGCTAACAAATATATTTATTTGTACAGACAGCACTATTTAGTATTTTATTTCCTAAATTTTGAAAAGAGGGGACAATCAGAGTTTGAACATACAATTAAATATTTTAGAATTTATATATTTTTGATTTTAAAGCAAAGCTTATTTTTTGAAAAAATTTTGTTGTGAATTTTTGAATATAATTCACAACATAAGAAGCAAATTCTCGATTATTTTCTTCTCCCAATAATTTCTAAAATACAAACATTTATTTTTTTATTTTCCTTTTCCTTAAAATAATAAAATTCCACAAGCATCTCCATTATTCTCTTTTTTTTCTCTTTAAAATACCTCATTTTTGGATTATTGTGCGCAATTTTGGATTATTGACCAATTATTTTAACATTAAAATGTAAAATTCCTTTTTTTTAAATATTAAACATTTAAATTTATTTGTTTATAAAATAATTATTAATTTTTTTTGATTGAATTTCATAGTTTAAAATTTAGTTTGTCAAAAAAATTTATTTTTTTATTTTTGAGGCAATTTGTATTTTTTTTAAGATAATACATTTCATTTCTTGTGATCAATATGTATATCAAAAGTCGGGTCCTCAAAAGGGGACCCAAGTTATTTTATTTGCCAATGAAATAAACTTTACACTTTTTTTATTTTTCATTTTAAAATTTAAATTGTTTAAATTGATTTTTTATTTTTTTATTTTCCCTCTTTTCAAAATTATTTTTTCAAACTTTTTAAGGAGAAAATTTAAATATGAGGAATATAAATAATACTTCCTCTTCTACTAATTCTCCAGCTGCAACAATAATTAAAAGTAATACAAGCACAACAACAGTTTTTCGTTCATGCACAGAATTTAGTCATGAACGTTCAAGACATCCAATATCTTCAGCTACTGTTGTTTCTAAACTTTTAATTCAACCAGCACATTTAAGAAGCCATTCAGTTAGTCATTGGTCTTCACCAAAAAGGTGAATAATTTACATGAATTATTTATGTCAGACTTTTAATTTAATAAATAAATATTTTTTGCATTCTCTGAGATTAATTTAAAAATAATTATTTAAAAAATGAAAATTTAAAGAAATTTTTAAGTAGAAATCAAGGGGCAACATTGTTACATGCTTGTGAGCATTTTAGTATATTACCAGCTATGCCAAATAAACAAGTAGGTTATTTTAATAAACAGAAATCTTTTTTAATTAAATAATATGTGGTTGATTATTTAATATATAGGTTAAGGTAAAAAATATTAAATTATTTTGATCAACAAATTTTCTGATCATTAAAAAATTTTTTTATTAAAAAATATTTTGTATTTTTCTTCCTACTATTTGTAAAAATATTTAAAAGATTTTATTTATTTTGTATTACTGCCATCTGTTAAAAAATTATTTTTCTTTAATATTCCATCGATATTAATAAAGATGAATTAAATTATAAAAATATATGAGATTGCCCAATTTCCATATTTTTATTCTTGACAATTCCTTTTAAATATCTTCTATTTATTGTCTAATGCATATTTTTTTCTCAATATAATTTCTTCATTAAATTTATAAAGCCTTCTTCCTCTTTATTTTTAATTTAAAAATAAGAATTAAATTATATTTTTTCTTTGAACAATTTTTTTCAATTTAGGAAAAAAATTATTTTCGATTAAACAATTAAATATTTAGTTTTTAGAAAAATACTAAATACAATTGTTTTTGTTAGAAAATAATTAATTATTATTTTTTGTTTTTCCTTTCAATAGCTTTATTTACAAAGTTTTTTTTTATTTCCGTTTTTTTCTCCTCTTTTAATTAATTGCTCTTGAATGCAAAAATCTTTTGGGTTTTGCAAAAAAATAATATAAATATATATACTTGAATATTTACTATTAACTTGATGTGTATTTCTGGGATATCTAAAAAATCTTTAAAATATCCATTTGTATTTACAATTATGATTATTTGAATTAAAAAAAATTAATTAAAATTATCAAATATTTTCATTATTTTATAACTCCCCACGTATTCAAAACAAACAAAATAGTAAAGAGAAAAAAATAATTGAAAAAATCGGCGCAGTAACCAAATTTTAATTTGCTTTAATCAAAAAAACATACTTGAATATTTATTTTTTGTTGGGTTGGACCTTGATATTTATTTGAAAAGAAAAGAAAACCTGTTTTTTTAGTTTTATTATTTTCCTTCCACTTATCTCTCAAAAAGTTTTTTATTTGATAATTATGTGAAAAGTATTTTTATTTAAATTTAGGTTTTTCTGAAATTAATTTAAATTTAACTTTTATTTATTAAACTTTATTTTAAAAGTTTAATAAATTATTTTTAATATTATTTTAATATTATTTCTTAAACTTTATTCAAAGGAATCTGACAAAGACTGACCATACATTTTAGTTTTCCAACTAAAAGACGTTTCTTGAATTTTTAATTTTTTCTCAAATATTTTTTTAAATTCTAATAATAATTTTTCTTTTTAAATTCTTATTTATTTTCTTTAAAATACCCTAAAATCCACTTTAGCTCATTTAATCGCGCAATTAGTTTACGGACAATTGCTTTTAATATTAGAATGAGAGAAACAAAACAATTTAGAAATTAAATGGGTAAAAAAATAAAAAGAAACATTAACCCCTCAGCATTTTAATTAAAAATTTGTCAGCAGCTTTTTTATTTTTTTTAAATAAATTACCTCTTATATCTTAACTTGCTTGAATATTTATTTATTTATTTTGATTAAAAAATTTAATTTTAAAACATTTTTTAACTAGACATCACTATAGAAATAAAATTATTTTCCTTTGAATTAAGAAAAAAGATTTGTATAACAATTTTAATTAATTAATTTTAAGATTTTTTTTTCAATTTTTCGATCAAAATTGAGAATAAATAACTGCATATTTCGTTCATCTTCTTCCAATTTATTTTTTCTTGTCATTTCACTAAAAATTTAATTTGGCCAAAATTCCATTTCTTTACCTCTTTAAAGTCCTCTAACATTTTTTCTTTCAAAAATCCCTTCTTAGCCCATTTTTATTTTATAAAAATAACTACTTAAATATATAATGTCCAACCAACCATCTCTTTGAATTTTTTTTATCTATTTTTCCTTCATTTGTTTTTGCTTTTTTAAACAAGTATTGGCATTTGTTTATTTTTTTAATTTAAAATTAATTTAGCTTTTGTTTAACATTATTATTTTATAATACATAATGTAATAACTAAAGATTTTATTAAAATTATTAACTAAACTGCCTATATTTTTTTAGATTTTGTTTGAAATCGTTGAAAAATAACGTTTTTTTAATTTCTATATGTAATATTTCCTCTCTCTCATTAAAATGTCATGTCCATAGCAAAATTTATTACTAACATTTTTTTCTTAAAAACATTTGGTCAATACTTTTATATTCCCCCATCCTTAGCGGCTTTCTCCTCCAGACGATTACTCTACGAATTAAATAAAATATTTAGCTTATAAAATGCTTTTCAACCAGATTATAAAGAGTAAATTTAAAACAAACATTTTAAGTAAAAATTATTTGTTTGACTTTGTTAGTCGGTTTTTAAAGTACTTTTTTAAATATTAATTTGTTATTTTTCCCATTCCCTAATTAATTATTGTAAGACTAGAAAGTAATAAATATTGCAAAACGGTCCTTTACGTCTACTTGCTATATCTTTTATCATTAAAATGTTTAGTGTTGTTATTTTTTAGAAGATTTATTGTAAGTTAACCGCTAGGAGGAACCGTAAAAGCAGTAACATATTTATGGTTTTATGAAGGACGTAGACATAATAATTTTTATGTGGGAAAATGACAAGATTTGAGGAAAAAGTAAAAAAGAAAATTATTAATAAATAATTGCGATAGCTCCGGGTTCAGAAGCTTTCGAGGATTTATTTATACATAATAATAGTTAGGAATTTAAATTTATAATTTACTCTATTGTTTATTTACAAATATACAATAAAATTACAATTTACAATACAAGAGTTACACGTAAATGTACGTAAAATGTACACTACAATTTTTCTAGAATTTATTTTTCTTCCTATTTTTACCTTTAGTGATTATCCAGGAGAATAATAATTTTTTGTAATTATTTAGAGAAATGTTTTTTTCTTTATTTTCCATTATTGACTATAATCTACTAAGATATAATTACACACACACTCATCATCTTCTTTAAAAATAAATTGGTATTCTTTATGTAGCTTAAAACACAATTTTACTAAATTGCCTTTAGTTAAGCAAAAAAAGATGCTAAAAGCTAACCAACCATTTCCTATAACAAAATAAACATAAATTTTGCAGCAACATTTTTAGTTTTTGGCCAAAAGCCTTCTATGTAATGGAAATTCAAAAATATACATTAAATTAAATTTATTTAAAAAAATTTTTTTGTTAAATAACCAGAAATTCTTGTCAATAATTTCTTGTTAATATCAATTTTTTGCTAAAAAAGTTTTTTTTATTTCTAATAAATAAATATATTTTTGCAAATGATTCATAAAAATTTCCACCAAACATTATTTTTTCACTGAATATTTTTGCTTATTTTTATGACTGCACCGTTTCACTCTTTTTCCCCATTTTTGTTTATTAAACAAAAATAAACATACATAAAAATTTTTAAAAAAATATATACTTTTAAGGAAATATAAAAAATATATATTTTAATTTAAAAAATAAAATTTTGAAAGAAGATTATTTACTTTAATTTAATTATCTAAATTTATAAAAAGAACGTAAAATTTACAGCGGGAAATTATTTTAATTTTATTAGTTGATTGACCCAAAAAATTGTGGGGGAATAATGACATTCAAGAATTCCCTGCTGTTTTAAATTTTATTTTCGCGCATTTGAATTTTATTTTTAATTTTCACGTGGTTAAACTTTCGATATTTTTTGTTGAACGAATAATTATCTTTATATGTAGTGAATATCAATGAATATCACAAATTCTTTATTTTAAATTCTTTTTTTAATTAAAATTTTATTTTTTTATAAAATTAATTTCTAGTTTTTCTTTTTACAAATCCAGTTTCCGGTTGCGCGCGTTCCAAATTTATTTTAGCTTCTCCCAACAACTAGTTCCTCAAAAAACACTCGCTTTTTCATTCTTTACAACCTAAAAAACATTTATTGATTCATGAATAGGTAAATGAAAAATAAATTATTTTATTTTTATTTTTTTATTAATTTTAAATTTAATTTTAATAAAAAATTACAAATAATTTGTACATTCATTCACTTTTTGTTGAAGATAATATCTTTTTTTTATCTACATCTACATACTTTCCTTTTTTACATTATTCTTTACTTTTTTAAGATTTTCTTTCTTACAAAAATTAAAAGTTTCACATAAAAAAGACACAAAAATTAAAATGCTGCTTAGACCTAAATTACCCTCAGATTCTGAATTATTATATTCAAAAATCCTTTCCCCCTCCTCCTCCTCCCCTTCATCATCTTCAAAAAAAGATTTACCCAACAAACAACAACAACAATTACCTCTTTTACCTCCTTTAGCTGTTGACACCTGCTCCTCTGACAGATTATTAATAAAAGAAGAAAACAGCCAACAACAAAACAGCTTTAATAGCAACGACAATAATAAACCCCCAAAGAAACCACCCAGAATATTTCATTACCAGTCGGTACAGGTAAAAGGAAAAATATTTTAAAAAATATTCATTTTTTTGTCTAAAATGGTTATGGACTCTAATCATCAGTAACACAATATTTTTTCTTTATTTTTTTTCTTATCATTTTCTATTTATTTATTTTCTCAATATTTTTTTACCGCCATAATTTTTCTTTTTATTTCCATCAGGACTATATTATTTATCAAAAAATTAAATAAAACTTTTCAAAAAACCTTTAATTTATTTAGCCATAAATTGGACAAATAATTTTAACAATTAAAAATTATTTCCGAGATCAACTTTTTATATTCCTGTTTATCCAAACTAAAATTAATAGGTATAGGTAGGTTAATCATTATTAAACTTAAATTTCAAATTTTTATTTTTAACTATTTATTTTTCGTTTATTTACTCGTCTTTTGTCAAAAAACAAATAACAATAAACCGATAATTTCTTCTTTTCATAACTTTATCTCTTCATTAAATCAAAAACGAGTAAATATACTAAACATGTAACAAACAATTAATTTTAAATCCTTTTTCTTTTTCATGCATTTAGAAGGAGCTATAGCTTTCTATTTTTTTCTTCTCCGTCAGTTATTCTAAATTTTCTTTAAATTAACTTCTAAATATTATCAAAATAATTTCCTAAAAATCTTAATTTTTTCAAGTCTTTTACAAATTAAAAAAAAATTAATTAATAAAGGATTGCTTATTTTTTTAAAGGAGTTTGGGACTCACTGATCTTACCTTCTTTTTTGAATATGTACATACTAATAAACTGTTAAATTAAATTTTTTGTTATGTACATTACTTTATCTATCTCAGTCCTCTAAATTTTGAATTTATTTTTAAATTTTTTTCTGCTTCATTTCTGTGTTTATTCATTCATATATTCGCTTTTTCTTCCTCAATTCGTCCTTCGCTTGGCTCTTAGCTCAAATGCAAATGACCCTTTCTGTTTACCTTACATTTATTCCTATCTAAATGGGAGGAGGGCGCTGTGTCTGGGACTATTTTTGCATTGATTGTGGCCATTTAGAGATGCTTATAGTGTCCCCTATTTTTTGTTAAAACATAACACACCTCTGTCCATTTTTATTCTTTCCCTCAATTTTATTTTTCAAGGGTTCTTAGAGCTTAGATTTTTAAATTAACTAAAATCAAATCTATCAAATCATCTAAAGGATTAATCTTTTCGGACATTATAAATAAATATATTCTTATAAAACAGTTGGTTCTTTCATTTTCCCCCTTTACATCTGCTGGCAGTCATCATCGCAGACTTATTTTTTCGTTGAAGAATCGATCGGGTTGTCTATTCGGCGAGTTTGTCCTTCCAATCTACCTATCGCGCATTCGTCAATTCCACCCTTCCCCAATGGCGTTGTTGTTGGGGTGAGTGCTATATGGGTGGGTGACCCTTTCCCTCCTTTAAACGGCCTTACCTTTTTGCCCTGATACGTAGTAGAAGAGCACACTTCGTCCTTTTCCGCTCTTTTTCATATTTGATTTGATTCATATTTTATCTTTTTTTGTCATTTTTGTCCAAATTAAAGTGATTTTTATTAAATAAAGTTCTTTAATTTAATTAAATAATACTCAATAATTAGTAGATTTTTATAATTTTAATTTTTTTCAGCAACTTATTGCCAGTCCCAGCAATCACAGTTGTTGTTCTCCACCAACATCTTTTCAACATTTACAGTCCCAACAACATCAACAAAGACTTTCTTCTCCAACAAAAATGCCCTCCTGTACTTCCTCCTCTCCTTCATCATTACAACAACAAAAACAACATCCCCAATCCTCATTTTCACCTAATTCTGCTGGTTCTACTTCCTCCCCCAATGCTTCAACAGGAAGTGTTAATGGGAGGCCTTTGAGAGTTGCACAACCTCCCCCACTAGCAACAGCTTTTACTCAGCCAGCACCTTCTACTTCTTTCCCTGTTGCTTCTTGTAATGGAAATATTTTTAAAGATCAAAAACAACTTCACAATTCTCCCTCTTCCTTTAATTCCAAACAAAAACATCCTCAATTACCAACAAAAAATTCCTCCATTTCCAATTCTTCAAATCAACGATTAGGGGGTTTAAGGTGTTAAAAATAATTAAAAATTAAATATAAAGGATATTTTTAGTTATACGGAATTACTTGAATTGGCGCGTAATCAACAGAGGCAGATAGAAGCAAATGAGGCAGAATTAGATGAACGAAGAAAAGCTGTTGCACTTTTTGGTGTAGCCAGGAAAACTGCTGGGAGTGAACGGGAACAACAACAAAATGCTCAAATGTAAAAATTATTTTTTATTAAAAAATATTTTTACGGGAAATTGAGCAGAAATAAATAAATAAATATTTAAATAAAAATATTTTGAAAAAAATTCCATTAACACTCCTTTTTATTGTAGAATCAATTGACCAATCTAAAATTGTTAGTTTTATGTGAGAAATATATTTAACCACATCTGGCTTTTATTTAAATAAAATATACAAAATTAGAAATGAAAAAATGTTTTTGCATTTAATTTAAATAAAATTAATTCAAAAACTAAAAAAATTAATAAATTCTTTAAAATTAATTTTTACTTAAATTATTCTTACTTATTAGGATAAAATCAAAATAAATTCTTTGTTTATCTTCTTTAATCCTTTATTTACAAAAATCTTTTCAATCTTTGTTCTGTTTATTTTTCTTGTTTAAAAAATTAATTTTTGAAAGCAATGATTGGGGGTTGCTCTAATGTTTTTCAATTAGTTCGAAAATAAACATTCTAGAGAATAAACATTTATTTCTAAACAAATAAATATTTAATTACACAGAATTTTAGCCTAAATTAATTTACATTTTTAAATATCATTTAAACTGCATTCTCTTCCAATAAAACATTTTTTATTAAAAAGTTTAATCTTTTTCTAAAATAAAATCTATTTTTCTTTTTGTTTTAATGATTTTCCTTACTGAATCATCATTTTTATTTATTCGAATATAAACGTCGCTTAAATAAAAATGCCCTTTCCTTAAAAATATTTTTTATTTTAATATTCTCCTTATTTTTTATTTTTAGTTTAATGTCCAATATTCGTTCACAAATTGACCGTGATGAAAAAGAACTTGTACGTCTAAGCCTCTATAGGTTGGAATTTATCTTTTAATTTTAAATGTCCATTTAAAATTCAAATTTTAATTTTTAGAAGAGAGGCCGGTAAACTACGTGAATACAATAATCGTCAAGCAAGAGAATTAAAACAATTAGAAAATGATTATGGAAATGATGAGAAAGAATTACGGAAAGTTTTTGCCAAAGTAGATACTCTTAGAGGGCAATTAGAAAATTTATATATGAAAAGGGCTGCGGCTTCGGATATTGAAAAAAGATTTTTGGTAAATGAAATGTCGTCTTCTTCCTCTCCAAAAAAGAATTTAGAAGGACGTTCTAGTAGTAATAATACATTCCAAAATGAACGAAGGCCTAAAGCTTCTGTCAGCCCTTTTAATAAAGTAAAAATTAAATTTAAATAATTTTGTTTATTTTTGGAGAAAAATATTTCTTTTATTATTCTAAAGGACCTGATTTTTCCCTATTTTAATTTTGGAAAAATAATGATTACAATCATAGCTATTTCGAAACTGAAAAATCTTTGAAAATCGAGTAAAGTTAAAAAATATTGAAGGAAATATAACCCCCGAAAATCGAAAAATCAATTTAGCCATTTAATATTTAAATATTCCTTTTTCAAAACTTTAAAATAATTTTTAAGTACGAAAAAGGCCGTGATATACCAGACTGTTCGGGAACAACATCAATTAATCATTCTCCTACAAAGAATCACCAAATTTCAACAAATCCAACAATATCCGGACAGGGAACAGCAAAAATACAATGGAGACGTGAACTTCCATCAAACAGTACTAGACAACAACAATATAATAATTTACAACAAGCAACTTCCCCTACACATTCAAATATGAATGGTTCTACTGGCGGATTATTGCCTCCAGCGGTGAGTGAAATTATTTTAAATTTAGGAATTAATATTGACTTAAATAAATTATTTTTGAATATTTTATTGCTGTAAAGTTATTATTTCATTGTAGGAACACCTAAAATGGAATTTAAGTCCAATTACATTTTTGATTATTTTTTAATAATTTTTAGATTAAATTCCTTACATTCTTTATTAAAATATATTAATACATATAAATTATTGTTAGCATTTTCAAAAATTCTGGGAAATTTCATTATTTTTTAAACAATTTAAATTTTCTTAACTCTTTTAAAAAATATTTTTATTTTACTTTAAAAAGGTTGACAAAATAAGTCTGCGTCGAAATTCCATCAATCAGGCAAAGCGTAATTCTCTTGTGAGTGAAGGTGGAGATGAACATGTCCAAGCCCTATTATTGGCAGAATTAAGAAGAGGCCGTTCCCACATTTCTTTTGGACGATCATGGGATAGTAGCCAATTAAGTGATGAATTTAGAGCAACAACAAGAAGAGGAGAAAGATTATTTGAAGAAACAGAATGTTCAAGTAGCCAAAACAAATTAGAAAATCGTTTTAAGGCAAATGAGAGTAGTAAAATAACAGAGAAATGGACAGATAAAGAGGAGAATAAACCAAAAATTTCATCAGAAAATCAACAGAATCAATTAACATTTTTGCAACAACAAAGCATAATTTCACCAAAAACATCACCAAAAAGAACTCCATTGCCGCCTGAAAATAGTTTGGATACTTTTAATAAAATATTTAATAAACAAGAACCTAGAGGGAGGGAAGAAAGTGAAGAAAAAGAAGAAAATGAAGATTTCATGGAGAAAGGAAACAGAAATGAATACCAAAAAGATTATAATGATAAAGTTGAAACTTCAGTTATTGAAGTTAATAATGAAGAAGGAAAAGGGGAAGAAAACAGGAAATTTGAAGAAGAAGACAATGAAGAAGATAAAAATAAGGAAAGAGAAGAAGAAAATAATTATAAAACTGTTCAATTACTCGAAAGAATAAATCTTCGATTGGATGAAGATTTATTTGTTAAGGAGGAAGAAGAAAATGAAGAAGAAAAGGAAGAGGAAATGGAAGAGGAAATACATGATGTGGAACTGCCAAAAACAACGATAACAACTGGAAGTCCTCCACTTTCTGACAGTTCTACTGTTTCGAGTAGTGAATTGGAGAGAGAAGGGATTTTGGTGAGTTTAGTTTTTGATTAAAATTGTTAAAGAGGAATGAGGATAAATTGATTTAATTATGTTTACTCTCCTCGGGGACCCTTTGGTTGTGTCATTATATCCGATATTTTAAGAAGAAGTATCCCGTTCGAGGAGCTAACACAAAAAAATAAAGATCCTGTCTGGATCTTTATATTTTCATTAGCAGAATTAACAATATCTGTCTATATTGTTCCAAATCTTTCCGATGCCTACTAAAATATTATTTTAAAACATTTTTCCTTAGGCATTATTTGACGATTCTTGGCATAAAAGCATTCGTTCAACGGGTAATAAAGGAATTCTTCGGGAAAGACAACAAAATGGTGTATTATTAAATACAAATACACGTTTAGAACCAAAAAAGCAAACAAATCGAGTTAAAATTGATTTGGTTATTTTATTTTTGGATGTTGCTTATGAAGGGCAATATGAAATGCTTGTTAAATTAGCATCTCAAGTAAATTATTTTTTTGGAAATTAAAAATTAATTTTAAATTACAAAAAAAGATTGACGATATTTCTGTTTCAAATAGTGAAGGGTTAACAGCTTTACACTATGCAATATGTGCAAGTAATCATGATATTGTACAATTTTTGGTAGAAAATGGGGCTGATGTTAATGCTTTGGTTTGGAAAAAAAGAAAAAACTTTTTTTTGAAAATAAAATATATTTTTTAAGGATGTTGATGGTTGGACTCCTTTACATTGTGGTAAAAGGAAATAAATTTTAATTTTAAATTAATTATTTTAATAGCTGCCTCTTGTGGTAATTTGCCAATGATTAAACTTTTAATTGAATATGGTGCTTGTCCAATAGCTACAACAATTAGTAAATCTGAGGTAAAAAAATTAAGAAGAAAATATATTTTTTAAATTTATTAAAAATTAAAAATTTTTTTAGACAGTTGCTCAAATATTTGATGATTCTAATGAAAATGCAGCAGTAGGGATTGAATATATGAATTTTGTAGAGGAGTGTATGGGGGTTGTTAATGATTCTAAGGTGTTTTTAATTTTTAATTAAAGATTGTCTTTTTGATTTGGTTTGAAAATAAGGGAATGTTATTTTGCAGTGTTTAATTAGAGAATTTTAAATTAAAAATATTATATACTCATTTCTAAATATTCTTTTAGGTTTATGCTGCTTATTCATATTCTCCTCAACGAGCCGATGAATTAAGTTTTGAAGAGGGGGATGAATTAAAAGTAATTAGAAAATGTGAATATTTAGAGGAGGAAGAAGAAGAAAATATAAAAAAAGAAAAAACAAATTTAGAAGAAGAATGTGATGAACATTGTTGGTGGTTATGTGAACATACAAAAGAAATATTTAATAAACAAAAAAGTGGATTTGGTTAGAAAATTTTGAAAGATTTAAAAAAAAATTATTTTTAAAACTTTTTCAGTACCTCGTAATTATTTAGCTTTATTTCCAACTTTAAAACATCAAAATAAATTTAATGTTGATTTTAAATTACCAAAAGAAATTGTTTTTGCTGAACAAAATAATTTGGAAATGAGGAGGAAATCTCTTGATGATGAAGGAGAAAATGATGAAGAATTAAATGAAAATAATGAAGAAGAGGAGGAAGAAGAAGAAGAAAGAATATGTAATAATAATGTTTTGAGAATTAATAATGCAACAATAACAACAAAAACAACGAATTCTTTAGGCCATCAAGAATTAAGTACATATGCTTAAATAAATAAATAGATAAATAAAATAAATAAATATATGCAATTTAATCAGCAATAAAACAATTATTCGAGAGAGTAAATTATAGAAATTTTCTTTATTTTTTATCCACAATTTATATTTATTTTTTAGAAAGTTTATTAAAATACTTGCTCTTTATTATTCTTATAAATAAATTAGTTGTATTAATCTTTTAAAAATATTTCTAAAATTTGCCTTAAATTTACATCTATTTTTTTACTTTTTTTACTTTGCAATTTCTTTATTTAATTGATGCCATTGCCTCCTGTCTTGTATTCAGTAAAATCTCTCTACATACTATTTTTACCTTTCCCTAATCAGTTTTTACCCAGATGGTGTTTTTTTATGTTTATATTAAAAATAAAGAGGGATATTTTTTTAATTTAATTTATTTAATTTAAAGAAATAATTATTTAAAAAGAAAATATTTTATAGAAATAATGGCACTTATTGGAAAAAAAAGGATTTTTTAGGTAAATGTCCGGTTGATGTCCTACATGTCCACAAAGACATCAATTGGACATTTACCGGATTTATTTAATGTTGCAACTTGCTCAACCTTAAATTTAATTAAAATGTAAGTAAAAATTAGTTTGTGTTTCCTGTGATTTCCGAAAAATTTCCCTCTAGATATTTTTCGTTGACAATATTTTCAATCAAAAAATAATTAAATTTTTTGATTTAGTTTCTTATCCATATTTTGATAATTTGAAGGAAGGCTACGGGGAGTTTGGGAAAATAAACATAGTAATTAAAACTTTTATTAAAAGTTGCAGCATTTTAAATAAAAAAATACTAATTAATTAAATAGCGTCAACACCTAAAGAAGTTGTTTTATTTAAAGTTGTTCTCCTTCCTCCATTACTACTGCTATTCGAAATATTTTCTGTTTGATTAATATCTTCGTTGCCACAATTTTCTTTATAAAATTGTTGTCCATTTTGGAATATTACCAATGGACGCATTTGAATCTTAAAATAAATTTTTTAATTAAAATTATTAATTAAAGGGAAATACCCACCCATTGTTGTCTATTCCCTCCATAACCATTTAATCTAAGGGAATCACTAAAAGTAAGTCCATTTGATAAAATTTGTCTTCGATGGCTAGTACTTGTTGTTGTTTCTGATTCTGCTCTATATAAATGACGAGCAGTTTTTCGGCCAAATCGACGTTTATAACGAATATCCTCATCTTTAGATTGCCCGTTATTACTTCTTAAACTGTGCATACGTGATACTAATGAAGTTATTATTCTGGAAATGTTAATTAATGAGAGTATTACATTTCAGAAAAATACTTACTCGCTAGTTGCAGTAGCAATACCACTTAGATTTGCACCTTTTTGTTTGTCTTTTGCTGTTAACCAAAAAAATAAAAAAGGATTCCAAATAACTGCTGACATTGCAATAACATGAGCTATTAAAGGCCATAAAAATGGCTAAAAAATAGAATATAAAATTTAAAATTTAATTATTTACTTGTTGTTTTAACCAAGCTGGTTCTTGTTTAAAATCTTTAACTAAATTAACAGCCGTAATTGGGGTATTACAACCAATAAAGGCAATTACCTTCAATAAAATAAAAAATAAAATTTTTAAATTAAAAGAACCCTAACCATTCCAATAAGTATATAATTAACTCTCTTTTTTCTATTTAAAGCATCTGTTCTTTGTGTATTACTTAATGATTGAGAAAATTGGGCATTTTGAACTGAAAAGATTAAGAAAAAAATTAATAAAATAAATGTAATAAAAATTATAGAATCCCCAAACAAATCCAAAATTAGTATAAAGACAAATACAATTAAATTAATTAATTACCAATCATATCTTTGTGTACTTTTCTTAAAATTCGCCAATAACAATAAGTAATTATTGCCATAGGCAAAACAAATTGAAAAAGCATAACTCCTGTTCCATAAAGTCTTCTTTGTGTATCATCTGGCCAATTAAGCTCATCACAAAATTGTCCACAAAATGGGGTTGAATTACGAGGGACATAATAATCACTTAATAAAGAATATATATTAGGGTAGCACCCCATCCCCCGACACTCCCGTCCTCGAAGGCTCGGGTGCTATATAATATTTGTTAAGACTTTTAATCCTTTAAACTGAAACTCTATTTTAATTATTTTATTAAATAAATATTTACCCATTAACTAATTTGTAAGAAAGTAAATAAGGAATGTTTAACAAAGTAGATATAATCCAAATAACAAAAGTAATTGTAGCTGCTGTTCTTAATGAAAATTGTCCTCTTGTTGGGTCAATTATATGTAAAAATTTATCTAAAGCAATAGCACAAAGTGACCAAGAAGTAACAAAAACAGCACAAGAATTTGAAAGAGGAACAAGTCGGCACATTAAAGGGCCAAAAGCCCAATCTTTTGTTAAAGCATACCAAGGAGTTACTGGGACGGCCGTAAGGCACAAAAGTATGTCAGTAAGTATTAAATTTAAAAGAAAAAGATTTCTGGTTGAACGAAGACTAAAAAAATAAATTAAAAATATTTTTAACGTTTATTTTTTACCGTTTATTTTGAGCAAAAGCTAACAAAACAGAACCATTTCCAAGTAATCCTAACAAAAATAAACATCCATATGCAGCTGCTATTGCACATTGAACGGCTGCCCAGCTATTTTTAAAAATGGAAATAAATAAATTTTAACAGAGATTATTATCGAGATTTTAAATAAAATATATTTGTGTTCATCTTTAAATAAAAAATTCTCTCTTCGTACCTAGTTAAATCATCAATACCCTGAGCAAGAATAGCTTCAGAAACTTCTGTACAAACAATTTGTTGCTGATTATCTGGAGAAATATTTTCATTTTGATGATATGCAGATGTTTGTGGGGTTAAATGATTTTGATGTTTTTCTTCAATTAGCGTCATTATTTGACAGGGAAATAAAAAAATAAATTTAAAAAATTATATAAAAATATATTTAATTTAATTATAAGCTAAAAATATTTTAATATTTAATTAAATGAAAGGAAATAAAAATTTTTTAATTTAATGTAAAATTTAATTTAATGTAAATAATTTAGAAAAATATTTAAATAAATTATAAAAGAATTTAAATAAATAAATTTATTATTTTTGTTAAATTATTGAGAATATATTAAAATTAAATTTTGAATAAATTTTTAAGTTAAGTTTAATTTTTAATATAATTTTAAAGGAAAATTAAAGATTTTTTAATTAAAATTTAATTAAAAAACAAATTTATTTTAATTATTTCGATCAATCCAAACCTAAAAAAAGGTAACAAACAATTCCTCCTTTTATTCAAAAATTAATGGGGATCTGTGGCCAAATTAAAATTTTATCTTCCGGAAGAATAAATAATAAAAAAAGGAAGAAGGTCCTTTTTTACTTCCAAATAATATACTAATACTTCGTTTTTACAAAATTCAAAGAATTCCAAAAAATAAAAGGAAAAAAATATCAAAAAATGAATAAAGAAATAATTATTATTTGCACACAAACACGTGCCCGATATATAAAAAATAAAATTATTATTCATTTATTGGCATTTATTAAACTACATAAAACAATTTTTTTTAATTTTTTGTTTCATCTTAAACAAAAAAATATAATTATTGGTCTATTGAATATATTTAAAAGAATATTACAAATAATTATTCAAAAATCTTTATATTTTTTTGGAAAAATATATTCAAAGAACTGAATTTTAGTTTGTAATGACGTGAAAAAGAAAAAAAAGAAAATATTTTTAAAAAGCTGATTATGAAGAGAAAAATAAAGATATATTTAAATAAATGATTGAATACTATATTTTGAGTAAAAAAGATGTATAACAATAATCCTTGTAAATTTATCTGAAATAAAAATAATTAAAATAACAGTTTAAAAAAGATTTAAAAAATATAATTTAACAAATATATTTCTTAAAATAATTTAAAAAATTTTATCGATAACATTAGAAGAAAATTTTTAAAATATTAATTAAAATAGAGGTTAAAACATAAAATTTATAAAAAAAATTTGCATATATTTAAATAAAAATCAGACAATTCAAAATTTATTTAAAAAGAAAATATTTTGTAAAAGAAAAAATAAATATTAAAAGTCTTTTCCGGTTGATCAGATAATCTTTGACTATTCAAGAATATTTTAATAATATTAAAAAATTAAAGCAAAAATAAGGATAACTTAATCTGCAAAAAAACTTTTCGGTTAATCAAATTTTCTTTTTACAAAATATAAAAATAAGAGGGGATATATAGAAGAGAATATTTAAATAAATATTTAAAAGTACAGAAAAAATAAGCAAAAAAAAAATAAATTAAAAAATATTCGTGAGAATTTTAAAGTGGTTGGGAAGAGGTGAGTGAAGGATTTTCATCTTAAAATTTAAAAAGGAAAGAAAGCGAATTCAATAAAGGTAGATTTTTATAGAAAAAAAAATATATTAAAATTAAAAAAATATTTATAAGAAAGGATTTTATTGAATAATTATAAAGGAGTAATTAATTGAAGGGAGGGGGGGGGGAATCGAAAAATGTAGTAGATAAACAAAAAAAGATTTTTTATGTGAATATTTAAAAAATAAATTAATGAATCAGAGTTCTTTAAATTTTAATTATTTATTTATCTTTGTAAATATTTTTGTAAATATTTTCTTTTGTTTTCAAAAAAACAATAAAGATAATTAAATAATGGATAAAGAATGACGGAGAATATAAAAAAGAAATTTAATATAAAATTTAAAAATTTATAAGAGAAAACCTTTCAAATAAATAATTGCTAATTTAATTTATTTAAAAAAATTAAAATAAAAAGATTTAATTTAGTAGAGATTCTAGAAATATTAAATTACTTTAAATTTTTATTTTATTTACTTGAAAAGTGAATTTAATTAAAAAATGATTTTTTAAATAATTAATTTTAAATTTAAAAAAAAACATTGAAATCTTAACTTTCTAATTTATTTTATAAAATTTTTTGGAACGATAAAAGAAATTACTAGTTATTATAATGAAAACTTAGAATTGTATTAGACTATACTTATAAATATATTAAATATTCGATTATATTCAAATATATCAGGGATGTAAAAAGCGCGGAGGCGAAAGACAAAAAATGGATTCTTTATTGATAATATAGATTTCAAATTAGGGTTGGATTAACACTCTATTCAATCATTGGAAGTGGGTCTGCCATAAAAAAAAAAAAGATTTATAACCTCCTTTTGAATAATTAAAATAAATAAATTTAGTTAATAAGAAAAAGGTTCTAGATAATTTAATTATTAAGTAAAAATACATATAATTATCCAAATATACATATTTTTAAGTAGAATTAACATAGAATAAAACATTTTCTAGGAAAATTAATTTAAACAAAAATGTCCTTAGAATATCTTCTTTAAATTAAAATTATTTTTAATTTATCCTTTTATTTTTAGACAGAAATATAAAGAATTTTTTTTATTTTTAATTTCCTTTTTTAATTTCCTTTTGATGAGTGCCAAAAAACGGTTAATGTCGAAAAAACCAAATAAGGATCTAATATGTATTTATATAAGCCCCCCCCCTCTCCACCCCCCTCCTAACTCATCAAAAAATATATTTTATTGTCTCTCCCAACCAAACAAGACCAAAGGCTAAAATAAAAAATATTTTGGAGAGAACAAATAATCGAGAGAATATTAGTAACCCCCCTCACCCCTCCATCCCCCCTTTTCTTCTTCTCCAAATAAAACTCCCAAAAATGCTTGAGTGGCTCCAAGCTGAGAAAAATTGACAGAAAACAATTGAAGTAACGTCACGCATTGTGGTGCTTATTGTATAAAAATAAATATTTATTGGCTTTAAGAAAATTTTCGGTTGGTCTCTTTTGTGATAAGTAAAAAGAAAATATTTATTTATTTATTTTAGGAAATATATTTTTATAAAAAAATTATTTGGAATAATTATATAAATTTATTTTAAATAGTAAATAATTATTTTTTATTTTTATTAAAAAAATTGAAATAATTATTTTAAAAATAAATATTATTTTAAATATTTATTTAAAAGACCAAAATTCAAAAAATTTTCAAAAATCAAAGAAAACAATAAAGAAATTGAGAAGAGTTTTTTTATTTAATTTCTTGTCTATTCATAAAAATAAAAAAAAAGTTTTTCTTTGTTGACAAAAATTCTATTTAAAAAATATATTTTTTATTATAGCTTAAATATTTTTTATTTTCTCAATTTTTTATTGCCAAAATATATTTCTAAAAAAGATTTAAATAAAAAATATATTTTTATATATATCGAAATTAAATTAAAATTTTATAACATTTTCTTAAAAATATTTAAGTTAAAAATATAAATAAAAAAGATTATATGTAGTATAAATAGGAAATAGAAAATAAAGAAAAAAATTTTTTGTTTAAGCGAATTTTCTGAATTTTATTGAAACTAAAAAAATCTTTTTTCTTCTTCATTGTTAACAAAAAGGCATTTTATAAGAAAAAAAGTATATTTTACAAAAATTGTAAATTAGATTTAAGTAAATATTTTCTCGAATAAATTTAATGTTTATTTTGTTTTAAATTTATTTAAACGAGTAAGTTTAATAATCTAGAAGGAGAATTGATCATCAAATAATTCAAAATTAAAACTAATTTTAATATTTTTTAATAACTAAATATATACAACAAATTTGAAGATGAAAAGTTTGTTTAAAAGTTTTTTTTAAAAAGTAAAATAATTTAAAATAAAAAAAAGAGAAGATTTGATGAGTAAAAAATTAAAGAAAAATATATATATTTTAGTTTTTTAAAGAAAATCATCAAAATTTGTTGAGATGAGTTAAAGACATGCCAAATATTTTTTAACAAAGGATTGATAAAGTAAAAATAATTTTTTCTTCTTTTTAAAAACAATAAAAAAGGAGAGGAAGGGAGAGGAAGAGAATGATTGAAAAATTAAATAAAAGCAGTTGCCCTTGTCTGCTAAAAATTAAAAGGGAAGTAAAAGCTCTTTTTAAAGATAAGAAAACAATTGCTTAGATTGATCCTAATAGAAAGTATGTATTTTATAATTTAGTTAATAAAGGAGAGTAAGGGAGAAAAAATAAAAATAAAAATAAAAATAAAAAATGGAAAATAAATAAATAGAAGGTATATTTAGAAAATAAACAATTGTGGATTTTTTAAAGAAATATGTATATTTAAAATATACATATATTTAATTATTAGAATTACAACACCTAGACCCCGTATTCCGAACATTTTTAAAGACCCCCCCCCCCATTCTCTGGTCCAAAAATTTCGGAAGTTTTCAAGATTTAAACATTATAGTATATATTCTTTGGAGAATTAATTAATTGTTTTTAAATTAATTTTAAAACAATTTATTAAACAAAATAGTTTTAATTATTAAAATGAGTAAAGATTAAAAGAAAATTTTGTTTCTAAAAATATTTCTCAAAAAAATACTAAAAGAAAATAAACAATTTGTTGGCAAATAAAATGCATAGAAAATGAATAATAATAAAGAATGGAGAGAGAATAATAAATTAAATAAATATTTAATTAATTAAAAAAAGTATCAAATTAAAAAAAAAGAAAAATTATTTTATTCTTATTTTAATTTAAAATGCCAAAGAGTAAATAATAAATATTCTTTTATTTGATATGAATATTTTGTAGGAAGATTATATTTTGCAAAAATAAATTTAATTTTTATTAAAATATTTTAATAAAAGATTTTTATTTCAACCAAGTAATTAAATAAAAAACTTTAAAAACAAAATAAAAAATTTACAAAAAAAAATTTTAAAAATAGGGAGGAAATAAAAATAAAGATTTTGTCTATTTAGTAATTGTTTTTAAATAAATAATTATTTAATTAAATATTTGCCATTCAATCTCCCCTCCCCTCCTCTCCCCATTTTTTCTTTCAATTTAATTAAAAAACTCAATGACGCCAGAACACCAACTGAGACCTTTCTAAAAATTTAATTAAAAATAAATTAAATTATAAATTCAGACAATGAATGGCATTTTCTGAAAATAAAATATTTGAAAATAATTAAAATAAATTGAGTATTTATTTATTTATTTATTACAGATTTTAAAAATCCAAATTTTAATCTCAAGGGAAAAGTAGTTAAATAAATTTAAATGACATTTATTTTATATAAAAATTTAAATTTGGAAAATTTTGAATTAATATTAAAGCTTAACAATTGGAAGAATAAAAATAATTAAAAATAAAAAGTTGGAAATTTCAGACAAACTTGCCTCAAAATAAATTGAAAATAATAATTCTTTTATTAAATTTCCGATTGATAATTCTCCTAATATAAAAGCACAGGAATTTCCATCTATCTTACCGACAACAGCTTCACTTGACAGCACGATACTCAACTCCAATTAACAACGATGGCGGACGGCAAAAAGGATGATGGCGGCAACAAAGGCGGCGGAGAGCGAAGCGTGATCAAGGGGGATGGTGGTAAGTGCGAGCAGGCAGTCCAAGGAAGGGAGCAGCAACAACAGGAGGACGCTAACACGAACACGGAGATGATCTCGCGTCTTGAACCGATGGAGGCAATCGCTCTGAATATTGGGACTGTGGTCGGCAGCGAAGGACACAAGAAATGGCACGTTCTCAGCAGGTTAGGATCTGGCGCGTTTGGTGCTGTCTATCTGGTGGAGGAGGAGGGTGCCAAGAAGGAGGAAAAGTATGCCTTGAAGGTATGTTGTTAGAAAGTTTTAAATTTTGGACATTTTTACTATTTAGGCAGAGCGCCTCTCAGCTCAAGTGCAGATGTTGGCCGTCGAAGTGCAAGTATACCAGGCGCTGATGGCAAAGGCAGTTGAAGGAAAACGCCGGTACCCGTTGCTGATTGACAAGGGAGCCTGGAACAATCAGTGCAACTACTTGGTCATGTCATTGGTCGGCCCATCACTTGAGGTGATGATTTATTCATAAGTTTGGTCTAACTTGCAAATAAATTATTTTTAAGGATCTTCGACGTAAGCGTCCCAACAACAGGTTTTCCATGGGCACGGCTCTGATTACGGCAAAGAAGACTTTGGCGGCGATTGTACAGATGCACCTCGTCGGATTTCTTCACAGAGATGTGAGTTTTCATTTTACAAAAGCGAAAATTGAACTTTAATTTCCTTTTTTCTATTAGATCAAGCCAGCAAACTTCTCGATTGGACACACGGACAAGAATGTCATCTACATCCTCGACTTTGGCATGGCACGATGTTTTGTACGGCCAGACGGCGTACTTAAGCGTCCACGCGCAGGCAACATCGGTTTCCGAGGGACAGCCAAATATGCTTCAAGAATTGGTCACAAACATAAGGAGCTCTGCCGAGGGGACGACGTCGAAAGTTGGTTCTACATGGCATGTGAGCTTGTGAAAGGGAAGTTGCCTTGGCAGCGTGTCGATGTAAGTTTATTAATTTTTTGGTGGTTTGTTGGCTAATTAAATGTTTGATTTTTTTTAGGAAGAAGCTAAAATACGTGACATGAAGATCGAAGCCTTAAGACCTGGGAAGGTGGACGTGGCAGCAGCGGGGACGAAGACCAAATCGGAGGCGAAACCCAAGGTGGAATCAAAGCCCAAGATCGAGACTAAGACCAAGACTGAGGCAAAGCCCAAATCGGAAGCGAAGCCTAAGACGGAGACTAAGACCAAAACAGAGGCCAACCCCAAATCGGAGCCGAAGACTAAAGTGGAGCCGAAGGCGAAAGCAGAGGAGGGAAAGGAAGGAAGTGCAAAGAAAGCTGAGAGGGAGCCGAAGGATCCACGTCGCCTGCTGCTTGGTGGATGTCCTAAACAGTTCGCCAACATTCTTGAACTCGTCGCGCCACTCCGCTATTATGATGACCCGCCGTACGATGATATTGCCGAACTCATAGCTGCAGCAATAAAGAAGATGAAAGTGCAGGTTTGTTGAGAAATGTTTTTTAATCTTTTAAATTTCTTGTATTTTTTCAGACATATCCACTAGATTGGCAAGAAGGAGGGAACAAAGCCTAGAAAGATAGTTGATGTACGGAAGATATTAGCATAAATAATTGTGATAGTATTGAATTGTTTTCCTTCACAATGTTGTAAATATATATTGTTTTTTTTGTAGATTTGTAAAATAAATTTGACTTATTGTTAGATTTTTAAGTTTTTTGGTATAAATTATGTTAGGTTAGTTGTGTAAATAAAATTGATTAGATAAGCTAGGGATAGTTTTGTCTTCAAGTATTGAATTGTTTTCTTTCACAAACTTTTTGGTTGGCTAGTTGATTGGAGGAAGTGTCAGAGCGATAACCCAGATAAATGATACTCGATCTTAGATTCTATTTTTCAGACCGAAGAGGTGTATCCTAGCCGAATTTCCTTAATTTATAATTATTTCAAGTTGGCAAGCACTTTAATTTTAAATCTCACCACTTTTCCGCCTTGAGGATACCACGGAGAGGACGTTGAAAGTGAATTAACATAACTACAAACAAAAATATTATAAAACAATTATTTTACAAATAAACCCTTTTTCACTGCTGGAAAGAAAAGTTGAACGAAATTTAGAAAAATCATTAGCAAAATAAATCTTTTTAAAAAATAAAAAAATGTACCTATTATTTACTCTTATAGAATACATATATTATACATAATATTCTGGTTATTTATGGTCCTTAATTTTTAAAACTTTCTTAAAAAGTTTATTCTTCACTAATAAATTTAAAAATTTTTATCTTAATTTTATAATAATTTTGTGAGTTTCTTTATTTTTAAACAGTCAATTTATGTATTAAACAATTAAATAAAGTTAATAAGTATTTATAAAAATTTTAATTATTTAGTATTGAAAATAGAAATTAATTAATTAATTAATTAATTAAGAACCAGATTTTTAATATATAAAAATCTCTATAATTAGACTGGCCAAATCCCAACGTAAAGCGGCTAACAATTCTACAAAACAATATTTAAAAACCAACAAAAAACCTTAAAAATTAATTAACCAACATGAAAATTAAATTTGTTTAGAGTTCTGACTTTTTTGTGACTCAGTCGAAATTCCTCGATTTAAGCAACTTAAAGTATATTTTCTGTCTTTTTATCCTTTGAACTGAGGTACTTATCTTGTTCCCGCCTATTTCCTTAATAATTCAAAACATAATTTGCACAAAAATATATTTATTAAAATGAGAAATTGAAAGGGGGATAGAGAAAGATATACTTGCCAAATTCTTATTGAAAAATAGTGTATAGATTTAAATAATTATTATTTTTATTTTAACCCGCTGAGCAATTTAGGCTTAATTTTCTTTTAATAATATTCTTCTTCTTCTTTTCGTCTTCCTCTTTGTTTTGCATTAATATATTTCTTTTTAATTTTTATTATTTTATTAATTTTCTCTTCATCATCATCTTCTTCATAATTATTATTGATATTACAATTATTTTTAAAAATATTTGTTTGATTATTTAATATCCTTTTTGGAAGCAAATAAAATAAAGAACAAATTAATAATCCAAAAAAAGGAAGACTTAAAAACCCTCTTCTTTGGGCAAAATTACAGTCTGATCTAATACAAGCACACAAATCTACATGATCATGAGGATCAAAACCATACCTTTTTAAAGAAATAATTTAAAAGATTTTTTAAAATTATATTTTACCTATCAGAAGATACAAATAAATCTCTTAATCTTATTGTTGTACAAATATTAGCTCCCGTTTTTGTTGTTCTGGATAACTCTCCAAAACGAACGGCTGTTCTATTATGATGAATTATATCAGAAAGACAACCTCTCATAAATCCAAATTTTCTACGACCTAATTTTTTTTAAAAATAATTCTTAAAATTTCTTCAATATCTAGTACCTCCAACTCTGTCATTCATTCTTAAAGTTATACAAGCATCTGTACAATTTTTAGAATGAACATATTGAGAATCAAAATGCCCATGATCGCATTTTTCAGTAAACCCCAATGGACGCCGGTAGAGATGTGAAATGAATTGAAATTGGTCTTCCAAATATGGACTCATACAACTGTGGCAATGAAGGCGATATGCTAAAAAAATTAAATTTTAATAAAACTTTTAAAGAAAATTATATCTTTTAATAAGTAACTTGTTGAAGGTTTTACTACCAATATACCTCGATCAGCTGAGGCAATTATTATTTATCGTTAATCATTAATTATTAAATAATTAATTGTCAACATTTTAAAATAATTCTCTGAGAGATAAAAAGAGAGGAGATTTAATTAGTTATAATAAAAACGTTCCATCGACTTTATTACCAAACAATCATTAATTACTAATTTACAGCGGTTTAAAAACAATAATAATTCAAACCCCAAGGATGCGCAATGTCAGAAACGTTGGCCAGAAAATATGAAAATACTTGAAGAAAATCAGAGCCGCCCATTCGGCAACATTTTCATTTTTTAAGAAAAGATTTATATATTTAGATGAAAATTGAATAAAAAGACTTGAAAGAAATGAGATGAATTGAAAAGATTTGAGCAGATTTTTGTGTAGAAAAAAGGGGAAATTGAGCAATAGAATGGAGGGGGAGGGGGGGGGGGGGGAAGGAAAAAAAGTTTTATATATTTTGTCTGTTATTGTGTGACCCACCCACCCACCAATCCATTTATTGTTGTTTCTTAGCTATATTTGCCAAGAATGGAGCATTTTGAGTGAATTGGACCACCGGTAAAGATATATATATAAAAAAGAGAAGGGGGGAACGAGTAAGAGCACTCAACTCTCCTTTATATTTTTGACATTATTGCAGTTTTCCCTTAGGATTGAAAATTTGGAGCAAAACAAATATTTATATAAATACGTTGAGTTAGCGGGCCGTGCAAGAAAATTCAATTCTCCAAATCTAACAAAGTTTTCCTAAAAAAATGAGGGGTCCTTTTGGGAGTAGCCAATGTCCGTCATTTACGTATATAACAATAGTAAAGAATAAATAAAAAAAAACAAATTGTTCATTGCTTTTTTCATCCTTTCCTCTTTACCTAGTTGGAAAAAAATAAAATTGAATTTACAAAAAAAAAAAGATTTTTGGGGGTTTTATTGTCAAAAATATATTTTTTGTTATTATTAATACTCAATTTTTTTCTACATAAATTAGTAAACTTTTTTCTTTAATTAAATTTATTTTTAGTGTAATTTATAGAAAAAAATTAATTTAATTTTTAGAAATAAAAATATTTTTTAATTACTATAAATTTCTTTTAGATTTTAAATTATAAAAATTGTATTGAATATTGGAAGCAGTTTATTTAAAAAAAACATTTTTTTTTAATTTTAAATTTATTTAAAAAATAGTATTAATTAATTTATTATTTTCCTTTTAATTATATTTTTACTGATAATTTTTCGTCAAAAAATTAAATATTCAAAAAAATGTATTTAAGGTTTTATATTATTTATTTATATAGAGAAAACAATACGGAAGTCAAAAATTCAAAATGACGAGAAAATTGCTTTGAAAAAGTAAAATTATTTAAAAAATATACTAAACATTATTTAAATATATAATTGAAGTAAAAATACTAAAATAATTGAGTGAATTTAAAAAAGATTAATTAAGGAAAATAAATAAATATTATTTTTTGTTAACTTGCCTGGTTCAATAGGATATGTTGGAGGATCTGAAACAGATGCAAGAATAAAAGAAACAAGTTTAGTAAATTGTGTGGCCATTTTATTTAAAAAAATTAATTTTTGAAAAAATAAATTTAATTGTTGTTTTAATTGTTGTTTTATAATTTTTAAAAAACAATAAATAAAAGCCCAGAAGGGCATAATATTTAATTATTTGTTTCTTTTTTTAATGTTGGAAGGAAAACTTTAAGTATTTTAACTTTTAAATAAATAAGATAATGATTTAAATTTGAGTTTAAATAAAGTGAAATGAAAGAGAATTATTTAGTGTATTATATTTTAAACAAGTAAAATTTAGAAAAAAAGAAAACAATTAATGTATAGAGGTTAAAAAATTAGAATTGACAAAAAATTAATCTAAAAAATATAAAATAAAGTGAATAAACTTGAATGGGCGAGATTAAAGAGCGGAATAGAGGCTAATTTTTGGATATTTCATAAATTATGAGATTTAATTTAAATTTTTATAAATTTTAGAACTATCCCCCTAATTTTCGAAAATATTTTGAGTTTAAAGAGGTATTCTCCTACATGTGATTACCCAAAAATTAATTCTCCTTCTTCCCCTACAAAGTGGAAGATCAAATTAATTAGCAATTTTTAATTAATATACCTACTAATTTACTAATTAAAGTTAAAATCTTTCATAAAAATAAAAAAAATTGTTTAACCAAAAAAGAAAAGATTTATAATATTTTAAAGCAAAAAATAGTTGGTGACGACAATCTTATGTAAATAATATAAAAGTCAGTCAAAACCACTACAAATACTTTCACTCCCCCCCCCTCCCCTCTTTACTCACAAACGGATTATGTCCTTGTCGCTATTGAGCCCAAGAGGGGAAGGAGGATGACATAAGGAGTGTTGGGGGATATATAGATAGCTGTTGTTAGTGGACAAATAACCAAAAAAGGAGAGAATATATTAAAGTTTTTTGAAAATGGACATTCACTCCTTATATTAAATATTTATTTTGTTGAAAATGTCAGAAACACAGTAAAAAATAAATTTAAATTTTTAATTAAATAATTTATTTTTTGTTTGAAATAAATACTTTTCAAGACCATTTTAACCAAAAAAATACTTTAATTAAACAGGGGTTTGTATATAACGATTTTACTTATACATTAAGTTATTAAAAAATAAACTTCTTTTGTTAAAGTTTAATAGGCATCCTAAATTACTAAAAGAAAATGCTTATAATTTAATTAATTAATTATAGTCTCTATTAGATAAAAATTTCTAATATTTTTATTTTTAAATTAAAAAGTAAAAAATATTTTTAAAAAATTAAATTTAAAAAACTGTTTTTATTGCTAAATGCAATTTTCTTTTATTAAATGCCAAATAAATGTAAAATATAGAGATGGAGCGTGGCTGTTGTTGTTGATAGCTAAAGGCACATTTAATTCTTTTAATAGAGGGGGAAGTAAGAGAGAAAGGCGGGGAAACTGTTAAAAATGCTTGAATGGTTTCACATACAGGAAACCCCTTTTACTATTTTAATCGCGCAACGTTTATTTTGTCACTTCTTTTTTATCTTTTATTTTGCCACAAATTAATTGTTGGAGGAAGTAAAAAAGAGAGAATCTTTTATTTAAATTGTGTAAATAAATGTTTAATTTTATGTATTTAGTAAAACATTCAACATTTACTCCACTCCAACTATTGGGTGGAAATACATAGGTTCGAGAATTATTTACAAGTAATTCATTCTAAAAGATCTTCTATCCGAACAAACTTTTGGATTTACAAATAAATTTTTTTAGTATTATTTATAAATTGGGGAACTTCTTTACACCTCCAGATACTTAGGTATAAACACTCTATTTTTACGTTTCCATTTGGGACATTTGTTCTTTTTTTTGCACATTATATATCTTTCGAAAGAGCTCTTCGAGCTGAGACGAATACTTACTAAAATCAACAAAATCTGATTTAAACAACAAAGTTATGACCGTTTGTTTTTTAACCCCTTACAACAACAAAAGAACGTTTTTCCAGCGTGGATTTAGCTTCATAATTTTGTTAGGAATCAACAAATCTAGCCGATCTTGTTATCATTCAACTCAGTACGAACACCTCTTCTGATGCTTTACGATAAATTATAGATCAAACAAAAGAGCTCAAAAGGAAAACAGGCAAAAAAAAAGGGGGGGGGGGGTCTAACCCAAAGTTTTACCCAGATTTCCAAAAAAATAATTTTAAAAATTATTTTTAATTAATTAACTAACCATCTCCATAAAATGGACTTCTACTTTTATAATAATTCTGAATTTGGGAGGAAGATAAAGATATTTGTTGTTGTTGTTGTCCTTCATTTCTTCCACCAATTATTAATCTTTTGTTTAAATAACTTTCATCTATATATCCATTAGACGAATAAATAAATAAAAATAAAATTAATTTAATATTAAAATAATTTTTAAAAGTTGTTTTTAAAAAGAAAAACATTTTTATTAAATAAATTTTTTATAGAAGAATTAATGGTGGAGATAAACTACCTGAAAAACAAATTCAAATATATTGCAATTAAAGGTGGATATTTAAAACTTAAATGTCTCAAATATTTCACAATTCACAAAAATCGTGCATGGGGTTTCTGACAGTAGGATCCCTGATATATTTTATTTAATTAAATATATATCAAATAAAATTAAATAAATAATAAAAAATGTGTTTTATTTTTGATGAAATTTACAAAAATAAAAAGAAATATAAATTAGTTATTTGAAGAAAATGAAAAATGAAACATTTGGCAAAATAAAATTAAAGATTTATTAATAAAAATTTTTTTCTAAATATTTAAAATCTACTTAAATAAATTTTGTATTTTTAATAATATAATTAAATTAAAAAATAAATAATAGATAACTTCGTTGCTTTCAGAAGGCGTAGAATCAGTTCGGAAAAATCCGGAGATCAAAAAAACCCCGGATTTGGGACCAAAAAAATCGGACGGATCCGGTCCGGCCCGGTCACTAGCAGACGTGGGCGAAACGTTTCGTTTCGTTTCGTTGTTTCGTATGTTTCGTATGATTTTTACTGTTTCGTCTCGTTTCGTTACGAAACACTTTTAAATTTGTTTCGTTTCGTTTCGTTACGAAACACCTGTGATTTTTCAACGAAACGAAACAATTTTTTAAGCCTAAACTAAGGCCAAAATCTATAAAATTTACCATCTTTTATTGAAAATTTAAAAAATTTTCGCCTGCGGCGCTGAAAAAAAAAGAATTTCGGCTTCTTGGCTTTCCCAAATTGTCAAAATTTTCGCCTGCGGCGCTGAAAAAGGAAGATAGCAATTACTTATATACTACAAATCCGTTTATACTCCACTCCCTAATCCACATATACATATTACTTAATCGACGACAAATTCTATTACCGGACTCGCATCATAATTTAAAAATTGCGGATTGCGAGTTGCGGAAATACTGGAACCGGAACTTCCGGCGAAGCACTAGCTTATATCGCCTTCCTCTCGAAATGGAGATATGGAGACAATTTGGGTAGGCAATGGAGCAAGATGGTGAATTTTTTGGCCTACGGCCTTTCAAAATTTTAAAATTTTTCGTCTGCGGCGCTTAAAATAAAATTTTACTTGAAAAATATTCAATTTTATTTAAAAAAAAGGGCCCTATCCCGAAAGAAGGGTCGAATCGTTTTTTTTCATTACTTTTTATTAGTTTATAAAAATGGTCAATTTTCCTTAGAATTGATGTATGTTGATGTTTGCCTTAAGGAAAAATGGAGAAGGACAGACAATGACAGAAGAACACAGACAGACAAAACAAGGATGGACCAAACACAAACGGACACATGTCCGACCGTTCGTGTCGGTCCTTGTTTTGTCTGTCCGAGTTCGTCCGTGTTTTGTCTGTCCGAGTTCGTCCGTGTTTTGTCTGTCCGAGTTCGTCCGTGTTTTGTCTGTCCGGGTCTGTCCGAGTTCGTCCGTGTTTTGTCTGTCCGAGTTCGTCCGTGTTTTGTCTGTCCGGGTCTGTCCGAGTTCGTCCGTGTTTTGTCTGTCCGTGTCTGTCCGAGTTCGTCCGTGTTTTGTCTGTCTGGGTCCGTCCGTGTCCGTCTATGTTTTGTCTGTCCGGGTCCGTCTGTATTTTGTCTGTTCGTGTTCGTCTGTGTTTTGTCCGTCTTGATCCGTCCGTGTTTTGTGTCTCCGAGTCCGCCCAGCAAACAAAAACAAGGAAAAATATAAAAAGTTAACCTCTGTCACCATTTTTCCTTAAGGCAAACATCAACATACATCAATTCTAAGGAAAAATGACCATTTTTATAAACTAATAAAAAGTAATGAAAAAAACGATTCGACCCTTCTTTCGGGATAGGGTCAAAAAAAGCGTCGCCAAAAATTTGGCTTCGAAAATGATTGACCCCCCCCCCCCCTTCCCCGAAAATTTTCCTTGCTACGGGCCTGGCTTATGGGACACAATTGTTGTAAATAAACCAATAACTAAATCATTTATAAGTCATAGTCGACTAATAACGTATTTGAGGTCGAATAATTTCGAAATAAATGCAGTTTTGAAAATTTTTTGAATATTAAAATGTTTCGTTTTGTTTCGTTTCGTTTCGTAAGATTTTGGTTGTTTCGTTTCGTTTCGTTAACGAAACGATTTTTAAAAAATTTTGTTTCGTTTCGTTTCGTCAGAAAAAAATTTTGAGTTTCGCCCAGGTCTGGTCACTAGTATATAATTGCTAAAAGAAACTATATAAAAGTAATATTAAAATAAATTTGTTTAAAAAAATAATAAATACTTTTACTTTTAACGGCACATTTAATTTAATATAAATATTTTACGAGAATAATGAAATATTTTTTTATTTATTTAAAAAGAGTGAAGGAAGAAATAAAAAAAATATTTTTAATTTTGCAAAAGTAATTTTTTGAAATATAAATTAAACAAATATTTTAGTGATGACTGATGATTGTTTTGAAATTTTAAATTTAATTTTTTTTCAAATAAAATTTATTTATTAAATTTTGTCACTTTAAAAAGAAAGGAAACAATTTAACAACCCTAAGCAAATTGTAGAACAATAAATGTTTAAGAGGTTAAAAATATGCAATTTAAGTTTTTAAATTAAACTATATTTTCTATTTGGAAAATTTTTAAAAAATTATGAAAAAACAAAAAACTAACAAAATATTTTTTATTTCATAACGACATTACAAAATTTTTGGCTAATAGACACATTAAACTATACCTTCTTTTCAAAAATTAAAATAAAATTGATCTACAAAATCAATAGAATTTGAAGTTTAAAAATCTAAAATAAATGACAGATTCGCTCATGCAGCAAAATTTGAAAATAATCTCGTCTCTACTGAGCTCAAATTAGTGAATAGAAAAAGCTAAAAGAGTTATATGTACCTTATTTACTTTTTTGCTCTTCTTTTGGCCAAAAGCAAAAAGCACAAAAAGGGTAGCATGTCGAGCGAGGATTAAACACGTTACTGAGTAAAATGACAAATTGAATCAGCTCAGGCATTGAAATTCTTTTCTCTTTCCTTTTTGCTTTTGCCCAGAAACTCAACCCGAAAATTTCTTTTAAACCTTAATTTCTCTTAATCCTTTTTTGGATATTTTCGATTTTAAACCTTAGAGGCGCGCCTAACTTTCCGGACACGAATCTTGCGGACCATAAATTCTTGAACTTAGGAAATTTCAAAAACTTAAGTCTGCAGCCTTAAATGGTATGAATTCTGGCTTCTTGGCCTTATGAAATGGCCATCTAGATGATTTGTATAAGGAATTTTTCGCTCATTGAAATTATTAAATAATTTTGTTACAAAAAATTGATAGATATTTTTTTGAAAAATCCGGAAATCTTGAATCCGGCACCGAATCATGGTAAACTCTACTAAAGTCATCGAAAAATAACTCAATTGTCGGTCCTAAACTTTGGGTCAGCAAAAATCAGGTCTACACAACTTTCGTTCCGCAGATTTCGGGTCCGCAAAGTTTGCGTCACGACCTTGGATATTTTATAGCTCATCAGTGAGAAAAATTTTTATCCTAATTCCGATAAAAATATTCTTAACTCGAATTTGAGGTATTTATTTTTTACAAAAAATATCCTTCCATAAGAAGCACTTGACTAAAGATGCGTTCTATCCATTAAAGATTTAAAGGAAAAATGCTTTCTAAATTTCCTTTTACTTAAAAGCAGTTCAAATTTCGAGCTTTTATTTTCTCGACGTTTTCAAAGTTAAAAACAAAAGAATGAATTAAATAAAAAAAGTGACAATGCCTGTGGCTATTTTAAAAGGCAAAAAGATGAAAATAAGGGGAATGAAAGGGGGATTTTCTTTAAAGAGAGCTTTAAGAAAAAGTAATTTTTATAGGGGCGTTAAAAACAATTCGTCTCATCAAATAATTTGTTTTTAAGAAGTATTTTCGTTAGTTTTCTCCAAAAATATATAAAATTTGGCACTAAAAATAAGTAAAAAAATAAAAATTAAAAATTTTTTTTTGTATTTTTTTGTAAGAAGTCTAATAATAATTATTTTTCGAAGAAAAGTAAAAAATTTCCAAAAAAGAAAGTCTGAATCTTAAGCAATCCATTAGTTTCTCTTTTTTTATCAGAGTTTAATTTGGCACGATTGAATGGGCATAAACAAAAAAAGGCGAGAAGAATAAAAACAAATTAAGGAAAAACATAAAAAGGAAACGAAAAAAAATTCTCAACAGAAAAAGTCAAGTAAAATATATTTCCGTTATTTTAACCCCCGAGAATGGAACTAGGAAAGAAATAACTCAAGATTGCTATGATGGATTCCTTCCAAAATATTAATACTCTCTCCAAACGCACTTTTTTTAAATAATAAAATGCAAAAAAAAGTAAGAAGATTAACAAAAAATTTTCATGTATACGTGTGAGGATATAAAGTGAAACGAAATACATTTCGTTTCGCTATTTCGACCCTTATTCAATTTCGTTTCATTTCGCTTCGTTTCTGAATAGAACTTTTTTTATTTCATTTAAATTCGAAACTCTCCCATCACTGATGTAGATTGAGAGCTAAAATTCTTAGTTCTTTCCTGTTACAACTAAATCAAATATAACTCCCTTATAGAAATCCCTAACCAATTCTCGAAATTTTATTCTTTTTGTGCTTTATGCTTATATATTTTTGTCACTGCATCGCAGTAAATAAAATAAAGTTTATCGTTTATTTATCTAAAAAATATGTAGAATCGTCGAAATAAATGGCTCAAATATGAAGGTAAACCGAGAATACAGATAGAGAGGAAGGAAACAAAATATTTAAAAGGCAAATATATGTTTTGTTTAAATAAAAGATTTTTAGGCACAAAAATTAGAGAATAATAAATTAAGAGGAGCTAGAAGCTGATCTGACGATAAAACCAATCAAAATACCGATAAAGACAAAAGATACACCAGGCAAAAATCGCAAAAAGCTAGGCATTTTGTGACGTTTTCCTGTCAAACGTTGCAGACTTCGCATCTTCTCAGATGTCAGAGGCGGATATCGACTACTAAAATTAAATTCGTTTTTATTTAAATAAACATAATAAAATTAAATTTTCATAACCCGGAAGGAAACCCGATTTTGCAAAAAAATAATTCAAAATGTTATTTTAATATAAAAATAACGTGTAATTTTTTATTTGAAAGTGCCCCATCTTTAAAAAAATATATCAACTTACGAAGCCAAAGAATCGCCAAAGAAGCCACGTTTCAGGACAGCCTTTTCATGTGTAAATTCGTCAAAGCCAAATTTGCCTCTATAACGTCCCATTCCACTATTGCCAATTCCTCCAAATGGAAGTGTGTCAACTAAAAGTCAAATTAAAAAAATAAAATTGTATTTCATAAAAATTAAAAAAACCAGTTATTTGTAGCACAACATCGTTGATACAAACAGAGCCAGAACTAGTCTCGCTGACAAGTCGTTTAACTTTAGATTCGTCTTTGGTAAACAAGTAAGCGGCTAATGGCTTTTCCCCTCTTTTAATGTTTTCGATTGCTTCGTTAAATGAACGTACAGTGATTATTGGAAGTATTGGACCAAAAATCTGGAAATTTTTAAAAATCTTTTTTGTAAAGAAAAATATTTAAAAACCTCGGATTGCATAATAGGGTCATTAAAATTGGCATCCAAAATAATTGGTGGAATAAATAAATCATTCTCATCCAATTGTCCAGCCTTATATAAAATGTTAGGACTTTGGCTCAAAAGAGATTCCAAACGACTAAAAAAATATTTCAAAAAATAAAAAAAAGTAAAAATTACTTGAAATTGTCCTTATTAATTATTCGGCTATAATCTTTACTCTCCGATGGCTTCTCTCCATAAAAGTCATATAAAGTAGTCTTTAATGCTGCAACCAATTTGTCTTTAGTCTCTGGTTGAACGATAACATAATCTGGTGCCAAACAAGTTTGCCCACAATTTAACCATTTCCCCCAGGCAAGTCGACTTGCTGTAACTGAAATATCAGCGTCTGGTTCAACAATCACAGGACTGAAAAAATATTGAATATCGTTAAAAATTTAATTTCAAAACTTACGATTTGCCACCCAATTCAAGAGTGCAAGGAGTCAGGTGTTTAGATGCTGCAGCCATTATAATCCGCGCAACACTAGTTGAGCCAGTGAAGACAATATGGTCAAAACGCTCCTTCAAAAGCTCTGTCGTCTCCTCAACACCTCCTTGAACAACAAGCACGACACGCTAAATTTATTGATTAAAAAATTTTAAGAAAATATAAAAACCTTATCAAAAATGTCGGTAAAAAGCTTATCAACAGCTTTTGCTGTGTTTGAGGCAATTTCAGAGGGCTTAAGGACTGCCGTGTTCCCTAAAAAAGTAAAATTGGAATACATATACTTTAAAAAATTAGAAGACCTGCAGCAATAACGTCAACAAGCGGCATTAGTAGAGTATTCAATGGATAATTCCAAGGTCCAATTATAAGAACAACTCCCTAAAAAATAAATTTTAAAGTCAAAAAGACAAATAAAACCTTCGGCTCACGAACAATATATGGCTTATCCAAAATTGTTGCGAGCGTTTTTTCAGCAGTTGTAGGTTCTGTCCATTTCTAAATTTTGAATAAAATTAGAAATAGTCAAAAAAATCAACAAACATGCAAATTCTCCAATACATAGTCAATTTCTGTAACAACAGAAGCCAATTCATAGAAATAATTAGCATCTTGTTGTCTCTTTAAGTCTTTGTAAACTGCCTCGCAAAGTTGATCTTTATTGTCCAAAATTAAATGCCGTAAACGTTTCAATTCAGCTTTTCGATGGTCAATTTCGGCAGGTTTTCCCGTGCGAAAATATTCTCTCTGACTTTCCACCAACTTAAAAGTAAAAAAAAATATTTTTTATAATTTTAGACATGTTTTAAAAAGTTAATAAATTACTCACATTGTGGTAAGACATTTTTGTACTGTTATAGCGAAATTGGGTTAAAGAAAGTTATAAAAAAATAGCTGCTGTCTAAAAAAGTAATTAAATTAGAAAATTTAAAAGCAAAAAGACAAACAAGAAACTTTGGAAAATTAGATCAAAAAAAAGAAAAGACAAAAAATAAAAATATTTTTTGTCTTTTCTTTTTTTTGATTTCCAAAAGTTTTTAAAAATCTTGGTAACCAATTCCGACGGTTTGAAGCTACAGTAGTGGTCTATGTACCTATAAAAGGTAAAAATTACTCGTCCTTCAATACCCGATACAATTCTACTGCGTTGTCTCTTCACTTAAGGTCTATTATCTTTTTTTTTTCTTCCTTTAATTGTACTACATGTAATTAAACTTTAGGCGTTGCCACTTCACTCAAGAATGCTGGTTCTGCCATTTGTTGCTATGCTGGCATTTCTACTTCCTTCTGTTCTGCTTATACAATGCTGCAAAAAGAAGGCAAAGGATGCTGCGACTATAGAGGCTGGTGCGAAATCGCCGTTGGATGCTGGGAAATCTAAAGCAAAAGGCGGTGGAGGGAAAAAGCCAAGTCCTGATGGAGCGGTCAAGAAGGAGAAAAAGGCTGAGAAACCAGTGCAAGCTCCAACTCCTACGACAGCTGCTGGGCCATCGCTCGCCACTGCGTTTCCTCCAGAAAAAACCAAGTCGAAACCGAACATCAAACAGGGTGCGAGTACAAAGACAGCTGCGGTCAGAACAAAGGCTGGAGTTGTTACAGCAGCAGCAAAGAAAAATGAAGTCACTGCTGTTGCATTGGAAAAGCCTAAAAAAGAAGAGAAGACGAAGCTGGTCAATGTTGGAACTGAGAAAGCAAAACCCGAAGTAAATCCAATGAGTGCACCCAGCAAATATGACGACGGCACTCCAACGGTCATTCTTACTCCAGCTGATATGATGTCTGTGGCAGCGATGACAGCAAATCCAAACTCGACTGAAGCACCAGACGATAAGTCTAAAGGTGAACTAAAACTTTTTCTAATAGAATCTTCAATATTCATTTTTAGTTGGACAAAAGACTTCTGCATCGTTCTACGATCTTGACACGACAAATAAAACCTCTGATTCCGTCTATGAAAATGTTGAATTACCTAAGACAAAGAGCACTGTCGAAATGGACGGTGAAAAGGGAGCTGGAAAGGAAGACGGGAAGGATGAGGATGATGATGATACAGAAAAGAGCATCATGAAGAGTAAGATAGCCGATGAAAAAAAGGCTGAAGAACAAAAGAAGTCAATGGCAGGTATGTCCAAAAATCTTTTTAAAATTCGAAAATATTTTAAACTTTTTCAGCTCCCAATGAATATCAGACATTGGCGAACATGAGCACAGACAAGGTGTTCCAGAAGAAGGGATAATGATCTGAAGGAGAACGCTAATATGATGCTGAAGAGGATGAAGACAATGAAATTAAACATCCTTATAACCCAAATAAATATAATCCTTTTCTTTTGTTCATTGCTAGAAATTACAAATTTATTTTGATTTGTCCCACCATTGTATGTATATATTGTGTTTGTGTATATGCTAACAAAAATAAATTGATTTTCAGTAAATCGTAAATACGGGGTTTTCATGTGAGTTAAGAAAAACTGGTTTAAATAATTACATAAATGATAAAACCTCTGATTAGTCAAAAATAGTACATCAGAGTGACCCTTTCCAAAATACTAAAACACGACGCAGCCACACAAAAATAGGAGTCCACCACAAAAGACCTAAACCCAGAAGACCTACACACGAAAGACCTATTGACCCAAAAGACCTCTGGATGGATGATTAAAGAGGGGATTATAAAAGATCATGGAGATTTAACGAGGTACCAGGGGATTACGGAGTATATCATGGGATTTGGAGGGATCAAGGCGAGTTAAAGAGATACCATGGAGTTAAGGAGGATGTCAGGTGAGTTGGGGAGATATCGAGGATAAAGGGATATCAGCGGATTTGAAGGGATACTGGGAGATATTGACTTCAAATACGGAGCTGAAGTTTTTCTGGCTGAGAATGAGTTGGTATAAGCAGGGATTCTATTTTTAACACCGCAGGCGAAAATTCTGAGAATTTTGGAAGAGCTATACGCAGATTTCTGCCAATTTTGTTTTTAGATTCCTCAAATAACGATTACTTAAGTCATTTTTGACTACTTGTAAGCTCTGTGATCTTCTTGGAATGAGCTATAATTTTTCAAGCGTTCAAATTTTATGCATTCTAGTTAGTAAAGCGACAGATTCATTTAGGAATAAAAAATAAATTAATTGGCACTTTAAAATCAAAAAATAATAATCTCCAAAAATTAAAAGCAAGAAGATGGCGATCGACGTAATGCCCGCATTTTCATTTCAATTAGCCCCAATTCCTTTCTCACAACATCAAAAGCTATATTTACCCATTCTGGACCTAATTCTTGAGAAATTTTGAAATAATTTGATTCCTTCTTTTGGTCATTTTCTGTTGAGATTAAAGTTTCAAGCCAACAAATTTTTGGTTCCTCTTGAGGGATTAAATCACAAACGAGTTGTAAATGTTCGAGTAGAGAGGCTTTAAAAATTATTTTTTGATTAATAAAAATTCGAAAGCTTGGTTAGTAGTTAAGTGAAAGTTTCCGCGAAAGTAGGGTCAAAGAATTTTGCAAGTACGACTTTCGATAAAATCAAAATACGAGTTAAAGTTTTGATTTTGACAATCCCCAATTTTTCAATAATTAATTAAAACAACAATATTCAAAAATAAATACCTGATGTAATTTCTTTGCCAAGTTTTTGCAATAAACTTTTCTCAGATAAACCAACACTAAATCTTTGTTCCAAATTTAAATGTGCTCTAATCACCTTTTTAATAAAATAATATATAAAATACCTCCAAAATAAAATTTTATATACCTCTAAAATAGATTTGTCAAGTCGATTAAGTAATGCCCGGCGTTTTTCCATTATTGACAGTCCCCCTTTTTGAGCCTTTTCATTTGCAGTAAATTTTGCTCTCAACTATTACACAATTTTTAATTTCTAAAAATTTAATTATAAAAACCCTTTCTTGTATTGGAGTCATTGGTGGGAGTGATTTAGAATCATCACATTGTTTAGGTGTTTGTGGGGCTGAAGAAACTGCAAGTTTTTTAAAAAGAGTTGGAGGCCCTTCAATTTTTTGTTCTTGATTCGGCCGTTCAGGCGTTTTCTCTCTTTCAATTTTTGTTTCTTTTTTAACACTCTAAAAAGAAAAATATTACTTACTAAAAAACATTGGCACAAGTAAAAAGGTATTTTCTGTGGTAATTTTTCTGCTGAGAATTTCTTATTTTTCTTTAAGCATTTCAATATCACAAGCAAAAAACACCCTTAAACTTTACCAATGAAAAATATTTTTAAAAACCTTAAGAAACATTCGAATATCAGTTGTTTGTAAATTTGCTCCACAAGATTTTGGACGGCTTGGAATAGCCCCATCTGTCAAAATATCACCAACTAATTCATTTATTGACTTTTTAAATTCTGGATGTAAATTCTGATTATCATCAAATTCAACTAAAAATTCCTTTCTAAATTTTTTAATAGAACTTAAAAAAACATTTCTTTTCTTCTAAAAATTTTGAATGTGCCTCTCGTACTTTTCCAACCAGCGAATGACGAAAAATCAATTTTCTCCATTTTAATCGATTTGCATCCATTTTAACACGCGTATCAGGAATTGGAGAACTAAATAAGGAATATTAAATAATTAAAATTAATTTAAAAGAAAACCTAAAAATAACAGCATTTCTTGGCTTTTTTGGCGAGAAAATATTGCAATCTTTTCTTGCTGGACTTTTAAGTGGTGAAATTAATTTTACGGGAGTAAGTGAAGGAGGACGTTTATTAGGGGAAGAAGACACACTATTTGGCATCGCCCATTTGTTATTATCGTCTTCTCCAAATTTATTTGGGCTATTTAAAAGTGGAGTATTTGGAAGTGAAGAAATTGAAGCCAAAAAACTGTCCACAAATGGAGATAAATCTTTAAAATAATTTAAAAAATCTTTTAAAAAATATTCAATTTAAACCTTTATTTCCAATCAAATTTGGCTGTATAACTAATTCCCAAAGACCTAATTGAATTGCACGTCTATCCCTTGCACGTTCCCAACGAAGTGTATAAGCTGTTGGATATAAGGAAACAATTTGTGCCAAATGTTTTTCTGTGAATTTTCTAAAAAAACACCTTCAATATTAATCAACAATTTAAAATACTTTTTGGTATTTTTCTCAACATTTGCAGACAATTCATCAAAAGTTTTACGTTGATCACGTCCATGGGCAGCCTGAAGAATCTTTAAAAAAGCAAAAAATATCCATAAAAACTAAAAAAACCTTTTCAGTTTCATTAAACAAAGTCACTAAAATATTAAATTTATTCGGAAGATGAGCAAATCCATGATCTCTTTTTAATTCCTTTGGAATTGGAACACCTAAAAAACAAAATTATTTAAAATAATTAAAATCAAAAACAACCACTCAATGAGAAATTAGGCCGTAGACGTCGAGGAAAATAATCGTTACACAGATTTGTCTTCATAAACTTTTTTTATTGAACTAAAAAAAATAAATTTAGGTAAATAAAAATAAACATTATTATTGATCAAAAGATTTTCTTTTACGACTTTTCGCTAAAATACTTTATGCCAAAAATGCGCAAATTTACAATTTAAAATAAATCTCCTTTGAAATTTTAAGTAAATACAGTAGGGAAATTACCGATTTTCTCAGTTTAAAATTCATTTTTGGAAACAGTTTCGTTTTGTCAAGGGTGTAAAAATTAAATAAAATTCCCAGGTTCAAGTTCTTAATTCAATTTCTAAAGTTTATCTTTTTCGTGAAATCAGGATTGTAAATTACAAAGCAATTGAGCCAATACATAATTTACACTTTAATAAACTTTTACTTCATTATGCATAGTACATATAATTTTTTTTTTTAATTTTGATTTATTATCTCTTTCAATTTTCCTCTTATAATTATTTTATTTTTTAAATAAATTACTAAATAATATTTCCTCTCTCTCGATTTGAATGACTTAAAAATTTGTTTGCCCATTTTTGCATGACTCTTTTTTCAATTTTTGTTCAAGCTAGCCATGGGAATGGCCAAATTTGTGCCCTGAAACATTTTTGCAACGGGAGCGGTCCTCAATGTTTGCACAGCTTGCACATTCGAAGGGATCTTTACTTATTGAAGGATGAGAGAGGATTGTTTAGGTACAATAAGCTAAAAAATTTCTTTTTTAGGTTTAACCTTAAAATTTTATTTTAAA
This sequence comes from Meloidogyne enterolobii, assembly GCA_963681835.1. NCBI lineage: Eukaryota > Metazoa > Nematoda > Chromadorea > Rhabditida > Meloidogynidae > Meloidogyne > Meloidogyne enterolobii. The sequence continues at coordinate 1,175,703 of CAVMJV010000023.1, forward strand.
TGCTTTTATTTCTTGATTATTAAGTAAAATAAAAATAAATAAAGATGTTAGTTTTAATTATTAGTTTTAATCTTGCAATTTAAAAGAATTTTATTCGAATGATTGTTTGGAGATTAAGAGAAAATTCACAATAATTAACATCCTAGAAATACTTTGATTAAATTTTTAAAGTAAAACTTATTATAACAAAATATTTTACACAAAATTTAACCAGCCATCTTAATTATAATAATATAATAATAATTTACTGCAAATCCAGGTATCATACAACAACATAAAACATTGCTAAATGATGCTACATTTTTAGTGGATAAGCCAAGACTTTAACCCCCCTGGCCATAGATTCGGAAGTAATTATGTAGATACAGTTACTGAACCATAATTTTTATACATATATAGTTTCAAAGAATTAATGAGCTGTTGACTATTTAGTTTTTAGAAGGAGATTAAAGTACGGTGACAAGTCATGTTAAAAATTAAAGCCAAACTACCGTATTTATTCTAATAGAGTGGCCGCCACTCTATTTTTCGATACCCCCAAAAAGGGGCCATTCTATTGGAGGGGCCATTCTAATGGAGGTGGCCATTCTATTTTTCATAGGTAAAAATCAGAGATAGGATGAATCAAATGTTCGATCGAATATACTTTGACTTCGAAATTTAATCGATTTTTCGTGTAAAATTCTATATTTTCGACTTTGGTTAGTGAATTTTTCTTTTCGTAACACTATAAAACATAAAAATCTTTTGCCTGCTGGGCAAAAAGGCAACTTTTAATTTACTTTGGTTCCAGACAATCAAAATTTCCGGTATAGTTTGCTCAAAAGTTCGTGGGATCTCGGAATTTGGACGTAATATATGGGAATTGGGAGAGATTTGGAGGAGGACTTCATTAATTTAATGAAGAGAGGAGGACTTCATTAAATCGTTGTAATTTCTTGATATCCCTCCTAATCCTCTCAAATCCCCTAATATCCCTCTTAATCTCCCTTTTATGACTCCAGATTTGCTCGAAAATATTATGATTATCCTTACTAAAGAGTAATATTTAATACATAATAGGAAAATAAAGAAATGTATTCAGGCATATACTTATTAGTTAAAAGGGCCATTCTATTAGAGGGCCATTCTAATGGAGGTGGCCATTCTATTTTTCATTACCCCCAAAAAGGGGCCATTCTATTGGAGGGGCCATTCTAATGGAGGGGCCATTTTATTAGAATAAATACGGTACTTTCTATTATTAGTTTAAAAAATATTAAAAATAAAATAATTTTCTTGTTAAATTAACTAAAAATAAATGTAAAGTGTGTAGGTATACATTAATTTTCATTATATTTAAAAATGATATATTTGCTCAAAACTTTTGTTAAGAATTTCGTAATCGGTTTTGTTGAATAGCTTTTTGTTGTTTGAGAGAGGAAAAAAAGAACAACGGCACGCCTGCCACTGGTTATGGAGAAAAAATAGACGGTCATCATCATCATTAACGGCAGCAAATCTCTTTATTTTTTTCATCATTTAACCCCTTCCCCTTCTGAACGTTGGCCCAAACCCTTCGGGGTAAACACTCACATTCATTGCCTTCCGTCGCTACTTTTTGGATTTTCTCTTGAAAATAAATAAAATAAACATTCCCCCCCCCCCTCATTTAATATATTAATTGAAATAAAAATATTTTTTTGATTGGTTACAGTTAAATCTCAATAATTTGTAATAATTAAAGTTTTTTCTCTCAATTATGTTAATATTTCAGCTAACCTTACAATAAAAATTATCAAATATCAATTAAATGAATGTAAACATTAATTTTTCATAATTATAGTCATTAACATCACCTAATTTAGTTAATTTTTATTTCATTATGTTTCAATTTCCATTTTCAATTTCTTGTCACCCAATACAATCAAATTCTTCTTCTTCCTCCTCCCCATCTTCTTCCTGTTGTTCTTTATTTCCTTCACAATATTTAATGCCTATAAATGATGGCCAACAACATATACAACAGCAACCAGAAACTCCTTACCAACAAAATACTTTACAAAGGCATTTTTTTATTTTTTTAAAATCTTTTCCAAACACAAACACTTTTTATTTTTATATAAATTTTTATTTCGTCACAGTTTGGATGTAAGCTCATTGACTGATGACCAGTTGGAGTGCCTTTGTTTAGTTCTAGAAAATTTTGAGAATTTCCGGGGTTTGGTTAGTTTTTTTTGTTTAAAAATATTTTTTATTTAAATATTTTCTTTTAGGAATTATTACTTAATTTACTCCCTCCAACAGTTCCTGAAAAAAGTTTAGCCAAAAGTGTTTTACTTCGAGTTAAGGCTGTTTTATTATTTCATCAAGGTCGATATGAAGAATTTAAAGAATATATAAAATTAAATAAATTTAAACAAAGAGATCATAATTTATTGCAAAATTTGTGGAATGAAGCTAATTATGCGGAGGTTATTAAAAATTTAAGGGAAAAATTTTCTTAAAATAATTTTAAAAACTATTTAAAAATATTCTTTAAAATTTAAAAAGTTGAAAAAAAAGGTTACATACCTAACTTAACAAGGAATATAAAAATGAAATTCTCGATTTCGGCACGGCTCGTTCCCTTTTAAGAATTCTTTCTTTTTAATTATTTCTTTCACAATTTTAGGCTTCAAAACAACGTACTAAACCCCTTGATGCTGTTTCACGTTATCGTATTCGTAAAAAGAATATTTTCCCTTTAAGTATTTGGGATGGTGAAGGAACTAGTTATTGTTTTAAAGTAAAATTTAAATTAAAAAATTAATTTTTTAATTAAAAATTAAGAAAAAAGCGAGAGAAATACTTAAACAAGCATACAAAATAGATTCAATACCAAATATTCAAATAAAACAAGAATTGGCAAAACAAACAGAATTAAGTGTTTTACAAGTATCTAATTGGTTTAAAAATCAGAGACAAAGAGCTAGACAAAATATTCGGTTCGGAAATTAAAAATTAAATAAATAAATATATTTATTTTTTAGAGAAAGTAAACAATTAAAAAATGAAAAAATATCTGAAGAATGTAATTGTTGTAGTGATTATGCTGAAAGTGAAGGAAGGCAGTCAGTAAATCAAAAAGGCTAATTATTTATATTGAATTTTTTAATAAATTTTAATTTTAAATTAGTCTAAAATAAATTTATATATTTAAAATAAATATTCTCTAATTCTTCCCTTTATTTATTTTTAAATACTTCTGGCCATCATTTAAAGTTTTGTTGAAAATGATTATTTGCGGCGAAGAAGAAAAAAGGCCAATAAACGATTTGAAGGAATTTTTAAAAAAATACCGCCGATTAAAAAAAAGTAGGAAAAAAATTGGGAGAGAAATAAATAAAAAATTAATTTTTGTTTATTTGGGATTTTATTTATAAAGTGAAAAGTAATTAATGAAAATGTTTTGAAAAAATAATTTTGAAAAGTTGAAAGATTTTTAATAAATATATTTAATTTATTTTAAATTAGAGAATATTAAGAAATACCTGAAAAATAAATGTTAAATTTAAAATAAATATTTATTCTTAAATTTAAAATAAAAGCTTAGACAGGATCTTCTAGATATTGGCCAACAAAATTAAATACATATGTAAATGCATGAACGTTAAAAAATACTGACAATTGAAAAATAGTAAGTATTATAGTAGGCCGAGAATTTAATAAAAGAAAATTATTGTAAAATTTTCTTTTTGTAAAATGTTATTGTATTTGTTATTGTAAAATGAAAATTAATTTCTTTTGACAAATAATACAAGTCTTAAACATTAAATGAATAAATGTTAAATTTTTATTTAAAAATATTTTTTAAATATTTTTTGTTATTTTTATAATTAAACTTTTTAGCTTCTTTTTAAAAAGGTTAAGAGAGGGCATCAACACCTGCTGGGTTTTTCCTCTTCTCCAGCCCACTTTCTCTCTACTTTTTTGTTAGTTTTATGTAAAACATTAGTAGTTAGCTAACAAACTTCATCATCTTTGTGTGAAGAAGAAATAAAACAAATATTTGGACAAGCAAACAAATAGGATATGATTAAGTGCTTCAAAATATTTTTAGTAGCTTATTTGGATGGAAGTTTAAGAACAAATAAATAATTATATATTTAAATAAAAATGAGAACTTTGAATATCGTGTATTAATTACCCTCTCTCAAATACTTTAATTAATGAAACATTTTAAGGATCAATATCGAAATAATCAATTTCGTCCTCATTGCATTAAGATTCAGCCCAAATGCAGGGCTGAATCTCTCAAAAATTTCGATTGTCCAAACAGTAAATCTGTACGGGATCAAAAGTTTTAAGGAGGTATCGGTTATTTCAAGCGATGGAATAATATCGGTGGATTTATTGGGATTAAGTTGGATTTGGGGAGATAATTTGGAGGGATATTTGAGGTTAAAATTATTTTGAAGGTTATTCTCAAGGGATTGGGAAAGGGTAAAGTATACATAGTTAGGTTAGAAATCAATGGAGTTGGAAATCTTCACTGAATAGCTTTAATCTTTTGATATCCTTTTTAGTCACCAAATCTCCCGATATCACTCTTAATATCCAAATCCACCCTTAATCTCTATAATTCCCCTGTATCACTCTTTAAACACAAAATCACTGATATCCCCCAACCGCTTCGGAAAACTCTGGCTTCGTGTTCAAATTTTTAACTGACACGACCAGAAACCGACCCGGGACCCGAAACACGGACTTTTTCTCGATCCGAAACCCACCGGAGGAAAGTTTTCTCAACCCGTGACATCCCTGGTATAGACTAGGAAATAATTACAACTAGAATGTTCCAGATCAAGGCTTTTAACACGATTTCAATTATATATTAAAAAATAAATACGAAATTGTTTTGTAAAAATATTATTTAAAACAACCTTCTGGATAAAAGACAAAAAGCAATAATGCATGGGCAAACGTGTTTTTTTAATAAAGTCTTGGTCTCATTAAATAAATCGAAACTTTTGTATTTAAAATAAAAATTCTCAAAAAAATAATATAAAGAGGTGAACATATGAAAGAAAAATAAAGACAACAAAACAACCGTATTCCTGTTTCTTAGCTTAAGAGTGAGAGGAAAGTAAAAAAAGATGAAATATTATATCCCTTCGGTTATTCGCCGCTTTCAAACAAAAAATTCTTTACTTTACCTCTACATATTCCTCTATATTTTTCATTTCTTTTAAAAAAGCCAAATGCTTCTTCTTTTCGTTATCCACAAAAAGCACCGCCCTTTCCGTTAATTCTAAGGCTTTTCTTTTATCCAAGAGCTTTTTTTATTTTCTTTTTGCCCATTCAATCCCCTTTGGCGCATTTTGTGGATTGAATTTCTCATGAACAAATACTTCCAAATAACTAAAAAGCTAACAGACTTGGCTTTCTCAAAACCTTTTATTTTCCATCATTTTCCCTCAATTTCAGAAATTTGCGCGAGAAATTACAACAAATATCGACTACTATATATCTTTGAAGGAATCCAATACTTTTTATTTTCAATATATTCTTTTTTGCTTTGAAAGCAACCTGAGCTTCGATATTTTTTTTTAATCCAAAGAAAGAAAAAAAAGAATAATCATCTCTTACTTTTTACTCATTTTTCCTTTTTTTGTGACACTTCAAATTGAGACGATACTTACAACTTGACACCGTCTCGAAATCGGAGCTGAACTATTTTAAACAAAGAAGTAGAAAATGGCTATTGCCCAACAGAATTACTGCCAACAAAGGTGTGTAAAAGAAGAAAGGATTATGTGTATATTTTTAAATTTAATTAAATAAATATTTTTGAAAATAAAAGTAAAAATTAGTAATTTTAAATTAATTATTTTTTATTACCATTGTAATGAAAATTTAATTTTAAAAAAGTTTATATTTGGAGCTTTAAAAAATTATTTTAAAAATTTTTACATTTTTTAAATTAAAATTTCAGTTTTTATTCTGATTTTATATATTCTGTCGAACAAGTTAATTTTTTATGTGAAGTTATGCAAAGACATAATTTAATAGACAATTTGGTATTTTAAATTTTAAATAAAAAAATGTTTTTTTTAATTTAAGGCAAGATTTTTATGGACAATTCCACCAATAGAAGAATATCGTTATAGTGAAAGTGTTTTGAAAGCCCAAGCTTTTATTTCTTTTCATAAACATAATTTTAAAGAATTATATACAATATTACAATCACATAATTTCTCTCCTATACATCACCCTGAATTACAGGCAAAATTTAAAATAAATTTAAATATTGTTATTAGTATTTTGTGACTGAAAAAATGTACACCAAAGTGAGAAGGGTTAACGTGGGTTAACATTTGTGAGGTCTGACTGTAATAAAAAATCCTTTGAATTAACTTTCTATCTCTCTATATTAAATTAGAAAAAATAATTTTTTCGTTTAGGACCTTTGGATGAAAGCACATTATTGTGAGGTAAATAAATATATATTTACTTATTTAAAATTAATTTCTTTTAAAAGGCAGAGAAAATTCGTGGACGTGAGGTGGCTTTAATATAAATTTTTAATTATTTTAGTATATTCAGTATTTCAGGAAACTTTGGGGGCTGTAAGTAAATATCGAATTCGGAGGAAATTTCCGTTGCCAAGAACTATTTGGGATGGAGAAGAAACTAGTTATTGTTTTAGGGTAAATTTTGAAGAAAAATAAGATTATTTTTAAAAAACATTTTAAAGGAAAGTTCTCGAGCAATTCTTCGTTTATCTTATCGAGAAAATCCTTATCCATCACCGAAAGCCAAAAAAGAATTAGCTGAGAGAACTTCATTAACCCAAACACAAGTATCTAATTGGTTTAAAAATAGAAGGCAAAGAGATAGAGCAGCTGGAGGATCTAGGTAAAAATTTAAAATATTTAATAGAAAGACTGCCCCAAAAAGTAAACAAATTTGTAAGAATTTTAGATTTTGTGCATTTGGAACTTTTAACAGCCATCTTTTCATTTCATATCTATTCTAGGTAATATATTTCTCGGCCAGAAACCCCCCCCCCCCCCCCCCAAAAAAATAAATCTCACTGAATTTTAAAGCCAGCATTAAGTAAATTTTTGAATAAAATAAATTTAAAATAGAGATGGACAACCTCCTCTTTCCCATTCTGTTGACAGAGATGAAGAAGAAGTATTTACTTTTATTAATGGAGATACTTCTGCAGCTGAAGATGAACAACAAATTTCAAATTCTTTAATTAATCCACCAACAACCAATATATTTAATAAAAAAACAAAAAAAGAAGAAAAAGAAGAAGAGGGAATATTATTAAATAATAATCAAATTATTTTAGAAAATAATAAAATTGAAGAAAAATATTTATTAAAAACAATAAATAATTCAGGTAATTTTGGAGGGGGAAGGGGAAATTTAAAATAATTAAATGTTAAAATAAATGAGAGAGATACTTCTCCAGTTTCTGATTCTGCAAAAATATTTTTAAAAACTTCTTTTTTTTAGTTTATACCCCTTCTTCTTCTCTCTCCACATCATTTCAAAACAGAGAGGGAATAAATGATAATAATATTATTATAAATCCAAAAATTTTAAATAATTTTCATCAAAATATAAATCAAACAATGTTGGGGAACGGTGGGGGAATAGCAGCAGCTTGGATGGGTATAGCATACGGAAATGGAGGAAATGGAAGAGGAGTAGATCCTAGAAGGTATTAAATAAATATTAAATTAAAAAATGGTTGATAATAATATTAAATCCTGATGGAAATATTGCTAGAAAGTGAGGATCTAGTTAGCTAACATTTTGGGGTTTATGAGAGAAAATTAATTAATAATTTACTAACAATAAGTCAGTATTGATAACATTATATTCTAATATTTAAAAATTTTATTTAAAGATTTGTATCATCATTTGGCATTCAAAATTCAAATAATTCAATATTGCCGCCATCTAATATTGAAACAAATTCAATTATTAATTGTCAACAAATTAATAATAATTTTTCTTCTTCCTCCTCCTCATCATTTACTATTCAACATCAAGAAAATCAAGAAATGTCAATTAGTTATCAAAACCTGTGAAATTAAAAAGAAATAATATTTTTTACAAAAATAATATATAAAAGTTTTTTTATTATTTAAAATATTTTTATATATGTTAAAAATTTAAAAAATATTTATTAAAAAATTTTAAATTCAAATACAAAATTATTATTTAAATTTTTAAAAAATTTTATCAAAAATATTCCACATTTCGTTTATACCAAAAATAAAGGGAATTTAAATCTAATCTTTTAAAATTTTTTTTTTGGTTGGACTTTATTTTAAGATTTTCTGTGCTATTTTGTTTTTATGTATCTTTTTTTATTAAAAAGGGGGGGGGAATGGACCGGTTGTTTAGTGTAAGGAAGATAAATATATTTTTAATATTTTTTTCTTCAGCCATTTTTGGATGTTTTTTATTCACCAACAACATCAAAATCTCCTCTCCTCTCTCCCTCTCTCTTTTTTTCTTATCAAATCCATTATTAATTGTTATTATTTTGTTCCACTCTTCTGCTACTTTTCTAATACCTTCACAATCCAAAAATATTTATTTTTTCCGCTACAACGCTCGATTTAATCGTAGATCCGCCCCAGGCTGTTCTCTCATCTCTAATCTTTTCCTTTCTTTTTTGGCTTGTTTTAGGCTCTTCATTTTATTCTTGTTGCGTGTTTTTAAATTTGGCTGTTTGATTTTTTATATTAAGCCGAAGATTACATACTAAAGAGGACGAGAATAAACAGAAAAAAGCACAACTTCTCTTTCTCTCCCCAAAATAATAAATATTCACTCAAGCATTTTAAAAATATAAAAATTTTGTGAACAATATTTTGTTTTAAAAAATAATTTTTTTAAATTTAATTTTTTCTGCATAATTATTTAATTAAAATGATTGCTGTCTCAGAAATTTGTCTAAGAAAAATATTAATTAAATTAAAAATGCCAAGAGAAAAAAGGAAGAGAAATAATTTATTAAAATCTTTAATATTTATTAAATTAATATTAATTAATTCAATTTTTGGAATTTCTGACGGAGCAATTAAATTAAATATAATGTGCAAGGTATTCAAAAAAATATTTTTTAAATTTCTTTTTTTAAAAGGATCTCTTTACTTGTACAGTGAAAAATCGGTAATTAAAAAATTCTTTTTCAAAAATTATTCTTAAAAAAATAATATTTGTAGTTGTGTTCAATTAGATAGTTTACAAAGTTCTTTTGAAAATGCAACTATTGGAAAAAATCTTTACAATGAATTAGATAAAAATATAGATTATGGATGTATATTTACATCTGGATGTATGGAAGAGTAAGCAGAAATAAATAAAAATTGAAAAATAAAAATATTTAAAAGGTGTAATAAATGTCCTCTTTGTATGACAAGCAAACAACAGGTTTGTAGTAGTAAATATCAGGGATATCCTGCTGTCCTTATTCCCGAAAATTTGTCAGTAGAATCCCTGATATATACATACATTTATAAGTATGTAGTCTTTCAAATTCAGAGAGATATTTACTCGAAACATTTAAAAAAACTATAAAATTATACATCTTTTTTGTTATTTTGGTACTTTATGGATATGTCACCCCCCCTCCTATTTTGAGTCTTAGAGTTTTTCTTAAACGTAGTAAATGGTGAGAGATTATTTTCTTCTCCATGTCAATCATTTTTTTCTTCTTCAAGTATTTTGCTTGTTTATTTTGCCTTTTCACATATTTTGTACTTACATTCCACTCATTTCGTTTCTACATTTACCACATTTCACTTATTTTGCTTGAAGAAAGAAAAATGATTGACATGGAGAAGAGAATAATCTCTGACCATTTTCTACGTTTAAGGAAAACTCTGAGACTCAAAATAGGAGGGGGGTGACATATCCATAAAGTACCGTTATTTTTAAATTAAAAATTATTTTATAAAATTTATATTTTTTTAGTTAGTTGATGTTCTTTCGGGAAATAGAAGGGCTAATGATGGTTAACATTTATAATTATTCAATTTAAAAAAAAATATTAAAGGTGAATGTGCTATACTTGTTAATTGTGCTGGAGAATGTGTAAAAGAATCTAATCAAGATTTAACTAAAATCAGTTATTGTCTGAGGCAACAAAAAATATTTTTAATTTTTTAAATATTTTTTATTTTTAGGCATAAATGTGCTTTTCATTGTTTTGATGGTTCTTGTCCAAAATGTTCAGCATTTGTTACTAGAATATTTAATCAAATTTGTGTTGTTGGTGATTTTCGTAAAAGAATACAGGAATGGAAAGTAATTTAAACAGAAAAAAAAATAAAAAAATAAATTTAACTAAAAAGGGTCATTGTTATGAAATGTTTCGTGCAATTGTTATGGCTAAATTTGAAGAAGAATTTGTTAAATCGGGAGCGGTCAGAATTTAAATAAAATATATTTAATTCCTCGTCTTTTTTAGACACCTTCAATTGGTAATAGGAGTGGGGCTGTTGGTTTAATTGGTGGAATTGTTCAACGGCGAGCACGTTTAGTTTGACAATAAAATTTTATTTTAATTGTGAAAACCCAGCCGAATTTTATCTTTTTAAAAATATTTGGATATTCTTTTAAAAAATGTTTTTTAAATTAAAGTGACATAGAAATAACTTGAAATAAATTATTTTTGGAAGGGTCAATTGTTAGTAACTTTTCGAATAATTTTCATTTTTCGTGTTTTCAAAATTTACTATCTTCCCCTCATAGTTATGACTAAATTTCAAATAGTTATTAGAAAAAAATAAAAAGATTATCCAATTAATTTAATTTTAGAAATAAATTATAATATATTTTTGTATTAATTTAGTAATTTATTTTGTTTCTAATAAAAATTACAAAACAAAAAATATTTCAAAAATTAACAAATATTTAATTTACGCAGCATTTTTCTCAATCGCTTGCCTTAATTTATTTCTTGTCTTTTCAATTAACTCTTTATGATCTTCTATATTTTTAGCCGCTTCGGTCAGAGTTAATTCAGTCCGTTCACTGCAAAATATTTAATAAAATTATTTTTTATTTTTAAAGTAAGAGGTCCTCAAAAATGTTCTTGATAGATCATTCCCATGTGAGGATTTAGTTTTATAATTTTGTTAAGAATCGACAAATCTAACCGAAAATAGTATCATTTGACCCGGCCTAAAGAGCTCCTTCAAATTGTATAGGATAGATTATAGATCAGCAAAGAAGCTCAAACTGGCCAGGGGAAGGAGCCCAAACAAATTACCAAAAATACCCAACATTTATAGGTCCTCATCATAAATAAACTCACATTTCTTTTTGTATATAATCAATTCGTTTCTGAACATTTTCTTTTGCCTCCCCCAATTCTTGTTTAACAAGTACAGGACCAATTAATTTGAAGACTTCAGCGCCATCCTCAAGACGATCCAACTCCTCCTTAACCATTTTATTTTCAGTCATCTGACTCTCCAATTGCTTCCTATTTGTAATACAACGAGTTCTGTCTAAAATATCAAAATTTTTAAAAAATACAACATATGATAACCTCTCTCCAATTGTCTCATTTTTTCAACATCTTGATCAAAAGATGACTTCAAATTTTCCAAAGATTCCATTCTAAAAAATCTAAAAAAATATTTTTTAATTCAAAAATAAGTAGATATTTTTTAATTAAAAAAATAAATTTAAATGTAACAAATTTTAAAATATTTAATCCCAATTTATAAATTCAAAATAAATTAAAAAGCAAAATAAATTAGATTCTTCGAGACAAAAACAAACTTTCAGAATACAAACAAAATTCAAGTAAGTAGAGAGGAATATATTCATCAAAATAAATTGTTTTATTTTCATTCTCTAAAAAGACATCGTTTAGGCCGGTTACATTGTTTTTTAAAAAGAGGTGAATTTGTATGAATTATATAACCACGTTCTAATTGTTCATTTAAAGAAGGAAAGTCGAGATCCCAATAGTGATCTGGCGTTTTTGGCATTGACAATTTATTATCTAGTTAAAAAAGAAATTTTAATTCTGGGTCTGGGTGAGCTATTCTCAAAAGATTTTCTTCCTTGAGAAGGAAGAAAATCTACCATTATGTATATTCTTACAATTAAGGAAGGTAAAAAAGGGGGGATAAAGTGAACTATTACCGAATATGGTAACCCAATAAGAATTTGTTGCAAACATTTAAAGTGTATAAGCAAAATATGTAAATACTTATCAATATAGCTAGAATATTTGCATCAATTTTGCGTATTTATGACACTCAGTAACTGATTAAAAACATTTACCAAGCTCTTAAATACGCTCTAATCTAGAGATGAATTCTATAAAATAATAATGAGAAAACAAACCTTGGATTTTGGAAATAGTCCTATCATTCAAACGCTTGAGGGCGTCACCTTCTCGCCCGCCAATAGAAGAGGACGGCATTGAATCAACAACAGACTTTGGCTCAGTTTCTGGACGTGAGGGTTTCTTGAAAATAAACTAAACTTAATAAACATTAAAGTCCAACCTCCCGTTTTGCTGTTTTTATACAAAGGATACTAAGTTCATCCGTCGCTTTGTCTCCATCTTGAATTTCCTCGCGTTTTCTTTCTATGTTCTCGTCTGCTATTTGAACTCTACATCCAGTTTGCTGCTGATTGAGCTGTATCTGAAAATAGGTTTTGATTATCACATATTAAAAAATCAACCAACTCTAACCTGACTTTCAGGGATGTCAACGTCATCGACGAGTGTCTCGCTCACCGGTGGACCCATTCCCATGCCAGCCATGCTTTCTGTACCGTTGAGCTTCTGCGTCTTGCAGGTAAAATAAAAAATTAGAAAATAAATCTGTACGAAAAAAACTTTATAGATAAAGAAGAATTCTGAATCGGCGGAATTCAATTGGGAGTGGATGTTTCAGAGTAGCCCTTTCAGAGTAGGGATGATTCATTGCATTCTTGGTAATGGACAATGGATTTTGGTATCCTTGTCCGGATATTTACGGCTGGATATCCGCAGGCATTTTGAAATAATCTGTATTCGTATCCATTACTAATTCTGATTCATTGTAATTCGTTCATTGTAGTAAATTTTGTACATGCTAGAAAATATTTTTCCTTTAAGTTTTTTTACTTTACGTTTTAAAGAAAAATTAAAACCAGCCAATACTTTTCTTGTTTTTATGGCTTCACGTAGACGTGCAATAGGTGTTGGAGCTGTTCAAAAGAAGCAAGATATTCAAGTTTTTAAAATTTATAATTAAAAATTATTTCATAATATATTTCAGGCTAAATTTCAAGCAAAAGGTGAACAGTTGGCAAGTGAACAACTTCAACACTTTTCTCAACAATTGGATGTATTTACTGGAAAGTTGGAAGAATTTGCTTCAAAACACCGTGATGAAATAACAAAAAATGCACAATTCAGACGTTACTTTCAAGAAATGTGTACGACTGTTGGTGTTGACCCTTTGGCATGTAAACAAACATTTAAATAAAATTTAACATTTAAATAAATTATTAAGCAAGCAAAGGATTCTGGACAGAGAAGTTAGGCTTTGGTAGTTTTTATTACGAACTTGCTATTCAAATTATTGAAGGTTTACTTTTTGTTTTCCAACTAAAAAATATTCAAACATTCTTTTAGTTTGCATGTCAACAAGTCAAGAAAATGGTGGATTAATTACAGTTGACGAATTGCGTAATAGATTGATGCGTTCTCGTTCAAAAACTCGAAAAGAATCAATCTCCCAGTAATCAATTTTAAACTTTAAATTAATTTTTAATTTTATTATAGTGATGATGTGATGCGTGCTGTTAAAAAATTAAAAGTATTAGGACATGGTTTTGAATTAATTGCACTTGGTGGTGATCGTTTTCTTGTACAAAGTGTGCCTGGAGAGTTAAGTATGGACGATGCAAGAGTTTTACAATTGGCAGAAGAAACGGGCGGTTATGTCAGTCAAGAATTAATCTGTGATCAATTTAGATGGGATACACAAAGAATCGGGAGGGTTCTTGACAGACAAGTAAAAGATGGAAGAGCTTGGGTTGATGAACAAACTGATCCAATACAATTCTGGTTTCCTTCTCTATTTTTGGAGCAATTTTCTCTTGTTACAACTGTCGGAGGAAGTGAAACAGCAAGTATGCTTTCTTCGAGCATGCGGTGATTATTAGACTATTTGGACCGGTGCTTGGATACCCGTACTAAAAGTATCGGGAGGGTTCTTGACAGACAGACAGAATCGGGAGGGTTCTTGACAAAAAGTACGAGCAAATGTAAATATTACGATGACTAGAGGCCAAAATTAGTGATAGTTGAAGTGCGAGTACGAGCTAAATCGAATTTCCAAGCACTGATTCTGACTACTTTAAAATTTGCTATCATTTATTTCGTTTAGCACAAATTTAATGAATGTATATGATATTCTGAAATAAATGACATTCTGAAAAAAACCCTTTTTATTTGTTCCACAAATGTTTTGTATAAGTATATTACTTATTTAAATTTATAGTAATTCCAGATACCCTTATTCAAGGCTTATATTAAGGACTTTGTTGAACATTTTCAGTTATTCAAATAATCAAATATTTATCCACAAGTTTATATTAAAAACAATTTACAATTGAGAGGCTCATTTTTGACCTGTTGAGAATATGTAACGATAGTATTTATATAATTTAAATAGTGACATAGAGAGAGAGAGTCATTTTTAAATAGAATAACACAAACACGTAATTAAAAAGCACACAAAGAAAACTGGGAACAATACCACTATCGTCGAATGCAATTAAATATCGGGTTTTGTCGCTAGAAGTCTCTTGAGTACTTTCTATTTTTCTTCTACTGGAATATCTGAAAATTGGAGAAATTTGCTTACTCAGAATTTATTTATGTCCCCAAAGAACTTACTCAAATTCTTCATTAACATTTTCCACCAGTGTTTAGTAGGCCGGTCTTGGTCTAACAAAGTCTTGAATGTTTCGTCTTTAAGCTGGTCAGGCAGGCATTGTGTTAATGCTTGCAAGGCACGAGCGTTCTCAGACAGACGATGATAGCAACGAATCAAATGCTTCAGAAGCCGACTCGAAGGTTCTTTAGAAAGTTGAAGCACCATCTTGCCCTTTAAAACTTTTAATAAGTTTTAAAAGCTTTATCAACCAACCAAAACCATAGCTACATGAGAAAACCGTTCATATGTCTGGCAAACATAGGCGAGACCAATGTCATCCAAAAGGACTTTCTTAATTAAAAATATTAATTTCTCATTTTTCCCTAAACTAAAAAAACCTGCAAGATAAACGTAGCGACAGTTCGTGATAATTCTGTCCCTTGTTCCATAATTCTCAAACATAATGGAATTATTTCAGTAGAAAGTAAAAATTTGACAACCTTAAAAATAAAATTCAAAATTATTCAATTCCACCCGCAAACTCACGTCTTTTTCATCGGTCTTTACAAGCGCTCCAAGAACTCCAAGAGATGTTAATCTGAGATATTCGAATGGACGAGAATCATTGGTTGTGTGCAAAAATGGATAGAGGTATAATGGAATTTTAGCTATAAAGTTTAAATTAAAAAAAGTTAATTCAGAGAACTGACTGGTATTTATTTTGTAAGTACAGACTTTATTTAATTTAATAAGTTAATTTTTACTTATGAAATTGAAAATACAATTATTTGTTAGTACATACTTATAAATTGACTTTTTTGGTTTATTAGCCTGCGGTGCTAAAAAAGAGGAAATCTAGCATCTTGGCCTTTTGAAACTCTAAACATTTTCGCATATGGCGCTAATGTTGAAAAAAGGAAATTTATTCCAATGGGGTGTTCCAGTTTTGTTTATATTTGAACTTAAACTTCCTCCTAGCTCACAGTGAGAAAATCTCGAATTGTATTTTTGTACTTTATCTTAATATAGGAGCCCTAAGTTAATTTATCAGAAAAGGAAATACCTTCCAAAAATTGTTTTCGCGTATCACGATGTGATGCGATACACTGCATTAGAGCCAGAGCATTGCACACCCGATTCGACTGAGCTGCTGTAAGTGTTGGTGGTAGAATGTATGGATATATGCTGATGATTTCTTGTAGTAGAACACTAAATTTAAAAACCGATAAATAATTGGCTAAATTAAATTTTAAAATTCAAGTTTTTCCAGAAATCAGATTTTTAAAATTAAATTTCGAGATGTGAAAGTCACGTGACCAACTTCAGAATAGTATATAATACAGTGGAATCTATGGTGTGTAACATAATTATAAAGGAACCCATATTTTCGGTCATATCTCGAGTTTTTCTGGATGAATTTGTCTGAATTTTATATATGTGATAAAAAACGTTATTTTGGAATAAAATGCAAAAAATGAAGCAATTTCATCAAAATTTAAATTTTTTATGATTTTTTTTTCAAAAATTTGGTGTAACATAATTATAAAGGAAGTGAAAATAATTTAACTAAATATGGTAGAAAAAATCCACAAAAATTCCAGTGAACATATCTATTGATCTCAATGAGAAATACAAAAGAAATGAAGTTCAGATGTACTTCCATCATTGAGATCTCGAAACCCGAAAATCAATGGAAAACAGGGGGTAGACGTTTTTAAAAAATATTTTCGACCCCTTACAGGTGAAATAAAAATTTCATTTTGGGCTTATTTGAAAGCTCTTGAAATTTGCTACAAGATAAATTTAATCACATAATTCAGAAAAAATTTTTCTTTGAGAAATAATGAGTAAAAGCATTTTCATCACTTTTTTTGGGGGCGTTTGAGTGAATTCTTTGACATAAAAGTTTATCTTATAGGTAAATTTTTTTCAAAAAATAAAATCAATGCTAACTTGTAGCAAATTTCAAGAGCTTTCAAATAAGCCCAAAATGAAATTTTTATTTCACCTGTAAGGGGTCGAAAATATTTTTTAAAAACGTCTACCCCCTGTTTTCCATTGATTTTCGGGTTTCGAGATCTCAATGATGGAAGTACATCTGAACTTCATTTCTTTTGTATTTCTCATTGAGATCAATAGATATGTTCACTGGAATTTTTGTGGATTTTTTCTACCATATTTAGTTAAATTATTTTCACTTCCTTTATAATTATGTTACACCAAATTTTTGAAAAAAAAAATCATAAAAAATTTAAATTTTGATGAAATTGCTTCATTTTTTGCATTTTATTCCAAAATAACGTTTTTTATCACATATATAAAATTTAGACAAATTCATCCAGAAAAACTCGAGATATGACCGAAAATATGGGTTCCTTTATAATTATGTTACACACCATATATATAACGGCATCGGTTTGTCGAGGTAAGACGAAAAGTGACGTGGGAGCAAGCGTCGCTTTAGAAGGATTCCACTGACCGCGCTAGTATAAAAGCACCCGATGAAGTCAGTTTAGTTGGCCAGACAACGGTCAAGCTAGCCACTGCCTGCTCCGGGCTTGGGCAACCTAGTTTGATAGCAATAGTTGCGTAGTTCTAGCTAGCCACTGGCTGCTTCGGGCTCGGTCAACCTAGCTATGTCTACGTTAACTAGTGCGATACGTGGCCCCTTTGTGTTAAGTTGTATTCATTAGTCGACACATTGTGTAGACGGTGTTTCCTTAACCAAAGGGCTGGGTATAGTAGCCACTGCCTGCTCCGGGCTTGGGCAACCTAGCTATTACTTAGGCTAAACTAGCTACTGCCTGCTTCGGGCTTGGGCAACCTAGTTGAACCTAACCCGCTTCTTACGACCACTGCCACAATTGTTGCAATTGTCGTTTTGGTTGAGTAGGCCGATAGCCACTGCCTGCTTCGGGCTTGGGTAACCTAGTCCTACGGAAGTGGTGGAGTACAAGGTTTGGTAATAGTTCGGATGGTATACCCCATCCTTTTTCCTTCCTAAAATTATTAAAAAATGGTCAGTCTGTTATCAGATTATAGAACCCGTCGAGCTGTGTCGAGTGACACCAAATCAACTCCCGGTCTTAACTTTGGGCCGAGATACAGACAAAAATCCTGCGCAAAGCGAAGGGTTTTGCACAAGCGTCTCCCCAACGTAAAAGGATTACTTTATGTCATAACTTTGTCAAATCTTTTTCAAGTACGTTGATTTTGATGTCACTCAAATCAGCTCGACAAGCTCTTTCGAATGAGCTATCATTTGTTTAATCGAATTTTTATCCAAAAAATGAGCTTGGTCCATCTTATTATTTTTCGATTTTCGGGGGTCTGTATCTCGGCCCAAAGTTAAGATCGGAGGTTGATTTTGGTGGCATCCGACACAGCTCGACGGGTTCTATAATCTGATAATAGACTGACCATTTTTAAATATTTTGAGGAAGGAAAAAGGATGGGGTATACCATCCAAACTATTACCCAAGGTTTGCCCGTTTACAACCGTGCACCTCCTCGTGGTGTACTCTGGGCATTGATTTAAATTTTTTAAATCATTGGCTAAGCACGGTACAAACGGGAAAAATTTGATTTTGTGCCTCCAGTTTTTTCGCCAGTCCGGGTGTGAAGGCCTGGACCCCTGACTACGCTTTTAAAACATTGTAACATAACTTTGTCCAATCAAGTCAGATTTCGTTGATTTTAGTGTTCAACTCACAATCAGCTCAAAGAGCTGAATGATATGTATATAATTTGCCATGAAATAAGGAAAAAATACAAAAATAGTAAGGAAAAATAGAGGCGAATTCCAAACTATTACCCCTGGATTTAAATAAAAACAGACCTCACAGTCCCATATGAATACCAAAGCCAAACAGCTAGATCTTCTATTGACTCCCGACATTTGCTAAAATTTTAAAATTGTAATTTAAATTAAAATAAATAAACACAACCTAATTTGTAGCAAAGCATTCTCTCGTTTATCATGATCTCCCAATTCTAAAATCCATTGACAAATTTGTTCAACACCTTTTTCTTTGTCTTTTTCATCTCTAATTAGAGACGAAGATTGTGCTGTTGCAATATTAGGTGAAAGGGATTTTTCCATAATTAGCTGAATTAAAAAATCTTAAAAAAAAGTTTTTAGACATTTAAAAAATAAATTTCCTTTTCTCTTCAAAAATAAAATGAATAAACCGTGTGTACATAAATCAACTTAAATAAATGCGAGGCTGTTAATAAAATTAAAAAAAAAATTTATAAAATGACGTTCTTTAAAATTCGTATCACTCAAACAAAAGACAGCAATTTTCTGTTTACCTTCAATCATTTATTAAAATCTAACAATATTTACATATTTTTAGTTCCTATATGGGAGAAAAATGTTAAACAATTTTATATTCATCTTCCTTGATTTCCCCCAAAGGCTCATAAAAATTACCGTGAATGAAGTCTTTTAAAGGTTTCAAATTTATAAAATTTTCTATAAAAATTTATGGGAAATACTCGCTTAAATGAAATTCAATTCAGTTTTAATAGCATTTGACCTAGCGCACGCACATCAATAATTGTGTGACATCTGCCATTGCGAAAGCGAATTTGTATGGAGAGAGAGTGCTAGAGAGGAAAGTAACAAATAAAAACGCTCTTACCCTACCAATAAAATCCTTTAAAAGAATTTCTTTTTAATGCGTGCGGTTTGAACTTTCATTAAAATTAATTTAAATTTTAAAACAATTGATAAAATGTTGAAGAAAATTGTTCAATCAAATTTAGAAAATTATTCCAATAATTAAAAGTTTTATAGTGGGGTAGTAAATTGATTGAATATGTAGAAGGAGAAAAAATAGAATTGGGAGATGAAGGAAATTGGGCGGAGGAGAAAAAAAAGTGTTGGAAAAAAGCCGAAGAAATAGCTTTTACTCTTGTTGGTTGGGGGCTCTGTGTGTATTTAACAATAAATAATGTAAATAAAAGGAGCAGATTTCCAACTTGTAATTTCTTTCTTGGTAAACTTCAATTCCGAGGTTGTTTTGTAATTCACATGAATCTGAAACGCAGGGCTTCGATTGAGAAAATGTTAAATTGAAGCACAAATCTGCTACAAAAAATTTTCGTAGCGCCACAGGAACTTTTCCAAGATAAATACGAAACAAGGCCCTGCCTATACATAATTGAAAATCAGAACAGAATAAAAATAAAATATTTTTTTCTTTTCTCCATTAAAATAATTTAAAAATTTATTTAATAAAAATCTTTTTTAGTAACAATTAAAGGGAAAATACATAACAATAAAAAGTCAAAATTCTTCACCAAATCCTGCTTTTGCAGAGCTAATAGATCCTTTTGCCTTAGATTTTGGTCCCCAATTCTTTCCTTTATTATCTTGAAAACGAAGTATATTTTCTATTTTACTTGCAGGAATTGCTTCTTTGTGTAATGTAAAATCAACAGGACGACTAAAAAATTAAAAAAATATTTTTATATTTTTCCCCTTCATTTAAATTTTATCTGGTACTCCCTCATTGAAAAAAGAAATTTTCTGATTTAAAATTAGGGGAAAAATCAGTTAAATTAATAATGAGTTTAGGTTGAATTACTTAACAATTCCATACTGAAAAAAGGATCCCACTTCATTTAAATTTTATTTTTTACTAAAAATATTTACGTTGATTCAGTGTTCATTAACATTAATCCAACAGAATTTAATTTTTGAATTCCATTTGGGTTTTTATTTGATTTTTTAGCCTAAAAATAATTTAAAAAATAAATTTATTTAAAATTACCCATTCTCTACAAATATCCCACAAAAATTCTGTTGGGGCATCTGTTTTTAATGCTTGAGGACCACAATGAGAACCAGAACATTTAAATCCAGCATTTAACAACGCTGAACGTACAAAAGTATTTTTTGGTGTAGAAGAGCATTTAATTATTCTCATTAATTGTTCAAATTCATAAAATAATGGTTGATCATTTAATTCTTCCAAAACAAGAGTTAAAACCCCAACAAGTCTTTTAATTGTTCCAAAAGAAAAATTATTTTCTTTTTTTAAACTTTAAAAAGTAATTAAATATTTAAATAAATTAATACCTTTCCAACATTTTTTTAACAAAAATTTTATCGTGTATTGGAGCAATATAAATAGGCCCTCCAAAATGTATAGCTTTACACCCACAAAAAGAACAAATTGGCTCTTTTATTTTATTTTCTTCTTTTAAATTAATTAAAGAATTAAATTTTAAATGAATTGGACAAAAACGAGAATTATTTGAAGAATTTGTAGTTTTTTTAATTAAAGGTTGGAATGACCAACATTGACAATTTGAACAAGAAAAAATATTTGCCAATTTTCTAAAAAATTATTTAAAAATTAATTAAATTTAGGTACTTATATATATTTAAACAAAAAATATTTTTATTGGGGTTGCCGTTTTCGAGTCGGGCCGACGGTCGAGTTATCTTTCGGGTCTCAATTTTATCGAGTCGGGCTGTACGAGTCTTTTTCAGACCAAAAATCTTAGGCCCGATTCGATCTTTCAGTCCGAGTTGGTCCATTTTGGGAGCCCTAAATTTATTAAAAATATAAAAAAATCATTTTAGTAAAAGAAAAAACTAACGTCACACTATCTTTAGCTATAGAAGCACCAGATTCTACCCTCACAAAACATCTAACATAAAAATCAATACTAACTGATAAAATTGGAACAATATAACGACCGTAACGATTTGCGTGGGAATCTATTGAACGAAGAAGGATTCTTAAAGCCTTTAAAAATTAAAAAAAAATTTTTTTTGAAAATATTTTTGTGTTAAAAAACAAGCCAATATTTCCCCCATTTCCCTTTCCAAAAATTTTTCATTAAAAATAAAATCTTCTTTTTCTTACAATTTCATGGCAAGCTTTATGTTTAATTGGAATAGAGCCATATTTATCAAAACAAGCTTCGGGAGTATTTCCACACAAAACAGCTGTGTCTGTTGAAGTAACCATTAAAATACCCAAAAAAAATTAAAAATAAAAATTTATTTTTAATTAAATTAAAACCTCCATCAATAACTGATTGAACAGCAGAATCTAGGAAAATTGAAGGAGAACCTAGATTAATAAAATTAAAAATTAATAAAATTGGAGTATCGAGTGGATAAAGTTTTAAATTATTTTTGTAATTTTTACCATAAGGATCTAAATCTATTGCATGAAATCTTTTGGAAAATTTTCGATGTTCATTCATTAAATCTCTAAAAATAAATAAATAAAAATTAAAAGAAATTAATTTTGGATAGAAAATATTTTAAATGAATTTTATTTTTGGTTTTTGGAAAAATAAGGGAGAAAGGGCAAAAAATTAAAAAATGGTTAGAAGTGTGGGGTACGAACTGAACTATTAGCCGGCATATTTCCTTATTTCAATACAAACTAAATATTAATTAGTTAAAAATATTTGTTACTTACATAAAAGAGAATTAATCATTACTTCCCCCCCCCAAAATTGAAGAAATATTTTTAAAAAAATTCTCAAAAATTTCACTTGCATTGCATCAGAAAAATTAATTTTAATTTTATTTTCATCTAAAAATCCATTTAATTCCAAATTTCTTTTAATCGTTTTCACAGCCTGTTCAGAAAAATCATTAGCCACAATTAATTCAATATTTTCAATTTCCAAAGCAAAACGTATAGCCCTCAATCCAGAAGCAGACAAAGCATCCAAAATTTTAATTCCTTCACAATTTTGTTTAATTTTTAATTTAATTTTGTTTGTTGGATTGTCGATTTCCATTTGTTGTTGTTTTTGTTCTTCTCTTATTTTTGTAAAAGTTTTTAATAAAAGAACACTTGAAAGAGAAAATGTTAGAAAAGGCTCAATTAAAAATATATTTTACGTTAAATCTCTATTAAATTCTTGTATTGGATTATAAAATGATAAAGCTTCTGAATCTGTGTATATTTTAGCTAAACCTTCTTTAATAAATTCTGTTGAACATTCAGTTTCCATTTAGAAGAAATTAAAAAAAAATTAATTAAATATTTAATATCTGCCTGCAAAAATTAATAAAATTGATGAAAAAAATACAAATTTTGGATTGACAAAAAAATTTTTCTTTCAATTTAATTTTTGATGAAAAGTTTGGCGTTGAAAAGGTTGCAACAATAAAATAAAAAGTTTTTAAAAATATGTACTTTAAATTTTTGGATAATAATCAAATGATTATACAATAATAATTATAGGCTAATTGTAAGTATCGGGGGGTAGGATGGACGAGTGGAGGATAAACTTTACTTCGGGAGATTCAGAGTCAACCTTATAATGAAATAAAAAATTTGGTGTTGATCATATGCTTTTCGATATACTATGGGGGCATTCGTATTAAGGGGTGTATAAACAAATATTATCCAGTAATTAATAAATTTTATACTTTACAGAGATGAAGAAATTTTCTTTAAAAATAATAAATAAAAATAATTTTTCTTAAAAATACATATGTATAATAAAAAAACAATGTGTGGGTTATGTGGATTTTTAACATAGTAAAGGTTAAAAAATTATGTTTTTCGGGGATTTAAAATCAAAAACTTTTTCTTTTTAATTTTTCTTCGATAATTGCCTTTTTATAAATTTTTTGGTTGTCTCCATAGACTTAATAAAAGGTTTTTTTAAAGGAAATATAACAGAAGTTGGCCAAACAAAATATTCATTTTCTTTTTTATCTTTTTTTAAATTAAATTAAATTAAAAATATTTTCTTTTTTTTTAAAAAATTACCAGAAATTGTTTTAATTAATTCTTTTGCAAATTTAAGGCAATTATGAGTAATTACATTATATGTTTTTGCTGTATAATCTTTTGCAAAGTTTTTATCAATTACATCAACAATTTCAACAAAAGATAAATTTGTTTGGACATTTCTCCGGCTTTCCCCTCCATTTTTATTTTTTAAAAATATTTCATCATAATTTCTTTTTTAAAAAAATAATTAAAATAAAAAAGGAATATTTAAATACTTAAAATATCCACCATCAAATCTTGTATGGAAATATTTTGGAATCCAATATTCCAATCCTGGACGATGAAAATGGATTTCTTAAAAAAATATTAAAAAAAATATTTTAATTTAATAATAACCAATTCCACAAACAAATACTCCAACATGGAAAACACCAACTTTTGTTGAATTCTGAAATTTAATTACTTTAATTACACTTTTATTCTTATTAGCAGCCTTCCTAATTAAAGTTTAATTATCATCAAATATTCTCTAGTCCTACTTATGGCAGATTTGACCAAATTTTTATTTTAATATTTATACATTGCCGGAAAATTAAATAAATATTTAATACTTAACAATTAGTTTTGTTATGTATTTGAGGTTTTATTAAACGGCTTTAGGGTAAAAATTGTTTATTTTATAAAAACAAATTATTTACAACTGTAAAGCATATAGCTATTTATTTTCTAAGGCTTTGCAGTAGGCGGTGTGGTGTAATACAGTTCAAGAAAATAAAATAAATTTTCAATTAATTCCTCATATAGTATATCAAGTTCGGTCTAATGAAAATGCTGGTTTGTTCCCAGCCACCGATTCATCTTTTGCACTAGCTAAAGGAGAGAAATAGCTATAACCCAGCTGCTTTAAACAACATACTTTTAATAATTTATAATTTGCTATTTTTATTTCCCCACAACTTTTCTTTTCTTTAACATCCGACAAAAATATTTCTTTATCAAAATCGGACTTATATTTTTGCGGGTTTTTGTTAAATTCTTCTGTCATTTTAATAGCCACATTTTTTGAAACTTTTTCTGTATAAGGTTTTAATATTTCAATTCTCTCAATTAATTCCTCATTTTTTTCATTTTCATAATCTTCATTAATTAATTCCAATAAAGATTTATTTCTTCTAATTATTCTTTCGCTATTAGAATGGCCATTTTGTATTTCATTTTTTGTTGATTTTATTAAATAAATTGAGAGGTAAATAAAAAGAACTTAAAATTTAAAATAATTAATTTAATTAAATAAAAAATAACCAATTTTAGGAAGTAAACAACACATTTTTTAAATTAAATAAATTTAAAATGTTTTTTAAGTTGTTTTAATTTTTAATTTTAATAGCTAATATAAATATTAAATTTAATTTTTGAGTTAATAAATATAAAATAGTAGTGATGCACTTCCTCAATTTATTGGCTAGTCAGCACTTTAAATGCATTAACACTCTAAATAGGGCAAAAGTCAATTTTTAAATTTAATTTAAAGGAATCTCTCTAAAATGCCGCTCTCCCTCCTTTCTTTCATATGACAACAAGATCCGGTCCCGAGAAAGTTCGTGTTATAAAGAGACAAACTACAAATATTAACGGAAATAAGAAAAAAGTGCAGACATGTGAAATTTTTTATCAGATTATTTGATTGATTTTTGTTATTTTTAAATTTATTTTTAAATATTAACAGATTTAAATTCCATAATTAAACTTGGGTTAATTAGAAAATTGTTTCTAGTATCAATTTTTAAGTTATGTCTAATTTTTTCGCCAAAAGGTGATTTAATATTTTAATAATATTTAAATATATTTTAAGAATTCAGTGAGTAAAATAAATTTAAAAAAATATTTAATTATTATTTAATTTCCTGTCTAACTTAAATTTTTTTTTAATTTCATACATCTACATATGTACTCACTTCCTATTACGTTATATGTATATGTACTTTTCTTCTTTATCTTTTATCAAAATTTTTTTCAATTAATTTTTAAATAAAAAAAATTAATTTAATTTTTAATTATTTTTTTTATAAATAATTGTTGTTGAGTACTTTCTTCTCTTTTGATGATTGAGAAGTTGAATTTACTTAAAAAATAATTTAAATTTAAATAAATTAGAAAATATTTACTTGGTGGAATTATTTGGTTGTAAGGAATAACTGGACAAATTGTTGGGTGAACAATTGGTGTTGAAATAAATTTAAATTGATTAATAAATGCTTTATTATATTCAGAACTTTTTTTAAAAATTTAGAAAAAAAATATTTATTTATTTATTTTTAAATACCTAAAAATATATAAAGAAACAGGCGATAAACTCATAGCTATATAAGGGGCAATTGTGGATATATTAATTAAATACCAAGTATTTACTGAATGATTATTTGCCGAATTAACAATAATTCTCATTAAATAATTTGTTATCCACCCACAGATTTCCATTAATAAAATCATTGAAAGTGATTTAAATACATTTACTTTTTAATTTAAATTAAATTTAATTTTAAATTTAAATTACTTTGTTTCTTTTTCATTGAGGATTTTTTAAACATTAAAATAATCCAAACATTTATATAACAAAAAACCTTTTTTAATTTAAATAAATTATTAAAAATTAAATTAATTACGGATGTTAAATTAACAATAAGCATCATAATTACAATCCAACTTGCTTCCTTCTGTACTGTATCACTTAAATATTTTAAATTTATAATAAAATTTTTAAGAATTTTAATTAATTTCTCTTACATTACTGTGCACATAACTGGTCTGAAATTTAAAAATGAATTAATTATATAGAATATAGGTATGTATATTTTATTTGGAAATTTTTAAAAATATAAATCTAAAAAGTCTAAAAAGAATTTTTAACTCTGAATACATATAAGTAACTAAAAACGTTTTAGTTTAAAAATATAAAATTAATTAAATAATTGCATATTTACAAAATTATATAAAAATTTACAAACATTTCTGGATTTTCTAAAGAAATTTTAAGTCCAATTACAGGCACAATAACAGAATAAATGCAACAGAAAATAATTATTATTACCAAATAATTCCTTTTATCGTGTAAAGCATACCTTTTTTTAATTAAAATTTAAATTTTAAAATAATTAAATAACCATATAGGAAATAAAACACTTAAAAGTCTATCAACTCCAATAGATAAAGCAATTCCATTTGTGAACATTGAACAAAATAAAGGAATTGTCTTTAAAAATTATTTAAAAAAAAATTTAAATTAAAATAATTACTTGAATAATTCCACAATAAATTAACGAAATAAAGTTTTTTCCACTTAAAACAACAAATAAAGTTACAAAAGTGCTGCTTTGTTGAATACAAATAGAGAAGGCATTTAATGCTATTTGAACATTACAAGCCCCTCTTAAATTCCTTTTTTTTTTAATTTTTTAAAATTAAATTTAAATAAATTAAAAACTTTGTTTTCCAAGTAATTAAAACAAGATCTCCATTTAAAATTATTCCTATTAAACAAACAAAAACTTTAATTGATATAAGCAAGACTAGAGGTGCAGATATTCCTTTATCTTTAAATTCGACATAAATCTGTTTTTAAATTAAATTATTCAAATTTTTGTTAGTTTTTATTAATTTTAAATTTCAAGATTTTGTGTTTGAATAATATTTTAAAAGTTGATATACCGTATATTCTCTATTAATTGCTCTCATTCAAATAATTACCCCCACTCTATTAATTACTCCCTCTGGCGAGTGATCGAAATAATAATTAGCCAGGGTAATTAGTATTAGAGCATATACGGTATAAAAAAATTTTTTCTATTTAAATCTCTTACTGGATCAGTATTGTTAGTCATTTTATATTAAATAATGGTGTAATTATTCAATATTTAAAAATTCCTTAAATGAAATTTTTAAACAAAATTTTCTCTTCTTTTAAATCATTACTTAAATACTTTTTAAATATTATTTTTATAAAATGAAAAAAATAACAATTTAAAAATTAGAATTAAATTAATATTTGAACATTTTTGTTGAGAAAATTTATTTAGAAAAAATTTTTAAATAATAATTTTATTTAAAAAAATTTCAGCACATTTATAAGTCACATATAATATATACATTTTTATTGTCAATTTAATTTTCTAAAATAATCTTACAAAAAAAGAGAAAATACCTTAGATTTTATAACATTTATGGCTTTAAACATTAAAACATTTTTGCTATTTTTTTGGCTAATTTTATTATAACTTTTTGTAATGTTTTTAATGTTTCTTGGCATTTAAGTAACACCAAATTAATATTTTCTCAGTTTGGCACACCTATTTTTATTTGAGAAATCAGTAAAAATAATTAATGAATTAAATTATTGGGAATTTGTTTATAAAAATACTATGTATAATCAAATAAAAATAATTGCATATAGGCATATTTATGTTTATTTAATCCAAAAATAAAGATATAAAACTACAATACAAACTATATATTTATCACAAATTTTCTAGCAAATTTTCCAAATTGAAAGAGAATTTTCACAAATTTTTGCAAAAAAAAATAAAATTTTATTTCCAAATTTTATAATTAAAAGCTTACTTTCATAACAAACCGGCAATTAACTTGTTTGTGCCTTCAACATCTACAAAACTTATTTCTAAAGAAATTATTCTTAATTTTTTTACAAAAATATTTTCTAATTTAAAATATTTAAAAAACACAATTTTATTTAAATTTTTTCCAATAAGAGTATATATGTACATATGTATATATTCTCAATACTTTTTTACTTAAAATGTTCGGCCATTTGATTAATTGTCCTTTGGGATATATGTAGTTGAAAAGAAGATTTGGATATTGGATAGAATATTTTTTAAAAGGAAAATATACAAGTAAATACTCTCATCCATTTTGCTGAATTTTATTTGATAAAATTTTCGAGTAAAATTGTTAAAAATAATTTTTTTTCAAATTTTCCTGTTAAAATAATTAACATTAAATTTTAACAAATACATACAGAAATAACAAAATAAATAAAGTCTATTTATTTTTAAAAATTCTGAAATTAAAAAAATGATTCCAAAAGGGAAAAACATGAAAGCTGTTAAATTTGTTTATTGATAAAAATAAATTAAAGCTTTAATTCTTTAAAATTTATTAAAAACTACCATTTTTATTACAAAATTTTTTTATATAAAAAATTAATTTTATTTAAAAAATGCCACACCAACAACCTTCCTCCTCAAATAATTATTTAATTTTAAATTTACTTTCAAATAAAAACAATACTTTTATTTTTGATTCGATTAATTGTGTTTTCCCAAATTTACAAAATTGTCGTTCAATTGAATTAAGAAGATTTAAATGTTGCTCTTTTAATGAAAATTCTGGTTATTTTAAAAATAAATTAAAAATTAATTTTATTTTTAAAAAGAAAATTTAAATAAATATATTGATGCAATATTTGTTGAAACAAATAATTCTCCAATTAAAAAACGAGAAAATAAAGAAATTTGCATTTTTGAAGAAATACAATCTGTTGAATGGAAAGGGGTGTCTAATTTTTTAAGTGAAGATGATGAAAGTGAATTTGGAAATAAAGAAGAAAATTGTAAATATTTAAATTTAATTATCTATTCTCTTATTAGAAATTAAATTGCTACATTTAAATACCATAAAACAACCCCGGGAATATTTTAAAAAACTTACAGTAACAAATATTTACTAATTATTTTTTAAAGATTGCAGTATCTCAAAAAGCTTTACTGGCCAAAGCAGTATTTGGGGTGAATATATAATTGAAGAAAAATACGAGGAAGATAAGTATGAGGGAGAAGAAGAGGAAGAGGAAGAAGAACAAAATTATAGAGGTAATTAATTAAAATTAAAAAGGAATTTATTTATTTATTTTAAACAAAAAAGGGCATTTATTTTTTGGTTATAAATGTAGTAAAGAAAATATAAAATTAAATTCTTTTGTTTCTGATTGGTATAATTGGTGTGCTATACGAGAATTATGTCAATTACTTCCTTCAAAATGTTTATTTAGAAAAGTTAGCTTTTACAAAAATATTGAAGAAAATAATTTTTATTTTAATTATTTTTTAATTATTGAAGTTGAAAATGTTTTGGTAATTTTTAAATTAATTTTAAAAATATTTTTAAAAATTAGTTAGAAATTAATAATGTTATAAATTGTATAAATAATGTTCAATTACTTTGCTATAATAAAGCAAATATTGGATTATATGAAGAAATTGAATTTGAGGTTTCTATTTTTTTTTGAAAAGAAAGAAGAATTTGGATAGAAAATTTGAAAAATCATTTTTTAATCTTTCTCTAATAATTTCTTTATCTGAATTAAATTTTTGTGTCAATTAATTGTTCTCTTCTACCTATTTTAATGTTTTTAAGCCAATCGTTTGGTTGTGGGGAAAATAATGAAAAAATTATTCAGATAAGAGGGAATCATCAAAAAAGAATTTAAATTTGTGAAAAGGTAATAAGAAATGGCAATCGTTATAAAATAATTTTTTAAAACAATCAGTTTAGTCCGAGACATTTAGAAATAAATGATTGGGAGATTCTAATAAATTTACTTATTTCCAATTTTTGACACAAAATTAGGAAGAATATAATGTCCTTTTTAAGTGTTTTTGAGAGTTAAAGAGAGGGAGAGTGTGAAATATACAAAATATACTATTTTTACAGATTGATTTAGAATTACTTCAAGAATTGGTTTTATGTGCGAAAGCAATTAATTGTTCAAATCATAGATTAGCTGTTAATTTTAATAATGTTTGTTCCTTTAGAGGAGATTTAAAAGAAGAAAGTAAATATTTAATTATTATTTTTCCTCAAAAAAATTTTTTTTAGAATTTTCTACTCAACCTCCATTTTTACTTCCAAATTCTTCTGTTTGTCCATCATTTTCTTCAATTTCAATTTATTCAGAAAATAATTTAATTTGTAATAATTTCCCTAAAGAAAGATTTATTTCAAATTCAACAAGTATTTATAGTAATAGTGATTATTATTTTGATGCCCAAATGGACGAAATTGAATATACAATAATACCTGAAAATAAAATTGAAGAAACTTCTTTTAAAAATTTTAATTTTGAAAGAGAAGAGGAAGAAATTAAAAGGTTATTTTTGGATTTATTTTTGTTAATTTAAATAACAAACTTAAAAATCAAAGTCAAAATATCGAGAGTGGTTTTTAAAGATATTCTTTAAATTGTTGACTATATTCTTTATAATAATTTTATAAAAATTATTTGAATAAATTAAATAAAAAATTTTTATTTTTTAGTGAAAGAATTGGAAAAACAAATTTTAATTATGAAGAAGAAGAAGATTTAAAAGAAACATTTGAAATTAAAATAAATAAAAATGAAAGGAATATTTCGATAATGAAGGGAGGAAATGACGATAATATTTTAAATATTCAGTCTATAAAAAATTATCCTTTTCGAATTAAAAATATTTTTAAAAAATTTTTTGATTAAATAAATATTAAAGTAGTTATGTAGTTTATCGAGAATTAATTTTATTTTTAATTAAAATTTAATTTTTAAATATATTTATGTATGTAAATCCAATGCTACAAACAAGTTTTTTAAAAGTTTAAAAATTTTTTTATAAACCCTTCTTTTTATTTAATTTTTTTGAAAAAATATCTAAATAATTTATTTTTAAATAAAAATTATTAAATTGCCAGATAAAATTTTGAGGGATAGATAGTCTTTGTAATCGACAAATCTTTCACAAGATTTCAAAAACCTGAAAAATTTTCTTTATTTTTTTAACTTTCTAAAATTTTGATGTCCTAATTTTCCTCCAAATATTTTTCTGCAAAATTTAATTATTATTTTTAATAAAAATTATTTTGCAATTAAAATAGCAAAATTATCAAATTAATTTAAAAAAAACTAAAAATTGACATTTGTCAAATAAAAACATTACAATTAAATATTTTATTTATTTATTTATTTTAATCCTTTTTTTTCACATTTATTTTGCGCTATATTAAAAAGTAGCAATATAAAATACTAAAAGAAACGTTGTCTTGTCCCTTGTCGTCATCGCCTTCCGGCAGTCTGTCCATGACATTTCATTTCAACTAAACAATCATCCAACCATTTCTTTTTTTTCTTTTTTTTCAAAAACCAATTTCCTCGCTTTTTTGCCAAATATATAAAACCCCCAATTCTTTTCTCCTTTTTTTCCTTATTTTATATTTTTTAGTTCATTTTTGAAATTCGAATTAAAATTCTCTGGCACTTTTTACAAACAAACAAATAAATATATTTTATTTTGACTAAAAGTAATAAAGAAAAAATATTTTAATAGAAGTTTATTTATAATATTATTTTTATATTTCTTTTTATTCAATTATTAAAAGGTTGTTAACCCCTTCTCCAAACAATGCTTATTTAACTAAATTTAAAATTTAAAACAAAATTTAAAGTACTTATTATTAATCTTATCTCTCCCCCCTTTCTGTTATTTCATTTTTGATGTTTTCCAAGTCTACATACATAAATATATTTATTGCATCTTCTTGGCCATTCTTTTTCTTAGTTTACTGCTACATATTTCTATTCTTGTTAAAAATCGATTCCTGCGGCCATTTTTGGTTTTTTCTTCCAAAAACCTTCAAAAATTTCCTTTAAAATTCTTTAAAATATTTTTCAAAAGAACAAAAACTTTTTTTAATTTTTTTCTATTTTATTAACAGATTTTAATGATCGATTAAAACAATAAATAAATATATATTTTTGTGTGGGTGGCGCAGTGACGATTTTTTTTTACTTTTTTCTAGTTTATTTATTTATTTAAAAAAGCTTCTTTTATTTTTTCTTCAATGCGCATTTACTTTTTTTGCGCAGTTCTTGACAAATATTCTTCTTTTTCTCTTTAAATTTTCACCATCTCCACGGAAACATAAATGTTTTAGTTTATTGATAAAAAAAATATTTTTTTAAAGAAAATTTCTAAAAATAATTTAAATTTAATAATTAGGGCGTGTCAAAACATGCAAATGCATATTTTGCATGCGGATATGCCATGAGCTGAAACGCTCAAAAATGGTGTTTTTACATCGGTACGAACATTAGGGACCGGGTTCCTATAGCATATTTTTGCATATTTCGGTACTTTCGTGCATATTTGCATATCAATGCATATTTTGGGAAATTTTGCATATTTTTACCTAAATTTGTGCATATTTTGGCGTTTTTTGAGAAATTTTAGTAAAAATCGGGCAAAATTTTCAAAATTTAGGAATTTTTTGGGAAAAAAATTTTTTAATAAAAATTTTTCGAAAAAATTTTTTTGAAAAATTTTTCGCGATAAATTTTTTTCAAAAAAATTTTTTTGGTTAAATTTTAAGATCATAAAATCATTTAGAAATGCTCTTAAACTGCAATTTAGATGCTAATTTAGTATTTTTTAAATTTAGATATTGATTTTCAAAGCATATTTTCATTATTTTTGCAGTATATTTAATGCATATTTTACATATTTTGGTGCATATTTTGGACTTTTTCTGTGCATATATATGCGCATATTTTGGGATTTTCCGTGCATATTTTGACACGCCCTATTAATAATAGATAAAATAAATATTTATTTTTAAAATCTTCAAGTTTTTTTTCAATTATTTGTTTAGAGCTTCTCCTTAAATTCAAAATTCTTTGCTAAAATAATATTTTGTCTATAAAAACTGTTGGATTAATTTTTAAATTTTTTTGACAATTTTTGTAAAGCCTTTTCCAAGCTAACTATCTCAAAATATTAAATTAATTTTTTTAAATATTTGTTTTTAATTTTAATCAATTTCTCGATTTCACCATGATTTTTAAAATTTTATATTAAAAACTTGCTATATTTGGGTATTATAGCTTTTAATCGGGTTCTACTATTCTGGGGACTTATATTAGACTGAATTAGATTATTTACATATTTATTCATTCTCCATATAAATATGGGATACAATAATAAGGGAGAGAATTGGCTAGGCCAAAACTTCTGATAATGAGGAAAAGGCAAGAGTATTTATAGAACAATTTAAGGGTCAATATTTAAACAGAAAGTGAATAACAAAAATAAGATAAGGAACGAGAATTGGATGATAACGTCGGGAGACCTTTTATTTAGAAAAAAATCAACTTTATATTTGCATGAGAAAATGCAAATTGTTTATTTGATTAAGCGAATGCAGCAAAACTATCGTCACTTTTCATTTTTTTACTAGCGGGGTAACTTATGATTTATTATTATATGACATATAAATAAATATATATTTTTTATTTAATATATAAAAAATAAAAATTAATTATTGCTAGAAGGCAACGCCTGGAATTCCAAGAAATCAGAATTGTTTTAAGCAAAAGAAAAAGTACTAGGATGGTAAGGGAAGATTTTGCTAAAGGGTTAAGTGAGATTCTTGCCATTAGTTTGATCTGAACCAAAAATTTCTGTTCTGTTCTGCCCCGAAAAATTCGTAGTTTCAATATTATTAAATAATATTAAAATTTGGTCCTTTAAAATGTTGAGAGCTACCATTCTGGCTACATTCCACAAAAAATCTCTAACATACCAAAAGAGACATACTTTTTTGTTTAAAATATATTTAAACTTTAATTTTTAATTGTTTTTTCTTTAAATTTTTTTACTACAATTTATATGTCTTTATTTCTAACCCTTCCTTCCTCCCCTCCTCCAACCCTAAAAATTCTTTTATTTAACAGCTGGGAAAGTAATCCTTGTCAATTAAATATCTCTTCTGTCTCCAATCCCCGGATAAAGTTAGAGGAAATAAACTAAAATATTAAATGATTGAAGAGCAAAAAATAAGAGAAAAAAAGAGGTCAAAGGACAATAAATCCGTTCAAATAAATGTGTAAAGAAATTATTGTTTAATGAACAAATAATATATCTTTATATATTTTATTTGTCTATCAAATAGATAACACAAAAATATTTATTTAGATAAAAAAATTAACTAGTTTAGTTGAGAGAAATAGATATTATTTTTATTTATTTATTGATAAAATTTATATTTATTTTTCGATAACATTATTTTAAATCAAAAAATAAATATTCTCTTTTAAATTTTGTTTATTCTTCTTTTAGTTTTCTTTTCAATAATAACTAAAAATAATTATTTATTCTTGTCTAACATTTTTATCTCAACTTTTTTTTTCATTTTAAAATAATTTATTTTCAATTTTCTTTCCTTTCTTTTCCAACTACTAACCTCAATTTCAACACATTTTCTCAATAATTTTCATTCAAATACACACATGAATGAACAATTTTCGCGCACACCAAATTTGGAAATAATTGCTGTGTGCCACTCATTCAATTTTAATCCAATAAAAATATTTTTCATATTTTTATAGAAAACAGCTTTTTTGGATTGTTTAGAATTAAAATTAGTATAGGGATATATATTTTTTGTTACCTCACAATAAATATGTCATATCCACTATATATAACCATATTTTGTGTGAATTCAAACTGTGAATTTATGTGAGGGCTAACAAATGGAGGAGGGTTATTTATAGTAGAGAAACCACAAAGAAACACACACACACACACAAACCCATAACAAATACACCCAAATAAGGCTTTCTAAAAGATTATGCCGCTAGAGCGCAAATTGAGTAAGTGAATGTGTTTTTAGTGTGGCAGGAGTGGGGGACTGCCTGAGGCTATAGATAAATATATTTTTGTGAGGGAGGAGGGGAGGGGTTGGCTGGCTGGCACGGTCAGCTATTCTAGTAGTACATACTACATATTTCCGTATTCAATACCTCACTTTCTCCCACATCAATTTACTGGATTTGGCGGTTGATTGTTTGGGGATTTTCTTTTTTATTTAAATTTAAAGGAAGAAAATTTATAATTAGTGAAAAATTAAATTAAATTAATTTTTGGTTTATTCGAAAATGGTTATATCTTTCTTATTTAATTCATTAGCTTTAAAATAATAAATTTTGAGAAGTCGTGAAATTTTATAACTAAATGACTAATTAATTCTCTCAATAAATAACAAAAATTTTAATATTTTATTTGAAAATCAATTTTTGTAAATAAATATTTTTTACAAACAAAAATATTTTTCTTGTTTTTGTGTTTGTTTATTCTTTACCGTCTTATACCTCCTTAAATTTATTGCCACACATATTGAGAAAAAAAACGAGAAAATGAATGATTAAACATAAATTTATTTCTCTAAAGCTGATATTTTACTATTTTTCTCTGAAATACTTTTTTGCCTTTAAATTTATTTTTATTAGCTTATTTAAAGAACGGGAGAGGGACATTTGTTTTTAAAGTCAAGAAGGAAGGACAAATTTAAAGAAAAATCGGGAAAAAGTAAAATGTGAAATATAAAGCGACCTCTATTTTAAAATTAAGGGGAAAGGATTTGAGGGAGAGGGAAAGGAGATTTAATAAAGGATTTTTTAAATAAATTTATTATTATTAAAAAAGAAAAAAAAGTATTTTCATTTAAAATTTATTATGACAATTTACAAAGAAAAATAAAATTAAGGTGAATAACGAGGAACTTTTTTGTTAGTAATTTTTTGGATTTTTATATTTTAAAATCAATAAATTTAATTTCCGATTTTTTTATTTATTCTCTTATTGACAGTCAATTATAAATATATTTATCATCCTCTCTCAAATGACTGACAGATAAATAATTTTTGTATTTTTTTTCAATTTTTTCGTCACCTTTAACCTTTCCATTTGGCAGCAATTTATTCTTATTGCATCATTATTTATTCTTTTTTTTTCTTTTTCTCTTCCAGTCGGGTGCCGCCCCCATTTTTTGATCAGCTGACTTCCCGACATTTCCATTACTTTTTAAATTTTAGTAGTTACGAGTTCTTTAAGTTCTTTAATGCTTTATCTTTTATTATTATCAAACAAAGGTGTATTTAATAGGGATGTCTTTTGTATTTTGTATTTTAAAAATATTTTCTAATAAAAATTCGGGATTTTATTTTCTTTTTTCTTTTTCTCTTCTTTCATTTTTGTGTGCTATTTTTTTCTTCTCACACGCGCATTTTTCTCTATCCCGTGGTCTTCCCATGTACATACATATTCATTTCCCGCCCCTTCCCTTCCTTCCCTTAAATTCATATAAATGGTCAACAAATATAAATTGGAAATAAAGGCCTTTTCCCTATTTAAAGCTTTCTAAATAAAAATAAAATAAAAAATAAAATATTTATATTTAAATATTTCTTTTTTTTTAAATTATTATGCTAATATAAAATAATTTTTGGAAGATTTAAAAATTAAATCTAAAAAAATTTAATTTTGCATATTCCCCTCTTCTTATTAATTTATTTATATACGGGAAAATTACGGGATGGAGAAGAATATATTTTTATTAAATAATGGTGAGGAATTAATAAATATATTTAATTTTATATTTTGTTTGTATGTACTTTTAAATTTTCCTTCTCTCTTTTTTAAATTTAAAACCATCTGTTTTTCTCTCCACATGCGTGAATGTCCTATTAGGCGTTTTATTACTTTTTTAAATTTTTTATTTGATTTATTGTTAGTATATTTATTAAACAATTTTTTTATTTTTAAATATTCTCTCTTTATTTATTTTTAAATTTTTAAATTTTTAGAAAAATCTTCTCTTTTCACTCAGCGTCAGCCGCTCAGTTTCTCTCCTCTACTTTTTCTCCAATCGCCGCTTCAATCACCGCCACCTGAAATTATGTCTTCTTCAAATACTTGTTCGCCTACGGCGTTCTGCTTTCCCCGCTCTTCGCCTGCCTTTACTGATTCTTCGGTTACTACTTTGGCCTCGAACCGTGTGACTGACTTGGCCAATAATGAAGGGTAAAAAATTATATTTTTTTACTTTTTAAGATTTTTAAATTTGATAAAAATAAAACTAAAAAATAAAATTGTTTTTTTAATAAAATAAATGGAAATAAATATAGAAAATTATACATAAATAATAATTAATTTACATAATATAATTTTTTTATAAATTTTCTTTCCTAAATTTTACCTATTTATTTAAATTTATTTTTTAGCCAATTTTAATAAATAATTAAAAAAAATAAAAATATATTTAAATATTTTTTAAGTTTTCTTTTCTTTTTCTACTAATTAGCGAAATATGTAAATACATATATTCTTTGGCCAATCTCGTGTTTCTTTTTCAGAAATATTTTTAGTTTTTAGTCTTAAATTAATTTCTTCTATTTCTTCCTGGGATTTTTTTGTTTCTATTTTTATTTAAATATTTTCTTTATTTATTTTTCAGGGAAAATATTTAAAATAAATATTTTTCAGCAACTTTATTAACAAATAAAAATTTTGTGTGTTTTGTTTAGTTGCCCTTTTTTGTTAGTTTTACAAAAATATATTTTAAATAAATTTAGAGGAGGTAGACAAATAAATAAAAATTATTTTTTAAATAAAATAAGGATTAAATTCTAAATTTTTAAATAATTTTTAAATTAAACAAAATCCTTTTTATTACTTCCTTGTCTCAAAATGGAATCTCTTAGTCTGACTTTATTCCCTCTAGGGAGCATTTAATCTTTTTAATATTTTATTTTATCGAATTTTAAAGAGAAAATGCTTTTTTTTAAATAATTCTTTAAAAAATCTTTTATTTATTTTTTCATTCAACTATTAAAAATTTAAAGAACAAAAATTCTTTATAAAATTTAGACAAAAAATTCAAAAGAAATTTAGTAAATAATACATCATTTCTGGTTTTTTTGAAAAAGAAAAATAAAAGAAAATAAAAAAAATAAAAATATAATAGCGATATTTTAAGTCTAAACATGTGATTATCTTATGACTTTTTTTGAATGGAAAGTTTTGGGGGAGAGAGAGAGAGAGAGAGAATAATTTTTTTTTGTTAAAAATAAAATATTTTAATTTTAAAATTAATACAAAAAAAATTAATTTTTGATTTATTAAAAGATTAGAAGAAAAATAAAATTTATTTTAAAGTAAAAAGTGGAGGGGAGGGGGGAGGGGAATATTTATATTTTATAAACAATTAATTAATTTTTAGGGAATTTTCTTTCCTCGAATCAAAACCAAGCCTGTTAGATCAACGTTCAAGTAAAGGAAGTGGAAAACCATCTAAAGGGCGTCGAAATGCTGGAGAGGCTATTTGGCGTAGAAAATTAGCTAATCAAGTTTTTAATTAATTAAAAATATTTTTTAAAGATTCTTTTAAAGGCTTTTCTTGTAAGAATTGGTGGCGGTGGGCCTGGCGGCGGCAAGGAGTTAAGTGGAAATAAGAGTAACTCTGTCGGCGGCTGGGGAGGCCATCGCCGTAGAGGACGTGTCCTTTCCGAGTTGATGGCCGAACAATTTGCACCTAGTGGTGAGAAATTTAAAAATTTATTTGTTTGGCTTTTTAACTCACGGATTCCAATCCTCGCAAACCCGAACTAAAAATCTTCGGTATTCAGTTTCGATTCTGTCTAAAACCGACAACCCTAACCTTCAACCTTTCTCAACACCTAGTATTTGTTGCTATACTTTCAGAATCATTATTATTTATGAGTTTCTAAATTTCTTTCTAATATCTCTAAAAACTCACAAATTTTTTCAATTATTTGAATGTCAATTTATTTTTATTTAAAAATTAATAAAATATTAAAATTAATTTTCTCCTCTAAATTTTTTTAAATTAATTTTCAGTGCCTTATTCTTTGAATCGAAAGAGCCGTTGGATGAAAGACGGGGTTGATTGGCTCTCTGATTTGTCTGGAGGTTCTGATGGACAAAAATTGCGTTTTTGTCTAGCAGAAACTAATTATTCAATGACTGGGAATGAATCTGTAAATTAAATTTATTTAAAAAAGAATATTTTTTGAATTTCTAAAGGTAAAAGCTTTACATAGTTTTGATGCTGAAAGTGGGTATTTACAAACAAAAATGTCAAAAAGTAAAAGAGGAGCTCTTTTAGCTGATTTAAAAAAAGTAGTAGATGAAGAGGTAGAAGAGAATGAAATACCCAAAAAACAACAAATTAATTTTCATTTAACTAAACCAAATCTTCTTTCAAGAGTTTTTGCTGGGAAAATATTTACAAGTTTTTAAAGATATTTTTTTTTTTAAATATTTTTTTCTAAAGGAAGGAAAACTTTTCGTTCATGTACAAAATCTGTAATGGAAGTATCTACAACTTCTTCCATCTCTTCTAATCGTCCTTCTAAAAATACTAAATTAATTATTGCTGAAAGTGAACCTGAAGAAGAAAATGAATTTATTGCCCAATATCGGTTAGGGAAAAAATAATTTAAAGAAAATCTTTTATTTAGTCCAAAAAGAGAAACTTATTCTTTGGCTGATTTTATTAAAAATAATAAAAATCCCTCATCTTCCTCTCCTTTAATTATTCGTCGTGGTCAACAATCTCGTAGAAATAAATGTTGTTCTTCTTCAATTAATTCTAAAAATTCTGCCTTAAATTGTTTTGAAGATACGGAAGATGGGCAATATACAATTGTGCCTCAAATGGAATTTGTTGAATTACCTGATGATGTTGAATTACCTAATGTTGATAATAATGATGAAAATAGTGAAAATAATCAAGTGAATATTTTGTTACGGGTTTTGGAAAAGTTTAGTAAATTAGGCGCCTGTGATCTTTCTGATAATGGGGTTTACACAGGGGATTGAATTTCTTCCATCTTTTTTGCCCTTCCACTTTCTTCTTCCGTCTTACACTTCAAAAATCTGGAAGGGCACTATTTCCATACAAAATTCAAAAAATATTTTTGTATTTCATAGAAACAATTTATTTCTTTTTTTATCCTTCCCTTCTCTCTTTTTCAGCTTTTATCTCAACTTCCACCTCCCCCTTCTTCATCATCTACAAATATCAACAATCAAATAATTAATTTTCTTCGCCAACAAATTAATCACCAACAAATCCAAACAATTCCCAATAATTATTTACATTATTTCTCAATTTCTACAAATTTTTTACAAAATTTCTCTGAAAAAGCTTTTCCCCAATTTCATCCCCAATGGTTGGGTGATAACCTTTTATTAATTAATTTAACTTCTTTATTGGAAATTAAAACAAAAATTTCTCCAAATAATAATCAATTATTTGTTTTGGTTTGTTTAAATTTTGAAAAGAAAATATTTATTTATTTTTTAAAGATTATTAGCCCTTCCCAAATATTTATTAATTCTTTAATTCCTTTGGATAAATGTAAATTACAAAATGTTTTTATTAAAGAAAATAATACATCTTTTGATCAAATTGTCAAAAATCTGTTAGAAAATATTAGGGCTGACTTTGCTGAGTTTGTTTTTAATTTTTAAAGAAAAATTAAAATTTTATTTTGAAAGTGTTACTTTAAAGAGAGAGACAATTCTTTTTAATTTAAAATAAAAAATATTTACATATTTTTAAAGATGGGAAATTGAGCAACAACGTTTCCAATTGCCCAATTCTTTGGATAATTTACGTGCAGTTTTTCATTCTCCCCGACTTGCCATAACCCCTAAACCAATTTCTGTTCTTTCAATTTTGACTTTGCAAAGGGAGGAATTTGGAAGGGATGAAAGTCAATTTGTTTGGACTGAAGATTTGTTACCGAAAATTGAAAATAAAATGATTAAGGGAGAAGAGGAGGAAGAAGATGAAGAAGAAGAGGCTTTTGAATTCATAGATATAAATGAATTATTAAATAATGAACAACAAAAAGAACAAAAACAAATACTCAATTCTTTACCTCTACTTTGCTGTTGTTGCCATAATAAAAATACTAATCCTTCTTTGGCAATGCTTCCTTCTTGTGGACATAGAATTTGTCGGGAATGTTTAAATAATAATTTAAAACAACAATTAATTGGGGGATCAGCAAATCTTCATTGCCCGGTGATTTTTTATAAACAAGAACAGACCGAAAAGAATACAACCACTGCCGCGTTACAAATAAAAAATAAACTCGAGAATAAATTAGGTACTTTATGGATATGTCACCCCCCTCCTATTTTGAGTCTCAGAGTTTTCCTTATGCGTAGAAAATGGTCAGAGATTATTTTCTTCTCCATGTCAATCATTTAATTTCTTCAAGCAAAATAAGTGAAATGTGGAAACGAAATGAGTGAAATTAATTCAAAAATATGTGAAAGGGCAAAATAAACAAGCAAAATACTTGAAGAAGAAAAAAATGAATGAGATGGAGAAGAAAATAATCTCTGACCATTTTCTACGCATAAGGAAAACTCTGAGACTCAAAATAGGAGGGGGGTGACATATCCATAAAGTACCATAAATTAAATTATTAAGACAGAGTTAATAGTCAGCGGTGATTTGACCTTCCTTTCTGATAATTCCAGACAATGCTAATTATTTGAAACTAATTATTTAAAACTTCAATTTTAGCTTTGTGTAAATTCTCCTCTTCCACTGGACATTCTGTTTTGGTTATTTTCTCTTCCAACCGTCAATGCTATTTGTTTATTATATCAAGCAGAAATTAATAAAAATAAAAATAATTTTATTCAATTATCTGAATGTCCAAATTGTAAAACAATTTTGGAAATTGAAGAAGAAAATGAAAATAAATTTGGACATTTAATTTGTACTAAATGTTCTCTTTTTTGGTGTAAAAATTGTGGGGAAGAGCCTCATTGGCCTTTAAATTGTTCTCAATATTTTGATTGGAATAAACGATTAAGACCAACAGAGAATGGTTACAAAATTAATTTTTTGGAACTTAAAATATTTTTAAATTAAAGATCAGTTAGTTCCAAGCCAAACAAAAAGCAAAGGACAACAAACAACTAATTTACCCCAACAAATTACTGGACAATTTGCTGATTTGTGTATTGAGGCTAGAACTCGTAGAATGGATATACGGCTAAATTGGCAACTTGGAAAGCACGTTCGCCGTCTTATTTCTGGAGATTCGCAAGCTGAACGTCGTTTTGGAATATTACGAAAAACTGTAATATATTTTGATTTTACCCTCTCTCTCTCAGACAATTGCCCCTCTCGATTAATTACCCTCTTCACTAAGAGGCTTAAACAATAATTACCCCTATTTGAGCATATACTTTTATATTTTCTCAAAATATTTTTTTAATTTTTAAAGGCTTTACATATTCTTGAATATGGAACTGCTTGGCTTTATCTCTACAAACAACAACGTCCCCGCCCTGTTGGTTGGTCTCAAATAAAATCTTTACTTGGGGCATTAAATGATCGAATTGAATGTTTGGATAATGAATTACTCTTTTCGGGTTCTTTAACTGATTCTGAACAATTAATTTTGAGATTTGCTGAATTGGAACAGTTAAATGAGAAATGTCTAGTCAAATTTGGAATTGTGCTTAAAGAAGGAGGGGGAGAGGAGGGAAATAAATAATTAGGGGGAGATTTAAATTAGATTTGAGTATAACTTTAAAATAAGGATGTAGGTATTGGCTTTTGTATATATTTTACTTAAATATTTTCTTTTTTTTTAATTTTAGATTGAAATTTAATTTTTATTGAAAAAATTAGTCAAATAAAAAAAAGAAAA
The DNA here is from genome assembly GCA_963681835.1 of Meloidogyne enterolobii. Taxonomy (NCBI): domain Eukaryota; kingdom Metazoa; phylum Nematoda; class Chromadorea; order Rhabditida; family Meloidogynidae; genus Meloidogyne; species Meloidogyne enterolobii. Next base: position 1,218,905 of record CAVMJV010000023.1, read on the forward strand.
TATGTATAACATAAACACAATATTTGATCAATTATTTCGATCAACACTTTAGTCGAATTTTTGCTTTTATTTTAATTCCTTGCTTTTAATTAATTTTAATTTTACTACTCAACATAATTTCCTGTATATAAATAATATATTTTTCAGTCTCTATAATTAACAACTACCTTATTAATAATTTTTATGAAAAATCGAATTAGCATTTTCTCTTTATTTTTGTATTTTTAAAATTCTCTTTCTTTCCTCTCACAAAATAAAAATATAATAGACAAAAAAACTATTATAATGGAGAAAATTAAAAATTAAAAAAAATCTCATAATTTATAAAAATCCAAAAAATAATTTTCTCTCTTTTTTCTTTCTTAAAATAATTTTCTGCCAAATTCTTTCTTTTTTGGCTGTTGCGATTAAAGCAATTTTAATTAAAATTTTCTTTTAATTGTAAATAAATTTAAATAATTTTAATTAATTGATATCTTCTTTTTTTAATTAAAAATTTAACAAAACCCACCTCATAGGCTAAAAATAAAAATATATTTCTGCCAAAATTTTTAAAAATCATTTTTTAGAAATAAATTTAATTAATTATTTGGCAGAATTATATACTACCTAATTTTCTTTTACTTAAAACTAAAATATTTTTACTTGTATCAAGTATTTAAATCCTTTCAATTTTGTAATTCTTTTAATTTTAGAATTAAAAAAATATTCCAAAAAATCCAAAAAAATGCCTTTCTTTAACAATTTATTATTTTATTAAATTAGAATTTGTAAATAAAAATTGAATAAATATTTTGCTTTATTTTTTATTAAATTAAGTGTGTTTAATAAATAAATTCCTTCTAACTGACAATGAGTTAAATTTATTCTGAATTTAAATAATAAATACCTACATAGGTACATATATAATTCAAAAAAATATTTTTTTAATAATTTTATATATTAGGAGTCTATTAGGGGTAATTCCCTGCCCGATTTTGAGAGACTCCTAATATATATACAATATCTACATATACTATATATTAACACATTCTTTTACTAATTAACAAAAATTTAAATAAATTCTTTAACATTTTTAGTAAATTGTTTAAATTCAAGGGTTATTTTGTCTGTTCCGTCTTTACAATTAAATATTTGTTTTCCATCTTCACCTTTCCAATCAGAATGTTTAATTTCAAAAAGTCTAGAATATCCCATTTTTTGAAATAACTTTTTAAAAAAATAATTATTATACATATATTTTTTTTAATTAAAAAAACTTTTTGTGAATTAAAAGCGCTAGCTTCTGCAATTAATCCTTGACATCCAAATTTCTCCATTTCCTCTAAATTATAATTTAAAAGAGCTTCAGCAATTCCTCTTCGTTTATAATCACTACTGACCGAAATTATAAGCCAAGAAGCTAAACAATTTATTGTTGAAGGCACTAAATCCCATGTCTTTAAAATTATATTTTTAGGGTAAATTTTATCTACATTAAATATCAAAGGGTTTTACTTAAATAATTAAATCCTCACAAACTAAATTTCTCTCAAGTTTTTCCAATATAAAACTTGCTTAAGAATAAATGAGGATATTGAGGGACTTCTCGGAATTATATATACCCCCTACATCCTTCAATTCAATCCTCAATTCCTTCCCTTTCGTTTATTTAAAAACCTCCAAAATATACTACATACATATTTCCCTTAAAATTATTTCAAAAAAAACCTTAGACTCGACAGCATTTAAAATTCCAATAATTTTCTGTACATTTAACGATTCTTTAGCATACAAATTAGATTCATTCATTACTCCATTTATTTCTCCATTTTCTTGTTTTTTATTTCTTTTAATAATTGAAGTTAAACGAATTGCAATTAATTTATTGTTTGAATTTGGGTCTTTAACTAAATAACTTAAACCTTTTTTCAATGAAATTGTAACCAAACCTTTAAAAAATTATTTTTAAATAAAATTTAGTTCTTTTTTAAGGACTTTAAATTTTAGAATTTTTAAATTTAATCCTAGATGTTAAATGCCATCATTTAAACGTCAAGAATTTAAACTAGCAATATCCCACTGTGGAGCTAAAACTAATCGAATCTCTGGATTTCTAACAATAAATTTCAATTAATAACTTATTAATAATTTAATATAAATTATTTAATATAAATATCACCAAAAATCTTTTTAAAAAATTAAACAAACTTTCAAAGAATTTTTCAGATTCAAAACGTGTTAATCCCAAAGAATTATTTAATGGTTCTGCGAAAAGAAAATCAGCAAAAATAAATTCTAATATTTCATTTAAATCTGTCTGTTGGGCTTTTTGAATATTAAATAAAGTTAGGGGATTTAAACAATAAATTGAATTGTCTCCATTTGTTTTTAATAATGAATTTATATTAGTAATCATTCCTTTTTGCTTAAAAATAGAGTATATTTATATGTATGTAGATATAGACAGAGTTTTGCCAGAATCGTTGGAATTTCTAAAAAAAAGTTAAGGGTTATTATGAATAGATAGATGGAAAATCTAATAAATAAAATTATCAATCAGATGATAATAAATTATTATAGCGCCACCTGATTTTTTCAAGTTTTTTATGCTACGATAATTTTAAAGATAAAATTGAAAATAATAAAGAAGATATTTTTATGTAGAGAGATTATTTTTTCAATTTAAAATTAAATATTAATTAATTATTAATTAAATATTCTCTTTAATTTTAAAAATAAATATTTTGTTTTAATTAAATATCTTAATTTAAAATAAAAATTATTATTAATTTTTTAATAATTAAAAAATATTTAAAATATTTTTGTTTTAAGAATTGTGAAATAAATATTAATATTTAAATAAATAAAAAGCTTTTCCCCTCTCTCTTTCTCTCTCATCGTTAAGGAAAATGCCAGCCAATGAAATAAATAATTAATTTATACTTGGCAAACATTGAAGAGGGAAATAGTATAGAATATATTTTTTTTAAAAAGAAAAAGAAAATTATAAAAACAAAAATGCCAACATTAATTATATAGAAAAGTGTTAAAATAAAAAAAAAGGAAATTCTTTTCAAAAAAAAGAAAAAGCCTAATTTAAAGAGAGAGAGAACATCCAAATAAAATAAACATTCCCGGCACACACACAAATATATTTATTGATATTTTTTTAAAAAAAGGCAATAGTTAGTTTCTTTAAATAAAATAAGGAAATTAAATTTTGTAGATTAAAAAATGTCTTAAAAATTTAAAAAAAATTTTAGAAAGATTAAAAAAAGTGTGGCTCTTAAATAAATTTATTTTTAGAAATTTTATCAGAAAAGTAACCAGAAAAAATAATTTTTAGTTTTTTTAAATTAAATGAAAAAAATCATCTGATGGAAAAGTGTTGTTGGATATTTCTTAAAAATAAAATTTATTATTTAAAAATTTGTAAATTAATTTAATTTATTTATTTTAAACATCAAAAAATGAATACAAAATATATATCCCAAAATTGGGAAATGATTTTTTTAAGTATAAAATTAATTGAAGTGATTTGTGGAATATTTAAAAAATTCTTAAAGGATTTTTAAAAATTTTAAATTATTTTCTCCTGAAAAATCAAAAAATCCTTTAATAAAAAAGTCTGTTTTTAATAACAAAAAAAATTAAAAACATTTTTGAAAAGCTAAAAACAAATTCTCCTTCTTTCTTTCTCTTCTTTACAATTTAATATTTTGAAAATTAAAAAAATTCTTATTGTTATTACAAACTATTATTGCTGCTAAATAATTCTTCTGAATCGCTTATTGAATTACTTGAACATTCTGTTGAATTGTGATGGAAATTCTGAAAATTACAAAAATAAAAATCAGAATTTTTGAATTAAAAAAGGGAAAATTAAAAATATGTGGAGACTTGAACTATAAAACAAAACGAACATTATTATTATTAATATATTCCTCCTCCTCATTTTCTTTTAAATTTAGATATTTAGGTGAAATAAAATTCATTAATTCATTAAAAGAATTATAATAATTTGTAAACATTTCCATTTTTGTAAAGTCTCCATGCATACAATCTGTTCGGAGAGAAGTAACTCTCCAACCTTTACTTGTTAATTCTAAACAATGGGGCTGGCCTTTTTAAAAAGAAAATTTATAAAAATAAATTAATTTACTAAACACCTTCTAATGTTGTTAAATTAACAAAAATAAGTTCTGGAGTTCTTGGCAACTGAAGAAAATTAAATTAAATTAATTTTTCTTTATTTTTTACCATTTCGGAGACAGCAATACTTTCAACAAAAACAGCAAATTGTTGAACAGCAACAATTGCTTCTAATTCTAAAGGGCTAATACATTCCCCCCGCGATTGGCGATTTCGAAATATTCCATCAAGGAAAGTTGGTGGTGAAGATGTTGATGAAGATGTTGTTGCTGTCATTAATTAATTTTGAAGAAATTTTATTTTTTAGAAAGTGCTTTTTTGTTAAACTAAAGAAAAATAATTAAATATATTTTTTTAAATTGTTAAAATAAAAATGAAATAAAAGAGAAATATTTTGGAAAAATTAATTTTTAGAGAAAATATTGAGGAAACTTTAAAAAAGCATAAAAAAAGAAAGAGAAAAACAAAATAAAGAGACTAATTAATTAATTAAAGTTTATTTTTAGAATATTTATTTGCATAGATTTTTTTAAAATTTGTTTCTTTAAATTAAAAAAGAATATATTTTTTGTTTCTATTTATTTTAAACTTTGATCAAAAATTTATTTAAAAAATCTTTCCCTTTATTTATTTTTGTCAAAAAAAATAAAAAGGAATTCCTTGCTCTTATTCACGAGAAATTGTTCAAATAATTCTGCAAAATAATTTGTGATTTCTCTCTCCCTCTCCTTCCCCTATTTCAAAATAAAAAGAAAAATATTTTTAGTGATTAAAGTAATTACAAAAATTTTTTATAAAAAAGTTAAATACAAAAATTTTTAATTAAAAAAATAAATTTTTAAATAAAAACTAGTACACTTTTACTGCACTTTTATGGCCTTAAATAAAAAATTGTTCCGCGTACATATTTTGTTGTTTATAGGAAATAAAAAATTTTTATTTTTTATTAAAAAAGAAGGAAATTGTTTTTAAAAAAATTAATTTATTTGGATGACCTAAAAATTAAAAGAAAATTTGGTAAGGAGGGGGGGAGGGGGGGGGGACACACAAAAATAAATTTATATATTTAAAATAACCTTCCTCCCCCTTATATATATTTTGTAAAAGACAACGTGTTAACCCTCACATGCTCTTCCGTGGGCTGACATTCTTTTTTTGTTGACGTCATTAAAAATCCCTTAATCCTTTGTATGTGTTTCGTTTTAGAAAAGTTTTGAAATTTTTTTAATATTTATTTAATATTTAGACATGTGGGGGAAAAAAAGGGGGGGAGAGGAATGAATTTAATTTTGAAAAATCTTTTTTAAATTTACAGAAAAAGACTACATAAACTTTTTAAAATTCGTATATTCCTCATTTTAATTTAATAATTGAAAAAACAAAATATAAATTCAAAAAATATTTTAAATATTTAAAATACTTTTCAACTATTATAAAAGTTTATATTACAAAATTTAAAGAATTTTTAAAAAGGAAAAAGAAAATAAATTAAAAAATAAAAGGTTTTGAATATTTAGAAATGAGAGAGAATAACATTCTTTGCATATATTCGTTCTTTGTGTGTTAAAATGAGGAAAAAAAGGAATTTCGTAATTTCCTGTTATAAACAGACAAAATATATCCATTTTTTTATTTAGTTAAATAAATGTTAATAATTAAAATATTTTTTTGAAAAGAAATATTTTCCAAATAATTTGCTTTTTATACGTCCAAACAAATTTTTATGCGTCCAATGTATGGCAATAAAAACATACCAGGTTCTTCGTTTTAGACTAATGGTAATTGTGTGGGTAGAGTCCCTTCTCGATACCAATAATTTTATGGTAAAAGGTACATATGTTTGTTTGGACGTCAAATTGGGACAAGAGCCCAGACTTTATAAATAATTAAAAAAATACAAAAATGAAGTGATTTTATGCACATTCTTATTAAAAATAATATTCAAAATAAAATCTGGATTAATTAAACCTTAAAAAATAAATACATGTATGTATAAGAAGATAAATTCTAAACAAAAATTTATGTAAAAATATTCTTTAATCTTTGAAAAGCTAAGACAGATTTTTGTCTTTAATTATAAATAAAATATAGTGTGTATACTCTGTCCCCATATTTAAAAATAATTTTTTCTAGACTGTTTGATCCAACAAAAGTTTTTAGCAAAAAATATGTTTATATTAGCAAACCAAAAATAATTCTTAATCTTTTTTTTATTTTTGTTAGATTCTATTCTTTGTGCTGCAATAAAATTAAGAAGTGGCTCTGCAGATGTTCTTTTTCTTTTTTATTTTACAAAAATTATTTTTGTAAAAATACCCCAATAAAAGTTAAATTTACACTATTATTTAAATAAATAGACAAAAAATTTATTTTATTTTTAAAATCTACAGATGGGGATAGAAGAAATAAAGAATTTTGTTGTCATTGATAAATAAAAGTTTTGTAAAAATTGTTTGTAAATAAATATGTATTTTTATTTTAAAAGCAGATAAAAACTGCTAAATAGAAAATAAAAATAGATGTTCGTACTATGTAAATTAAATTCTTTTTTAATTAAAAAATAATAGCTAAAATTTAAATTTATTTAGTACTGTCATCTCAATCCCTCTCTAATTAGAAAAATAGTTTACTTAATTTTTAGAAAAAATAAAAAGAAATTATTTAAAGTTTTGAAAATTATGATTAATTAATGAAAGAATACAAAAATTTTTTGCAGAAAATAAAAAGAATATAACTTGGGGGGTTTATAGAGAAATAAATACTTTTTTATTAAATGAAAAAAAAGAGTATTTTCCCATTACCTTTAAATAAATATTTTTAAGGTTTAAAGAGCGAAGAGCACATGGAATTATGGTGAGTTGATTTATAAAGAATATATAAAATCGGGGAAATAAACAACAAAAAAATTATGGGAATTACTATATTAGATAAAGAAAAAATAATTATTTTTGATTAAGAAAAGAGGGGGGAGGTTTTCAATGAAAATAATTTACCTAAATAGAAAGAATAACATTGAAAGGAATTTTGTAAATTTTTAATTGATTAATTAATTTTAAGAAAAGAAAAGGATGGAGAAAATTAAAATAATTGGGGCTATTTTAAGAGAGTATTTTTGAGTGTTTTTATTTAATTTAATTTAAATTTCACACTCAATATTTCTTTAATGGAATTTTTGACAAAATTAGGGCTTAATTTAGTATATAAATTTTGTAAACCTTTAAGACTTTTCCGCCATTGTTTGTTTGTATTACTTTACTGATTAAAAAGGATGAATGTTTATGGGAAAAATTTTAAATAGAACATAGTCCAATGTTTAATTAGTTTAACTCTACATATTCTATTTTATATTAGAAAAACATGATTAGAATTGTTAGATATGTACATAATTTTTTGTAAAGATAGCTATTTTTTATAAAATATTTCTTAGAAAATTTCTTATAAAAATATTTTTTTAATAATTTTGAATACTTTTAAAATTAGCATTTTAAATATGTAATTAAAAGAAAAAAATTAATTTTAATAGTAAACTTTTAAATTTAAAATTTGATTGAATTTAAATTTTGATTTATCAATGAGAAATTAATTTGTTAAATAATTAATTTAAAAATTTTCTTTGAAAAAATTAAATTCATTTTCTTTAAATTAAGGAAATTATCAATTTGTCAAAAAAAAGTTTAAAAAGACAAAAAACCATTTGCGTGAAATAATCAACAAGAACACAACTTTAAATTTAATAAACCTAACTAAAATATAAACAAAGTTATAATTCATTCTCTTTTTTTATTTCCTCTTCTCTATTAAAAAAAATTTTTTGAAAACAGTTTTCTGCAACAATTTATGCACCAAATAAATTTTAGAATCTTATACAAAAATATATAGCATAATCAAAAATATTTATTTTTTTGTAAAATATATTTAGCATTGAAAAAGTCAACGGGAGAAATTATAAAAAGAAATGAATACATTTCCTTATGTTTAATTAAGGGTTGTTCAAGACCGATTTCAAAATCTAAAATCGGAAATACCGGAAAATAATCGGTCGTGAACAACCAAAATATTTAAATAAAAAAATTACTCAAAAAACTATTTAAAGGTCAATTTTTACTTTTATATTTAATTAAAAATTCAACTTCTTTCCACTATGAGATTAAGCAAATTAAATATATAGATAAGCAAGAAAAAATCAGCTTAGAAGACAAAACGATTTTCCACAGGGAAATTTAATTTGTCCAAGGCCGGATTGCAAGCATAATTAATCTTTTAAAAATTATTTTAATTTATAAAAAAATAGAAAATTCTTTACCATTGGAGGAGGCCCGCACATCAGAACAGCCGAACCAACATTTTGAATAGGCAAGTGTTCGGCAATCATTTGCTCATTAACAAATCCTTCAGAATAAATCCAATGCTCGCCAGGAGAGCGGTCAACAGTGTACCAAACACGAAAACGAGTTGGATTTTCAGCGGCAAGAAAGTCCAATTCCTCCCTAGATAAAAATTCAGAAAAAATATTTTAAAAATTAATGAAATTTTTATCAGTTATTTCTTGTAAAAAGGATATCTAAATTTAAATTGTTTGTCAACAATTTTGTCTAAATATTAGGTTGTAACATATTTAGTTGCCGTTTTTTTCAAGAAGGCATAAGGGCATAAGATTCTTAACGTAATTACATGTTCTATATACCAATTTGAAGCCCAGGATCTGCTCTTTAATCTTACATATGGATTTTTTTCGTTTCATGTCTTATACTCGTTTCAGGACCTCTAGAATACCCCTAACTCGGAAAGCATTTTTAGAGCTTTTGCGGAAAATTTCATAATATAAACAGAAATAAACCAATCCAAGAGAAATTTTTTATATAAGTTCTTCATGGGTTTGACTATCAATTTATTAAATCTGAGATTTTTTGGTTAGGTATTTCAAAAGTTATGGTCGAAAAAGTCGAATCAGGCATATTTTACAAATTTCAAATTTTCTTGAAAAATTTTATGATTTGATATGACTTGTAATATACCATTCGAAAGCCCTTTCTGAGTAACACAAGATAGTATTAACAAAATTTTATAAAATTTTTAAATTAAATTTAAATTTACAAAAAACCCTTGTGTCAAATAAAGGAAAAAACGAGTAGACATTCCCCCAAAAACTCAAAATTTTGAACTTTGCGCAAAATCATCCGATTTGGATAATTCGAACGGTATTCAGAAGCCCTCGCAGTTCCATATGAGAAACTAAACCGAAAATACTTTTTTGGTTCTAGGATAAGGTCTAACACAGGGGTCGAAAATTTCGACTTTTTTCTCGTTCGAATTTTTAAAATTTTCTTTTTTTCGCTAGTTAGAGCATTTGAAGAGCTTTCGATTGATATATCACATGCCAACCATTTACCAATAATTTTCGAGATATTTCGATATATTTGCTAAAAATCAGTAATTTGACTACCCCGAATTTTTCGACCACAACTCTTACTATACTTAACAAAAAATTTTAAAATTTTAGAGGCTGTTAGAGGAAAGTCTAATTAGTATATGTACAAAAATTCATGATCATAGACCACAAATCTATAAGAATTCAGACCCCGAAACTTTTAATAAAAAACGGCAACTAAATATGTTACAACCTAATAAAAATATACTAATTAATTCCCACAAAATAACCAATTATTTAAAATTATTCCAATTTTTCTGAAATTTAACTAACTTCAACAAAATGTCAGCTTCCGTTTGATTGGCAAAAAGCAAAGAAATCTTGGTTGGGTCTTCAGGATGTTTAAGTATTTCTCTAATTAACTAAATAAAAAATATTTTATTCTTCAAAATATATTCCAAAATATTACCTGCAACATCGGTGTTATGCCTGTTCCCCCAGCAATAAGTCCAATCTCATCAAAGTGTCGAGGCACTGATGGACCTTTCTTTGTTGCTTTGATTGCAAACTTTCCATTTCCTTTGTAATGAATTAGACCATTCGGTCCGCGAAAGTCAAGAGTATCACCTTTAAATTTTAAAAAAAATTAAAAAAATGAAACAAGAAATCTTCAAGTTTTTAACCGATTTTAAGGCTATCCATATGTTGAGACATTTTTCCTCCATCAGGGAATTTGGGGTGGACATTCCGATGGTAGACCTAAAAATATTTTTTTTTAATTTAAATTTAATTTTTAAATTAATAAAAAATAACCTTAATAATGAATTCAACAAAACCCTTCTCGTCATCGCTAGTGACAGGAGTGTACGGCCGAATTACAATTTTTTCGTCAATCTATGAAGTTTTTGAAATTAATTATTAAATATCTATTTAATTACCTTAGCGCTAACATAAATAAATTGTCCAATCGGCAGTCCAAGGACGTGATTCTCACTCGGCAATGCAAAGCGAAAACGTCTAAAATTGTTAAGTTTAGTTGAAAATTAATTTTAAGAATGTAAACTAAATAACATGAGAGAATAAAAGATATTTTACATATATTAAATGGAAAGTTTAAATATTGAATAGTAAACAATAAAACGGAGTCCTTGCTAGGTTCTAGTAAAGTTTTTGCATAAAAATAAAATAAATTTCACCTTGTGTCATGCGAAACCTCCTCTTTTCCAATCAATTTCAGCGCATATTTCTCTTCAGAATTCTCCAATGTTATCGGTCCTTTGGTCCTTTGGCCATCACACCCTTTGCACTTTCGGAAAAAATAAATTACAGCCAAAGTACAAATTGTAATGCCTGAGACTACAACCACTTGATTAAATGAAATGTCATTAATGCTTCGAAGCTTCATTTGTTCTGACTTAAAAATTAAATTATTTGAATATGTTTATTTTCCCTTTATTTTGAATAAAACCTACATATAAAGGTTCATCCATTTTTAGAAAAAAATTGTAATTTTAAAATTAACTACTATTTAAAAATTAAAAAAAGTGAACAACAAAAATTATTTTTCTTCTTATAAAATGGGACCACCCAAAAATAATAAAAATAAAAAGAAAATATAAATGTACTCAAATTGTTTAAAAATGAAAATTAAATTTAAAAATATTTAATTTTAAATGTTTATAATTTTCAAAACAAAAAAATAATTTTAAATAAAACGCTTTATTCAATAAACCAATTAATTAACAAACAACAATACAGAAGCGCGTAACTTTTTTGATTTGTCTTTTTTATGATGATGATAGTGGCAAATTTGTTGAGAAAAAAAAGTAAAGAATATTTAAATTAGGGAAAAAGAATCCAAATGTAGATAAATACTTTAATTTGTTTTTCCCCTTCCCCTTTAATTTCCCCAATATGCCTTCAATCTTAACTTTAAAACAACAAATAATCAATAAAAGATTAAATTACATTTTAACAGGCATAAGGGAAATCGTTTAAAAAAAGGGAAACAATCTCTCGTATATTATCTAAAGATATATCAAAAAGTGTAGGGATTTGGCCAAATAAAATTTACTTTGTTGGTTTAAATTTTTATAAAGAGAAAATTAGTTGTTTAAATGTCAAAAACAGAACAAAAATTATTTTTCTTAAATTATTTCCCCATATTTTCGAATAAAATCATTTATTTTTGACACTTAAAAAATAATTTTCAAAAATTAAAAACCAACAAATTAATGCACCAAAAAAACAAAACAATTTCTATATCCTACAATAATTATTCATTTTAACGAATAACAAATCAGAAAAGGCGGAAGATTTAAATATTTAATTAAATTTTGTAGAATTGACTGAGCCAAATGTCAATAACCACAAAATTATTTTCTTTTTTTAATTGATCTTCATCGGGGATTTTAAAAAAAATTTAATATTCGCTCAGGTCTATGCCATCAATTCCTTTCTCTATATCTTCCATTTGCGGAATTTCAACTTGATATCGCAATATACCTTTAATATATCAAAATTATTTTTCTCATCTTTAAAAAAATAAATAACCTCCTAAACCACCAAAACCGCGTACAAATTGAGCACCTTCTTGTGATTTATCGCTAACAATCTCTAGAGTAGCGCCAAATTTTTTATAATTGTCTGCCAACCATTCAAGAAGAGAAACATTTGTATCAGTTTCATATGTGTTGTTTTGTGTGTTCTAAAGGACAAAAAATAAAAGAAATCTTTTAACTGAAATAACCTCAGAATCTGCAGAATCAGCAGGAGTGTCAGAAGTTTTTTCTGCTGACGGCCTGAAATAAATTATTCTTGTAAAATTTATTAAGAAACTACACCTATTAATAGCCAAATTCTCCCAACAAATAAGTGTTTCAACTGCTCCCATTTCCAAAGCAGTGAGTGTCTCCTGAACACCATAGATTGCTTTGTTTGTGTCACGAGAAATTTCATCAAAGAAAGAACCAATTAATTTCTTTTCTTTGATAAATTTAACATCAGTTAGAGTATCTGCCGCCAGTTCAATTGCCTCGTTAAATCCGCTCTCTCCGCCATAGGAAATATCGACAGTTTTAATTATTTTTGCCTAAAAATTATATTAAAAAATCATTTCACGAAAAAAACAAACTTGAAGCCTTTGATCAAACATATCAGATTGTCCCAATTCTGTTTTGAATTGTGCACTTCCAGCAAGAACCAGACCAGAAACAATAACTTTGTCATTCTTTATATACATTTCAACAGCTGCTTCTGCTACTTTTCTGAGATAATTGTGTCGCTTTTCCATTCTTAATCGAGCAAATCTCAAAGCTGATTGTCCACCTCGACCATGCTTTTTTGGCAATTCAACAGAGAATTTGTGTAAAATTTCTTTTGCGTTCCCTTGAAGTGTTCCGAAAAGACACCCACTTCCATCCATAATGATAAATCCAAATTTGTTGTCATCGATCAAAAGGTCTAAAAAATTTTTTTAACAATTAAAAGCTTATTTGTAACCGTTAAGCGGCTCTGTATGAAATTTGTTGTCACACAAGTAAAGTGAAGTATTAACAGGTTTGAAAGGCTCAAAATCGATGTTAACCTTCCTTTCTTTTCCATCTTCAGTAAGAATTGTGCCACAATAGACTACCAGACCATTCTCAGGCACTTAAACAAAAAATTATTTAAAAAAAGTCATTTTAATACTAAATAAAATTAGATTTTAGAAAGAATTTTGTATTTGGAAAGAGTTCTAACCTCTATTATATAATTTTAGTCGAGCCTGTACTGAAGTGATTGCAGCCAAAACAGACTGTCTGTTTACACGAGACTTAATGTTCGATGCTGTCCCAAATTCATCAGCAAGCATTTTCTGTACTCGTGGAATTTGGTCCTTTGGTGGAATGATCAATGAAATCATTGATGTACCATTACTTTAAAAAAATAAATATAAATTTTACAAAAATGTTGTTTACCCTCTAGCTGCTTCCAAGGACTTGATTAGCCTCTTAATCTTCCACATTTCGACATCAGATTCCGCCATTACTGCTGATATATGAAAATCGGTAAATTAAATTTTAATCACAGAGAACCTCAGGCACCTTGACTAATAAAAATAAAAAATTATTATTTGCCCTAGGAATTAAAGTAGTAAAGGTCGATTCAGAGTAACCGATTCAATGGCCGGTTAAAAGTAGTAGCCTTCCTGATTTTTGACCGATTCAAATAATTCTCATATTATTCGAAGACTAAACATTAAGAATCTTTTTCATGATTGGACTAATCTAATTTGATAAAAAGTTACAACCGGAAAATAATTTCGGGAAAATGTGGGAAAATAGCCTACGCGTTACTAGCATGTAAATGAGGGGGTAACAACACTAATCCAGAGCTTTTTGATTAATATAAGTTTTGGGCATATCCCTCGTTTTGGGCGTGTCCCTCCAATTCCGGAATCCCCTCTGATTCCGGAATTTATTTGTGAAATATTAACATAATGACAATCCAGCGAAAATTCAAATAATTACTGTTTATGCTAGTCAATTTGTCGCCAGATTTTTCAGAGTTTTCCCTCTAAGTGTAAATATTTACTTTTTAAATTCGCCAATTAGCAATAGCCACGGTTTACTTGCGATTAAGTTTAAGTAACTGATATTTTTTTAGCAAAAATTAATCATTTTTAACTACTACTTTTTCTTTTTTTTCAGATAAATATGAAAAGATGTTTCTATTTATTTTTATTCTCCATCATATTTATTCTTATTAGGAGCGATGAACCAACTATAGAAAATGGAATTTATGTTCTTACTGATAATAATTTTGACTCTTTTCTAGAAGAACATCCAACAGTTTTGGTTGAATTTTATGCCCCTTGGTGTGGCCACTGCAAAGTATTTTAATTTCATTTTTTTATTATATATATATATAATAGTTTTTAAACTCAGACAAAAAAAACTTCAGCGGTCCCAATTTTGGTCGTACCTCCCTGAAACTTGCACATTGTTCATGGTTGTTAACGAGGCGCATCCGAAATAATTATTGATTTTTCCCTACGCCGGCGCCTTCGCGCCGAAACGACCCCTGGGACCTGGCTATCTCGTGAACCGGAAGAGATAGCGAAAAACTTCCGCTTAGAGGGCCCTGACCCGCATTTAGTAGATGTCGAATAAAAAAAAATTTCGAAAAAATTCGAACTCTAAGATACGATATGCTTGTCTAACCCTTTTTAAATGGTGGTCAAATGTCGTGCCATAGGGTAGCGGTCTTTGTACAATTTCTATATCTCTGAAACCACGCCGCAGATTTGGATGGGACCTGGGGGTATTAGGTAAACGGCCATGAGAAATTTAATGGGCATGGCCATTTTGGTGCCGCACTCGAGTGTGGCACTGAAATGGCCGGATGAAAATTTCAAAGGCTTATAACGGGTTTTTGAGAAGTGGGGGGTTCTTGGGCCTGGGAGTGATGTTGGAGGGTAGAGTGTTGGGAAGTTATCGGGTGTTGAACACTTGAGTCTCAGATGAAGTTTTGGGGGTCATATGGGTCAGAGTCGGGGTCGAAAAACCTACTTTTTGTAACGTGAATTAAAACGCGTTTTCGATAGCCAGTTCGAAAGAGCGTGCCGTGGGGCTCCGAAAAAGGTATAATATGTTGGGGGTCCACTTGAGTCTTAAAAAGTTATAGCGAATGTGGCCAAATGTCGCAAAACTTTATGAGACTCTAACGTCCCGGGGAAATTTTTTAAAATTTTTTCGAGGCCGGATTCGTACTCAGCGCATGTCAGAGTACCATATAGGCCTATTTTTGACCCAAAATTCCAAAATTTTGTCCCCCACCCTATTTCCAATGGGGGGAACCCCTTTTGGGGAATTTTCGGGATTTTTTAGGGGACCTTAACTTTTTTTGGGACTATCGGATTGGGATGGGGTTTACTTTGAAAAATAGAGTAAAAAATTAGGTATTTTTTCACCGAAGAAAATTTCGAAAAAATTCGAAATTGGAGGTGTAAGGGTCGAATTTCGAAAAATCCAAAATTTTTCGGTTTTTCGAAAAAATTTCTGGATTTTTGCCGGCGGTAAGGGGCATAGGTATTTTTTCTTGATAGAGCAGATTTTTCTGCATAGAATTAGCTTTTAAAATTATCAAAAAAGATTAACTTTGAGAAAGTTATGATTTTTTGAAAATTTCGGCGATTTTTACGGCCAAAATTTTCGGCCAAAAAAATAATTTTTGCAAAATGGCCACAGATGGGCCAAATGTTATATCAATCGAAAGGTCTCATCGAGCTGAGCTTAAAAATATTTTTTTCGAAATTTTCTGACCATTTTGTACAAAGTTACAAAAGGTCGAAATTTCGGGTGTGGGTGGTACTATACCCAGTGGGGTAACCAAAACGTTGGGACCCAAAATGGTGCCCAACGGTGGGGAGGGGGGAGACGAGGGCCGAAGGCCCGAAGTGACCAAAATGAGTCCCAACGGTGGGGAGGGAGGGGACGAGGGCCGAAGGCCCGAAGTGACCCAAAATGGGTCCCAACGATGTGGCGGGTGAGAGAAGTGACCCAAAATGGGTCCCAACGATGGGGAGGGGGAGAGACCGAAGTGGCCCAAAATGGGTCCCTACGGTGGGGAGGGAGGGGGGGACGAGGGCCGAAGGCCCGAAGTGCGCCAAATTGTAAAAATGAGTCCCAACGGTGGGGAAGGGGGGGGGGGACGAGGGCCGAAGGCCCGAAGTGCGCCAAATTGTAAAAATGAGTCCTAACGGTGGGGAAGGGGGGGGGGGACGAGGGCCGAAGGCCCGAAGTGCGCCAAATTGTAAAAATGAGTCCCAACGGTGGGGAGGGGGGGGGGACGAGGGCCGAAGGCCCGAAGTGCGCCAAATTGTAAAAATGAGTCCCAACGGTGGGGAAGGGGGGGGACGAGGGCCGAAGGCCCGAAGTGCGCCAAATTGTAAAAATGAGTCCCAACGGTGGGGAAGGGGGGAGGGGGACGAGGGCCGAAGGCCCGAAGTGACCCAAAATGGGTCCCAACGATGTGGCGGGTGAGAGACCGAAGTGACCCAAAATGGGTCCCAACGATGGGGAGGGGGAGAGACCGAAGTGGCCCAAAATGTGTCCCAACGGTGGGGAGGGAGGGAGACGAGGGAGACGAAATTGAAAAATGGGTCCCAACGGTGGGGAAGGGGGGGACGAGGGCCGAAGGCCCGAAGTGCGCCAAATTGTAAAATGAGTCCTAACGGTGGGGAAGGAGGGGAGGGGACGAGGGCCGAAGGCCCGAAGTGACCAAAAATGGGTCCCAACGATGTGGCGGGTTAGAGACCGAAGTGACCCAAAATGGGTCCCAACGATGGGGAGGGGGAGAGACCGAAGTGGCCCAAAATGTGTCCCAACGGTGGGGAGAGAGGGAGACGAGGGAGACGAAATTGTAAAAATGGGTCCCAACGGTGGAGAAGGGGGGACGAGGTCCGAAGGCCCGAAGTGCGCCAAATTGTAAAAATGAGTCCTAACGGTGGGGAAGGGGGGACGAGGGCCTAAGGCCCGAAGTGCGCCAAATTGTAAAAATGAGTCCCAACGGTGGGGAAGGGGGGAGGGGGGACGAGGGCCGAAGGCCGGAAGTGCGCCTTGTACGCCCGACGCGATGCCCATTTAAAAAATGGAACCAAGCACCTCCCATCTAAAGAAAGGACCGATCCATCTAAAAGGAAGGGTGCCCTTCTTATTTCAAAAAATTTCTAAATAAACTAAAACATTTAACGTAAATCTCCAAGCAAACAATAAACCTAGCACAGTTTTAAAGCCGCAGGCTTTCAACGCGCGTCCATGGACGCGCCTCCAATTATAAATAAACGCTTCCCCGACGTAACTAAATTTTAAAGCTATCAAACCCATTCAGCTATTTATCCTGCAGCTAGTTAAATATAAATTTTTGAAGCAACTCGCACCAGAATATGAAAAAGCTGCCGAAGAACTTGGTGATAGTGTTCCTTTGGCTAAAGTTGATGCTACCGTTGAGAAAATTTTGGCCGAACGCTTTGAGATAAATGGATATCCTACTCTTAAATTTTGGCAAAAAGATCATGAACCGATTGATTATGATGGCGATCGTGATGCTCAGGGTATGTAAATTTTTTTTAAAAATAATTGTTATAATTTTAGGGATTGTAAAATGGCTAAAGGAAAAGACCGATCCAGATTACAAGCCTCCACCTGAAGAAGTTATTGCATTAAATGAACAAACGTTTGACGATTTTTTGGGTTCAAATGCTCTTACATTGGTCGAATTCTATGCACCTTGGTGTGGACATTGCAAAGTATTTTTTTAAATATTGATAACAATTTTCAATATTTTTACTAGAAACTTGCTCCTGAATATGAAAAAGCAGCGATACGGCTTAAGGTATTTTTCCTTTATATATCTGTTTATTTTAAATAAATAGGCGCATGGCATTCCTCTGGCAAAAGTTGATGCAACTATTGAGAAGAAATTAGCCGAGCTATATGATGTTAAGGGGTTTCCAACGCTTAAGATATTTCGAAATGCCCGTCGCTTTGATTATGATGGTCCAAGAGATGCCGATGGTTTGTTTTTTATTAATATTTTTATTAAAAACGTTAATATCTAGGAATTGTCAATTATATGATTGAACAGTCAAAACCAGCTGTGAAATACTTGAATCATTCCTCCACGGACAAATTCATTTCTAATAATGACGTGACTATTGTTGGATTTTTCGATTCAGAAAATGGTTCTCTTTATGACGCTTTTGTGGATGCAGCGGAGAGAACTCGTGCCGATTTTTCTTGTTATTATGTAACTGATCCTTCTGTGATTAAAGAATTTAAAGTAAAGGCGGGGACAATTACAATTTTCTATCCAAAGGTTTTTAAGTTTTATTTCTTAATTTTTATAAATTTAGTTGTTTGTCTCAAAATATGAAAAGAGCACTAAAGATTTTCCAAAGGTTTTTATTTGTAATTTTATTTTCTAATTAAATTTTAGTCAACAGCTACTACAGAAGAATTGCTGACTTTTTACCGTGAAAACGCAACACCCCTTGTTGGGCATATGACAAGAATAAATTCGGCTACTCGTTATTCTCGCCGTCCTTTGGTTGAAATTTTTTATTTTAATTTTTAAAATTATTCTAAGGTTGCTGTTTACTACAACGTTGACTTTTCGCTTGTTTATAGAGATGGGACTCAATATTGGCGTAATAAAGTTGTCGATATTGCACATAAAGTGTTATTATAGTTTTATCAAAATATTTTTACATTTTTAGTACAAAGGAAAATTTTATTTTGCTGTTGCAGATGAAGAAGAATTTGCAAAAGAATTGGAAGCTGTTGGACTTGGTTTGTTAATTTTGAGTATTTAAAATTTAATTTTTTTAATTCTAGGAACAAGTGGGTTAGAACAAAATGTTATTATTTTTGGGGTTGATGGCAAAAAATACCCAATGGATCCTGATAAATATGATGAAGATTTGGAAGAAAATTTAATTGCATTTTTGAAAGACTTTGGAAAAGGTTTGATTTTAGAATTATTTTTTAAATAAAATTAATTTTTAGGGAAAGTAAAGGCACATTTAAAGAGTCAACCAATCCCCAAAGCTGATAAAGGACCCGTTTTTACTTTAGTTGGTAATAATTTTGAAACAATTGTTAATGATGAAAGCAAGGATGTTCTCATTGAGGCTTATGCTCCTTGGTTAGATTTATTTGAGAAAAAGCTTTATAATTTTTCATTTTAAAAGGTGTGGCCATTGCAAAGCATTCGAACAGCCTTATAAACAATTCGCTACTAAATTGACAAAACAAGAGCCAAATTTAATTTTTACTAAAATTGATGCTACAGAAAATGATTTACCCGAAAAATATAAAGTTGAAGGATTTCCAACTATTTTCTTTGCTCCAGCAGGCAAAAAAGATGATCCAATTAAATATACTGGAAATAGGGATTCCAATGATTTGTTGAAATTTCTTAAAGATAATGCTGTTAAAAGTTTCCAGTCAGAGAGGGAAAAAGACGAGCTTTAAAGAAGGGAAAATTATTTTTATTTAAATATTAATTTATATATTTTTTTATTTTTGGGGAAGAGTTTTACATTTGAGCAATATTAAATTGTTAATTTACTAAAGTTTTTTTTAATTTTTTTAAATCTTATGAAACTTTCTCATGCTCTCTCGTGCACAACTTCAAGTGACTATCAGGAATTTAGTTCTCTTAATAATTTTTTAGAAATATAAATTCGTTTTTTACATAGTAGTTATGAGAAAGTCTCCATTAATATAAATTTTAATTTTTAATCTCATTTTTGTGTCCAATTTTTAACTGTTGGGGGTTTTTTTAATTTTTGTTTTCTTTCAGTTTTAAATATAATTTATTTTTTATCAAGCTGTGTTATATAAAATAAGAATAATATAATTTTTTATTTTTCTAGAGTTTGATTAATTATAATTTAAATATATCTTTAATAATTATTTCTTTTAATCTTTAATTTTACAAATTAAAGTTTTTAAAAATGTCTGACAATGAAATAAATTCAGATGAGAATTTAATGTCAGTGGATTCGAGTGAAGAAGATAGTAATGATAGTGATGATGAAGAGTCTTCTATGAAAGGTCAAAAGAATGAAGTTGGAAATTTAAAAATCAATAAAAAATGGACAGATCGGGAACGTGTACTTTTGCTTTGTTCGCGAGGTTCTGTTGCTCGAACAAGACATTTGATTAACGATTTAAAAAGGTTTGCAAAATTATTTTATTTGCATGATTAGGTTAGTTTGGGATTACTTATATTTTCACATCTGATTTTTGAATCTCCTATCCCATTTTTCTTTAATGAAAGGGAAAATGAATTTCAAGAAATCGGTAATTTTTGAATACATATTTGGTTTATTTGATTGTGGTTTCAGCGAAGGGTTTTATTTTGTAATAATCATGTTATAATATTTTTTATTCTAAAAATTTAAAGATTAATGCCACATATTCGTTCCGAAGCCAAATATGGGAAAAGTAAATCAATGGCTGATGATTTAAATGAAATGAGTGAATTGGCTAATTGTACTAAATGTCTTTATTTTGAAAGTCGAAAGGGAAGAGATGTTTATTTGGTAAAATTTTTATTTTTAAATATTGTTTTTTTAATTTTTTTTAGTGGATGTCTCACATAGATGGGGGACCTTCAGCCAAATTTTTGGTTCGAAATTTACACTCAATGAATGAATTAAATATGATTGGAAATTGTCTTAAAGGTTCTCGTCCAATTCTTTCATTTGATCCAAAATTTGATGAAAAACCTCATTTAAATATAATTAAGAATTTGTTATTTAATGTAAGGATTTTTAGTCTTATTTTTTAATTTTTTAAATAATTTTTTAGATTTTTAAAACTCCAAATCATCATCCAAAAAGTCAACCATTTATTGATCACGTTTTTAATTTTGCTTTAACAGTTGATGAAAATATTTGGTTTTAATTGATTATTATATCTTTAAAAAATAATTATTTTTAAGGTTTCGTAATTATCAAATAATTAATGAAAAGGAAAATGAACTTCAAGAAATTGGTAATTTTTAAATAAATATTTAATTGAATTTTAAATGGAAATTTGGAATTTTATCCCCCAAAAACTTTTTTCTAATTTAAAAGGTCCTCGATTTGTTCTTCAATTAATTCGTATTTTTGATGGGTCTTTTTGTGGAGCAGTACTTTATGACAATCCAGAATATTTAAGTCCGAATCATTTTAGACGTCAATTAAAATTACAAAAAGCTGCTGAATTTAATTTAAAAAATCAACAAAAAGAAGAACAAAAAATTAAAGAAAAAATAATTAGAGAAGTTAAATTAGACGATCCAATTGGGGAAGTTTTTAATACAAAAGGAGAAGAAGATGATGATGAAAATATGGAAGAAGATAAAGTTGAAGAAGAGAAGAAGAAGAAAAAGAAAATTAATATTAAAAATAATCAAGAATTAAATGCTGCAAAAACTTTGAGACGAAAAATTTTGAAAGGTCGAATTAAAAAGAAAAAGGGTAAGAAGGCAATTAAGAAATAAAATATTTGTTGAATATTTATTTTATTTTTTTGATATTAAAAAAATAAAATTTTATTTTGTTGATTATTTTTATGAAACAATTTTGTTATCAATTTTTTCATAATTATTAGAAATATCATACTATTTATCTACTTATTTAAAAGCAATTTTCTGTTATAGTTTTAATTATAAATTAATTCTAAAATGTTATCTGAACGTGCTATAAAAGGATTAAATATTCCTTCCCAAAGTTTTTATTTAAATAAACTTTATAATGAAGATCCTTTTAATGAAAAAACAAATGAAATGGTTGGAAATGAATTTTAAAAAATTATTTTAAAATTATTTTTGAAGGGATATATTCGACTTTCTTGTGCAGATAATTCTTTAAGTTCAGATTTAATATTTGAAAAGTTTCGTTCAATAAATTGGCAAAAATTTGAAGAAAATAAACTTTTGCATTATCCAAGGGAAGGGGGAGAATTGAGGTGATAAAATTAAAAAAAAATATTTTTAAAAATATTAATTCCCTCCTTAAACTCTTGAATTTTTCTTAAAATTTATTTTATTAATTTTTAAGCACTTTAACTTCTGCAGCAAATTTTATAAACAAATTTTGTCGAAAAGGACTTTCTCCTCTTTCTCCAGAAGAAGTTAAAATTTATTTAAATTTAAATTCTGATTTTTTTAGTTAATAATTATTTCTGGTGTTACAATGGCTTCTGATATTCTTAGTCAAATTTTATTTAATTCTGGTGATTCTGTTTTAACTCCAGCACCTTTTTATTATCGTTTTGTTAATGATTTTGGAGAAAGAGGGCTTGTTAATGTGTAGGAAATATAATAAATATTTTTAATTTAAAAAAAATTAGAGAAATTGTTCAAACTTTGACAGAAAATGGATTATTAGATCTTTCTGTTGAACGATTTGAGGAAGCTTTTTTGAAGGCAAAAGTAATTATTGTTAATCTTATTTTTAAATGGGGAGGAATTGAGTGATTTTAGACTAAATTTAAAATATTGTTTAGAAAGAGAGAAATTAAATTAAAATTCCTTTTATAAACAATCAAAAAATTATTTTCAGGGAAAAGTCAGCGCTATTTTAATTGTAAACCCTCAAAATCCAGATGGCTGTTATTTTACTTTAAATCAGCTTAAACCAATAATTGACTGGGCATTAAAGTAATCCCCTTAAAAGAATTTCATTTTCAAAAAAAGTTTTTCTTTTAAAGTAAAAATCTTTTTATTATTTTGGATGAAGTTTATAATTTGTGTATTTATGAGAAAGAACAAATTAATAATTGTTGTTTTGAAAGTGCTGTTAAATTATTTAAAACTCCCGAAGAATTAAATAAAATGATTTGGGTTTGGAGTATGAGCAAAGTTTTTTTTGAAAATAATTTCCTTTTAAAAATTATTTTTAAAAAAGGTTTTCTCGATTCCTGGACTTAGAGCAGGTGTATTTTACACAAAAAATAAAAAAATAAAAGAAGCTGTTACTAAATTTGTGGTGAATTTTTGTTTTTTGTTTAATAACGAGGGGAACTTTTTAATTATTTTTTCTTACTTTAATTTTAATAATTCCTTCTCTTGAAAAATTTCAGCTAAACTCTATTATTAGCTAAACAAAATTTCTCCAAAAACCCCCTCCCTTTAAAATAATATTTAAAATTTAATAATTAATTAGGCGTTTACTCAACCAAATTGTGTAACACAATTTATTATGAGACACTTTCTAGATGATCAAGGTGTTAAAAAACTTTAAACTATTTTAAATAAATTTTTTTAATTTAAAAGATTGGTTCGAAAAAGTTTATTTATTTGAGAATTTACGTCGTCTCAAAAATACAAGGGATAAATTGCTTTTATTTTTGGAAAATCAAAAAATTCCTTTTATTAAACCAAAATCTGGATTTTTTGTTTTAACTGATTTTTCTAAAGTTTTTTTAAATAAAAATCTTTTTTAAAATTAAAATTATTTTTAGTTTATGGATGAACAAACAATTGAAGGAGAAAGAAGACTTGTTGAACGTTTTATTATAAAAAAAGTTCTTTTAAATTCTGGGGAAGAAATAAAGTTTTTAGAAATTGAAAAATTAGAAAGTTTTTTAATTTTTAGAGCTCCTAAACCTGGATGGTTTCGAATTGTTTTTTCGTCAGTTAATTTTTCAACACTAGAAAAAGGTTAAAAAAGGAAGTTTAAATATATTTTTGTAATTTAACTTCAATTATCTCCCAACATTTTTTCTCCCTTTTCCTTTTTATCTCCTTTCTAGAAAATAAATTATTTGAAAACTAATTTTCAAACAAAAATTATTAAAAGTAAAAAAACATTTCTGTGGCCAGACACCACAAATTTTGCTAATTTAAAAAAAATGCCTCGTTGTTCCTCTAAAAAGTTGTGGTGGAAATAAAGGAAACTTGGCTTAAGTCGACCACAGAAATATTTTTAAACTTGTTAATTTTAACCTAATCTTTGTCTAACCATCACTACAAAGGAGAAGAAAGGTGAAGAAAAAATGAGAAAATCTGGGAGATAATCGGATATCTAAATCCTTTTCTTAGGATTTCAACGAATAACTGAAGCAATTCAAGAAACAAATTGAAAAGAGAAAAAAATAAAATTTAAATATTCTGCATTGTATTTATTTTTTAAATATGTAAATTGCAAACAAAAAAATAATAAATTCAAAAAATAATTAATCAGAATCTTCACTTGAAAATGCTTTTAAGAATTTTTTAGTTCCTCGACCTTTCGAACGAATTTTAATTCCACCAAGTTCCAAATTTTCTGGTGGCTTCTCATCAGATATTGTGGGAGGATGTGGAGATTTTTCTTCTTCAAAAAATCGTGTATCCTTAAAAATATTTGTAATAATTTTATTTTTATTTTATTTATACATGTTCATAATCCCAATCCAATTCCTTCCCTTTTTCATCGAATACATCCAATCCTGGACGTATTTTTGTGTTTTTGTAGTTGTATTCACCTATAGTTTAAAAAAATAATTTTCCTTTAAGGGAAAGATAATACCGTCATTTTCCCAATTTTTAGCCGTATATATAGCATGTCTAAGCTCAACTCCATTTGCTAAGCGCACATAAATAAGCTTGTCAGCAGGCACATGTTGAACAACAACCCTCCATTTACCTTTAATTTAATCCTATTAAAGATATTATTTATCGACAAAATCCACCTTGAGGAACTTTTACAGTATCCACATTAACCTCTACTGCTTCTGAATTTATTTGACGCGAACGTGCCGAACAATTCTTTGGAGCATTGCCTTCTAAAATTTTTTAAGAATTTAAGGGAAGGGGGGGGGGATACTTTTACACACCTTTAACAATAGCAACATCATCTCCACCCTCTTCCTTTACTTGTCCTTCTTCCTCTTCTTCATCAGAACTATTAACTAATTCACCTTCTTCTGGCTTTTTAAGTGCACGTACACGTCTCAAAGGTTTTGTCATATCAAGCAATAACTTTAAACAAAAAAAATTTGTTTAATTAGAACATTTAAATACTTGAGCTGCTTCAATAGCATTTGCAAAAGTTACTATAAATGCAGTCAATGGCTTTGTTTGAAATGGTCGAACAGTTTCTGGTTTGAATGAAGCAAAAATTCTGAAAAAAGTAGTAGAAAATTCTTATTATCCCCCCCCCCATTAAAATTGCAAAAACAAAATTAATTTTTAATTTTACTAAAAATTTTCTTTCCATTTTTATTTTTCTTTTTGTGTACTTTTCAATTCACAATATTTTTTCCCTTTTTTCTTCAAAAATTTGTCAGTCTAAAATATTAGCCCAATACTGCCATAAAAATATTCATTGTATTTTTTCACTCATTTCATTCATCCATGCATATATACATATTTTGAGTTTTACCTCCTCTCGTGCTCCCGGGCCATTTGCCTTATATAAATTTCAAAGGCTTTTCGAGATGGGGTGCTTTCCCTCCTTTTTGCTTTTTGGCTCTATCATGGGCGTGCATGCTGTGTTAGTCCCAAAAAGAGTGGTTGGCGCTTTTACTCGGGACTTGAAATCAATATTACTTTATAGTGCAATATTAGAATAAAATTCTGGAAATATTTGGATAAAGTTAATAATTTATGGTATTTTAAAACGAAAAAGTATAAAGTCATTGAAATCCAACTATACTGTAATTAACTATTAAGAGATTGGAAAAGTGGAATCATAGCACCGAAGCTATCGAAATAATTAAGAATTGCTTTTCGAAAAGGAAAACCTCGAATTTTTGACTGAATTTTTCTAAAAACTTTTTTTAAAGTTCCAAGTTTTTGTGTTAATTTCATGAAAAATTACCTCGAAATATCAAATGTAGTCATTTGCTCAACTGTACCAGTGACGTATAAAGCATTAAATCGAATAGAGGGATCTTCTGTATCGACATCCAAAGAAGCATAAAGAGCCTCAAGTTCACTATCTTTTAACTAAAATTAAATATATTTTTTCTCCTTTTGTATAATTCTCTCCCACCCCTTTTCATTTTTAAAGAATTTTAAATTATTAACAGAGATTCCATTGTTTTTCCTTATATCGTAATAAATTAAAATTAAATATACCTAATTATTCTAATCCTATCATCACAAAATAAACATTCATTTTCATTTCCTTCAAAGAAAAAAACTTTCTTCTCTTTCCCATTTTGAATTACCAAAAATAAACATTAAATAGTACATAACCCCCCCCCCCCCCACTACTATTTATTTCCAACTTTTCATTGTTCTCATCCATATAAACAAAAAAGGAGGACTAAAATAATCACATCTTTCTTCAAAAAATGACGGTGTGACAAAGAAAGTAAAGGAAAAAATATTTTAAAATTGCCAGTTTTCACAAAATTTTATTTATTTTAAATAAGCATAATAATGAAGACTAAACTCCCCAAGGTCACTCAACTCTACCACTGACGCATAAAAATCATAAACAAATTTATAAATCATTGGTTAATTAAAATTCTGGCCTCTAATATTTTTTAATTTTTAAGTAAAAAAATATTATCTCTTTTTTCTCTGATTATACTTTGAATATGTATACTATTATATTACTTCAATAAAAATACGAAAATATACTTAGGCAATTGCCCATTTTTCTTCCGCCACAATGGCCACCACCATTGCGCCTTTCATCCAATCCACAACCTTTTCTTCCTCAATTTTTCTAACTAAAATAATGCATTGAGAGTGCTGGTTGGTGCAATGAGTGAATGAGGTACTGACAATGAGTGGTAAAAATGCTGGATTGAAAATATATTCTCGCGCCAATTTTTTCCACTCCTCCAGGGAAAGACGACCGTCTCCTATTACCAGACTCTCTTACCCATCACAACTGCGCACGTACATACATAGCATTAACACTCCTAAAAACTATATAGCGCTGAAGGGCCTCGACAGTTGATTTGAGCGCCTTTGTTTGTTTAATTTTGGACTCTCAATGTCAGCAAAATAATTAAAACAACCATTTAACTATTTTTAATTTGTTTTTATGTACTATATAAAAAAGATAAAATTTGATAAAAATATTAAAACATTTTTACGGATTAACCAGTCTTTGAGAATAAAGAGGAGGAAAATGAAAAAAAAGATTGAGTGAAACAGATAAAGACGATAAATTAAAAGACCATCCCCAACTAATTTATTTTATGATTAAAAATATTTATTAATTCTTTCATAGATGTACTCTTAAAAATCCTTTAATTCCTTATAATTTAAAATAAGAAAATAGCTCAAAAATAGTAATATCATTATTGATTCTTAATTCTTGGTTAGTTATCGAGAGCATCAAATTCTCAAACATCCCCGCCCCCTCCCAAATCTTTTCTAAAACAAAACATCAAAAGTCGCCAACCATTTGAGGAAAAAAGGATCAAAGCGGAGGTCGCAAATAACGATAGTAATATATCTCTCAAAATTAAATCCATCTGGCAAACAAAACAACCACTATAACCAACAATCCCCTTACATACAAATAAATCACAAAAGAGAAATGTTTAAATAGAAATTAACAAAACAAAAATCAGAAAGGAAGAGAATATGTATTTCAAGTTGTTACTTAAATCTGTTTCTAAATGTTAAGTTTAGCTAAAAACTTTAAAGGTTATGTTCTAATGCAATCAATGGTAGAGAAATGACCTTCATAAAATTAGATTCCCCGTTTAATTAACTTTAGTAGAAATTAATAAAAAAATATTTATATTAAAGAAAAATTAATTTGGTTAATTAAAGAAGTCGAAAAATATAAAAGAACTTTCCCAAAATTTAACTCATCTAACAACCCTTAAATCCAAACCATTTCAAAACACATTACTATTCTTTAAAAAACAAAAAAACTCACATTTCGACGTTGTTCATCCTTCTTTCCATCAAGAATTTGTTCGAATCCACCCAGAAATTGTTCACGAATTTCTTCATCTTGAACCTCCTCTTCATCTTCCAATGTTGGAGACACTAACCGCTGCCTTTTATCGCCTAAACGTTTCACTCTACCAGCCAAACGTCCAAAAAATTTATCGGCGCCAGATTCACCTAAAGATTGTTAAAAAGCATACAACTCAGAGAGTAATTCTAAAAAGTACCGTTATCATCTCCACATTCTTCATTATCCTCCTCACCAACGTTACATGCCATTTCTCCATCAGAGGCATCTGAATCAAAAGTTTCGTTCGTCCTACGTTTACGAGCGGGTTGGTGAATAGATGCTTCTGTAGGTGTTTCTGTGGCTTCGTCAACTATTTTTGCATCAGCCTTCACTGAACTAACACTTGTCTGTTAAAATTTTTGATATAAAAATTATTTAAAATTGTTTAAAATTAAAGAATTTCCAATAAAATTTTTGCATAATTTTTATAAATTTAAGTATAGAATGAATATGCTCGCACACCTGAAACTTTGCTCACCTAGACCTATATTAAACAAAGGTTGAGACGAAGTCCCAGGCGGCGAGCATTTCGTTTAATAAAATTGTTGAGTTCGTGAAATAAAAAATTATTAATATATATGTATTTTTTGTATTTTGAACAATAATGTTCACACTTTCAAGTAAAAAAAAGGAAAAAAATGTTGCATATAAAGTGACCAAATGATGGGACATCATACAAAACCAAATTGGCTTTGTATGCACGTATACTGAAAAAAGGATGTGGGTGCGGAGGGGAAATGGTTGCGCAGTTTGTTGGTGCTTGTAAGACAGGAGAAGGGTAAGGTGAAATAATGGAAAAGAAAAAATGAGAATTGTGTAGAAAAATGAATGCCATTGCCTTAGTTGGGTACCATTAGTGCTATTGCCACTATAACCTAAGGCGCATTTGTCAATGCTTCTAGTTGCCATTGGTTTGCTTGCCTTAAAAATTAAATTAAACCCTTTTCTTGCAGCCTTCATTTATGCATGTAATGACGGCAGAGTATTAGTATAAGAGAAAAATAGAAGAATAATGAGAACAAATGATAGTACCAAAGCTAATAAAATTGAAATAGTTAAAGACAAAAGAGGAGTTATGGACAAGCCTGAACCTTCGGTAGAGTAGATAAAGTATTAATATAAAAATAATAAAAACTAAATTCTAATTAAGAACATTCCTCGAATAATCGGAAATTGGTTTCAACTCAAAAGATAGCTGCTCTATTAGAAAAATACGTTAGGTTTGAGGTGGTTAGGGTTAATAACTACAAATAAAATTATGTTAATTTTTGCCATTCTCTATGTATGAAAAGTAAAAAGAATGTAACTGTTAAAGTTTTAGGCTTGAAGGAATGGATGCTGAAAATTGGTGAGGCAAATACGACATAAAAAAGCACACCATAAAAGGAAATGGCGGAGGAATGGACGGCGGACAAGCGCAACGACTCTCAACTATAGCGGGAAATAGGCGGCAAAAGGGGTGGGTGTCCGACGGGCGAGGTATTAAGGTTCAAAATAGATGAGGGACGAGGAAGAAAACGTAGGAAGGGGAAGAATGGGCCTGAGTCGTCCACGCTATCGTTACAGCCCACAACTCATCCAAGCGAGTGCGCCTGCTGCATAAATGGAAATGTTGGTGGGCGCCACCGTCCTAGACGAAATTGATGGGAAAAAGTTGAAGCAGTTTTAGAGAGAAAAAACGAAATGGATGATAGAAAATGAAGAGAAACGAATATAAAAATCCTAACCTATTTCTTTGCGCTAGCTTTCTAAAAAGGCCATCCAAGTCTCTCAAATACTCTATAGCGGGGCTATTTGAGCAATAACTATCGCCATTAACAGTGAGGAAAATTGAAAATAAAAATGAGAGAATGGTTGTTTGAAAGTAGAATTTTTGAGAAAAAGAATTATTGAAGAATGGGCGGCAGTAGTGCGACTCACTACTGCATGTGGCAGTTAGCGGAAGGCGGAGAAAGAAAAAAGTGAGGCTATCGTGGTAGGATATATGCTGGACGAAATCATGATTTGGAGAAAATTTTAAGCGAGGTTTGGCACAATAACAATGAAGAACCTGAAAAGCAGTTACTCGAAAAAATTTCATAAAAATTATAGGAATTGAGAATTGAAAAGTAATGGGGAAAAGGAAACAAATTTGTGGAGAGGGAAAGAAAAAAATTTTGGGGAGGGGAAAAGTTTTTTTGGCCTAAGGCCATCAAAAATTCTTAAAATTTTCGCCTACTGCTAAAAAACTCCAAAAATCGCAACACTTCATCTTCGGCCATGCCGCCATTTTCGAGGTAGGGAATTCAATGTAAATGATAGCTTATTTGAACGGGCTTTTCGAATTTGATCGAATGATACCAAGTGGTCAAAACCAAAAAAAACCTTTAAAATCAAAGCCCTATAACGAACCAACGTGAAAAAGCCATTATATTACACAAAAACAGTTTCTCATTTTCACAAATTTACTTTAATTCCTATTCATGGGAATCTTATAAATTACAAAAAGAACTTACCGCTGCTTGTACTTTAAATCCAGATGGAATGTCAGGAGCATCAAGCAAATCGTAGTCCAATTCTAAATATAAAATTTTAAACTAAAAAGCCTAATTTTATACCTTCATCATCAGAAATTAAAGGAAGATCAATACCTTCCATAGTATTTACTCGATAATTCAAAGATTTCCTAAAATATAAGTTTTTTATTACAGGTAGTTAAAGGGGTAGGGGACGATTCAGTATCGCCGATTCAGTATCGCCAATTCAGTATCGCCGATTCAGTATTGGCTGATTCAGTATTTGGCTTTTTTGGCCATAACTTTTTGCTCGATCAATATTGTGGGAATTATTATATATGATTTGATAGGCCTCGGGGTGCTGCATCTTTTTCATAATTGGACTGACCTGATCTTATCACTCTACAAAAAGTTATCACTGATAAACGACGTCACAGGCATAAAGAATCGGTTTTCACGCTGTAACTTTTTTTGTGATCATCAGATCAGATCGGGCCAATTATGAAAAAGATGTCGAATCTTGAGATCTTTCGAATGATATGAGAATTATTCGAATCGGTCGAATATCAGGGAAGTTATGGCCATATACTGAATCGGCGATACTGAATCGGCTATACTGAATCGGCGATACTGAATCGTCCTTAACCGTAGTTAAAGTGATGCAGACAAAATGGTACTCGGCAAAATGGTTTATGTATTTTATGACATTTGTGTAGTACTCTGCAAAAATTGTCATTTTGTTATGTACCATTTTGTCTTTGTTATAGACGTGCTGAAATTAGTATAGACAAGAACGCGAGAGATGCTAAACACATTATCCTTTTCTGGAAAAAATAATTTTGTTTTATATAATTTTCAATTTATTTTTTAGCTCATTTAAACAATCTACGTAAAATTAAGCATTAAATATGCAGATTTTTGTAAAGACTCTCACCGGAAAAACTATTACTCTCGAGGTTGAGGCTTCTGATACTATTGAGAATGTTAAGGCCAAAATTCAAGATAAAGAGGGTATCCCGCCTGATCAACAGCGTTTGGTTAGTATATTTCCCATTTTTTCAAAAAATCAATCTTTTTAAGATCTTTGCTGGTAAGCAACTTGAAGATGGACGAACCTTGGCTGATTATAACATCCAAAAGGAATCTACACTTCACTTAGTTTTACGTCTTCGTGGTGGAAAGGTTGATATATTTTTTGAATTTTTCTTTAATAATTCTTTTAAGGTTCACGGTTCATTGGCTCGTGCTGGAAAGGTTCGTGCTCAAACTCCTAAGGTCGAAAAGCAGGAACATAAGAAAAAGAAGCGCGGCCGTGCTTTCCGTCGTATTCAATATAACCGTAATTATGTTTAAATTATTTTAGTTTAGAAAATATTCAGGTCGCTTCACCAATGTTGCTACATCTGGTGCGGGACGCCGTCGAGGCCCCAACTCCAACGCTGCCTAAGATAATGATCGTATGTTGATGAATGTATGATGATATAATGAAGCTAAGACATTCGACTTTATAAAGTTTTCTGTTGTTCAAGATAAATCTTTCTGTTGATATATTTGTTTTTTTTTGTTTTTGATTATTTTTCATAACATACCTATGTTCATTTATTTTACATTTATTCGTTTTATTTCCAGAAATGGACCTCGTTTATCACGAAAGGGTTTGTTAAAGGGTTATTTTCATTTCTCAGCTTATTTTTAGCAAGTCGGTCGTATGTGCGCACAACATGCACTGAACATGTTATTACAAGGGAACTATTTTACAGCAGATAATTTGGTGGCTATAGCTCATGAACTTGATGCTCGTGAACGAGCTGTGCTTGGTGATGAATCTCATTTTCAAAGTCAAAATTATGATGAGGTATGTGACCTTTTATTGAAGCAAAATAATGTTCCAAAATTTAGGGTGGCTCTGGCTACTTCTCAATTCAGGCTAGGCTTTTCATTGTGCGGGTCATATCTTTAATTTAAGGTTATTACTGAAGCTCTGAGACGGCAGGCAAATCTTCATTTAGAGGCGCTGGATAGCCCTGCTGCTTTTAAAATTCGTCAAAACCCTAGGTTTAAGGACGTTGATTAGTTGAAAATTTTCTAGTTGTTTAGCATGGGCCAAGCATATATTTGTCATTATGAAGATCATTGGTTTGCTCTTCGAAAAATAGGTACAACATGGTTCGTCCTGAATTCTTTG
This sequence comes from Meloidogyne enterolobii, assembly GCA_963681835.1. Taxonomy (NCBI): domain Eukaryota; kingdom Metazoa; phylum Nematoda; class Chromadorea; order Rhabditida; family Meloidogynidae; genus Meloidogyne; species Meloidogyne enterolobii. The sequence continues at coordinate 1,251,547 of CAVMJV010000023.1, forward strand.
TTCAAAACACCTCGAATAGTTTCGGAAACTTTTATGGAACTTTACATTACACAGCTTTATACAGAAGGTTTTCAATGTTTCAATTGTTATTTACAACTTTTATAATTTAGGTTGGTCAATTTATCTGGTTGAGGGACAACTTCCTTCTTGTGCTGCCGATAATGTGCCTCGAGAATTTTGGAATGAAGCTAGAAGATCTCGCAAATTTGAAAATGATTTGGAAAAGGCACTTGCTTTAAGTTTGAATGAGTCAGCACAACCTTGGATTGCCTCTAATGTATTTTTCTATGATTTCTGATTCCTAATCTTTTCCTTAAGTCTCCTGATGACGAGTTGACTGCTACCTCAGCTTCGCTCTCTAAACAAACTGAGGAATTGGAACTTCAGGTTTTTAGTTTTTTCACGAAAAATTAAAAAAAACTTTAAGCGGGCCCTTGAGGAAAGCTTGCGTGAGGCAAACAGATTAAAATCTTTAAAAACTGCTGAATCCTCGATGGTGCATGAAGCGATGAAACAAAGCTTACAGAAACCAGAAGATTCAGCAGCAAGTACTTCAACGTCTGGAAAATGTCAATCAAAGGATGATCAGAATTCCCAATCAAGTTCTAGCAGTTTAAGAAAATAATCTTTATAAAGCATTGCGTTCGTCATTGACTTGCAAAAAATTTTTTTACAGTTTTATGCTAGGAAATAAAGTTTCATTTTGCTGTCAGATAAATTCCGTGATTCATACGCCAATACATATTGCCAGAAAGAATAATTTTATGTTCTTAAATCCATATTAAATTTATAAATATTTTTGTGGAGATTAAAAATTTTATCGTTACCATTTCACACAACTTACTAATGAGGTTAATATTTCAATAGATCTTATTGTTTCTGGCATTATTTTTGTGTTGTATGCTTTATATAAAAGTTTCCGCTGCATAAAAATCACTTTCAGTAATTTTTTTTTGGTTAAGTTGTTATATTTCCTTTTATATTTAACAAAGAACTTTTATTTAATTAAGTTTTATTTTCGATGAGTGATATCATTTCATCACAAAAACAGGAGCAGTTAGGTGCGTTAGAAGGGTGAATTTGTTTTGTGGTCTAATTAAATGTTTTTTAAACTTTTAATTTTAAATTATATTAGGATCTGATCAGTTTGCTGAGAAGAGCAGAGAAATTAATGCATTAATTTCTTCATTCCCGAATGGAATTGTGCCAGAGTCATTACTCGGGGATGCTTTAAATAAAATGTTTGATAAATGGAATTGCCTACTTTCGCAAGTTGTTACAGAAGTGGATCAAACTCAACCAATCCCTGAGCATATTAAGGAAACAGCAGAATTTGCCGTTAAAGGAGTTGGTTGTTTTAAGAATTTTATTTTTAAATTTCTTTTAGTTTCGAGATGCATGTCTTGGAATGAACAGTGAACTCACACATATATCTATGAATTGGCAGCTTAAAAATCCTGATGAACTAATCAAACAGGTTTATTTAAAATTAAATACATTTTAAAATTTTGTTTTAGGAGGTTGCTGATTATAAAAAATCTGTTCAACGACAGGAAAATTTGCTTGAGAAGATTAAGCACAGAATTGACGAAGAAATTGATTTTTCGCTTCACGATACATTTGAATAAATTTGAAATACTACATGGATGTATTTTTAATCAATAAATTATTAATTATGAAATACATTTTGCTAATTGTTAAATTTTATCTGTAACTATTTTTTAATTGCTTTCCATTGATGCTCTTATAAATTAATAGAACGACAGATGTGGCACGAAGCAAGAAGGCAGGAAAGGGCTGTTCGCCACAAATTGGTTGACGGTGCAAAACGACATGAGCGCAGAAGGCAATTCTACGAGAGTGTGGTGAGTTGTTTTTTGGTTAAAATGATTTTATCTTCTTGCGAAGTTTAGAGACGTGACCCTAATGAGTTCATGCAAGTTCATGGCCAGCATATGCCTATTCACGTCGATCCCGTAATTGCCGAGGCTGCTGAATCTCCCAATATTTTGTACTTTACTTTTATTATCTTGGCTAGAGTATCGCTTATGAACACATTGAAAATTTATTTTTCTTTTGTAATATAATTCGAAATGATCGAAAAGCACCATAAAAGTCGGATGAGTACATTTTTCATACGAAAAATGTACTTTTCAATGTGTACATAAGCGAACCCTTACTATTATTTTTTATATCTTACATATTTTAGGAGGAAATGGCAAGGAGACGACAATATATTAATTGACCGTTTTGATGTACGTGTTCATTTGGAGCAGATACAGGATCCGCCTTCTAAACAGGCAAAAAGGAATTTGTATGGTTAAAGTTTATTTTGTCCATATTTTTAATTTAGACTGAAAGATGATGTAATGGAACTGCAATGTGATTATGAACGGTACAGGATACTTGTATTTAATGATTTTAAAAAAGGTTGCTTTTGAAACTAATTTCGTTAACTAGCAACGTTTCACTTCGAAAACGATCACGAAAGTAGCTCTGCTTTTATTTTTATGTGATTCTTGAACTAATATTTTTGTTAGAATGATATTTCATTATATCACTAAATTATTTTGAATCCTTTAGAAATTAAATTTGGATGCGATTTTAACAATCTTTCACATAATTTTTTTTATTTTTCAGTTAGTGAGAGCAATTTTCTGGCTCAAATTGCAGCAAAAGAATTTTGGCCATCCAAGGGTTCTTCACCTTCTTCAACATATAAAAAAGAGCGAGAAAAGAAAAAGTATTTTTGGAAATATTTCTGAAATTTTTTATAATCAAAGGAATTCTGATAAACGTGCTGCTATTGCTTTCTCCTATGGAAATTCCGAGGTTGTCAGGAATTCGAATACCAGTAAAGATTGGAAGGAGAGACGAATAAATGATGCAACCATGAGCAGCTCTGATGATGATGAACCTGAAGAAATGGGTATTTTTAAATATTTACTTCACAGAAAAATCTGATATTTGAGGATGAAAATCGAATTTTATTAGAATAAGGCAATATTGGGATCCTCTCACAGGGAAACATCGGATATTTTGTACACAAATTCGGTAATTCTTTTGTGCAATTTATAGAGGACCATCGACTTTCTATTGAGAAGTTATGCGGGGTTTTTTTAGCAAAATGACTTTGGGCCGAGTTATGGCCAGTCAAAGTCGCTCATTTTCTCTCTTTTCCTTAAGCTCAATCACTCCTAAATACTCAAATTTTGAATGGCCATAACTCGGTCCAAAGTCATAGAAAGTCGATGGTCCTCTTTCGATTCGTACCAAAAAAAATTCACAATTTTTTGTACACAGTATCCAATGTTTCCTTGTCAGAGATAAAAATCTTTAAATGAAAGCTTTAGCAAATTATTTCGGCTCTTGTCCAGTTTATGCGTTAGCAAAAAGTTTATGCGTTTAGTCAATGCCGATAATTACCCGGTTCTTCATTTTAGTACCATAGAATCTATGAGCATAGAAAGCTACTCATCAGAGCTACTCATATACTGTATAGTCCTTTAACGATTGTTAACGGACTATACATTATAATACATAGAGACTGGACAAAAGCTATAGTCTCTTCTAAATTTAGATCCCGTCGTTGATACTTCTATACTAAATGCAGAGTCTTTAGCCTTTTTGAATAAAATTGGTACTAAATATAATATTACATCTGGAGCTTTTCTACAGCTTTTGGTTTTTCTATTCAAAATTATTTAAAAAATTTTTAACTTATTTTTTTAAAGAGTTTGGATCAAAAAGAGCAAACGTCAACCGCTGAAATTAAAGAAATTGATAAGGCTAAATCGGCGTTATCAGTAAGTTTATATAAATTAATGTATCTTGAATTATGTTTCAAAAAAGTTTTATTTTAATTTTTTTCTACAATTAAAAGGGTCGTCATGCAAAAGCTGACAGAGCTGTTCTTAAAAGGTTTTTAGTTTTAATTATTTTTATAAGATTTAAAAAATCTTACTTTCACAGACGACGGGCAATGATCATCGGAAATTTGGGATCTACATTGGTATCCAATGAAGAAGCAACAACCACACTTTTGAGTTTTCTTTCATCTGCTAATAAAAATTCATTAAAAGAGGAGTGGGTTAATTAATATTTAAGTAATTAATTTTTAATTTTTAGAACGTCTTCAAGTGATTCTGGAGAGGATTTTGAAAGAACAGAGTTTATTACTTGTTTTGGTGAAGACGATGAGAAAAATGTTGGTAAAAGGAATATGATGTGCGGTCCAGATGAGAATGATGGTGAAAAAGGTGTTGTGCATGGTCCTGTTTTGCCAACAAAGGAATACAGGCGACTTTTGTAAGTTATAGAAAATAATATAAATTTTATATTTAATTTTACTTAGGGAACTATCAAGACGAAAATCTATCAGCCCCGACTCTCAATGGAATCGTCATCAAAGTGATTCTAAACGCGGGAGAAGATATTCACGATCTTCTAGTCCACATTCCCCGCGTAAGAAGCGAAGATCTCATTCTCGCTCTTCATCTACTTCCTCTCGATATCTAAGGAGATCAAATTCTGGAAGATATGCCTCTTCATCTCATAGAGAACACCGTGATTCAAACCGAACGAGAACAAGTTACCGGAAGAGGCGTTCATCATCTCGCCGACGCAAGAGTTGTTCATCTTCCAGTTCGCCTTCTTCTAGAAGAACTAATTCAAATAAGAATTCTTCGGGTCATAAACGCATTAACGGTGAGGAAATGTTAATTTTTAGTAGAGATCAAACTGGAAGTGTAGTACTAGAGATATGAGATTTGAATTTCGATTCCCAATGACCGTGAGTTTCGTTCGAGAGTCCGTAGTTGCTGTTTAGACTACCAACTGGGATTTAAGATGAGAAGCCATCCACTGACCAAAATAAGTGAAAGTTTAATTAATGAGGGCTAATTTTATTTTTATTGGAAAGTTTATTTTTAATCTTTTAATTTTTATATGAAACAGGAAATGAGTCAAGTAATACTTCTTTTAAACAATCTTCACATTTGGCTAATTCAAATGATAGTTCTTCATCGTTCAGTACCTCTGATAACGATTCTCCTTTAAGAATTCGTTCATCAATGAGTGAATCAGAAAAAGAGAAAATTGAACGTGAAAACCGTAAAAGACGAATTAGGCGAACAAAGCGTATTGTGAAGTGGGTTTTAAATTGGTATTTTTCTGTTTCAATGATTTGAATGTTACTTCAGAGAACAACAAGCAACGCGAGAATTAAACAATCGTCAAGATGATGTCGAAACGGTGTTTTTTTCTTTTTATAATTTTTAATCATTTTCTTTAAGAGAGCAGAAAAAGCAGCCAAAAAATTGCGAATTCAAATGCGGAAAGCTTTAACTAAAACTGCCGCACAATTTAAAGAAGAGGGAGAGCAACGGCAAAGGGAAATATTGCGAGAAAAGAGGGTAATGAATTTTTTAACTGAATTTAATATCTTAACTTTTCTAATTTTAAGCAACGCGATGATCAATTACTTGAAGAATCTCGTTTACTTCGACAGAGGGAACGTGAAAAACGACGTGCATTGGATGATGAACGTGATCGTCAGAGGAGCAAGGATCAGACTGGTCGTCAATCGAGTAGCACAATTAGCAACAGCAGAAGGCGTCGACGTTCATCCTCGAGTTCTGGAAAATGAGGAAAATTTCAAGAAAAATAATAATAGTTGCTAATCACTAAATTTATATTTTAAAAAATATTTTTCATGTCAAATAATTGATTTGCCTGATTAAATTGTTGATTATATGTAAAATAGTTTAGAATATTTTTTTAATTTTTATTTAGTAAAGTTATCAAGTTTTTTAAAATTATTTTCGGCAGTTGTTTTTACATTTTACTTTGCAAATATTTATTACTAATTTAAATTTAATCTTTTAGTTTACTATGATTTCGAATTTTGGACAAAAGATTTCATCTTTATTATTTTCTGAAGGTTCTAAACGCTTTTTGTATTTTACCAGGTTAGTCTTTGAATAATAAAAAGATCAAAAGAATTTAAGGCCAATTCATGCAACGTCAATTAATTATCAAAATGTTAAAGAAGGTGGGGGAAATAAATTTGAAGAAGGCAAAAATAAGTCAACTGAAAAAGGTATAAGTGATTTATTGTCGGGTGGTGAAGGTTTTGCTATGCCTTTCAAAACTGAAGTAACGCCCGAGTTAGTTCCGCATCATCATTATAAGGTTATATTTTTTAAATTAAAAATACCCTTGAAAAGTCTAGCACTTTTTCGAAGTGGGGAATAGATTTTATATTAAAATATTCATCAACCCTATAAGGATATTTTACATTTGAACAAAATAAAGCGAAAGATTTTTTCTGTAAAGATTCTAATTTTTTTTGTTATCAAATTTTGTTTGTAGAATTATATGTGCTATATAGAACACATTCCACAAACACTGTTAATAGTAATGCAATACCAAAAACATTTCTTTGAGGATAAGTTCTCACGCGTGAATTATGAATATACCGTATTTTCTAAAATACAATAGTACTCCCCTTTGGAGGAAGGTATCTTTAACAAATAAAACAACATTTATTTTAAAGGATTGGAATAAAAGCAAACGTACAGTTTCAAGAAACATGCCTACACTAAATCTTCTTGAAAAAGAAGAAATTGAAGGAACAACTGGAAGTTCAACGTTTCTGCCCTTAATTTTTTAAAAATTTATTTTTAATTTTTAAAGTCTTCTTTCAATCGCAACATCTCGAGTAGATGAACAAATGCCATCTTTGGCAACATTGAAACAACTTTTTGGAGGGATTCCATATGAAAGGTTACCAATTGTAATTATTAATGCTAAATATACAAATACAAAAATTTGTGTTACTGATCATCAGGTTAGTTTTTAAAAATTAAAAATATTTGATAGAAGAGTTTTAAAAATAATTTGGACTTAAAAATTCATTTAAAAATTATTTTAACACAAAAAATATGAAACTTTTCTTAATTCAACTAATTGTCCAATATCTTTTCCTTAGGGTGTTATTATCTGTCAAACTACAGCAGGAATAGAAGGTTTTAAAAATTCAAAGAAGAAAACGACTTTGGCTGGACAAGCAACTGGAGCTGCTGCAGCTGCAAGAATGATTCGAAGAGGAATAAGAATAGCTAGAATAGTTGTTAAAGGTATTGGACCTGGAAGAATGACGGCTGTTAAAGGACTAGCTACAGGAGGAATTGAAGTAGTTTCGGTAAGAGAGAGAGAGAATTTTATTTTTTTATTAGGGCTGGAAAACATTTACAAAAGAAAGGGAATATTTTTATAATTTATAAACGTTGTTTTTAAAGATAACTGATAGAACTGCACTTCCAGAATTGGGTCCTAGACCAAGAAAGATAAGAAGGGTTTAATGAAAATATTTGTTTGTGAAAAATATAATTGTTTTTTTTTTGTTTTTTTTTGTCATTAATATAAATAATTAAAATTATTATTTTAATTATTTCTAATTAATACATAGTTTTTAAAAATTTTAAATTAAACTACTAGTAAAAATATTAGGTGCTGACATAATTACTCGCCGTTTTTCATTATTATTTTATTGATAAAAAACGGCAAGTAATTGTTTCCGTACCGAATGAGATTTTCGATAAGTAATAACCGGACTAAGTCTTTTCCTTTATTGAACCAAAGGAATATTGAAGAGCAAAATAATAAAGGTTGTTAAAGTAAATGAGACGGTTTTTGTATACTGAAAAATATCTGAATTTTTAAATAAAATTTTGAAGTCTACAAGTAAATTTGTTTCAAAATTTTATTCAAAAAAATTTATTTCAATTCTTAAATCCACCATTATAATTTTCTTTTTATTTTTACACTAAAGTCGAATTATAGTCCCGTAATGCATTTGTTCAATTTGAGGTCTTCTAGCAGTACTTTGTCTTCTTTGTCCATCCATGTCTGTTTCGTATTCCTCAACTTCTTCAATAGGTAATTGTTGAGAGAAAAGTTTTGAAAATGTTGCTGATTTTGAGAGGGAGGAAGGGGTTAAACGTCCCTCTAATGAATAGGAATCAGAATTAGAATGTAAATTATTTAAATTATTTGTATCATCTAATTGTTGTTGTTGTTCAGTAGAGAAAGAACAATCAAATGATTGGCATTTAATTGGTGGACCTTTTAAGATGAATAAATAAATTATTAAATAAAGGAATCTTTTTACGTCGTTTCCTTTCATTTCCAAAATTATTAGGTAAAAAAATAAAAGGTTCGGATACTCTTCTTTGTTGTTTTTGTCTTCTTTCTTCAAAATTATTTGAATTTGTTTTCATTAGAGCTTCTGATCGTTGGCGCCGATGATTATTTGTTTGGGTATTTAATTGGGCAGAGAATGTCCGTTGATGGATTGGGGGCTTTTCTTCTTGCTTTTAATAAAGAAATATTTAACAAAAGAAATATTTGTATTCTTACAGTTCCACAAGTAATTTGGACTGAATGACGTCGATTGACAGGATTAAATTGAAATTCATTTTGTAAATCTGTTTTACTCCGAAATTCAGGATTTCTTTGTAGATGGACAAAATCTCCCATTAATGACACCTTTTTTGATAAATTAAGTAATAATTATTTGTCTTTTAATGCAGCATTACAATTTTAAATTTAAAATGATAAATCGGTAAAATATTTTGGGGATCGAATTTGGGGATCGAATATGTAGAAAAAGGCATTTTTTGATGTATTCTAATTTTTTGCCCTTTTTTCTTTTGTTTCCCTCAAATACATACATATTTCAAACGATTTGTGTTCCGAAGAAAAGGAATTTAAGAATTAATTAAAAAATAAATAACAGAAATTAGGAAAACTATCATCCAATTATTTTATTTATAATTGAGGGAATTTAAAGAATAAAATGTAACAACAAATATAACTTTTTGAGGGCATTTACCTTTATTTAAATTTCCTATTTGGGGTATTTTAAGAAATCCATTTTTAAAAAGAAAATGGGTATATTAAATTTAACTAATTTAACCTTAATTTGGATTAATTATTTAAAACGAGATTATTTTAAATTAAAAATTTTACTTACCAAAGAATCTTTTACTCCCATATTTATTTAATTCTTTTTAATTAACAAAAAAAATAATTAATTTTTAATAATTTAATATAGTATGTATGTATATTTTGTTCTTTTTATTTAATTAAAAATTTAATAATAAAAAATATTAATTTTCTTTTAAATAAAAATACTAGTTTTTTTAAATAATTAAAAAGAAAGAGAAAATAAATTGGATAAATAAAAATATAAATAAACTGGTTTTTAAGAAGAGGTTTTAATGTAATAGTAGTAGTAATTATTAATCAAATAATTAATTAATTATTTAATGTCAGGTGAAATTAAAAGATGAAATTTTTTGTCATCATTTTTTGGGTGCATTTACACTTAGAAAATGAGAGGAATTTAATAATAAAAAAAGTTGGAAGTCAAGAATAAATTCAAAAATCATTTTATTTCTTCTCTCAGAATTATATATTTCTGATTTTTAGTTTTAAATAATTTTGTGAAACTTAAAGAAATGTGAAATGTGGGGTTTTATTTTTAACGGAATATTAATTATAAGGTTACGGATATTCGGGGATTTACCAACAAATTATTAAGTTTTGCCTATTTCAGTTTATTTCAAAAGAAATAATTCGGTACTGTCTTTATCCGCTCATATGTTTAAAAATTATATTAATTCGCCAAGTAGAGTAGAAAGGTATAAAAATTATTAGGAAATTCAATCATCTGTAGAAGTTATTTATCAAAAAGGGTTTTATTTATTTTAGCAGATTAGGTAATCTAGTATTTAATATCACGTGTTTATCAATTAAGTACACCAAAACCAGCTAATTATTTAGTTTAAAAAACTTTAGTTGATCATAATTTAATCCATGCCCAAAACGTCTAACAAGCTATAAATTGTGTATATCCTTTGATTGTTTTAAATTTAATTGTTAATTAATGGATTATTATAAATTAAGGGCTTCAAAAGTTAAGTAAAATCCAGATAAAAAATTTTAGTTAAAAAATTTAAATATTTTTTTATTTTTAATTTAATTTAATACATCCAATTTCTTTTTTTAATTTAAATATTTAATTTGTTTCTTTAATAAAAATAATTAATTAAAAAGAAAAAAATTAAAGTTTTTTAATTAATATTTATTTAATAAAATATTTAATTTTTTAATTAATTAATTATTTATTTTTTCTTCCTTTCAAAAAGACTCAAAATGTTCACTTTCTCGAGAAACATTTGCTTAAATGAAACAAAAAGTGAGTAAAAAGGGACTGGGCCGTTTTGGCGCTGGGCCGTTTTGGCGCGCGCTTATAAGATAGCGAGTTCGTTATCAAAAATGATAAAATTTTGCAATAATAACTCTCGTACCTTTATCTAAGTTCTCCAGAAATTTCAGAATTTTTGATCAAGAATTTCGGAAATTGTGGCCAAAAATGTTGATTTTCAGAAAAATGCCTAATTTTTCGAGGTCTATCGACTATAACTTCAGAAATATTTGATAAAAAAATTCTGAAATTTCTGGAGCAGATAGTCAAGGATGTTAAAGAAATTTGAGAAAATTTTGATGAAGTTTGGTTTCACCTAAGTGCCACTTTTTTGTTCTCGCGCCAAAACGGCCCGGCGCCAAAACGACCCCAACCCAGTAAAAAGGAAAAAGAAAATAAAAGTGCCAAATAATGTCGGAAATGGTCCGATTTTGAGAGAGAAAAAGAGAGGAAACAAAAAATGGATGTTAAAGTCCCTTCTTGAGTGGTAAAAAAAGAAGGAGAGGGAAAGAAGGATTGAATTAGTAGTTTAAAAAAGAACTTCTTTTCTCTTTTTTCTACCAGCCATTTCTAGTATGTATATATCCATCCAACCAACCAACCAACTCTCCCTCTCTTTCATGTGCCCCCCCCCCCAAACATTTCCTCTTTTTTTTTCATTTTGTGTGAGTGCCATTGGCCAATCGATTTTAAAGGGAAAAGGGCGCAGACAGTGACAGCTAGTTTAGTTAAACATGCCATCCATTGCTTTAACTAAAAAAAGAGAGTCATTTTGATGCCAGTTAAAAAATACTTTAAACAATTTGTGGGTTTTTAGTTGAATGAATGAATGGATTGGATTGGATGTGGATGGATATTTTTTTATTTATTATTTTTTTTTCAAGCCAGTCAAGTGCTTCCCCCTTCCCCCCCCTTCCCACTTCCCTCTTTCTTCCTTTTTTTGATTCATTTAGTCTAATAGCTAATTGTTTTTGCTTTCGTTAACTGAGCGGGAATGCTTTTTTACATAACCAAACAAGGATTGAGGAGAATTCTTTGTTTAAATAACTCTTCTCTTCTCTTTTATTTTCCTTTTAGTATTTTATAAAATTTTCAACTAAAATTATTAAATATTTTTTAAATAAAATAGAAATTATTTTTATTTAAAAATTAAAACAAAAATTATTTAATAATTAATTAATTAAAAAGTTTACTCCCCCCCCCCCCCCCCTCCCCCCTCCTTTTCATTTTTTATTGTTTCGAATTCCCAAATTAATCTTCTCTTATCTTTTTTTAAAATAAAATTAAAGATCTTTTAATAAACGTAAAACAAGTCAAATACAAATAATTTTTTAACAAAAATTTTTTTATTAGTATGTATTTATTGCAATAAAGAAGGCTTCTATGTATTATTTACATTATTTACGTCAAATAAAATTTTAAAAAAGTAAATAAATTTTTTGGTTAATTCTCTTGTATTTTTTAATTTTTGTTTATAAAATATTTTAAAATTAACCGTTTTTGTAAAATTTTAGAAACTAAAGATTTTTGGAAAAGGCTGACTTGTTTTTAAAAATTTCCCCAAAATCGTTTATTCAATTTAAACTCAACACCAAAAAATCAAGGGGGGGGGGGGATATTTGTTAATAACAAATTGTTTGTTTGCATAAACCTTTCTTTTTAGACATAATTAGGTACTTTAATTTTCAATTATATAAGTTTTACTTTTGATCAAATTTTAATTAATTTATTTTTTATTTAATTAAAAACCTTATTCTTTTCTTTATTTATTCAGTAATTGTTAAACTTTTTAATTAAGAAATTTAGACAAATAAATTATTATTTTCTTTTGTTGTGTTTAAAATAAATTTAAATTTGATTTTTTAATCAAAAAAATATTTTTCTTTTCGTTTATTTAAAAATTCATATGAATTCCCATTTTTAATCAAACGGCGTTTTTTGTTTAAATTTTCTTTTAATTTATTCGAAAAATAAAATAATTATTTTATATATTTTTTGCAAAATTAAAAAATTTTTTTGAAAAGTTTTTGTTTGTTTGTTTTTAATTATTTGTTCTAATTTTCCTTTAAAATTCTGGGTCCTTCAAATTCCCCTTAATTTTGATTCCAATCAAACTTTACTAAAAAAAGCTCTATATACTATATGTATTCAAAAAGCTTTTAGTTGCTGGTTTCTGTTTGTTTTGGCTAAATAACTTTTACTTAAAACTTTTAAACAACCAAATTATTTTTAAATAATTATTCTCTAAAAATAAATAAATATTTAATTTAATATTAAAAAGCTGCCCCCCCTCCTCCTCCCTTTCTTCCTTTTCCTTTTTTTTTTCTCACGACTTTCCTTTTAATTTTTTTTTCTTTTTAATTTTTAAAAAATTGTTTGTGTTCATTTTAAAAAAAAAGAGAAAACGTGTAAAAATAATAAATAAAAAGCTTTTTTACTTTTTAAAAAAGAATTGATTTTTTTCTCGAATATTTATTTATTAATTTCTTGTCTTTTTTCATTGTTTTATTTTTTAATAGACATTAAATTTGTTGGCTGTTAAAATACAGTGGTGGTCATATGTTTTGGACAACAACGATTTATTAATAATATCCCTCATAACAAAACTAAATAAACTTTAACTGTTAATAAAAAATGACAGGCCAAATACTCAGTTCATTTGCTATAAAATAGCTTAATTTCATTAAAATCCACCATCATTATCATAATTAAACCCCGGTCTAAATCTCCCCACCCCTATTTTTAACGCGTCATATGTTTATGGACAAATGTGTTTTCCATCTAAAACTTTTTAGATTAATACCAAAAATGGGATTATCGCTACTCCGTGGACATTTTCATTAATATTGAGTATAAAACAAAAAGAACGGAGTCCCTAACATCTTTTTTCATCGAGATATCATATCTCAAAAATCAACGGGAAATGGGGGTACAGTACTTTAAAAAATATTTTAACCCCCTAGAGCTTATATAAAAAATTTCGTTTTAGGCTCATTTGAAAGCACATAAAATTTGCTACAAAATAGTCCAATGTTTTTATTTTTCCAATAAAAATTCATGGAGCTGGAGGTAGTGCAATTTTTATGTTCTCATTTTTGGGGTATTTTAAGCGATTTTTGACCATTTTTACGTGAAAGTCGATGTGCGTCGAACACCTATTTTTTAGAATAAATGAGACAAGTAGTTAGTCACCCCTCCAAGTCGTCAGGGGCAGCGGCGTCCAACCATTTAGCCCCTCCCCCTTCTTAAACGGTCATTCATCCATTCCGTCGTCAGAGTCCAAAGATTCAATGGACACCCAAAGGATCAGAGGGTTTAGGGGGATCTTTGATCAAACCGGTTTCATCTCAAAAATTTAACTTTTTTAAAGAAAAACTCCTTCGCCCTATTCTTGACCAAATTTTTATTTTAAAAATTTTCCTAAAGCTTCAAGGTTCAAGAGGTGGTTTTGAACCGATTTAAACGGTTCAAAGAAGAATTTCGCATATTCTTTAAAAGATTACATAACCAAAAATTTAAAATGGTTCCCAAAGGTTCAAGATGTTCAGAATTTCTTTTGAACCGGTTCAAAGGATGTATTCTTAAAAATTCTTAGAGAAACATCTTTCCAACCTCTTCTCTATTTTCTAAATATCTTCTTTTATTTTTACCCTTTATTTTGAAAAATATAAAAATTATTAAAAAGTAGACGGTGAAAAGTGAAAATATATAATAATTATAAAAATTCATTCATGCAATAATTGTTACAAAAATTATTGTTAAAATAGGTCAAAAATCTGTCATGCAAAAATTACATTGCAAAATTATATTTGGAAAGGAAAAAATGTCACATTTATAAAATTTTCATAAAATAGTAGTTAAACCCTCCTCATATTGTTAACAAGACTAAAGTCAAACAAAAGTTCGCTTTAACCAAAAGATTTGAACCAAACGGTTTAAGGGTACTTTGATAAACCGGTTTAAGAATAAATTGAACTTTTTAAAGAAATCACCTTACTTTTCACAAGATTACATATCCAAACGGCTTCCAAAGGTTTAACGGTTCAACAAGTGGTTTTGAATTGATTTATCCGTTTTAAAACACGACTTTCACAACATTACATAACCATAAGTTTATAATGATTCCCAAAAGTTCATGAGTTTAAGAAGTAATTTTAAACCAATTTAACCGGTTTTTCCTACATCAAAAACTATCATATCAAACTTCACCTCTCATATCAAATCTCAAAAATTAAACCGCTCTACACTTTTTAAAATTTATATTACACTTAAATCCGTCTTATATTGATCTAACCTTTCTCTTTATTTTAATCCATTCTTGAAAAATACAATAATTATTATAAAAAGTGGAAATTTTTTAAAATCAGTCATGCGCAAGCAAAATGGTGAAATTTAGTAAATAGATATTGAAAAGTAAAAATTGGGTAAATTATTATAAAAGTAGGCGTTGGAGGTAAAAATACAGTTAAAAAGTGAAAATATGTCACAAAATACGTCATGTGAAAATTGTTTCAAAAAATTATTAAAAAGTAGGCGTGGAAAAGTGAAAATAGAAAAACTGGTCAAATAAAAATGACATTTATAAATCCAAGTTTTTTGAAAATTTTCCTCATTCTTTGAATAATTTAAAAATATTGATATTACTTTACTAACCTTAAATGTCTCCTCCACCTCTAAAGAGATCGAGGATGTTCCTCATTGACAACCTATTGCAAAAGGGTGGAGGTGACTATGTTAAACAACTCGGTGAGGAAACTAAACTCACTAAGAAATTCAACATGACCAAACTGACTACAAAATTTCTAATTAATAAACTACCTCCAAGCCCCGAAAGCCTACTACAGGAAATATTCCAAACCTGTATCGACAAAACAATATCTACAAGCCGCGAACACCAACTTGAACCTGATCAACTAGGATGTATTGTCAGCAGTCAGCTGCTCGAAACTGACATTTGGATTCCCATTAGAGACATCACCAACAACACCATCGACGCCATACTTAATCAATTCTTGAAAGTCGCCCAATCCAAAAAGCAAGATAATGGTATGCTTTGGGGCGAACCATTTACAGTCTCCGTTACTACCATTGACAAGCAGAATCTCCCTAAAATACGCGTCATCAACGGAAGCGGTGGGAAATCTACTCGTAGGATAAATGATAAAAACCTCATCAAAATACGCAATACCGACAACCTATGTTTGTTTTATGCATTAATGGCTTCATACGTCTACTCAATATTTTCCTGGCCAAAATGGAAGTTCTATGATTATATGCATAGCAGAAGAGGTATGACTCATCAACTCGAACAAGATACCAAAAAGCTATTGAGAGATGTAGGAGCTCCTCTTGATCAGCCAAGCTATGATGCGCAGAACTGGGTACCCAAAGTGGTCAACTACTGGAATACTCTTGATAAAGACCAGTTTAGAGTTTATATCTTTTGTGAATTCGACGAGAAACCTATTTTTAAATATGGACCGGAAAAGTTTGATACCCCAATTATTCTTTATCACCACAATAGACATTTCGATGGTGTGCGAAGAGCAAGTGATCTATTTGGTGAAGCTTATTGCCTTTTTTGTGAAAAAACGTACAATCGTCCAAAAGATCATGCCACATCCTGCAAAGCAAAATGCCAAAACTGCTCCAGGATCGGTCCAAACTACCCATGTCTACAATTAGACAACTACATAAAACTATGTAATGAGTGCTCTAAGGAATTTATCAATGAAGACTGCTACAAATACCATCTATCTTCAAACTTTTGCAACAACTCCAAGAAATGTGAAAAGTGCGGAGTGGTATGGAATGTAATTGTCAACAAGCGAAATGGTAGAAATGGACATGTGTGCACTGAACGCTACTGTAACACCTGCTTCAGCTACCATGATCCAAAAAGAGGGTGTTACATCAAATCTCTTGTTCCAAAAAAGCCCAAATCCTACCGCATCATCGCTTTCGACTTCGAAACTATGCAACACAAACAAGGAGAAAAAGGAAAACTACACGAAGTCAACTTTATCTCTGCTAAAATAAATTGTCCCGAGTGTATTGCTAATGGATTGAACAACAATTGCAAAGTGTGTGGAGAGAATAAAACTATTACATTCTCTTACCAATCATTCACCAACACTCAAGTAGATCAACAATACATCACCAATACTCCTCTGACTGATTTTGCAAACTGGATCACCAATACAACAATAGATACGGTAGCCTTCTCTCATTTTGGAGGAAGGTTCGACATGGTACTCCTCTTCAAGGCATTGTATCTCCAAGGCTTAATCCCAGAAATGATAAAGAAGGGCAACAAAATGTATGAGATGAAGGTGAAGAATTCTAAAAAATGCTGGATAATCTTCCACGACACCTACAATCTTATGCCAATGCCTCTTGCTTCACTTGTGCCTGCTTTTGCTCTACAAGTCGAAGACAAGCCCTTCTTCCCACACTTGGCCAACAACCCAAATAATTATGGAAAAGAGGTCTTCCCGACAAAAGAAGACTATCTCGCCAACACTATGATGCCTGAGAAGCGTGCCCAATTTGACAAATGGTATGATCAACATAAAGATGAGCCTTTCCTTTTGGATGAACAACTGGCAGCGTATTGTACCAACGATGTGGAGATCCTGATGGCTGTGCTCATTGCCTTCCGTAACGAATTTTTGGAGGTCTCCAACGGCCTGGATGTTCTTTGGGAAGCTATGACAATTGCTTCTGCCTGTATGAAGCACTTCAGAATGAATCATCTCAAGGCAAACCATGTTGGGATTGTTCCGGAAAAAGGATACGACAATGCGGACAACCAAAGTAAGATGGCCCTCAAGTTCCTCAAATGGTATGGAGAGAAGAACAACGTTGAAGTGATGACTGCTCTCTCGAAGAATGGTGAAAAGAGGATGGGCAACTATAGATTGGATGGATGGATAAAAGACAAGAAGTTGGCAATTGAAGTCAACGGCTGCTGCTGGCATGGATGCCCCAAATGCTACCCGGACGATGACTTGAAACTCCCCACTGGACTTACAGCTGGAAAGCAAAGAGAGAAAGACAAACAACGTCTGAACTTTATCAAGAATTTGGGAGTGGATGTGGAGATCTATTGGGAGTGTGAAATACGGAAAATGGTCTCCAAAGATTTCGAGATGAGAAAAATGTTTAAAAATTATTTGGATGACGGACCCATCAACATTAGAGAGGCCTTCTACGGTGGCAGAACTGGTCCTCTCAAACTCTTTCATTCTGCAGAGCAAGGAGAAAAAATTTCATATTACGACGTCACTTCCCTCTACCCGTTTATCAATGTTTCGACTCGATATCCTGTTGGACATCCAGAAGTCCATGTCATCAACAAAGATGTCAACTGGACTAAACCGGAAGACAACATTTACAACCTTTCACTTCTAAAATTATTCGTCATCCCACCACGAAATATAGATGTTCCAGTATTACCAATGAAAATTGGGGAAGACGAAGACGAAAGACTACTATTTCCCCTGTGTTCTACTTGTGCCAAAAAGCACCCAAAAGGGGACGTCAACGAAAACTACAGTTGTCCCCATTCAGACCAACAAAGAGGGTGGGTCAGCACATGTACCTCCATTGAATTAAATGAAGCCCTCAAGGAGGGATATATTGTCACTAAATTATTCAGAGTATTGGAATACAAAAGCTACGACGACAAACTGTTTACTCCATACATCAGTGAATTTATGGCGCAAAAAATTCACTCGTCTGGGTTTGACAACTCAATTAAAGGAGATAAAGAGAAAGAAGATAAATTTATGAAGGAATGTATGGAAATGTTTGGGATTAAAATTGAAAGGGAGAAGATGGTGGTCAACAAAGGGAAACGGACACAAGCGAAATTGTGTCTAAACAACTTATGGGGAAGATTTTCCCTTCGTAACTTTGGCCTCTCTCAGTGCAAAATTTCCGATGACCCAAGCGAATACGTGAAAATGAGCGACGACCCATCAATAACTATTAACCATTGTCATGAATTGACTGAGGATGGCACTGTTCTAATCGACTACACCAAAAAGAAGGATTGGGTGGAAGAACATGATACTTCAAATGTCATCATCTCGCTCTGGACCACCTCAGCAGCGAGAATCCACCTTCTACATGCCATGCAAAAGGTTGTAAGAAGTCCTGGTTGCGAACTCCTTTACACTGACACCGACTCATTAATCTTCACACACCCAGACAACAATTGTCCTCTTCAATTAGGACCTCATCTGGGACAGTTTACTGATGAGTACCCCGATTTTAACATCTTGGAATATTGTTCCGGAGGAGCAAAACAATATGGTTTGAAAATTCAAAAGAAGGCCGCTTCACTCAACTCAACTGACTACGTTCTCAAAGTCCGTGGGATGACGCTCAACTGGGATGTGATCAACAACCAAGGATTGTGCTATGAAAACTTCAAGAAGCAAGTTTTTGATTTTACAAAAGATGAATATGAACCAATAATGATTACTTATCCAAATTTTCTTAAACCATCTATTAAAGATGGTTCTATAATTACTCAACCTCTTTCTAAAATTTATAAGCCTTATGTCGGAAAAGGCATTGTTCGCCCTTCCGATTTTGTTGTATTAAATTTTGGTCACATTAATAATTAATTATCTTGTTGTAATTTCTTCATGAGTTGGAAAGTAGCCAGGGGTATGGGCACCCAGACTCTATACCAACTATCGAATGTTGTGAGGTAATCCTCACATGTAAAATCGGTGGTAGCGGACTTGAGTAAATTCTCACTTCCCTGGTTGAGTTTGGGTATGCCTGTCAAATGGCGAAGCCACACTCCTATCTATTACAATATTTTTCTACTTTTTCTTTTTAATAAAAATTTACATATTCTTAATAAATAATTTTCACAATATTATTGTATTAATTTTATTTGTGATAAAATTTTAAAGATACATTTTGCAAAAATTATTCAATAGGAGTTACAAGTTTTAGGGGTAAAATTGCATAGTTAAGAAAGCAAAGATACAATTTTAAAAAAAATATTAAAAATTAAAAAAAGAAAGACATAGTTTTTAAAAGTAATTTTACAGAATTAGTGAGACAACGTAGTAAATTTCAGAAGTTTATAAAAGGAGGTGTTCTTTTTAGGGGAAAAATTACAAAATTTAAAAAATGAAGATGAAATTTACAGTTTTTCATCTTTTTCAGTGTGCATGCGAGAGCGTTCATATGTAGAGAGATGTGTTGCGAGTGTGTGGTTGTGTTAAGGATGTGTTGTCGACAAGAAGTTATTACTTATTGTGAAGAATTGATAACATAGAAAATATTTCTTTTCGATTATTGTTGAAGCCTAGCACAACAATACTATTAATTCCTTCTAGATACCTTATTAATGTCTTATGTAAATTGAAACACAAGAATAATCATTAATTTTAATATTTGATAGATATATATTACACATTGTTAAGAGATGTTCTTTTAGGAAGACCCTTCACATTTACTCCTGTGACTTTCACAGTA
This sequence comes from Meloidogyne enterolobii, assembly GCA_963681835.1. Taxonomy (NCBI): domain Eukaryota; kingdom Metazoa; phylum Nematoda; class Chromadorea; order Rhabditida; family Meloidogynidae; genus Meloidogyne; species Meloidogyne enterolobii. Next base: position 1,271,324 of record CAVMJV010000023.1, read on the forward strand.
AAAGGTTCACCCCTCACTAAATACGCTTTTCCTATAATTCTATATAGAATGTCGTCCAAAGTATTATTATTAGACATTTCACATATTGGACTACATACATCATCATAAAATAGATCGCAACTCACAATACAACCTAAACTATCAGGCTCAATTTCGTTTTTAATACCTTCTCCAATTGTTTTTTCTATACAATTCTGGATAATTATTCTCATAATGTTTTCAATGTCATAAAAGTCACTAATTATAACATACTCAAATATTCCTTTAGTTAGATGGAATTTTGTATTAGTTTTAAAGTGTTCATGTATTTTAATAATTTTTTGATTTTCAATTAGTTTATCTAAGCTCATTCTAGTAATACAATTTAGTGAGAATTAATATATTATACACATAAAAATTTTCATTATAAAGAACTTTCTTCACACAGATGTAGCACGTGGTGTAAAGTAGTACCAGAGATGTGAAGTAGTACAATTAAACCTTAGATAAACTAGCTAAATTGGAAATTGTTACACAAACGTACTTTTTGTTGTGTGTACGGTCCAACGTTGCATTATTCACTTTGAATAGTGAAATGACTAAATCAAAATTTGACTGAATCGAAATTCTCTTTCAAATATTTCACTTTCTTATTTTCTTCTTGGCTAGTAGACATGTGATAAAAATTTTAAATACAATTCGAAAAAATTAATAAAAACGAGTTTGAACATTTAGAGGTAAAAATACAGAATTAGTAATTCATAGATTCAATTTTTAGAAATATTAAAAATTATTAGAAGGAAGACATAGTTTTTAGGGGTAAAATTACATAATTAGTTACTCAAATTAGTAGATTTCAAAATTAAGGAAAAGGAGTTGTTGTTCTTAGGGGGTAGAATTACATTCTTAAGGAAAATAAGATGAAATTTGTCAATTTTCATCGTTTTCAGTAGTTAATGACTGTGAGTGTGTTCACTATGCGCATGTGTGTTGAGGGTGTGTGTGTTTTAAGTACACATGTTTTGGAATATTTCTATATTTACAATATTTGCACATATTTTTACAATCGTCTCCGGTAAATGATTACCAGGCTTTTCTCTAACTGACTATTCAGGCTGTTCCACTAAGATATTACCGGACTGCTACGATGCGTGATATTTCAGACTGCCATATTTATTTTCAGACTGTCATATCTAAAAAATTTAAAGGAACCTTAAATTTCAATAAGCTTAAAATTAAATTTATTCATTACCCTACACAGTAGTTGAATTTATGTTAAAATTCTTATGTGGTGTAAACATGCTTTGATAGATTGTTAATAATTTATTACCCAGACACTTCCTTTAATTAATTGCCTATCCATGCTTTAAGTTATTACCTGAGTGTTATCTATGTGATGACCCACACTATTCCTTGTGAGTAATCAGGCTGCCAATATGAGTTATGTTTATAGACTTTCAGAAAAATATTCAATTATGAAAAAATGAGGAAAATGTTTAAAACGATTTAGTTTTAAGAATGTGTTGAACATTTTCCCCATTTTTTCATAATTGAATATTTTTCTGAAAGTCTATAAACATAACTCATATTGGCAGCCTGATTACTCACAAGGAATAGTGTGGGTCATCACATAGATAACACTCAGGTAATAACTTAAAGCATGGATAGGCAATTAATTAAAGGAAGTGTCTGGGTAATAAATTATTAACAATCTATCAAAGCATGTTTACACCACATAAGAATTTTAAAATAAATTCAACTACTGTGTAGGGTAATGAATAAATTTAATTTTAAGCTTATTGAAATTTAAGGTTCCTTTAAATTTTTTAGATATGACAGTCTGAAAATAAATATGGCAGTCTGAAATATCACGCATCGTAGCAGTCCGGTAATATCTTAGTGGAACAGCCTGAATAGTCAGTTAGAGAAAAGCCTGGTAATCATTTACCGGAGACGATTGTAAAAATATGTGCAAATATTGTAAATATAGAAATATTCCAAAACATGTGTACTTAAAACACACACACCCTCAACACACATGCGCATAGTGAACACACTCACAGTCATTAACTACTGAAAACGATGAAAATTGACAAATTTCATCTTATTTTCCTTAAGAATGTAATTCTACCCCCTAAGAACAACAACTCCTTTTCCTTAATTTTGAAATCTACTAATTTGAGTAACTAATTATGTAATTTTACCCCTAAAAACTATGTCTTCCATCTAATAATTTTTAATATTTCTAAAAATTGAATCTATGAATTACTAATTCTGTATTTTTACCTCTAAATGTTCAAACTCGTTTTTATTAATTTTTTCGAATTGTATTTAAAATTTTTATCACATGTCTACTAGCCAAGAAGAAAATAAGAAAGTGAAATATTTGAAAGAGAATTTCGATTCAGTCAAATTTTGATTTAGTCATTTCACTATTCAAAGTGAATAATGCAACGTTGGACCGTACACACAACAAAAAGTACGTTTGTGTAACAATTTCCAATTTAGCTAGTTTATCTAAGGTTTAATTGTACTACTTCACATCTCTGGTACTACTTTACACCACGTGCTACATCTGTGTGAAGAAAGTTCTTTATAATGAAAATTTTTATGTGTATAATATATTAATTCTCACTAAATTGTATTACTAGAATGAGCTTAGATAAACTAATTGAAAATCAAAAAATTATTAAAATACATGAACACTTTAAAACTAATACAAAATTCCATCTAACTAAAGGAATATTTGAGTATGTTATAATTAGTGACTTTTATGACATTGAAAACATTATGAGAATAATTATCCAGAATTGTATAGAAAAAACAATTGGAGAAGGTATTAAAAACGAAATTGAGCCTGATAGTTTAGGTTGTATTGTGAGTTGCGATCTATTTTATGATGATGTATGTAGTCCAATATGTGAAATGTCTAATAATAATACTTTGGACGACATTCTATATAGAATTATAGGAAAAGCGTATTTAGTGAGGGGTGAACCTTTTACTGTGAAAGTCACAGGAGTAAATGTGAAGGGTCTTCCTAAAAGAACATCTCTTAACAATGTGTAATATATATCTATCAAATATTAAAATTAATGATTATTCTTGTGTTTCAATTTACATAAGACATTAATAAGGTATCTAGAAGGAATTAATAGTATTGTTGTGCTAGGCTTCAACAATAATCGAAAAGAAATATTTTCTATGTTATCAATTCTTCACAATAAGTAATAACTTCTTGTCGACAACACATCCTTAACACAACCACACACTCGCAACACATCTCTCTACATATGAACGCTCTCGCATGCACACTGAAAAAGATGAAAAACTGTAAATTTCATCTTCATTTTTTAAATTTTGTAATTTTTCCCCTAAAAAGAACACCTCCTTTTATAAACTTCTGAAATTTACTACGTTGTCTCACTAATTCTGTAAAATTACTTTTAAAAACTATGTCTTTCTTTTTTTAATTTTTAATATTTTTTTTAAAATTGTATCTTTGCTTTCTTAACTATGCAATTTTACCCCTAAAACTTGTAACTCCTATTGAATAATTTTTGCAAAATGTATCTTTAAAATTTTATCACAAATAAAATTAATACAATAATATTGTGAAAATTATTTATTAAGAATATGTAAATTTTTATTAAAAAGAAAAAGTAGAAAAATATTGTAATAGATAGGAGTGTGGCTTCGCCATTTGACAGGCATACCCAAACTCAACCAGGGAAGTGAGAATTTACTCAAGTCCGCTACCACCGATTTTACATGTGAGGATTACCTCACAACATTCGATAGTTGGTATAGAGTCTGGGTGCCCATACCCCTGGCTACTTTCCAACTCATGAAGAAATTACAACAAGATAATTAATTATTAATGTGACCAAAATTTAATACAACAAAATCGGAAGGGCGAACAATGCCTTTTCCGACATAAGGCTTATAAATTTTAGAAAGAGGTTGAGTAATTATAGAACCATCTTTAATAGATGGTTTAAGAAAATTTGGATAAGTAATCATTATTGGTTCATATTCATCTTTTGTAAAATCAAAAACTTGCTTCTTGAAGTTTTCATAGCACAATCCTTGGTTGTTGATCACATCCCAGTTGAGCGTCATCCCACGGACTTTGAGAACGTAGTCAGTTGAGTTGAGTGAAGCGGCCTTCTTTTGAATTTTCAAACCATATTGTTTTGCTCCTCCGGAACAATATTCCAAGATGTTAAAATCGGGGTACTCATCAGTAAACTGTCCCAGATGAGGTCCTAATTGAAGAGGACAATTGTTGTCTGGGTGTGTGAAGATTAATGAGTCGGTGTCAGTGTAAAGGAGTTCGCAACCAGGACTTCTTACAACCTTTTGCATGGCATGTAGAAGGTGGATTCTCGCTGCTGAGGTGGTCCAGAGCGAGATGATGACATTTGAAGTATCATGTTCTTCCACCCAATCCTTCTTTTTGGTGTAGTCGATTAGAACAGTGCCATCCTCAGTCAATTCATGACAATGGTTAATAGTTATTGATGGGTCGTCGCTCATTTTCACGTATTCGCTTGGGTCATCGGAAATTTTGCACTGAGAGAGGCCAAAGTTACGAAGGGAAAATCTTCCCCATAAGTTGTTTAGACACAATTTCGCTTGTGTCCGTTTCCCTTTGTTGACCACCATCTTCTCCCTTTCAATTTTAATCCCAAACATTTCCATACATTCCTTCATAAATTTATCTTCTTTCTCTTTATCTCCTTTAATTGAGTTGTCAAACCCAGACGAGTGAATTTTTTGCGCCATAAATTCACTGATGTATGGAGTAAACAGTTTGTCGTCGTAGCTTTTGTATTCCAATACTCTGAATAATTTAGTGACAATATATCCCTCCTTGAGGGCTTCATTTAATTCAATGGAGGTACATGTGCTGACCCACCCTCTTTGTTGGTCTGAATGGGGACAACTGTAGTTTTCGTTGACGTCCCCTTTTGGGTGCTTTTTGGCACAAGTAGAACACAGGGGAAATAGTAGTCTTTCGTCTTCGTCTTCCCCAATTTTCATTGGTAATACTGGAACATCTATATTTCGTGGTGGGATGACGAATAATTTTAGAAGTGAAAGGTTGTAAATGTTGTCTTCCGGTTTAGTCCAGTTGACATCTTTGTTGATGACATGGACTTCTGGATGTCCAACAGGATATCGAGTCGAAACATTGATAAACGGGTAGAGGGAAGTGACGTCGTAATATGAAATTTTTTCTCCTTGCTCTGCAGAATGAAAGAGTTTGAGAGGACCAGTTCTGCCACCGTAGAAGGCCTCTCTAATGTTGATGGGTCCGTCATCCAAATAATTTTTAAACATTTTTCTCATCTCGAAATCTTTGGAGACCATTTTCCGTATTTCACACTCCCAATAGATCTCCACATCCACTCCCAAATTCTTGATAAAGTTCAGACGTTGTTTGTCTTTCTCTCTTTGCTTTCCAGCTGTAAGTCCAGTGGGGAGTTTCAAGTCATCGTCCGGGTAGCATTTGGGGCATCCATGCCAGCAGCAGCCGTTGACTTCAATTGCCAACTTCTTGTCTTTTATCCATCCATCCAATCTATAGTTGCCCATCCTCTTTTCACCATTCTTCGAGAGAGCAGTCATCACTTCAACGTTGTTCTTCTCTCCATACCATTTGAGGAACTTGAGGGCCATCTTACTTTGGTTGTCCGCATTGTCGTATCCTTTTTCCGGAACAATCCCAACATGGTTTGCCTTGAGATGATTCATTCTGAAGTGCTTCATACAGGCAGAAGCAATTGTCATAGCTTCCCAAAGAACATCCAGGCCGTTGGAGACCTCCAAAAATTCGTTACGGAAGGCAATGAGCACAGCCATCAGGATCTCCACATCGTTGGTACAATACGCTGCCAGTTGTTCATCCAAAAGGAAAGGCTCATCTTTATGTTGATCATACCATTTGTCAAATTGGGCACGCTTCTCAGGCATCATAGTGTTGGCGAGATAGTCTTCTTTTGTCGGGAAGACCTCTTTTCCATAATTATTTGGGTTGTTGGCCAAGTGTGGGAAGAAGGGCTTGTCTTCGACTTGTAGAGCAAAAGCAGGCACAAGTGAAGCAAGAGGCATTGGCATAAGATTGTAGGTGTCGTGGAAGATTATCCAGCATTTTTTAGAATTCTTCACCTTCATCTCATACATTTTGTTGCCCTTCTTTATCATTTCTGGGATTAAGCCTTGGAGATACAATGCCTTGAAGAGGAGTACCATGTCGAACCTTCCTCCAAAATGAGAGAAGGCTACCGTATCTATTGTTGTATTGGTGATCCAGTTTGCAAAATCAGTCAGAGGAGTATTGGTGATGTATTGTTGATCTACTTGAGTGTTGGTGAATGATTGGTAAGAGAATGTAATAGTTTTATTCTCTCCACACACTTTGCAATTGTTGTTCAATCCATTAGCAATACACTCGGGACAATTTATTTTAGCAGAGATAAAGTTGACTTCGTGTAGTTTTCCTTTTTCTCCTTGTTTGTGTTGCATAGTTTCGAAGTCGAAAGCGATGATGCGGTAGGATTTGGGCTTTTTTGGAACAAGAGATTTGATGTAACACCCTCTTTTTGGATCATGGTAGCTGAAGCAGGTGTTACAGTAGCGTTCAGTGCACACATGTCCATTTCTACCATTTCGCTTGTTGACAATTACATTCCATACCACTCCGCACTTTTCACATTTCTTGGAGTTGTTGCAAAAGTTTGAAGATAGATGGTATTTGTAGCAGTCTTCATTGATAAATTCCTTAGAGCACTCATTACATAGTTTTATGTAGTTGTCTAATTGTAGACATGGGTAGTTTGGACCGATCCTGGAGCAGTTTTGGCATTTTGCTTTGCAGGATGTGGCATGATCTTTTGGACGATTGTACGTTTTTTCACAAAAAAGGCAATAAGCTTCACCAAATAGATCACTTGCTCTTCGCACACCATCGAAATGTCTATTGTGGTGATAAAGAATAATTGGGGTATCAAACTTTTCCGGTCCATATTTAAAAATAGGTTTCTCGTCGAATTCACAAAAGATATAAACTCTAAACTGGTCTTTATCAAGAGTATTCCAGTAGTTGACCACTTTGGGTACCCAGTTCTGCGCATCATAGCTTGGCTGATCAAGAGGAGCTCCTACATCTCTCAATAGCTTTTTGGTATCTTGTTCGAGTTGATGAGTCATACCTCTTCTGCTATGCATATAATCATAGAACTTCCATTTTGGCCAGGAAAATATTGAGTAGACGTATGAAGCCATTAATGCATAAAACAAACATAGGTTGTCGGTATTGCGTATTTTGATGAGGTTTTTATCATTTATCCTACGAGTAGATTTCCCACCGCTTCCGTTGATGACGCGTATTTTAGGGAGATTCTGCTTGTCAATGGTAGTAACGGAGACTGTAAATGGTTCGCCCCAAAGCATACCATTATCTTGCTTTTTGGATTGGGCGACTTTCAAGAATTGATTAAGTATGGCGTCGATGGTGTTGTTGGTGATGTCTCTAATGGGAATCCAAATGTCAGTTTCGAGCAGCTGACTGCTGACAATACATCCTAGTTGATCAGGTTCAAGTTGGTGTTCGCGGCTTGTAGATATTGTTTTGTCGATACAGGTTTGGAATATTTCCTGTAGTAGGCTTTCGGGGCTTGGAGGTAGTTTATTAATTAGAAATTTTGTAGTCAGTTTGGTCATGTTGAATTTCTTAGTGAGTTTAGTTTCCTCACCGAGTTGTTTAACATAGTCACCTCCACCCTTTTGCAATAGGTTGTCAATGAGGAACATCCTCGATCTCTTTAGAGGTGGAGGAGACATTTAAGGTTAGTAAAGTAATATCAATATTTTTAAATTATTCAAAGAATGAGGAAAATTTTCAAAAAACTTGGATTTATAAATGTCATTTTTATTTGACCAGTTTTTCTATTTTCACTTTTCCACGCCTACTTTTTAATAATTTTTTGAAACAATTTTCACATGACGTATTTTGTGACATATTTTCACTTTTTAACTGTATTTTTACCTCCAACGCCTACTTTTATAATAATTTACCCAATTTTTACTTTTCAATATCTATTTACTAAATTTCACCATTTTGCTTGCGCATGACTGATTTTAAAAAATTTCCACTTTTTATAATAATTATTGTATTTTTCAAGAATGGATTAAAATAAAGAGAAAGGTTAGATCAATATAAGACGGATTTAAGTGTAATATAAATTTTAAAAAGTGTAGAGCGGTTTAATTTTTGAGATTTGATATGAGAGGTGAAGTTTGATATGATAGTTTTTGATGTAGGAAAAACCGGTTAAATTGGTTTAAAATTACTTCTTAAACTCATGAACTTTTGGGAATCATTATAAACTTATGGTTATGTAATGTTGTGAAAGTCGTGTTTTAAAACGGATAAATCAATTCAAAACCACTTGTTGAACCGTTAAACCTTTGGAAGCCGTTTGGATATGTAATCTTGTGAAAAGTAAGGTGATTTCTTTAAAAAGTTCAATTTATTCTTAAACCGGTTTATCAAAGTACCCTTAAACCGTTTGGTTCAAATCTTTTGGTTAAAGCGAACTTTTGTTTGACTTTAGTCTTGTTAACAATATGAGGAGGGTTTAACTACTATTTTATGAAAATTTTATAAATGTGACATTTTTTCCTTTCCAAATATAATTTTGCAATGTAATTTTTGCATGACAGATTTTTGACCTATTTTAACAATAATTTTTGTAACAATTATTGCATGAATGAATTTTTATAATTATTATATATTTTCACTTTTCACCGTCTACTTTTTAATAATTTTTATATTTTTCAAAATAAAGGGTAAAAATAAAAGAAGATATTTAGAAAATAGAGAAGAGGTTGGAAAGATGTTTCTCTAAGAATTTTTAAGAATACATCCTTTGAACCGGTTCAAAAGAAATTCTGAACATCTTGAACCTTTGGGAACCATTTTAAATTTTTGGTTATGTAATCTTTTAAAGAATATGCGAAATTCTTCTTTGAACCGTTTAAATCGGTTCAAAACCACCTCTTGAACCTTGAAGCTTTAGGAAAATTTTTAAAATAAAAATTTGGTCAAGAATAGGGCGAAGGAGTTTTTCTTTAAAAAAGTTAAATTTTTGAGATGAAACCGGTTTGATCAAAGATCCCCCTAAACCCTCTGATCCTTTGGGTGTCCATTGAATCTTTGGACTCTGACGACGGAATGGATGAATGACCGTTTAAGAAGGGGGAGGGGCTAAATGGTTGGACGCCGCTGCCCCTGACGACTTGGAGGGGTGACTAACTACTGAGACACGGACTATTTTGTAGCAAATTTTATGGGCCTTTTAATGGGCCCAAAAAGAAAATTTTTTTAAAAGCTCTAGGGGGTAAAAATATTTTTTGAAGTACTGTACCCCCATTTCCCGTTGATTTTTGAGATTCTAGATCTCGATGAAGAAAGTTGGTATAGACTTGTTCTTTTTACTTTTCTACTTAGTATCCATGGAAATGTTCACACAAATTTTTGTAGAATTTTTGCACCAACTAAAGTAGGAAAATACAAGGTTATTCAATTTGTCCATAAACATATGACGCGTTAAAAATAGGGGTGAAGAGATTTAGACCGGGTTCTAATTATGCTAATGAAGGTGGATTTAAATGAAACTAAGGTATTTTGTAGCAAATAAACTGGGCATTTTGACCACCGAATTTTATTATTGATTTATTCCTATTTAGTTTTGTTAAGAGGGATTTTACTGATAAATCTTTGTTGTCCATAAACATATGACCACTACTGTACATATTTAAAATAATTAAATAAATAAATATTTTTTTTTAAATTTTAATTTGTCTCCGGCATCGGGGGATGGGACCGTAAAAGAGCTTCAGAAGCAAAAGGATTTCCCTTACACAGCAACATAAAACAGGCAGAGGGTGCAACCAGCCTTTCAGTGCGGGAGTATGGTTTAGTTGGTTAGTGACAGCGAAAAATGCACAAGGTTCGAATCCTTTCAGTGAAAATGAATTATATAATAAGGAAATCCTAATAATATCTTTTCTAATTAACATTTAATGTCATTTTAAATTAAAATAAATTTTTTCAAATCAATCTTTCCTTTATTTTTCATTTTCTAAATTTACTTATAAAACCATATGTAACTTTTTTTAAACATATTAAAAATCAATAAATTTGGTTTTAAAACAAAGATAAGACTTTGTTTAACGATTTGGCTAAGTTGAAATTTTTTTCTCAAAGTTTTTTTTCGAGATAAAGCTTCTCGAAATTATACATCAAATCTTTAGAGAAATAGCATGCGAAAAAAATAGAGCGATATAGAAAAAGAGAAAATTTTTCATTTATTTCAGTGCCACTGAAACGGCTCTAAGTTGCAGGTTATGTTGCTGTGCCTTAATGATAATATTTAAATTAGAATAAACACAAACATTTGTATAAAATAGTTCTTCTTCTGATTTGACAGTTGAAATAAACTTAATCTAGTACCTAATTTTTAATATTATTTTCAAACAAAATCTTCTGTTTATTTTAACGGCAACATTATACATAAAGAGATATTTTTATTTAAAACTTTTAAAAATAAAATATTTAAATTTATTTAGCAAAAAATAATACATACAATTTTTTGTCTTTTTATAAATGCATTTTGTTATTTTTAACTGCCATTTATTAATTAAAAACAACAACAATAATAACAATATATTTTTTAATTAAAAAATTATTTCTTTTTTTATTTAAAAATTAATTCGTCGGTGCATGTTTTTATTAAAAAATATTTTTATTTATTTTTATTAAAATCGTTTTTGAAATAAATAAATGGTTATATTTAACGGAACAGCAAAAATTCGGGTTGTTGAGGCTCGGGAATTAAGGCCTACAGAATGGTCTAAAAGGTTTCTCTTTTTCCCTTCCAGTTCTCTCAAAAATAAAATTTCTCCCAAAAAAGATTTACTCAATCTGACGACCCAGACAGTCAATTACTCGATGCTTATGTAAATGTTGATTGTGATGAATACCATATAGGGCAAACAGTTACTAGACCAAAAACAAAAAGTCCAGTTTGGAATGAAGACTATCAAGTATTTATTAAATATCCCTAAAAGAGTTTCTTCTCAAAATGAAAATATTTCTTTTTTAGACAGAAGTAAGGAGTGGAAAGGAGTTGGGATTTACAGTATTCCATGATTGTGCTTTACCTCCAGATGATTTTGTTTCTAATTGTAGAATTACTTTCGATCATTTAACTTTGAGTGGAATTAATGATATTTGGGCAGATTTAGAACCACATGGACAATTACATTTACAAATTGAATTACAGGGAAAAGTTACTGAAGAAGGTGAGGGAATAAATAAAATTGAGGGGAAAAGAGAAAATCTTAATAGAAATATTTAATTTAAGATAAAGAACCCCGTGTATTCCAAGAACGTTCTGGAGCATTCAATGACCGCCAAAGGCGTGGAGCAATGCGAAGAAAAATCCACGAAGTTACAGGGTGTGTTTGTGTGATAATTTTGATTTAAAAAGTATTTTTTAGACATAAATTTATGGCTTTATTTCTTCGACAACCAACATTTTGTGCACATTGTAAAGAATTTATTTGGGGGTTAGTATGGAAACAAGGGTATCAATGTCAAATATGTACTGTTGTTGTCCACAAACGTTGCCATTCTGAGGTAGGATTCGAACCTGCGACATCCTCGTAGTTATTGTTAGGCGCTTTAGCTCGCCACAGAAGCTCTACATCCTTAACCCCTATAAAAAATAATGAGAATATTTTAGAGGAATTACTTGTCGACAATAAAACATTAAAAAAATATTTCCCAATACAGGTGTAAAATTTTAATTAATTTAAATAAATTTTAGGTTGTATGGAAATGCCCAGGAAGTAAAACAGAAACTTTTTATGAAATACCTCCAGATGCTGTTGATGTAAATAAATATAAAATTTTAAAAAAATTTAAATTTTTATAGCAAGGTCTTGGCCGTTTCAATATAAATATGCCCCATCGTTTCCAAATTCATTCATATAAAAGGCCAACATTTTGTGACCATTGTGGTTCTATGCTTTACGGGGTTATTAAACAAGGACTACAATGTTCTGTTTGTAAATTAAATGTACACAAAAGGTGTCAAAGAAATGTAGCTAATAATTGTGGAATTAATGCTAAACAAGTAAAAAAGAAAACAAAAATTATTAATTTAAATTTACGCTCCATCATAAATTCATAATAATTACATACAAAAATATATTTATAGACAAATTATATTTATAAATTAACAATTGATAATAAATAAGGTTGTCGGATAGTTGGAAACCTTCGGATATCCGGACCCGATATCCGAACCGAAATTTTCCGGATATCCGGATCAGACAACCTTAATAATAAATAATATATTAATTTTAGCGGAGATTTTAAAATCTTTAAAATAAATTTAAAGATGGCAATGGAATTAGCACAACTTGGATTAACTGGTGATAAAATGTCTGTTAGAATGAGAAAACCATTAAGTATATCAACATCAGAAAGTAGTGCCTCAAGTAGTTGCACACAAGAAACATCAATAACAACAATAAAAAACGATATAATTTCCTCTTCAAATATAAATTCTTCTTCTTCAACATCTTCTTCCCCAATATCTTCAAACTTGCCTTCAACAAATATTTCTTCTACACAAATTATTTCACAACAAACAACAGTCATTTCTCCCCAAGATAAATTAAATATTAAATCTTCTACTGCTTCTATTAACGATTTTACTTTTATTAAAGTACTTGGAAAAGGATCTTTTGGAAAGGCAAATTATTTTTTAAATAAATTTTTGTAAACCTCTTTGAATTAATTAAGTATGTACTAAAACTGATTACTAAAACAAAGTATTAGTAAAGACCAGCTTGTTGAGTTTAATATGCTAGCCAAACTTATGTAGAGGCAAATAGAGAGTTCTTTCCTTTGTATTTTTATAAAGTAATGGTCTCCAACAGGGATGGCCAAAACAAAATTTTTTTTATCATCAGAAACCAAGAGAAGACCATCGAATCTACTGATATCCATTTTAATCCCTATTAATGCTCCAGATATATCTAAATTGAACCTTTTCCACCAAATCCACTGATATTTGAAGGCTAGGAGGGATAAAAGATATTTTGTGATTAAAAGTTTGTGGGGTTTCCTTAATCCTCCGGTATCTCTGCTAGTATCAGTTCAAATCCCCTGATCAGTAGGCCATCCCTGCTCCCCAATTCTATTATTTTTGAAATAATTTAGGTAATGCTGGCAGAAAGAAAAGGCACAGAAGATGTATTTGCCGTGAAGGTGCTCAAAAAAGTGAGTTTACAAATCTTTTATAAGATTTGTCTGAATTCCTCAGGATATAATTCTTCAAGATGACGATGTTGAGTGTACATTATGTGAAAAAAGAATTCTTGCCCTAGCTGCCAAACATCCCTTTTTAACTGCTTTATTTTGTTCTTTCCAAACACATGACAGATTATTTTTTGTTATGGAATATGTTAATGGAGGCGATTTAATGTTTCAAATTCAAAGAGCAAGAAAGTTTGAAGAACCTAGAGCTAGATTTTATTCAGCTGAAGTTACTTGTGCATTACAATTTTTACATAGACATAATGTTATTTATAGAGATTTAAAATTGGTGAGAGAAATTAAAGAGAATTTAATTTTTGTTCTTTTAACAAATAGGATAATATTTTGCTTGATTCTGATGGTCATTGCAGATTAGCTGATTTTGGAATGTGTAAGGAAGGAATTACTCGAGATAACTTAACATCTACTTTTTGTGGTACACCTGATTATATTGCCCCAGAGGTGTTTAACAAAAAAATTTTTTTTATTAATTAAATATACTGTACAGATTTTACAAGAAATGGAATACGGATTTTCTGTTGATTGGTGGGCATTGGGTGTTTTAATGTATGAAATGATGGCTGGACAGCCTCCTTTTGAGGCAGATAATGAGGATGATTTATTCGAAGCTATACTGCATGATGATGTTTTATATCCGGTTTGGCTAAGCCGAGAAGCTGTTTCAATTCTTAAAGGGGTTTGTAGTTATTGACAAACTTCTTTTAATTAAATATTTTTAGTTTATGACAAAGAAACCACAACGCCGTTTAGGATGTATGGAATCACAAGGAAGGTAAAAGAGTGCTACATATTTTAATTTGATTGTCAGACATACTTACAATTAAGTAAAAATGTTTAGGTTAAACGAAAAAATTAAGTAAACATTTGGTTAAAAACTTGAATTTAAAGATTCTATATCTCCCCACTTACAAATTAGATGAGAAACCCTTATGAATAATGTTAAAATTATATATTCCAGCGAGGATGCAATCCGGGCACATTCATTCTTTCGAGAAATCGACTGGGATGCATTAGAGGCACGGAAAGTAAAACCACCATTTAGGCCAAGAATTGTAAGTCTTTTTCTCAGTTTCATTAATCAAAAAATTATTTTTTAGAAAGGCAAAAGGGATGTAAATAATTTTGATGCTGATTTCACTAAAGAAGAGCCAACATTAACCCCTACAGATCCAACGGTTATGAAATCTATTGCACAGGATGAATTCCGAGGATTTTCATTTATTAATTCAGAATTTAACAGAGAATAATTTGCCTACTCTTTTTTAAATTTTTTGACCAAATATTTTTTTCTTTTTTCCCATATTTTTGACTTTTCCTTTAATAATTTAGGCCCAATTTTATCTTTTAAAAATAACAAAGTTCTCGCCAAAATTTCTTTTTTTTTGTGTACAAATGGTAAAAATGTACATTTCGTTTAAATTAAAAAAGTTTTTTTAGATAATAAAATGTGTAAAAATTAATATAAAAAACTGTCAGGGATACACGTTATAAAAGAGTCTTGTCTTTAAATTTTTAAAATTGCAGAACCATTTAAATAGGAGGTTAAATTTTTTAAATAATTGGTAAATTTTTAAATAGGTATATTTTTGTGATTAATTTGTTTTTAAGTTTTCCTTTTTAAAAAAGGATGAGAATCACAATTGTTTGTTGCGTGAAAGTAGTCAAAACGATAATTATATAGTCATTCTAAAAATCGGGCAAGCACAGTCTTATGTTGTTACAATTTAAGAAGAGGAGAACCAACTCATTGGTCTTTTTTCACGTTTCTTCGATCCAACTTTAAAATTTTTTTTTAATTATTTATCTTTAAATAATCTCAATTTTTAATTACCTCCATTTCTAGTTACTGCTTGATAAAGATGTTGATCATCTTGTGTAGATGAATTCATTTTATCGTCTTGTTCAGCCATATATTCATGGAGTTGTTTCATTTGCTCGCCGTAGTTTTGTTGTGTTGTCTCAAGTGTTTCCTTAAAAAGTTTTAGATTTAAATATTATTTTTAGAATAATTTATAAAGGAAAATTATATTTTAATTTAAAGTCAAAAAATGTTTTTTGAGCAATATTTTTAATAAAAAATAAAATTATAAAACAAACATGCAGCAATGTGCATTTGTCCTCAAGATCACGAACTTTGCTTTGCAAGTCTTCAATTTGCCCAGCATCAGAAAGACCTTTTCTAACAAGTTCTTCACACTTAAAAATTATTGAATTAAAAAAATAAATTTACAAAATAAATATTTTTTGTTGCACATCTAATGGAGGACCATTCTCTTTGAATTGAGAAAAACCCAACGAGAATGTGCTGTTTACTTTATGAAGAATGTAACACTGAAAAAACCTTTAAAAGAGGTTAGCAGTTGACTATTCTTCAAGAAAATAACCCCTCAAACAAAATATAAAGGACATCTATTTTTAAAATTATCCGACTAAACCACATAAGTTACACAACCAACAACCAAAAATTGTTTACCTCTTGTTTGTAATATGTCGCTCGTCCAGTGGCATGTTGCAAAGATTTTGTTAAAGTAGAGATTCGTTCAGTATAATATTCTTCCAATAATCGTCTCTTTGCCACAATTTCTTCATTTTCTACGTCAGTTTGATCTGTTGAGTCGACAGAAACAGCAGAATCAGATGGCTTTCCATCACTTTATAGAAATATCAAAGAAAATTATTTTCAAAAAAACCTTGAACGAGAACGGGAATGAATGTCCATTTCTGAATTGGAAAGTTGTTCTCCAAGATTTGAACATCCTCCACAATCGGGTGAAGTAATGGTGGGATTGCCTTTTATATTTGAAAGTGAATTTGTTGGCTAAAAAGATATATTTATAAGGTTAAAAACAAAAAAATATTTTAATTCACCAAGTCTGTGTTGGCAGTCTTTACAAAATTGGTAGAGCCATTTAACGAGGAAGCATTTCTGAGTGCTGAATTTTCTTTCTGTAATGACTCAATTCGTTGAAGTAACTCATTAGTAGTCTCTGTAGAGCGCCTTTCAACGTCAAAAAGCTAAAAAGAAAAAATTAAAAGATGTCGAAAAGTATTTTTTCATTAAGAATTTAATCTTAAAAATTTATTGTTAAAAACACTTTGGAGTGAAGAACACTATTTTCTAGTATTTTACGCTCCAGTTCCTCCTCCATAATAATATTGGGATCAGAAGTAGAAGTACCGCCAAAAGTTTGATGTTGATGCATTCGAGTATTCTCAGCTACTAAACGCAAATTTGCTTCTTTATGTTTCTAAAAATTAAAAAATATAAGAGAATTAAGAAAATAGAAACCTTTTTCCCTTTGGTCGGTTCAAAAATTGAAAGTTGAGCTTCCAAACTTTCTTGTAAACTCTCAACTCGTTTTACAAGTTGATCATTTCGGAATGCAAGAGAGTCACGTTCGCTTTCTGTTTTTCTCAATTTAGTATCCCCAGCAGTGATTTGATGTTGTAATTCAGTCGTTTTGGCTTGTTCTTCGAGGAGTGCCGATTTCAAAACAGATACCTGATTCCTGACCTAAACAGATAAATAAGCACTCAAAAACAATTTCACTCATCGAAAAATAAAATTAATTTAACAAAAAATCAACTATATTTAATTTAAAAATCACCTTAACATATTCAACACTAAGCCGTTGATATTTTGCAGCAGGATCAATCCCAGTTGAAATGCTAGACATTTAAAAAATAGAAAAATCTAAAATTAAACAATCTAAAAGTTATTTTAAAAAATTATTTTTCAGGAAATTTGAGAAATTGCATTTTTGAGTTTATTCGGCTTTAACGTTTTGTAGGATAAGCTGATCAAATCAACTCTGGGTAATAGTTCGGTTCGTACCCCCCCCTTTCCTTCCTTAAAGTATTAAAAATGGTCAGTCATTCTTAGATATAGAACTCGTCGAATGAGCTGTGTCGAATGACACCAAAATCAACCCCAGATCTTAACCTTGGGCCGAAATACAGACCCCCGAAAATTAAAAAATAAGGGTGGACCAAGCTCATTTTTTTGCTAAAAATTCGATTGAACAAATA
Organism: Meloidogyne enterolobii; assembly: GCA_963681835.1. Taxonomy (NCBI): domain Eukaryota; kingdom Metazoa; phylum Nematoda; class Chromadorea; order Rhabditida; family Meloidogynidae; genus Meloidogyne; species Meloidogyne enterolobii. Next base: position 1,288,752 of record CAVMJV010000023.1, read on the forward strand.
ATACCTCATTCGAAAGAGCTTGTCGGGCTGATTCGATTGACATCAATTTGCGAAATCTTTCTCTTTTGTCTCTTGCACAGGGTTTTTGTCTGTATCTCGGCCCAAGGTTAAGACCTGGGGTTGATTTTGGTGTCATTCGACACAGCTCATTCGACGAGTTCTATAGTCTAAGAATGACTGACCATTTTTAATACTTTAAGGAAGGAAAGGGGGGGGGGGGGTACGAACCGAACTATTACCCAACTCTGTTACAGAGCTTACAATTGATATAATTAATTACTTAAATCTGTTAATGTAAAAGAATAAAAAAATTATGACTCAAAATACGACCTCGCGCTGAAACGAGCGACTCTGAAACGGCCTTTACTGTTAAAATTCACTTAGAGTCCTAAAAATAAAAAATCCTTCAAATATTCCTTAAATAAAAAATCTAATTGTAAAGCATCAGTAACAAATATTTAATTTTCTTCAAGAAATGGAAGGAACAAAGCTAAAGTGCCCGCATTGTCCTGCCAAAGTAGATTCTCGACGGGTAATATTAAAATATTAATTTTTTTATTATTTCTTATTTTTAGTTTACATATCATCTCGAATGCTGTGTAGCGTCAAAAAAATTTCCTTGTGATATTTGTGGTCGACGATTTGCAACTCAGAAGGGTGTCTCAGGACATTTAAGCAGATTCCATACTGCGGATGAGCGTGGAACAGAATTTAAGTGCAAGTTTGTTAATTTTTTTGTAAGTTTCTTTACTATGTTTTAGGTATTGTGAGCAAGGGTCAAACAGCCGAAAGGACATGGACAAGCATGAAATGGTGCATGAAGAAGCCGGAGGTCCTGGGTTTCGCTCGCGTTCTCGATCACGTTCTCGTGGACCAGTGGAGAATCGTTCAGAAACAAGTGTTCAGAGTCCAGCAACTCCGGTCTATAGGGCTGCGAATAATAATTGTTGGTTTATTTTGTGATTTTTTGGATTAAAAATTGAGGACTGAATTTGTTATTTTTTACGTTTTTTCTTCCCTTGTATTCCTTTTATTGGGGAATACAAGAGAATAAATCGCAGATATTAATTTAAAAAATATGTCATTTCAGCTGCAACCAACTATTCGTTATCAAATGATCTTTTTACAACTCAAAGTGATGAGATGATGCCTCGTTATCCTACTTCTCGTTCTAGAAGTCTGAATGTTGATAGGTCTCGAAGTAAACCAGCTGTTGTTTCGCAAGTATCTTCTCATGTTCGAGACTCTAAAGGTTTAAATGCCAATTAACTTGTTGTAAAATTTTAATCTTTTTTAGTTTATAAACGCCCTGTGGGCGTCTATACGTGGGCGTCTATACATCCTACTCCGAACAATATTGCCAATATTGCACATGCGAGCATAAATTCTATTCATAATCAACGAGAGGATTTGGTTATTTTTTTCTTAATATCTTTATAAGTTTCCATTTTAAGAATGTTTCTAGTACAACTGCTGATGTGAATCTTGAGCAAAATGAATCTCACATTAACAACACAAATATTTTTGATGGAGATGCTATTCGTAAACGAATTGCCGAAGAAAATAAAGGATTCGCTAATGCTGTTAAGGTTATAATTATTTAAAGTTTAATCTCCATTCTTTCTTAAAAAGAAATGGTATTCCTCTTTTTTACTTTCCTTTGGTTGAAAGGCTTCCTAATAATTTCTTTGTTTTTAAGCTTCTTCGCAAGGAAAATAAATCACTGCGTACTTTTTGTTTGACAAACGACTTTCAACTGAGTGATAATGATCCTATTGAACAGATAATTCGAGGTGAGAAATTCAATATCTTATATATATTTTTATTTTTTTGAGAATATGAGCGGCGTTTTGGGTACCTTTCAGAAAGTGATGAGGATATGTAATTCGATGGTGGATTAAAATTAACGAAATACCTATTATGTATTTATGATATTTAAGAGCATTATTTTATTTTTATTTAAATGTATTTCTCAAATCCTAATCTTTTTTGCAGCTTTATCTCTATTATATTATATCCAGTATTTTAAACTAACATTTATTGAATTATTTAAATAAAATTATTTTAAACAACTTTTTAATTACAAATGTTTTTATTAAATAATTATCTTGAAAATTTAATTTACTTAAATTATATTTTTTAGAAATTAAAATTTTTTGTATAGATTTTAAGCTCAATGTTTGGAAATTATAAATCATTTAGAAATCCTTCAATTTCTTTCATTGGTAGAGTTGGACAAATAAACACTAAACAGGAATGTTCGCCCTCAAGTATGTATGTCTCAATACCTTAAGAATAAAACTTTCGTATTTGAACCCTTGCCATCAAACATTTTACGTTTTACTATTATATTTTTAAGCATCCAATTGTTTATGTTCTACACCAAATACAATGCTTTATACTCGTGGTGGACACATTCCTCATTTAACCTGGGATCTTTTTGATAACCACATTGCAGCTTATGTTGAACATACGAGATTGTTAATTCAAATTTCTCTACAAAATATGTAGGTTCTAAATTATTAAAAGAATTTAAAGTTTTTATTTTAGATTTGACTTTCTTGAAGTTATTAAATTATCGGCAGGAATAAAGAACTTTTATAGATTTGAGGTTTGAAATTTAATGAGAAAATAACTTTAAAATTTTTATTTTTAGCCTGACCATTTTCTCCACCTTTCATTATTAGATCCACTTTGTGCTAGAGATGTTGTGTCAAATCGTTTTATTCATTTTTGGAGTAGGGGCGGTAGAAAAAAGGTATTTTTATATTTTTTGAGAAATTCTTGAAATTTAAGAATTTTTAGGCTTATGATGATTCTGAATGTTTTTTCAACTTATTTTTTAATTTAGATGGATATGGAGCAATTCAAAAACGCAATCGAAACAATTATTCCTGATAGTTTTCAAGCGCCTTTTGATTTTGATACACCAATTGATTGTTGCAACAAAAAATTACAAAAATGTTTAAAAAGGAGTAGAAGCTTTTTTGAAACATTAAAAATAAATTCTGAGGATAATAATTGTTTTGATAAAAGAACAATATTTTCAATTGGCGGTGGACCTTCCATTTTTCATAGAAAAATGTTTGTAAAAGAATTATTGTTACAACTTTGTCCTGACAATATTGAAGTTATTAATTTAGATTTATTTTTATGGAGTAAAATTGGAAACAAAAACGAAGAAAATTTCGATAAAGAATTTTTGAGACAACTTATTGCTGAGACATTGGTAAGATTTTTTGATTTTTAATTCACTGCAGAGTGGGTGTCTTTTTGATAGTGGAGTGAAAACAATTTAAAAGATATGTCTTTCCAGCAAACTAAATTTCATTATTCTAGAGTTATCTTCCTCAAAAGAATCTTCGAATTGTTGAAGGCCCATTTGATCCGGCACAAGTACTTTTCCTTTTTAAGCAAGGCGTTGACTTATTTGACTCATCTTATCCAACATTTCTTGCTGAAAAAGGTTTTGCTTTTGAACTTTTAGAAGGATTTCCATTGGATGATAATAATGAACAATTCTCTTTAATTGATTTGAATGAAAAAAAGTATTTCCAAATAATGAGAAAAATTTAAGAAATTAAATTTTAGGTATTTGAATGAACATAAAACACTTTTTCCAAATTGTGAATGTTACACATGTAAATTAGGAAATGGATATACACGTGCTTATATTGGACATTTATTGTTGTGTAAAGAAATGTTTGGATATACTTTGTTGATGTTACATAATATATATGAGTGGTTAAGGATGTTTTCTTTGTTAAAAATGTCAAGTGTTAAAAATTTAGAAAATAAATAAAATTATGGATAAATATTAAAGAATCTTTTTTTTATTAATGTTGATCAAGCTCTCAAAATATCTTTTATCCAATACTTTTTTAGTTTTTGAGGGGATTATATGATGGAAGCTTTTTTCTAACTTAATTTTTAGATGGATGAAACTAGTTTTTCACCTACAAAATTATTGGATGATTCTTCATTTGCCGGACCTTCTTCAACTTCTATTGGTAAACAAATAACATTTCAGGAGAAAAAACACAGAATTCTCTACGGAGTCTCGCGGGATGATTATCTAACTGCTTTTGCTGCTGATAAGAAAAGATTAAAACTTGAGAAAAGTAGCAAAGATGGCAAAAGAAAAGAAACGAATGCACCTTCTCTTGATCGAATTCCAATGCCAAATTTGCCAGAAAATGTGAAAGTAGAATATCGAGCTTCGATGAAAGATGCGCAGCAAAGGAAGGTTTTTTTTATCAATTTTTATTTTCTTTAAATATTTTAGTACCGAATTTCACATGAAAATCCTCCTTCGGTTTGCCTTTACACGTTGCTTAATTCACAAGGAGATGGAGGGCTTTGTTCTGCTACTATTTCAGATAATGCTTCACTTTTAGCACTTGGTTATGGAAGTTCTAATATTCAAGTTAAAGAATTTTTTTCAATTAAATTTTATTTTTAAATAAAGGTAAACGCTTTGGCTACAGAGAATCTTAGAATGTTAAAAGAAGCAAAGGAATTAGAAGAGCTTGATAATGAAATGGAGGAATTTAGCGAAGAAATGTTTGATGAAAAAAATAAACAAAAATCGTTTACACTTTTGGTAAATTTATTTTCAATTTTGAAATTTTAAAGAAATTTTTATAGGGACATTCAGGTCCAGTACATTCTCTATCATTCTCTTGTGAGAAAAGATTGCTGCTTTCTGCTTCTCGCGATGCAACAATTCGGTTATGGGGATTGGAAATGCAAAGAAATTTAGTTATTTACAGACCGATGGCTCCTGTTTGGAAAGGTTAATCTTAATAAAATATATAAAAATTAAACTTTTAGCTATTTTCTGTAATCGTGGTTATTATTTTGCTGCATCTACCGCTGATCAATGTGTTTCACTTTGGGCTACTGATAGGGTAAAACCTCTTAGAATATTTGCAGATGCTAAAGATGATGTAACAGAGCTGGAATTTCATCCAAACTGCAATGTAAACTTGCCTAATTTTTTATAAAATAAAATTCATATGTAGTATATTATTGGAGGAGGAGATAACGCTCTCATTCATATCTGGGATGTGCTTACTGGTACTTGTGTTCGAACATTTTCTGATCAAATTGTTGCCGATAGAGGAACAATTCGAGGGCTTAAAGTTTATATTTCTTAAAAATTCAAGACATTCATTAAAAATATAGAGTTCTCCTTGTGGCCGTTATTTAATAGCAGCATACGAGGCAGGCACAATTGGAGTTTGGGATTTAGCACAACAACGTCTTTTGCTTACCTACGAGTGTGAAGATACTTTTGACTTTAATACGCCTATTCAATTTTCTCGTGATGCATCAATTGTTGCAATTGGGACACCACAACATGGATTGAGCTTCTTCTCTATGGAAGTTGCTTCATCAGCAGCACATTCTTCTAGTCAACAGCAAATGCCGCATCCAATGTATATAATTTGTCCAGAATTTTTAAAAATAAACTGCATAAAAATTATAGAATAAAATTTCAGTGTCAACCCAAGCGGATTTGGTCAATTTGTTTATCCAACTAAAAGGACAAATATTGTTGATGTACACTTCACGAGAAAAAATATTGTAATTGCTCTTGGTGTTTTTGAGCAATGAAAACCATGTTTTATTAAAAAGATTTTTATATAGCTTCTAGGACTAGAAAGAGAAGGTAAAGAAGGTACTATTGCATTTGAAACTTAAACGTTAAAATCTGAAAAGTTTTAAAAACGAAGATAAAAATAACTCTTGACCAATTTACAGCTCTTAAGAGGAAACTAAATGAAAGAAAAAAATGGAGTGAGATAATGCAATAGTACCGAAAAGAATTTAATGCTTTGAGGGGTTATAAACTATTTACATAATTTGAGCGATAGACCCTTAGTCAGAGGAATATTACGAATCAATGAGTTATTCTTGAAAAAATATGCCAATGAGTTATTCTATTTGTACTTCAGAATTAATTCCTCTGACTACGAGCCTGATGACAGTTCGGATAGACTATCAGCAAAAAAGAAAACTTTGTTTAGAAAAACAGAAAGTGTCTCTTCTAGAATTAATTTAAAAATTGATATTGGAGTATCTAAAGAACATCTTTATGTCAAATCATGGCTTCACAACCATCTTCTCATGAACATCCAGGTTACCAACGACCTAAACTCAATGAAAATAAATTACCAATCTAAGAAATTTAAACGAGTCAAGCATTAAAAAAGTTAGAGTGCCCTAATACAGAAAAATCAAATTTCAACGAGTAGTTAAATAATCTGATTTTTGTTCGCTAGCCTATTGCATTTCTCCAATGGATTCCCCTAAACCATATCTTTACCATATAAGCCATTTAAGGTTAACCACCGCATTTTAAAAACTGATGTTAATTTATACATTTTATTTAAAAAGCATTTTTATGGTTAGCACGAAAAAATGAGGTTAATTGTAAGTTTCGTAAAAAAAAGAGGCCAGTCATAAAATAAAAGAATTGTATGTAATAGTAAAAATTCTCCCCAAATTAAAATTATATCCATAAAGTATTCCCTTGTCTAAATAATTAAATATACTGTTTAGGGAGGGGACAGACGAACACATCACAATTTTAGAAAATTAAAAACTGGGAAATAAAAAGAATTAAAAAAGGGAAAGAACATCGAAATATGAAAAAATACATTTATTTGTCTTAATTTATTCATTCAATCAAATATTCTCTAATACCATCTTTTTGTGAACCTCAGTCCCCTCCACCACCTGTAAATGGAAAGATGGAAAAAGGTGCAAATTTAAAAAGAAAATTCTGAACATTAACTGTTCAAAAGTGCATATAATTTACGAGAGAGATTTTGTGGAAATAAAGAAATCCTTAATTTCGGAATGATCCCGCCCACTAAAAATAGTCACAGCACCCATTCATCTAACATAAGTCCGGTTGTTAAAGATAAAACAAATTGTTTAATAAGATTAAATAAAACTTACATCGCAAAATTCATCAAAAGAGATTTTTCCATCCCCATCTTTATCATGAAAAAGAATTGTTTTATCTACAATTTGTTGAAGTTGAGTATCCTTCAAATTGTTGCCAACCATCATTTTTAAAACCTTAAGAATAAAATTAAAATATAAATTAATTAAAAAAAACCTGGAAAAGTTCTCCATTTGAAATATAACCATCACGGTCCATATCGTATATTCGGAATGCAACTGAAATATGAATTTGTGAATCTAAACTAACTTTAAATATTTTATTGTGAATAAGCCTTCTAAAGTTATGTGTCTTCAAGTTAAGCGGCATTGAAGCTTTAAAGTTAAAGACCCTTCGGTCGAGAATGCCTACGACCAAGGAGGGAAGCAGTGGTGTCGAAAATTTTTAGTAGCCCATATTTTTAATAATTAAGAACGAAGTAAACTAACATCTTAATTTCACATTCTTGTCGCCTTTAACGCTGAACTGTGAGATTCCTTGAATAAATTCTGAAAAATAATTGGCAAATCAGCCATAGAATTCCTTATATAACCTTTAAAATCAACTTCTCCGTTTCCATCTGAATCAAAAATATCAATAACACGTTGAACGAGTGGATTTTGCTGTAATTCAGGCAGGCTCATAAACTCGTCAACACTCAAACTTCCAGAACCATCTAAGTCCAACTTTTTAAAACGTCTTGCTAAACGTCTAAGCTCATAAGCATCAAAATTGCTACACATCTCCATTGGAAGCGAATTCTCATTGCCCTAGAAGAAAAAATTATTTTAATTTTTAATTATTCTACCATTTGTTATTAACGTCGATGTGGCTAAAGATGTGAAGATTTAGTTTCAAAAATTAAAGTTATTGGATAGTCTTGAAAAAAGATAATATAAGTACGTATATTATAAAAAACAAACAAACTATCAAAGCAATAAAAAAACTATCAAAGTCTAAAAATGAGGGTAGGTTTTCCGTAAAAATGACGAGATTAAGCATTTAAATCATAACACCAAAATGAAATTTTAACGCCAAATAATGAAAAAAGTTTGAAAAAATATGACAACTGCATATTGAGACAATTCCACATTGGACAATTGCACTGTGAAGTGTTGGTTGATGTATAGGTATTTGTTATAGGTGTATGAAGTCGGAATAGTACTGTGTATCCCAGCAAGCTATGACTAAACGTCGTTATATAAAAGTAAAAATAACCTTTAATCTCAAAATAACATCAATTATTACTTCTAGTCACCTGTTTGTCATCTGGCATTCATCTATTTGTGATGTCACCTCCAAGGCGTCCGACGCAATCGATGAGTGACGAGTTCTGGCGAGAGATTGGGACTCCACTTGAGAGTATCTATGCTCTTCGCGAGACAGCTTCAAATCTGATCACGACTAGTTTTTACAACAAGCTAAGAATGTAAGAAACATTCTATTTCTAATGATTATTCATTGTTTTAAATTTTTCAGGAGTGCTTACAGCTTTTGCCGTACTTCTCCTCCATACAGTGCTACTACCACAAGACCTATTAGCACTTCTTTATTTGGACATGGCAGGAACAGCGACCACCCAGTTCCGGATCTCTACTTGAATTTGGACAATTTTCTGACCAACTTCACGAGGCACATTTTTGAGGTACAGCTCTTATTCTACATACCCAATTTGGTGTTTTTCCGTTATGGCGCCGCATTTTAAAAATGTTTAAAAATGTCTGAATATAACAAAATATATGTTATTCGAAAGAGCACGTCGAGCTGAGTAGAACGGCAAAATCGACGCGACCCAACAAGCTTGGGCAAAGTTACGATACAAAATAAACCATTCTTTAGCACCGTTATTTAGGCTCAAAATTGAGACCGTGGGCTTATTTTTGTGTCCTCATTGTCAGCTCGACGAGCTCTTTCGAACGACATTGTCCATATTCATGACATTTTAAAACATTTTTTATGTGCGGCGCCATAACGGAGAAATACCCCTAATTTGAAATATAATTAAAAATCTTACAGGATCTGTCGTACCGTTGGGGTGAGAATTTGCTTCGTGAGTATTCGAAAGGCTGGACGGCATACAAGAAAAGTTCAGAAGACGTTGCAAAGATTTTTGATGATCTTAGCACTAGTTTGTCTTCTTCTTTCTTTATGGGATACTATAAAGTGAGACTTGATTTTTATATTTTACAGTATGTTTCAATTTTTAGATGGCTCTCCAAGTTTGGGAGAGAGAGATTATGCGAAAGACCTTCCGAAAAATTACTACGGCTGCACTTTGTTACGTCGATCGTGCACGTGATGGACTTGAATTCCAGAGGAATTTGGTTAACGATTTTGTTGTCTCGTTAGGTAAAAATCATTCATTTAAATTTGTACATTTTCTTTTAGTTGCGGTCGGTACTCACGAAACCGGAGACTATGACATCGAGTTTGAAACGTACAATGGTGTTGTCGAGGTCTTCAAAACACTTTCTACCGTCTGTCATTATCCACTTTACCGGGAATTGTTTCTAAAACCGTTACTCCATCAAACTTACCGGTACTACGTTGATTGGTCATCTAACTTCTTGAGAGACGGCGAGTTCTCTGAATACTTGGAACTGGTACCAGAAAATTGAAATTTTTGGCATTAATATTTAAATTAAAGGTGAAACTTCATTTTCTTGAGGAGGAGAGTTTCTGCGGCGAGAAAGATCCTTGTTTTGATCTCTGCACCTTGGTACCGCTTTGTATGGTCTGCGCTGACGCTCTTGTCATGAGACATATTGATAGGTGAATTATCACATCTTTAAATAATTCACAAAAAATTTGACAGATTCTATTCCGAGTTTGTGACATTCCTCAACGATCTGCAAATAGATAAATTGCTGATCATTTATGACTTATGCAATCGTATTCCATCAACCGTTGATAGGTTGAAAGAACTGCTAGGAAAGTATTTTGCACGTGTTGGTCTTAAAACTATCAATCAAATTGCTGATAAGGCCGAAAAAGTGAGAAAGGACATTCAATTAATGAAATTTTTTGTTTTCAGAGTCCTAAGCTATTTGTTGGTACAATAGTCCAGCTTCACGATAACTTTAGCAAATTAGTAAAGGACTCCTTTCGGACAAATAACGAATTTATGACAACAATGGAGGTATCATTCACTGAATTTGTTGCCGAGAATAACATAACAAATGGAGGAAAGACGGAGGCAAAATCCTCTCGTTTGATTGCCAGCTACTATGATCAACTATTAAGGAAAGGTATTGCAGCAGAGGAAAGGTTGTCTGGACTGGAAAAAGCTGTTAGTTTTTAAATAAAAAATTAAAAGTTTTTTTTTAATTTCTAGATGATTGCCTTTAAATATACCCGAGACAAGGACACGTTCAATGACCATTATCAAAAACTTCTCTGCAAACGTCTAATATACCATCTAAGCGTTGGCATCGAGACAGAAAAGGAAATAGTGTCCAAATTACGGGAGAAATTCCAATGTCCGAGAGTCTTTGAATCAATGCTCAACGAAACACACAAGAGTGAGATTGAGATGGAAGACTTCAAGGTGGGCTGAGAAATCTTTAAAAAAGTAAAATATATTTAATTTTTAGAAAGAGGACAACAATTCTCTTCCAGTTCTAGACTTCTCTATTATCTTGCTTACTGAAAAAGTTTGGCCTTTTCCCAGCACTTCTAATTTTTCCTTGCCTACTCAACTTAACGATTATGTCAATGGTAAATTAAAAGGAAATTTTAATTTATAAAATTTTTAGCCTTCAGTGTCTTCTACAAAAAGAAATATAAAGATAAGCGCAAACTCAGTTGGATTTACCAAGTCTCGCGTGGAGAATTATCTTCGTTAGATGGAACATTCAACAAGAAATATGTTTTTTTGGTATTTGATTCCTCCTTCAAATTTTTTCCTTCCTTTTATATTTTAGTGTACAACACAGCAAATTGCCATTCTTATGCTTTATAACAAATACGACTCTTGTAAACTTGACAAAATTGCCGCTGCAATTAAACTACCAAATAACCAAATAATGTCACTGCTGCAAGTCTTATGCAAAACTAATTTGTTGATCGAAAAGGATTTGGGCAACTTTTGCCTTAATAATGAGTTTAAAAGGTGAATAAGAATTTAGTTGAAAAGTTTTAGTAAACAAAATTTTATTTAAGTGAAAATACAATAATAGACTTGATTCGTGCAGTGGCTACTACTAACACAGGAACTCAAAGAAAGGGAGGAGAAGTGCAAAAACTCAAAAGGGACGTATTTCGGGAGTCTGTCCTCGAAACGGTTATTGTTCGGATAATGAAGGCCCGTAAGAAACTCAAACACAATGATTTGGTTTCTGAAGTTACAAGCCAGTTAAATAGTCGATTTGTTGTGAAAGTAAGTTTATAATAAATTTTTGGACAGAAAAGTATCTCTTATTTTTAGGCTCGGATGATCAAGAGTTCAATTGAACAACTTATCAAGGAGGATTATTTGAAGCGTAGCGACAATGATAATAACCTCTATGAGGTGGGATAAAAATAATTTAAATTTTGAAAATAAAATTTTATTTTTAAAGTATGTCGAAGCAGTACCGGAAGACGAAGAATAAACGATGTTTTTGCTGGAAAGATTGTGATATGTGTATATAGCAGCATTTATTGTATATCTGTTTGTTCTGTTTTTATCGGTAAAATATAATTATAACGATCGAATGATTTTATTAATGTTGAAAAGTTGAAGAAAATTTAGAGGAGATAAACAAAGTAGTTGAATGTTATTTAAAATAAAAACAAATTGAGGTCAATCTAGCAGTACATAGATTAATAATTAAAATGACCAGTTCTTTGGCAGAATAAGAATTTATTGGAATATGTAACTAAATTCTTTATAGTATATTTAAATTTAACCTATATTTCATTTATTTATAAATTAATATTCTAAAAATAAAAATTTATTTTTGGGTTACTGGACTAAAATAAATAGTATAAATTTTATATCGGGGCTCGAAAGACACGGTCATGGACTTGATTCCAGTTTAAATCTGAAAGTAGAATGTAGTCAGATAAGGCGATAACCCAATAATTAAATTGATAATAGTGCAAAATAATTAATCGACCAACCTCCTTTACTCATTTTTAACATTTTTTTTAAATTTTTTATTCAATAAGATAAAATTTATATTTAGAAGAATTTTAAAGGATTAGTTTAATAGAAAATATTAAATATTTTTTTTATTAACTTTCGATTACAATTAATACTGAATATTTTATATTTAATAAAAATGTTGATTTCACCAAATTTTTCCCATTTTTAACTGTTTACAAAAAACTACACTTCCTCTTCCTCTCCTCACTAACAGCAGTCTTCATTCCCCCCTTTTATAAACATTCTTTTCCACACTACTTGACTATTTTTCCATTTACAAAAATTTTACTTAAATCGATCGAGATGTGGACACAAAAAATAAAAAAATTGAGAAAAAAAGGGAAATCTTGACTGGATATTAAAATAAATACATATTATTTTTTAAAATTCATCATTTGTCCATTTAACCCTAACTTTTTTTTATTTTTTCCTATCCATTTTTTATTGAAAATAATACGTAAGTTTTACATTTTTTTCACTTTTTGCTTTTAAAATTTTTTTAGTTGAGGAGATAATTTTTTTAATTTTCAAATCACATTTTTTTAATTATTTTTTTATCGTTTATTAAAAATAATTTGTTAACTTTTTTTTCTTCCAACCATTCTTTTCCTTATCTTTTTCATAACTCTTTTGATTGGAGAATTTTATTTTATTTTGAAAAAGTTAAAGAAAAAATTTTTTTAGAAGCCAAAAAAAATCAAAACAAAACAAATCCAATTTAAATATTTTTCCCTCTCTCTTTTCTCAAAATTTTAACTTTAAATGACAGTTTTTACTCTCCTCTTTACATATTTCAATTCTTTCCCATCAATCTCTACACTATACCCTTCCCTCCAAAAGCGCTGGCGCAAGCGATTTGAATACGGAGATAAGGGAACACTAAAGGGGAAAAGCACAAAAATTGCGCGCTTCAAATAAAAATAAAAGAAAATGTGTTCTTCCTTTCCTTCAAAACATTGGAAGAAGAAGAGACGGCCTTGACCCTTTCTATAAAATATATAAAGTAAAATTCTTCCTTTCAAACACCTTTTTATTTTATCCAAAATATAAATCTAAATTCCAAAAGATGTAATAATTATTTGTAAAGAAAAAATTATTTTTTAAATTAATTAAATTTGAAATATTTTTTGAAATAAAAATTTAATTTATTTAATTGTTTTTCTAAATATTATACCTCGAACCTCTATATAACGTTACCTTTCGGGCCGAATTTTGCTGACGTTAGAAGGGAAGTAATTGGAGAGAGGGGATAACGTTTTGAAGAGCTTACATTTTTTATAAATTATTTTTATTTTCTCATTCATTTATCTACATCTATACATAAATATTATTCATCATTTTTTCCTCTCTGGATATTTTGCCAGACAGACCAAAAATATATTTAAAAACATTTTGGTCACATCTGGTTATTTTATTTTTAAAAACAAAAAAATCTGTTATTAAAGTGAGGAGATTTGGAAAGGAGATCCAAAAAATTAGAAAATCACTTTGAATAATAAATAAATTTATTTGAATTAATTTTAAATTAATTAATTATTACCCAGAAATTCCAAAAATTGTTTAAAATATGTACATACATACATAAATGTCTAAAAGATATTTAAATTAAAAAAAAACATTTTTCTTTTTTCTTTTTAATTTTTCGAAAATCAATTTTTTTGTTTATTTTAAATTTAATCGATGACATAAAAAGAATGTAGTAGAGCTGTCCGAGACTCTTGGTCTTGGTCTTGGAACCAAGACTTTTCTTGGTTTTTTTTCGGTCTTGGTCTTGGGGTGTTTGTCTTGGTCTTGTCTTGGTTTTATTTTTTGGTCTTGGTTTTTTGGCCTTTTTGGACCTAGTGCTTGGCCATCCAAAATCCTCAAAATTTTCGCCTGCGGCGCAGAAAATGGAAGAAATCTGGCTTCTTGAGTCCCAAAATTCAAAAAATTTTCGCCTGCGGCGCTGAAAAAGTGAAATTTTTTGGCATACGGCCTTCCAAAATTCTCAAAATTTTTGCCTGCGGCGCAGGAAAAGGAAGATTTTTGGCTTCTCGGCCTTCATATGGGGGGGGGGCTAACGTTGGGTATTGCCAAAATTTTGGCTTTACCTTGGCGTTCCAGACGTAAAATCCCACGACATCCCTCATAATTCACTAAATCCCACGGCAATCCCTCTGTTATGTACGTGACTTGTATGTCTACGTACTAACAAAGAATAACAACAAGATAAGACAGTAACTAACGACTGTGTTTTATCTACAAGACTAAATACAATACTAACGAACAATAGGAATATGGCCGACGCCGAATATGTGGAGCACTAGAATAGAATAACAGAATAGAATAATGACTAACAGACACTAACCGACACTAACCGACACTAACCCCCGGATGGCTAACGCCGTAGCCTTTTATACTAAGCACATACCCAACATCTCCCTCCTTTAAAAAGAATGAATTACCTCTGAATCTGTAATGGGTGTGCTCGAATACTTACTCCAACAAAACAAAAATACAAACAAAGGGCCAAAATTACAAAACAAAAAAAGCAAAGGGGAACAAAAAAAAACAAACAACAAAAGAAAATTTACACAATATTATCACATTTATTTTCCCCAAATCATCTTATGCACCCAGGACTTCTTTTCTTCTTTGGCTTCTGTGCCAGCGCGCGGATCCTGCTTCGTCTCTGCTGCGCTCTCCGAATTGTGCCTGGAATTTTCAAGAATTTGACTTCGAATTGAACTTTCTCTAGTTCTTAGTCTGGCCCTCGAATCTGTCGAATTTCCTTTTGAATGAATCGAATCTGGCTTTCTTAACTGCCATTTTTCTCTACTGACTACGGTTTTCAGCCAAGGGACTTCGACTTTATAATCATCTCCGAATTTACTAAGAATTGTCCCTGGCAACCAGACTGTTTTGCCATTTCTGTTTTTGTTCCATACAAAGACTTTCATGTCTTCTCTGAACTGAATAGAAGATCGCGAATTATTTGAATACTTTGACTTTCCCGAATAATTAGAATCTTTTGAATCATTTGAATTTCTCGAATCTTGACTTTTCCGAATTCTATTACTTTTCCGTCTACTTGGCTTTCTGCCTTTTTGAATAATATCACTACGACTCTTTTGACTAGAATCTATCAACGTCGGAATTTCTACCGTCAGACAATGTGGTCTTGAATAACTAGAATCTACTTTCACATGATTGACTACTGGAGTATTGCCTTGGCTCAACCTTTTCTTTGGTTTCCGGCAGTTTCGGCTAATATGTCCCATCATGCCACAATTGTAACACTGACGTGAATCTAGAATCTTGAATTGGCCTTTTCGTTGCCCTGAATTATTTCTCAATTTTCCGAATTGACTATTCTGAATATGTTCGACTCTACTAACATTATTCACACAATTCTCAGGTTCTACCTTGACCTTTGAATGACTGTCGAACGTTTTGTCCTCATCTTTCTTTTCTGCATATCTGCAACATTCCTCTAATAGAATCATCAGACTACACTCGTCTGGCCTCGAATAACGCTCCACGAATTTACGACTAATCTCTCGAATATCTTTCATTTCTTCCGGAATAGCTGCAGTGAATGCTAGAATCTTGACTTCTTCGAATAGCGATTCTAATTTCTTATACCATTCTGCTGACTCTTTTCCATCTGAATCTCCGAATTTAGGATTGATCTCGCACAATCCTTTGAATAATAGAATAAACTGCTTACTAATATGCTCCGTCTGAGCCTTGGAAATCTTCACAAACTCTACATCTTCCATCTTGAATTGAATACTTGAATACTGAATATAGAATTGCTGAATATCGAATTACTGAATACAGAATGAATATCCGAATACGACTATTCGAATAAAACTGTCCGAATACAACTGCGATTGTTCGAATAAAGTCGACCGCGCCACTGTTATGTACGTGACTTGTATGTCTACGTACTAACAAAGAATAACAACAAGATAAGACAGTAACTAACGACTGTGTTTTATCTACAAGACTAAATACAATACTAACGAACAATAGGAATATGGCCGACGCCGAATATGTGGAGCACTAGAATAGAATAACAGAATAGAATAATGACTAACAGACACTAACCGACACTAACCGACACTAACCCCCGAATGGCTAACGCCGTAGCCTTTTATACTAAGCACATACCCAACACCCTCTTAATCCTTTGATATCAACAATATCCCGTTAATCCACCCAAATCCTCTGAAATAATAACCTATTTTATTGATTTTCCACACGAATAAATTCCCCGAAATTCTTTGAATTTCGCATAAATTTTTCGAAATTATAGATAATTGTGCTGAAGTTGACTGATCGTATCAAAATAACAAAAAATAAACCAAAAATTTGACCTATGGCATTTAAAATTTGGTCTTGATTTTTGGTCTTGAGTCTTGGAGTTCGGTACACCTCAATTGAGTCCGCACGATTGAGTCCCCACGATTGAGTCTAGAGATCGGAATTTTGAAAAAACCGGGACCGGGAAACGGGAAACGGGTTCTGAAGGTCGACCGGGAGGGACCCGGACCGGGAAAACCGGGAATTCCCGTTCCCGGTTTCATCCCGGTCAAAAATGACCGGGACCCGGACCGGGAAACCGGGAAATTTAAAAAAAAATTTAAATTTATTTAAAAATTTTAAAAAGTTATGGGAGTAGTTATTTATTGAAAAATCTGATTTATAAATAGAAGAATTTAATAAATCAGTAAAATAAATCAAAAAAACAAATGTAAATTACAATGAATTAAAACATAAAGCGGATTACGTAGGGCTAAAGGGATTTGAGAGGCTAGAGAAGAATTGTGGGACATTGGGAGATTTTGGAGTCACATGATATCTATTCAAATCCCTTCAATTGGAAGGCAATGATGATTAAGGCAGATCTAATGGATTTAGAGGGATAAAGATGGCTTAATCACCAGGTCCCTTGATAAAATCGCACTAAACACTAATTTCCCTCAACTTTTCCTCCAATAATACCTCCAAACTTCTCCGTTCCAAATTCTTCTGCGAAAATTTTGAGAATTTAGGAAGGCCAACCAGCCAAATTTCTTCCGTTTTCAGCGCCGCAGGCGAAAATTTTGAGAATTTTTGTAAAATCTCTAATATTTTTAAGTCAAAAATCAAAACGCCAAGCAAAAATATTTAAAATTAGCTGTTAGAATTTTTCCCGGTCCAAAAAAAGCCGGGATCGGGAACGGGAAACGGGAAATGAAAATTAACCGGCCGGGACCCGGACCGGGAAAACCGGGAATTCCCGATCCCGGTTTCATCCCGGCGTCTTCAAAAAAGCCGGGAAAAAGGACCGGGAAACCGGGAAACGGGACCGGGTCCCGATCCCGTTCCGATCTCTAATTGAGTCCGCACGATTGAGTCCCCACGATTGAGTCCCGGCACAATTGAGTCCCCACGATTGAGTCCGCACGATTGAGTCCCCCTTGTATATACCTCAATTGAGTCCCCGTAGATTTAATTATATTAAAAAGGATTAAGAGGGATATCTGGGGATTTGGGGGGATTAAAGTGAACATCCGGGGACCTGTATGTGACATCGAGGGATCAAGTTGGATATCGGTGAATATTAAGAGATATAAGTAGATTTAAGCGATTAAGGGGGATATGGGTGGATATTGTGGATTTGGGGATTAGGAGGGATATCGAGAGATTTTTTGAATGACAGCTCATTCGAATGAGCTAAGTCGAATGACACAAAAATCAACATGGTTCTCGCCGAGATATGGGGCTCGAAATGGTCAAATCCACGGGGGAATTTTTGGGGACAAAAAATTCGAATATTAAATTATACCTCATTCGAAAGGGCTCGACGAGCTGAGTCGAATGACATCAAAATCAGCTTGATTCAATGATTCTGAACAAAGTTATGACCAACTGAATCTGCGCTGGAAAACTGTTTTGTGCTGCTACGGAGGGTATGTGGGGTGCAGCAGGGGTGCACAGGTGGTCTGTCCGGCATTTATATTTTAAAAAATAGAAATTTTGGAATAATCCCGCATGCCGGATATGGAAATTTTAAACTTATTAAATCCACGGGGACTCAATTGAGGTATATACAAGGGGGACTCAATCGTGCGGACTCAATCGTGGGGACTCAATCGTGCGGACTCAATCGTGGGGACTCAATTGTGCCGGGACTCAATCGTGGGGACTCAATCGTGCGGACTCAATCGTGGGGACTCAGTTGAACTGCTCCGTTGGAGTTTTGGTCTTGGTCTTGAGTCTTGGTCTTGGAAAAAATTTTGTCTTGGGTCTTGAGTCTTGGAAAAATTTTGGTCTCGGACAGCTCTAGAATGTAGACAACAATTTTAGAGTTAAAATACATTCAAATTTATTTTAAAATTTAATATAAAATAAATATTTTCAATTATTTTGATAATATTTAAATTATTCCTTTTAATTTTTATTTATTTAATTAATTAATTATTTAAAAACAAATTTATAGTCCTTCTAAAAATATATTTTATCTAGAATTTAAAAAAAATGTCACGTACAATATCCCCATATTCCTCATCCTCATCTTCTTCTCAATCAAAACCAACAAATAATTTATTAAATCAAAATATAATTATGGAAGAAGATTTATTGCAAGATGAAACTTTGTATTTTGAAAGGAATAGAATTAAACAATTAAAAGATGAAAGGAGGGATATACAAAAGAAGACTTTTACAAAATGGTGTAATACTTATTTAAGTAGAGTATGTTAATTTAAATATTTGTCTTAATTAAAAATTAAAATAAAAAAAGAGAATAAATTAAAAAATAATATTTTTAAATTCTTCAGAAATTAATTCCAAATAATTTTAACTATAAATTTATTTTCCTTTCAAAAGGCTCGTATGGAAGTCCAAGACCTTTTTGCAGATTTGGGGGATGGTATAATGTTATTAAAATTTCTGGAAATTATAAGTGGAGAAAGTCTTGGGAAGCCTAATCGTGGAAGAATGCGTGTACAAAAAATTGAAAATATAAATAAAAGTTTGGAATTTCTTAAACAAAAGAAAATACAAGTAAGAGAGAAAGTTTTGATTAAAAAATAAAAGGGAGTCTCTAAAAGTTTTATGAAAAAAATGCCTAAATGAAATTTAATAAAAGAAATTTTTGTAAAAAGGGAATTTGATCTTTTAAATTTAAAAATTGGAAATTTTTTGATTAATTCAAATAAACAAAAAAATTGTATTTAATTATGAAGATTTATATTAAAATTAAAGTTGTACCCCGACCCCGTTCTCGAACGATTTTTTGACATTTACCCCTCGACCCGAACCCATCCCCGAAACAATGTGAAAACCTCATATCCGTCCCGAGCGTTCGGGGTAAAACCTGATTAAATTTGCATTTCTTTGTTTAATAAAATCACCATTCCTTTAAGTTAGAAAATATTGGAGCAGAAGATATAGCAGATGGAAATGAACATTTAATTCTTGGCCTTATTTGGACAATAATTTTACGTTTTACAATAGAAAATATAGAAATTGAAGCAAAAGAATCGGGGGAGAGAAAACACGCAAAAGAAGCTTTGCTGCTTTGGTGCCAAAGAAAAACAGCTGGATACCCAAATGTTCGAATCGACAATTTTTCTTCTTCTTGGCGTTCTGGATTGGCTTTTTGTGCTTTAATTCATTCACATCATCCTGAATTAATTAATTTTGATGGACTTAATACACAGGATCCTTTATGTAAGTTTTTTGGGGGTTTTTATATGGAAAAAAGGGGAATTAAAAATCTGATAAAATCTGTTTTTGAGTAATAAAATGATTAAAAAGGAAGTCAAATGGATTGTTGTCCATTAAATTTGATTTTCTTTTTTGAAAAATTTTAGATTAGGTATGTAGTCGAAATCCTTGGTTTTATTTAACTCAAAATATTCGAGTAAATATCAAGTTTATCTTACTTTCCTTTTGTCATGTTTCTTAACGATTTTCCCAAAAATTTAAAGGGAATTGAGTTAAGTTTTAAAAATAAATATTTGCTTTACATAAAAATATTAAAAAATAAAATTTAACAAAAAATCCATTTTTGTTATCTTTCTATTGATTAAATTATTTTAAAATTAAAAGAATATTTTTTTAATTTAATATTTTTGTCAATATTGTAAAATTGACATCGAAAATAAATAAATTTTAACTAAAAATGTCATTGACTCACATCCCTTTATTTTTTAAATATTAAAAAAATTTTTTTGACTCATTTTTAAATAAAATCTTTGACATTAGAAAAAAATATTTTTTTAAATTAACCCTTCCTTTTTTAAATTCCAGCTAATTTAAATATGGCATTTGACGTAGCAGAACGTAAACTTGATATTGCACGTTTACTTGATGCTGAAGATGTAAATGTTTCTTGTCCAGATGAGAAAAGCATAATAACTTATGTTTCCCTTTTCTATCATTGTTTTGCTAAAGAAAAAAGTGAATTAACTGGGGCTAGAAGAGTTGCTAAAGTTGTTGGAGAATTGGTTAAATTAGATTGTTTACAAGAAGATTATGAACAATTAGCTGCTGATTTACTTTGTTGGATACATCAAAAAATAAATGAATTGGCTGACAGACATTTCCCTAATTTATTAATTTCTTTACGGGAATTACTGGCAACATTTAGTTGTTTTAGAAAAGAAGAAAAACCTCCAAAATATAAAGAGAAAGGAGAAGTTTGTTTGTTTTTTAATCTTACTGTTATTAAATATCAACGACTTTCTTGTCATTTACCCTAGGAATATGTTGAAAAATATTAACATAATCCTTCTAAATAATCCAAAAAATCTCTCAAAATTTAAAGTTGGAAGCTCTTTTCTTTGCCATTCAAACAAAAAGGAATGCCGGTCGTCGAAAGTCATATATTCCACCAGAAGGACTTGGATTACATGATTTAGAAAGTGCTTGGACAGAATTGGAAAAAGCTGAACATGCACGTCAAGGTGCTTTAATAAGTGAATTACAACGACAGGAAAGGCTAGAACTTCGTGCCCAATTATTTCATAAAAAGGCGGATGTGAGGGATGCTTGGCTACGAGAAATGTACATATTTTTAATAAATTTTAAATTAATAATTTGGAGAATTTGAGAGGATAATAATTAGTTAAAAATTAAAAACAATATTTATTTTAGTGTTTTTGTTTAGCATTATTTACCCATTAAAATATCCCCACAAATATTTTTTTTACCTCAAAAATACATATTTGTTTAGGCAATCAGTACTTAACCAATTCGAATGTCAACAAAATTCACAAACCGTAGAGGCTGGACTTCGCCTTTTAAGAAATATTTCAGCAGAATATTTACCAAAAACTTCTCGTTTTGCTTTACTTTCAGAATTAAGTATTGAATTACAAAGAGAAAATTTCCATGATTTTGAAAATATTCGTTCAAGAGAGAGAGATATACTTTCACGTTGGAATAAATTTTTGGCAATATTGGAACAGAAAGAACAAGAATTGGGACGTTTAGGGGAATTGAGTAATTTATTGGGTGAATTGGAGGAATTGAAGGAAGAATTGACACAAATGGGGAAAGAATTGGGTAGACAACGGACACAGGTTGTTAATTAGACTTTGAGAATGGAGGGGGAGGGGGGGGGGTAGTTAATTCTAACTATTTCATTTTAAAAATATCTTTAATTTAATTTAAAAAAATTTTTAAAGGAAAATTGTAAACATTTGGCAGCAGTAGATGAATTATTGAGAAGATTAGAATTAACAGAAAATAATATTCGAGCTAAAAAGGAATGGTTAATACAATTAAATAAAAAAGCTAAACAATATGTTAAAACTGTTTCTTCAAATATTGGAGGAAATGAACAACTTTCTGAATGTTTAAATGAAAGAGAACAACAATTAAATTGTTTGTTTTTTTAATTAAGAATTTGAAAACATTTTTTTTAAAAGATTTACAATCAGAATTAAAACAACACAGAGCAGCATTGCAAAGAGCTAAAGAATTCTTTCAAGTAAATATTTAAAAAAATAAATTTAAATATTTTTTAAAATTAGTTTATTGCCCATTGGGAAGAACAAATAAGTTGGTTAACTGACCGTTTATCTCTCTGTCAATCACTGTCAACTACTCGAGACCTTTCGAATATTAGCCAATCTCAGAGAGCACATAAAAGTTTGGAAGCTGAAATGGCTGGGCAATGGGAACGGACAAAACTTTTAATTGGGGATGGAGAACGTTTAAATCAACCAGAAGAGGTACATGGACGGTTGGAAATACTTCAAAAGTGAGTAAAGGAGTAATTTTTGAGTTAAAATATCAGTTAATTATTGAATTAACTACAGAATTATTAAATTAATTAAATTTATTTTTTAATTAATTTTCAGACAATGGGAGGAATTGCGAATCGCAAACATTGCTTTACTTTCATGGATTAGAGAGGCAGATAGATTACAACAATATTTTCAAGATGCTAATGAAACAGAAAGTTGGATAAGGGAAAGAATGCCCTTAGCTCAATCAGAAGATTTTGGGCGTGATATTGTGATATCAATTTTAAAATATTTTATTTAAATTTATTATTATTAAAGAGTACAGCAGAATGTCTTTGGAGAAGGCATCGTCAATTGGAAAAAGAAATATTTAGTTATGAAACAGAAATTAAAAGATTGGATATATTAAGTAATGAATTGGCACAAACAAAATTTATTTTGGATGAAAATATTGTTGAGGGGGAGGAATTGGAGGATGATAATGAGGAAGGGGAAAATAATGAGGAGGTGGAGGAGGAAATTGTTGTCCCTAAAATTGTGGTAATTAATTAATTGTTTTTGAAATTAAAAAAAGAATGTCTTTTTTAAAGGCTTTATATGCTTATAATGGAAATAATAAAAATAAAAATGGGGGAAATATTTTTGTTAGCCGAGGAGAGGAATTAGCATTATTAGATAATTCTAATAAAGATTGGTGGAGAGTATTGACACAAACAGGGATGGAAGGATATTTGCCGTCAAATTATTGTGAATTAATAAATGATGAAAATGTAAAAAAGAAAAGATATTAAAAAAAATATTTTTTTCAATTTTAAAGGTAACAATAATGCAACCAAAAATAAATAAAAAAAGAAAAGAAAAAATAATTTCATTGGATGGCCCTTCAGCAATAGAAAAAAGACAAAATAAATTAAATTCTGATTATCAAAATATTATTTGTTTATCTAAAAAAAGGGGAAAAGCTTTGGGAGAAGCAACTAATTTATTTAAATTTTTTGCTGAATGTACTGATTTTGAACAATGGACAAAAATTACAGGGCAGAATTTACAAGAACCTTTAAATCAAGAACATTTACCTGCTCTTCAGAAAAAGTTTCAGGTAAAATTTTTTGAAATTTATATGAAGAGAGAGGCTATTGGGGAGGGGGGGGGGTTTCTTGGAGTTTTCAGTACTGGAATAATATATTTAATAATATATTAATTAATTTTCAGAAAATTCGAGATGAAATTACCAATCAAGGTCAAACCCAATTTAATCAACTTACCGAAATGTCCGAAAAATTAATTACTCAATGCACTAATATTAATTCTTATTCACATTCTCGTGTTGGAGAAGTTTTAAAAAGAAAAGAAAGAATAATTAATCTTTGGTCACAACTTCAATCCCTTTTAAACAAAAAAATAAAAAAACTAGAATTTGCCCAAAATCTGTGGAATTTTAATGAAAAATGTGCAGATACAAAGGAATGGTTACAAGAGAAAGGAGAACAAATGCCAGCACAACCGTCTTCTTCAAAGACACCAACTTCTGATTTAAAAGCTTTACAAGCTGTTCAAAGGAAGTTACAAAATATTGAAAGAGTAAATTAAATAATTAATCTAAAACTAAATAAAATTTTAATTTAAGGATCTTCGTCCTCTCGCAGATAGAATGAATACTTTATGGACACAAGCAAACCAAATTTCTGAGGAACAACCAGAACGAGCTGAAGAAGTTCAAGCAAAAGTACAGTCACTCGAGGCAATGCATGCTGAATTATTGGCACAGGCACGTGCCTGGATTGAACAGGCAGAGCGTTCTCAAGGGCAACAAATGTTTGAGCAGGCAGCTAGGTAAAAAAAGAATAAGCACGTCATTTATATTTTGGAATTATGTATTTACATTTTTACCGCATGATATTTTCGGTCTAGTTTATGTCACAAAATTCTGCAATAATATCAGAAAATCATAACGAGCTTAATAAGGATTACTTTAAGCAAATGTTATTTACAAGAAAGAGTAAGCATTCCCCTATAATGTCCAGGACTCGAGTGTACTCAGCCGACACATATCTAAAAGTCAACTGTATTGACATGAGTAGAGTAACCTCCTCTGTGCTCTCTAACTTGACATTTTCTGATCAAAATATAAAATTTAATTATTCTATTAATATTGCTTTCAATATTTCTAAAAATATTCTTAAGTGAACTTCTCGACTGGACACAGAAATGTTCGGAGCAAATAAATTTATCCTGTGATCTCTTTCCTTCCTCATCTTCCTCTTTGCCTTCAGCATCAGAAGAAGCATCCGAAGAAGCATTAAGAAGGAATTCAGAATTGCGTGAACAGATAGATGGAAAACAATTTGAATTTGGTTATGTTGAAGAATTAGGACAACGTTTAATTGAAAAAGGATATCCAAAAGAACAAGTAAAACAAAAATTGGAAGAATTGGAGTATGCAAGGAATGAATTGGAATTTCAATGGCAAAAGAGAGAAGTATGTAAAAATAATTGTGGAAATATTTTTATTAGAATTAATTTTCTAATAAAATATTTAAATTTAAAGGATGATTGTCGACGATTATTGGAATTACAAGCATTTACGCGGGAGGCTGACCGTATTAATTCTTTGAATAGAGGACAGCTAGCTTTTCTTGATCTTTCTTTATCTCAAGCTGATTCTGTAGAGAAAGTGCAAAATTTATTGAAAGGACAGGCTGAATTTGAAGCTAAACTGTCAGCACAAGAAGTAAAAATAATTTTCTAAGATATTTTTAAACTTTTGTTAATAGAAACACTGAAGTGTTTATAATGTCGCTATTAACAAGATTTGATTAATTATTTTATCTTTCTAAAAAAAAGGAGAGAGTTCTACTTTTCGTTGCTTCTGCTGACCGTTTGATACGCACCGGACACTCACAATCCACACAAATTGAAAATCAAAAACGAGAAGTAATTTATGGACACCAAGGAGTTATTGAAAGAACCCAAATGAGAAGAGCACAGTTAGAGAGAGGATTAGCACTTGTAAATTAAATAATTAAATGACAATTATATAACAAATTTTTTAGGAAGGATTGCGAAGAGATGCTAGTGAATTGGGTCTTTGGATTAATGAGAAAAGGCATCAAATGGAACAACAAAATGAAGTTGGAGGGGTTGGAGGCCTTAATTGGGCACAGACAAGACATCAAGCCTTTATGTTAGAATTGCCAGCTAATCGAGCTGAACTTAGTAGACTTGCAAAAGTATGTGGATTGTTACTTAAAATTGTCTATTCACTCTTCCAAAACTTTCAGTCAGGCGCAGCACTAATCCGCGATGGTGTTGCTGAAAGAGAAGCAGTCGCTAATGTCTTAGAGCCTTTAGAAGTTGAATGGACTAAACTTGAAACGCTTGCACGACAGAGAGGTGATCTACTAGGCCAAGAAGAACAAAAAGTTGCTCTTCTTGAAGAAATAAATGAAATTAATGGAAAAATTGAAGAAATCGAAAATCGTTTGTCAGATAAAACGAAAGGGAAAGATTTGCGTGGTGTTAAACAATTAATTAATAAAAATGTACAAACTGGACAGGAAATTCAGGCAAAAAACAAAGAAAAAGGAATAAATTAATTTTTGAATTTTTTCAGTTATTAGAGGATCGTTTAAATGAAATTTCTAAAAAAGTAAATAAAATGAATGAAAAGAAACATTTTGCTGTGCCTGAACTTATTGAAAAAGTGGAGGAACTTGTTGTTCGCTTTAACTCGTTACATGAACCATTGGAAAGAATGAGGGCAGAATTAGATGAGTCAATGGGTTGGCATCAATTAGCTTTTGATGTCGATGTTGAATTACAGTGGATTGGGGTAAATATTATATTTTTTATTTTAAAAAATATTTAAAATTATAATTGGTAGGGATCAAGGGTGTTATTATTTTATTTTTTTTGTCCGGAAAACAAAATCGGATTACAATTTTTACTAAATAATTTATATTTTCTTAAGGAAAAAAAATTAATTGTGGAATGTCCACAACTTGGCCATTCATTAACAGAAGTTCAACAATTAGTAAAACGCCACGAACAATTAACTGCTGAACTAGATTGTCATCAACCTCTAGTTACCGAATTATTAAATAAAGGAAGAAAATTGGCAAATGCTGATGGAATAAATAAACATTCATGTCATCAGGAGATTGATGCAAAATGTTTGGAATTATCCAATTCTTGGAAAAAATTAATGGAAATATCAGCAAGACGCCGAAACTTGTTGAATAGGGCCCTTTCAAGGTGAATTTCTCTCAATTAATTATTTTGACAAAAAAAACTTGTTTACTTTAAGAGAACAATTATTATTTGAATTGTCTGAAGCTGAGAATTGGCTATCTGAGAAAAATAAACAGCTTGAAACACGTGAAGAAGGGGCTATCTCTGAAGGTCATGGGGGTGCTCAAACATTGCTTGCTTGGCTCAAGACTCTGCAAAATGAATTAGGGCCATTTCATTCAAGCCTTGCTGAATTAAAAAATAAATGTAGTAATCTAAAAGATTTTGGAATTTTTGAGGAAGAAATTGCTGAGAGAGAAGTAAAAGATAATAATTTTAAATTAAAAAAATATTCTTTCTTTTAAAGTCAAAAATAGAAGAACAAGCAAATGTTTTAGAAGAACGTGCCCGTTTATCCGCTGAAAATGCTAATGCTCTTGTTAATCTTCATAATTTGGAAGAAGAACAACAAGAATTAGAACAATGGTTAGAACAAAAATCAAAAATTTTATCTCAAGATGATTGTGGTGCTAATTTGGAACAGTGGGAAAAATTAAGAACAAAATTTAATGATGAACGTCAACAAATACGGACTTTAGGTCACGAGAGATTAGAAAAGTGGGAGAATGAGGCAAATATTTTGTCAAAAAAGGTGCCGGAACATGCGAGGTATTTGTGAGCAAATAAAAGTTATATAATTAAGACGAGTTCAATTCCTTTCCTCAATGAAAAGTAATTCCAAGAATTTCTCTCAAATTATCATTTAATCGAAATAACACATTTCCTAGCCTAAATACACTCCAGCAGATAAGGTTCGAGACCAAAATTTCCTTTCCGCCACGTCGGCTGATTTTGGGTCTCTTCTTCTGTTATTTCCAAGTATCACCCAACCTTTAATTATTTAATTGAAATATTTACATCTCTGTAAATATTTAATTTTACTTTTATCTCCATTTTTTAAACAGAGAAGTATTGCAAGGACAAAATCGTCTCCATACACTTTGGGAACTAATTAATGAATATATAGAACAACGAGAGGCATCTTTAGCACAAGCAGGATTATTATACCGATTTTTGCGTGATTCTGTTTGTTTCCCTTTAATTTAAAAAATAATTTATTTATTTAAAAATTATAAAGGAAGAATTAGAAGAAAGAGTGAGAGAAAAAGAACTGACTTTACCTAAAGATTTAGGTCGGGATGCAAAACAATCTTATGGACTTATTTTAAAACATGAAGTTTTTGAAAATGAATTGGCACAGTTAAAAGAGGAAATTGAGGTAAAAATACTTGTGGATGAGTGAAACTTTTATGAGAATTTTTGTTTCAATAGTTTTTACTTTTCATACTAATATTATTAGGTATTGGTTGCATCTGGAGCACAATTTGAACAGTTAGACGAGAATATTCAATTATGCCCTCTTATCGATAGTTGGACTCGACTACAAGAAGCAAGTCTACTTCGAGGAGAACAATTGATGGCTACATATGAAACACATAAATTTACCTCGCAAGTACGCGATCTTCTACAATGGACACAGTCTGCACTTGTGGAAATGGGTGGAGAACAAACGGTAAATGAAAATACTAACCTTATTTATGTGGATAGGATATGATGTTTGGGATATTTTTATTTTAAAATTTTTAATAACAAAATAAAATATTAGATCAGAGACTTGCAAACAGCTGAATGGCTAGCAGAAGAACATCGACGCTTGCGGGCAGAATTGGAAGGTCGAGAGCAAGAACGTTCTTTGCTTGTTAATATTGGACGTGATCTAGAACGTGCTGGTCATTGTCCTTCTGAACTTGTACATCAACGTTTATCTGGTTTGGATCAAGCATTTGCTGCTGTGAGGAAGGAATGGGCATTGAAGGCAGATTGGCTAGAACAGGCAATTAATACATAAAAATAAATTACTTTTAATTACAAATTTAAAGGCTGTTCAATGGCATGCCTTTCAACGTGAAGCCCTTCAAATCCTTGCACAAATCCAAGCGCGTGATAGGTCCTTAGATGCGCTTGAACAACAAAGAGAATTCGATAATAAACATTTAAAAGAATATAAACAAGAAAAATCACCTGCACATCGCAAAAGAGAATTAAATACACTTATTTGTGTTTTGGCTACTTTGGAGGAAAGAATTTCTAGATTGGGGGAAATGGCAGAAACTTTAGAAGAACAAGGACATGCTGAAACTGAACAAATTCAAGCATTGACACGACGGGTGACAAATGCACTTAACGAGTTGGGAGAACACACTAACTATGTTAAAAGGTGAATAGAAAATTTAAATTTTTTGGCCATATTGAAATGAGTGTACCTTTAATTTAGGCATTTTAAATATAAAAGATATGCTTTATATGCCGGTAAAATATCTAAAATTTTTCGTAGATCTTTGGATGCAGCCGAAGAATTGGCCCAATTTGAAGCAGAATTGGCTGATCTTACTGACTGGCTGATAGAAAAAGAAGAAAGTTTTAGAGCTCAACAAGTTGCTTCATTTAATTCTTCTAATGATAGCGGCCAATTAACAAACAAATTGGAACGTTTAAAAAGGCAACAAGCTCTTCAAAGTGAATTGACCGCAAATACGCCTCGGCTAGAAAGATTACTTGCACACAAAGAGAAGATATATGTTCGGCAACGAGGTGCTGATGTGAAACAAGCTGTGAGTTTAAGCTAATAATTAGAATGAAAGAAATCCTTTCTTTCAGATAACTCGCTGTGAAGAGTTTTTCCAACGTTGGAATCAGCTTTTGGCCCAGTCTAAAGCATTGGACGCGGCATTAGAAGAAGCACGTGATTTACTCGAATTGGAGCAATTAGCTGACCGTTTTGGGGCATATCTCCGAGACAAAGAAGCTTTAGTGCAAGCAGAGGAATTGGGAGGTGATCTTGAACATTGTCAAACTTTGTATGTTTTCTTTGAATAGAAATTTGTTTAAATAATAAATTTCAGAATAAATAGATTAAAAGAAGCTCATAAAGGAGTAGACGAGAAAACATTAATTGATGCAAATACACTTGCAAAAAATAGATTAATTAATTCAAAAGGAGGAAATACAGAAGCATCTCATATTATTGACAGATTAAACGATATTACTAAAGGGTAAGGAAAGGATTCTATTATTTATTTGTTAAAATATTTATTGTCTATCAATCAAAAATTAGCTGTTCTTAATTATCTAAAAACTTAGCCACTCTTTAAAATTAACTACCTATCACCGTTTATAAGGGATTTTTTTATCTCTAAATTTCTGTGAACTGAGTTACAGTACTCAATGTGTTTTAAATTTTATTATTTGCTCGTCAAATAATAATTTATTTAATTTCAAGCTGGGAGCATCTTTCTGGACGTATTCACAATTATCAGGCTTTACTTGAAGCGGCATTAGAAGTTCATCGTTTTAATAGGGATGTAGATGAAACTAACCAACGTATTGGAGAGAAGACTTCTCTTCTTTCTGCTGAACAACAGGCTAAAGATTTGGCTGGAGTTGAACGTTTATTAAGAGCACAGGATCAGGCTGAAAGGTGGAAATTGACTTTTAATTTTTTTATAAAACTTCCAATTTGAAGAGATATGTCTGCTATTCACCGGAAATTGAATGAACATGATGAACAGGCAAAATTACTTTTGGCACAGGATCCACCTTTACGTGAAACGGTTGTAAATAATTTTTCTATAAATTTTTATAATTTAAATTATTAAAGGTGTTGGACTCTCTACGAAAGTTAGAACTTAGTTGGCAACGTTTGGCAGAATTAGCACATGCTAGGCGTCAAGCTCTTCAACAGACTTATTCTCTGCATCATTTTCTTGATTTGGTTAGGCGTACTGATCAATGGGCACAATCAATTAGGACAAAAATGAGTGGACAAGCACCTTCAAGAAATGTAGCTGAGGCTGAAAGAGCACTTCAAAGACATGCTGAAAGACTTGCAGAAATTGGGGCTAGAGATGAGGAATTTCGAGTTTGAGAATAAATTATTAATCAAAATCTCTTTGATTTTAAGTCTCTTCGAGAGTTTTGTCAACGTTTGTTACAAGAACAGCCAGAACATCGAAGTGATCTTCAACGAGCTCAACGTCGACTTCAAACACTTGAACATCAAACACGCCAATACTGGGAAAGGGAACAACAAACGTTGGAACGGTCTCTTCTTTTCCAAAGAATTCTTTCACAAATTGGTCAAATTGATTGTTGGCTAGCTGGAAAACAAGCACAATTGGATGGTTTAACGGCTGGGGAAAGTCCAGAATCTGCTGAGGCTGCTATTAGAGAACTTGGTTAGAAAAATGTTTTTTAAGAGTTAGAATGTTTGAATGAATTTAAGCGTGGCGCGAACTTTGCGGACCCGAAATTTGCGGAACGAAAGTTGCGGACCCGAAGGTTGCGGACACGAAGTTTGCGGACCTGATTTTTGCGGAACCAAGATTTTAGGACCGACACTTGAGTAAAATTGAAAAATTAAAAATTTTATTTTTCGATGATTCCGGCAAAGTTTACCATGATCCGTACCGGACTCATGATTTTTTCTTGAATTTTCAAAATTTTTATCAATTTGTTATCTTAAAATTATTTCATGATTTGAATAATCGAGAAAATTCCTTAAAAAATCATTCATATGGCCATTTCATAAGGCCATGTTGCCTGAATTTATCTTAATTAACGCCGCAGGCGAAAATTTTTGAAATTTCCGAGGTTTTGAAATTTTGAAATTTTCTTTCATCCTCCAACAAATGCATAATATTTAGGTCATTTTATTGTTGCTTTGGAATCTCAACTTGCCGAACGTTTTTCATGGATTGATTCAACTAATGAAACTTTGGATTCGATAGCGAATGATCACCCAGAAGGAAGTAGAGTAAAAGAACGAGTTGAGGAAATTAAAGAAAAATGTAATGAACTACAGAAACAGACAGAAACAAAACAACGGTAAAATTTTAAATTAAAAATCCTTTAAAATAAAATTTTAATTATTAATAATTTAAGTAATTTAAATGCTAATAAACATTTGGCACAATTTTTACGCGAATGTGCTGAATTAATAACTTGGATGAATGCAAAACTACAACTTGCTATGGATGATGGTTATTTGGATGCTACGGCCTTACGTCTTAAATTAAAGAAACATTTGGCATTTGATGCTGAATTAAGAGCTAGTGAAGAAAGAATTGGGCGTTTACAAAAACGTGGGCAATGTTTGTTGAATGAAGAATTTGTTAAAGATTCTAATATTGGGGATAAAGAAGAGAGTGAAGAGAGAGTACGTGCTCAGCTTGAAGAATTAAATAATGGATGGACTGAACTTTTGGAAAAATCCGCAGAGAAGGTTGGGAAGGAAATTTAATTTAAGGAAATATGATTTAAAAAACTATTTACAGACAGACCGATTGAAAAGTGCCTATGAGAGTTATCAATTAGGACGTCGCATTTCTGAATCAGAATGTTGGTTGGAACGTGTTGAGGCCATAATAAGCTCAGAGGATCACGGGATAGATTGCAGCAGTGCTGAACAATTATTAGAGCAATTTGAAAATCTTCGAACGGAAATTAGAGCAAAAGGGTTATTAATAGAAGAATTATTCCAAGAAGCATATAAATTAATGGAAAAGGCTGGTGAAGATTTGGGGACAAACAGACAGATTTTATATGAGAGAGCGGAAGCACTTCGAGGCCGTTGGAATGCTGTAGACGAACCATGTCAAATTAGATCTCAGAATTTGGTAACTCCTTGAATAATTTTACATTCATTAAATTGAAAAAACCATTTCTTTTAGTCAGAAGCAGTAAGTTTTTATCATTGGGCTGATCAAACAGATGAACAAATTGAGTGGCTTGAATCTCGCGTTAGATTATTAGAAAGTTCTGATTATGGCCGTTCTCTCCATTCGGCACAATCCCTTCTACAAAAACATCAGATCCTTGAAAAAGAATTTTCTGTTCGTCAACCAACTTTTGATCAATTAATAACAACTGGTGAAAAAATGCTTTTGGTAGAAATGAAGAATAATAATTTAAATGAAGAAAATAAAAAAGAGAAAAAGCAAAAAGGTCTTAAATCTGGGGAATTAACTGAAAGATTAGACAAATTACATGATTTGATTACACTCTTCCGTGCTTTAGCTTCTGTGAGAGAACAACGTTTAAACGAATCTCTTCTTTCTCAAGAATTTTATGCAGAGGCTGCAGAAGCTGAACATTGGATGAAGGAAAGGTGGGAAAAATTTTTAATGGAATAAATAAATTATTTAAATATAATCTTCCTGGGCATTTAATTATTAGGTATGCATGTGTATTATCGACCAAGAGGACCGATCTCGAAATCTCATAGTTTTCCGTTCTCGACTCGAAAATCTCGGAAAATAATCTTGACTCTATGAATATTTATTTAAACATATTTCAGATTAATTCCTCCAACAAATATTCAATTAGCTTCTCATCACCAAGAATCTGGAAGACAAGCAGAGGCACAATTACGTCGTTGTTTGGCTCTTGAAAAAGAAATATCAACATTCGAAGACCAACTTAAAAAACTTGGAGAGAAATGTGAAAGGATGGTTTCTGCTGATCATTTTGATTTAACTAGTTTACAAACAAGATATGGACAATTACTAGAATTATTTTCTCAACTTTCGTTGCAATGTCAACAGAGGAAAACACAAACAAGTAGGGAAAGTTTTTTCTTTGAATTTTTGAATAAAATTAATTTTTAAGCGAATGCAATTCGTTATTTTGGTTTTGTTCGTAGAGCTGATGAACTTCTTCAATGGTTACGCGAAAGATTATCACTTGCTGAACGTGAAGATTATGGGCAAGATTTGGAAGAATGTGAATTACTTGCACAACAATTTCATGAAGTTGTGAGGGAATTGGCTTCTGCTGGAGAGAGAGTTGCACAAGTATTGACATTAAAAGGTAAACAAAAAAATTTTTAAGAAAAAATGTCAGCAAGAAATTTGAAATATTTTTAAATAAAAATAAAATTTTCTTTCCTTCCATTTAGATTCTAATTCAAATTTAGAAGAAATTTAATTTTAAAAAGTAATTTTCAGAAGAATTACTTCGTGAAAAACATCCAAATGCTGGTTCAATTCGCGCAAAGGGTCAAGATGTTCAACAACTTTGGCATGAAGTGAATGAAGCTGCTAATGAACGACAGGTGTTTTTTTAGAGAAAATCATCTTAAATATTTAACAAAAAATATTTTTTGATCATTTTTCATTTAATTTTTTCTATAGCAAGCATTAATTGATGGAAAAAATATTCATTTATTTGATCAAAAAGCAGATGAATTATTAGAAAGATTAGCTGAAAAAGAGGCTTATTTGCTTGCTCAAAGTGAAGAACAATTTGGAGGAATTGATTTAGATCAAATGTTTGGACAAAGAGAAAGACATAATAATGAATTTATGCATTCCTTGGATGTTTTGAGTCGTCAAGTAATTTTTTTATTTTATTTTAACATCAAAAATTACCCAAAAATTTGCTTTAAGGTTTTGGAACTCTGCGCAGAAGCTGATCGAATTGTAGAAGTATTTCCCCGCACTTCTGAGCATTTAGAAGTCCGTCGTGGAGAACTTATTGAACAATTGAAGGATGTAAGAGAAGGAGCTGATCGTCAAGCAGAAAGATTAGCACAATCACAAGCTAATCATCAATACTTTCAGGCAAATTAAAGTTTAATGAAGAAAATTATAATTTTTCTTAGGAATTTCGTGAATTAATGGTTTGGGCTCGTCAAATGCATGCTTCAATAACTGGGGAACTTTTACCTAAAGAAGTAGCTGGATGTGAGGTAAAAAAGTTGCTTTTGTATGTTTAAATCAACAAATTATTTTTCAGGCTCTCGCCGCTAGACATGCCGAATTTCGGCGTGAAATTTCTTCAAAAGAATCAGAAAAACTTCATTTTATACAAAAAGGAGAACAATTATTATCACAAGGGCAGAATGCTTTGGTGAATGAGATTCGTTCTCGTATAACTACTTTAGAGGAAGTTTTCTCTGATTTGTTAAAAACTTGGCATCGGAGACAACAAGTGAGAGTTATTGAATATATATTCTCATTGTGATTTTTATTAGATCTATGAGGATAATGCTGATCTTCAACGTTGGTTGTCCTCTGCATCTGAATTGGAACGTTGGTTAACAGAGAGAGAACAATTGCTTGCTAAAGATTGGACTGGATTAGTTCAGGATGGACTAGAAGCTGTTGAAAATCAAATTAGAGTTTGAGAAAGAATTAAAATTTGTAATTATTTTTACTCACAATTTCAGCAATTTGATGACTTTCTTGCCACTCTCGATGCCCAAAGTCCTCAATTTGAAGCTTTGAAACGCCTTACTCGACTTGAACAAAATTGGGAACGTCTTAAAGGTCAGGAGGATCGTGAAAGAATTGTTTCTGTAAATGCCCAACTTCAACAACAGCAACAACAAAACCGAAGGGAAACACAACCAATTAGAACATTAGAAAAGAAGAAAATGCTACAGGAGAAAAGACAAGAAAGAGAACGCCGTAAAACACAGGTAGTTTTAGTAAAATTTAATTTTAATAATTTGTTTCTAGGAAATTTCATTAATGGGAAACTCTAATGGAGGAATTGGGCGTCATTCAACTACCGGACAGTCAATTCGTTCTTCAACTTCTGCACATTCTGGGGCTCAAATGTTGGGACAATTACAACAATTAGAGCCTGTCCAGTCTTTGGCAACTACTGCATTTAATTCCTCTCAAACACTCCCAAGAGCTAGGCAAAGAGCTGCTGTAGGTGCTACTTCCTCAGCATCTTCTTCTACATCAGTAGTTGTAGTTGAAGGACAGCAGAATATTGTGGTGAATTTAACTTTAACACTTTAATTTCCTTCCATTTATTTAGCCACCAGTTGCTTCTTCTCGCCTTTCTATCGAAATTTCGCAGCCATCATCTACACAACAACAACAAAATTTAACACCTTCCGCTCCTTTCCCTGTAGGTATGCGAGTACCTTCCACAGGTCGAACACCTGGATTTACAACACGTAGAACACAAAGTATTCGAAGAAGTCGTCAATGGGATGATTTAAGAACCGTTGATATTCACGGGTAAAAAAAAGGATATATTTTTCATTTGTTTTATTTTTTTCAGTTATTTGGATAGAAAACAAGAATTACAAGCAGGTGGAAAACGTGCAACTTTCCGTTCTTGGAAGAGCTATTATTCAATTTTGTGTGGACAACTTCTTTGCTTTTTTAAGGACGAACAACATTTTATGGAAAATATGGCAGCTGCAGCGCCTTTGGCATTACATGGATCGAATTCTGCACTTAATCCTGAATATATTAAAAAACGTTTTGTTTTCAAGTAAAATATTTTTTTAAATATTTTTGGGTTAATATTTCCCTTTTGTTCGACAGAAACATGATAAGTCCCTCGCAAGTACCCAACCTTGTAATCTAGATTCATTTCATGTCCACAAGTCCATTTACTTATTTTAATCTTTTTCTAAGGAACATTTTATCAATTTATTAGATTAAATACTGCTGATGGAGCTGAATTCCTTTTTGCTGCACCTGACCAGCTTAAAGCTCTTGAATGGGTTGATAAAATTAATTTTAGAGCAAAGTTAGATCCAGCTGATCAATTGCTTGCTTTTAGACCGGTTTGAAAAAACAATTATTTCTTTGTTTATTCATTTCATAATTTTTAGAGTACAAGTGAACCACTTGGAAATTCCCAATCAAAGCGACTTCCTTACTCCTCTACAACTGCAGATGTAATGTCTAGTTCGAGAAGTATGACATTAGAATCAAGGCCAAAGCCTAAAGAATTTAGTGGAAATGTTGCTAATACTTTCAAAGTGCCAAATGAAAATCAAAAAATGATTAAAAGTAAAAAATTAGAATTAAATTTAGTCAGAAATTCAGGGAATTTACTCTCTCTGGCCTTCTCTTACATATCAATTAATTTTATTTTTAAAGGCGCAACATTAGATCCACGTAAAATTAATGATGACAATAAACATACAAATTATTATTATTCTTCTAATAATAAACAAAAAAATGAAGAGAATGGACAAAATATAGTAGAACAACAACAATTTGCAAGTCGAATAAAAATTGGGGAGGAGGGTGATGAAGAAGAAAAAATTATTGTTGAAGAGGAAGATTTAGAAAATAGTCCAAATAATAATTGCCGAAATAATCAAAATGGGAATTCAAATATTTTTGAAGATAATATTTCTGTACGCAGTGGTGGAATCGGAGGAACATTTAGTGAGTAGAGAGTAAATAATAATTAAAAAATTTTTCAATAAATTTTAGAGAGAAGTTTAAATTTTAAAACAAATTTTTTATTGAAAAAAAATATTTTTATTTTTCTTAGAAAATAATTTTCTTCTAATAATAAACAAAACTCATAATCTTTCATAATATTTATTTTTCTTAGAAAATAAAAAAATTACAAGCGGTGCCTTTGCTTTTCTCCGACGTTCTTCAGCAGTTATTGGAGGAAAAAAATCTGGATGCGAAAATTCACTTGATTAATTATAAAAAAATACTCATAATCTTTCATAATATTTATTTGTATTATTTAGAATAATGAATATATTTACATTTATGTTTTTTATTTTTAAATTATTCTTAATATTTAAATTATTTTTTGTTTTTTTTTTGAAAAAATAAAATATTAATCAAATCTTTATTCAATTTGAGGTTCTATTAGGATATTTACAGTATTTTAAAGTCAAAAGAAAGTTTAAAAAATTTACATATATTAAAAAATTCTTTAATATTTTTAGTTGATTTACATCAAAATTCAAAATTAATTAATCAACATAAATTCTAAATAACGTAAATATTCAATAGCAGAATGTAATGTTTCAATTTTTGACATTTTTCTTTGTTGTTTTGTTTGAACATTTTTTCCATTATTATAAACAGTTTTTATCGGTAAAAGCTCTCTAACTTGTTGGAATGCTTTGTTAAATGCCTCAACACGTATACGCTCTCGACTTGCATGCAAACTACGATATTTTGGTGTTGATCTATTTAAATATTTTTTTTAATTAAATAAATTATAAAATAATTTATTTAAATTCCAAATTATTTAGAATAGTGAATGGTTAGTGAAGTTAATATAGGGTTTTTAAATATTTTTCTCTTAATGGATTTGACACTCGAAATTTTAATTATTCTAATTACCCTTTACTTTTTCTAAAATTAAAGTTCTTGATGAAACAATTTACCTTCGTAATCGTCTTCTTTCAGCTCTAGTTAAAGCTTTTATTTTTTGTTGTTCTGTTAAAGGTTTTTTCAAATCTGTTGGCATTTTAGAGGAAAATAATTTGGAAAAGAAATAAATTTAAATAAAAAGAATTTATTTTTATTTTATACCAATTTCCCAAAATTAATTTAATTTTCTTTTTTTCTCAACA
This sequence comes from Meloidogyne enterolobii, assembly GCA_963681835.1. Taxonomy (NCBI): domain Eukaryota; kingdom Metazoa; phylum Nematoda; class Chromadorea; order Rhabditida; family Meloidogynidae; genus Meloidogyne; species Meloidogyne enterolobii. The sequence continues at coordinate 1,326,719 of CAVMJV010000023.1, forward strand.
TTTTACAATATTTAAATAATAAAACCGAAGCTTTTCAGAAAATTTAATTATACCCAATAGAGCTATTTTATTGAAATATTGGGTAATTTAATTATTTTAATTTTTAAATAAAAATAATATTATTTTGAATAAGAATAAAATAAATATTAATTTAAATTTTAAACTTTAGAGAGACTACTTTTAATTAAATATATTTTTACAATTTTTATCCAAATATTTTCTAGCCAAATTCTTCAAAAAATAGTTAAGCAAAAACAATTAGTAAATAAATTTTTATAGTAACTGTTAAAATTGACAAATTTTAATATAAAAATTGTAAATAAATAAATATATTTTTTAAATAATTTTTAACGTTGAATAAATTCTTCTTTTCTTTCTTCATTTCTTAATTTATTTATTTTAAATGCAGGTTTTTGACAAATAAAAGGGGCTGCAACACGGCAACAACTAAATAAAATTAATTTAAAAAATTATTATTTTTTTAACAACCTTTGAATCCACTCTCCACTCAGACTATTCATTTTAATGCATTTCTTTCCAGGATTAAACAAAGGTTGAATACCTAAAATAAATAAATATTTATTTAAATAATTATTCTTTTTCCAACCATTTTGCCAGAAAGTAAAATAAAATGGAGTTCCGTCTGTCCACATATAATTATTTCCAAATTGTGCTGCACCTAGCCATATCAATCCACCAACTCTTCTCGCAATATCTTTTTTAATTTATTTAATTTTAGATAAAAAGTTGAAAATAAATATTCGTTTTTAGACTTTTTTAGACTAAAATTTTAATTCAAAATTCAATAAGTCTCCCTCCATCCCTCTTCTCCTCATCCCCTCCTTTTTTAATTAAAAATTTTTAAATTATTTACAAACTTTCCAAATATTTATTTTCTTTTATATTTTTAACAGATATTTGATGTCCTTGATTATATAAACAATTAATTTCTGCAATATTCCACCCAATTTTTTCATTAAATATTTTAATACATAAATGTCTTTCTGGCCAATATTCCCAATTATTTTCACAAAAATTATTTTCTTTTTCAGAAATTAAATATTCTTGGTTGTTATATTTTGAATTTTTAACAAAATTAAAAAATAAAAATAAAAATATTTTGTTTAAAAAATATTTTATTTGAATTGACATTTTGGAATTAAATATTATTAAAAATTAAATATATTTAGAATGATGATACTTTTCATTTTGAAAGTCCTTCTCTCGTCTCAATAAAAATTTGTGTAATTAATTAATTAATATTATTTTCTAGAAATTTTTTTCTTATTTTTTGCTGATTCGTTTAAATTAGACGTTTAACCGTTCTATGACCTTCCTTGCCTTTTAATTACTTTAATATTAAATATAAACTTCCGGCACATTTATTAAATTATTTTTAAAGAAGAAAAGATAAAAAGATTTTATTTTTATTATTTTTAAAATAAAAATAGCTTCTGCTTTAATTTTAAATATAACATAATAGGGATGTCGCCGAAAGATTTCATTTTGGTTTATCGGTAATTCTGTTAAAACGATAACTACTATATATCATAAAATTTTATAGGATACCAAAATATTTGTAGAGATCAGACTACACCTTACTAGAGTTTTACGGAATACGGACGAAAAAATTTTTCGTACCGGAATACTAAATATACCGCTGAGATTTATTTTAATTAATGCTGTCTCGTTTTCTAAATAAAAATTTTCTTTAATCGTGTTTGCAAATACAGCTGTTGTTTTATTTGAATAAACAAAGTTAAAAATTAAATTTTAATTTTATAAAAAAGTTTTTTTTTATAAAATTTTAATATGAAATTGATCTTCGTTTTTAAAAATATAATTTAGTAAAATTATTAAAGAATTTTTTCTTAATTTTTAAATAAGCCTTTTGTGCTAATATATAATTTTAAAATAAATTTATAAAAATTATTAAAACATAATTTAAGAATATTAAAAAAATTTTTTTTAACCGTAGAAGAAAATGTTTAAATAAATTAATTAATAAGTAGACTAATTAAAGGAGTTAATTTTTAAATTTAAATGAAAATGTATATGATTAAATATTTTATTTAAATTTAATAATTAAAATTAATTTTTAAAATTTATTTAAAATTTAAAATGAAATTATTTAAATTATTTTATATTTTTATATTTTTTTCTTTAATTTTTCAATTAAATGAAAGTAAAATATTTAATTTTGAAATTATTAAAGGAAGATATAAACGAAACTGTGGTAAGATATATATTTTATTAAATCCTTCCAGAAAATGAAAATTCTGTTTCTAGGCTCCTTTGATATAACTTTTGATATCGAGAGAATCATTTTAAATTAATTTTATTCTAAATTTGTTTAAAGAAATTTTTAAAATTAAAGATGATTTTTAAAGGATATATCTCAAATGATGCTATGAAAAAGGACGGAATACCTGGATATCTCAGCCATAGCATGGAACAAGCTAATCCCTATACTCCTCCAAAGAAGAATGATCAAGGAAAGTAATTTAAAGAAAAATATAAAAAAAATATTTTTAAATAAACAAATGAGAAAGAAGAATAATATATAAATTTTACTAAAAAATATTAAATAAAAATTAATTTAAATTTAAATTCCATCAATTTCGTCAAAACATTTCTCAAAAATTTGTAAAATCTTTATTTTAATTTTTCTTTCTTTTCAAATTCTTTATTATTTTTCTTCTCAAATTTAATTTTTAACTCTTCATAATTATTAACATATTTAAATATTTTTTCACAATTTTTTTCTTCATTTCCTTCTCCTTCTTTACATTTTTTTTTCTAAATTTCCCAAATTAATTATTTCCCCATTTTTCTCTTCAAAATAAATTTCATAATTATCATCAATTAATTCAATTTCATAAAAACATTCGTAATAATTTCCACTTTTAATCTTTATATTTCTACATTCTTTTGCTTTCATAATTTTCGGTAATTGGTTATCCAAATTTGGATTCATATTAATTTGATAAACTAAAAATATAAATAATTATTAAAATAAGTATAAATTAATTCTTTAAATTAAAAAAAAATATTTTTTTGGATTAAAATAAATTAATTTAAAAATTAAAAATAAATCCAAATTCCCCCTTTTTTAGATACTAAATTTTCAAGTTTCAATACAAAAAACGTCAGATTTTACAACATATTAAAAGCTTTTAATTATTACCAAAATAATTTGTCCAAAAATTAAAAAAAAACATTTTAAAAGTTCTATAAAAGTTGGCTTCTCGTGTTTAGTTAAATTATTATATTTTGGTTTTAAATAAATTGTTTCAACAGGACAGGGAGCAGTAATAATTAAAATACAAAACATTGCCCCTTTTAAATATTTAATTGGTAAAAGTTTCTTTTCCAAAATATTTTGACATTTTATTTTAATTTTTTCTTTAAAATTTCCAGCAAATCCACAAACAGATTTTGAAATTGAATTTATATTAAACAAATTATTTGATGAAGAAGAAGATTCTTTTCCATTTCAATCCCTTCATTCATTGTTGATTCAGAAACATTTTTACTTGGGGTTTCTTCTTTTTTTCCTTGTCCATCCTCTTTTGTTTTTGTAGAATTTATTCCTCTAACTAATAATTTTTATTTATTTTTTTAAATTAATTAATTACCTAACAAAAATCCAAAAATTAAAATAATTAATAATAAATTATTTCGAAAGAACATTTTTCTTATCAAAATAATTCTGTTAAAATACTAAATATATTTAATTGAGAGTTTTAATTATGCCTATAGATATTTTATTGAAAATTATATTTTTCAAAATTAATTAATTTCATAAATTAATTAAATAAGATGTCAAAATATATTTTTTTTAATTATTTTAAAATTTAAAAACTAAAAATAAAAAATATTTTTCAGAAATATTTTTAAATTATTTTTCAAATTTAAAGAAATCTTTTTCGATATACACGTTATATGTAAAAATTAAAAGTGCATTTTAAAATTAATTAACGCCGCCTTTTTAAAAGTAAAAAGGGCAACTTTAGCTTAAAGATTAATTTTTATATATTGCGAAAGAAAAATAATAAAAATAAATTTTTAAATAAATTATATTAATTAATTATTAATTTTTGAAGAGGTAGGCATAACATTTGCACATCAAATCGCGTGATAATTTTTGGCAATTTTCTATTTTTCTAAATTTAAAAATACGCCATCCATTCTTAAAACATACTAAAAAATTTTAAATACGTAAAATCTCTTGTATTTTTTTTATAAAAAAATACAAGTTTATGACTCTCAGCCTTAAGAAATTTCCAGAATTCTGAATTTGAGGCTTTATGCTTAAAAAAATTTTTTTTGCAATTATTTTGGCCAATTTTTGGTATTTTTTGTTTGGCGTTTTCTAAATAATGGTGCACAGCCTTATTGGGCGTCGAAATGGGGCGTCGAAAAGGGCGTCGAAATGTGTTCACCCCTTAAAGTAATGACAAATTATTTTCACTGATTAAAAAGTTAATTTATTTCCACAACAAATTAAAAATAAATTCATTTTTTAATTAATGTTAGCGCAAATATACATATTAGTTTTCATTGTAGGTAATTTTAATTTTTCTTTATTATCGGTGCCAACGCTATCATTGAATGGGATTTTAGTTTAAATTCCTTCTAAATTTTTTAAAAATTTATAATTATTTTAATTAATTTTTTGATATGTTTTATAAGCACCCTTTACACTTTGCTTATCTTTTTTATTATTTTTTTTCTCAAATTTAAATTCATATTTATAAGCACCATCATTCTCAACATATTTATAGGTTTTTTCACAATTTTCCTCATTTTCCTTACATTCAAAATCTTTTTTTAAATTTCCTAGATTTATTACTTCCCCTTTACTATTTTCAACCTCAATCTTATATTTATCATGAGTTAATTCAAATTCATATTTACATTCTTTATAAATCAATCCATCTATCTCTATTTCTTTACAACCTAATTTATCAAATTCTTGTTTATGCCCCTGATATAGTTCTGGAAATTCTATAAAAAGATCTCTTTCATAACCAAATTCATCTAAAAAAAGAATTAAAAGATTTTAAAAGTTCATGTAAATTTTTGAGATTTAGGGATAAACATCTGACCCTTCTATCAAAAAATAAATTCTAAATACTTCTTCTAGCTACTGTAATTTTTAAATAGTATATTCCTCCCCTATGGTAACTTTATTACATAATTATTAGTTACAAACTTTGTAACATTCCATATTGTGTCATGTTCTTTTGTATTGGTTTTAAATAAATTGTTTCAACAGGACAGGGAGCAGTAATAATTAAAATACAAAACATTGCCCCTTTTAAATATTTAATTGGTAAAAGTTTCTTTTCCAAAATATTTTGACATTTTATTTTAATTTTTTCTTTAAAATTTCCAACAAATCCACAAACAGATTTTGAAATTGAATTTATATTAAACAAATTATTTGATGACGAAGAAGAAGAAGATTCTTCCATTTCAATCCCTTCATTCATTGTTGATATTGGTAATTCTTCAGAAACATTTTTATTTGTTTCTTCTTTCCCTTTCAAAATATTCTTTGGCTTTCCAGAATATATTTCTAAATATATATTTTTAATTTACAATTTATTAATCACCCGAACATATCTTTATCTACATGGAAATAGACATTCGGAGTAGGATTCTAATATTCTAATATAAAAACATACCTGCTAAAACACAAAAAAATAAAATGACCAACAAATTATATTTTAATATCATTATTCAAAATTCAATGATGGATACTTTTCCTTGAGTTTTTGCTTATTTGTCTATTTTCATTTAAAAAATTTTAAATGATTAATATTTTGTTTTTACTCAAGTATTTAAGTTTATTTTGTGTTTTATAGTTTATTAAAAAATGAAAGTTTATAATTAAATCAAAAAGAGTTGCCGCTTAATATTTTTAATTTCCTAATTGGCAGACTTTAAAGCGGGTATTTCATAAAAAAAATTTGCACTTTATTTGCCCTTTATATTTATGTAAATATAAAGTAAATATAATATATTTACATATGTAAATATATTAATTAAATTAAGAGGATTTGCCGCCTAATATTTTTAATTTCATAATTGACAGCTTTAAAGGCGGCTATTTCATAAGAATTTGCCCTTTATTTGCCCTTTATATTTATGTAAATACATTTTTGTTTTTTTATTTAAATGCCCTTTACCTAAGTAAAATTCCCAATTAATAATAAAATTTTCTGTAGTTTTGCTTTGTAAGATTTTAAGAAAAATTTCATTTGGAATTCATTGGGAGTTTTTTTTCTCTGTAAAAATTTCTAAAATATTAGATTTCTTAATTTATAGATAAGAAGTTTTGTTCCTCCGAAATTACCAAAATTTCGTCTCCGGCTTTTAAACAATTTTCATTTCGATTTTTGATCTCCGAGGAACAATTTCCATAAACCGACAACTATGACAAAACAAACAAAATTAGATATACAAATAATTAAGCAAAAGTTATTTTTATATTTTAAACAACTTTAATTTTATTGAAAGGATGATTCACTTAGAAACATTTAAATCGTTTATGCTTCGTAGTCAGTGATGGGCAAAGTTCCAGTTCCAGTTCCGGAACTAGTTCCAGAGAAATTTTGGAACTTTCCCATCACTGAGTGTGACTAACAGAATATTTAACTCATAAGTGTCAGTTAGCAAGAATAACGGTCGGTTGACCAGGACCTTTTAAAGTAATGACAAATTATTTTACTGATTAAAATTTAATTTATTTTCTCAATAAAATAAAAATAAATTTATACAATTACATTAAACAAAAGATTTTATAAATATTAAAATAATTAATATTTAACTCATGTTGACACAAATAGTTTTCATAGTAGGTAATTTAAATTTTTTTTATTTTTGGATTTTAATTTAAATTTCTTTTAAATTATTTAAAAATCATTTTTTTTCTTTAATTATTTTATTTAAATTTTTTTATATGTCTTATAAGCACCCTTTACACGCTGCTTATCTTTTTTGTTATTTTTCTTCTCAAATTTAACCTCATATTTATCAACACCATCACTCTCAACATATTTATATGTTTTCTCACAATTTTCCTCATTTTCTTTACATACAAAATCTTTTTTCAAATTCCCTAAATTAATTATTTCTCCTTTATTATTTTTAAAATCAATCTCAGTTTCATCATCAGTTAATTCAAATTCATATTTACATTCATTATTAGGGACAGCCAAAATATGCACGGAAAATTGCCAAATATGCGCATATATATGCACCAAAAAAGCCCAAAATATGCACCAAAATATGCAAAATTTGCCAAAATATGCAGTGAAATATGTACCAAAAAATAGTTAAAATATGCTTTAAAAATCAATATTATAATTTAAAAACACCAATTTAGCCTTTAATTCCACATTTTATGAACACTTCTAAAAGATTTAATATATTTAAAATTTCTGCAAAAATTTTGATGAAAAAAATTTTCCACAAAAAATTTTTGAAAATATTTTTTCAAAAAATTTTTATAAAAAAATTTTTTTGACCAAAAAATTTCAAAATTTTGGTCAATTTTTGGCAAAATTTTACAAAAAATGCCTAAATATGGACCAAAATATGCAAATTTTGCCAAAATATGCACAAATATGCAAATATGCACGAAATGGTCGAAATATGCAAATATATGCATTAAGAACCGGGTCCTAAAGTGCTCGTACCTATGTAAAAACACCATTTTTGGGCTTCGCACTTCAAGGCATATCCGCATACAAAACATGCATTTGCATGTTTTGGCTGTCCCTATTCATTATAAATCACTCCATCTACCTCTATTTCTTCACAGCCTATTTTATCAAGTTTTTGTTCACGTCCCAGATATAATTCTGGAAATTCTATAAAAAGATCTCTTTCATAACCAAATTCATCTAAAAAAAGAATTAAAAGATTTTAAAAGTTTATGTAAATTTTTGAGATTTAGAGATAAACATCTGATTCCATCAGACGATAAATTCTAAATAAGTACCTCCCCTATGGTAACTTTATTACATAATTATTATGTAGTTACAAACTTTGTAACATCCCATATTGTGTCATGTTCTTTTGTAATGGTTTTAAATAAATAGTTTCAACAGGACAGGGAGCAGTAATAATTAAAATACAAAACATTGCTCCTTTTAAATATTTAATTGGTAAAAGTTTCTTTTCCAAAATATTTTGACATTTTATTTTAATTTTTTCTTTAAAATTTCCAGCAAGTCCACAAACAGATTTTGAAATTGAATTTAAATTAAACAAATTATTTGATGATGAAGAAGAAGATTCTCCCATTTCAACCCCTTCATTCATTGTTGATTCAGAAACATTTTTATTTGTTTCTTCTTTCCCTTTCAAAATATTTTTTGGCTTTCCAGAATATATTTCTAAATATTTATTTTTAATTTACAATTTATTATGATTATTTACATGTCAAAGATGTGCTAGTTACTTTCGGGGCCCTATTTTGGTGTTTTGTATTCCTTTTTCACTTATTAAATTAACTTTCCTTATTTCGCCTATCGCTTTCGGCGAAATGCAAAGTTAATTTAAAAAGCGCAACACTAAAGGCAAAACACCATAAATTCGAAAAATCCGTGAAGGCCTTAAAAATTCAAAACAATTAATTCGGCCGGAAAAACTTTAGCTCTGCATTTCGAACAGGGGTGGTCCTCAAATTTCCTTTATTAAATCGCTTTATATATTATCCCTCTATCAGTCCTCAATTTTAATCTTTAAATTCCCTATTAATTCTATAAATTCTTTGATATCCCGTCTAATCAACCAAATCCCACAATATCTCTTTTAATCCCTACGAATTTGACTTTTGAGTTGCAAAAAGAACTTTTACTCTCTCTAATTACACTCAAGGAGGCCCGTAATTTGCCACCTTACAATTTTAAATATTATTTCAGTTATGAATATAAAAATTTTATTTCCGATTTCCGCCTTCCGGCGTTTTTTTCCTTCCGATTTCCGAGTTCAGACTTTTGAGCCATTTCCGTTTCCGATTCCGATCCGACACATCTGCCATTTCCGATCCGGAACCTCTGACTGTTCCGACCCATCTCTGATTTTCATCCACACGGAAATAAACATTCGGAGTCCTTTTTTGAGTGTTTTTCCCTAATTAAAATTATAATATAAAAACATACCTGCAAAAACACAAAAAAATAAAATGACCAACAAATTATATTTTAATATCATTATTTAAAATTTTTAGAATATAAATCCACTGATGGATACTTTTCCTTGAGTTTTTGCTTATTTGTCTATTTTTATTTAAAAAATTTTAAATGATTATTATTTTGTTTTTACTATTAGTATTTAAATTTATTTTGTGTTTTATAGTTTATTAAAAAATGAAAATTTAAAATTAATTAATCAAAAAGATTTTCCGCCTAATATTTTTAATTTCATTATTGACAGAGTTTAAAGGCGGCTATTTCATAAAAATTTGCCCTTTATTTGCACTTTATATTTATGTAAATATAAAGGGTTTTTACTATATTTTATATTTTTTTCACATCTGGTTCATTTAAATACATTTTTGTTTTTTAATTTAAATGCCCTTTCCCTAATTAAAATTCCCAATTAATAATAAAATTTTATGTAGTTGGCTTTGTTAAATTTTAAGAAAAATTCCATTTGGGAATATAATGCTCTGTAAAAACTTTTAAAATGGATTTCTTAATTTATAGCTAGGAAGAATTTTTGCTCTTCTGAAATACGGAGCCTTAAAAGCCCTTAACGGAGCCCTTAAAAGGGATACATTAAATGGTAAATATAAACTAATAAAACAAGCAGCTAATCCTATACAAGAGGTTGCAACCGAATAACTCGATGTCACGGGGATTAAAAATATTTTTAAAATAAATTTTATATTTTTTAAAGCAAAAAGTGGTAATTAACATAATTTTTGAGAAAATTAAATTTTTTTTATAATTTTTGAAACTTAATTTCAGAAAGGGAACTTAGAATGATAGAAATCAGAAATTTCCTTAAATTCGACTTTGATAACTTTTTACTATAGAAAAAGTGCAAAAGTTTAGCCACAGGGCAGGATTCGAACCTGCGACCGGACCTCATTTTATCTAATTTCTTAAAAATTATTATTTTTAAATTTAAATAAAACTAAAAATTTGTTTTTTAAATAGAGACCAATGGAAAGCCCAGATTACATATCCTTAAATCTTTCGATATCTATCGGAAAAAATTGCAATTATTAAATGTTTTTTCAAACTTCACTGTAAAAATTATTCCAATTCCCCCCTTCTTTAATAAATAACAATTTATTTTCTGTGTTAAAAAGTAAAGGGACATTAATTTTTATTTAATCTTTTTTAATTTTAAAATTTAAATCGACTTTTCCATCTAAATGTCTAATTCAAAAAAATTCAATAAAAAATCACATTTTAATCTTTGATTTTAAAAATCTATTAAATAAAATTTTCAATTAATTTAAATTTAAGAAATAAATATTAAATATTATTAATTCTTTAATTAAAAAATATATTTTTTAAATTTTTCTTTAAATTTAAATAAATATATTTATTTATTTCGAAATAAAAAAAATAATTTTAAATTGTCTAGTCTGTCAAAAAATACTTAAGTGCATTTATTTATTTATTTATTTTTATTAGATTTATCAAATCCGACATTGATTTATTATTTAAATTAAATTAAATATTTTTGTTAGATAAATTAATTAAAATGTTAAATTATTTTTTATTATTTATTATTTTGTTTGGATTAAAAGGTTTAATATGTAATTAAAAATAAAAAATAAATAATTTTTAGATTGTTCGTTACAATCTGAGAAGAATATTAGTAGTATTCCCTCTAACAAACTTTTAACACAAAAATTATTTAAAGAAAAAAGTGTAATTGAAGAAGAGGAAGAAGAAGAAGAAGAAACCTTTTACGATCCAAAGGTTTCTTCAAAAAAATTTTCTTTAATTAAAAAAATTTTTTAAGGAAAGTTTTTCAAATTCTTTAGCAATTTCTGAAGAAAAAGAAAAAGAAATTGAGATTTTTAAGGAAAAACTTTCAAATTCTTTAGAAATTTCTGAAGAAGAAAAAGGAGGAGAAGAAGAAGAAATTGAAAATGAGAATGATTTATTAGAATGTAAACCTTCACTTTTAAATAAACTATTTTGTTTATTTGTGCTTATTTCACCTTGTTTTGCTTCAAAATGTTTTGTTACTCCAAAAGGCCCTCCTTTAAATTCTCTTTTAAAAATTCAACATATTCACCGTGTAGAACAACCATTTTTCAGTTTGTTTTTATTTTTTTAAACTTTTAAGGATGGGGAAAAAATCAAAAATAATATGGGTAACAGGGATGGGTATGGTTATTCGAAATCCGAACTTTTCTCGACTCGAAACATTGATGAATGTTTCAGGTCTCGTTCCTGATGGACATATCTATGTATGTAATAGATATATTCAATACTAAAAGTTTTCCAAAAATTCCAAACTAAACTTTTCACTTTTGTTAATTTTTAATAAATAAATAAAGTGAATTATTTAAAAACCCGGCAAAATTCAATTACTAATTCGAAATGTGAAGAGGAATTTCGAGAAAATAAAAAAATCTATAAATGTAAAGCTTTAATTGATAAAAATGAGAAATATAAAATAAAATTAGAGAAAAATGGAAAAAATTTATTTGATGGAGAAATTGAACCTATTAAATGTAAAGAAAAAAATATTTGTAAAAAAGATACATTTAAAGTAAAAAATTTAAAAAAGAAAAATTCCCAAAAAAAGGTTTGGAAATAAATAAATATTTTGTTTAAAATTAATTTTATTTTTAAGGGAAAGTCGAAGAAAAAAAGTCTTTTGAAAAAAAGTTTTGTAAACCAAACTTTGATTAACTAAATCTGAAAACAAAATTGTGGATTGAACAAAATTTAATTTAAACACAAAAATTATATTTAATTAATTTCTGTAAAAATTTATATTTTAAAATTCCAAATTTTTATCACTAAATTTGTAGTATTTATTTAGTATGTATGTATTTGGTTAAAAATATTTTATTGGAAAAATTTAAATTAGAAGTTAACTACCTAGTAGGGGGTGTGCGAGTTTCGCCTTTCGTCTTTCGCCGTTCGATTTTTAAATTAATTGAATTCGCCTTTCGCCTTTTAAAATCACTTTTGGCACCCCCGCTACCTACATACACTTTTTTTTATAAATTTATTTTATCTTCACAATTAAATAATTTTATATATATTTTAATTAAAATTTTATTTGTCTGTAGAATTTAGTAAAAATAAAAAAAATATTAGTTAATTATTTTAAAAATAACGCTGGAGGGGGTAGGTAATTATTCGAAGTGAGGGATAATTAATTTTAAAAATAAATTATTGATTAAATTTTTGAAAAAATGGAGAAACTAGCCTGTTTTAATATTTAATTAAAGTTTTTCTGAATTTTTTTTCTTTTACTCTTTTCCAATATTTCTTAAAAAATAAGAAAAACGTTGGTACATTTATTATTTAATTTCCAAATTAAACATTTAAATGTGTGAATTATAAAGAAATATACATATATGTATGTATAATTCCAACTTTATAAAATTTAAAAAATTGTTTGTTCATCTTAAAATAAAATTTTTTTTTATTTTTGCAAAAAGTTTTACGCAAATTCTAAAATTAAATTAATTCATTTAAAAAAGATTCTCGTATTATTTATTTTTATATTCAAGCCAAACTGTCGGGAAAAAAAGAAAAACCCAATCAGTAACTGAATTTCATCAATAATATATTCGTCTAAAATTAAAATTCCTTAAATTTTCTTTTAAACATAAATACACTCCGTTCCAAAAGTATATAGCCACATAATTTTTGTCCTAAATCTCCAACTAATTAAATTTTTAAGTGGGTTATGATTAATTTGAAATATTTTTTAAACCCATTTTAAGGATCTGATAATGTTATTTTATGCGTTATGAAACTATATCAATAGAAATTAGGGGATATTTGACTTTACCCAAAATTAATGCGTTCCAAAAGTATATAGCCACCTTAGTTTTATAGGTTTTCAATAGTGTGAAAAATTCTCAAAAATTTCTGAGAACATATCTATCGATATACATAAGAAATACAAAAGAAATGAAGTTCTGATGTACTCCCATCATCGAGATCTTGAAACCCGAAAATCAACGGAAAACCGAGGTAGACGTCTTTAAAAAATATTTTTAAAAAATTATTTTAAATAAAATGAAATTTAATTTTTATATTTTAATTATTATTCTAAATATTTACAACAATTATGTTTTGAGTGAAATATTTAATTTTGATGAAATTACAAGATATAAACGGCATTGTAATGGTATTTAATTAATATTTATTTAAATTATTTTACAACCCTCCTTTGATAAATTTATTTATTTTTTATAGCTAGCTGAAGTGAATTCGCTCTTGTAGCGATACCTTCATTGTTAAATAAAATTTTTCTCTATATTACATAATATATAGTTCATTCTTAATTTAACATTCTGTTGCCAGTCTATGTATGTATATTTAACGGAATATATTTTAGTAAAAATTTCAGTGAAAAATTTTATTAAACAAACAAAAATATTATTTAAGTAAATTATTAAATTTGCAAGCCGAAAAATTCTTTTACCCATTTTAATTTATAATAATTATTTTCAAAGAAAAACACATCTCTTACGATGCTCTAAAAAATGATAGAGAAAATTATAAAACTCAGGAAGAGCCAGTTAGAAACTATACAAGAGGTTGTGAAATTATAACTGATTGTCGAAGGTAGAATAAAATAAATAAATAAATTAATTAGATAATTAAAATTTTTAGAGCTTTAAAGATTGAAGTTCGTTCAACTCGCTTACTATATAATGAATAAAAAAAATAAGAAGAATACATATTTGGATAAATTGTGTATAAATTTATAAATAAATTTTACTTCTTTTCTTTGACTTTTATTTTAAATATTTTTTTAATTATTTATTTAATTATTCTCATTTGTTAAAATTCCCTTTCCCATAATAAAAACATAAAATATATTTATTTTTTATTAAAAATAAATTATTAATAATTATTTCTAAAATTTTATAGAGCAGAAAATATTAAATAATAATTATTATTTCGTTGCTTTTGTAACCCATTGTAGTAGTATAATCCCACCAATGTATGGAATTATTTTATTTTTTCTTAATTCACGCTTGTCGAGGTTATGTACTTCCCTCCTTCCAATTAACCTTCTGTTGCAAGTATACCTAGTCCACATTTTTTGGTGTAATTAAGTAAACCACAAAGGCTATTTATGCTCTAAAACAAAATAAAATTATAAACCCCAAGAACAACCAGTTAACAACTATGCAAGAGGTTATGAAATTAGGTTTAAATTTTTTATGTTTGAAGATTAAGATTCGATCAACTTACCACAATAAATAAAGAATATTTGAATGTACTATAAAAAAAGAATTCCTACTTTTTTTAAAAGGAAAACATTAAATTTATTAATGAAACTTTACATAATAATCTAGAAAATTCTAAAGTTGAGGAACAATCTGTTATAAAACATATAGAATGTTTTGCAGTATACCAGTTTGTGCTTTTATAAACAAATAAAAACTTTTTTTTCAATTTTAAAAATGAAACCCTTTAAAAAATTATTTATATTTTAAATAAAAAAAGAAAAATAATTAGGTACATATATTCTAAGACATTTTTAAAAAATGTGGAGGATTGAATTCTTCTTTATTTATTTTATTTATATTTTATCTCAATTTAATCAATTTAAAAAATAAATATTTTGCTAAAATTTAATAAGCAAAAAATTTTTTAGAAAAAGCTTAATAAAATTGAACTTGCAAATTTTATAAAAATTGTTTGTACATATTAATATACGTATAGAAAATTCTTTTTTAAAATATTCCTCAATATTTCCAATTAAAATATTCTATTTTAATTTTTTTAAATTAATTATTTAAAATATAAAATTACCCATAAAATCCAGACTTTCTTTTTTCAAATTATTGATTTTAAATTAAAATAATTATTTTAAATAAAATGAAATTTAATTTTTTAATTTTAATTATTATTTTAAATATTTACAACAATTATGTTTTGAGTGAAATATTTAATTTTGATGAAATTAAGAGATATAAAAAGCATTGTAATGGTATTCGGAATTAAATAAATATATTTATTTTAATTTATTTAAAGGTAAAGGATTCATTTCATACGGAGCCCTTCAAAGGGATACTGCAAATTTCAGACATAAATTACAATTACAAACAGCCAATCCATATAGTAGAGGTTGCAGTAGTATAACTCGATGTCGTGGGAAGTAAAAATATTTTTTAAATTAAAATTAATTTTTTTATTTCTTAAAGTAAAAAGTAGTAATAATTTCTGAAATCTATTTTCAGAGACTTGGGTAATTAAAAATTATAGAATTGGAAATTTTCCTTAAAATCGACTTTGCTAACTTTTTACTAATATTTATTTATCACTTAATTTTTTATATACCTCCTTCATTTTATTTAATTTTAAAAATTATTATTTATTATTTTTAAATTCAGAATAAAAATATATTTTATTTTATCTTTCAATATATTTTGTGTTAAACACCCCCTAAGTTTTATTTCTGTTTTCCTAAGTTTCTAAATCTTAAAATTCAACGGAAAATAGGGGTATAGTATTGTTGAATCTTACTCAAATTAGATAAATATTGTCAAAATCTGTTTGTCAAACTTGGAAATTTTAAAGAAAAAAGTAATTACAAATACCAAAATATTCCGATAAATTTTTAAAAATCTGAATTTGTGTTTTTATTCTTATTTTGGTTTCTCAGTAATATTTATATGACACCAAGATTTTAGAAAAATTTCCCGCAAAAAAGCCAGCAAATTTTTAATTAGAAATGTGATAAATATATTGGAGATGATGAATATTTGTATTTAATAAAAGATACTTGAAATTAACAAAATATTTAATAATTTCAATATATATTTCAAAAATGATGAAGGAAAATTAATAGAAGATTTAACAAAAATTGAAAAATTTAGCTATGTAAAAAATAAACAAATCTACTTTTATAAAAAATATAAGAATATTGAAGAAAATAAAAAAAGAAGTATTGATAGATATAATTTATGTATTATATGAAAAATTGAAAATTTCAAATAGAATGAATAATATTAAATTAAAAAAAAAGAATTTAAAAGAATATATATTTTGATCAAATTTTAAATATTTATAAAGTAATTTTTAATTTTATTAGTAAATGAATTAATAATTAAATCCCACTCTTTAAATTCGTTGTAAACATTGGAAATAGGGTGATTTTTGTTTTTAGTGTTGCCAAATTTGTCTGGGCCCGGAACTCTTTTCTGATTTATAATTAAATAAAAACTAGAACAATTTAAATAAATTCCATCTAAGCGAAGACCTTGATCAGCCTACACGCCATATAAGCACAGCAAAGGGATTTCCAGCTAAGTTTCAGTTGATCATAATTTTTTAAAAAATAATCAATTCTACTTTAGGTATAATTTAACTTAACTTTGTAAAATCGTTTTTTAACACTAGAATCTTCTCTTTTTCAATTTTAAAAGAATGTAGCTTGGTAATGCTATTCCAAAGATGATTCTAGTTTGTGAGTTGACAAAATTCCAAAATTTTAATTATTAGAATTATTTGTTTAGTGATAATTTAATAAAATGTTTGAATATTTTAAAAGAATTTAAAATTTAAATTTTATTTGTAATTTAATTTCTTTTTTTCATTCTCTCTTTCTCTCTCCCATTCTGTCTACTAAATTATAAAATTACTTCCTTCTACTTTTTGTTGAATGTTTAGTACAATCCAAAATTAAATTACCAAAAATTAATAATTCTTTGTCTTTTTGGATTTAATTATAAATAAAATAATGTTTGTCCATCTTAAAATAAAAATTTATTTAAAAAGATTGTCGTCAAATTTTTTTAAATTAATTAATTAAATAAAAAACCCTCATCATATAAAAAGTTTTTATTTTTCACTAAAATACATAAAAAATTTAATTTAATTATTTTATTTTCATTTTATGAATTTTTAACAAAATTTAATTAAAATTATTAAATTTAAAATTACCAAATTTTAAATTTTATTAAAAATACGTAAACAAAATCCTCAAAAATTTCTCAAATTTTATTGCTTTAAAAATAGATTTAAAATTAATTAATTTTTTAAGATAAATTAAATTATTTAAAAATGAAATTAAATTTTTATATTTTAATTATCAATACAAATTTTACTGAAGTTGAAATTATCAATACAAATTTTACTGAAGTTGAAACTAAAGGTGATAAAGGTTAGGTTTATATTCAATAATAATACATTTTATTAAATTTTAAAAATTGTTAAATTTAATTATTACAAAATATATCTTTATGTTTTAGTTTCCCCTTTTTTTAATTTTTTTAATTAATATATTTAACGGTTAATAATTCTCATTTATTCAAATTATTAAGTTCCCAATAATTCCTCAAAATTTTTTAAAATCTTAAATTTAATTAAAGAACATATTGGATATGGAGGTATGGAGGGGGATCTTCCCGCAGGTCATAACAAAGCAGCTCCTGGCCCAGCTAACAAATATAAAAGAGGTTGTGAAATGATAGAGAAATGTCATGACGGAAAAAAAAATAAAAAATTAATTATTTTTTAAATTAATAAATAAAAATAAATTAAAATTTTATATGAATAAAATGCCGATGAGCAAAGCATCGCGAAATAAAATTTTTTTAATGAAATAAAAACCACTTTGGCACTTAAACAAAAATATAGTACATTTTAATTTTTGACATTAGGAATGGTTCGAAAAATAAAAAAAATTACTACTTTAAATATAACTAGTGATATTAAACCAAGTTTTAATTTACTTACTTCCATATCGTCTTTATCTCATTATACAGAAAAAATTTAAAACGCCCCCAAAAAGTGGCGAAAATATAACTTGTACGCCAAACTCAATATATCTCGAAGAAAAATTTTTCTGTATAATGAGATAAAAATTTCGGGTAACCCGGCCCATTTCGGGAACCCGGCCCATCACTGATATACTCCTATTCGGGCTACATAGCTTTTTGAAGGAATATAATTATTAAATTTACATACAAATTTTCTAAAATTCCATTTTAGTTAAAAATTGAAAATATTATAAAATTTTCTACCTTCTTAAATTTTGTTTGATATACTACTACATATAATTAGCTATCTCCCATTTTCCGAGGGCTCATGTTTATATTGATTAAAATTTAAAAATAATTAAATCTTCTAAAATTTTTATTGTGTTTTGTTCTTTTTTTACTTTAAAATTTAAAATAAAATTGAGAATATTGCTTTTAATAAATTATTGTTTATTCAGTATATTTATGTAATTTAAGACAAAATTAAAAGGCAGAAAAGATTCCCCAAATTAGAAATTAATTCTCCTTTTAGCCAAAAATTAATCGAACTTTTTGGAAAAAAACTTTAAATTACAATAAATATATATTTATTTTTCTTTTAAATAAAAAAAATTTAAATGGTTAATATATTTTATTTAAATATTTTACCTACAATTTTAATTATTTTTATTTTTATAAATATTATTAATGGAAAATCTTTAATTGAAAAATTAAAAGAGTTTTTTCATATTCATCACAAAAAACATAAAAATGGTTAAAAATTAATTTAAAAAATTATTTTCTAAATAATACATATTATCATTCTTTTTTCCCAAAATTTTTAATAAAAATATTTTTGATTCAAATTATTAAAAAAATTCCAATATACCGTATTTTCTCGAATATTTCCCCTCCCTCAAATAATTCCCCATGCCAAGGAAGGGTTGAAGAAATAATTCCCCAGAGGAATTAATCGAGAAAATACAGTATGTTACCAGAATATATTACCAGAATTTATTTTAAAAAAAGTTTATTATTTTTTCAATAATTTTTTACAAATTCTAAAACAATTATTTAATTAACTAAATATTATTTTTAGAGACTCCAAAACCAAAATATATTTCTTATGGTGCAATGCGAGGGGATTTAATACCTCCAACAATGGATCATATTTTACCTTTTGCTAATAATTATACAATACCAAATACAACACAAAATCCTTCACAAATTACCGAAAATATAACAAAAGAAGAATTATCAACAAATAAATCAGAAGGCGAAGAAGAAAAAGAAGAATTATTTTTTATTGAAAAAATTAAAAATGAAGTTATTTTATGAATATATTTAAAAATAATATTAATTAAAATACTAAATTTTAGAAAAAATCGAAATTTTTATTTGAATTGGCAATTCTTTTTTTTATTTGAAAATAAAATCTCGGTTTTGAATCTCTTTTTATATTTTTCCCTTATTTTCCTTTTTGTTTAATTAATTTATAATTTATTATTATTGGAATAAATTTTAAAAAATTATCAAAGTCGAACCTCTCGAAATAGCAAATTTACTTTAGTTATTTTTTTTATAGTTTTGGAACGAAAAAAAAATTTATAGAATAAAACTTTTAAGAGTTTATACCATCTTTTATTAGTAAATAATTTTATTAATTCTTACGCTTCATTAATTCCCTTCTGCAGCACTTTAAGATTTAATATCAGAAAATAAATCAATTTCGCCTCACTTGGATTGAGATATACACCAAATCTGGTACTTCCTCCCTATTAATTACCCCCTCCAACGAGAGATTGAAACATATGAATTAAATAAAAAAATATTTTGAACTAAAAATATCTTAAATAATTTTAAATATTTTTTATTAGTCGGAGACTGTGTAAATAAATTTGGTTGTCTCCGTCAACAGTTAGAAATAAAAATACTTGAATTCCGCCATAATGCCTGCCGGGAGCTAAGCTTTAACCTCTCTCTTATTATATTAATTATTTTTAAAGCCATAGAATTTAATCTATTTTTAATGGTAAATACTGAAAAATAATCAATGATTTTATTGAATTATCGATAAAATTTTTTTTAATATTTTTAAAAGTTTTATTTTAAATATATTTTTGGTATCTGTAATTTCTGGTATCTGTAAATGTCTTTATGTCGGAGAAATATAAAGGAATATAGGGGAAGGATTAATTAAATTAAACATGGAGACTTGAAATTCGCAATATAAACACGTGGATTTTTGCCACTGTTTAATTTCTCTCTTTAATTTTTTTATTTATATCCAAAAAAACCCAACAAAATCCACATACATCGGAAGGAAAATCTTTTTCAAACCTTTTTTCACTCACAAGTTTCGACTTTTGTTTGCCTTAATTAAATATTTTAATATTTATAGTTTGTATTATTTATTTTATTTTATTTTAAACTTTTTCTTTTTAAAATTCATTATTAATTATTTAACTTTTTTTCCCCAAAAATATTTTTTTATATTTTTAGTTTTTTTTATTAAAATACCTAATAAATGAATATTAATCAATTAATTCTTTTAATATTTTATTTTTCTATAATTATTCAAAATAATATATTAGTAGTCAAGAGTAAATCTATTCTAACTAAAATTGGAGAAATTTTTACAAAACATCATTGTGACGACAAAAATAAAGAAAAAGAAACTACTAAAGGACGTAAATAATTTTAATTAAATATTAAAAAAATATTTTTAAATTTATATATTTTCTTGACAAAACTTTAAATATAATTTTAATGAAGTTAACATATGTATAATTTTGTAAATAATCAAGTTTAAACTCGATTTATTTAACTATTTTGCCGGAAGATTTTTAGTTTCTTTTCAAAAAATAATTTTTTTATTTTTTGTATTAAAAATAAATTTATTGAAGATAAATTAATCGTTAATATTTCTAAAAATTCAGAAAAAAAAATATTTTTAATTTAAAGCACAATACATTTCTTATGGCGCATTACTGGCAGATGCTATTCCTGGAAGAATATATTCTAAAGTATTGCCTTTAGCAAATAATTATACAGATCCTCGAGAATTATCCAAAACAACTCCTTCTCCAAATCAAAATTCAGATTATCGAGCAAAATTTCCAAAAGAATTTAAATTATTAAATCCGACAACAAAAAAAGTTGAAAAACTACAGAAAAAATAAAACAATAAAAAATTATTACCCATAATTAATTAAGAATTTGAAAGCTTTGAGAAAATTTTAAATAAATTTAAAAAATAGAATATTTTACTAATTTTAATTGTGTAATATTGACAATAAATTTTTTAAATTATTTTTGTATTCTTAATTGTAAAATAAATTATATCTACATACATATACCTGGTTGTTTATGAGAATTATTCAATATTTTAAATTTATTTAAGCCAACAACCAGCGTGTTAATTAATTTTACCGAAATTAAATTTAAAAAAGAATTATTATATTTTAAATATTTTGGCCAATTTTACCGAAATTAAAGAATCCATAGTGTCAAAAATATTTTTTAGAAAATCTTTTAGTCTGGCCAAACAGAGTAATGACTTCCAGGGAAATTTGTAAACTGCATATTGATGTTTGGCCGGACGAAAATTTCTAAAAAACGTTAGTCAAATAAAAGTTAGGTGTTTAATAATTAATATAAAAGCCAGTTATTACAAATTTGTAAATTCATACAAAAATCCAGGCATTTTATCATCTCAAAATCTACAACATTTCGTTTCTAGAATGCGCTTATGGTCAAAGTTATTTTTTTGTTTGAATTTCTCGTTCATTCTTCTGTTGCTGTTTCTTCCAGTAATTCTTTCCATCAATGAGAGTCGTAATTTGTAAGTTTATTTGCATCTTTATTCGGAAAAACCTAATTTACCTTTCCTTAAAGGAATAATTCGTCGGGCATAGAACCAAACGTTAACCTGACTTCGACCAAAATATCTCCAACGGAAACAACAATTCCGACGACCACCACTATTTCGACCATAACACCTCCAACTACTGCACAGACAAACACAACAACTCCGGCGAACACCACTGTTTCGACTACAGAATCTTCTACTGCAGAAACGAACAAAACAATTTCGGAGATAACCACCACAACTGTGGACCAGACGAATAAAACAAGTCTGGAGGTGACCAACAAAACTGCGGAACATGTGAACACATCAACTGCGGAGATATCAAACACAACTGCAGAACAAACAAACAAAACAATTCAGGCGATAAACACCACAACCGAGGAACATACAAACGCATCAATTGTGGAGAAATCAGCCTCAACTGCAGAACAGACGAACAAAACAAGTCCAGAAATAACCACTGCTAAATCTCCGAATGCGGAACAGACGAACAAAACAGCACCGGAGATAACAAATTCAACTGCGGGGCAGACGAACAAGACAACTCCGGAGGTAGCCACTACAACAGAGAAGAACACAACATCTACCACAACATCGTCTACAACAACACAGAAGAGTACACCTTCCACCAAGAAGACGCAGATAACATCAACGAAAACCGAATCAACAACGATCACAAAAAAGCCAACAGGAACTGTGTTGGAGATTACAACGTCATCGTCTAATTACTCAAAAACAGTGGAAACAACAAATAAAACATCACAGGAAAACAAAACATCAGAAAACTCGACAGTTTCTGGTGCATCAACGACAAACATAACGACAGCAGAAAATAATATTACAACAGAGATACCACCAACTTCTACAGCAGAAATAACCGAAACAATTTTCAATTCAACAATGTCAGCTTTTGGAGAATCGAAGACAACCAAAAAAACGAAGATAACAACAATTATTTTTACCCAACAAAAAACTTCAAAAATTTCAACAACAATAAATCCAACCGAAAAAGAAGAAACTACTCCAAATATTTACTTTTATTTAAGCATTATCTTTGCAATTATTATTGTTTTATGTTTAATCTGTGTTTGTTATTCATGTCGAAAAGAGATTTGTCAACTAAAAATATTTCGAAGATTTAAGAAAAATAGAAAAAGAAGAAAATTGAGGAAGAGGCTTACAAAGAAAATAGAATTTTCAAAATATGATTATGACCCAGAATTTTGTTATTTCAAACCCGATGATTTTAAGGAAGGTGGTCCTATGAAAATTTATAAACAATTAAAGGTAAATAGGGAGATTTTTGGAAGGATTTTATTTTTGATTTTTTTTATTTAGGTTCCATCAACTGCTCCTAAGAATGTTGAATTGGCTTCAGACCTTACAAGAATTAACATCAATTTTGAAAAGAAAATGTGTGTTATGTACGAAATTGGAAGTGAAATTGTCTGTTTAATTTTGAATGTTAAATATGTAATTTAAATTAATTTAAGGAAGTTGTTGTTGATTCGGATGGGGAAACTGTGGTGGAAGATAGTCCGCGTACTAGCTGGAGGAATACTTATATGGGGAAAATAAGTAGAGGATTTTATGAAAATGATAAACAAGACTTGGAGAAGTTGAATGGGTGAGTTTTGAAATAATTGAAATATTTTGTGAAGGGGAAGAAGGGGAGGGGTGTGGGGGAAGAAGGAGGGGAGGCCTGTCTCTTATTTAATTTTTTTTCTTTTTTTAGAGAAAGAGCAAATAAAGTGGATTCTGATGGAGAAAAGTTCAATGAAGATAAGGATTCTGGAACAAAAACTGAAGCAGATGACCAAGATGTTGCAACAGGAAGGGAAATGGAAAAAGGAGTTGAAACAGCAAAAGGTGTAGATACGGCAAAAATTGTTGATTTGAAGGAAGAAATTAAAGAAGTAATTGTTGAAGAGAAGAAAGAAGAAACGAAGAAAGTAATGGATGAACAAAGTAATTATGATACAAAAATAAGTAGTGAAGAACAGAGTACAGAAAGTACTGCTACTAAAAGAAGTGAAGAACAAAGTACTGATACACGAACAATTACTTTAGATCAGAGTAGTGAGGAAACGACAGAAGAGGAAGTTAACGATAATAATGATAAGGAAAGTAAAGAAGTAATAGGTATGGATGAACAAAGTAATTATGATACAAATATTAAAAAATAATTATGTTTATATATTTGTTTTTGTTGTATATGTTTTATAAATTACTTGGAAAATTAATTAGTGTTCTTTTTTTACCCCAAATATTTTAAATGCAATAATTAATTTTATAAATAAATATTTTTAATTACAAAATATTCAAATAAATAAATTTAAAATAAAATTATTTTTTCCCAATATATTCTCCAAATTTCCTTCTCTCTAATTTTACATAATTCCCTTAAAAATATAAATAAATAACTAAAATATTTAGTATTTTAAATACTTACCATACATTGGACGAATTATTAATTCTGAAGCAACGCGCATTTGGTCTGTTCTTAATTTTGGATAAACATTGAAACGACGAAAAATATTGGCAACAAGGGTTTTTTCTTCCATTAAAGCAAAACGTTGACCTTTTAAAATAAATAAAATTAATTAAAAGTCCCCCAAATTCTTTCTAAATAATTTTCATTTCGAAAAATTTTATTTTGTTTAAAAGCAATTAAAACTCCATTACCTATACAATTACGAGCTCCAGCACTAAAAGGAATATAGCAATAAGGATGTTTCAAATAATCTCCATTCACAAAACGTTCTGGATTGAATACTTTAATTAAGAAAATTATTTCTTTTAATATTTAAAACAAACTTTCAGGATTTTCCCAATAATTTGTATCCCTGTGTACCATTGAGGCAACAATGACTGCCTTAATTATTTAATTAAATTAATTTTAAATTTACTAAATATACTCCAGTTCCAGCAGGTAATGTAAAATCTTTTATTTTTACATCTTCTGTAAGTTGTCTAGCAATTAATGGAACACTTGGATATAACCTTTTTTAATTAAAAATAATTTAAAAAAAATTTTATTTTCAATCTCCTGTGAAAAGAGGATATCTACCTCAAAAAAAAGGAATTACTTTAATAATTATTAAAGACATTTATTTCACCTAAGTGTCTCTTTAAGACAAGCATCAACATATTTTAATTCAGCAAAATCATCAAATGCAATATCTCTGTCTAGATCAGGGCCTAATACTTCATCCAGTTCTTGTTGTAATTTAGCTTGTATTGCTTGGTTATGCCCCATTGAATGAACAAACCTTTTTTTAAAAAATTAGCTTTAAATTTAAAATATATTTTTCCCCAAAAATATATACTAATTAATTAATTTATAGAATTATAATTTATAAATAAATTTCTTTAATAATTTTTCCTAATTTTTAAATTCCCTCCCTCCTACCAATTTAAAGCAGCAGATGTAGTATCATGTCCTTCAAAAGTAAAAGTATCAACCTCTTCCTGTATTCCCTCCAAATCAATTTCATTTCGTGAATGCATATCCAACATTAAATCTAATAAAGCTAAACGTATCCCTCCCCCATCTTCTGCTTTTTTTTCTAACATTTTTTGAATTCCTCCAGCTTTGTCCATCATTTGTTTTCTTACAAGAATTGCCTTTTTTTTAATTAAATAAAAATATTTTAAAAAGTTTTTTTGTTTATTTGGATAAAATATATATTTAATTTTTTATATTTTCTATTTTTTAAAATCCTTACATTTCCTGTAAAATCATGTAAAGCCTTTACACATCTTTAAATAAAAATAAATATTTTTATAAATTTAAGATTAAAAAAAGATTTTTTTAACCTTTTTTGTTCTTTTCCATCACCAAATAAATTAAAAAGAATTTCTAGGTAATATTGAGGGCGGATTATTCTGTCTTGAATTATTCTCTTAAAAAATATTTTTTGTATTAAATTTAAAAAATGTTTTTAATTCTTGTCCATTAATAATTTTTACTTTCAATTATTTAAATTAAATTAATAATTAATTATAATCTTTAATTTTTCTTTTTTTCAAAAAAAATTTATAATTAATTTATTTTTTTACTTTAATTTTAAAAACAGCATTTAAATAATCAGTTTCAGTTCTTTGAGCGTCAATATTAACACCTAAAGCTGCTTCACAAATAATATCTAATGTACATAGACTAATTGTGTGAAAGATGTCATTAAAATCTTTAGAACCAATTAATTTGTCAAATTTACTGCAAAGAGTTCTTGCATGACGATTAAATATCTTTTTTTATTTGAATTAATTTAAATTAATTAATTAATTTTAGAAATTGTGAAGAATTTATAATTTATTAATTACACAAAAAAAATTATTAAAAAAAATATTTTTTGGTAATATTTTATAAATTTCTAAAAGAAAAAAATTTTTTAGTAAATTAAAAACAAAAACTAAAATCTTCTTAAAACTCAACTAAAAAATAATTCTAAATTTTGTGTAGTGTCTCTAATATTTTTGTCATCCAAATAATTTATTTTTTATTTTTAAAAAAATTTACCGGCATAAAATCTTTAAGAATATCATAATGAAATGTAGGCGTTAATAATTTCCTTCTAGGTCTCCATTTATTTGGTTTACTTATCTAATTTTATTTTTTAAAATATTTTTTTTTAATTAAGAATTACCAAAAGTCCATCCCCAATCCACGCCGAAAGAAAGGAATAATGATATAATTTATGTAAAACTTTATTTGAACTCAAAATAGGTTCACTCTCTTCTGCACCAAATATTATTACAAACGGAAGAGGGCCTAACCAAATACGTACCATTCTAAGGCCTTTCTGTTCTCTAAACATATAAGCAACACCTTGAGCTTGTTCAAAAAATTCTATTTTGGAAAAAAGTTTTTTTTAATGATATTAAATTTTTTTAATTGTATTAAATTTATAAGGTCATATGTATAATAATTTATTCTATACAATATTTGTCCTCTCAAAATAGATTTAAATATTAAAGTTTATCTAGATTAATGGGATTAATTAATAAATAATTTTTTATGTATTTAGCAAATTCCTTCCTTGTTTCCAATATTTTATCGAAATAAATGATTATTTGAAAACAGAACAATTGAGGAATTTTAATTAAGGTTATTAATTTTTACAAAAATAAATTTACCGTCAGGATTTAATCTAAATTGATGTAAATTTCCAATAATCGGCAAAGCTGTAGGTCCTTGTATTTTATCAATAAGACATTTAACTCTTTCATATTTTCGTAAAAACCAAACAAAAAACCAAGAAAAAATTATAGTAACAATTAAAATTCCAAGAAAAGACATTAAAAGATTCTTTTAATAAATAATTTATTTAAATATATACTAAATCAAGGTCAAATAATTTCTGCAAAATATATTGAATAAATAATTTAAAAAAAAAGAAAAAGAGAATTATTTATTTATTATTTATTAATTTCTATTAATAAATGATTGGAAAGGAATTAATGACAAACGGGATTGAAAAAGGGGGGAGTAAATACGTATATGTATGTAGATAGATGGCAATTTATTTGCTTTACTGGAATGCGCGTTTAAACAGAAAAATTCACTTCTCTTCTTTTTTTTTAATTTAAATTGTCTTGTACTTTTTTTTAAATAAATGTTTCATTTAAAATTAAATTAACTTTTAATTTGTAGTAATTTTATCTCTCCGTCTGGCCCCCTCCTCCCTTCTCTTTGTTTTCTATTTTTTCTAAAGATCTTAATTTTTAAAATTAAGTTTGTGTATTTATTCGGTACTTTTTGGATCTTTTACTTTCCTTAAATTAATTCGAGAAATGTCCTGTAGTATAGAGTAGGGTAGCTCCCCGAGCCTTCGGGATCGGGATTGTCGGTGACGGGGAGCTACTCTAGTATACATAGAATAATAAAATATGGTGAACATACTATAATGTTTATCTTATGTTTAGTATGTCGGATTTTGTTTGATACTTATACGTTTCGGGAACTTATCCGTTTATAGTATTTTTGTTTCTCTACACAAAATAAAAAAATGCAAAAAATATTCTACTATAAACAAGAAGCTATAAAATTAGAATTAGAATTATATTCACAAATAAAAGTTTAAAATCAAACAAAATATAAATATATGTAAACTACCAACAAATTTTGAAACATTAAATTAAAAGATTGGAAGAAAGACTATTTTCGAGAAAAAAATCTAATTTTTTCAAAAAAAAAAAAACAAAATAACCCGTCAAATTAAATTAGTGGAAAATTTAAAATCTGCGCAAACTTTTTTGGTAAATAAAAATATATTTATTTATGCTATTTAAAGATTAAATCTGATGAAGAACAAAATATGAGAAGAAATTTATTTTGATGGTTAAGATTTATATTTGTGTGTGCTTTGATCAAATAAAAATTAAAATTAATAAATAATTTTAATTTTAGCTTAATTCTATTTTAAAATATATAAAATAAATAGATGAATAACTATGTAGTAAATTAATTCTTAGCTAATTACTGCTACTGCTAATTTAATATTATTCACAACCAATAATTTAATTAAAACAAAAATAGAATTTAAATATTTATAAATATACAACAACCAACCAGAGGTGGGTCAGAATTCCGATTTCCAGAAAAAGTTTGATTTACGATTTCCAAGTTCCGACTTTTGAGCCAGTTCCGATTTCCTGTTCCGACCCACCTCTGCAACCAACCAACCAAAACAAGCAATATATTTAAATACAAATTTATTTATTTATGTAATATAATTAGATTCAACAACCCCTTCTTCTCCTCCATTTTCATCTTCCCCACCCTCATTTGTTTCATCAATTTTTAAATCTTCACTAGTAGCTTCAGTTGTATTATCAACAATATTAGCTTCATTCATTTCTCTTTGCGTATCTTTAATATTTACATCTTTTAATAATATTTCTGTTGCTTTTGTAGTTTTATCTTCCTTAATTTCAACAGATTTATTATTATTTCCTCCTTCTTTCTTCTTCTTCAATTCTTTCTCCATTTTCTTCATTTTTGTTCCCTTTTTATCTCCTTTTTTTGCCCCCTTTGGATTATCCTTCTTTTGATATTCCAAATCAGATAAAGATTTATCTGTTTCGAATTCTACCGATTTATCATCAAATTCTACACTCATTGTGTCATTTGATTCTTCGCTTAAAAGAAAAATATTTAAAAATTAAAAATATTTATTCCCCTTACCTTTCAGTTTTTTCCCTTTTCTTTTCCGTATAACTTTCATAATTCCCCCTTTTAATCTTTCCTTGATATGTATTCTTCCAACTATTTGGAGGACTATACTCCACCTTTTTACCTTCAGAATCAACAACCATATCCTTAAAAATAAATATTTAATAAAATAATATTTAATTATAAATTTAGTTTAGCTTAATATTTCCTTTAAAATACCCCCAAAACATTCAACAAACATTTAAATAATCCCAAACATCTCTCTCAAAAAAACTTACAAGTTCACTCCCAACTTCATAAACAACCAAAAGCTCATTAGTAAAGTTGACTTTTAAGCCTTTAGTATTTTCAATTTCTTCATTCAAAGTTTCCTCTTCAGGTAACTGAAAAAACAAAAATCTTGTTTTTTAAATTAAAAATTCTTTTCACCTTAATTTGTTTTTTAATTATTATCGGTTCTTCTTTAATAGCAAAATCTTCTCCTTTAAAATAGACAAAAGTAATGTCTCGGTCTTCATCAGAGAATGTTTGCTTTCTAATAATCTTCAACTTTTTAGATTTTCTTAGACGAGAAATACATGGAAGACTTTTTAAATCCTCCCAACAGCAATAGCAACAACAAAAACAGAAACCCAAAATTACAAGAATTACTACGACAATAATTATATATTTTAAAGAATTTTTTTCTTCTTTAGGGGAATTTTTGGTTGTTTTGTTGGTATCCGTTGTCGTCACTTTTGTTATTCCCTTTGTTGTATTTGTCGTTAAAGTAATCTTTTTTGTTGGTTTTTGTGTTGGTAGCCCCGTTGTTTCTTTTTTAACTTGGGTAGTTGTTGAATTTAATGTTGATTCCATTTTGGTGGTCGAAGTGGTAGTTATATTCAGATTTGTATTGGTCGTATTCCCTGTTGTCTCGGTAGTCACGTTTTGAGCTGCTGATGTTCCATTAACTGTTGTTGTAGTCTTTCTAAAATAATTCTGAAATTATTTATTTTTTAAAAGTTCGTTAAACTTACTCAGCAATAACTGGCTTAATTGGAGCCTTTGGTTTCGCTTTTTTGTTGGGGTTAACTTGACCACTATCAGGAAAAATAACCGTTATTATTTATAAAACAAAATTTAAATAAACTTACGGCTGCAAAAGAATCAACAGCAAAACGAACGAGAACTTTAAAAGGAAGAAGGATTTAGACCACAAACGCATTTTAGAATTGAACTGAAGAAAGTAGACAATTTTTATATTTTGATTGGGTGTTTAAATTAGTATATAGAAATTTTTGGCTTTTATATTACAGAACTCTTTCAGATAAAAAACCTATCAACGTCTCTTTTTCAAATCAAAATTTTAAAAAATTTTAGCATGTTCAGTTTTAATAATTTTTCATTTTTCTATACAAATAATTAAAAGATAAACAATAAAATTTAAGCAAAATATATTTACAAATTCATCGAAAATTAATATAAATCATCACACTCAAAATATTTTTCTTTCACCGAGAAATTAATTTTTTTTTAAATTCTAAATATTTTTTCCTTAATTAAGTAAATGCCATTTATCTAAAGTTAATCCCATTCCTTGTATCATTTCTTGCCAATGTGCTTGTGCATCTGCTGAAGAAGAGCAATCATTTTCTCTTCTATCGCTCAGCATTAAAGTTCCGATTTTTTGTTTTCGACGTAATAAAGGAGGCCAAGCACTATTATTTAGACCAAACATGTCTACTTGGACGGCACATTCTTCCAATTCGTGACGAGAAATTTGGAAGCTTGCCTAAGGAAGAAGAAGAAGCTTGCCTTTATTTTTTCTTTTTACCTGTGCATCGTTAAATTGAACTTCTCCTGTGGGGTTAGCTTTTGTCCATGCTGATTTTTGTCTTCCAATCTCTACGCCTTCAGCAGAAAAGGCACTAATACGAATGGAGACTTCTTAAATTATTTTTTTAATTTATAATATTTAAATAATTTTTTCGGAAAATTTTTTCCTTTTTTATTTCCTAATTAGGCAAATACCTTGCCCAGAAACATCACTTCCACTTTCCTTCTTTCTGCCAGTCCCGATGGCTGCTGCTTTATTGACACCAACAACAAGCCTATTTTGTGTATCAAAATAGCAAAGAGATACTAACACCTTTAATTAATTTTTAATCTTTAATTTAATTTTTTTAATTATTTCATGTACTAAAATATTTACAAATTTTTAATATATTACACATTTTTTCTTCAAACAAACAAATTACTGTTTAATTAATTACCTCAGGTTGATTACCTCCTTGCTGAGGTAAAGTACAAAAAGCACCTCTATCATCTACTGTTGACCCCCTTCTACTTCCAGAAGCACTTCTAGGTGTAACAGATTGTTGGGAATTATTTCCACAAAAACGTTGGTGGGAAGGGGAAGAATTTGTAGAGGATTTTCGTTGTTGTTGATTTTCAATAGGAGAATCTGTTGAAGTATTGTTATTTTTTGTTGGAGAAGAAGGGATTGTTTGTTGCTGATTTTGTTTTAGTTGGTGGTGGTTTTGGTGATTGGATAAAGATAATAAAGAAGGAAATAGAGACATCTTAATTTATTTTAAATTTTAATTCTGGATTTTTAGAAATTAAAAGAATTAATTAATATTTATTTTTAATTTGAAAGGTATTGTCTCCTCAATCAAAAATCCTCAACTTTATAAAAGAATGAGGGAAGACTCCCCTTTCTATCAGTTACCCCCAAGAGGAAAGAAAAAAGAGAAAATAATGAACAAATTAAAAACTAAAAATAGAGCTGGAAAAAGTTTTTAAATTTATGAGCCCCTATTTAGTATTTAAATAAATTTTAAATAAAAAATTTGGGGAATAAAAAATAGAGCAATTTTAAAGTTTAATAAAAATTTTAAAAAGTTCAATTTATCTTCTAAATATTTAATTAATTTATTTTTAGAAAATACTAATTTTGTTTATATGTTTCTAAATAAATTTTTATGATGTATTTTATTGTTTTAAATTAAATTAATTTAAAATTTATTTGCGAGAGAGAATAATGAAAAGTATTAATTTATTTTTATTAAGAGAGAGTTATCCAGAGGGAAAAAAAGGAAAAATCTAAAAAAGAGGTACTTAAATTAACAAAACTGTTAAACAAAAATTTAACAATTCCCAAAATTACCTAATTAATTTAAATATTAAACGATTAATTTTTGGTTAATTTAAATAATTAAGAATTCTACGCGGAAAATTTAAACTAAACCATAATTCTAGAAAGTAAGGAATTGAAAGTGTGGTTGCAGAAGAACATGTTTCATGTTTTATGTTTTGTGCTGTGAAAAATTCAATGAAAATTTACTGATATGATGGGAATTAGCTATAATTAAAGGTAGAGATCAGAAGATATATCGCTATTCTCAACACACATTTAAAATACTAACAAGCATCTTAAATTTTCTAATAAAAATAATTTTTTGAAGGAATAAACATTGAATACTATAATAAATGTGTTAGTCTATTTATCACTCAAAAATTATCAAAATAAATATTTTCTTGTCCCAAATTTTAAATTTTTATTAAACCAAAAATAACTGCGGGAAATATTTTTATTTCTTTTGTTATAAATTCTTTTTTTGGTTCCATTTAAAGGAGTTATTTTTTTAATTTTAAATAAATTATAAGAAAAAACTATTTATGTATATATTTTAGTTATTTTTTTGCAAAAAATTGCCATTCAAAAAATAAAATTTGTCTACTAATATAATTTCCTCTAAAATCATATATTTATTTATTTCACTGAGAGGCGAGATATTATATAATAGTTCTGAATAGTGTCTCAAGAATTATTTAAAAAAAAATTTCTTTATTTTAGAAATAAAGTCAAGAAGCCTAGATATCTAGCAAAGACTTTCAAATAAAAATGATATTTTGTGTATATATTTAATCCCAAAAAGGACTAAAGAACATAAAATTTGGCAATGCTTTTAGAAAAAAAGAGAGGAGGGGGGAAGTGCTATTGTTCAAGAAATAAGAAAAAATTACTTTCTTTTTTCCTCAACTTTAAAAGAAAAAAGAAGGGGAAGGGGAGGGGAGGGAGGATTTGGTAGGGAGAAAGGGAAAGAAAATATTATTTTTGGAATGTTCGTAGTAAATATTGGCCCTGCCAATTTTTTCTACTGCTAATTTTATTAAGATCCAAAAAATGTGTAGGTGGAAGGAGAAAGAAAGGAATGTTTTAAAAGACTTTTTCTTGCGTTCTTGGAAAGCTTTAAAAATTTTTTTAAAAAGAGATTTTTTTTATATTTTCACATTGAAAAAGAAAATGTGTCAAATACAAATTAAATCGTGACAATAAAAATTGTGTTTGGGAATATTTTATAATTATTTATTGAAGAAAAAGAGATAAATATTTACTATTAAAAAAGTTGTTTAAATGTTTGGGGTAGGTAATTGGTAGAAGAAATAAATAGTATTAAATTTTCTTAGATTTTTCAATAATTTTAAAGAAAAATAAAATATTTTTATTTAAAATAATTATTTAAATAAATTCATGTTTGGAATTAAAGTTTGAAAAAAAAAGAAATTTTTGTTAAAATTTTTTTTTGAATTTTAATTTTTATATAAATTCAGAAAATATTTTAAATGAATTTTTGAATTCAAAATTAATTTTTTAAATAAAAGAGAGAATAATAAAAAGTACAAATTTAGAAAGTAAAAAGTTGACGATAAAATGTGAATAAAATAAAAAAATATTTTGATGGATTGAAGGATTCTTTTGGCACAAAATCCTTTCATTATTGAATTGGGGGAAAATGAAACTTTTTTAATGACGAATGAGTAAAAAACTATTATTTAAAGAAATCTTGAAAAATTAATTAGAAATAATTTTTAAAATATGATATCTATAAAAATATTTTTTAAAAATTTAATTAAAAATAAAGTTTTCTTTGTTTTTTTTTTGTTATATTTTATTTTTATTTCTAGAAAATAAGTATTTTGGGAAAATATTTTTATTTACAAATTCTTTTGGTTGGAAATGATGTTATTTTTTGTAAAACATTTGAAAATAAAAATATTTAAAAGAAAAAAGGAGAATTTAAAGTTAATTAATGATTATGTATTTATAAACAAAAAAATAACAATAACTTACACTTCCTTTAACAGATTTTGGCTTATTTAGAGGACATCGAAACTGTAAAAAATGTTTTTGCATTTTTTGTACAGAATCCAAATCAATCTTTTATTTAAATAAAAATTAATTTAAATATTTTTAATTTTACCAAAAAATTTTGAAGAAAAGCCAATCCAATACATTGAGGACGGCGAATATCGTTAGAGTATTTTTTATATAATCTAAATAATTTTTTTATTTAAAATTTTTAATTTAAAAATTACCTAAATCTGACAAAAGAATTGGCTAATTTAGCTAAAAAAAATATTTTTTATATAAAAATTAAATAATAATTA
Organism: Meloidogyne enterolobii; assembly: GCA_963681835.1. Taxonomy (NCBI): domain Eukaryota; kingdom Metazoa; phylum Nematoda; class Chromadorea; order Rhabditida; family Meloidogynidae; genus Meloidogyne; species Meloidogyne enterolobii. The sequence continues at coordinate 1,361,132 of CAVMJV010000023.1, forward strand.
ACATTTATCACAGTTAAAAGCAAATGTTTCTCCAAAATTTATTTTTAATTGTCCTTCAAACGAACGAAATTTTGTTCGAAATTTTTGAAAAGTTTTTTGTTCAGAATCGGGAATTAAAAGGGCTAAACGAAGCTAGAAATTAAAAAAATAAATTATTTTATTTAAATTAAAATAAATTTATTTTTTACTTGTAACATCGCCCTTTCCTCATTTTGATTTTCAATTACCCCCAAATCTTCTAATCTCACCAATTCATTTAATATCAAAATTAACTATTAAATTTAAATTTAAAAATATATTTTATTTTTAAATTTAAATTACAAATTCTTTTTGTTCACTATATTGAACAGAAAGGCAAAGTTGAGCACAAGATTTGCTTAAAACTTCATTTTGATTGTTGGCTATTTCTTTATTTATTAAAACAACAGAGCTATGCCTGGCTTTCTAATAAAAATAAAAAATATTTTTCTTTCAAAATTTGACTGTAAAAATATTTTTAATTGAATAAGTACTCTTTTAATTTTCCATTTTTCTTTCCCTTCCTCCTCTTCCTCATTTTCTTCTTCTTCTCCTTCAGTAATATTAATTTCAGAAGGAAGTGTTAAAGTAACTTCTTGTTCTTCTCTCGAATGTTTTGGCGTATTAATTCTTTCAATTATAATTTCTGGTGCTGGGAATTGTTTAATTGAATTTGTTAAGTCTATTAAATAAAATAAATACTTTAATTAAATTAATTTAACTAAACTATAATTTAAATTATTTTGTTTTTTTCTTCCTTCAATTTTAACAAATTCATCATCATCCCCAATAATTTTATTAGATCCAACATTCTTTTTCTTTAACCAAAAACGATTAAATAAAGAATTCATTGGCCAACAACGAGTAAAACAATTACCAAAATTTGAAAACATTCTAATAAATTAATTAATTAATTTTAAAATTTAAAGAGTAAATTTTTTAATTAAAAAAAATAAAACAAAAAAAAAAGATTCTAGTGAGTTGAAGAGAATTTTTTGGAAGAAATTAAATATTTTTAAAGGTTAATTGTAAAAAATTTTTTTGAAAAATGAGACAACAAACTTTTTGTAAACTATCGAGCAGTGCTTCGAAGCTCGTACCAAAATTCGTACTCGTACCTCGTACTCGTACTCGTACCTGGTACGAAGTACGAGTACGAGTACGAGGCCAAAAAAAGTGAAAAGTACGAGGTACGAGGCCTAAGTACAAGCTCGTACTTCTCGTACTTGGTGTTATAGGAAAATTAAAGAAATATATTTAATTCCTTTCATTGTCCATTATACGAGCGGGTGGCATTGGTGAAGGTGCGTGGCTGCACCATAGTAATTAATGATTTAATATTGGGTTCGATTCCTATTCAATGAACAATGAATTTTAATATTTTTCTTTTCATAAATTTTATAAGTTTAATTTTGTTTTAAAAAGTATTTTATTTTTACTTGGAAAAATTATGGGTTTTTGGCCCTCTAAAATTCTTAAAAATTTTCATTGTACCATTAAAAAGTGAGTATTCTTCGCCTACGGCCTTCCGGAATTTTCAAAATTTTCGCCTGCGGCGCAGAAAGGGATTTGAGCTTTAGAGGGCTATCAGGAGATATAAATGTGAAAAGTTCGGTGAAAAAGGTATAAAGTTCCATGGAAGAGAATGAAATCGGATGAAAAAATACCGAGTTTCGGGTAACCTCTTGGAGGAAATATTGCTCCTTGCACTCCAAAATGCCCAAAAATTTTGCCTGCGACGCAGAAAATGAATTATATTAGAGGATTTATGGCTTCAAAGCCTTCTAAGATTCAAAAATTATCGCATAAACGCTTAAAATTTAAAACTAGATGTCCTGGACTCAAAAAAATCATAAAAATTTTAAATTTTTTGATTTATTCTCAAGTACGAGTAAGTACGAGGTATGAGTACGAGGTACGAGGCCAAAAAAAGAGGTGGTACGAGGTACGAGTACGAGTACGAGCAAAAAAATGGGGGTGGTACGAGGTACGAGTACGAGGCCAAAAAAAGAGGTGGTACGAGGTACGAGTACGAGTACGAGCAAAAAAATGGGGGTGGTACGAGGTACGAGTACGAGGCCAAAAAAAGAGGTGGTACGAAGTACGAGTACGAGTACGAGCAAATTTGAAATTTCGAAGCACTGCTATCGAGTCATAATAAGATACTAAAAATAAAATATTAAAAATAAAATCTCAGTGAGGTGAGACTGATCTCAGTAAAAATAAAGAGAAAAGAACTCAAAAATTAATTAGAGAAGTAAAGTTTGCTAATAACCCTAATCTGTATCACAAAATATTTGGAAGTCCTTTTAAAAATTAACCACTTAAAATTTTAATAATTTCCTTTTTCTGTTTAATTAAACACACAAAAACAAGAAAGAAATTTTTTCCAAAACAATTATTAAAATTACTTTGGCTTAGAATTCTTTTTAATATAAAAAAAAAATAACTACATACATACAAGGTAAATAAATATTAATAAAATATTAATATTTATTTTTGTTTTTTGCTTAAAACAAGTACATACAAATTGGCACTTTACTTAAATATAAATAAAAAATAAATGTTTGGAAATATTATTGACAATTTTATTGATGCGTAAATGAATGGGTATATAGCCTTCCAAAAATAATTTTAAAAAACTTTTTTTTTAATAAAAAAATTTTTTTACCATTTTAACATTGCTGCCTCAATACAAATTTTTAAAATTTTTTTATTTAATTTTTAGCTTTTTGAATTTAAAAATAAAAGAATTGAGAAGCCGTAGGCGGGAAAGTGAGACAGTCCTCTTATAAACAATAAAAGCTAAGAATACTCAATAAAAGAAGAATTGCAATTCCGGAAGGAAGGAAATAAAAAAAGAAAAGAAAAAAGAATAAAAGAAATACCACCAAGAATTCTTTTTCTTGATTTTTGGAGAAGAGAAAAGTTGAAAAAAATATTTGACAAAAAAATTAGTTGAAATATCAAGAAAGAATTAGTAGTTAAAAAGTGAATTTTTTAGGGAAAAAAGAAAAATATTTTTAAAAAAATATAAATTTAAAAAAGGTTAAATTTAAATTGAATAATTATTTATTGGTTACCTTAAATAATCCTTTTAGTATTTTGGTGCTAATTTTTAATCAAAAAGTGTCGAGTTTTTAGTTTTCTAATTATATTCAGTCTAATTCAAAATATTATGAGGTGATAAACTAAATATTTTTTTGATTTTATTTTTTCTTTATATTATGTGTCAATTCCTAATTTTTCAACAAAAAATAAACCAAACGAAAAATAAAAGGAAAAATATAAAATTTAAAAAAAGTGCATTATGCTTTACTGGTTTTTAAATTTAAAAAAAAAATAATTTTTATTTTATTTATTTAAAATTTTAAATATTTTTTAAAGAAATATTTATTGCTTGAATATATTTTTATTTTTTTTACAAATTCTGAATAATTTATTAATAAAAAATTGAATTTAAAATATATTTCTTTCTGACATAAATAAACAAAAATAACATATTTAAAAATAATTATTTAAATTTATTAGCTTTATTTAAAAATTCTATATTTTTATTTCTTTTTACCGCACCTATTTACTCGCCTTAATAACGTGTGAATGATTATAAATAATGGTTATTTTTAGAAAAAAACACGGCACCATTAAAAATAAAAAAATGTCAATAATTTAAATAAAAATATTTAAGAAATAATATTTTTAAATTTATAATAAAAAATTTCATTTAAATTTTCATTTTTTTCAAATTACAATAATTTATTCGAATAAACATTTACTACTTCATAATAATTTTTTCCAAAAAAATCATAAAACTTCTTTTTTAATTCATCTCATTTTATATTAAAATAAATAATATGTAAGAAAACAACTTTAATATTCTATTATTATTTTAAAAAAACTTATTTTTTTAATAAACTTATTATTTAAAATTTTTTTATTAATTTTTAAATTATTATGTACTTTTATTAAAAAAAAATTATTTAATAATAAATTAATATATATTTTATATACATATAATTGTAAAATAAATTAAATATTTAATGTAAAATTAAAAAAATTATTAATAAATTTTCCTTTTTAAATTTCTTTTAAACTAAAAAAATTTTTAGATTAGTTTTGGAATTATTTTGATTATTAAAATTAAATAATCAAAACACCTATTTTCTAGGCAATTATTTTCCAATTTTTAGTTTTAATAAAAATGAGGAAAAGAAAATTTAATAATTAGTAGATTATGCTTAAAAAAAAGATTTAAAGATATCAATTTAATCATTTAAAAGTACTCCATTAGTTAAACAATGTATTGCTGTAATACTTGCTTTTGCTGGTTCAAAATTAGATTGTAAAGAAAGTGTTGAATAATAAAATTGAAGAGCATGAGGGAAATCGCCAATTGTTGAATAAACGTTAGCTAAGGTAAAATGGACCTTTAAAAAAACAAAAAAAAAGATTCGTATCTAAACTTGACTTACAGCAACAATATTTTTTCCTGTTTTGAAAGCTTAAAATTGAAAATTTTTTTAGAATATCCTTAAATAGTATACCTTTCCCTAATGTATATAATGCACTATGAAGAAATCCTGCTTGATGGTAAATATTGGCTAAACTAACTAATGGGACATCCTAAGAAAAAAAATAAATAATTAAAAATAATTTTTAAATTTGAAAAGGGTCTTTTCCATTTTTTGGAGGAAGGGTTTAATTAAAATATATTTAAATCAGCTAAATTTAATATTATTTGAAAGTTTAAATTCTTTGTTCGAAAAAGACTTTTTTCGACTATTTTTGACTAAAAAAGAAAACCTACAATAAATTAAACCTACAATAAATTCATTTGGAGAATTATATAAAGAATGTCGAAGGCATTTAATTGAATTAAGTGGATCTCCTTTTATTCTCCAATAAAGACTTGAAATTGTTCCTAAAACAAATTCTCGAATGGAAGAAATTGGTTTTGAAGAAGAAACTTTAATTTAAAAATTTTTAAAAAGATTTTAATTTATTTTACCCGATGGATGCATTGCAGCACCTTTTAAAGCAAAAAATAATTTAGCAGAAACTCTCTCAATACTATCTAATTTTGATGAACCAATTGAACGAAATGTCTAAATTAATTAATTAATTATTGTTTTAATCTATATTTACATCTCTCAAAGCTTTTTCTGGTTTATAAAATTTCGTTAAATGTTCTCGATAAAGATAAGCAGGTAATTCGTCTAATTCTAAAAGGATTGAAGAAGATTGAAGAACTAAAGTAGGTTCTGGACATTCTGGCTCTAATAATAAATCTGCCAATTCTGGTAATTCTCCAAAATTGAGCAAATCGTCGACCTAAAGAAAAATAAATTTTAATAAAAAAATAATGAAACCCCCCACCTTAATTCCTTTTGCCGATGGAGATACCCAAGTAGAGACTGGTTGTTCAAATAAATGATTTAGCTAAAATTAAAACGGAACTTTATATTAGAAAAAATTTAATAAGTTTACTTTTTTCTGTGTTTGACAAATTTCTTTAAGAGAATCACGTTTAAAAGGTAATGCAAATTGTTTGCCTTTATTAACCATTAAAGATGGAGGGACTGGCAATATCTTTTTAAAAAAATAATATTTTTTTTAATTTCAAATTAAAAATACTTCAGGTAAAGGAATATCTAATTTAAAGAGCACTTCCCCACGATTGGAAAGTGTTCCCAAAAAAGTTCCATCAATTTGAGCGCGTGAAGATTTTAAACGTTTAGATTGGTTATTAAGAAATGATGAAGTAACACCATCAACGACAATTGAATCTGATACTTTTGCTAAATTAAAAGAGAAAATTAGTAATTTAAAGAAGGAGTCCTAAAATTTTTAAAGGAAGAAAAGAGGTCTAAAGTTAAAAAAAGTAGTCTTAAGATAATTAGTTAAAATTGGGATTTATTAAAAAGTAGAATTACAACAAATCTAAAATCTACAAACAATTGAGGTCTAATTCGAAAATAAGAAAATATATTTATAAAAATATTTTTTACATTTCTCCTTTGTCATTTTAATATTATTTTGTTGTTTTGTTTGTTTCTTTTTATTTCCCTTATTTTTCTTCTCATTATTATTATTCTCTGTCAACTCATTTTTTAAATATTCATTAAATATAGTTTCATCAATTGTTGTCTTTTCTACTAATTTAATTTCTTTTGTTAATTTAAATTCATTTTGTCCATTAAAAATATTTTCATTATTTATTGGAGGTTTAAAATCAATTTGGAATTGATTTATTTGCTCTTTAACTCCCTCTGGCCATATTGGTCGTTGATGGGCACGAATACGGTCGAGAGAGTAACCTCCATAATCCAAGGGGAACTTAAATTAGAAAAAAGTTCTCAAATAAATTTTTAAACAATTAAATGTCCAAAAAGCCCCGAAAAGAGGCCAGAATTTAAAATTAAAATAATTTCCGAACCACCGGGGATTCTTCAATTTTATGTCTATCAACCACTTTATGTGCAAGTTCTGCTTCCAATTTTTTAGCAAAAATATCCTCTTTAATTTCTCTAAGTTTTGCTTTAAAAATATTTTAAAAATATTCCCCTTTAAATAAACAAACCAGCAGGGAAAAGTAAAGGAACAATAAATCTGGCAAAAGCTGGGGCCAAATAACTTTTTCCCTAAAATTTTTTTTTAATTTTTAATTTAAAAAATTACAATGTAAGGAGTATTGCATCGAAAATAAATTAATTTAATATTAAATAAAGGACTTTCAAGTAAAGGTTCTGGTCTATAACAATTTATTGTTTTCTCTTTATTTTTTGTTGTTAATTGTTTAAAACAAAATATTTCTTGTTCATTAGGCCAGCAACATAAAGGAGAATAAATTTGTTTAATTGAAAGTTTTGGTTTGGAATAATTCTGATTTTTAAATAAAAGAAAATAATTATTTTTAAATTTAAATTAGATTTTTAGAATTGGGGAAAGAAAAATTAGAAAAATAAAGTTTGTAAAAAAACTAAAAATCCTCAGTTTTACTAAAAAAATTTCGTAGACTTTTAATTAGAAAATAATCTGTATACATATAAAACTCTTTAAAAAATGTTTGGGTTTATAAACAATTTAAAAAATTTTTAAATATTAAATAAATTACAATTATTCTTTTTGAACATTTTTTGAACAGAAGCATATTTAATGATGGTTTAAATTTAGGATCTAATTCCAATGCTTGAAATAACAATTCTAATAAAATATTTAAAAATTAGTAAATTTAAAAAGAAGAATATACTTTCTGAAGTATGTAAATTGCCTTTTAATTGATAGAAAATAGCCATTAAATGATATGGAATTGGCTGAAATTTAATTATTATATAAATAAAAAGAAATTTTTCGCTTTTAGCCGATCATTTAATGTATAAATTTAATTGAAATATATTTTTAATTATTTTAACCAAAAAATTACTTCATTAACCCCACTATTCATTGCAATACTTAAAATTCTCTCTAAACCATTCAACTCATTTTGATCAGTTAACGAATAATTTGAAAGTAAAATAATTTGTGCTAATTGTGTCAAAGCAATATCTTCAAATTTTGAATATTTAAGGGCTAATTCAATACAATTAATTGCCTTTTTAAATTTAAAAATTAAATTAAAAAAGAGAATTCAAAGAAAAACTTCGCCTGGAATGCCAAGATAACGAAAATATAAAGCAGCTAAATTAAATGTAAGCCAACGCGGTCCGATATTCTAGAAAAAATAAATTAAAAAAGATGAAAAGTAAGAAGGTCATAATAACCAATCTTGTTTTCTCTCCTTTTGTGAGAAGATTGAGTTTTGAAAGTTTAACAAACATAAATTTTTGATTAAAAAACATACAAATTTTAATAAATTCCCAATACGTTGACCTATTTCTCTGATTAAAGGTTGTTGTGTTTTTCCATTCCAATCATTATCTAAATTATAACCAGCCAATCGAAATATTTCATTTTTTAATTTATGTTCAGAAAATTCATCAGATGGGGTAAAATAACCAAATTTTAATTTTTGAAAAGAATTTAACTGAAATCTTTTTTATTTTTTTTGTTTTTTAATTTACAAACATTTTCAATAAATTTTAGCTTTTCATCTAATAATAATCCAGTGTCGTTGTATAGTGTACAGGAAGGCAATTTCCAAGGTAATGGGGTTAATTCGCCATCTTTAATTGCCAAATATTTGGTGAGTAAATCGGAAACACTTTAAAATTATGAATTTAAAAGTTGTAAGTTATTTTATTGGAAGACGTAGTCACAACTAATAGTGAGAAGATAATGAACGAGATATCTAGTAGAGCCCTAGAAAAATGAGATCAAGAGAACCGCACAGAAATTAAGAACTTACGACAGAATAAAAATTTAGGATAGAAAAAAACATGGAGATAAAGGGGATAGGGAGATAAAGAGAGATAAAGGAGATAAAGCAATAACAAGATAGAGAGGTATATGAGATAAAGCAACAACAGCTTTTATACTATTAGATTCAAGCCTGCTTTTTTCCCTTCGAAACATTCCAAATTTCAGTATAAAAGCAGTAGTAAATCTTAGCTCAATTAACAACACACACAATCAACTTCTCAACCGTTCACGACAACAGCTTCAACTTCACAAGTCAATGGCACAATCTGCGTACTTCGGTGGCGGTGGTGCAGCTGGTGGAGGCGGCGGTGGTGCATCTGTCTACATGGGATCTGGAGCCGGCGGTCCCCCGAAGCAACCTGCAGCTGGAGGCGGCGGTTATGGAGCTGCTGGTGGAGGTAATGCGTCTGTCTACATGGGTGGTCCTGCTGGTGGAGGCGGAGGAGCCGGTCAACAGAGTGCCTACTTTGGTGGACCTGCTTCGGGAGGAGGTAAATAATTATTAATCCTAATGATAATAACAGATAATTTATTTTTATTTAAGCTTCTGCTGTCGGTAGGTCTGCGGGTGGAGGAAGTGCTTTCGGAGGCGGCGGTGGAACCCAAACGGCTATGGTTGGAGGCGGCGGTGGCACTCAGACTGCAATGGGAGGATTTGGCGGCGGCACTCAGACAGCTCTCGGAGGGATGGGCGGCACCCAGACTGCTCTCGGCGGCATGGGAGGCACTCAAACTGCTCTCGGAGGGATGGGCGGCACCCAGACAGCTCTCGGCGGGATGGGCGGCACTCAGACAGCTCTCGGCGGAATGGGCGGCACTCAGACAGCTCTCGGCGGGATGGGTGGAACCCAAACGGCGCTTGTTGGCTATGGCGGTGGAGGCACCCAAACGGCTCTTGGCGGAATGGGAGGTACTCAAACTGCTCTTGGAGGCTTTGGTACGCAGACTGCTCTTGGTGGTGCTCCTCCTGCTGGAACGGCAACTGCTCTCGTTGGTGGAGGTGGTGGAACGCAGACTGCAATGGGAGGAGGATATGGAGGGACAGCAACATGTTTGGGGAACGCTCCTGCGGCAGGTAGAAAATATTCTCTTTGTCATTTTAGCCATAACTTAATGTTTTAATTAAAGGTACAATGACTGCTCTTGGTGGAGGAGGCGGCGGGACGATGACAGCTCTTGGAGGCTTGAAACCTGCTGCTGGTGGTGCTTCTCTTGCTGGTTCAAGTGAGTTAAAACTTAAATCTCAAACCATCATTAATTGAGCTTTTATTTTCATTTAAAGGTGTTGGCGCTTCCTCGGCATATATGGGAGGTCCTCAAACCGGTGGTGGCGTTGGTGCGCAGTCTGCCTACTTTGGCGGTGGTGGAGGAGGTGGCGGCGGTGGAGCACGTCCACCTGCTGGAGGCGCTGCTGCGGGATCTGTCTACATGGGCGGTGCAGCTGCCGGTGGAGGAGGCGGCGGTTTCCAGAGCGTCTACATGGGGAAGTGATGTGCAGCCGAGGACAAAAGATGGAGAAGAGCAGAAGAAGCGTTGTTTGACTAGATGATCTCTTTTCCCTTCCAATCCCCCATATATAATTGTGTGTTTTGTATTGTGCTAATATATATAGGCTATTATCCCATTTGTTGTTGTGGCTCATTAAAATAATCCAAATGTGCCCAAATATGTCGTATAATTTTCTATTGTTCATATTGTATGTTGTATATTGCTGTTTGTATTGATATAAAAATATTTAAATGTGTTTGTTGGTTTTTGTAGATTGGAATAGGTTAGGTTTGAAAGTTGTAAGATATGTTATGACTAGGATTCCTTTTTGCTTTCAGAAAATCCTATTTAATATGAATGCCCTCTGATGCGCATTATTTTTTGCTTGAGTGATTGAAGAGATCTTATCTGAGTTGAATCCACAAGTTTTCGGATATACGGAATCGAACTAAAAAATCCTTGGTTCTTCGGCTGTTACAAACCAACATTTAAAGTGAAATAAAACTTTCACTGCTACTATGTAGTTTCATATTAAATATCCTCAATATTTTTTCTTTAAACAAAAAAGAACTCACATAAATCCCTTATTTTCCGGTGAAATAAACAATTGTGGAGACTTGAAGTCATTGAAAGAAGTTTCAAAAGATAAAGTACCAGAATTAAAAGCTTCTTGACATTCGTGAATAGATGGCCAAGACGGATTAAAAAATGGGAAACTTGCCTCGTCTTGTTTGCTAAAAATAATTTTTCGTTAAAATTCTTTCAAAATTTTCTCACTCTAAAATTGGATATTTAGGAATTAATTGAGGTTCATCCATTTCTAATCCAATTCCAATAAAAGGGGCTAATTTAGAAATATATTCTTTCCATTCAGAAAGCCTCTTCTCTTCCCTAATCTCATCATTCTCTTTTCTTTTTAAACGATCTAATTCAACAAATTTTAATTCTGGCGAGGCTTCAAATTGTTGATTAATAATTAATTCAATTTCTAAAAGAAAATTTCTTTAAAAAATATATTTTTTTATAAAAATATTACCAGCTTTTACTTTTTCTCTTTGTTTATTTAATGATTCATTATATAATTTCCAATTATTTACTGTACAGAATAAACGTTTCCTTTCTCTCCTACCACCATTCCATTGAATGCCTTCGCGACAATTAGAAACTTAAATTTGGAATAAGAATAATTGAATTTGAAATATTAAAATAATCCAAAAACAAACAAGGAAGCGCTCCATATTCAAAATGTTCATATGCCAATTTTGCTTGTAACCTAGCTTCCACTGGCGCCCGATTTGACTCTATTAGCTCTTCTAATTGATAAATTCTTCGCATTCTATTAAAATTAAAATTTAAAAATTTTTTAAAATTAATAGGACTACTTTTCTTTAAACATTTCAACATCTTTAATTGTATCTAAAAGGTTTTCATGTTGATTCTCCATTACTTCAAATATTTTATTTATACAACGAAGAAGAGAAACTTTCTGTTTTTATTTTTAAAATTAAAAAAAAACTTTATTAAATACCGTCAAAGCCAAATCCAGATCAGTTTCAAGTCTGAGGGCTTTGTCAAAAGTATCAATTGCTTCACTGAAATTACCATCCTTTAAATTAATTACTACTTTTCTTAATAATTAAATTTACAAGAACATAAGCATCCCCCAAAGGAAGAAGACATTTTGCACAATTTGGTACTTTATTGTTTATAAACTTTAAAAAAAAAATAAATTTGTCAAGTTCTTAGAATACCCCCATTTTAATTTAAATTATTTCCAGTCTCCCATTATTTTTTTGGATAAAGAACAGATAAAAAACAATTATTATTCACCTCTAAATGTTCAATAGCCCGTTTATAGTTGCCCAATCGTAATTGAATAATTCCAAGTTGAAATCTTGCTGGGCTAAAATAATAAATAAAAATTAATTTAAATAATTTTTAAATGTACATATTATCCTTCTCCATTAATAAATAATTAAATAAACAATTTAATGCATTTTGAGGATTTCCTCGAAGTCTCCAATAAAAATGTGCAAAATAAATAGCTTTTTTAATTAAATTATTATTTTGTTCATTATTTTCCTCTTTTTTAGTTTTTGAAAGAATTAATGAAATTATATGTTTAAATAATTTCATTTCTTCTATTTTAATTCCCTCAGCCAATCCAGGTTCTTCATAATTTTCAGAAGATGAAGAGGAAAATTCTTGAGAGATTTTTTGATAATCATTGCTAATCACTCCACAATCAATTTCTTTATCTTCTACTTCTTTGTCAGAAAATTGGAATTGTTCCCCAAAAGGTTTTAAAACAATTGATTTTAATTCATATTTTCCATCAATTAACACCAAATCGAAAGGATAAACTGTTAGGAAATTTTCTGGTTGAAGTTCAAAGTTTTTACTTCTAATACAATCTAAATTTGTTGCTCTAATTTTATGTTCAATTTGAGGATCATCGTCATCATATCTTTTCTCTATTAAAACCTAGAAAACTTTTTTTAAAGGTTGAGAGAAATTTTTATTTTGTTTTAAATGGTTCTTTAACTTTCTTCCTCGCAACTAATTGTCAAAAAATTTCAATTATTCTACATAACAGATTTTAAAAATTTTAAAAACATACCTGTTGCTGTCTAACAGATGTTTTCAATTCTGCAAGTTCTTGCACTAATTCAACTTGACTATAAAAATCAGCTAACAAATGTGGATGTCTTATTAAATAAGGAGAATCTTCCTGAAATTGAAGAAATAAATTATCATAAAATTAACAAAATACAGACCACTTCAGCTCTTCCATTTTTAGAATCAAAAATTAAATGAGAATGTGCAATAACTGGCAATAAATTAATCAAGAGAAATGGGGAAATATAAAATATTAATTCCAGCATTCCTAAAATAATTTTAATAATTTTGAAAATTAAGAATTAAAAATAAGTCTAAGCATGGCAATATCGCCCTTTTCTTGTTTAAAATTTAAAAAATTTAAAGCACTTTTATTCAATTTCAAGGCAAAAAGAATATAATAATGAGATGATTTTTAAGAGATCAAAAAAATAAATTAAAACAAAGCATTTAAAGCTTTTCTTCTTTAAGAGAAAATCTTTTTATTTATTAAAATGATGAGCAAGCACATAATTAACATCATCCTTCGTAAGCTTATTAGATCCTCTATGCTTCGCTAAACTGCAAGCTTTATCCAGAATTTTATTTACATAATCATTTGTAAACTAAAATAAAAATTTTATAGAAAAAACCTTATTATAAAATTGAATGAATCATTACGACTATCAACTAAAACAATTTAATTCCCCGAATGCAAAAAATAACCCTATAAATACAAAAAACCATACCCGGTTAGCACATAACCTTCCGCCTAATCTAAATAATTTCTAAATATAGTACATAAAAAATACCAACCTCCATCAACGCTTCATGCACATCTTTATCAAGTATAGCATTTGGATTAATTTTTCTCAATAAATCATCCAAATAAGTAACAGATCTATTCTCATCATTATCTTCCATTCTGACAATAAATATTTAAAAATCAAAAAATCTTTTTAAATAAACCAAATTAAAAAAAAAACATTTAAGAATCTCAAAAATCTATAGCGAAATAGAAATCTAAGAAGATATATTATTTTATTTATTTTATAAAATTTAAAACAATAACTATAAAATTCAAAAAAAAATCAGCATATTTTCAAGAAGTATATTGAACCATCAAATCCTAAAAAAATTAAAAATTTATTCCAAATTTTTATTTAAAAAACCTTTGCAGGCCAAAGCCTATCCAACAAATTAACACCTACAGAACGAACAAAAACTGACGGAAGAAAATTTGTTGAAAACAAACTATTTAAAAAGTCAATAGCAGTCATTATTGGAACATTTTTGCGTTGACTTTTGGCATCAAAGTTTTTTAAATAAATTAAAGAACCTAAAAAATAATTAAATTAATAAAAATTAAATTGAAATTTTACCCAAATCTCCACCCTCCTTAACTGCAATTTCGAGTGTATTTGTTAAATTAACTACATCAGACCATCCAAGATTAACTCCAAGTCCAGCCATTGGATGTATTCTATGTGCTGCATCCCTAGAAAATTTTTTGAAAATTAAAATGTATACATTATCCAAATTTGTATTGGAATAATAATTTAAAATATTGACTAAAGATTAAATTTAGTAGTCTAGAAGAAAAAGATATCAATATATAATATCAATATTTTATTTTTATTTACACCCTGAAGAATATACTAGAAAATCCATGGGCAAATCTTAAAGTTGACTAATCTTTTTATCAAAAGTTAACCCGAACCAGCAAGTTTTTTTACATATTAGAATAATTTCAGTGCACACAAAAAATTATAAATTACCCAATTAATGCCAATCTATTCCCAATATAATCATGCGCGTGAATTAGAGATAGTGGAAATGCTGCTCTATCATTATTTGGCAGAGAAAGAATAGTTGGGAAGACAAAATTTTCAGATGACGTCAAAAATGGAATTGAATTCAAAATACTTGAAAAACAATTTAAAGGCCCATCAATTATTTTATTATGTCCAGAATGATCAACCTTAAATTGAAAAATGATTGTCAATTTTAAATTTAAAAATACCAAAGCTCCATTTAATTCCTTCACAAATTCTTCATTAGGCAATTCCAAAAGACGTTTTGCTTCTGATGTTGAAGTTGTCCAGGCAAGTGAACTCAGCTTCTCATTAAGTGGCAAAATACCGATTGGCCCAGTTGGCATAAATCTTTGCCACGCAATCGTGTTTTTAATATCATTCTTTTAAAAAATCAAAGCTTAAAGAATAAAAAAAATACTTGTGATGGAGAAATTTCTAGGGAACCAACAATACAAGATTGGCCATAATCTTCGTTAGTATATTTTAGACCACTAATTTCCCTAACTTTACTATTCGCCCCATCTGCTGCTATCTAAAAATATTTTAAACAAATCTTTGATTAAATAATACCAACAAAGAACTTTCAACTACTTCACCATTGTCCAATTTAAGAACGACACTTTCATCGAGGCTTTCAGGCAAACTGAAAGAGAAATGGATCGGAGAAAAAGATCAGAATTTCTTATGACAAATTACTAATAACGAAGCAAATATATTCTAACGGGATTGGTATAAAAATCGAAAAAAACGCCTTTATTTTAAAATTAAAAACCTCAATTCACAAAATGAGGTCTCTTGCTTCCAATCAATATTTAAACTTTCTCTAAGACATTGATGTAAAGCATCAACAATCCTCCAATTCTCTACAATATAAGCAACTGGGGAGCTTGGTTTGGATTGTTTAAAAGAAATCCTAGATTCTGAGCAACCATCTTGAATCTACAAACAAAAAATTAAAACGAAATTTTAAAAAACGCAAAACATATAAGGAAGTGACCGGTTGTGCTTTAACCGAAATTTGCTTCCAAACGTTCAGATCTGAAACAATTGAAAAATACGTATTTAAATGAAATCTCAATATTTGAATAAAAATCTAATTTTTGAACAAACTTTAGGTGACTGAAAACTCTTTAAAAGAACGAAAAACTTTATGGACGTCAAATTTTAACAAAAAATTAGGCAATTATACTTTCAAACAACTCCACAGAGGAAGGGGCTATGGCAGATACTCGGTTGGAATACCAATCCTCTTCTCTAACTTTTGGCTGGACAGTTTTGAGTGAATCGAGCAAAAGAATTTTCTTTGAAGATAATGAAGACTTCTTGCCTAAATTTGTTTTTTTGGGGAATTCGACCTTTAAAAATTATTGAATCTTATTTAAATACCAATAGCGCAAGCCATCGCGCTCCCGACCAAACCACCCCCGACAATTACAATGTCATAATGACTGGATATTGCCTTTGAAGCACAAAATGTTCGAACACAACTAATTGTTTGTGAACAAAGCATAACTTGTAAACAGTTTTTACTAAATAGAAATGATAAACTAAATATAGAATTACTTGCTGAATAACTCGACATCTTTCTGTACAAACTGGGAATTTTATCTAAAATTTATTCAAATCGATATGATAAAACAGTAAAAAATAAAAATACACGCTTTTACGAGGTAATTTGTAAATTTAAAGATCATCATCAGCATCAGTGTCTCCATCCAGAGCTTGTACAGATCCTGAATTTGATGGTTTAATTTATAAATAAATTATATACTATAAAACCTGAATCGGAAGACGTCAACTCACTAAAAGCCAAATGTCCTTGAGTAGCATCAAGATCGACTTTGAACCTTTTGCATGAACGTTGGCCCTCATCATCGCTTCCATAACAGTCATCACCAGAGCCGCTCCAATGAACCACTGAGTCAGATGTGGAGTCGTTCGTAGAATCTGGAGGAGGCGAACCACTATTTTGACAATCCCAGCGTGTTTTTTTCGCTGCCCCCTTACGCCTTTTGCGAAGCCGACGTTTTGCGGCACGGCTTTCGCCTAAGGACTTACACAAAATTTGGATGAATCCCGAATGCAGCAACTCCCGACGCAAATCCTTGTGTTTTTGATCCATTAGACCACGACGTTTACGAATTGCCAATGCCAAAAGTTGAACTGGTGTAAGCGTAGTCGAAGATGAGGCATTTTCAGTTAAATCAGAATTAGTCTTGTCAACATTTGAAGAATATGAGCAGTTATTTGTTTGATTACGAAATAGCATACTGAAAATTTTAAAAATTAGTTAAAAAATTGCAAAAAATATCGGGAGATTGGAGAAAATATAAAAAAATAGTCACAGCATAAGCAAAAGTAATGCAAGTGGAAGGAATGAAATTAGTAACAAAGCAATGGCGTCTAAAAATTGTAAACTCAGGGTTCGCATTTCTACTTTTTTAAAAGTATTCTACTTTTAAATCGACCTCCATGCTTACGAAATTGAATTTATACTTTTTTGAAAGTATATACTTTTTTTTGATTGAAAATGAAATTGGGGAAGGGATTGGGCAAAAAAGTGAATTTTTTTGGCCTACGGCCTTTGAAATTCTCAAAATTTTCGCCTGCGGCGCTGAAAAAAGATGAAATCTATCTTCTTGGGCTCTAAATTTCAAAAAATTTTCGCCTGCGGCGCAAGAAATGGAAGAAATTTGGCTTAAGGACTTCCAAAATTCTCAAAATTTTCGCCTGCGGCGCTGAAAAAGGAAGAAATCTGGCTTAAGAACCTCCAAAATTCTCAAAATTTTCGCCTGCGGCGCTGAAAAAGGAAGAAATCTGGCTTAAGAACCTCCAAAATTCTCAAAATTTTCGCCTGCGGCGCAAAAAATATATTTTTTGGCGCCTTCGGCGCCACAAAAGGTGCATTGAAATTGACAAAATGCTCAGTTGAAACAGGAAATTATTAGAAAAGATTCATTTAGGAGAGAAATATAAAAGATTTGAGGACGAATAAATATTTTCTAATTTAATTTTGAGACTACTTTTTTTTGCAAATTTTCTCCCTATATACTTTTTTATCGAGATTTTGATACTTTTGAGTGGCATTTTGTCGATGCGAACCCTGTGTAAACTTCTCTAACACAAGTTCTCTTTTTTATTCCTCACTTACTGCTGCGGGATACAATGTCCTAATCAATAAAAAGACATTTTGCCAAAAAAGTTAAGGCAAATTTTTTTAATTTTAAAATAAATTACGGTAGTTTTTAAAATACTTTTTTTATGTTTACGCCGTTTCATTTTAATAACATTTTTCCATAAAGTTTTAAGTTTAATTTTCTAAATAACTATTTTATAGGTTAATTTATTTATTCCTCTATATATACAAACATTTAAAAAATGATAAACCATGATAGAAATATATATTTATATTTTTGGTATTTAAAAATTTAGTTTATTCTTTATAATCTTCAAAAAATTCTTCAGTAGCTAAAATAGACGTTTTTTGATCTAAAGAAGTTGCACGCGAAGTATTTTGAGCAGAAGAATTTCTATCGTCTTTTTTTATTTCTTGTTTTGAAGAACTGAAATTTTTTCAAATAAGTTTTAAGGGTCTTCAATCTTTTGGAGAGAATTGAAAGAATTTTAGGTGGTTGTTGATATTCCTAGATTAATAGGAGGAATATTCTCTGCGAACATGTACATAGTCTACCAAATCCCTGTAATTTAAATTCCTTCAATACTCTCTATTTCTTATAGAAAAAACAATTAAACTCACTTTTCACAAATAATTTCTGCACTTCTTTGTTGTCTACACTTTTCTTTTGCCGTTCCAGTAGTAGATGTTTTATTACTTCCCATTAATTTACAAATATTTTTCAATTTTTTACCACCCTGTTCATGTATTGTTTTTTCATTTCTGGAAGAGATATTTTGTTTTAACGCTTCTCGTGAGGGGGCATCGCTACTAGATGATGTTCTATAACGACCACCACCTCTTTGGGTATAATTCCCCGTTCGAGTAGTTCCAAAGAAGCTTGAAGGTCCTAAAGTTTCAAAACGAGGTGAAAGAAGGGCATTCATCCATCCAGTCATATAATTAGCTGTTATACTTTTCTTATTTGAATTATTTGTTGTCGATTCTTTTTGTTTTGTTTCATTTTCTTCTTGTAAATGTTGTTGATGTTGAAGTGGTGGACGTTGTTGACGATGGCATTCTAATGAATTTGGAAGTTTTTCTTTACAATGATCATGTACGAATATTAAACAACGTGAACATCTACTTCCATATCTCATCCATAACTGTAAATATTATACAAAATAAAGCTAGAATATAAATTTGTGGGAAAGAGACAAAAAAATTAATTGAGATTTTTTAACTCTCCCAATTCATGCCAAATTTAAGGAGACGTGTTAAGAGGAAATGTAGAACAATTAAAAAGGTAGGACAATTTGCCCTTCCAATGTATGAGATTTGGGAAGTTAATTAGGAGAACATCTACGCACGTAAAATTTCTCTGCCTTTTAAAAACACAAAAAAAAAATTTAAATTTTACTTTTTTATTGCAATTAAAACAATTTGTTGGTGTTAGAAAATGCCATTCTATCCATTTATGTTTTGTTTTATTATTATTAGTTGTTTCTTCATTCTGATTATTTAAATTATTTTCATTACTTGTTGATGGTTGTTGTTGGTTACTTTTTAAATTAAATTCACTAATAAATTGTTCGAAATCATCCAAATCAATGAATGGTTGTTGCTGTTTTTGTTTAAAATTATTATTTTTTGAATTTTCTACTAAAAATTTTGGGGAAGGAGGAGGGATTTTTGAAGAAATTTTTGTTTCTTTTAAGGGTTCTTTTGTAGTTTCCTCTATTCTTATATCAATTGCTGAATGTGATGTTATATTATTTTGGTTATTATTTAAGAAAAGTTCATTATCATGTGCTTTAGGTTCTCTTTTTAATGACAAATTGTAAAGCTTTAAAAATATTAAGAATATAGTTGGGGTATGTATAAAGTAATTACCTCATGTTCATTATATATTGTATCAAATAGCACCTTCTTTAAAGCATTAACTAAATCTGAATTTGCATTACCAAAATTGGGCGGAGTTCTGTTAACACTCAGAAAATTGGAAAGTAAATAGGCTAATTGGCTTAGACCTAATTAAATATTAATTAATTTATTTAAATTTTTATTTTAATTTCTATCCAATTTTTAAAATAAATATAACATTTTTATCCAAAAAATATCCTAATCCTGTCCTTTGCAAATTAATAATTTGGATATATTTTTCCTAATATTTTCTATGAACTTAAACATTTTTAATTATGGCTCCCTCTTGTGAGTCGAGGATAAAAACGGCTTTTGGGGTTTTTATCGAGGATAAAAATCGAGGATTTGCGTAATTATGCGTAATTATATCGAGGATTTGCGTAATTATTGCTAGCAGAAAGTAATAGTGTTAATGAATTTTAAATCTTTTAAATGAACTTGTGGAGTCTTAGTGAGAATCTTGTGGAGTCTTAGTGAGATTCCACAAGATTCCCTTCTAAATATTATTTAATATGTATTTACATCTCTCAGATATTTTCCTTGTTTCTTCAAATTGTTCAAGGTTAGCACTGTGCCAAAAAGCAATTAAATCTTTTAAATGAACACCCCTAAAAATAAAATAAGAAATATTTTTAATTAATTAGTTTACATTATTGGAATTCTAAATTGTTGATTTGCTTCTCTTAAAGCTTTTCTATAATTTGCGTAATTATTGCTAGCAGAAAGTAATAGTGTTAATGAATTTAATTCTTTTTTAGTTGTAGAACTTAGAAGTGATTGTGTTTGTGTATGTCTAGCAATATTTGAATGTGTTATTGCGCCCTTTAAAAATTAAATAAAAAATTATTAGTAAATTTAAAAATTATTATGTTGAGCGCCGATTATGCGACGTTTTTTGCTTGCAAAATATTTTTATAAAATTGGAAAGTATCTCACTTAAGCCCGATTATTTATTTCTGTTGAGATTTTTAATGTTTAAAATTTTATTAACTACTGCCAGTATTTCCAAATTTCAAGTCACATTTAGTAATTAAACTCTAATTTAAAAATTAGTCAGGATTTTTAATTAAAGTTCATTGGAATGAAATAGATAATTTTAAAAGTTTAAAATAAAAAATCTAACAATAACAGCCATCAAAGTATTGAAATTGTTTTGTTGACGTAAACACTTTAATTAATTAAATTTTATTTAATTAATTTACATATAATAACAAACTTTTGCGACTTTAATAAACTTTTCAATTACAGAAGCTCTTTCTTGTGGAGTTCTTTTTAGCAGAATTGTTGCTTGAACCCAACCAGAAAAACACTAAAAATATCTCTATTATTTTAGATAATTGTCTATGTACATATGTCCCAAAAGAATATTTTTATCATTATTCCCCCCCCCCCAACCAACTCCTTATTTTTGCCCACGTTCTCCATAATAAATTAAACCTACTAGATGAAATAAATAAAAACTTACATTAAAAGAAGCAATAGACCTGAAAATCTGTTTAAAATTTAATTAATTTAAAAATTAATTTATTTTGACCTCTCAAGTTGTGTTTCACTTGATATTTTTCCAATTTTTATATATTGTTTTAATTCTCCAGTAGTTATTCTACTCAAAACTTTGTGTTCAACTTAATTAATTTAATCAAAACAAAATATTTTTTTATTTTAAACTATTTGACATTGCTTTAGCAATTTCTTCAGCAGACCAATGCTCTATAAGGCAGAATGAAGAAACTTGGAGGTGAGTAGATGAAAGTGGAGGGTTTCTAGCTGAAGGGTTTCTTATCCATGCATATGAAGGACTGAAAATAAAATTATTGCTTTAATTAATTGAGGGGATTTAAAAAAGTAAACAAAGTATTACATATGTAAAAAATCAAAGGAAAGATTTTTAAATAAATAGTAGAAGTATCCTAACTTTAAACAAAAAAATTTCCAAAAAAATAAATCCTCTTTATAAAAATATTTATTTTTAAACATACATAGAGGAAATATCAAGTAATTCATCCACAGCTTGTAAAGGAATAAAATTATTAGCCATCGCTAATTTTTTGAGTCTTTCTAAAAGACGATAAAGCTGAGGATTTGCATCATATTGGAAATGAACAGGGAAATTACGGATCCAAAAGCCAACAGCTGCACAGACTTTTTGGCCATAACTTAAAGGGTCACTCTAAAAAAATTAAAAAAAATTATTAAAATTTATCATAAATTATATGTTAAATTAATAAAAATGCAAAAAATTACATGAAATATTGACAAAAAGAGGGCCATTAATTCAGACTAAAAAATTAATAAAAAAATTAAATTTTAAATAAATTTAAATTTACAAGGTCAGAGATCAACCATTCACTTGTAGAGAAAAACCAAACAGGGAATTTAGAGCTTGGTTCTGGGGTGCAGTCTTCTTTTAATTAAAACATAATTTAAAAATAATTTTTTAATAAATTACCAAAATAATCACAACATTTTCTAACAAGTTCAGCCATTTCAAGTAATTCCGAAGCTTTTTCTTGGTCGCTCATTAATATACATTAATTAATTTATTTTCTTTTTTTTATTTTTAAATTAATTTAAAATAATTTTATAGATACAAAAATAAATATAGTTGTTGCCGTAAATAATAATAAATTTTTAGGTAAATATATTTAAAGTAATAATTACTGATAATACATATGTATAACTAAAAATAAATTATTTACTAATATTTTTGATAAAAAATATAAATATTAGTATTTATTATGTAATTTTTAAAGATTATTTTTTTAATAATACATAAGAGGGTTTCTGTGTAAATATTATTTTTATATATTTTTAATTCCAAATAATATTATATATAAATAATATTATATATAATCCAATAATAAAGAAAAAATAATTTTCTTTAAAACTAAATCCTTTTCTTTCTAAATAAAAATGTCCAACTAGTAAAAAGAAAAGTTAATTTATATTGAAAAACATAAAATAATGTGGAAAGGCTAAAAAAGATGAAAAGAAAAATTAGAAAAAAAAAGAAAAAGCCTTTCGAGAAATGCCAAATATTTTTTTATATTTCTCATGGCGCAAGTAAATAAAAATGTATGTAGACCCTAACCATATTTAGAGGGAAAGAGGAGAGGAGTAATAGGCCTCCCAACCTCTGCCAAAAGCTGTCAATAAAATATAAAAGTATTGACTGGCTCTATATTAACCTTTTTTTATTTATTCTTTTCTCGACATGTCTGGCAAAAAAAAAGAGAAAATTTTGTTTTATTGATTTTTATTTAAAAATAAATAAAAAAATTTTTAAATAAGTAAATTTAATATTTTATAATTATGCAATATTTAACTTGAGGATTTAATCTAATTTTTTAATTTTATTTAATTTAACTCCAACGCAATATTTAAATTTAAAAAATAAGAGGAAATTACAAAATATACATATACTATCAAATAAATTAATGTTAATAAATAAGAAATATTCTTTAAAATAAATAAATTATTAAAATTATGATAGGTTAAAACAAAATTAAATTATTTAAAGTTTTGGACAATTAAATTAAATATGGAAATAAATATTAAAAAATATTTTTTATTTTTTGGTCAAGGTTCTGTGATTAAAATTTTGTTTATTTTTGTTTTTTTAAATAATAAAAAAGGGAAACGGGGGGAAGGGGATTTCTTTTAAATTAATAAAAGTTAAACTTTTAATTACCAAAAAAAACTTTGTGGAGTGAATAAATTGAAAAGAATTTGTGGAATGATTGAAAAATAAATATTTTTTAGAGAGAGGGGAATTAAAAAATAAATAAATAATGTATGGATGTATTTAAATATATTTATTTATTGAATAAATATTTAAACAATAAATATTTTTTAAATAAAAAAAAAGAGGAGAAAATATTTTTTTTGAGGGAAAAGAAAAAATAAAATAAAATAAGTACCAGATGACCGGACTGTCAACATAAACATGAAATAAAAAATCTTGAAAAAATGATAAAAAAATATTTAAAAAATTTTTCTTGATAAGGAAAGGAATGACGAGAATTAGAAAAAAATGAGAGAGAAAATAAAATTAAAATTGAAAAAATTTTCAAGTATTATCATCATCTAAATATGTACTTATTTTTAATAAACAATAAATGTAATTTTGGAAGGTTTTTAGAAAATAAAATTTTGAAAAAAGTGAATATATATTTCTAAATAATTTTTATTTAAAAAATAATTATTTTTAAATTAATTAATTATTAAAAGAATATTTTTTAAAAATTATTAAATTATATTTTAAATATTATTCAGATAATTTAAAATTAAATTTAAAGAAGACGGATCAAGACCGAACCTTTGAATATGTACAACTCTGTAGTAACTTTGTAAAAAGGAGTGTTTATAAATCTTCTCATCTACATATTTATTCAATTAAGAGATATATTAAAGGATTTGCTTCCATTGTGAATATTTAAATTTTATTTATTTTAAATAATTATTTATTTTAAAAATAATTATTATTTTTACAAATATTCGTGACTAAATAAAATAAATAAATATTATCGTTTTTTCTCATAAAATTAATATATTTTTATTTATTTCCATGGAAATGCTTTGTTACCTTATTTTCAAATAAATATTATATACTTTTATTAAAAGATTTTTAAAATCACAAAATTAAAAAATTAAATAGTTGCTAAAATTAATTTTAAATTTTTTTGATGATTGATGACGTTATTGACTACATAGATTTAAATAAATATATATTTATATAAATTCTTTTTTTAAATAAAAATGTCCTTCATAAGTTTCTATTTTTTGAACCCTTCAAGTTATTATAAATACTTCCCTTTTCTTATTTAGAAGAAATTTTTTTAGTCAAGTTTACTTAAAAATCAGCATTTTATTTGACACATTTTAAGAAAATTAAAAGAAAAATTTTGAGTATTTAATGGAAATATTCCAAACATATTTTTTTAAGAATTTTTTTTTTATTAAAATAAATATTTCTAAAAAAATATTTAAATTAATCTCTCCATCCAAATAACTACCTACTAATTTCTACATCCTCCATAATTTTCTTTTCAAATTAAAAAGCAGGGCGTGTTCAAAACTTAAAAAAACATTTTTAACAGTTGTTCTTTTAACAAATATTTTTATCAAATATCTTCTTCTTCTCCCTACATTCCTAAAAATCTTTTTAAAAAATTCCCCTCATTTTTTTTAATTTTCATTCTCTTTTTTTTCTTTTACTACCTCATTGCTTTTTCTCAAAAGGCAATAAATCCTTGTCATTTTTCATTCATTTATTTATTTTACTTATTCACAAACATGAAAAAAACATGTTTATTAAAAAATTAAAAAAATATTTTAGTAGACAATTTTTTAAATTTAAAAGTAAAAATTAAATATATTAAATAATTTCCTTCTTTTAAACAATTTTTTATATTTCTTGCTAACATCCAATGATAATCTGAAAATTTTGTAAAACACATAATTATTTAGCTATTTAAAAAGTGATATAATAAATAAGCACATATGTAAGTCCAATAAATTGAAAAAATGCTGGTTCCTCCCAGCATAGGTGAAGGCGAAGTACAATATATAGTAGCTAAAGTAGCAATGTTAATCTGATCAGCTTCATTTAAAATAAAAATTTAATATATTTCTAAAATCTCACAAAATATTTAATTTTACAAATTTATCTTTATTATTTTTAACATTTTTAACTAATTTCTTAAATTTCAAAAAAAATAAGTAAACCAAAACACACAAATTTAAATATATTTTTAAATAAAAATTATGAGCTTTCTTTTAATAAACAAATGTTTTTTAATGTTTAAAATATAAAAAAAAACTTTGGTTTTATTGAAATATGAGCTTCTTTTAGGTATTTATTTTTTTAAAAATATTGCTTATCCCTAAATTAATAATTCTTTTTTTTTCTTATTTCTTAAAAATATAAAACATCCCTTCGAGAAAATTTAAAAACTTTATTATTTACAAAATCTAATTTTTATTTTTCAAAAAAAAATATAAAAACATCCAAGAATTTAATCCGAAACAAAATAAAAATTTAATTAGTAATTAATTTACTTTTATTTTTAAATTAAATAGAATTTTTATTTAAAAATAATGGGAAATAATCGTTCCTCAACCTCTTCTTCTTCTGCTACTTCAAGTTATTCTCAATATACCCATTCCATTCCAAACAAAAATTTTACTGATAAAAATACTCGGCAATTTTGGAAAACTTCAATTTCGGCACGAGAAAGTTTTGAAATTTCTCCACAACAAAAAGAAGAAACAAAAACACGTTTACGTAATCGTTCTCTTGTTTTATTTCAACAACCAAAATTAAATAAAGGAGGAGGAAATAATAATTGGTGGCCTTTAAAGAGAATAAAAAATAGAAGGTTTTGAATTTTGAAGATTAGTGTTGAGCGGGATCGGGATTTGGAATAATGACCCCGATCCCGAATCGGGTACCGGTATTGAAAAATCGGAATCGGATTAAAAAACAGGGTTAATCCCGCCCGATCCCGACCGGGATCCCGCTCAACCCTAAAATTAAT
Source organism: Meloidogyne enterolobii (assembly GCA_963681835.1). Lineage (NCBI taxonomy): Eukaryota > Metazoa > Nematoda > Chromadorea > Rhabditida > Meloidogynidae > Meloidogyne > Meloidogyne enterolobii. The sequence continues at coordinate 1,386,988 of CAVMJV010000023.1, forward strand.
TTTAAAAAAATATTCTTTTTTTTTGTTTAAAGTATTGAAAAGAAAAATTCTTATGGAGTACCCCCTCCTTTAATGTTATTTGATGAAATAAATAGAGAAGAAGAAATTCAAAGTTTAGAAAACCGTCCATTAATAGATTTAACAGTAACAAGTAGTGAGAACAACAGTCCCTGTTCTTCTCTTCCTCCAAACCAGCCAACAACAACAATAGATGATTCTAATACAACAACAACATCTACAGCCACAACAACAACATTTATTAGTTTTAGACCCCAAAGATGCCAATTTTTAGAAAATTCTTCAGAAAATTTTGTTGAAAATAAAAATAATAATTCTGAATTTAATATACATCAAAGACGTGCAAAATCATTTAGACACTTCCCTAGTACAAAAACTTGTAATAATAGTAGAAGAAGTACTAGGTAATTATTTATTTAAACTATTTATTGAAAAATGTTTTTAATAAATATCAAAAAAATTTTGAAATGCTCACGAAAAAAGAGAAATATTTCCTCATTTTTGCTCTTTTATAAGAATACCCCTTATTATAAGTAAAAACTTGTGCCAGTCCCGAAAGTGAAGCTCAAAGTAAATTTTGAGTTTATGTATATTTCGTGTCAGGCTATCTTTTCCGTGATTTGGAATTCCTTGAGTTAGCCCCCACCAGTATATATTTATTCAACTTCCAGTTTTTCTTAAAAATTCAAAACAAATTTACTATTCCCCATTTTCTTTTCCTTTCAGATTCAGCACAGCTTCAGGTTCAGCCCATCTTCTAAAAAAATCCCCATTTATTGCCAATATTTGTCCAATAACCGGATTAACCCCAATTCAAAGAAGAATGATTATTGAAAGAGTTTGTAAATTAAAAACTCTAGATTTACACACATTTTGTTCTTCAACATACAAAAATGTTTTTGAAAAATATCCAAAATTAATTTCTTATTTTTGTTTAAATACTTCAATTAAAAGAAAAAAATCAGAAAAAGATTTTATTTTAAAAGAAGGGGAAAAAGAAAATAAAAAGGAGAAAAATGGAAAAGAAATTTGTAGACGGTTATCTTCTATTGGAATTTTTAGAATGCTTGTTAGAGTAAGTAGAATATTTTTAAAAAATCAGAATTTTTTTAGAAAGTTTATTTAGTCATTTTAAATTTAAATATTCCCTTTAATTTTAAATAACACATCAGTCCAATCAACTGAAGATGCTGGTTCGCTCCCAGCTGCCGAATAACCTTTTGCACTAGCCGGAGGAGAGAAATAGCTATAGCTCAGCTGCTTTACTTAATTTTAAATTAAATTTACAAAATTAAAAATTTTTATTAAACAATTTGGATGTAAAAAATTAAACAATTGTTCCCCCCCCCCCCTCTCCCCCCTCCACCGCAAAAATAACAGAAAAAAAGTTAAAATAATTTTGATTGATGACATAATTTTAACATTTGGGAATAAAATATTAAAACAGAAAAAATGTTCTAAATACATATTTTTTAAGAAAAATCTATTTAGGTAAATAGATCATCATTCAATTTATTTTTGGTAAATAAGACAAAAATAGAAACAAAGTTTAAGCAAACATATTTATCTATTTCGAGTTTAAAAAATATTTTTTTGAGTTAAAAATAAAAATAAATAATTTTTTCTTTTTTTAAAGAGATTTTTCAATGTTTTACAACTTGTTTTGATTTTACTAGAAGAGGGGCAATCTTCAATTATTGAACAAATTTTACTTGAATTTGGAGGAATGCATGCTAATAATAATAGAGGAAATGGATATGAAAGAGAAGAGGGGGAGGAGGAAGAAATAAAAGAAGATATATCACTAATACCTCAAGAATATTGGGAAATACTTTTACAATCACTTTTAAATTTAACAAATAAAGAAGAAAATATTTATGTAAAAACTCAAAACGGCCAACATCTTTTTGATGTTTCAACATCCAATTATAGCAAAAGAAGTGTTGAAGCTTGGACTTTATTTTGTATTTTTATTGTCTCAAAAATTCGGTAGAAACAAAAAAAATTAATTTTAATTTTTTAAATTTAATTAAAAGATTTGGATTTGTAATGGAATGCTTTTTACATTCAAACTTTAAAAATAAAAGAAAAAATGTTCAACAAGAATTTAATAAAAATAATACAAAAAATACTCAACAAATAATTTACGATTTTAGAAGAAATTCTATTTCAAGTGAAAATACTTTATTTTATAAAGAAAATATTAAATAAAATTAATTAAAATATTTTTAAAATCCCTTTGTGAATCTCTCAACTTATTTGTGATTATTTTTTAAATTAAATAAATTTAAGAAAAAAATTGTTTTTAAATTTTATTTCAACATAAAAAAAAAAAGAAAATTTTAAAATATAGCAAGAATTGCTCAAAATTAGAATGATAAAAATATTTGAAAATTTTTCGATAAAAGATTTGTCAAACAGTTATTAATTAAAAAGAAAATATCTTTAAAGAAAAAGAACTACTTATTAGTAAATGCAGAAATTATATACAAAAACAAAAAGAAAATAATCAAAAAATATAAAAATTAATCAATTTCTGATCACTCTAATTTTTTTAAAAGAAAAAATATCAAAAGAAAATTTTATTGAAAACCCCAGATTTTTATTAAAAATTTCCAAAAAAATTAATTTTTTTTTATTTAAATTTTATCCAATTTAAATAATAAAAATCCAAGTCTTTCTTAAATAAAATCATTTTTGTCTAATTTTTTTAAATTTATTAAAAAATCACTCACTTCCATGTCTTTCTTTTAATTTAAAGATTTCTTAACATTTTCCAAACTAGCACTTAAAACTTCAAGTTGTTTCTTCAATTGTTGAGTCTTCTTTTCAATATTTTTTGAGCGAAACATTAAAGTTTTAACTTTTTCTGAATTATTTGGATTTGAAGACATTTTTTGAATTTGAGCAAGAAGAAGTAATTGCTCCTTTAAAAAAGAATTTATTTAAAAAATTATTAAAAACAATTACTTCCAACATATCACTATAAAGTTTTGAGGTTTGTCGATGACGGTCACGTAATTGTGTTAACACAGGTTGATTTTGAGAAATTGCTGTAAATTTTTTAAAATAAAATTTAGACAAAATATTAAATTTTTAAACCTTTGTTATGGAAAGGAAAACTATTTATTGCAGGAGAATATGTTTTTGAAAATGTACGATAAGCAAAAGAAGGTGCCTGAAAAATAAAAATTTAAAAATTCAAAGATTTTCTTAATTTGGCTCTAAGGATAATTAATAGAATAATTATTGTTACTTAAAATTTTAATGAAATCATTTTGCTGTACTTGAGGATAATTAATAATTATCCTTACAATTAGTGTTAGAATCAAATTGATTATAGAACGCCATAAATCGATTTAAAAATTATTTTTATATTAAAAATTAAAATATAGGGAAATTAAATATAAAAATATTGTGAAATTTTTTTGATTATAAACCCATAAATATTTACATTTTTTGGTTTAGTCCTAAGGGGTTGAATTGCCATTCGCTGATTTTGTGTATTAACAGAAGCAGCAATTTGTGAAACTAAAGACAATAAATCATTTTGTTGAACTTGTTGTTGTTGTAAAATATTAGTTCCAGTTGATGCTGTTGACGTAAATGTCGGTGTAGTTATATGGCAAGGTGCAACAGTTGCATAAGGTCTGGTTGTGTTATTATTATTAATTTGTTGTTGTTGTTGCTGTGATGAGGATGATACAAGAAATTGTTGTTGGATAGATTGTTGAAGTAAATCAGACACGCCTCCATTAGTACTACAACCTGTTGGTGACATGAGAGCTTCTTGAAGACATACAACTACGTCTCTCTTGTGTACCAATGGACGGGAAAGAGCTGGAAATTAATAACAATTATTAGAAAAATAATAAGAGTTTCAAAAACGTGAATAGGGAACTCTATTTATTAGTTCATTCCGCCTAAACATGCTATTTAAGACTGTTAGCCAAACTTGAATTTTAATAATAATCCCACAACTAAAACCCCAAAACTAATCACACACATAAAGACCCTTAATTTAGTTTCCTTGAAAAAATTGACAAAGTTCAGAAAAGAAACAGGAGCCAAAATTAACTAAAAATTAGAAATACCAGATGTTGGTGGCAACTCTCTTCCTTTAAGTTCCTTTTCTCTTTCCAAAGCCATTCTCTTCAAATTGTGTTGTTCTTCTAAAACTGCATCAATCTCTGCCTCTGAAAATAAAAACAAAATTTTATAAAAAAAATTTCATAAAATTAACCATCATCAGTACTGCTAATATCATCAATAGAAATACATCCATCCCACAGAGGAACTACACTAGGAGATTTAGGCGCACTGATAGGCAGATTGACAACAAATTCACGAATTTTGCGAATATCATTTTGTTCTGTGTCAACAGCAATCTTTAAAAAAAAATTTTTTCTAATCCGAAGAAATGAAACAAAACCTCCAATTTATTTTCTTCTTCCTTATTTTCAGTTTCCTTTTCTTCCAAAGCAACTTCATCAACAATTACCTAAATTAAAAAACTTATTTTTTAAATATCTATTGTGGATATTATTTGAAAGGCTTCCAATAATCCCACAATCCCTTTCAATAAAAAGCTAAATAATTATAAAAAAATTCGTTGGGATCCCAACTTAAAAAAAATAACAAATTAAATAATTTAAAACCTCTTCTTTTTCCATATTTTGGTCAATTGTTTCATCTTCCTTTACCTCTTCGTCCTTTTCTATTATTACTTCTTTTTCTTTAATTTCTTCAATTTTATCTTCCTCAACTACTTGTGTTGTTGTTTTGGGTGTTTTTACAACAGAACTTTTAATATGTTCTTTAAGCATTTCCAACCCAAATTTTGGTTTTTTATATTTTTTCCTTTCTTTACAAATTGAACGTTTTGATGACTTTAAATTAACTAACAGAACAAGATCATCTACGTCTTCCTCGTCTTCTTCTTTAATTGTAATACTCGGTTGTTCCATTTCAATCCGAATTCTTTTATTTTCAAGAAAATCGGAGTTATTCATTTCCAAATTTGGTAACTAAAAAATTTAAATATTAAAAAAATTATTTTTAATTTATACTTCATCAACACAAACTGTCCTCTTTACTGCCCTTCTTTCAACAGAACGATTTTGAACATTAGTAAGTGTTTCGCTTTGCTTTTTAGTTTCTTGTATGGCTTTAGCAAAGACTTTAGCAACACCTTCACATTTTTTAACAATTTTCTCTCCTGTTGGAGATGGAGGACGAACAATCGGATGATGGTCAACAGTTGTTTCTTTCACTATTTTTGCTTCAGTTTCTTCATTTTGTTGTTTCTAAATTTTAAATATACAAAATACTTTTAACAAAAAACAAACATTAATTATTTCTGATTCTTTGTTTTCATTTACTCTAGATGTATTGGTTTCAATATTAAGTCCTTGAGCACCAAATAAAGCTCGTTGAAAAAGTCGTGACGATGGGTAGTCCGATACTTTACGCTTTGATTTTGGCACTACAACTTCTCGATTGTGTGGACGTTCCGTTACAATAGTCTGATAAAGAAAATGATTTATTTAACTATTTTTAATTCATGTAGGAGGGATTCAAATCTCACAAACCAAAACGATTTTTGGGAAGATTTCTTAAAAATTAATTAAAATACCGCAGTCTTTTCTACTTCCACATCCTTTTCCTCTTCTTTTTCTTCTTCTATTCTTTCAGTTATAATTTCTTCTTCTTTTCTGTCATTGACAGATTCAATATCTGCACTTTTCCCAAGTTCCCCAGTCTTATCCTCATCATTTTCACCAGTCTTATCTTCATCTGAATATTCAATATCAAATCGAGGAGAATCGGCTGATGCAAGAGGAGAAGGCGAACGTGGAGGAGGGAGAATACGAGGGGCATTTGAAGGCTTGAAATATTCCAGTTGAGGATGTACAACGACAGAACGCAACACAGCTCTTGGAATTGCAAAAGTTGTTGAAGGGGGAGGGGCATTGGCTACCGGCTCAGTTTTTGTTGGCTCAATTTTTGTTTGTTTTCGAAGAGAGGAAGGTGGTGATGAAGGCTAAAAATAATTGAGGAAATTGAAGACCCTTCAAAATTAAATAAACCTTTTCAACCTCCTCCTCTTCTTCCTCATCGCTGCTATAATGTTTTTTGCTGCTATGATGTTTTGTTTGCAAGTGTTGCTTCTTCTCAACACGTTTAATTTCTTTTTTAGGTTTAGGAGAATGTACACGTTTAGAAGATTTTGAATGTTTTTCTCGTTTGGATGTTTTTGATGAATCCCTCTTTTCTTTTCTTTTTGGCGATTCAATAGGTTTTGATTTGCTATAAATTGTTAAAAATTAAATTAAAGTCTATCAGAATAGAAAGCTAAAAAGTCGGTACATCCCTAGTAGGCGCGCGGCCATAACGGTGCATATTAAAAGTCTTAATTAAAAGTCTTAACAAATTTAGCATTAAACAATCCCACCCATCGAGCTAAAGAAATTGGTAACAAATTAATAAGGGTCAGAAACTTTACAGCTAGTTATGGCTTTGCATCGTTATGGCCGCGCGCCTACTTGGGCGTGTCCTAAAAAAGTGCGGAAAATTGAAAAATTATTCAGAACAAATTCTTGATGGTCTTTGAATAAACCCCAATTTCGAAATATATTTTAAAAAATAAAATTAAACAAAATTATAACTCGATCAAAACAATTTTTAAAAAACACAAACCTAAATGTTTTAACTTTTTCAGCTTTGCCAAAAAATAAATCATTGCCAGAATGTAGATTTAACTTTTTTGGTTGTTCTTTAGGTTGCACACTCTTTTCAGACGATTCACTCAAAATAGCAGGCAAAGAAGAATTTGAAGCAGATTGTTGTTGTTTTACTTTTTGGAAAAACCCAAATAACCTAAAATTAAATTTAAAAGAAATTTCAAAACAATTTTAAAAAAAATAACCATTCAACAAAACTTGTTGTATTATCCCCCAAAAAAAGTTTCAGATCTGTCTTCATTCTTGTTTTATCCTTTTTATTTCCAACCATAATCATTACCTCAAAAAATTAAAAAATTCTTTATTTAAAAAAATAACAATTAATTTACATAATCAGGCAATTCATCATCCACATCAATTCCATATTCTTCGATTTTTGCACGTACAGCAGCCTTAATAGAAACAAAAATTTAATAAAACTCATAAAACTCTTACCCTTAATTTTCGAGTAAATTCAGAATTATGTGAGACCATTTAATAAAAATATTGATAAACTAATATTGTAGAATGAGGTAAATATATTTTCTAAAAATAATTTAAAATTAATAATTTAAATAAAAAATATTTAAAAATAATTTTTAAAAAATGTTGGCAAATGAAAACAATGGACAACTTAACAAAATTAGAAAAATATTTTTAAATTTAGAATTTAAAAAACACATAGACATTTTATTTGTAAAGGACAGCAAAGTTGTCAACTCGGCATTAACTCAAAAATCCATGCACTTTTACAAGATAAGTTATCAAGGAAAAATTATCTGGCCAAAATCGGAACGTCCCACTTGTGTACCGGCCGTTTGTGTACCTGGCCATATTTTGGGTCATAACTTTTTTGATTCTTAACCGACTTCAATTATTATTATATCAATCGAAAGCCCTGGATGTGAGGATTATTTTCGCCAACAGGATTGATTTGATCAGATCATGTTATAAAAAGTTATATCTCGATAAATGCGCTCAATCGTGATTTTGATCTTTATCTGTCTGTAACTTTTTGTATGATTATCTGATCAAATCAATCCTGTTGGCGAAAATAATCCTCACATCCAGGGCTTTCAATTGATATATTATTTATTTAAATCAATTAAGAATTGAAAAAGTTATGGCCCAAAATATGGCCAGGTACACAAACGGCCGGTACACAATGATCCCCTACCCGGCCAAAATAGCTGGCACTGAACAAACCATTACAAGCTGGTTAAACGCGAGCAATAATTTCGTTTTTAGAGACTACTGTAATCCACATTAAAGTGAATTGTTATTAAGCTATCTACTTCTTTGTTAGTTTTGAATTCTAAAAATCTAAAAAATCTTTGTGTATGTATTCTTCGAACTTGTTTTTTAATATGCTTGCTTCTTACATTTACTTTTTTTCCATTTTCTCATATTAAGTTTAAAAATTTAAGTATATAAAAAGTTATTAGCTTTCTGTACATTATTTTAGGATTTCATGAGTAAATCTTTGATGTCTTCGTATATTTTTGGCACAATAATTTCCTTATTTGTTTTTTCAATATATAAAATATTTTGTCCATTTCACTTTCAACTTTGCAAAAATTGTTACATTAAATAATGTTTTTATACTTTTTATTATCTCTCATTTGTCCATTCATTAAGATAAACAGTTGGCACCAGTAAAGAAAAAATACTGCATTGAATAATCTCTTTTATTGCATTTTGAAGAAGGTAAAAGTGTGAAAACTTTTATTCTATTGATTTTGCACTTTTCTTTGATTTTCTCTTGAATCTAAAAAATTCAGAAATCATTTCCAAATTCAGAATTAAATTAAAATTAAAATCTTCTTTATTTCCATAAATTAATAAAGCCAAAAAATTTATATATCAATTAATTCCAATGTCTGCCCCACCAGTTCCATACAGAGCAGAATCAAATTCCCAACAATATACCCCTTCATTCCCTCCACCTGTCTATTACAGGGATACATTTGGACTTGAACCAGTTGAATATTTACAGGGTGATTGTATAACAGATTCAGATGATGAATCTGGAACTACAAAATCTACTGGTTATTTCTCTTATTTAAATCAAATTTCGTGGGTTTTTAAGTTCGTCACCACAATTTTGTCCGTATTTTCCATCCGGGGCCTTCTACTTCTTGTCAAACTATAGAGCATCGACCATCATTGCCTTTCAGTCAGATTCCCCGTCGAAAATCAGGTTTTTCTACCACAACAAGTAATCATGCTACAATACCTGAAGATCAAACTTCACAACCTAGCACACTTCAGTCAATGCAGGTAATTCTGAAAATCAGGCCCGTAGCCAGGATTTTTTCGGGGGGGGGGGGGGGGGGGGCAAGGGCTACGGACCTGCTGAAAATAAAATTCAAAAAAACATAATTTTTTCACTAGATGGAGGAATTACTTTTAACAGACAAAATTTTGTTTGTTCGTTATGCCCGACCTTTTCTTTGGTTAAGTACTGTTAGTAATTTTTAAAGGGAGAATTTAAAAAGAAATAATAAATTTTTGTAGGTACTTTTAGGTGTTGCTTTACAACTTTTAATATTTTCAATTGTTTGTGTGTTTTTTGATGGTTATTGGGCTGGAATTTGTATTAGCATTTTTCTTTTAATTAATTCTGTTTTGTTAATTATATTTATGCGTTATAAACAAACTCGAATAATGATTGTAATTTTAAAGAAATTTTTTGTTTTCTAAATTCCCTTTTTTAGTGGATTTGTATGATATTTTCAACAATAAGTGTTCTTTTATCAATTATATTATTTACTCTTTGCACTTATTTTACTTATGAAGACAGTATTAAAAGTTTTTCAAATAATGATGAACAACAAATTGTTTCAGCAGCTAATGATAATATTGAATCGAATAAAATTGTACAAAATGCAAGGTGTTTTAATTAAAGAAAAAATTTCCCCAAAAGTGTTATCTACTCTTGAAAAAACTAATGGAACTTTAAATAATTTCTCTCAAACTGTCCTAATTATTTCTGGCTAGTCTATTCGGTAATTTCCCATGAGCCAAAATAAAGTCTTCAATCTTTCAATTAATCCGACTATTAACAATAAAAAATTTTTAATTTAAGGATAGCAATGTATACATGGATGTGTATTTACACACCTATTTATGGCAAGAAATATTTTTATATTTTTAAATATTTTTTAAAAATTATTTAAAGTTATTTGTGGATGTGCTTGTTTATTAATACTTTTAATTAATTATTCTGCAAATAATATAGGCCAAGTTCACAAAGGTTTATTTTTAAGCAGAACAGCTGGACATCAAGTAAAAATATTTTTGTGATCTTTTAAAGTTAGAATTTTTTCTCAGAATGTACTTGTTCCCGTTAAACTTCGTCAAGTCGCAAAAATTGAAAATGGAGAAGTTAGGTCAGAATAATGAAAAATTAAGATTCCTTCATTTTAAACAAAAATTATTTATTCTATAAAATCTTTTCGAAAATGTTTATTTTTATAAAAAGTGAATAAAAATAACAAAAAAAAGTTTTTTTGCAACTCTATAAAAAGGATAATATTAAAGCTATGAATAAAAATAGGTCAAAAATTATGTCGAATCTTTTTAATAAGGAAAGGAAAAAGAAAAAAATATTATTTTTATTACAATTCTTCGTCGTTTTCTTCATCTTCAAAAGATGGAGGATTTATTGAAAATCTTTAAAAAATTAAATATTTTTTTATAAAATTGTTTTTATTCGCACCTTTCACAATATTCTTTGACAATCTGCAACTGTCTACGAGTATTTTCATGTGCTCTTTGTTCCTTTTTTGAAAAAATTTTTAAGAGTTAATATAAATTAATGATTATTTTACAATCTCTATTTTACATTAAAGATCCATTTTAAATTATGGTTACCTCCAAGACAAGGAACTAGTCGATCGAGGGTTTACAAATTTCCTTTTAGTTTAAGGCTATAACCCGAGTTTCTATTTTTTATAATTTGTCTTCTCGGTAAAATAGAGATAGCAAAAATAAAAAAATTCTAACAGAAGACAATCGCGCCCGTATCTGTTCCAATTCCACTTCCAAAGCTCTCTTTTCTTCAAGAGTTTGTTGAAGTCTCCAAGACACATTCTCGTTATCATTTTCTTCTTGTTGTTCTTGTAATGTTCCAGTTCTTAATGCTGGACTTCTTCTAGATAATTGAGAACCAGCACAATAACTTTGAGGTGTAACAACTGAGCGCATTTCTAATGAAAGTTGTTCGTATTGCTGTGGTTGATTGTTTGTTTCTCCATCAATCATTGCATCATCATGAATATTTGAAGATTGAACTGTTACAATTGAGGATGAGGCAACAGGCTTAAAATTTAATTAGAAAACCCCTTTTAATGTTTTTTCAATTACCATAAAACGATAATCGTCTTCAGATGCACAATGATCCAAAGTTCGAAGAGAAGCATTTCTAGACCCTAAATCAATTGATGCTTTCCCCATTTGTTGCATACTACTAACAGGTCTTTGTGGTTGTTGAATACCAAATGATGGAGCTCTAAATAAAATAAGGGGTTTTCACAACCGGATAATTTTTGCCTGTGACGGCTCAAATAATTATCATTCTCTATTCGATGGCACAGGCGAAAATTAATCGATTGTTTCAAAAAAAAATTCTCAAAATGAAAAACTCACGAAAATTTTTTTCGTTCAGGAATAGCATAAAGGGAAGTTGATGAAGGTGGTTGTGGTCCAGACCAAGAGTCACTAGAAGGCGAAACACGAGGTGGAAGTTTTTTCAATTTTTGTTGTTGTTGATTACGTCTTCCAAGCTCTTCTTCTGATTGATCTGGAACAAATACTGATGGACAATTGGAATCTTTAGAAATATTAATAATAATTTCGAAATAAAATAAATTTATTTTTAACCTTCACATCCACGTCTAGGATTTCCATCTAAATTTATATTTTTAAAAATCTCCAAAAATATTTTTAAAAAATTAAAACCTGCTCCAGGCGAGATCATTGTAACCTTAAATTTTAAATAATTATTTTCTCCAATACAAAATCTTCACTTTAATTTGAGTTCTTCCAGTAAGTAAGTCAGCAAGATGTTGTTCATTGTAAGTAAAAAGGGCTGAATTTTCTATCTAAAAAAATGCTCAAAATAAATTTAAAAATTAAATAACCTCAACGACTCTTGACCCTTGTCGCAATCCAACTCTCCAAGCACTCTATTTTAAATAAAACAAATTTTTAAATATAAATATTTAAAAAATACTGCGTTCATATCGACATCTGTAACAATTCCTTCTTCTTGAATATTAAATCCAAAAGATTCGGAAGGTTTTGTTTTTCGAAGAATTACCTAAAGATTATTAAGTATTTTATGAAAATAATAATTTCCAACTTCTTTTGCCTCATCACCAATTGTGACAGCAACAAGCCTCTTTAATAGAAACCCAATTTCTCTTTCACTTCCATCTTAAAATAAAAATATTACAAAATAATTTTAATGTAAAAACCTGGAGAAGGGCACCAAAGTCGAATAATATCACCATGATCATAAAAAATTTTCAACCTAAAAAAGATTAATTCAATTTTAAAATCTTTTTACCCATTATCTGCTATTTGTATCCAACCCAAAATAGAATGTGTTGGTGTAGCAAAAATTACAAGACCTGATGGAACATCCAAAATGACTAAGTTATCAGCGGAAAGCCCTTTAAAATATGTTTAACCCAAGAAAAAACTAAATCCTTACCAAGTACAGCAGGCATTCTTTGATTCAGAGAATGATCGAAGACTTCCACTTGCCTTAAAAGAGCTGGTTTTTAATTGTTTTCAGAAAAATTCTAATATTGTAACTCGAGACAATAACGGAAATCAATAGGGAATTTTTTTAATATCGAAAATCTAATTTCGACCGAATGTGTGTAGTAAGACTGTAATCATAAAAAAACAAACTAACCAGGAAAGAGCGCCACGTAGTCCAGAATCCAAGACAGGCTTGGGCACAATTCTCTCGCGGCGTTTCACCGACCCACCTCCTCCTAGAAGTCTTGATGCAATTCTAGATGCTCCCTTTAAATTTATAAAATATTTTTTAGTTAATATTTCTAACCTCGTTAGAATGGTGTGTAGCTGCATAATTTTCAACCAAATCTTTTAATGCCTCCCTTCTTGTCCGAGCTGCCATTGAAGCAAATTTACGAGATCTATGAACAGCATTTTCTGCATTTATTATCTAAAAATAAATTAAAATATTTTAATAAAAAAATAAAAATAAACTTTAGTGATCAGAAAGTCATGAAAATGGGTACTTTTCTGATATACAGCACTTGAGGAAACTGGAGGTCCAAATGCAGGTACATCTTTGGCACGAGCGACAGCAACTCTATAACTAACATTTTCTGTAAGTGGATTGGATACACGTATAACAATAAAAACTAAAAAAAATATTAAAAGTCGGTAAACAATTTAGAACAAACCGTGTTGAAAATGTGATCTGACTGTTATTGGCGAAAAAGGCAATGCATTTGGCTCTTGGAAAATTATTGTAACCTAGAATGATTTAAAATTTCCTTGTAAATTCTTAAACTAAATTACTAACCATATCATTGCCAATATGTCGCTTTCTTGCCAACTAAAAATAAAATTAAATTTTTGTAAAAGAATAGTCAAATGTCAAGAATTTAGGTTAATAAAGTTAAAATTTGTGGACTCGTCCCAACAAGTAATTTTAAATATAAACCTGTTGCTTATTATTTGGAGTAAATGGGAGCATTGTAGAAACATGAAACATAATCTAGTAAATAATTTAATGAACAAAAAAATTTTTACGAAAACCTGAGCAGAATGGTGTTCAGTATAAATACTATATAATCCTGTAGTATTTCCTTTAGTGTCTAAGCCACCTTTGTATTTGAAGGCATCTAAACCTTTGAGCTTTACTCGAGTGCCAAGAAAATCAAGAAATTCTTCAAAATGTGGAGAAGAATTTTCATTATTATACATCTAATAAATTTAATTATTCTATTTGTAAAAAATAAAAATAACCTGTTCTTCGGTAGATTGGTTATCTTTACAATACAAAACACCAACTTTATATCTTGTATAAATTGGTTGTTCATCTAAATATTTATTAATAAAAAACTGCCAAAAATCCAATAAAAATGACCTATTTTCAGTAAAAGTTCTTCAACTTTTTGAATATTCGTAGTTGGTCTAAGAGAGGCAAAATGAATTTGGGGGCAGACAATATCAAGTAATTCACGCATTAAAGAACGAGTACTGCGATCTTGAGCATCAGAAAGTGCCTCCTCTGGCACAGAAACACGCATTGTTAAAACATCACTTATCCGGAGGACGAGACTGGAAAAAATTTTTAAAATAAATTTCATAGACTAACTTCAGAAAATTTCAGAAAACTTTCAAAAAAAATAAAAATTACCGATAAATATTATGCTGGCTAGACCCGTCTTTAGTCTCCTCTCGGACCATTGATACAACACATGGTCCCTATTTAAATAATTTTTTATTATAGAATTTAATTTAAAAAAAGAACCAAAGTCTCATCCATTCCACAATATTCAATGTGAATTCTTCCAACAAAACAATGTCTAGAAGATTTTTAAAAATTGAAAAAAAACTTTCTCAAGTAAAGAAAAACCTATAATAATAGCTTCCCATATCTTGGGGTTCAACAACAATTTTAGATTGCCTATCAGAACAAAGTTTACCACCCAAATATACATTAGAAACATCCTCAAGTACACCTTAAAAATTAGAAAAAATTGTTTAAAACTCCAAATTTTACCAATTTCAGAAGCTATATGTTCTCTATGCCTTGTTTGAAGACTTTCTTCTTCGGCAGATTTATTTGGAGAAACTTGTGATTTTCCTGAGGTATTTTGATAACAAGTATGCCTAGAGAGAGCAATTCTTCTAACAGGCTCAACACCCAATTCATTTCTTTAAAAAATTTTTACATTTTAAAAATAAATTTTTACCTAAATGCCGGACAAGAGACGAGTAAATCATTTGACTTTCCATCACCTGCATCATCTTCAGATGGACTCTGAGCCTGTGAAGCACCCGTTGGCCCATTCAGACTGGATACATTTAGACCTAAACTCCAAGCATTGGCCAAAGAATTGCAATCATGGTAAGCACATAAATGAATAGATGAAGGAAGCCATTCCCCTTGACTCAAAGAATTACTGCTATTTTGATTGTGAGAATTTTCCTTTTTAAAAGAAAAAATAATAAAAAATATTTTTTAAAAAATTAAAATTACTTTAATTCCCAAATTTGTACCACTTGCAGAATTTGAACTCTTTTCTTGTCCAGCATTCTGTGAGGAATTTTGTTTTATTGTTTGATTTGATGTTGCTTCAATCTTTAAAAGAAATTATAAATTATATTTAATTAAAAAGAAAGTTTTTACTTGAGAAAAAGAAACGGCAGGTTTTTGATCATTTGTAGAACTCATTATTTATTTGTGTCAATACTTTTTGTAATTTAAATAAAATAATAAGAAAGTAATTAATTCATAAATTTTATAATTTATCATTGCTTCATTTAAATGTTTCAATTTTAATGAAATGAAAAAGCTTAGAATTTGTTTGACATTTAAAAAAAATTCTTTTATTTAATCTTTCTAGTATTTAAAAATGAAATTAATTTTTAAGATCAAGCTGAAAATATTAAAGTGGCATTTAGTGGCATTAATGATGTAAAACATACATTTTTTTAAATAAAAATTGTAAAGTAGATACTAGTAAAAGCTTAAAATTTTTGATATAAAAACTTTAACACTCTTAAAGATTTACATAAATTAAATATCTACATACTACCAAAAAAGCTTAAAAACAAAACCAATTTTAAACTCATCCTTAATTGCGTCACAGGAATTTTACTGACTTATTTTTATATTCCCCCCTTATTTTCTGCCTCTTTTGAAGCCTCACAAATTAATAGCAGTTTAAGGAAAAAAGGGACACAAAAAACATCATGTTTGCTCTGGATGTTTCTCTTATATGAAGAAATTTTTATGTGGGAAGTTTTATTCAACTATGCGACAACATGTACATTTATCCTCCCCTCAATACATAAATGGCCAAGTATTTTTGTGGTGTCTGCGTGTGTGTGCCCGTGTCCAGTTTACTGTGTTTAATTTTTCCATCAAAAGACTTTGAAAAAAAAGGGAGGAGGAAGAATATCCTAACTATTGCCTATGTTCGTGTAGCTATAATGTGTGTGCATGCTTTTGATACTCTCTTCTTCTTCTCTTTTTATTCCTTTTTTACTCCTATGCTATTGCGTAAAATATCTTAGCTACTGCTAGGGGCCAAAAAGAGGTTGAGGGCTAAGATCGAGAGTTTGCCCTCAGGGCTAGTAGGAAATGGAAAGGAAGTGTGAAAAAGTATCAGCCTGGAAAAGAATTTTTCGATAAAATAAACTGAAAGGTGTTCAATATTGAAAAAAATGAGAAATGAATTTATGAAAGTTTATAATAAGGGAAATCTTAAATTTATTAATTTTGAGATCCCCTTATTTCTAAATTATTCTTAAAGGAATTTTGAGTTATGTAATAACAAAGGTAATAAGAACAAATGTAGAACAAATGTTGAATAAATTATTTTGAATAATACCATATTTGTATTAAGAAACTTTCATTTCCAAAGTTTTCAATCTCCCCAGTTAAAGCCCAAACATTTTAAATAATTCAAAAAACGAAGGGCTAGAATTTTAAAAATTCGAAAACTAAAATTGAGAAAATCTTTTAGCAATTCTTTCCAATTTTCAGGCACTAAATATGACATGGTATTCATCTCCCTAAACGAGAACAGTCAGGCTGGCCAACTTCTTTGTTCCCGTCGAAATATTTTTTTTCCTTTTTTCAATGACAGAATTTTATTTCACGCTTCATGTTTTTTTTTCAACTTTTGGAATGTATAGGGAAAAATCCCAACATTCTTTTAAATTTTTGATGGATATTTTTTGATGAAGTATAATCAAATAAATTTTTTTTTCTTTGAGAAAATTGTTTCATTTTTTTATTTAAAATAAATGAAATGGAAATTCTCGTCCAATTCTTGAACAATAAGGAAAACCAAAAAAAATACGGCCACCCGCAATGTATAAAAATATAATAAAATGGAAAGCATAACCACCACGTGTCTAAAACAATTTTTTATTCAACTGACGTGAATAAAAAAATCTCCAAGAAAAGTTTTTGTTTGAAAATAACAATAAATCAAATATATTTATATCCAATAAAATTTTCTTCCTATATCCTAAAAGTCGAAATGGAAATTAAAAGAAAATAACCACAAAATACTAACTTCAGAAAGAGAAAGAAATATTTAAATCTAAAATATCTTATTAGCTTTTTTGGAATTTTTGGACTTGGGTAAAAGAACAGATGATTCTTAGAATTCAGCGACACCGTATTGAACTGTTCTTGGATTAATTTTTTAATTTTGTCAAATAAACATCTAAAATACCTACAAGCTTTTACTTAAAACCATAAAATTTATTAAATTTCCTTTAAATAATTAAAATCACCTTTAATTAAGATATAACGATACAAATACAAATATTTGAATTATTTTTAAGATCAATCAATCAATTTAATATCCAAAATAACAATTCCTTCCTTTACATAATTTGAAGAGAAATTCCAAAATGATAGCCAATATGTTTAAAATAATAACGACGAAAACCTTCACGAGTCTCCTCCACACGATCTTCCGGAACTTGTTCAGCCTTTACTTGCAAATCGACACTGTCCCCCTTTAAAATTTCACAGATTATTTAAGAATTATTAAACATACTTTATCATGCAAAATTAAAATAATGTTCGCCCAAACATCCTTCGGGAATGATTTTAAACGCCATTTCTTAAAAAAATTCTTTTTTATAATTTAAATTTCAAAAAACCATAGAGATTTGTTTATCCTTGATAAGAGATGTAAAAGTCCCAGAAATAGCTCCTAAAAAGAAAAATAAAAAAAATTTAAAAATAAATGACCAGAAAGCATTGAAAAAGATCCTCCATCACGTGCATCAATTGTAGAATCTGGACACCAAACAGGAACTAACTTAGATTTAAAATTATAGTTAAATAATTAAAGGAAAACAATTTAAATAAATTTTTGAATGTTTAAAACTAATTCTTTGCCTTTTGACTCGAAAGAGCAAATTCTAAAATTATAAGACAAGAAAAAGAAAGAGAATTTTTAATTTTCTCCCTTGATTTTCATGATAAAAAATATAACGTTTATTTTACATCAATAAACCGCCTAAAGAAACACAGTCAAAGAAAAATGAAAAACTCCAAATTTAAATAAAAACAAAATTGCAGCTAGTAAAACTCCCCCAATATTTTATTAAAATTTATTTACAAAAACAAACCGATGGATCAGTTAATATTTCATATAAACGCTGTGGCGCAACTTTAAATGATTCCACAAGTTCAAAATTAACAAAAGAAACAACTTTGTCAACTAAATAAAATTTAAAAAATATTTTTAAAAAATCAATTTTAAACCTTTAGCTTCAGAAGCACTTTTATTTAAAGTATCACTATTTCTGACGACAGTTCTCGATTTGGAAGGAGCTGATGTTGGTGTAGTATTGCGTGCAGAATCAGTTGGTAGAATTAATCCTTGACTACAAAAAAGAAAAAAAATTAAAATAAATTTAGAAAAAAACAAATTTCCAACCTATATTCCTTCTTTAGATCAACAATATATTTCCCGATTTGAGAACGAACAAGTTCTAGAACTTCTTTATTAAGCAAATTAAACAAAAAAGAAGTCTCAGGACCAGCATCTTTAATAAAAGACGAAGTCTGAAAAAATAAAAGTTTAAAAACGATGTTATCTCTTTGGCTAAAATAAACTTTCTTTTGTTAGATAATATTTAAAAAACTAAAATCGCTAAATTAAAAATCTAATATAAAGAAAATCTTCTCCAATACATTTCAAAGAATCATTTTAAATGCCCACAAAAACTTTTTCTTTTTAATTAGAAAAATAATTGGAACCCCAACAGACTCCAAAAATGTCTTTTATTCTTAATAAAAAATTTAAAAAAATACTCGTATTTCATTTGCTTCAAATTCATCACTCAAATTTTCAATCTGTATAGTTCCAGTATAAACCATAGCCGAATCAATCACGGCAGCTATATAAAATATTTTTTATTAAAATTTTTTCTAAATTTAAAAACCGGTAAAATCGATAGAAATTGTCCATTCATAGAAAAATATAAGCTTTCCTTTTCGATTATTAGCACTTGCCTCTCCTCAAAAAATAAATTAAATTAATTTTTAGACAAAAAAACCTTCAATTTTCCCCAATTGAGTAAAATCAATTTTAACATTTTCATTTTCAAAAGTTTGATTAACCAATAAATCCTTTAATCTTTGAATTGACCATTGAGTAGCGTCTTTTTCAACCCTAAAACAAAAGTTCAGTTGGAATTAATAAATGTTAACAACAAACCAATGCCAATTGTTAACATTTGTTGCATCAGGACCTTTAAATTAAATTTTACACAAATCTTCTTAGATTTGTCAATTAAATAATTAATTATTGAATATTTATTTAAAAATAACTTACGTTCTTCCACTATCCAACGAGGGTCTTAATTAAAATAAATTTATAAAAAAATAAATTTCTAATAAAATTACCGCCTTCACCCCACCTCGCCATTGAAAATAAAATTTAATAAATCTAAAAATTGTATTTTAAAAATAAACTTTTATCTAACAAAATTAAGCGAAATTTCTACTTTATTCGCGAAAATTTCTTTTGTTGATTTTCTTTGGCAATTCCCTTTTCTTGGCATTATGTATTTTTTGAAAAACTAGAAATTTAACAAAAAAATTCTTTTTAATTTTTAGAATGACAAAAAATAATTTTTTTCGTGACGGAGTTACCTACTTAATTATGCTTTCTGGTATAATCTTTGGAGCACATTTTTTCCAACGAATAAAATTTGAATTTAGAAATAAAAGACCTACTGATCCTGTTATTGTTTGTTTTTTTTTAATTTTAAATTTTTTTTTCAATTAAATTTTTAGGTGGAAAGTTTGCAAGAGTTGGGTCTTAGCTCAAAGAAAACTACTGAACAACTTTATAAGGTTTGGGATTTTTTTTGTTTATTTATTTAATGTTTGGTTAATATAAATTTTATCTTTTTCTAAAAATTTTTGATTCACAATTCAGATGCTTTTAATTTAGAAATTCTTTTTTTGGTTTCCTTCAATTATATCCTTTATTAATTTAAAATAAATAGGTTTGAAAATTTGCAAAAAATTTTAAAGGTCTTATACACTTCATTAATTTTTATAGTCAACAAAATTAATCAACAATTCCCAATGTCTAATTTATTTCAAAAATCATTTTTCTTTTCAGGAGATGGTTGAATCAACCTCTGATGATGATTGGGAGAATATTCGAGGTCCTAGGCCTTATGAAGATAATTCGGAATATTTAAGAGCAAAGTTTTTTTTAATTTTTAAAATAATTTTAAAAATAATTTTTAAGAGAAAAGCAACAAAAAGAGCGTCAAAAACAACAAGAAGAGCGTAGGAAGTTGTTAAATGAATCGAGTAAATTTAGAAATGCTTTGAAGAGGGAATTTAAAAAACCTGAAGATAAATAGAAATTTTGTTAGAATTTTTTTTTGTTTTTAAATTTATTATTTTTGATTAATAATTATTTTTAGCTCTACACTTTTTAAATGTTTTTGTCAAAACTTCTATTTTTAATTTTATTAAAAATTTTTTTTAGTTTTTAAAAATTTTCTACTCAAAAGCAATTTTTCTTTCAATTTATTCAATGGGAGGTTAGAAAATTTTCATTTTAACAAATATTTAAAATTTTTAAGCTAATTGGTCTAAATCTGTCCCAATTTTAAATTATATTCCTGGCTTGTCTTTACCTCACAAGGTTGATAATAAATTAATTTTTGAAATTTAAAAAGATTTTTTTAGATGTAAGTATTCAGTATTAATAATTTAATTAAATAATAATAAAGGGTTTTTGTTGTAAATACTTCATTAAAAATGGGGGCAGGAAAGATGGCAGCACAGGTTTTGAATTTTTAAATTTATTTTTTAAATTAATTTTTGTAGGTTGGGCATGCAGCTGTCGGTCTTTATAGAAATTGCCAAATGAGTGGAGAACAAGTAAATGTTTTTAAATTAATTTTATTAAAAACATTTAATTTTTAAGGGACAAATGTCGTTAAATCAATGGAGAGAAAATGGAGAAATGAAAATTGTTTTAAAGGTAAATTTTTTTAATCTTTAATACAAAAACTTTGAAGTTATTTTAAAAATTTGTAAAAAATATTTTTTTTACACTTTTTCTCAATTTTTAACCACGGTGCTTATTTACTTTAACATAAGTATACAACCCATTTATTCACAAATTCAAAATAGTCAAAGTAACTTTATTGAAGTCGGCAAGGCACTTGTCTCTCGGGAGTCTACGTGTCCACAACGGTTGCTTGGTTTTGTGTGCATTACATAAGCCTACTGATATCTTGCGAATACTTAAATTAAATAAGTTCCACCAAAAACCCTCTAATTTCATTAATTAAAAATTAAATAAATTCCTCGTTTTAGGGAGAAAATGCATCCCAATTAGACGAATTAAATAGAAAAGCAAAAGATGCCGGTGATGTTTTTGTTTATCTTGTACGTGATGCAGGGCATACACAAATCCCTGCTGGGTCTAAAACTGTGTTGGGAGTTTTTGGAACAATCGAGGCTGTTGATAGAATAACTGGGGGATTGAAACTTTTTTAAAATTTTTTGAATATTTGTATCTCTTTTTTTAAATAAATTTAAAAACAAAATATTTAATTTAATTTAAAATCCATTTATTCCCTAACAAAAAAAATATTGCACATTAAAAAGAAAATTTTATTAAAAATTTAATTTTTTATTTTCCTCCATATGCAGAATATCCTCCCTGCTGTCCGGGCATACAATTTGCAGCAAAACTATTATACCCGCTACCTTATCCAGTATTACTATATGGAGAGGCGGCATAACTAAAAAGTTTATTTAAAATATTTTTTTCTTAATTGTTTCTTTAGTTTTATTCTTAAAAGGATTTTCAATTTCCTGTGAGAGAGAAATTTCTTTGTCTTTTTACTGATTAATTTTAGTAATTTTGAAATCTTTTGTTTACAATTAAAAAACACCAAAATAATTGTTAAGTTGAATATATGTTATATCTTGGAAGAAGTTTTGAAGATTGTCTTATATTTTAAGTTATCTAGCTTTATTTTTAATTTACTACATACCCGCTATAACCGCTCATACCAGTTTGGCCATAACCTCCTGCGCCGTAACCTCCTGTCCCTCCATAACTTCCATAACCGGTTGCACCATAACCACCTCCGTATCCACCCCCATATCCAGCATTTCCATAACTAAAATTTAAACAATTTTGAAATGATTGGAAATATTTTTAAGAAATATAAAATTTGCCCTGCTTGGCCATAAGCACCATAACCACCCATTTGGCCATAACCACCACCCATTGCTCCATAATCACAAGCAACTTGAGAAAATACAGTAGAGTTTTGCAATAATATCAATAATGAGAGGAAAATGAAGTGAAAAGATGAGCTTTTGAGGGAGGAAAAAATTATTTTAAAATTGTTTTTTGAATATAATTTAGCTTATTATTAAATTAAAATGGATGCTTCTAGGCAAGATTTAAAAAAGGCATACACATTTTATTAAAACCCTTCCTAATTTAGCTAGCTGTTCAAAATTAAAAACTTACAATCCTTTGTATGAAAGCATTTTATTTAGTTTATAAAAATTTAATAAAATTTTAGGGAAGAAAAATTTAGTTTAAAATGAAGGAGAATTTATTTTTCTTTTTAGTAGATTATATTTTTATTTTTGCTTAAAACTTTTCCAAGGCCAACACATTTTATATACCCCAAAACTTTTATTTATTTACCTCAAAACTTTAAAGTTTTTTTTTTCTATTTTTGTGACCTCAATTTGTTTAGACTTTTTATAAACATTTATTTACTTAAATTCTTTTTTTTAATCCACTCAATGTGTGGGAGAAAGAAGAAATATAAAAAGATTATATTTAGACGGAAACACCCGTTTTTATTGCGCAACTCAAAAATAAAAAAAAATTTTGTGAACATTATAAAAAAAGAAATAATATTAACAAAAAAGCAGACAAAAATCTGATTATTTTTTGAAGTTTTCACTGTTGGATACTTCATTTTGCAGTAACTCTTGATTGTAATAAATCTCTCCCTTTCTTTTTTCAAAAATTCTAAAATCCGCAAATTTTTGTCCGCAAAAATTATTCACAATTTACTTTACAATTTAAGCTGGAACGAAAATAGTATTTACGTAAAAAATGAATTAATAAGAAAGAAAAAAAGCAAAAAATATAAAGTAGATGTAGCTACAAAAATGCACCAATTTGTTTGTAGAGAAGAAAAGGATTAATTAAAAGCAACAACAAAAATAAATATAAAATTAGTGGAATTGTTTGAGAATATAAAAAAATATGTATGTAAAAGAAGTAATGTATTGTAAAAATAAATATATTTTAATAATTATTTTCCTTCTCAAAAGTATTTTATAATTAATTTTTTAAAAAATCTTTTTCGAAGAAATGCAATCAGAATCAGAGGTTTTTTCTGATTGGGGGATATTTTCTGATTTAATTAAAAATATTTCTTTTCTGAAAGTTATAGAGAAATCAGAATAAAATAATACATGAGAGAGATCTACTATTCTTTAATAGTCCTCAAAATTAAAATTTCTATTTCTTAAATTAAAACAAAATTTTTTTTACAAATTTTTGATTAATTTTGTGAAGTTATTTCAACAACTTCCTGTTCTTCTCCTTCTTCCTCCTCCTCTTCTTCATCTTCTTCTTTAACTACAGATGCTCTTTGTTGTTGTTCTCGTTGTGTATTTAATCTATTTTGGCGTGATTCAAAAGAAAAAAGAGAGGCTGTAGGTGCTGAAGCAATTACTGAGCTATATGGAGGTGGGGGTTGTTGTGGTGGGAGGGGTGGTTGTGGAGGTTCTTAATTTAAAAAATTTAAGGAAAATAATGAATGTTTTTAATATCTGAAGGTTATTTTTGGGGAAACTTATTTGAACCAGATTGTAAGCCTTGAAATAAAGGAGAAAAGGAAAAAATGGGATTGGATGATCCAATAAGGATAAAGATATACCGGTGGTAAGGTTTCGCTATAAGACCTATGCTATTCGACTCAGCTCGTCGAGACGAATCGGATTGTATGGGTCTTGCATCGAAACCTTACCAACGGCATACTATACTACAGCTTCGGATAATACCGAATTTTAAAGTTTAAACAAAATATGTTTCTCCCAAACAAATAAGAGAGGTAATTTCCCTCATAAAAACTAATAAAATTTTTATTTAAATTACCACATTCTTTTTCAAAATTATTTATTGTATTATTAAATAATGGACGGCTACTAGCTTGCTGTTGTTGTTGATAAGAAGAGGCTATTTGGTAATGATGGTATGGACGTTGAAATGAGCGCCTTTGCTGTTGGGCATTATTAAATTGTGGACGGCCTTAAATTTAATTTTAAAGAAAGATTCTTTCAGAAAATAATTTTTTTACAAGAAAATTCTGCTGAATCGGCAGCTGAGCATGTTGATCTTCCAATTAATATATTAGAGTTACTACTAGCTTTTCTTCTATGCAATAAAGGACAAAACCGAGTACGTCTACATAAATAAGAGCAACAAATAAATAATAAAAATATTAATGCCAAAATTAAAAGTACTAGTTCTGGAATATGTCTAGAGGAAAATAATTACTAAAGAAATTATTGAGCAATTGTTTTTACCCCGAAATAAATTTCTTTCGAGCTTCTGATGCTAATTCTGATTCTAATTCATTTTTGTGTTGTTCTGTACCTAAAAATTAACTTTAAATTTTAATTAAAAAATAAATTAAATAATTTACAGTCAATTATTTACTCTCTATTTAACATAAAATAAACTTTTGTTGGCAAAGAAATGGAGAGAATTGGTAGCCTTTATTGAGAGAATACCCCTATAATAATTAACTGTATATAAAATAGAAAGGGTTTTGAGACTTAAAAGTAAATAGAGAATTAATTAATTGACTGTACTTAAAATACCGTAAATGCTCTAATTGAAGCCCGGCTCTATTAGAAGCTCATATCTAATATAAGCCTTCCCAAATTGACCTATTGAAGACATCCAGGGCTTTAATTAGAACATTTACGGTTTATTATTATTTTTAAATTCAAAAATATATGTACAAACAACAAAAGAAAGATCCACTGGTTATTTGTGAAGGACAACAGGCTATAAATTTAAAAAGAAAATATATTTTTTTCTCTTTAAAATTACCAATTTCTTCTGGTTCATCTTTAAAATCTGGACATATTTTTATACTTTTAGTTAAACTTTTAGTTTCTTCATTTTCTTCATTTAAAGAAGATAAACAAATTTTTGAATTAATTAATGATATATTTAAATTAAAAAGAATAAAAAAGAAAAATAGTTTTTTTGAAGAATTGTTGTTGTTGTAATAGGCACTCGAATGTATAAATAATATATTCATCATTTTTATCCATTAAATTTTTAAAAAAAGAAAAAAGAGAAAATATATTAAAATAAATCTAAAAAAATAAAAAAAAAATTTTTTTTAAAGAATAAGGGAAGTCCCGTTTCCCGTCGATTCCCGATTTTTTAGCCTCCTCCCGTTTTCCTTCTCTCCTATCGTTTGAGAGATTTAGATTCTCGTACGACTCCCAGTTCGGTCTTTACTTCTTTTACAAATTTAAATAAAATAAAGCTTACATAGACGTATTAAGTTTTTAAATTAATAAAATATTAGAGAATATATGTGTTGTTGACAAATAAAAATATTAATAAAAATTAGACAATAAAATATGACAATAAAATGTATAAAATGGATGAAATAAAAGAATAAAAAGGGTTAATAACAACAAAAAATAAAAATAAATTTATTTTTTTTAAATAAAATTATTAACACATTTTATGTTATAATAACTGTAATAGTTAATGTTAGCTTCAGAAAAAATTTAAAAAAAACGAATTTATACTATTAGTTAAGTCTAAATTTGTTTGTCAACAAATTAAATTTATATGTCTACCATATATCCTTTAACAACTACCTTGGGTAATTATTGTTTCGACCTTCTGCTGGAAGGAGTAATTAATCAATGGAGGGTAATTATACGAGATTTGAAATTTGAACGTGTCTTAGGGCATTTGTTGGGGGTAATTATTGTTTCAATCTATCGCTGGATGAGGTAATTAATGGAAGTGGGGTAATTATTTGAGGGAGGGCAATTAACACAAGTTATACGGTATATAGATTTGAATGTTTTGTAGTAATAAAGAATTAAAAAAGGCCCAAATTTTTTAAAAACTGTTTAATATTTTTACTTTTCTGCAACCTATTCTTGGCTTTTCATGCTTATTTTCTCGTTTTTCTGGGACATTTTAGATTGCCTATTTTAATATTTTTACAATCTACAAATCCTTAACTAAAAAGAAAATCTTTGTAAAAATTTTTTTTTTTGACATTTTAAAATTCAATAAATGTTTTTTTCCTTGTCATCATCTTTTTTTTTATTTATTTCTCCGCTACACACAAAAAAAATCTCCCCAAATTGAATAAAAAAATAAAATAAATTTAAGGAAGGGCAATGAAAAAAAAAGAAAAAGAGGACAATGCCAAAAAACGACAACAATTCCCCGGATTGAATTCTTAATGAGTTGACTGACAAGGAATGGACAAGAAAAGAAAATAATTTTTTGGGACATTAAGGCACAAAAAAGATTTTATTTAGACGTGAATTTCTAAAAATTATCAAAATAAAATTAAAAATCATTAATTTTCTTTTTTAAATTAATTAATAATTTTTAAACAATTTAAAAAGAAATTCTGAATTTTTTTTTAAATTTAAATATTTATTTTATAAGAATTAATTAAAAAATAATTTAATTAAAATCCTCCCCCACCCCTCCTCACTCTCTTCCCTTCCTCTAATTTTCTCCTTTCATAATTTTCTCAATCCTTCGGGGAACGGAAGACACGGGCCAATTCTTTTTACTTTTCATCAAAAAAGTGGTAAAAAGCACGCAAATAAATTTACTTTTTGGAGGGAAATGTTTTTTGGAAAGTTTGTTAAAAATAAGAAAAATAATTTTATTAAAAGGCAAAGTTTTTCTTAAAATCCCTTAGGGAGAAGAAAGAAAAAAAACCTTTTTTAATTACCTACAGTGGCGGAAATTTAAATAGGGAAAGGGTAAACCCTATGTAATTCCGTTCATATTTATCCGATCTGACAGATCTAAATTTTAAAAAATAGCTTAATTCCTATCTCACTTGACATGTTTCAGCGTTTTTCAAAATTCTGATAATTTCGAAAACTTTTCGACCGGTCTAACAGGTACTACATTTTCGACTTTTCGGAGAAATTTTTTTGAAGTCTGTAAATTTTATATGTGATTCTCCTAAAGATTCTGAATACAATGCTAAAAACCGCATCCAAATCGGTCGAAATTGTATAGAGTTATGAATTTTTAAAAATCGAAAAAACCCCCATTTTTTGCAAAAAAATCGACAAAAAATGGCAAAAATGGTGTTTTTTCGATTTTCAAAAATTCATAACTCTGTAGAATTTCGACCGATTTGGATGCGGTTTTTAGCATTGTATTCAGAATTTTTAGGAGAATCACATATAAAATTTACAGACTTCAAAAAAATTTCTCCGAAAAGTCGAAAATGTAGTACCTGTTAGACCGGTCGAAAAGTTTTCGAAATTATCAGAATTTTGAAAAACGCTGAAACATGTCAAGTGAGATAGGAATTAAGCTATTTTTTGAAATTTAGATCTGCCAGATCGGATAAAGATGAACGGAATTACATAGAGTTTACCCTTTCCCTATTTAAATTTCCGCCACTGTAAATGTATATATTTTTTGTTAAAAAAAAGAAAAAAAAGGTTTTTTGTTATTAATTATTTTTTTTAATTAAAAAATTTTTTAAATTTCAAATAATTCCTTAAAAAACAATTATATAATATGTAGAAAGAAAAATAAAAGGAGAATATTTGTAAGTTCCTTCAAATATACCTATCCTTAATTAATTAACATTTAAGTGAAGGAAAATAAACTTAGTCGTCTTATGTTTTATATAAAATGATTTGTTATGATTGTTAAAATATGTTTAATGATCGTATTTGTTAGTACATTTCGGGCTCGGTTGACATTGCTGCAAAATTGAGGATAGAAAAAAGTCTGACCATTCTGTACATACATATTAAAAAATGAATGAGGAAAAGGAAAATAAAAACGCAGCCGATAATTCGATAGTATCAAAAATCGTTATAAACTTTTTAAAAAAGAATTTAATAATACATATGTACATTCATAAATTCAAAAACATTTTTTACAATAAATAATTTAAAAAATAAAAATATTCTAGTTGCCAAATGTTAAATCTAAAAAAGTATAAAAAATATAAATTTAGAGAAACTTTTAATGTATAAATAATGTGTTAATGCATATATAAATTTTTATAAACAAAAATTGTTGTGTGAGAGAATAAGGGGGGAAATGAATTTAAAAAGTAAAAAAAACATAGGGGAAAAGAAGCGGGGATAAAAATAAAAATTTTAAATTATGTTGATTTTATCTAAAAATATTTTACAAAAAAAATTTTGTAAATAAAATGGAGAAGAAAGATTAAAGAATGTAGATTATCTTAAATTAATCAAAAATAAAATAAAAATTAGTTGAACTTTTTTATATTTAAATTTGGAAAATAACTATAATAAATTCTCTAAATAAATCCTCACTAAAATTTTTAATTCCATAAAATATCTATTATATGTATTCTAAATTTAGTGTTTTAATTAAAATTAATTTATTATAATATAATATAAAAAACCCCAACTTGCCCCTATTTTTGGGGGTAAAATCCCTTTCAAAAATTCCGCCGGCCGAAGGCCGGCGGCTGGAATTTTTTGAAGGGTACATTTGTCCTGCAACTTTTTACGCTCTATTCAGGAAAACTATAACCTCGGCACTGAAACGTCGTTTTCGCACTGAAACGGCCAAGGGTGGTTTTTCAAATGGAAATAACTCGGGAGGCAAAAGTTGGATCAAAAAGTGTCTGCTGGGAGGCGATTAAGTTGGGAAAGGTACTATATCGTAGGAAAAATTTCGGGACCTCTGGGTGGACGGTTGAGTGCGATGTGCCGTCGCGAAAATTGTGCACTTCGTCCAAAAATGACACATGGTGTCCGACGAAATTCACCGACAATTTATGATTTATATGCCAATCGATAGAGATCCATGAGTAGGTTCTGGGAAAATTTGGTTCAAATTTTTCTGACCATTTTGGGCAGAGTTACAGAAGGTCAAAGGTCCAAAATGTCCAAAACCCCTAACGTGAAGGGTGGCTCCCATCGAGTGTAATTATAAAAGTGGTTAAACTTGGGCCAACGGTTTCAACTCTTTTTTGGTATGTTAGGGCACTAAATGTACTACAATTTTGTTGGGGGACACTTGAGTCTGGGATTTTTTCCTGACATAGTTATGGGCACCAAAGTGACCACGCCAAAACCGACTTTTTAACGCGTGAATTGAAACTTGATTTGAGTATCCTATCTTGTAGAGTGTCCCTTGAAACCTCTAAAAATATATACTTTGTTGGGGGTACACTTGAGTCTGGGAAAGATATACTCAAAAAAGTGGCATTTTTGGGGCCAAAAGTGGTCGGTTTTTTGAGTATAACTCCGCGGAAAAGATTTTTAAAAATAAACGGACTTTAGATTCGTGTTCAGCACCTATTGGAGCACCATAAAACATATTTTTCTCGAGGTCGAATTTTTGACCCATTTTTGGAGTGGTACCCCTTTTGAAATTTTTTGGCAAAATTTAAATTGGTCATAACTTTGTAAGTTTTTGTCGTATCCAAACGAATTAAAGTTTATAAAATAGAGCAAAAAATTACAAATTTTTTGAGCTATTTAAATTTTCGAAAAATTTCACGCAAGGCCTGGTAGGGTCGATTTTTTGAAAATTCAAAATTTTTCGGTTTTTTGAAATTTTCTGGGGTATATCGAGGTGAGGGTGGTTAAAAATATTTTTATAAAATACTACAGAACATTTGCTATATATTAAGCTTTTAAAATGGTTTAAAAGGGTAACTTTTTGGAAAGTTATGATTTTTTGAAAAATTCGTTTATTTTTCCGGCCAAAATTTTCGGCCAAAAAAATTTTTTTCCCAAAATGGGTATAAATGGGTCAAATGTTATATCAATCGAAAGCTCTCATCGAGCTGAGCTTAAAAATATTTTTTGTAAAATTTTCTGACCATTTTGTACAAAGTTACAAAAGGTCGAATTTTCGGGGGTGGGGGTTTGGGGCCTAAGGCCCCCAACGGTGCGAGGGCCGAAGGCCCGAGCTTAAGACCCATCCCAAAACGAATCGCGAGGGCCGAAGGCCCGAGCTTAAGATCCGTCCCAAAACGAATCGCGAGGGCTGAAGGCCAGAGCTTAAGACTCATCCCGAAAGGAATCGCGAGGGCCGAAGGCCCGAGCTTAAGATCCATCCCAAAATGGATCGCAAGGGCAGAAGGCCCGAGCTTAATATCGATCTCAAAACGAATTGCGAGGACCGAAGGCCCGAAGCAATGAAAAGGCAGGGCTAAACCTTGCCGGCGAGGGCCGAAGTCCCGAAGCAATGAAAAGGCAGGGCTAAATTTTATCGGCGAGGGCCGAAGGCCCGGAACAATGAAAAGGCAGGGCTAAATTTTATCGGCGAGGGCCGAAGGCCCGGAACAATGAAAAGAAAGGGCACATCTTAATGTTTCTAGCAGCGCGCGAAGCGCGCCCCAAAGCCGTTAGGCTTTCCAACGGGCAGAGCAAAATTCAAACCCGAAGCAAAATTAAACTGCCAGAGTATGCTATTCGCCGCCATACCCCAATGGGCACAACTAGTTGTAATTATAAAAAAATAGATTTAGTTATTTTAATTAAAAGTTACTAAAATATGGAGACGTCCAAAGCAAAATGCTAAACTTTTGGCCCAACAAGGCAAATGTTTGATTTTTTCAATATTATTTTCATTTTAGGAAGTATTTAAACTTTTGATGCCCAAGGCTACAAAATTTTTGATTTTTTAGCAAGTGAAGATTTTGGAGGGGAAAGAAGGGAAGGAAAATTAAACTTATTGTGGACACATTCGAAATTTCCTTAAATTTTATCCGACTACAAGGGGAAATTTATAAGAAAGACTTTCAAGAAAGTCGAGACCCAAAACTCAAGACAAAACCCCCAAGAAAAGTCAAGACTCAAGACTAAGAGCCTTGCAAGTCTCTACTAAAAAATCTCAAATTATTTTAAATTAAAAATATATTTATAATTAATTTGTTAATCTTTTTTACACTTTTCAAGGTTAGAAAAAAATTAAAAAAAAAAGAAAAAAATAAAGCGACACAATGCAAGTGACAGAAGACTTGAAAATGTAAAAAGGAGGTAACGACAGCTGGGAGGTTCGCTTGTGTAAATGAATGAATGAGAGGAATGAATACGCCACCTTCCGTGACCAACCAACCAAACGAATAATGAAAAAAGAGAGAAAAAGAAAATAATTTTTTTAAAAACGTTTATTAGAGTTTTTAAAAATTTAAGATTTTTTTAAATTATTTTTAATTAATTTAAAAATTAATTTTAAAAATATTTTTTGAAAAATTAAAAACAATAATTTTTTATTTAAGGAAACATTCAGAAGATAAAAAATAAAATTTATAAAAAAAATTTTCGAGGACTTAAATAAACTCTAAAAATCCTGTAGAGAATAGAGAAAAAAATAATAGTTAAATCGAATCGCGCAGAGCTCTCTATATTACTTTTTTTTGGCTGTCAGGAAATATTATATGAAGTGACAGTCATTGATTAGTCAGTCTGCGCATTGAGTAAAAAATTGAAAAAAAATAAAAATTGTTTTGTTAAAAGAGGGTAATTAGAGGGAATTTTTGTTTTTTTTTAAAAAAGTAATCTCGAAGGTATTAATTGAATAGAATGGGAAAAAATGTTGACAAAGTTATTGGAACAAGTATAAATTAATTCTCATGATGAAATATTTGAGGGAAAAAAGTGTTACTTTCTATTTAATAATTTTTGAACGTGTTAGAGGATGACTAATAATTATTTTATATATCTATAGAACAATTCAAAAATTATTTTTATAAAATAACAAAAAATACAATCTCCTCCTACTAATTTAGTTTTGAAACAAATTATTTAAGGAATATTTTCCCAAAAAATCTTTAATTTAATTTCCTCTTCTTAATATTTTAATAAATTGCCAATCAAAAAAAAACACTTAATCAAATATTTTTTAAAATTATATTTTTTAAATTAAAGTAATAATGGCCAAAAAAATCAAAAATTACCAAACTTTTCTCCAAAAATATATTTACAATCATCCAAACATCGATTGGCCCTATTTATTTTTTTTCCGTCATCGCCTCTTCAACTTTTTTGTTTCTCAATTTTCATGCATTTTTTGGACGGGGAATAATAAGTGGGGGAATAACGGCAAAAAACAAAGAAATAAAAATGGGGACGTTAAAATGCCATTGAGCTCTTTTTTTAAATGCCTCTTTTAAGTAAAATATTATTTTAATATTTTTAAGTCTTTTTCTCTTTTTTTAAAGAGAAAGGAAAACACGAGAAAGGAAAACCTTCAAAAAAATTTAATTGTTCCGACTTTATATTGTTTACAGGAAAATAATTTTTAAAAAATAGTAAAATTTCAAAAAAGGAGGTTAATTCTATCTGCTTGAAAGGAATAATAGAAATTTTCATTTTTATAAATTTTTGGCTTTGGGTGCAGTCTTGGGCTTAAGTCTTGGAAAATTTTAGGTTTTGAACTTCTCGGGTATAAATGCCACCAAAGGTCCACACATCAAGGAATAGTAAGGTCGATCCAAAAAAACCCCCTTCGGGTAAAAAACGAAAATATTCCTTTCACATTTTCTATCAAATATTTTTCATTTGGAAAAGAGAATTAAAACCTTCTGTACCAAATTTAGTTGTTATTTCATTAATATCTGCATTCTTAAAAAGAACTTCAAGATTGCTAGCTCTATCGATCAAAGAGTCTTTTTTGCGCCATGTAGTCGAAGAAGTTGGAAGTTGTACAGAATGAAATAAATTTTTGTTTGTTGATCCGTTAAGATTGTTGTCTTTTTCAGACGATTCTATAAAAATTAAAAAATTATTGTTTTATCGATTTTGAAAAATTATGCTGGATAAAATCATTAACCTAAAATAATTAAATCTGGATTTAAATCCATCGAAGCAATGTTTCGTTCCCATGGCTACGTTCCTGGATTTTATTAATTAACACTCCAGGAATTAATCAAAATTGAGTTTCCAATGCTTAACTTATCCACCAATTAAATCCCCAAAATTTCCCATTAAATCTCTAAATCCCAACAGTCTTCAAAAAACTAACCATTTTCCTTCCCAAACAATATTTGTTCTCCCAATTGAAACAGACCACCTCCACCAACATTACTATCATCGTCTAAATCAGCAGAATTAATTTGTTGATCATTTATCCCATTTTGTTGTATTTCATTTTCCTCCTCCTCTTCATTATCAGAAATATCAATTTCACCAAATTTTCGTTTTATTCCTTTTTTGTTTTGTTCTAATTGCCATTCTAATATTTTTATTCGTTTTTCTCTTCTAGTCTCAACCTCTCCATCATCTTCCTCATTTAAATCCTCTCCATCTTCAATGTTAAAAATTTTGGACCAATCAATTTTTGAATCTCCTTGCATTCTAAAACGAAAGCTTCGGTCACTGCTTCCAACCTTAAAAAGTTTTTAAATTCAAGTAATACCCAGAAAAATTCGGAAACTGAAGAGAAGAGACTAATAAAAATTTTGATATAACTTTTCAACATTTTAAATTTTAAAATGAATTAAATTTTCAATTAGAATTTTTTTCATGAAAATCAATAGGTACTAACCAGATTAAAATAATTTTAAAAAATACATGGTTGTGTAGATCAGAATCAGCAAAAAACGCCTCTTGCAATTTTAACAAACGTTTATCATCTGCATCCCTTTCATATTTATTATATTGTCTAATTAAATTGTCTCTAATTTCATCTTCATTTAACTTTAAAAATAATTAATTTTAAAATTTTTAACAGAAAAATTCGAATACCTTATCATGATCTCCTTCTTCAGCTTCATATTCATCCATCCCTTCAATATCATCCATTTCGTCGCGATCTGAACCAATATCATCACCAGACAGAGATGCTTCATCGTCAAACATTTCTTTTCTAAAAGAAATTTTTTAAAATTAATATTCCAAAAATACTTTTTTCATTAAATTAAACCTTCAAATTTTAATTCACTTACAAATTTTGTTGTTTTGATTCTGCTACATTTTTAGGGATTTCTTCTTCGAAATCTTCCTCCTCCTTTTCTGCTTCATCTATTGATTTATCCATTTGATTATCTCCATCATCATCTTCAACAGTGAAAAGGTCAACAACGCTTTGGTTAACAACTAGTTCAGATTGAATATATACTTCTTTCAAATTCTAAAAAGGAAAATAGATTTAAAATAAAATTTTTATTTTTAAATCTAGTTAAAATGTTTGTATTGATTTAATAAAAAAATTAATTACAATATTTTCACTAAGACTCTTCTCTTCATCCATATCCTCGTCATCCTCAATAACATACATTTTCTTATTCGAAACATATTCTCCACAAACTGACTCCTTTTCCTCTTCCTTTTCTCCTTCACTGTCAGTATATTCTTCATCTTCAACATTTTCTTCTTCATCCCCTTCATAATCAGAAACATCAACATCTGTCTCTTTATCATTTTCTAATTCTTTTTTCTCCTCATTTTCTACTTCAATATTTTTAACTTCATTCTCATTTAATTGCATTCTATTTTCCTTTTTAGAGTTATTACTATTCAATTCATTATCAGATAATTCTTCCTCGCATTCCTCCTCCCCCTCATCATTTTCAGAAATTTCATTTTCTACATTGTAAAAACTAAATTTAAAAATAAAATTAAAAAAAATATTTAAAAAATAAATAAATACTTATGTCGCATTTCCAAATCTTTATGCCTCCTTTGTGCTAACCGTTTTGCTAATTCAGTTTTAAAATCAGTAGTTTCTAAAAATAAAAATTTAGAAAAATTTTAATAATTAAATTACTTTTAGTGTCAATCTTTTTATCCAATCTTGCATTTCCAAATTTATTCTTAAACCATAAAGAAGCGCCGTCCTTTGATTGAATTTTCGACATGAATAAAGTGGTAAATGTAGTTAATTAATTGAAAAAGATAAATAATTCTAAAAAAATTCTAAAAAAGTTAAAAGAAAAACAAGAAAGGAATTAAATTAAAATTTAGGAACAAACAAAACGCCAAACATTAAATAAGGACATTTGAGTACAGTTAAGTTAGGATTTTATAAATTTTTGGATAATTTGTAACTTTTTTGTATTTCCTTTTGTTTTTTAACATTTGAACTTTGTACTCATATCTATCGAGACTTTTCAAATGCCATAAAAATAAATCGAATCTGTCTAAAATCAAAAATTTGTATTCAGTAATTAGATTGCGTTACTGAATTGTCCTCCTCTGAATGTCGTTTGAGTCACAGATTTAGAGCCTGAGAAAGAATTTTTTGGATGAATCAAAGATTTTTTAAACACTTGGTGTCAATTATTAAATTATAATGGAAGGAACTCTAAACAATGTTTGTTTAAAATTTTTTTTTTAATTTATATTCCTCTCTTTTTAGCAAGTCTCTAAAACAATTTTTTCAATATTACAACATTTGGATCCATTGCCCTCTGGAAGTTTTGACTTAAATGAATTCGAGAAGACGGTTAATTTTATAATTTTTGATTTTTATTATGTCCATTTTTAAAGGTTACAAAATTTGCTAATGATTCTCAACAAATTGCTCCTGTACTTTTATTTAATTCGCCTGTTAGTGCTGACGAATGGAAAATTTTGGAACAGTTTGTTAATGCTCTTAATTTGGACTATGAAAAGCGAACAATTTTGTTAAAGAAGCGGATTGAGGTTGCTATGGATTCTTTTTTATGGTCAGAAAGGGTTAAAAAGATGGAGGGACAGATTCGACAAATTTGTGATAAAAGTTTATTTAAAGAAGCAATTTTTAATCCGGTCAATTTGGAACATTTAATTGCTGCAGATTCGAGTTTGATTTCTTTCTTTATTTTATTTTTTTTTAATTTTAGATTTATTATTCATGATTAAGACAAGTTCAAAAGAATTAAGAAAGAAGACAAGAGTTCAACAAGTTAACGACTTTAAAATGCCTGTCGGTGTTGTGCCGGATAGGGGAGGAAGGACTGAGATAATGACTCCGTTACAAAGAGAGACATTTGACCAACAGGAAAAACAAAGAGCACAACAATCTTTTCAAGGTTAAAATTTTTTTTAACCTTTTAAAATTTATTTTTTATTTTTAGAGAGACGACGAGGTGGAGGGGGTGACAGAGGAGGTGGTAGAGGTGGATGTGATAGTGGTCGTTCAGGATACTTTCCTGATGGACAGCAGCAAGAAAGTCGAGGAGGATATCAGGGAGGTAGTGGAGGATATCAAGGTCGGGGCGGGTATGGTGATTTTCGCGGTGGAAAAGGAGGGGGAGGAGGGCAAAAACGAGGACGTTATAATTAGTAATTTTGTTGTTAAATTTGCTCAATTGTTTTTTCGATTTGATATTTTACTGTTTTCTTTTTAAACAAGAAAATTGTAAATTATTTAAAAAATTATAGAATCTTTAAATTTTCAAGACTACTTTATTTTGTTAATTTATTTAAAATATTTATTTATAATGTTAGGACTATATTTTTATTATTGTTAAATGGAATAAAGTTTATCATTTTTTTCTATTAAATTCTAATTAATTTTACTAGAATCTTATTTTATATTTTTTTTATTTTCCTTTTTATATTCAATTTCCTTAAATAGATGCTATGTTATTTTCTTAGTCGTTTTATCACAAGCAGGTTTTTACTTAAATCATTTACAAATGTCTACCAAACTCAGTCAAGACTCTGTAATGTTGCTTCATCTTCAAAGCTATTGGTAACATGCAATGGAAGGATTGATAATTTAAGGAATTCATCTTCAGGTTTGCTTAAATACTTTAAAAATGAATTACTATTCTTCGATTGATTATTTTGTAAATATACTTCTCGTTTTTGTTTATTTTCAAAAAATTTTTTAGATGTTTTTCAGCATTGTGATCACATTCGAATTGATGACCTTGCAGCTGCTAAACAAATTGCAAGCAAAATTGGTCCAGCTGAGAGAGAATTATTACTTCAAATTCTAGTTAAAGAATCACCAAACTATACAGATATTCGTAACGGAGAAGAAGGTTTTTCTATTTTTAGAAATTAAAAAATTTTCCTTTAGACGGTGAATTACATATTGACCAACTCAGACAGTTATTTACTATTAATACAATCCCGTTTATTGGGTTTGGATTTCTTGATAATGCAATAATGGTTTTGGCTGGTGAATATATTGACCAATCTTTGGGAACTCTTCTTTGTATTTCAACGATGGCTGCAGCTGCTTTAGGAAATATAATT
The DNA here is from genome assembly GCA_963681835.1 of Meloidogyne enterolobii. Taxonomy (NCBI): domain Eukaryota; kingdom Metazoa; phylum Nematoda; class Chromadorea; order Rhabditida; family Meloidogynidae; genus Meloidogyne; species Meloidogyne enterolobii. Next base: position 1,424,443 of record CAVMJV010000023.1, read on the forward strand.
TCAGGTTAATTTTTATTTTAATAAAAATTTTCTCAAAAAACATTTATTTTTCAGATGTAGCGGGTGTTGGACTTGCTCATTATGTGGAAGGTTGTATTGTAATTGTTCTTTTAGTTGATCATTTTTATTTTTTAGTTTTTGTTACTCGGCTTGGCTTTAAAAGTCCAACTCTTACCTCTAAACAAGTTTTTTCTTTTAAATTTATCTTTTCAATTTCTATTTATAGTTGGAATCTCGTAAGGCTCGTTTAACTGTAAATCTGGCAAGAGCATTTGGTTTAATTGTTGGTTGCCTTTTGGGAATGTATTTTAAAATTTATAATTTTGTTTTTTATTTTCAATTTTAGGTTTCCTCTTCTATTTTTTAGTGAAGTGGATAAATCAAAAAGTGAAATTGTTCTCTAATATCTAATATTTTTTGAATTTTTTAAATATTGTTTATGGAGGAAATCCCAGAAATATTCTCTTAAATATTTTCGTTGTAATTTGGGATAATTCCGTAATCTGGTTATACCTATATTAAAATTTATAGTTGATTAACAAACATTTCATTATTAGTAGAAGGATTTCCACAAATAAACAATATTTGGATTTCGCGTAATTTCTATTTCATAGTTTAGTCTCCTATATCTATCGTATTAAATTAGTCCTATTTCTGGTCATCTTTAAATTGTTGCATTAATTTACGATTCTATTATACCTTCATTATAGTTATAGTCAAATTGTTTCTCAAATGCTTTAAAATATAGTACAAGTGCATTTAATATATCTATTTAATTGTAAGATTCGATTCCATGTGCAATAAGTGTCATATAATATATTTTTGAACAAAAAATATTTAATATTTTTTTAAATATTTATATTAATGGGTTTATTACCAAAATTTTTCTTTTAACGAATTTTTAAAGTAATTTTTCTTCTAGACTTTATTTTTAATTCATTGCATAATGTCAAGTGCTCCCAAGGAGAGGAAGCGTGTTGGAGAAATTCTTGAACTTGAACGAGAAATTCAAAAGCGATGGGAAGAGACTAAGGCTTTTGAAGAGGAAAGTCCTCTGGAAGAAAAGTTTTTTTTAATTTAATTTTAAAAAATAAAATAATTTTTAGGCCTCCAAAATTTATGACAACCTTCCCTTTTCCTTATATGAATGGACGATTACATTTGGGACATACATTTACGTTGGCTAAATGTGACTTTGCTGTTGGCTATTATCGTCTTAAGGGCCGTAAATGTCTTTTCCCTTTTGCTTTTCATTGTACTGGAATGCCAATTAAGGTTTTGTTAAATTTTTATTTGTAAAATTAATTTTTATTTTTAATAAAGGCCTGCGCTGACAAATTAAAGAGAGAAATGCTTATGTACGGGAATCCGCCCAATTTTTCTGAGGAAAATGATGTAGAGGAGATTGTTGGAGAAAATGGGACTGTTAACGAAAATGAACTTGATGATATTACAAGAGATAAAGCAAAGGGGAAAAAGGTTTTTTTCTAATAATTTCTTTGATTTTGTTTCTTTTTAAAGAGTAAAGCCGTGGCCAAAACTGTCGCAGCCAAATTTCAATGGCAAATAATGGAGTCGTTAGGTCTTACCAACGAAGAAATTGCAAAATTTTCTTCTGCCGAGCATTGGTTGACTTATTTTCCAGAGAAATGTGAATATGATTTGCGAAAGATGGGATTGAAGGTTTTTAATTAATTCTATATTTTATTTATTTTTAAAATAGGTTGATTGGCGTCGTTCATTTATTACAACAGACGTTAATCCTTATTTTGACTCCTTTGTGCAATGGCAGTTTTTAAAGTTAAGAGAGGCTAATAAATATATTGAATTTGGAAAAAGGTTTTCTAATTTAAAAGTCATATTTAGAGTAAAATTTACAGGTATACAATTTACTCTCCTAAAGATGGGCAGCCTTGTATGGATCATGACAGAGTGACTGGCGAGGGTGTTGGGCCTCAAGAATATACTCTTGTTAAAATTAAGGTAGTGCTATTTTGAATCTTTTCTTGATTCTAATTTTTAATTTTTCATATATAAATATTATTTTTCAGGTTCTCGATCCCAAACCAAAAGTATTTGACAGTTTACCTTCGAACATTCCAGTCTTTTTTGTTGCCGCAACTCTTCGACCTGAAACGCTATACGGCCAAACAAATTGTATATAAATTAAAGCTTGGTATATAATTTTTTTCTTTTAAGGTTTTCTTCATCCAGACTTAATTTACTCTTTCTTTTATGTTGGAAGCGATAGTTCCGAAATTTTTATTGCAACTGAACGAGCTGCTTTAAATATGTCTTTTCAAGGAATGTTACCTGTAGAAGGGGAAGTTAAATATGTAAAAGGTCTTGAAAAGGTTAAAGGGGAAACCCTTTTGGGATGTGCACTTTCTGCTCCACTCACGTCTTATGAAAAAATTTATTCATTGCCAATGATGTCAATTAAAGCGGATAAAGGTTTTTTGTTAATAACTAAAATTTCAAAATTAATTTTAAGGTACTGGTGTCGTTTTAAGTGTACCATCTGATTCGCCAGATGATTATGCTGCTTTGTGTGATTTGAAAAAGAAAAAGGCTTTACGTGAAAAATATAATATTTCTGATGAAATGGTTCTTCCCTTTGAACCCATTCCTATTTTGGATATTCCTGACCTTGGACAACTGGCTGCCGGTTTGTTCTTTTTTAATTTCAAATATATTTTTTAAATTTTTAGTTAATATTTGCCAAAAGATGGGCATAACAAGTCAAAATCATAAGGTGAAGCTAGAACAAGCCAAAAAGGAAGTCTATCTGAAAGGCTTCTACCACGGGGTTTTTTGTTACTATTTTCTAATAAAATAAAAAATATTTAGACGATGCTTGTTGGTGATTATAAAGGTGAAAAAATAGATCAAGTCAAAAAACGCATTCAAGAAGATTTAATAAGCAAAGGGTTGACTTGTAAATATGTTGAGCCTGAAAAGACTGTTGTATCTAGATCCGGAGAAGAATGTGTTGTAGCATTATGTGATCAATGGTTTTTATTTAACATTTTGTTTTTCTCTAGTTTTTTTTAAATTTTTCTAGGTATTTAAATTATGGAAATCCAGAATGGAAAGAAGCAACAAAGAAATGTTTGTCAAAAATGAATACTTACATGGAAGAGGCCCGTCATTGTTTAGAGAACACGATTGATTGGTTACATGAATATGCATGTTCTCGTATTTATGGACTTGGTATTTTATTTCATTCTTTTTTAATTTTAAATAATTTCCAGGCTCAAGATTGCCATGGGATCCTAAATATTTAATTGAATCACTTTCTGATTCAACCATTTATAATGCTTACTATACTATTGCTCATCTTCTTCAATCTGACATTTTTGGTTCTAAACCAGGTCTACTTGGATTGAAACCAGAGCAATTAAACACACATGTTTGGGATTATATTTTTATGGGTGTTGGCGAATATGATAAAAATAAAATGGGAGGAATTTCTCTTGAGGCACTAAATAAAATGCGTAGAGAATTTGAATATTGGTATCCAGTAGATATGAGTAAGTTTTTTCTTTTCTTTTCATAAATTCTTTTTTACTTTAAAAGGGGTATCAGGAAAGGATTTATTGCAAAACCATTTGACCTTTTATTTATTTAATCATGTTGCTATTTGGCGAGAGAGGCCCGAAATGTGGCCTTTAGGTATTAGAGCAAATGGACATGCTCTTCTTAATAATGAAAAGGTTTGAATGAACAAAAACTTAATTTAATTTTTTAATAGATGTCAAAAAATACCGGAAACTTTTTGACGTTATATGAAGCGATAGAAAAATTCTCTGCTGATGGAATGAGAATGGCGTTGGCAGATGCAGGAGATGGAATAGAGGATGCTAATTTTATGTTTGTTTTTATTAAAAATTCTAAGAAAATGATTTTGTATTTTTGAAGGTGTGACATGGCCGATGCTGGTTTTCTCCGTCTTTATCAATTTTTAGATTGGACTAAAATTTTATTGGGTAAAAAGGCCACTGTTCCAAAGCCTTTATTACGTTCTGGTGAAATTGAGACATTTGCAGATCGTGTATTTGACAACGAAATGAATCGATTGTAAATTTAAAAATAATTTTTCTTACAATTAATGTTTATAGAATTGAACTTACTGAGGAACATTATGAGAAGACATTTTATAAGGAAGCCCTTAAAACTGGTTTCTTTGAATTTCAGGTCGTTTTATTGAACTTTTAATTTTTTTTGTTTTTTACAGTTGGCTCGTGACAATTATCGTCAACTTTGTGGCAGTGACGAACAAATGAATGAAAAACTTATTTTGCGATTTATTGAAACACAAGCTTTAATTCTTTCACCAATATGCCCACACATTACTGAACATATTTGGTCGTTGTTGGGAAAGGTAAATTATAATAAATTAGAGATTTTTTAGTTTTAGAATGATTTAATTGTAAATTCAAAATGGCCAACAATTTCGACAGTTGATAAATTATTACTTCAACAAAGCAGTTTTGTTAATAATGCCATTAAAGAATTTCGTCAACGTAGAGATGCAAAACTTAATCCGAAAAAGAAAGACCCAAAGAAAGCATTACTTCCGCCCAAAGCTGCAACTATATATTTTACAAAGAAATATCCAGAATGGAAGGAGAAGGCAATTAATTTAATGAGAAAACTTTATGAGGTGAGAAAATTCTTTGAAGTTATAGTTGTCTTTTTGTGTCTCCTCGATTTTCCAAAGGGTTGAGGAGAATCTATTTGTCTGTTGGAGCTTTTGTGTAGTTATAAAACCATCGTTCTCTCTTGGAATTTAAAATTTCTTTTCGATATTTTGGTTATCCTATGGCCAACATAAGATAGACTTTAGGAGAGAAGCACACTTCCTACATATTCTAATACTCTTTTTAGTCAAATAACTCAACATTGCCAGACAATCGTGAAATTATGGAGCTTTTAAATACAACACAATTACCTGAAAAGAAAGAAGTAATGCCTTTTGTTCAATTTGTTCGTGAACGTGTTGCCCAAAATGGAAGTGCTGCTTTAAGTGTAGATGAAGATTTTGATCAAAAAGATGTTTTAGAACAAATTAGAGACTATTTATTGTGTACACTACAATTGGAAAAACTTGATATTGTTGATATTGCTAATGCAACAGATAATGCTAAAGAAGTTGTTGAAGTTATTAAATCATGCTCGCCTGGTTCTCCTTTAATTATCTACAATTTTGAAATGAAGTAAGACAAAAAGAATAGTTTTTTTTTTAAATAATTGAGCTTCTTATAAATATATAAATAAATACTCGTTGCAAAGAATCCCTGTTTGGTTGATATTTTTCGTGCATTTTTCTTGGATTTTTGAAATTAATTTTTTAGTTGAATTTTTCTAATTTTCTGAATATATCCAAAGATCCAAGTTTGCATAAGAAAATTTAATATTGTTTTTATTTTGTTTAAATGGTTTCTGCTTTGTTGTTAGTTTCTCAATTTAAATAAAATTTCCATTATAATTTTATTTAAATATGCCAACCATAATAAAATCAGAAAATTTCACCAGGAAAAAGAATATTTTAAGACGGGAATAATAATTGACATTATCCAAAGGAAAAATAATCAGAAAATAAAATAACAAAAATTAAACCAACAAATCATTTCCTTCCACCATTCATTCAAAACATAACTTCAATCATTTCTTTGTTTTCTTACGGCTCGGTCCAATTTCTCCCTCCTCTATGTCATCATCCCTTCCTTTTGATTTTCTATTTGAAGTTGACCCATAGAGCGCAGAACGAATTTCGGCAGCCCGATGTTTAACCCAGCTAATTGTTGGAATAATTTCCTAAAATAAATTGGAAGAATTTTGGAAAAATGGAAGAATTTTAAACCTCTTTCTCGCGAGCATTATTCATCCAGCCATAGAATTCATCTTCCGTTATTGGTTCTGAAGCAATGCATTCAAGGGTTCTCTCTGAACGATTGTCAACCTTAAGACGCTTTGAATATTTGGACTTCCCAATTGGAACCTAAATTAAAAAAATATTTGTTTGTAACTATTAAATATATACTTCAGTGTCAACAACGCCCAAAATACGATAGATTGAGTGAAAAGTTGCTTTATCCGTTTTAGTCAAAATTCGAACAAAGCACTTTCTAACCAAATCGTCAAACTTGTCCGGTGACTTCTCAGCAAGACGAATAAGTTTTCCGCGTGAAAGAACAACTGGTTCCAAATCCTCAATATGTCGAACCTTTAAAATATAAAATGAAAACATGTAAAAACAAAGGAAATTTAGAAGAATATACCTCCTCATGTTGTTCATCTTCGTATTCATCGTCATAATCGTAGTCAGACATTTGTAAAGTTTTTATGAAAATCTGTTATGATCCAACTATAATAAACTTAAAAAATTTAGAAAAATCAAAATTTACACCAAATAAAAAGATCTTTTGTCAGAAAAAGTTGAAAGATTTATCAGCAAACGTGAAAATTTTAAATATTTATTTGAGGAAAAATAAATCGACATTTGAATTTTCGCGAAAATTTTGAAGCGAAAAGAAAAAAAGTACTGTAGAATTCGTTGATTATTTCCGGAACGTCCCACTTGTGTACCGGCCGTTTGTGTACCTGGCCATATTTTGAGCCATAACTTTTTCGATTCTTAACTGATTTAAATAATTAATATATCAATCGAAAGCCCTGGATGTGAGGATTATTTTCGCTAAAAGGATTGATTTGATCAGATCATCATACTAAAAGTTAAAGACAGATAAAGATCAAAATCTCGATTGCGCGCATTTATCGAGATGTAACTTTTTATAACATGATCTGATCAAATCAATCCTTTTAGTGAAAATAATCCTCACATCCAGGGCTTTCGATTGATATATTAATTATTTAAATCAATTAAGAATCAAAAAAGTTATGGCCCAAAATATGGCCAGGTACACAAACGGCCGGTACACAATGATCCCCTACCCGATTATTTCATCTTTAAATATTTATTCTCTTGATTTGGTTGATTTAATGATTTTTAAAGCTTGATTTAGTTAAACTTCTGCATTAGTAATTTGTTTTTTAAACATATACATAAATCTTTTTTAGCAAATTCCACTTTAAATGCTATTTTTGTTTACAACTTTATACAATTTTTACGTTGAGAGAAAGAAGGCTGATACAGCGATCAAAAAATTTAAAAAGTTTGTTGCGAAGAAGAATGAACAAATTCGAAGAGAAGACGCCGGTATATTTGATGGGTCTGTGACTTCATCAGACTCTTTGGATGACGACAATTTATGGTTTATTGAGCGCAAGTACAAAGAACTAAAAAAATGGTTGAACTCGGGAATTAAAAAAGCCAAGGATTTTGTCAACAGAAGGAAGCCTAAAAATAAAAAGTGAGTTTAAAACACATTTTTGAGGACCTAAAATAAATTTATTTAGAGTAATTGAAATGCTTCAACTTTTTGGCTTATTTCTTTTCTTACAATTTATTGGAACTATTTTCTATATCGTCTATGCTATCAAGTTTCCTGATAATACGCCATTGTAAACTTTTCTAAACTTTAAAATTAAAATAAATTTAAATTTAAAAAAGAGTTGGTTTGGTGTCTGGACTAGTTGTAAATTGTGCACTACCGGTAATATTATGGTCCCGCCATTTTCGCTGTATTTTCTATGTGATGCTTTCTTCGCTCATTGGAGGGAGATTACGCCTTATTTTATTAATAACAATGGTGGCTTGGGCATTTGAAGTTTTTTTTGTTTAATTATTTAAAAATTAAAATTATTTTTAAAAGTATCCAGTACAAAACACAACAGCAAATATTGAAAATGTAATGGAAGGAGTTAATTGTGTTACACAAAATGTTAAGGCTGTGGCTAAGGAAATGAAGGAGAGAGCTGGACACGCAATTGGTGAAGTATGGAAAATAACTTTTTTTTTGTTTTTTAAATCATTTAAAAATTTTTTGTTAGGCTGTTCCAATGGATAAATTACGTGATTTAATGACTGCCCAATCAATGCCTTTTGAGAATGTAAAGAAAACGTTAAAAAAAGTTGATGAAGCTCTCGGGAAGTAAATTTAATAATTTTTCTAAAAATTTATTAATTTAAAGAATGATGAAATGGCAAAAAAATTTAATTGACAAAATAAATGGTTTAATGAAAAATTGTTCAGCCCTAGCGCAAATACCTTTTAAAGCGGTATTTTTTAGATAAAAAAATTTTTTTGTTTAAAATTTATTTTTTCTAGTGTATTGGTTGGCTTGAAGAACGTCACAAAGATTGTTTTAACAGTTATCCTGAATTAATATGTAAACCAATTGAATTAATTAAAGGAATTTGTTATGCTACAAAAATATTAGAAATTCATTGTACTTGGCCAGGAAAAGTTAAAAGTGCTGTGAAAGAAGGTGTTGGGAAATTTGTTAAAAATTCAAAGCAAAGAATAATTAATTATACAAAAAATACTTTTTTGTATAAATTATTTAATAAAACGGTAAATGGGGGAGGGATGGGGAAAAGGAATAGAGGGGGGGAGGGATGGGTAATGGGTAGGGACGGTAATGGGGGGAATGGAGGAAGAGGAGGGATTTTTGGGAAGAATAATAAGGGGGAAGGGATGGGTAATCGGTAGGGAAGGTAATTGGGAGGAGGGGTAAGGACGGTAATGGGGGGAGGGGATTTTTGGGAAGAATAATAAGGGGGAAGGGATGGGTAATCGGTAGGGAAGGTAATTGGGAGGAGGGGTAAGGACGGTAATGGGGGGAGGGGATTTTTGGGAAGAATAATAAGGGGGAAGGGATGGGTAATCGGTAGGGAAGGTAATTGGGAGGAGGGGTAAGGACGGTAATGGGGGGAGGGGATTTTTGGGAAGACTTATTTTTAAAAATATTTTTTAATTAATTAAAGATAGCAGAAACAAGACAATTAAAAACTTTAAATATTTCAATTACTCGTGATCAAAATATGAGTGACCATTTTGCTTTTGATCGAAAGAAAATGCATAAAGCTTTACACGATGAAATATCAACTTATGAAAATATAATTAATGCAATTGTTTTTTTATTAGATTCTGTTTCTATTGCGATGATATTCTTTACACCTTTTATGGTAATTTTTAATTAGAGAGAGGGGAGGGACTTCCAAAAATATTTTTTTCTTTATTTTTAAAGGCAACTTTATATGTTAGAAGATTTAATACAGGGGAAGCTATTGATAATTTTTATGTTACCCCAAATTTTATTGAAATTGATCGTGCTCGGGCTCTAAATGGTTTACCTACATTATTACCATTTCAACCAATAGAAAGGAAAAGCGTAAGAAGGGAGGGGAATGTTTTTTAATTAAATTTAAATTTTTAAAGATAATTTATACTTGTACTCGCCGTTTAATGTTTAAAGAATGGGTACTTTTTTGTGTTTATCATTTATTTCTAATGATGTCTGTTGTCCCAATTACTTGTTTTATTATTGTTGATATTTTTGTTTATCGAATTCTTCGAAGAGTTTTTATTTTTTTGGGACAAGATTTTACAACTTTTGCCGTTCCAAATATCTATACAATTAAAGTAAAAATTATTTTTTTTAAATTTTATTTTAAAATTTCTTTTAAAAAAGATTACCGGAAAAGGATTTTTAAATGATTTATTACGAAATATTCTAAAAACTTTTGAACCTTTAACTGATAAAGAACAGCGTGATGATCTTTGGAGGCATTGTTTTAAACAGCCAATACAGCCTAGATATGATATTTTTTGGTTTATGTTTATTATTTATATTGTCTCTGTTTTGTTAATGTTTTTACAGGTATTTTTGTTAAATTAAAAAAATTAAATCTTTTAATTTTTAAAAAAAGATTTATATGCGTCGAACAAGGCATATTATAGCAACACATTTTTATCCGGATAGAGCCCAACCACGAGCATTACATTTATACAACAAAGTCCTGGAAGAGAGAATGAGGCGGTGGGGAATGTTGGCTGATATACAAAAAGCAAAATTTAATGTAATTTATTTTTTTGAAATTATTTGGGAGGGAAATTTCTGACATTTTAAAAACTTTTTCTCTTTCATCTTCCATTAATTTTTTTATTTTTAGGAAGATGTTGGAGATAAAGAAAAATCCCTTCTCCTCAAAGGAATGTCTGTCCTAGCCGAAGACAAGCAACGTTGTTGTAGATGTGCACGAACAGATCTTTGTGTGGAGGATATTGAGTAGGAGAATTTTAAAAATAAAATTAAAAAAAATATTTTTATATATAGAAATATTCGTGTCTGTTCTGGATGTTATGCCATTTATTGTGTGGATTGTTTTACTGTTAGGAAGCGCTGTTTTAAGAAAGGATGCAGTTCTCTATTAATGCAAATTGTTGATAATGTAGATTTTTATGTTGACAGCAGTTTAGATGAAGATGAATCTGAGGAGGATGAAGAGGAGAAATATGAAATTGTGGATACAGAAGTTGAAATGGAAGAAGATAAAGTTAGGGAATATGACAAGGAAAGTTTGGAGGGGAAGGAAGGAGAAAATGGGAAAATGGAAGGGACAAAAGAAGATAAAAAGGAAGAGAAAAAAGAAGAAGAGGATAAAACGATGGAAGGAACAAGGAATGAAGAGAAAAAAGAAGAAACGGAAGAAGAAGAGGATAAAAAGACGAGAGAGGAGGAGGGTAGTCAAATGAAAAAGGAGGAAGAAAGGGAAGAAGAGGAATTTAGTTTGTATAATATTTAGGGTGTTTTTATTGTTTAATTATTTTTAATTTATTGCTTGATTTTTAATATTTCATTGTTTATTTAAAAATTTAAAATGTAATTTTAATAAAAAAATTAATATAATTGTCAATTTTATTCACAACAAATTTGTCTGGTAAATTAAATTGTAAAAGACAAAAAAAATAAATTGGGAAAATGAAAAAGAATAAAAATTTGTTATTTATTTAAACCCGTTGATTATACACTCCTCCACATAACTATACAGCCACACTATTTTTCTAAAATTTTCCAGCTTAAATATGAATTTGGAAATTTATGCATTTAAAAATAATAAACAAGCAGCAAATAGACCGATTACTATGCTTTTTCAGAAATTATTAAGTTTTATTCCGTTATTTTCCACATTACCTGTAAAAATTACCTCCACATAACTATACAGCCACTTGTATTTTCGTCCTTAGGAGTAGCCCGAAAAATCTACAAAAATTTCTGTAAACATATCTATTGATATCTATACTAAATACAAAAGAAACGAAGTTCCTATATAATTCCTTCATTGAGATCTGAAAACCCAAAAATCAACGGAAAACCGGGGTAGACGTCTTTAAAAAATATTTTCGACCCCTTACAGGTAAAATAAAAATTTCATTTTAGGCTTATTTGAAAGCCCTTGAAATTTGCTACAAGTTAGTTTTCATCTCATAAATCAGAAAAAATTAATCTTTGAGAAATAATGAGTTTAGTTTTTAAGTTACATTTTCATCACTTTTTTGGGGGCGTCTGAGTGATTTTTATGACCTGAAAGTTTATCACATTATGTCTTCAAGGTGAATTTTTTTCGGAAAATAATATTAATGCTATCTTGTAGCAAATTTCAAGGGCTTTCAAATAAGCCTAAAATGAAATTTTTATTTTACCTGTAAGATGTCGAAAATATTTTTTAAAGACGTCTACCCCGGTTTTCCGTTGATTTTTGGGTTTTCAGATCTCAATGAAGGAATTATATAGGAACTTCGTTTCTTTTGTACTTAGTATAGATATCAATAGATATGTTTACAGAAATTTTTGTAGATTTTTCGGGCCACTCCTAAGGTCGAAAATACAAGTGGCTGTATAGTTATGTGGAGGTAATTTTTACAGGTAAAGTGGAAAATAATGGAATAAAACTTAATAATTACTGAAAAAGCATAGTAATCGGTCTATTTGCTGCTTGTTTATTATTTTTAAATGCATAAATTTCCAAATTCATATTTAAGCTGGAAAATTTTAGAAAAATAGTGTGGCTGTATAGTTATGTGGAGGAGTGTAGGGTAAATAATGAATAGAAACAAAAACGGATAAAAGATGAGCAAATGCAGAAAAACAAAATTAAAGAATTTGTTTAAAATAATGCCCAAAATAAAAGAAAAAATTTGGCCAAAAAATTAAAAAAGGTTCTTTTCGATTATGCTGGAGTCGTCAAACTTTTATCCACAAATTTTAAAATAATTTTAGAAGTAGAAAAAAAAGGAAAATGCGGTTTTGTAATTTATTTTTATCTCAAAAATTTTTCGAAAAAATATTAAATTAGTTAACACCCTTCAGCGAAAGGGAGAGAAGAAAAGAAAAATTTTCATGAAATTTTTATTGTGGATAAAAGTTTGCTGACTTTTTAGGCATAACCACCAAAATACAAAAAATAATTGATAGAATGTTATTAAAAAAAAGTTACTAACTATCCACTAGTCCATTGATCTGGTGCAATTGCAAAATAACTGAAAATTAAAAGTAAAAGCCCATAAAGTAAAAAACCCACCCATCAATACGTTCATAAAATCGTTTTCTGTATTGTTCTGGAGAAATAACAGTTGGCTTAAAAATTATAAATTTTATATTAAAGTATACATATGTAGCTTTGGGACAATTCATAATAAAATTTATATTGTTTTAACTGGAGATTTTAAAAGTTTAGTTTGTTCTATTCATTGGAATAAATGGGAAATTTTCGGAACATCATTTTAAGTAACGGTCAATTGTCTTTTTAATGAATTGTCCCAACATTAAATACTCACCAAATTACTCATCGGAAGGGCAGTTTTCTAAAGAAAAAAAATAAAAATATTTTTAAATAAAAAAATAAACAAAAAAAACTCACAACAAGACTTTCAACTTTTTTATCCAAAGTAAATGTTCTCTTTAAAAAAATTTTCAAAAAAAATATTTCAATAGAAAAACCATATAATCAACAATTCCAACAATAACTTCATCTTCTTGCCCACGAGATATTCCAGCCAAAAGACTGTAATCCATAATACCTTGATTTGCAAGAAAATTGCTGTCGTTAATAATTGCTTGGCTAAGTAAAGTTTTTGAATGTGGAAGTAAATATATTTGGTTTCTCCAAATATCTTGAAGGTAATTTTCGTCTAAAAGGACAGCAGAAGGATAAATACTTCCATCTTGATTTAAATTAGATGAAGATTTTGTTGAGGCTAGTCTTTGAAAAAAATAAAAGGAAAATAAAAAAGGGGTTGAGAGGTATTTTATGAGTTAGTAAATATTGAGAAAGATCCTAATTAATTAGTGTCTAGCCGTCTAATTAAAATTCTTAATTCACCTATTTCGAAGAGATCCTTTCAAATCCCAAATTTGTTTAATATCCTGAAAAATAAAAATAACAATTTAAATAAATAAAGAATTCCTCCTTTAAAAACCTTTTTATAAAAAATATATTCCATAACCAAATAATTATTTTTTAAAGTATGCCCATTTTGTTTATTCACATAATTTATTCCATAAGCTCCAAAAATCTTTAATTAATTAGTTCCGTGACTTTTGCACTGAGAACATTTGAGCCGCCATTATTTAAAAAATAAAATAAATAGCTAGTCGGACTTCACTATAATGTAACCTTTAAGTTTAAAAATAGTAAGCTTGAGGTCAGGAGGTACAAATATTCTCGGCGCAAAAGTCGTGACAGCATTTAATTATTTAATTAAAGAATAAAATCTTTTATAAATTACCTTACAAAGAGCAGTTGGCCTATTTTCTTGTTTAACTAAATTCATATAGTCAATATACTAAAAAAATAAAAATATTTATTTTTTAAGTAAATAATATTAAACACCTTTTGAGAACAATTTTTGAAAGAATCCAATTCAAAACGCGAAAGTGTTTTTAATACAAAACGTTCATCCTCTGTACGGAAAAAGGAGGCACCTAAAAAATTAATTAAAGTTAAATCTTGATTTTTAAATAGATATACAAAGGGATGTTATTCGTACTTATTTTGGAAGAGAAGTTTTTTTTAAATTTATATTCGGTTGCTCCAATGTAATGAGGAGATTTTTTAACAATTGTCCTAGTATAAAAGCACAGGAATTTCCATCTATCTTACCGACAACAGCTTCACTTGCAGCACGATACTCAACTCCAATCAACAACGATGGCGGACGGCAAGAAGGATGATGACGGCAAGAAAAGCGGCGGAGAGCGAAGCGTGATCAAGGGGGATGGTGGTAAGTGCGAGCAGGCAGTCCAAGGAAGGGAGCAGCAACAACAGGAGGACGCTAACACGAACACGGAGATGATCTCGCGTCTTGAACCGATGGAGGCAATCGCTCTGAATATTGGGACTGTGGTCGGCAGCGAAGGACACAGGAAATGGCACGTTCTCAGCAGGTTGGGATCTGGCGCGTTTGGTGCTGTCTATCTGGTGGAGGAGGAGGGTGCCAAGAAGGAGGAAAAGTATGCCTTGAAGGTATGTTGTTAGAAAATTTTAAATTTTGGACATTTTTACTATTTAGGCAGAGCGCCTCTCAGCTCAAGTGCAGATGTTGGCCGTCGAAGTGCAAGTATACCAGGCGCTGATGGCAAAGGCAGTTGAAGGAAAACGCCGGTACCCGTTGCTGATTGACAAGGGAGCCTGGAACAATCAGTGCAACTACTTGGTCATGTCATTGGTCGGCCCATCACTTGAGGTGAGTGATGATTTATTTGTAAGTTTGGCCTAACTTTGCAAATATATTATTTTTAAGGATCTTCGGCGTAAGCGTCCCAACAACAGGTTTTCCATGGGCACGGCTCTGATTGCGGCAAAGAAGACTTTGGCGGCGATTGTACAGATGCACCTCGTCGGATTTCTTCACAGAGATGTGAGTTTTCATTTTAAAAAGCGAAAATTGAACTTTAATTTCCTTTTTTTCTATTAGATCAAGCCAGCAAACTTCTCGATTGGACACACGGACAAGAATGTCATCTACATCCTCGACTTTGGCATGGCACGATGTTTTGTACGGCCAGACGGCGTACTTAAGCGTCCACGCGCAGGCAACATCGGTTTCCGAGGGACAGCCAAATATGCTTCAAGAATTGGTCACAAACATAAGGAGCTCTGCCGAGGGGACGACGTCGAGAGTTGGTTCTACATGGCGTGTGAGCTTGTGAAAGGGAAGTTGCCTTGGCAGCGTGTCGATGTAAGTTTATTAATTTTTTGGTGGTTTGTTGGCTAATTAAATGTTTGATTTTTAGGAAGAAGCCAAAATACGTGACATGAAGATCGAAGCCTTAAGACCTGGGAAGGTGGACGTCAAAGGAAAGGGGCCGACTTCTGAGGCAGCAGCGGGGACGAAGACCAAATCGGAGGCGAAACCCAAGGTGGAATCAAAGCCCAAGATCGAGACTAAGACCAAGACTGAGGCAAAGCCCAAATCGGAAGCGAAGCCTAAGACGGAGACTAAGACCAAAACAGAGGCCAACCCCAAATCGGAGCCGAAGACTAAAGTGGAGCCGAAGGCGAAAGCAGAGGAGGGAAAGGAAGGAAGTGCAAAGAAAGCTGAGAGGGAGCCGAAGGATCCACGTCGCCTGCTGCTTGGTGGATGTCCTAAACAGTTCGCCAACATTCTTGAACTCGTCGCGCCACTCCGCTATTATGATGACCCGCCGTACGATGATATTGCCGAACTCATAGCTGCAGCAATAAAGAAGATGAAAGTGCAGGTTTGTTGAGAAATGTTTTTTAATCTTTTAAATTTCTTGTATTTTTTCAGACATATCCACTAGATTGGCAAGAAGGAGGGAACAAAGCCTAGAAAGATGCTTGATGTACGGAAGATATTAGCAGCATAAATAATTGTGATATAATGTTCTCTGATGTATTGAATTGTTTTCCTTCACAATGTTGTAAATATATATTGTTTTTCTGTAGATTTGTAAAATAAATTTGCCTTGTGTTTTTGAGTTTTTTGATATAAATTATTTTAGGTGAGTTGTGTAAATAAGATTGATTAGATAAGCTAGGGATAGTTTTGTCTTCAAGTATTGAATTGTTTTCTTTCACAAACTTTTTGGTTGGCTCGTTGGTTACAGGAAGTGCCAGAGCTAATACAGAAAAAATACTCAGATTCTATTTTTCAGACCCAAGAGGTGTATCCGAACCGATTTTTTTAATTTATAAATATTTGCCAAGATATCTCACAATTTATAACTCAAGTTGGCAAGCACTTTAATTTTAAATCTTACCACTTTTTCCGCCTTGAGGATACCACGGAGAGGACGTTGAAAGTGAATTAACATAACTACAAACAAAAATATTATAAAACAATTATTTTAAAAATAAACTCTTTTTCGCTGCTGGAAAGAAAATTTGAACGAAATTTAGAAAAATCATTAGCAAAATAAATCTAAAAAAATTAAAAAATGTATTATTTACTCTTATATAAAAATACCTTTACATTACATTGCATTTTTTGATCAGAAATTGGGACTTCTATAAAATCTTTTTGGGAAGATGCTTTAAAAAGAAATTTTTTTTGAAAAAAGGAAAAAAATTTACAATTAATAATTGTTAAATATTCATCAGAAAGTAAAGAAATAGCTATAATTGCACCAATATCAGGCATTGGAGTACCTTTTCCATCCAAAACTTCTCTAATTTTCGGACAAATATTTTGTAAATTATCCATTTCATTTTCAATTTTTAAAGAAAATAATTGGCTAAAATAAACATTCAATGGATAAATTGGTGAAGTTCTAAAGCAGCTAACAAGATTTCCAAAAGCAAAGAAATGACTGTGTGAATGAAAAGTACAATGAAGACATTGATGTAAATCAACAGAAGAAGAAAATGGAGAGATCTGTTTTTTTAATTAAGAAAATTTATTTTTCAAAGAAAATTTACCCAATGTTTGCCATTCGCTAAATAATCAACAAATTTGGCAAAACTTAAATGGAAAATTGTATTTGGCATTGGTATAATAGAAGAATTTGCAGAACAACTGAAAATTTAAAGATTATTATTAAACATGTCCCTTAAAATGCCTCTAATTAACTAATCATTGATAAAGTATTCAAATTATTCCAAGGGAGATTTTTAGTCACGAAATGTCGAAATAAACAAATTTCCCAATTATGTGGGTTTCCCAAAAAATTATATTCGTAGAGGTGGATTTAAAGAGATAATTACTATAGTTATATGAATAAACTTAAAATCATTCAAAAAAATAAACAAAAAATCACTACCTACCTATTACAACGTAACCAACAAATAATTTGTTTACAATTATTATTAGGTATTGTTGAAGGTAAATCTTCTAACGAAAAATTACTTTCACTCAATTCTCCTTCATTTGCCCCATTACAAAGATTTGCCCCACTTCCAAAAGGATTGGGAATTACTGGAGCAATTAAGGCTGCAGCAGTACTTCGACTAACAGATACATTTCTTGTAGTTATTTCTAGTCGAGTATTTCGATGAACTATTCTTCTTAAATGTTCAAACATTAAACGATCACAGCTTTTACAACGATAATCAGCATCGAAGCAATAGCTTTAAAAATATTAAAATGTTAGAAAAGAAGTTAGAAAAGTTAGATCTTTATAGGTCAGTAACCCCCACCCCCATCTTGACTCGATTGCCCACTTCTCGCTTTTTTGTTTCCCAAGTTTTAACTTTCTGATAATTTATAATTTTTATACGGCTAGAAAACATTCATTTTTAATCATTAGTGATGGATAAAAGATATTATATTTTTTTACTTAAAATCTAGTATTAACCAAATTTCCAAAATATATTTCCTTACTTGAGCAAAAATTTCCCCAAACTTGTGTCATTTTCACGATCATAGAATGTTTTATTTAAGACATAAGGTCCCATACAGAATTCTTGAGTATTTTTTGATTTTTTGGAGTTTGCACAAAAAAGAAAAGCCAATCCTTGATGACTATAAGGACTAAGTAAATTAGTTTCTGATCTAACACGAATTTCTTCTTCTTCCATTTCAAAAAGTAAAGAAGCTGATTTTGATTCCCTTTAAAAATTAATTTTAATTAAAAAAATATTTTTTTCTTCTTCTTTCTTACCTTTCCTCTTTAATCTCAAAATTCTTTTCAGCTCTCCTTCTAAAATGTAAAGCTGAACCAAGTCTAAAACTTTTAACGGCCCTTTGATTTAATAATTCCCAAGGTTTTTGTGTTGTTTTAGATTGAAAGAATGAATGCGAAAATTTTGTAAAATTTTCTTCTTTTAATTTTTTCTCTTCAATTCTTAAATTTTCAATTATTTGATTATATTCTTTTTGCATTTCTTTTAATTTAATAAAATATTCAGGCATTAATTGTTTATTTAATAAATTAATATTTGTTGTTTTTAATTGATTTAATATTGAAGGAGGAGGAAAATGTATAGCTGGTGAATTTGTTAATTCAATTTGGGAAAAGTATTCAAGAAAATTTTCTTTTTCAGAAGATTCTAAAAAATATTTTTTTGTATTTTAATTAATATTTTTTTGGGAATTTTTTTAAATTAACAAGGGAACACCGCGAACTATCACCAAAAATTTTGTTATGTAACACAACCATCGTGTAGTAGATAGCCTATTCCCATATGTGGCTTTTCTTGCCCTGACCCTCATTTCGAAAAAAATAATAAGGGTTTTCGTCTTTTAATTAACAACTATTTACATAAATATTAAAAAAATACCTTCATTTTCATCCAAATTCTTCAAAGTACTTCTTTGATTTAATTCACAAATATGACAATGAAAAGAACTTGCAGCTTCCTTATCATTACTCATTTCTTTAGGTAAACTATTAAATAAAGAAAGAAAAGCAATTTCCAATTTTGAAGAATATCTTTAATTAAAATTTTAAATATTGAAAAACAATTTAAAAAAACCTTGAAAGAACTAAAAAACGTAAAATTCTTTTTGCAGCTTTCAATTCATACAAATCTCTACTTTTTAATAAAATTGTTATTCCAAATTTATTTCCTTCTCCTCCCTCAGAATCTTCTAGTAAAATAAAATGTTTTCGGTCAAATGTACAAGTATTAAATTCTAATTGACGAAATTTACTAACAATACCAACTCTAGGTTGTAATAGTTGGGCATCTATTGAATTTAAAATACTTGTTGATGTTGCACGAGATATTCTATTTAATACTGATCTCTAAAATAGTAAGATTTTTAGTGAGGGACTAATAATAAAATATTTTGTCAGGAAAAAGCCAGAATTTCGCAGACAATAATTTTTATTTGTTGATAATTTCCCTCCCTAACAATAAACATTATTCCTTTTTTCAGATTTTAGGGGTAAACCTCATAGACCTCTTAAATACCTATTGTCATTCGAAATAGCTCGATAAAATTAAAACAATATATGACCTTTTAGTATAATTTACAAGCAAAAGGGGTCGGATTCATAAAAGTTAATCACAATTTTTTGATAATTAAATTTAAAAATCAAAAACCTTAACATTTGCCAATACAGAAATTCCTTTTTTCGTTAATAAATCTAAAACAGCCACAGGAATAGCATTTTCAGTAATTAACATATTAACATCTACAGACATTATTCTATCACATTGAAGATGAAGAAATTTTTCTTCTTGTTGCATTAATGACTCTATTGAAGAAAATTTTTCTAAAACCTAAAAAAAAATAAAAAAATTTTCCAAATAAAATTAAATTTACCCGTTCATAAGAAATCATTCCATTTAACAAAATTAAAGAAATTTTTTCCATTGAAGTAGGCATTGATGTATGGGCAAGACTTTTTGTGAAAGCAATTCCATCAATTATCTGAAAAAATTTTTTGAAATTTTTTTAGATTAAAAGGAAAATCATAAAAAAACCTCATAGTCCGGATCGGAGTCAATATGCAATTTTTTGATATGCTAGAAAAATAATTTTAATATTAATTTAAAATTCCACAAAAAGTAAAAAACAAACCAAAAATTCCAAAGGAAAATTGTTTGAAGCATTATTGAGAGCTACAGGGAAAATTTTATCAGCTACTAATTTACTTAATTTCCACAACAAATCCTTCCACCTAAAAATTAAATTAAAAAAATTTTTTTAACTAAAAAAACATTGAATGTCCAAGTTGTTCTCTAATAAGGAGTGTATCCAAAAGTTTATTTAATTTATTATCAAACATTTCAATCAATTGTCGTTCAGTTTGAGTATCCACATTTTTAATAGAATTTGAAGGAGAACAAGGCAATTCAGAATTTAATTGCTAAAAAATAAAAATAATTTTTTAATTTAAATAAACCTTATTATTTAAATTTAAATGTTTTTCATCTTCTACAAAGTCATTAGAAGTAGAAGGATGTAAAAATCCATTTGGAGAAGTCTTCAATTTTGATTGCTGTAAAGTAAATATTCGGTCACTGGAACCATCAATTGAATTGTGAATTGATGGAGGAAATAGCTTTACTTAATAAGAAAAATATTAAAAATAAAATTAAAGGTGGAAATTAAAGGTAATTAAGCCTAATTTAAAATTAAAATACTAAAAGAGGAGCCAAAATTAATATTTAACAAAAGAAAAATAAAAAGGAAAATAAACTCGTAATTATTTTTTTACATTTTCCACGTGTCCCACAACCATTTTTTGTATCGATATGATTTGCACAAAAATTACAAAGCCTTACAATACCCTAAAACAACAATAAAATTTACAATTAAAAATCAAAAAACATACATAACAACCAAAATCAATTCCATTTAATTGATGACTTGTACAATTTTTACAAAATATTTGGCCACAAAGGCGGCAGTGGTGCTTCCTTCGGAAAGTATTGAATCGTTCACGACACTCATAACATTCATTTCCTGAAGAGTCTGGCATCCTTTACAAAAATTTTTTTAAATATTTAATTCAAAAAATAACCAATATCTTCTCAATTCATTTTTTCTTGAATTAAAAAAATTTGACGGAGCGTTGCTAGTTGAAGGTTGTTGTTCATTAAAAGTTTCCTCAACAGAATCTTCAAAAACTACATCCTTCTCCTCAGCTTTTGTAATGCAAACACCTTCAGAAAATACTTAAAAAAATATTTTTTAATTAAATTTTAATCAAAATCAAACCAGTTTCTGTTGTAGATGAAGATTTTGATGGTCGAAAAAGATTTGATAAAATACCCAAAAATCCACCATTTTGCTCATAATTATTCTCCTGATTGTTATTTGTATCAATAAATGCGGGAAAATAAAAAATACTGTTAGAATTAGATTTTGTTGGTGATGAACTCATTAATTCTCTTAAATCATAAATTTTAATATTAAAAAAAAATAAAAAATATTTATGTATAAAAAATAAAAATATTTTTTCGTAAAGAAACAAAATTAAAAATAAAAAATATTTATTCAAAAAAATCAAAGACAATGTTATACTTATAGTAAACGAAAATAATGATAAAAAAGATAAGAGTGCAAAAAGTGGCCGTTCTGAAAAGGTGAGTTTTTATTCACGAAAAAAACTTAACAAAAAATTTAGAAAATAGAAACGATAACACAGTGAAAGATAAAAAGAATTAAATTTAAAAAAATTTTTAAATTAGGCTTTAAACTTTTGAATTTCTATCAAAATTTAAAAACTATAAATTTCTCTGTTGGTCACTCTTTCACGCAGCATGTTTACAATGTTTTTCCCGTTTAAATCAATTAAAAATATATCCCTTCTAAAAAAAGTATGGATAAATTTATCGAAAGTAGAAAAACTGGATATTTAAAAATAAAATTAAAAGAGAAAATATAAAATTAAAAGCAGACCGCAAAATCTACTACCAAAACTGGAGTAAATCTGAAAGAGAGAGAAACTCTCGTTTTTCTTCTCTTTAAAAATATATTTTTTCGCCGCGCAGAGTTTGTGTTACAAGTTGCACAACTGTAAAAATAAATGTAGCAAAAAAGCTTCCAGCTTTTATTTATTTTTAATACTAAAAACATATCTTCTTCTTCTTCTTCACACATCCCCCCAAAAACATTTATTCACTCCAAAAATATTTTCTACCAAAAAAAAAACTAAAAAAATGAAAAAATATTTTTACTATAATTCTTGTCAATCTTTAGTTTTATTAATTGCTTTTTCAATAGAAACTCTTCAACAAGAGGCTGCTGTTATATCTGATCATATCAAAAAGGCTGCAGAAGGTCCCATAATTTTGAAAAAATTAAAAAAATGATTTTCCCATCATTTAAAAACAAAAATTCAGTCTATGATTTCGCTACACAGATTATGAATTTGGGTGGAAGTATTATTGGAGAAAAAGAATTTCCTACAAATAACGGATACGGTGGATATGGAAGAGCACTTAAAATGAAAGGTTTTGAATTTTTAAGAGCAAAATTAAAAATTCAAAAAATAAAGAAAACAGCCTAAATCAACGCTTTGGAGCAACACCAATGGGTCTACCTTATAGTGAATATGGAGGAGGTAAAAATAATAACCAATGTTTTGGTATAAATACTCTTTAAAGGCCCATTAGGTGCAGCACGTTCAAGGTTTTTAATATTAAAAATTATAAACAAACCGAAAAATAAATAAAATCTTAAAAATATTCAAAAAAAACTTAATAGATCTCAACCAAAATCATTAGTTGAATCAATGATGGAAACTTTTCTTGGTTTGAAAATAAAAAAACTAAAAAAGAATTTTTCTCTTAATTTTTTAAAGGCTCTTCAACTTCTCAAGATAGAAGCACCCCCTACGACCCCTATGATCTTGGTTATGGTTCTAGTTTGTATTCAAATGGATATGGAAATAATGTAAAAAGAGAGGGACCAAATTCAAATATTGAAGGGATATTAAAAGCTTTGGTTAGAAGTGGAGCCAAAAAAGCTGAAGTTGCTGAACCTGACGGAACTACTTCATTTCTTAGCCAATTTTTTGGAAAATAAAAATAATTTATTATTTTCACTTTATTTTTCTTAAATAAATTTTTAAAGACCAGAAAAGCCAAAAATAGAATAGAATAAAAACAAGCCAGTAATAAAATAAAAATATTTACTAACTTTTCAACGTTAGCATTAAACATATTCTCGAAACCGAGAGAAAAATATATTTATTTAATTTTAAGCTTATCTATATATTTACTTGTCTTCTTAATCAGTCTGAGCACTCTCATACCGCTCCTCAATATTCTTCCAATCGGCAATCTTCCAAATAGCATTTACATAATCAGCACGCACATTTTTGTATTGCAAATAGTAGGCATGCTCCCAAACGTCAATTCCAAAGAGAGGAACAAGTCCTTAAATAAAATTTATTCCTAACATATCTTTTAAAAGAAACCTGTGGTAGGCTCCAATGGATCTTGATTCTGACAACAAGCAACTTCCAAGCGTTTGTCAATTTTGTTGTAGCCAAGCCATCCCCAGCCAGATCCCTGAACGGCTATTGCAATTGCATTTAAACGGGCTTGCAATCCTTGGAGAGAACCAAAGTCACGATTAATCGCTTGCAGGAGTTTGCCAGATGGTTCACCTCCGTCTTTACAAAGATTTGTCCAGAAAATACTATGATTGATGTGCCCGCCACCATTAAATTTTAGAGCAGATTGCAATTGAATAGCCGAACGAATATCGCCTAAAAATAAACTGTAAAATTTAAAAAAAATAAAATAAACCTTTGGCAAAAGCCTCTTGTATTTTTTCTTCAGTCACATTTAAATTGTTTACATAAGTTGCTGAAAATATAAAAAAATAAAAATTAAATCCAACAGACAAACCATGATGCTTTTGATGATGAATTTTCATAATTTCCGCAGAAATTACTGGCTCAAGAGCATTATAGTCATAGGGAAGATCAGGCAAAGCATGTTTAAATCGTTTTGATAAATGAAGCTGTCGAACTCTAAAAAATTAAATTTATTAGTGAAAAAATAAATAAAATACCCATAAGAAAGTTTTTTTAAATTTTGGTAGAACATTATTAAAAAACTCTAAAAAGGAAAAAATAAAGTCCTGATATAATTAATCTAAACTTTTACACCATTTGAAGTGTAAATAAATAAAGATGGAGGAAAAGAGTATATTTTCTAATGACCTTTCATCCTTCTTGTTTACAATTTGTTTTTTTTTCAACAATAAGTAAAAGAACTTCACTAACAAAATTTTAAGAAAACATCAAAAATCACCAAAATTAGAAAAAAAAATCATTAACAATCCGAACTTATTTTTTTCGAAATTTCTCAAAAATAAATATTACAAATTGTTAAATTTTAAAATGTTAAATTAGTTGAAATGTTCATTAAATCTAAAAGTATAAATCCATTAATTTTTATTTTTTTGATTCCTAACAATAAGTCAAGCTTTTTTTTTTATTAAAGCCGGTTTATTTTTTGCAATACACATGGAGAAAACTCCGAACAATTCAAATTCTAATATTAATTCACAACAAAATAAGCCTAATCTGTGTAATAAATACAAAAGATATGAGCAATCAATGATGGTGCAGGCTACAGCACTTATTATCGATAATATTGGGGTTTGTTTAAGATTTTAATTATTTATTGAAAGCTTTGAAAATTAGATGATATTTTGTTTATTCCCAAATTTTACGTTTAAGTTTTCAACGGCGAATGGTTCTGTGATGAATATACTTTCTTGGTTGCTTAGAACTTACTTTGAGAAATTATGTAGAGATTCTGGTTCTTTGGCTGAATTTGGTTACTTTCTCTAATTGTAAATACAAAAATTTTAATTTTTTCCAGCTGGTCGTGATTTTGTAACGCTTGATGATGTTTCCAGAATGTTTAATCGTCATTCGATAGATTGTATGTTATTCAAAGTTTTTCATTTTTAATAATTTTTTTAAGTACGCGATCTTCATGATTATCTTCAACAAGTAGGCAGTTTTCATCTTCCTGAGCAGCCTCCGTTATTTCCTTTGCCTCTGTCTTCCTATAAGGCAATAGTTGAGAAGCAGGAATCAGAACAGAAGGAAGAAGAGGTTACAGATAAAGCTGATATTAACGAGAAAATACATGTAAATGATGATGATAATGAACAACAAGATGATGTCAAACAGGATCACAGGCTAAATAATTTTTTTACTTTTTTAAACTTAAATTTTTCTTTAGAGGTACTCAACGATTTGCTCAGAAAGCTTTCCCTAACTTTTTTGGAGCTTATGCTCCTGATCTTGGCATTACCGTTAAAAAATTTATTCCACCATTGGTAGAGATCAGTTTAGAGGCAGATTTTTCAAGTAATCCTCAAATAGCAAACACTTCATTTACGATTGTGCGACAAGACTTTTTCTCTGTTCCTTGTTTAACTCTGAAAGGTGTCCCAGAATCCGAACGTCATAAAGAGAAAAAAAGACGAAAAAAAGAAAAGCGTGAGCAACAGCAACTTGAAGAGGAAAAACAAAAAATTGAAGAAGAGAAGAGATTACAATTGGAAAGAGAAAAAGTACTGGAAACTGAAAGAATTCAAGCTGAAGGTTTTTTTTTAATTATTCAATTTAAATTTTGTTTTTAGAAGCAAAGTCTGCTGATCAACAATTAAAAGTTCCAAAAATAAAAATACGTTTTGGTCCAGGCCTTTCCACTACTACTCCACAAACTACTCCATTATCCGAGCCACAACAAATTCAGCAACGCCAAATGTTGATCTCTCCACCTCTTGTAACTTCAATTGATAAACCAAAATTAAATGCTCCTCAACCCTTACCAAAAACTGATAAACAAGCACAACCTTCAACATCGAAAATTCCTACATCTGATGCCTCAATAACCAAAAAATCCTCGCCACCTGTCGAAGAAATAATTTTTGTCGAAGAAAAACAACAATCTACTCCCGTTGCAAAAACACCACCAGGTCTTGAAGAAATTAAAAAAGGAGCTAAAAAGCGAAAGAAATCGCCAAAAAGAGCTGTTCCTGTAGTAATGGAGCCAGTCGAAGTGTTGTTTATTACAGCACCAATTCAAGTCCAGACATCTACAAAGGATGCGACGCCAAAAAAGGAAGAAGGTTGGCATTTATGATTCTGAAATAAATCTTTAATTATTTTTTAAGCCGTCAAATTGCCAGATACTGAAAAGAACAAAAGAAAAAGAAAATCACCAAAACGTACATCGCCGTCACCTCCTCGAAAGGCTATTCGCGCTTCTACCCCAGCAAAAAAGGAGGGAGGCTGGTTTCATTTTAAATTATAAAAACGTTTTTTGATATTAATTTAAAATATTTTAGTTGACAAAAACACTTCAAAAATCGCTCCTTTAAAAAATGTTGAGAAGAAACTCCCGAACCCGGTGCCACCTAAATTGCCGACTGAAATACTTACAAAATCAGTGCCTTCTGTAAATTCAACAAGTTCAGATGATTCTAAAATCTCGATTAACTCTATGAAAGAGGTTCATTTAAACAGCGTCTAATTTTTTAATTTAATTTTCCAGGAACCCCCAGCAACTTCAAAACGGAGCAGAAAAAGTGAAAAACCAACAAGAGTCGTTCCTTTAATTGTATCAGATAAATTAACTTCAGAAGCAGCTCCTTCACCCGCGCCTTCACCAATTCCTTCAAAAGCGTTGGAAACTGTTTTGGAACCTTCCAAAAAGAAGGAGAAACCTTTAGGTTATTAAATTAATTTTAAAATTTTTATTTAATTTTTAGAAGCAAACAAAAAATTGCCTAAAATATCTGATACACCTTCGAATACTCCACAAACATCTGCGAAAAAACCACCAATGAAATTGGCAAAATTACTTAAACCTTCTACTACTTCAACACCTAAAAATGAGGACATAAAATCAACGAAAAGTGGATCAACAACCAAATCAAAAACAAACGAAAAAACAATTTCAACACAAAATAAATCAAAATCTAATAATAAAACACCAAAAACTTCTGTTATCAAGACGGTTGAAAAAGCAACAAAAGAAGTGATAAAGAAGGAATTGAAAATTGAAGAAGTAAAAGAAGTTGTTCAGCCATCTCCAGCTGTAATTAATTTAGAAGAGGATCAAGAAGAAGATGTTTGGATATGTCCAGTTTGTTCTGTTGCCTATGTAGAAAATGGACCTGATATGGTAAATTAATTGAAGGATAATCTAATCCTTTCCCTCAAGATGTAGGGTAAGAGGGAGTTTATATCCACGGCTACATTTGAACACTATCTCCGTTTATTTATCTTAATTAAAAAAATGTTTTTCAGGTTGCTTGTGACACTTGTGATAGATGGTTTCATTGGTAATTAAATATCTACTAATTAATGTTCAAATCATTTAAAATTTTTAGGAGTTGTGTGGGAATTTTAATTCCTCCGCCAGATAATGCTTCTTGGTATTGTAATGAATGCAAAAAGAAAAATAAGAAAATTTCGGGTACAAATAGTGGTGGAAATACTAGTCGAAAGTCTTCGATTGGAGGGGGAACTTCAAATAAGAAGCGTTTAAAATAAATAAAAGATTTTAACGATTTTGTGCCTTGTTTTCAATAATCATTTTTTGCTTGTTTTAATAAATTATTTTATTAAAGGTGTTATTATTTTTTAAATTAATTATTTCAGTTAATTATTGATATTTTCTGTTTTACTCAATAATTTGTACATTAGAGCATTAAGCAGGCCTTTATTTTTATGTTTTGTTTGTTCTTTGCTTTATGTAAAGCAAAGGCATAATGCTTGCAATAAAAAAAACTAGATATTAAAAATTTAATAAATTATACTTTAAAAAGTTTGCACGCGCTCACATGTTTATATAAAATGTTTAAAGATTTTTATCATTAATTAACAGACATTTTATTTTTTCATTCCAAATTTTAGTAATTTTTGATTGATTATTTGCAAAAGACAGCCTGTCTTTCTATACAATTTGCGCAATCATTCTCTTACTACGGGTCAATTAAACAGACCAGACTTATTTGGAGGAACTAACATTGTTGGTTATTTAACACGGCAGACATCTTTGAGAATCCTTGTTTTTACATTGTTCTGGTAATTTAAACAAAATAAAAGTTTCATTTTTCCGATTTTTAGCTTTGATATGATGAATAATAACCACGCACATATGAATGGGAATAGTACTGCACATGTGAAGGTGCGACCTGCTTCGCATGCTGGATCATGGTTTTTTAATTTAAATTTATGTTTTTTATAAAAACTTAATTTAGGTATTCTGATGCTCCAGGGGAGCTCGATCAACAATTAAGTGGCTGGTTAAGGGATGCAGGTTCAAATGTTGGCTCGGCTAGAGCAATAATCTCACCGTATTTTTTAATAAATATTTCTAAAATTATCTGGGTTCGGGTGATTCTATAACTTTTTTTTGTCTTTGTAATTCCGAACTTGTATAAAATAGTTGAGGGTTCTAAATTGATATTTAGAAAGGGGCTTAACTCTTCTAATAAAACCTTAAAGCTTTTTTGTTTGCAGGCATGCTGGATATACTTACTGTGGAGAGACAGCTGGTAACCTTTTATATTAACCTTTGTAAAATCAAATATTTGTGTGTAATTTTAGCTTTCGCCTTCAAACAAATTATACCTGACAAAATGTTTTTTTGTTTTCTTAAAATTTTATTTTTAAAATTTTTTTAGAAAAAGAATTTTTGTCCTTGGTCCTTCTCATGTTGTGGTTTGTTTTTATTTTTTTTAACAAATTTAATTTATTTTTAGTATCTCTCTGGATGTGCTCTAACTACTTGTATGAATTTTGTCTCTATCGAGTTATTTAAACTTTTTTAGTTTCAAAATATGCCACTCCACTTGGTGATCTCAACGTCGATTCTTTTGGTCAGGATTACTTTACATATATTTTTTTGAAAATAATTTTTGGAGATTAAAATTTTAAATATTTTTTCTGCTTCAAAATTCTTTTTTCCTATTGCCTAAAAATTCGAGGCACTCGCAGTCAGTGAACAACTTATCAACTCTCACGGTTCTGACGCATTTGAATGGATGTCGACGAGAAATGAGGAAGCTGAACATAGTTTGGAAATGCAAATGCCGTTTATTGCTAAAATTATGGAAAGGTGGTGAATTGTTCTTAATTATTGTTTAAAATATTTTAAAAGTCAATCGTTAAGAATACGTGGCCAGGGCATAAAAATTTAACAAATTTTGTCCTATTTTATGCTTTTATTCCCGGTATCTTACACATTTCAAATTAACTTGAAAATAAATGTCATATGTAGCTAATCTAACTGAGGAATTCTTAATTTATTTAAGTTTTTCCCCATTTCTTTTCTTAACGATTGACTTTTTTAATCTTAATTTAGCTGTCTATAGCTAAAATTTAAATATAATTAAGCCGCCCCCTCGGAAGCTTCAAAATTGTGCCAATACTTGTAGGCTCATTAAGTACTACACGCCAACAATTTTATGGACGTATTTTTGCCAATTATCTTGCTGATCCAACGAATTTATTTGTTATTTCTTCTGATTTTTGTCATTGGGGTTAATTTATATTTAAATTTGTAAATTAATTTATATTATTTTTAGGACAACGTTTTCGTTATACCCCAACTGAATCGGCAGGTGCTCGACCAATTTACGAACAAATTACAACACTTGATAAACAGGTTTTTTTTGAAATGTTTTGGAAATTTTTGAAATAAATTTTAAGGGAATGGATGCAATATCAACTTTGGACCCTTCAATGTTTAATGAATACCTCAAAAAAACTCAAAATACAATTTGCGGTCGAAATCCAATTTGTGTTTTGTTACAGGTTTTTTCTATTTAAAATATTCTTTAAACATTTTTAGGCCTTTAATCATTATCAACAAACAAATAATGTGACAGCAGAACTTCGATTTTTGAAATATGCTCAATCAAATAAGGTTA
The DNA here is from genome assembly GCA_963681835.1 of Meloidogyne enterolobii. Taxonomy (NCBI): domain Eukaryota; kingdom Metazoa; phylum Nematoda; class Chromadorea; order Rhabditida; family Meloidogynidae; genus Meloidogyne; species Meloidogyne enterolobii. The sequence continues at coordinate 1,454,190 of CAVMJV010000023.1, forward strand.
AAAACCGTTTTTTTAAATTTAAAATAAATTCAACAAGTAATTTATAAAATTATTAAAACTTTTCTTGATTTAAAATTAAATATTTTTTGTTATAACCCTTTTCGATCAAATAGAGTTATCGAACAATTTTTCTGAAATCCTTGGGCATATTTCCAATATCAAAAAATTTCTTTTCGTATTTTACTTTGCCTATCCAAATTCTTTTTCCACTTTTAAATTAAAATAAACTATTACTTTTCATACAAAAAACAGAATTTTCTCTAATTTTTTTAAAAATATTTTTAAAGGTTCGCTCATTAACTGATTCATCAGTTTCATATGCCGCAGGTGCCCTTTTCATTAATCCGCGCAATTGAGCCTTTTTTGTCATCGTTTGCTTGGCTCATTCAATAAAGAAAAGAATATCATTGAATAAAAATAAATAAATTATTTTTAATTAAATACAAAAAAAACACATCAAAATGAAATCCTTTCAAAAACAGCCAAAAACCCCTACAAAAATAAATTGCCTAAAAATTAAAAAGAATATTTTGAGGGAATTCTTTTATATTTTTTTAAAATTTTGGCGCGATCTTTCATTATTATATTTGTTTTTTTTCTAAATTAAAAACCATTCATCCCTTCACAACCAATCAATTTTAAATAAATTTTGTTGTTAAGATTACCCCAATTGCTTAATGTCTCTTTTATTGTTTTTTGTTCTGAAACTTAAATAAATATTTGTATTTAAAATTTTGTAAGTTTTTTTGTTGATAAGCTTATGTTCTTCAAAAAATAAGTATATGGTGTGTTAAGAAATTATAAAACCCCAGTTTTTTCTGGTTCTTTAGGTTCTTGTTTTCCAATAGACCTGAAATCTTTATATATACAACCAGAACCTAGGTAAATTGAATTAGTCTCTAAACGATCCAGAAAATTTACAAAAAGGAAAGAGGAAAGTTAGGGAGGGAGTTCTCAAAAAATGAAAGCATCCATTCACAAAAACACCTAAGAATGATCAATTCTTAATTACTATCTCATTTCAAAGAATTCAAAAAACAATCTTCAAAAACAATTTTATTTACAACAAATACATACATAACAATACAATATTATTGGTACATTATATAGGGAAGAAATATCACAATTTACGATTATCTATTTTGGGTGGTCCTATTCACATCAGCATCTATTCTTCACATCAAGAGATTACTGTGTGTTCTTATCCATCATCTTTATCCATCGTCCCGCAGCCATACTCATGCAGCAGCCATAGGAACGTCGACCTTGAACTCGCCAGAAGATCCAGGAGGGAAGATGGCCTTGGCGTCCCCAGCATCTGGAGGAGCCCCAGCGAAGCAGATCTCGAGCTTGTCATCACCTTTTGGAGGGCCGTTCTGGCGGATCACTTCGACTTGGGCAGCAGCGCCGGGCTCCACGAATCCGAAGACGGGGTTGACTCGGTAGTGCTCGTTATTGCTGGACTTGAGCTTGAAGGCGAAGCGGACCTTAAATAATAAAAAATTTGATTAGAGGAATGATTTGAAAGTAAGAAAAGAAAAAACGATTTTAAAATTAAATAAGTACCTCAGGGTTGCCGTTCATCAGCTGAAGCGAGACGTTGCCTCCCGAAGCAGGGACCTGGATAGCAGCTGGCTCGACTTGGACCGCCATTGTTGTTGTTGTTGTGAAGATTGGTTGTTGATTGTTTGAAGAGTTGTTGTTGTAGAGAGTTGATGATCGATGATGATGAAAAAGCTTTTATATCATGATCTCCATGAAGGAATTAAACACACCCAGCCAACTATAAAAGTCCACTGATTTCGTTCAAACGCAACACTTCACAAACGACAACTCTTCAAACAATCAACAACCAATCTTCACAACAACAATGGCGGTCCAAGTCGAGCCAGCTGCTATCCAGGTCCCTGCTTCGGGAGGCAACGTCTCGCTTCAGCTGATGAACGGCAACCCTGAGGTACTTATTTAATTTTAAAATCGTCCTTTCTTTTCTTACTTTCAAATCATTCCTCTAATCAAATTTTTTATTATTTAAGGTCCGCTTCGCCTTCAAGCTCAAGTCCAGCAATAACGAGCACTACCGAGTCAACCCCGTCTTCGGATTCGTGGAGCCCGGCGCTGCTGCCCAAGTCGAAGTGATCCGCCAGAACGGCCCTCCAAAAGGTGATGACAAGCTCGAGATCTGCTTCGCTGGGGCTCCTCCAGATGCTGGGGACGCCAAGGCCATCTTCCCTCCTGGATCTTCTGGCGAGTTCAAGGTCGACGTTCCTATGGCTGCTGCATGAGTATGGCTGCGGGACGATGGATAAAGATGATGGATAAGAACACACAGTAATCTCTTGATGTGAAGAATAGATGCTGATGTGAATAGGACCACCCAAAATAGATAATCGTAAATTGTGATATTTCTTCCCTATATAATGTACCAATAATATTGTATTGTTATGTATGTATTTGTTGTAAATAAAATTGTTTTTGAAGATTGTTTTTTGAATTCTTTGAAATGAGATAGTAATTAAGAATTGATCATTCTTAGGTGTTTTTGTGAATGGATGCTTTCATTTTTTGAGAACTCCCTCCCTAACTTTCAACAACTGTTCTTCCTTTTAAAAACTTTTCATTTTACAAACTTCACATTTAAAATTAAAGATTAAAATTTTCCATCAATTTTTGTTTTTTTAATTGAAAATATAAAAGAACGAGAGAAATTGAAGGACAAAAATATCTGATTCACCCAACAGCTCCAAATAAATCTGGCGTCAAATTCAAATTTTAACTAACCCGACCCGACTTTTTTCTCAACCCGGTCCATCCCTGGTTTGAATATTCTTTTATTTCAAAAAATTTCGATTTTCTACTTTGGATTTTCGAAGTTTTCTTTTGTTCCGACGCAGCTCTGGTCCGAACATGAAGAACAGCTATGAAACCCAATCCCAAATTAAAACACAGAAAAATTAAAATCTTGATGTTCAGTCCCTAATTGACCGGTCAAATTGAATTTGTCCTGGAATGAATTTGGACGGTGATATTTTATTTATTTTTAGGACAAATATATCCTCAATAAAAGTATACTATGATGATAGAAATTTTATTATTTTTTAACATTTAAATATTTACATTTAAAGTGAATCTATTTAAAATTATTTAATCAGCATCAGGTTGAAGTGCATGCCATGCAGCTACACTTCTCCTAGGTGTTGCTATCTTTTTTAAGAAAAAAAAACAAATTTAAATTTCATATTTATTTATTTAATTACCATATCATGCCAATGTTTTAACCCAACCCCCGAAGCATTATTTCCAATTATTACATGCCCTATTCTCTCATTAGACCCAACTCTATCGTAATCTGAGACACTAAAAAAATTATAAATATTTTAAAATAATCTCAAAAATAATTACATAATATGTAAATGTACCCTTTGCAATTTTTCTGGGCTAACTTCGTAAGAGAAGGATTCGTTATAATCTTTTGAAATTAAAAAGTTTTTAAAAATTATTTTAATTTTACATGGATTTAATGTTTTCATTTTTATTGTTGTTTTTTTCTTTTCAAGTCGCTTATTTTGTGCCATTAAATAAATTTTGACATAAGGATCGGAAAGGCCGAGAACATCCTTAAGAATAAAATTAAATAATAATTTTTTAATTTAAATACACGATTTAAAAAATTAAGGATTATTTAATTATTTGTGAGAGAAATATGACAGTGAGGGGGGGGGGGGGGGGGATAAAAATTTTTCAATTATTAAAGTCAAAAAATATAAAGCATAAAAGTGATTTTAATTTTTGTGTTCAGAATTCGAGATCGAAACCCTGAAGCATTTATTTCTATAAATAATCCCTCTTTAATTAATTAATTTATTAACCATTTTTTTAAGATTTTTACATTCCATAACAACAACAGTTAATTTATTTTTATTTGGAACATAACGTAATGCAAGACAAACTTCTCCTAATCTATTTTCCTAAAAAAAGAATAATTAATTTATTTTAAATTTATTTAATACAGGAGATGCTTCAATAGCAACAGTTTTCTCAATTGTAGTTGCCAAATCAACTTTACCAAGAGGGACACTAACTTGGCCTATTTGGTCGTGCTTGCCAAAACGGTCAAAATCAAAACTTTAATTTTTTTTTAATTTTTTTCTAAAAATACTTACACATTCATTACAAGTGTTTGACTATTTATTTCATTATAAGGTACCTTTTTAAATTAAAAATAATTTTTAAAAAATTATTTTTAGACAAACTTTGAATTGAAAAGATTCATTAAATACCTTTTTTAAAATTAAATTTAAATTAATTTTTTAAATAAGTAAAATTAACTGGATTTAATGATTTCCTTTGAACTTTTGTTTGGAATTTTTTCTTCTTGTCCTGGAAAATTAATTAAATTTTATTTAAATTTAAATTTATGTCAACACAAAAATTTAAGATCCCCAAAAAAATTTTGTGAAATTATTGTCTTTAAAAGAATTAAATTATAAATTTTGAATCAAAAGAAGGGCAAAATAAACTTACAGGAAGTAAATAAAGTTTAACATAAGGATCACTAGTTCCTAAATATTGAAAATTATTTTATTTAAAATTCTTCTTATTATTTACCCCCCAAATCCATTGCAGGTAAATTTTCAGCGCTCAAAACAGTTACATTTAACTTTAAAAATTTAAATTTAATTTAAAATTTACAAATAAAAAAATACAATAGATTTATCAAAATCGTAATCAATTTTGTAGGAAAGCATTCCAAGAAATTTTTTTTCTTTTTCCCCTTCCCCCCTAGCACTTCCTGGAGGTTTTCTTCCACTGCTGGGTAATGGGGATGTCATTTCTTCTAATTGTTCTGAAAATTTAATTTAAATTAAATAAATAAATAATGGAGAGAAATCTTCAATGATTTATATTTAATTATGAATAAATTAAAAATAAAATAATAATTATTTTATTAATTTTAAAAAACATTTTTTGGTATGTTTTAATTAATTTAAAATACAGAAAAAAACTTTTATTTTCCCTTACTTCTACATTTATCAACTAAACTTTTTCCAAGTTGCCCAGTTAATAAAGGAGGGGATTTTTTCTGTTGCTGCTGTTTTGACTCCTCTTCATTTTCTGATTCTGACATTTTTTTGAATAATTAAATTTATTTTAATTTTTAAATAACTCTCAAAATAATTTTTAAAATGAGAGAGAGTCAATAAAATTTACTAGCCAGCAACAGAAAATTAAAATAAAATAAAAATAACAGTTAAATAAATAAAAGATATATTCAAAAAAGAGTATAGCTTTTTTAATTTTTTCCCCTTTGATTTATAAGAGAAGAAAGTTTTTTTAGTTTATTTTTTTGAATACATAATTTTCCTTTATGTAAATACACCCACAGATCACAATGAGAGCAGGCCAATGTACCGCCGAACTATAACTTCGTTCAAAATTGTCGAATCCGGGATGCCCTGGTACGGTTCGATACAGCCCGCCTAGGTGCATCGATCCATACCAGGGCATCCCAAATTCGGCAATTTTTAACAAATTTATAGTTCGACGATACATTTACCTAGCGGTAGGTTCGGGTGTACCCTTCATAATTCTTTCTGGATAAATGGAAGAAAATGTTAAAAAAATTTTTTTTAAATAAATAATAGTTTTTTTTTAACTTATTTTCTTACATTTAATTAATCAAAGTACATATATTAGCAGAGTTAATGACAATAATAAATATGTAAATAAGAAAAAAAGTTTTAAAAAATAGGGAAGTAAAAAATTTAAAAAAAATTGTTAGTTACACACAAAAAAGTTTTTTTTCTCAAGTAATTATGTAAATATTTAAATAAATTTAAAAGTAAATGGATAATAAAATGAAAAAAAAACAAAAGTTTATTTTAATTAATAAATTTACTCTTAAAAATGAAAAACATTTAAATACAAAATTTGAATTTCGATTTTTATAGCAAAGAAAAAAAGACGTGATTAAAATATTTAAATAAAAATTAAAAAGAGGAAAATTAAACAGAAAATACTGAAAAATAAAACCAAATAAATATAATTTTAAAAAATTTTATTTTTAAAGGATCTGGTTTCTATTTATTTTAAGTAAAAAGGTAAACAAAAAAATATTAAATTTAATTTAAAATAATTTTAAAAAAATATTGGTTAAAAAAATATATAATGCCTAAAAAATTGTAATTAATTTTGTATTTGTAAATTAATTCAAGTGGGAGAAAAAGTAAACTTGAAAGTTTGAACATTTACATAATTCCAAAAATATTTTAAAAAAAGTAAAGAGAATTAAACTTTCCCAAAATTATAAAAAATAATTTAAATTTCCCGCATTTAAAAAAAGAAAATTAATTAAAAAATTAAATTAAAAAACTTTCTCTTTTTTTTGAGGATCTTCTCTTTAATTTTTATAAAAAATTTCTGTGCGCATTGCGAGAAGAGGAGTATTTGGTTGTGGATTGACTTTTTTTTTCATTTTTTTCTATTCAAGTATTATTCCTCCCCCACACAAATTTTCCTTGCGGCGCTTCCCATTTTTTCATTTTCAACATTTTTTTGAAAATAAAAAAAGGGAAGGGAAGGGAAGGATAGAAATAAGTAAAAAAATAAGTTTAAGTAATTATGTAGAGAAGAATTTTAAAAAAATTCAAAATAAAAACAATTAAAGTAGAAAATAAATAAATATAAAATAAAATAAAGAGCACAAGAAATATTATTAAATTAATTAATTAATTTTAAATAAATTAAAAAAAAAACATTTACTACTAAAAGCCTTCTTCTTTTCCTTTGAATAATTATTTTTAGCCAATTTCAAGTTACTAATAGTTTTAATATTTTTTATTTTTTTTTGTCCCAATGCCGCATCCAACGGCACTCTCTCTATCTCTTTTCTTTCAACATTCTCCCCTCCTTTTATTTTCCCATTCCCTCCCCCCTTCCTTTCATTATTTTCAGCTTTTCTCATTTTTTTCTCTTATTTTTTTTTCATTTAAAACGAGCCCAACGGCAATGGACGGCACTTTTGTTGGCACTTTTTGTTTATTGATTTCCTCAATACAAACACGCTGGAAGGCTTTTTTTGTAGAAATTCGAGAGAAGGAGGACTGAAAGCCAAAAAAAAGAGAAAATAAATGATGAAAAGACATTTTAAAAAAATAAAAATATTTTTGATTAAATTATTTGATTGGATTTGCGAAATACATACATATGTATTCTAAAATAATTAAAATAACAATTTTGAATTTTTAAAGTTAAAATTTTTTCGAAAATCTATTTTTTTAATAAATTTAAAATATTATTTAATTACAAGGTTACCTCCGAGACTTTGTTTACACCTTTGCAGATAATAAAAGCCCTTAAAAGCTTTTACAAAATTGTTAGGTATTTCTAAGCTTTATTTTGCTTAAATTATTGGTTTTGGATATTTTTAAGAATAAATAAGAATATTTTAAAATAAAAATAAATTTTATTTAAATAAATTTTAATTTAAAAAGAAAAATTATTTTTTTAAAGTCTTCACAGTTCTTTTTTAACATTTATTAACTCAATTATTGAAAGTAGAAAGAAGCAATGCTAGGTATTCGTTTTGTGTTCCAAGAATTTCAAAATCTTTGGCTATTATATAAATTAAATTTAAAATATTTAAAATTGAGAAAATAATTAAATTTTATTTAATTCCCTTATTCTCTCTCTCCTAGTTTAAATTTATTTTCCGTCAGTCATTCAACAATTAAAAAATCCATACAATAGTAATTTTGTTGGTGATCATTTTTTTTTAAAATTATTTTACAAAATTAAATAATAATTTAAATAATAAATAAATTCTCTCTTTTTTTTTAATAAAAAAAATAAAAATAATTTAAATTATATATTTAAATAATTTTTAAAATAAACTCCCTTTTTTTGCAACTTTAATTATTTATTTATTTTTTTTGTCAAAAATTGTCAATTTATATTTTTATTTATCAAAAAGTTTTGCAAAATTTAAAAACAGCTGGCATATTTTTATTTATTTTGTTTTTTGTTTGTTTGATTTACTTAATCCAGACAAACATATTTTTTAAAAAAAAGTAAAAAAAGAAACCTTTTTTTTCATCAAATTTCCAAACACCTTATTTATTTAATTAAATGGAAAAAAATATTAAAAAACATATGTATATTTTTTATATTACCAAAATTAATTAAAATTTTAAAAATTATTTTAAACATTTAAAATAAATAAATTATTTTTAAATAAAAATATTTCAATCTCTTAATTTAAAAAATTTCAAAAAATTAATTATTCGAATATCCTCCTCCTTCCTTCATTAAAATATCCAAATCCTTTTTTCTTTAAAATTAGCGGTTTTTGCAACCCGTCATTTGCTTATTTTTGTTTGATCCTCCACACCGCCACAGATTTTTTCTTTATTTTTTCTTTTTTGTTTTTATGAAAAAGAATTGTTTTTTTTTAATTTTATTTAAAATTTAACAAATTTATTTTTAAAAAAATTATTTTTTATTGTAAAGTAGTATTTACTCGATTATAATTAAATTTTAAAAAATTATTAATTAATTTAAAAAATTACTCGATTAATTAAATACTATGTAATTATTTTTTCAATCAAGAGAGGGTAGGGGGGAAGTAATTAATATACAAATTTTTTTCTTTTTATTTTCCGAAAAATATATAAAAAATATTAATTCAGATCAAAAAAAATTTTTTTAGGAAAAAAAGATGGAAAAGGTCAAATAAATTATTAATTATTATTTAAACTAACAAAAATATTCTTTAATTTTATTTATTTATTTGTATATTTCTTTCTTTCTTTGTTTAATTTTTATTTAAATTTCCAACATTTTTCAATTTATTTTTATAAATTTTTTGCATAAACTTCAAACTGTGATTACCTCAAACAAATAGGAATTTGAAGCAAAGATTGAAAAGAAATTAAATTTAGGGGAAGGAGGGAAGATTTTGGGGAGAGGGAAAGGGGAATGAATTGAAGGAGGGAAATTTTGTTTTTTTCATTTCTTATTTTTCTAAAAAAATTTTTTAATTAAAAATAATTTTTTATTATTATTTTTATTTGAAAAAAAATAATACAAAAATAAAAATAATTATTTAAGTAAATAATATATTTATTTATTTCATTATTTATTTAATTTAATTTCCTTTTTTTCTTTAAAAATAAAAATATTTAATTTTTTTCTTTCATCTAGTTTACAGTTAAATGACCACACAAAAAGAAAATATAAAAATATATTTTTATTTTTTTTTTGTTTTTCGGTTTTCACCCTTTTGTTTTGCCTTAAATCTTTTGCAAAACAATTCTTTTGGGACACGAAAAGCGCAAAAAAGCTTTTTCTAAAAAATATATATTTTACTAATTTTTTTTGGATATTTTTGTTTGTTTGGGTAATTATTTTAATTAAAATATTATATAAAACTTTTATTAAATAGACAGAATTTTATCTTAAAAATATTTTTTGTTTTAGTCATTCAATGCAAAAATTTGCGCCTTGGATAAGAAAAAATGAAAAATTTAAGACAAATTAAAATTTTCTCTATTAAACTCTGTTTTTTCTATCCCGACTATCCCCCCTCCCTCCTCTCTACCTCTACTCTTTTTTAAATATTTTATTTTTTAGAAATAAATTTAAAACAATCTTCTTTTTAAATTATTTTAAATAATTAAAATTCCACTTTTTTAATTTAATGTGCCCCCTTCTATTTAATAATGGACGAGAAAATTTTAATCAAGAAAAATCATCAAAATATAATCAGGAAAGTTCAACTACACCAACAACTATTTCAAGTTTTAACAGTACTACTACTAATTCTTCTACAAAAATATTTAAAAGAATTAACACAAAAAAGAAAAAGAATTTATTTTTATTTTTAATTTTTGGGTTTTTAATTTTGTTTGGAATTTTTATTAATTTGGTAAGAAAAAATTAAAATTCTCATTTCTGTTAAATAGCGATACAGGAAATTGGAAAATTTATTTTTTAATTTCGGCAGAATCTCTTCTATATAATAGAAAGGATAAGGCCTGCTGTACTTTAAAAATCGGATGTGTAAAAAGACGGAAAAGTGTCCATTCCACTGTTATAGTCCATCACTGTCCATCCCCCTGTATCTCAAATAAACAAAATTCTGAAAATATTTTTAAAATTATTTTTTAGTTATTTTTGTATATCTCAATTAACCATTTTATGGATCTCTTACGTCAACATTGCTCCAAAAATTTGTCAAAAAATAATAATAAATTAATTACTACAACTTTAGAAAATAAAGAAAGTTAGTAAATAAATATTTTAATTAAAAATATATTTTCTTTTAAAGTAATTAATAAATTAACTAAATATTCTCCTACAACTATTCCTCCAACTTCCTTAAAAAATACAAAAAATTTATTAAATAATTCTTCAATTATTCAATTAACAATTCCACCATCCATTACTTCTTCTTCCTCTTCCCCTTCTTTTTCTACAAAAACAACAACTAATTTATCTTTTAAATTAAAATTAACTTCAAATAATTTAAAGTAAATTAATTAAATTAATTGTTATTATTTCCTTTTAATTGTTTTTTTACATTTAAAAGATGATTTAAAAAGAGAAAGTTTAAAATAGGGATAGCATTCTCTAACATAAAAAAACTTTATTTTTTAGTTCCTCTCCTCCACTCTCAACAACAACATTTCCACTAACAACAACTAATTTATTAGAAAATTCAAATAATTTAACTTTAGTAACAGCTTTATTAGATATTGGCCGGGATAGATGGAATCAGTATGGCCGTACAATAGCTCAATATCATCACTTTTTTAGATATTTACTTCAATTACGTTTACCTATGGTTTTGAATTTATTTTTATATTTAAAATATTTCGTGTTGAGAGAATAGTAAAAACTAGTCGGGATTAGAAAAGTCACATTATTTTATCCTCCCTCCAGCTTTATTTTCTTCTTTGTTCTTTAAATGTTCTCCTTAATTGGGAGTTTGGCAAAATCACATAACCCTCCTTCACAAATTTTAACTTTTTATTTTAAATTATTTATTTTTTAATTAAAAAAAGGTTGTATTTGTTGATAACAAATCTTGGCATTTTGTGCATCGTGAAAGATCAAGAATTGGATGGGGAATTAAAACTAAAGTTTAATTTTAATTAAAAAAATAATTTTTGTTGGAATTCTTTAAAGGTTAAAAGAATTTCCCTTTCCCAACTTCCCTTTTTCTCTTTTAAATCAAAAGTAACAAAAATAATGAGAGAAGAATTAAATAATTGGAAAAATGAATGGAACCCTTCTATGCGTTCACATCCAGAAGCTTCTCATCCTGAATATTCTCTTTTGGTTGGAAATTTTTAAATTAATAATATCTATCCCCTTTTAACTAAAATACATACCATAAATCTTCTAATAGAAGCACACCCTCTAATATAGGCACACCCTACGAGAAGATTGAAAAATAAAAGCACATGAGCTTCAATTAGAAGTGTTACGGTAAATTAAATAAAGTATGTATCTTCAATCGACAAATAGGTCATTTAAATTTAATTTAGTGTTTTGTTTTCTGTTTTATTCAAAACTCGAGGCTTTTTCAGCCTGCCGTTCGAATAATTATCCTTTCTCAAATAATTACACAATTACTTTAAAGTACCCACTCCCCCCCACTCCCTCAAATGCTCTACTGCTGTTCAAATTTCAAAACTCGTATACTTATCCCCTCTCAATTAATTGCTCCCTCCAAAATTAATTATTTGAGCATATATGATGGGAGATTACCTTCCTTTAATCCTTTTTATACTAATAAACTTTTAAAATTTCTTCTTAACCCAACTTCTTTCAATTTAACGAGCGTTTTAAAATACAATTTTTTTTTTAAGTCTGACAGTAATTTATTAAATAAAAATTTTCGACTAATTAAAAATAATTTTTAAAGGTAAATTCAAAAACATTTTTTCTTGTCGAAGCAGCTGTAAGTTACCGATACTTTTATTTAAAAATTATTTCTTTAAAAGGCTGAGAATCCTTTTGGAACAGAATTTTTTGTTTGGTTGGATGCTGGTTATGGGCATGGTTTTTAAAATAAATTTAATAAAAAGATAATATTTAAAAAAAGGTGATCGTTCAATTTTCCCGTCGGGATGGAAGTGGCAGCCAAAATTTGAGAAAGGAATTATTTCTTTAATTAAAGTTTGGAATTTATTTGTTGAAAACTTTCTCTAAACCTCTTTATTTTGTTAACAAAACGAGACTGACAAACAAGCCTCATTCCATATTAATTCTAAGAAAATGTAGAAAGCAGCCTATAGTAGTTATTAATAACGAGAGTCAAGGCAATAACACATAAATCCTTAACAAGATATAACCCCTTTAAAATTTAATATTTTCTAGTAGTAGTCTACTATTAATAAAGAGGATAAATCAAATTTTTAATTTTTTTTTAAATTTTTAGTTAACACCTCCAACAGATTTAATTACTCATTACAATTTACAATCTCTATATAGAGTTTGTTTTTAATTAAAAATAATTTTAAAAAATTGTTTTTTGTAGCAGGATATTTCTGTAATAAGTGGTGGTTTTTTAGCTGGGGATAGAAATTCAATTATTCGTCTACACCAACTTTATTATAAAAAATTTATTAATTTAATTGAAAAACAAAAAGTTGATGATGATCAAGTAAAATAAAAATAATTATTTTTAAATTATTTTTATTTTTAGACAATGCTTGTTTTGTTAATTAATGAATATCCAGAATTCTTTCATATTTATTATGGGGATTGGTTTGACGCTTTTGAACTTTTTTGAAGAATATTAATTACTTTCAATTTTGAATATTACTTAAGTATTTATTGTTTACAAAATTAACAAAATATTTTTTTAAATTATATATTTAAAATATGTGGTAGGCTTTAAAAAGGAAAAATGTAAAAGTAAAATCTGAGCTGACTTCGATGAATTCCTTTCAATGTGGAATTCGAAGGTAACAATTTATCTATTTGGGTTGTAAGGCTGGCGGATCCTGGGAAATCTTTGGATCCGATCCGTCAACCTTAATGGGTTCTGATTGTGAGATTCACCATAAATTTAAAATCAAAAATTATTGTTTCAATTTTTCTTCTTTTCCATTCCACAATTATCCCAGAAAAATCATTTAAAAATTTTTTTTTTAATTTTTACATATTTTTTTGTTAAAATATTTTTAAAATTAAAAAGAAAAAAGCTTTATACAAAAGAGTATTCAATAAAAGCTGAAATATTCGATAAAATAAAATCAACAGGATTTTTCACAATTTAAGAAAGAATTTTTCTATTAAAGATTATGAGAGGATAGGAAGTTCAGAATATCGAGAATACACGAATTATGATAAAATGTAAATAATTGAGGGGGTAATAAAAGTCAAAAAATCAAAGGGAAAAATCGGGAAAATTCGACTAAAAATTTTTAAAATATTCATTTGTCTTCAGACATTTAACCACGCATATACATCAAAGAAAGGAAAGAAATTCGACTTAATTGATTTGGTGTACTCATATAGTGAAGTTCACGACTAAAATGATTTTAATTAGGGAATTTTTCTTCAAATACCCTCTTTGGGGTTTAAAAATCGTATCAAGGTTAAATTGTGGATATCACTTAGATAGCTCTAGCTTAATCTAATGCCCAATCAAATTTCAAAAGAAAGCTTATTTAACTTTGGGATATCTAAAAATGAGGTTTGCCTGTCAATATTTAAATATTTTTACAAAAAATCAATTTAAACTTACTTTAGAATTTCTGGCAAAACATTTTTTGCCTGTTGTTTCAACCCCAATTTCAGAACAGCTTCAAGACAAAGTGAAGAAAGTGTTGGAGAGAAGTCGAGAACATAAAGATCACCCAAATCCTCCAAAGCACTCCTTCGGGGATGTGGACTTAAATTAAAAATTTTTGGATTAAAAACAAAAACTCTCCTCACGTTGTCCCTCCAAACAAAAATAGACGATTGCCAATCATTACATTACATTGACGACGGCGAGGAGAAGGCCCTAAAAATCAAATAAAAATTAGAAAAAGAAATCTTTTAAAAATCATCAATCAAACAATAATATGTATAATCGTCCTTTCCCCTCACCTTTTCCCAAAACTTTCTGTTCAATCCAAGAATTTGTTGTTGGGTCAAAACGCCACAAATCGTTGAAGTGAACATTCGAAATTGAATTGTAACCACCAAAAAGATATACAAATCCTTTAAATGTCCACATTGTATGAGAACGACGCCCACAAGGTTGGTCATTGTTAGTTGGCTTGACAACATTCCATTCCATAGATTTTAAGTCAAGAAAGTGCAATTTGTCATCATAGAGATCTTTTTTAAAAATTTAATTTTTTATCGAAATTTGATCAAAAATTTTATAATTTTAGTCTTAAAATTTTCCGTTTCGGATTCTTAAAAATATTTTTATGTCAATCTTTTCTCATTTTTAAATTCCCTTTTTTTAATTTCAATGTAAATAATTTTTTATTCACCATGATTTGTGTGTGTTTGTCCACTTTCATCTGAACGACCGCCAAAAACATACTAAAAAATAAATTTTTGTCAATTAATTTTAATTAATTTCCATACCATTCTTCCATCAAGTACACAAGCAGTATGGAAATCTCTATATTGAGGAGGTTTTCCAAAAGTTTTTAATTTACTCCAAGTATTTGTTGGAAAATGAAAAGAATAAGTTTCTTGACTAAAACGTTGTTCACGTTCTTCATATCCACCAAATATATACATATAATCATCCCAAACAATTGCTGTATGTCCATCTCTTGCAGGGCATTGACCAAATGTTGTAACGATAGACCAAAGATTTGTTGCTGAAAAAAATGTTAAAATTTATTTGTAATTTTGGTTGTCAGAAAAGAAATTTTTAAACTACATAAATCTCTCACACATTTTGGTACAAAAATGTAAGAGAAAAAAATAACAGAAAAATTCTTAAATTTTACATTAACCACATTTTTATTGCACTTTTTGGGTAAATACTTTTTTGTAACATAAAATATTTTTCTCTTAATTTTTTACACTAAATATGTAAATCGACACAAAATTGTTACAAAATGTAAGAAAAGTTTTGAAGAGAAAGAAAAAGGAAAGATGAAAGAGTAAAAACTTGTAACCAGATGTACTCCTTTCAACCTTGAAATGAGCATAGAAAATCATTAAAAAACTCAAAAATTCAAAATTTGGACAGCTAATTGTAAGTTTTTCTTTTTGTAAAAAATAGAAATAAACCCCCCACAAAAAACCAAAAATTGACAAACATTTAATAAATGTATTCTCGTGACAATTAATTTTTGATTCAAAAAAATATCTAAAATGTTCCTTTTTTGTTTTTAGAGTTTTGAACTTTGATCTATCTATGTAGTTTAGTGATTTTCTGTTAATTAAATATTAAATGTAATAAAATAAAAGAATATATCTATATATGTAGATTAACATTTTGGACAATAAAATGATAAATTAATTTAAAAAATAATGAACCTAAATTGGTCATAAATATATTTAAAAGGGAATATAATTTAGTGTGAATTTGGTAAATTTTTTGGTACATTAGACCAGGTTCCCTTGTTAGTAGAACTTAGAAATTTAGGTTTCTCTAGTAGCAATCCCAAAAATATTCTCATTTTCTTTTTCAAACAAACAAACAAAAAATTTTTCAAATTTAATTTTATCTAATTTTTCTTTTTCAAAGTACTTCCCGGAACATTTAAAAGGTTAAAGTCTAATGTATCAAAAATTTAATTACTTCAAGACAAAGTACATTGGTGTCACTCCCCACACTTTTTATCATTTTTAATGCTTCTCGAAAAATTTTTGGACAAATATTTTTATGATAGCAATTTTAATCGTAAAGAAAAGAAACGTGACTTGACTTTATTTGGGGGTAAAAAGAAGTTTTTTTGAAAAAATAGAAAAGGGAATAAAAATGAAAAATAAATAAAAAATATACCTGGATTGTATCGATGAAGTGTTTGTCTACATCCTGGAAAGAAAGAATAAATAAAATTTCCAAATAATAATTTTAGACTTTAAATCGAAAATTTTAAGGAAACCCAAATCCCTAATAAATCAGAAAAAAGTAGCTAACAAAAAGTTAAGCTCTATAACGAAAATGAAGGTGGGAGAAAAATCCCTAGACAATTTATCTTTATAAAATGAAAACAAACCATAAGCATCGCTCCGTCCACCCCACAAATAGAAAAATCCTTTATAAGAGACAACAGTGTGTCCATAAAGCTAAAAAATACATTCCAAAATATAATCCTTTTTAATTTCAAGAAAACCTTAAAAGGAATTTCTGGGTGTTGTCGTAATTTTTCCAATCTGTCTCTATCCACATTATTTGGCAAATCCAAATCCCCAATTCCATCAATATGGACAAAAATACGTTCCTCTTCTTCTTCAATTAAATCCATATCTTCGTCATCGTCTTCTTCCCCTTCTTGAGAATTTTCAGAATAAACAGAAGAAATGTCAAAGGTAGCATTTTCGTCGTTGTCATTTTCCAAATTATGGTCAATCTAAAAATTAAAAGAAAAAGTGAATTATTTTAAATATTTGAGGATAAATATTAAAATGGAAAAATTGCCCGCAAAAAAAAAACAATTTTTTTTTAAATTTGCTATTTTTGGTCGGACTCCAGTTTACGCTTACATAACATTCAATTGAAGCCTATTGTTAGTATACTTTTTATAAATATTATTTTTAAATTTAAATATAATTTTTTACATTATAATGAAAACCAACATCACTAAGTATTTGTTGGTAAACAGTAAAAGTGTCAGTAGCTTGTGTAACATCCATTTCGTTGTCTTCTTCAAGAATTGATGCATTATTGGTATTTGCTTGGTTTTCCTCCAAATTATGTTCAATTCCTTCCAAATCGTATAATGGAGGATTTGAATTTCGAATTTGTGCTAATGGATGTGAAGAGGTGGAAGTTGAAAGACTGCGAGTTCGACGACGTTGAATTTGAGTAGATTGACTGGTTGAGGGAGGAGTTTCTGGATGTGAGGCAGAAATGGTAGAACTACGAGGCTTTTTACCGCTTTCAGCAGGAAAAGTTGGAAGAAGCTCCCAACGATAGGTGACTAAAAGAAAGGAACTTTTTTTAAAAAAATTTTTAATCCTTTCAAAATTATTTTATTCAAAAATCACTTTTATTAATTAAAAACCAGTTTTCCTCCCAAATTTATTTTCCCCTTTAATTTCAAGGTCAAAAATAAAAAAATAATTTTTTTGTTAATTACTTACAAGTGTTGAGTACATGAATGTCAATAAAATCATTTTGGGGGCCAACTTCCGTCGCTGTATACCCTCCAAAAGAATAGATGTTATCTCCCATAGCCACGGCTGCGTGATTGACCTGTATAGAAGAAAAAAGTATTTTTATTGGCCTTCAATGTAGAAGTAAAAAAGCAAAAATAAACTCGTTTAGGTCCACCATATGAACTGAGAATCCAACGAGCCATAATGATAAATTGAAGGAAGGTAATGTAGACAAATTAAATTTAATATTTTTTTAGTTAATGTCTAAATAAAATTATTTTTAAATTTAAAAGAATGGAAAATTATTTTAAAAAATGAAGAAAAATAGACAAAAACAAAAGACCCCCCTAAAAATAAGCATGAAAAATTTTGTCTAAAAAGCTGATGAAATTAAGGAAAAACGTTGCATATTGACAAACATAAAAAGAGACAATGCTATAAAAATATTTTCAAATAATGAGAAATGATGTTTTAACATCTAATTTTATTTTACAATAAATTATCAAAAAATATTTACATTTTTAGGTAGTTTATTTAATTCAAATCAAACTAGAAAATTTTGTTGGCAACAAAATAATTTAATAATTATTAAATTTAAACGCGTAAAAAAGTTTTGTGTAAAAATAAAATGATTTTCTTCTTTTTAAAGAAAAAAACGTAATTTTTTTTGCTAGCAAATATTTTTTTTGTCTGGTCTATACATTCATCACAAAAAATTCTCTCATTTCCTTTTCAATGTTATTTTGCCTACACAAAGCAGTTGGGGGTTATTTTAAGGCTTAAAGTAAGAGTGGAAATGAAGGATTTTTAGTTTGATGAATATATATGACCTTGAACAAAATAAAAAGGTAAAATCAGCTGAGAGAAAGAAAAAAACATCAGAAAAGCATAGAATAAAAATTACAAATTGTGAATCAAAAACAAAAAAATGTTATTTTATGTGTAATTCTTTGTTGAAGAATTACAATATTTCAACAGGTAGAAATAAAAGGGTACGTAAATGACGTATATTTTATTAGTCCAGCTTTTGGCCAAAAAATGTATATGTAGTACATTAATTGGAATGGGTTATATAAGAAGAAGAACTAGTTATTTTCTCCCTCCTACTTTTATCTGGTCGCTGCGCTTTCTTTTCCCCTTACTCCAATAACTCCGCCCATATTTTCCTCAAAAAATGTTTTCTTCCCAATTGCGTAATATTAAACAGGAAAGCGCTAAAACTCGTAAAAAATATAACAATAGTTTGGGGAATGATTTGGACATATTAAAAATTTATGTCAAAATTTAGGCAAACTTTGATAAAATCTTTAAAAGGTAAAAGACCATAAATTATAAGAAAATTTGAAAAAAAAATTATTTGAACAAATATAATTGAGGGAAATGGATCTTTCTTTACACACACTTTAAAAAGTGCAAATTCTAAAAAAGCTTTCTAGCTTGGCCAAAAGATGGCCTAATAATCAATATTTTCCAGCACTTGGCCCTTTCTTTTTCAAATTTAATATCTTGGCATTGTGTCATTTTTTATTTCAATTAAAAATTTCTTGAAATTTTTTTTTGTGAATTAAAAAATTTATTTTTTATTTTTTATTTTAAAATTAGCACATAATTAATGGGAAAAAGGCAAAAAATTAGAACGGGTGCTGGTGATCTTGTCACAACTCCTGGACCTCTTCATAAACAAATTGAAAGGTCAAAACTAGCCAAGCCGAAATTCAAGCCTTTAAAACGTTCAAGAGAAGAACAAAAAGATGAAATTGAAGTTTGTTTTAACTTTGATTTTTATTAAATTATTTTAAAATTTTTTCTTTCAATTAAAATAAATTCCATTTTAGCTTGTCGATCCATCTTTAAAAGGCAAAATTATTATTAAAGCAAACAAAAAATTGGAAAAAGATGTTGTGTTCAATGAGGATGGAGAATCTGATAATTCTGAAGAAATTGAGGAAGAAGAAGACGATAATGATGAAAAATTGGATGTTGATCAATTAGTCTCAAAGCATTTGGAAGATTTAGATGAATTAAAATTGGTATAATTAGACATTAAATATTTTAATTTACTATTATTTTTAGGATGATGGTGTTGAAAATGCTAGGAAGAAAAAACGAAATTTTGATAAAAATAACAAAGAAAGTGCTATAAATAAGGCTGAGGTTTTTTGGAGTTTTTAAATTTCCTTTCATTTTTAATTTTTTAGTTTGCCGATATCGACCCAAAAATTGTTGATCTTTTTATAGAAATTGGTCAAGTTTTAAAGAAATACAGAAGTGGACGTATTCCCAAAGCTTTTAAAATTATTCCAACTTTGGTTGATTGGGAGAAAATTATTGAGTTTTTTTAATATTTTTTAAACAAATTTTAAACTTTTTAACACTTTTAGATTAACTCGCCCAGATGATTGGTCGGCAGCTGCAATGTTACATGCTACCAAAATATTTGCTTCAACTGCTACTCCTGCCCAATGCCAAAGGTATTTTTTGAGTGAATTAAAAATATTTTATTTTTAAGGTTTTATAATCTAATTTTATTGCCACGTATTCGAGATGATATTGACGGATTGAAGAAATTACATTTCCATATGTACCAGTGCTTATTTAAAGCATTGTTCAAACCAGCTGCATTTTTTAAAGGAATCCTTTTGCCGCTTTGCAAAGTTTCATTTATTTTTATTTGTAGACAAAAAGTTCGAAAATTTGAAAAAAACGTTTGAAGAAACCCCCGAAAATTTATTTGGAATTTTTGTTTTCCTATCCTAAATAAAATTTTCTCGTTCTGAAATTTCTACATAATTCTACAAATTTAGTCGAATAATTTTTCTCTTCGAGAAGCTGTTGTCCTCGCTTCGATGCTTCGAAAAGGTTTTTTTATTAAATTATAGTAGTAAATTATTTTATTTTTCAGCCTCCATCCCTCAATTACACGCAGCCGCAGCATTGTTGAGTGTAATTTAATTTTTATTGCATTTTTTAATAAAAATTTTTTTGTTCAGATTTCTTCTTTGGAATATACTTCTTCAAGGGCTTATATTCTTCAAGCATTGATAGAAAAGAATTATGCACTGCCTTTACGAGTTTTGGAGGGAATTGTTTCTCATTTTCTTAGGTTTAAAATTAATTAAATATTTTTTTTAAATTTTCTATTTCTTAGAATGAAAAATAATAAAGAAATAAATTTAACAGTCAGTTGGCATTCTTGTCTTATTTCTTTTGTTCAACATTATTCTAATACTTTAAATAATGAACAAAGAAATGAACTTATTGGACTTGTAAAGGTATATAAATAAAGTTTATTTTTTTAATTTTAAAATTAATTTTTAGATTCATTCTCATCACAAAATTACTCCAGAAATATTAAAAATATTGCGAAATAATGAATCAGAAAGTGGAGAAAAGAAAATTGTTCCTGACTTTGGAGAAGATGAATTGGAAGATGAAATGGATATTTAAAAATAAAAATGTTTATTTTGTATTTGTTTTTTGTTAAATTTTTATTTTAATTTTCTAAAATATTTTGTTATGTAGTTATGTATTTTCTTCAGAAATTTCCTTTTTATTTTAATTTTATGATATTTAATCTGTCATTTTTAAGCAAAATGTTGTTGTTTGATGGAGTGTCGCGTATACTTTTAAATGCTTCAAAACATGAAGTAGCTCAACTTAGGTTTAGCAGGTAAGAACAATTTGAACTTTTACTAAATAGTTAAAAAATGAATCTTTTTTGAACTAGAAATTAAATTTTATTTTCTAAGGAGGCGTGTAAATCCTCCACCGTGGGTTCCGCTAAAATACCACCCCGTTCGTGCTATGCTTTACAAAGACGATAGGTTATTTAATTAAATTTGACTTTTAATCTTAAATATTAATTTAGGCGGTTAATTGAAGCAAATCGTGATTTAGTTGCACCAAGTAGGCCCATCTATCGTAAAAATGATGGTAGTTTCAACTTGATTCCTGGTATTCCAAATCCGCCAGATTGTAAAGGAAATGCTTACAACAAAGATAAAAGTAAAAGAATTGGAATGGTTGGACGGAAAATTGGAATGACTTTGCAATGGTTTTAAAAATATTTTTTATTAATTTAAATTTATTTTTAGGTTAAATGACGGAACTCGCTGTCTTTGTACTATGATACATTTCCCTGATAATGTTGTACTCTCAGCAAATGATCCCGAAGTATTTAAGTTTTTTTATAATTAAATATTTTTTTAAATTTTAGACATGGTGGCGGCTAAGTGTGACAGGGAAACAAAAGGCATTTGGAAAGCGCGGGCCCATGTGGAGTGTAATAATTTTTTATATAATTTGTTATTGAAGGAAATTATGATTTTTCAACCTAAAGAGAACGAATAATAACACTTTGTTTTCAAAAAATTTTAGCATTAATTTTTAGCAAATGGTTGGGGCATACAACGATGATTCTGTTTTTTACACAGACGAATATAGAAAAATATTTGAAAAAGTTGGCGTCCCTTACAAAAAATTTATGGCTGGTTTTATGGTTTCCGAGGACGCAGTCGTTAAGCCTGGAACAATGTGAGATAGAATTTTAATTCATTTTTATTTTTGAAAAATTTTCAGCCTCGATGTTAGGCATTTTCAAGTTTGTTCTATAATTTTTAACAATTTTTTACAATTTTGTTTAGGTTGGCCAATATATCACTTTAAGTGGTAAAACTATTGATTGGGGATTTCAAGGTGTAATGCATCGATGGGGAATGAAGGGAATGACAAGAAGAAAGTTTGTTTAAATTTTTCAATTTTTTAAAGAGCTGATTAAAGCACTACGAAAGCACATCGGCGTGTTGGTTCAATTGGGGTTAAAGGAGAAGGCAAAGTTTGGCTAGGGCGTTGCCTTCCTGGTCATATGGGTTACGAGTGGCGTAGTATTGCTGGGTATCAAATTCTTAGGATTAACCCAATTGAGCAGGTTAAAATTTTTTGGATTTTAACTTTGTCTACTAGAATTTTAAGGTAATTTATGTGCGAGGCAGTCCCCCTGGCGATAATGGTGAAATGCTTTTGGTAAGTACTTCTTAAGAGTGTATGTCTCTTTGTCTAGGTAACAATCCCGTATATAATTTTCTTCTCGTTCCTTTAAAATTTACAAAAATAAAAATTGTTCAGCCTCTCTTCAAAATTGCCGAAACAATTATTTTTTACTTTACTTTTAAGGCTACCGATTCATTTATTAAAAAGAAGCGAATTGAAAATCCTCCATTCCCAACATTTTATACGGTAGATGCAACTGAAAATGAGGAATATAATTCAGAAGAAATGCATGCAATTTATAATGTTACTTCAAAAGATATTTATCATCCAAAACTTTTTAGAGTAAATAAATTTTTAAATAATTTTAAAATTTATTTTTTTTAGTTCAATCAACCTTCCATTATATATACAGAAGCTGACGAAATAAAATCTTTGGCTCGTGATAAGTCGAAAGCAAAAACAGCACAACTTAAGAAAAAATGAGAATTTTTTGGATTTTATTACTTTTTGTTATGTTTGTTTTTAATTTTATTTTAATATAAAATTGTTTTTTAGTATAGATATTTAAAGCAAAGATTATTTTTCACTTATACATTTTACTTATCAATTTTTGTACTTTTAATTAGAAATTTTAAAAACTAGTTTTTTAAATTTTCAGAAATGTTATAGATTTAAATATCAATTTTTTAAAATATTATTTTTCTGAAAAATAATTTTAAAAGTTGTTTTTGTTAAATAAGTAAATTTGTTTCAATAATCTAATTTTAATATTTTTTAATATCTGGTTTGATTCAAATATTTAAATTTCAATTTATTAGTATTTAACTAATTTAAGACAAATGCATTTTACTCTGTACAGATTTTTGAACACTACTAGCAGACTATCAAACGTTGTGAATGGAAGATGGACTACAACACATTATTTACAAAAGCCGAGAGAAAAGGACGAAAGAGTTTAAAATAATTTTTAATTAAAAATTAATTTTAATTTTTTTAGTGGAAGGATGTGGACATGGAACGTGTTCAGGATGATTTTGACGTTGTAATTGTGGGAGGAGGGCCTGGTGGATTATCTGCTGCTATAAGACTAAAGCAATTGGCAGCTGAAAAGGAAAAAGGTAAATGAATTTAAAATTAATTTTTTATTCAAAAAATTTTTTAATTTAAAGAAGTCAGGGTTTGTGTTGTTGAAAAAGCTCCAGAAATTGGTTCCCACACTCTTAGCGGTGCTATTATCGAACCACATGGTCTAAACAAACTTTTTCCAAATTGGCGCGAAATGGAAGATTGTCCAGTGAAGCAACCTGTTGTAAAAGATTCGGTTTGTTTTTGTGAAAATATTTTGTTGATTGAAAATTTTAGTTTGGGATTTTGACTAAAAATGGGCGGATAAACTTGCCTTTGGTTTATTTTTTAAAGAATTTGAGGTTAAATGTTTTAATTTTACTTATTATAGCTTCCAGGCTTCCCTTTAAAAAATCATGGAAATTACATTGTTAGACTAGGTAATAGAATCTTTTGAATTGAACTAGCAGAAATTTATTTAGGTCATGTAGTTCGGTGGTTAGGTGAACGTGCAGAAGAATTAGGTGTTGAGGTTTTTCCAGGTTTTTTTTCTAATTTAATTTTTATTAATTAATTAAATTTAAAGGAATACCTGCTCAAGAATTGTTATACAATGAAGACCAGAGTGCTGTTGTTGGAGTTGCTACAGCCGATATGGGGATTGCTAAAGATGGAAGTCCAAAGGTTAAAAATTACTTTAAATTTTATCTATTTTTCTGTTTTAGGATAGTTTTCAACGTGGAATGGAATTGAGAGCTAAGTGAGGAATTTATTTTGTTATTTTATTTTTCATTTAAAAGATGCACAATTTTGGCTGAAGGCTGCCGCGGTCACTTAACTCGTTCTTTACTACCTAAATTCGATTTGTCCAAAGGCCGTGAGCCAATGACATATGGTATTGGTATTAAAGAGTTATGGGAAGTAGAACCGTCAAAACACCGGCCTGGTTATGCAGAACATACAATTGGTTGGCCTTTGGTAAGGTTTTGAATTTTATTATGTTAAGCAAATGTTTTTATTGTTTTTCTGACAAAAAATATACATAATACTAGAATAATTTTATATGTTTATATTATGGCTTTTATTATTTTTATATTTTTTAGAAACGAGATGAATATGGAGGTTCTTTTCTATATCACATCGAGGACAATGGACAGCCTCTTGTTTCAATTGGTTTTGTTGTGCGTTAATTAAAAATATTTTCTTAATTTATTGAGAAATCATTAAATTATCGAAAATTTTTAAATTGTTGTCATTAAAATATAATTCTTAAAATTTTTTTCAGCTTGGATTAGACTACAAAAATCCATACTTGAATCCATTTAAAGTTTTAATATTTTTAGTAATAATTTTAACAAAAAATATTTTTCAGACTTTTCAATTATATAAAACCCATCCTTCAATTCGAAAGCATTTGGAAGGTGGAAAAAGAATTGGTTATGGGGCTAGAGCATTAAATGAAGGAGGATATCAAGTAAAATAAATTTTTTTAAAATTTTTTCTTTCAATTTTCAGTCAGTTCCAAAAGTTGTATTTCCTGGTGGTTGTTTAATTGGATGTTCAGCATCTTTACTTGTATTTTTTTTAATTATTACAAATTACTTTTTTTATCATTAAAGAATGTTGCAAAAATAAAAGGAACACATAATGCAATGCTTAGTGGTTGTTTGGCTGCAGAAACAATTTTTGAAGAAATTGAAAATTCTGGGGAGAATGTTCAAAGTTTTTTTATTAAAAAAATTTTTTCAATAATTTTTATTTTTTATTTAAAGCTATAACCCCAACAAAATATGAAAAAGAATTAGCAGAATCATCTGTAATGAAAGAACTACGTCAATCTAGAAATGTTCGACCATCTTTTGGAACTTCTTTGGGATTGTGGGGTGGATTAGCTTATACGGGGACTTTCTTTGCTTTAGGTAAAAATAATTTTAAAATAAAAAATTTATTTTTTTAAAGGTCGAGGAATAGAGCCTTGGACTTTGAAACATGGACATAAAGATAATGAGAGTATTGAACTAAAACAAAAAGTAAAAAAAATTTTTGAAAAGGAAAAAATATTTTTTTCTAATTTTAAGCATAAACAAATAGAATATCCAAAACCGGATGGAAAAATTACTTTTGACCTCCTTTCTTCTGTTCATTTAACTGGTACAAATCATGAAGAAGACCAACCTGCACATTTAACGCTTAAAGATGATACAATTCCTGAAGATGTAAATTTACAGCTTTATGATGGTGAGAAAAAAATATTTTTTTAGTTAAATATTTTTAAAATATTTATTTAGGACCAGAAGGAAAATATTGTCCAGCTGGTGTTTACGAATTTGTACAAAAAGAAGGCGGAAAAGAAGGTGAAATGCGTTTACAAATAAATGCTCAAAATTGTATTCACTGCAAAACTTGTGACATAAAGGATCCTCTACAGGTATTAAACAAAAGATTTTTTATTTAATATTTTTGTAAATTTAGAATATTTATTGGGTAGCGCCGGAAGGAGGTAGAACAAATTTTTTAATTAAAATTTTGATTAAAAAATTTGTAGGAGGTCCAAAATATGATGGATTGTAAATTTGTAATGGGTTTTTCTAAAAGATAGTGGTTAATGATTGCCTTTCAAAGCCAAAGAAATTTGACATATATTTTGAATATATACCTTAAAAATACATATGTACACATATTTACATAAATATATAAAAGTTTTATTAAAATTTGGCGTCTTAAATTTACATTACCATTGGAAAAATACCAACCTTAAAATTATTTTTATATCTAGTATATAAAAGTAATAATTCAAAATTTGAGTTGAATTTGAAAAATTCTCCCTTTTAAAATCCCTTTAGTTAAAAAACTAATTTTAGAAATTTTGAAAATTTATTTTATTATGAAAAATAGATCTACGCAGCTAATGTAAGCATGTACAAAGGACTTTGTTAATATACTCGGAATGTATGAATCTAACAGGATTATATGAAACAGTGATCCTGGAAATAAACGACCAAGTCGTCGTATTTTGAAAAAAATAACTCAGCATGGGACAATAACTGTTTAAATTATTGCTATAAAAAACAAAGGTCCTATAAAGGTAAAAAAAAGCTCATGAATAAAACTCCTAAACTTAACACCTCATTGTGTAAAAAACTTAAATCTCAAAAAACAAACAATTTTTTACAAACAAATTTATTTATACAAAAAAAAACTTCACAATAAAAAATTAGCGAATTACAAAATGAGTACAAAATATTAGCAAGCATATAGGGAACAAAGGAGAAATGTGAATATGGGGATAACAAACAATATACAGAAAATAATGTCAATTAGGAACAACAAATACTCATGTACCTTATTTCGGATATCAATTATTTTCATCCTCTTCCAGATTTCTTGCTTCTTCGACTGCTTTTGTTGTCCGATGATAATGAACGTCTAGAGCTCCTGTCTCCACTTCCCCGGTTGCTTGCCGTTGCTGTTGCTCCCATAGACGTATGGACTGAGGCCGTATCACTTCCAACAAGTCGCAATATGTTCCGGTCCATCCACAACATAGCCTGCTGGATACTGCAGCGAATGTCCGCATCACCGTTCCAAACGCAGTTCGTGATGAGCTCCGCAAACTCCTCTGGAGTGTCGTCGCTGAACCTAAGACGCTCGCCTGTGATAACCTTCAAAATGAAAAAAAGTTAAGATTAATTTAACAACACTATCTTTCACCTTTCTGGCAACAATGTTGTTGCTTCCAACCCCGGCGTAAGGCGTAGCACCATTAGAGAAGATCTCCCAGCAGAGGACTCCATATGCCCAGACATCAGATTTTTTTGTACAAGCACGCTCGATCATGGTCTCAGGGGCAAGCCACTTGATTGGCAATCGCTGATCTTTGCGCAGCTTAATGCACTTCTCCTTGTGTTCCAATTCACGGGCAAGGCCAAAGTCTGCGATCTTGACCTGTTAGCAAAAAATAAAGTAAGCACGATTATAAATTTAATTTTCGCTGCAAAAATAAATTTTACCTTGTTTTCACTGAACAAGCAATTCCTAGCGGCGACATCGCAGTGGACAACATTTCGATCGTGGACGTGGCTGAGGCCTGAAGCAGCTCCAAGACACATGTATAGTTTGCTGCGCACACTTCTCGTCTGGCGCTGTAGATGGTCCTTGAGAGCGCCCTCGGTTGCCAAATCCATGACGATCATCAGCGGCTCCTGACCCACTGCTACACCTAAACAATTGAACACACATTAAACTATTAGATCAGAGATTTGTGAGTTCTCACCATAACAGAAGATGACATTTGGGTGCTTGAACTTCCTCATGACTCTTGCCTCGTTCATAAACTCCTTGATCTGGTCCTTCGTGCATTTAGACAGCGTAGCCTCCTTGATCGCCACGTTTTTGACTGTTCCATCAGCGGCGGTGAATGTGCCAGTCCGGACGACACCAAATGCGCCACTCCCAAGCTCATCACCTTTCTTAATTGCGGAGTGTGATAGTTCCCATTCATGTCGTCCAATCGCGCGCTTTAGCAAAACGTTTCTGCCCTGAAAAAGAAAGACAACATTTAAACGTCAAAAGCCTAAAAATATCAATTTTCTCACCGAGCAGATGGAGGTGTTACTCTGTAGATGAGCTTCCACAAATTCCTGGATCGTGGCGTAGCCTCTGTTCTTCTTGAAGTCGATGGCAAACATGTTTTGTTGTGTCCGGAAGATGTAGTGTCTTGGAACTCCTTCGAAGAACGTCGATAAAACGTACGATCGGGCATCACCGGCAAACTCCTCGCTCGTCCGAATGATGAAGTCTCCTTCCTTCTTCAGCATGGCTACAGCGTCTTCTCTCGGTAGCTAAATTCAAAAAGTCATTATTTGGGACTGAAAACTAAAAGAAAAAAAACTCACAAGTCCATGGTAGTACGGTAGCCGCCACAGAGCATCGGTCGACATTTACAGGAGCGGTGGTTAGTTGGCGTAGTAACGTTGAGTTGATGTAGTTCAAAAGCTGGCAAATTTTGCCTTCAAAATACCTTCTTTTTATAGTAACTATATTCGAGATGCAAAAAGCTAAAACCCCTTTACTATAAAAACCTTTAATTGCATTATCTGTTAACCGCACTATCTGCAAATTTCCGTTCTCCTCAATCCGCAGCCGTTTAATGAGTAAGTTATTATGTACTTAATACATAAATAACGTTTTTATTCTCTTCGTTTTCAGATTTGTTGGCATTTCTGGACACTTGTGGGTCATGGCAAATTTGGATGCTTATCATATCGTTCTTGGCGTTGCACTCCTTGCTCGTGGTTTTTGTCATCGACAGCTTCATAACGTGTTTGTGCATTCGTCTTCGCAAAATTAAGGAAGAGAAGGAACAGAAGTTGCTGTTACTTCACCCACCTCCAACTGAAGAACCAAAACCACCTCCACCGAAGCCTAAACCTATGAAGCCGACGAAAGAGAAAAAGCCGACAAAAGCAACGGAAGAGAAGCCAACAAAAGATAAGGAAGAGAAAAAGCTGACAAAGGATAAGGAAAAACCAGCGAAGGAAGTGGAAATAAAGCCAGTTGTTAATCTGGCGTCTGGTCTCTACGAAAATTGTGAAGCAGCTAAGGAGAAGACGCCGCCAAAAGAGGAACGACCGTTGGAGAGTACAGCTAGATCTTCTCGAGATATTGCTCCTCCACCACCACCACCAAGTCCGCCACCGGAAGCGAAGAGTGACGTGAAAAAGTCAAAGAGTGACGTGAAAATGTGAGTAGTTAACATTTATCTTCTATATTACATACTCACTTTTCAGCAAAAGGGAAATCAAGATTTTGCCAATCATGGTGAAGAAGAAGGAGAAGAAGAAGAAGGACAAGAAGAAACCAAAGAAGAAAAAGCCATCGGAGAGGTATTATTTATTCGGGTGTAACATTCTTTTTATTTGTTTTTCTTTCTTAGGAGCAGCACTTCAGGGGAATCAGGCAGCGATACAAAGACAGAAAAGCCAGCTAAAGAAACTAAGGGCAGGACTGTTATCCAGGCGAGTTTAAAGACTTGTAATTTTAATCATCACTTTTTTCAGTTCCAAATACCTGCACTTCCAAAATTCGAGTTTAAACAAGTTGGTGCAACGTCGGCAGCATCGGCAACTTCCACCACAAAAGGTAATACTACGGGAACTTCTACAGTTGGCCGTTCTACGACCTCGGTGGACACAAAGTGAATATGTATTGAATTGAACGAGAAGAGAGGACAAGATTTTTATCTTGCTTATTGTATATATGCTTTATCTATAATATATCTAATTTTGGGGTATTGTGACTTATAGTGGGTTTTTTGTTTCTGAACCGATTTCGACAAATGAGGTGTCATTCGAAAGAGCTTCGAAAACTGAGTCGAACTAGTTATGGGGGAAGTCGGTCCGACAATCAGGGACCGAGTTACAGACCCCTGAAGTTTGAAAAAGAGAAGGGGGGAGTAAGCTAATTTTGAGGTGAAAAATTCAAAAATGCAAATAAAAGCTCATTCGACTCGGCTCGTCGAGCTGAGTCGAATGACACCAAAATTAGCGAAATCCGACTTGATTTAACAAAGTTATGATCGTTTGTTTTAGCTCCTTACCTATGGCCTATGTGGAGGCTTTTGCTGCTACGGAGACCCCAAGTAAGTCCATAAAAAGGGAGATAGGAATAGGTTTATGTTACTGACCCAGACCCAGCGACCGTTGACTCCCCGTGAGGCGCGTGCCGCAAAACCCCGCGCGAAGCGCGGGGTTTTGCACAAGCGCCTCGCCGACGCCCCATAGGTTTATGTTGACCATTTTGAACCTGTTTATCTTGGCTCAGAATTAAGATATCGAGCTGATTTTGGTGTCATTCGACTCAGCTCGACGAGCCGAGTCGAATGAGCTTTTATTTGCATTTTTGAATTTTTCACCCCAAAATTAGCTTACTCCCCCCTTCTCTTTTTCAAACTTCAGGGGTCTGTAACTCGGTCCCTGATTGTCGGACCGACTTCCCCCATATCTAGTTCGACTCAGTTTTCGAAGCTCTTTCGAATGACACCTCATTTGTTGAAATCGGTTCAGAAACAAAAAACCCACTATAAGTCACAACATTCTAATTTTGCTTGAATATATGCAGTATCCGTTATTGTTTAATGTACATATTATCATTTGTGTAAATAGTTTTTAGTTTTTATCTTTTTTTTGAAAGATAATAAATATTAGTTAACCAAATTCACAAAAATTGTTAAGTTTAGCTAAAAAACATTGAAAAAAAGGGGGGGAAATAATGCATGGACCAAGTAATGGAAAAAGTGATGGATGGGGAAGACAGGCAGAACAGCTAGAGCAGTACAAAACCACAACCTAATCCAAACTAACTGATTTTCGTTATCAATCGACTCGTCTCGATTAAATACATCTAAATATCTAGTTTATATTTGCATTTTTTAAATTTCCCTTCTTATTTAAAAAAATAAATTTAAGGATTTTAAAAATTTATTTTAATAAGCTAATTTTAACATTTTGTTTTAAGGGGTCAGATAATGAAAAATAGAAAATAAGCAAATTTAGTTAATTGGAAATTAAATAGGAATAGAAGCAGCAAAATAATTTTTCTTTTTTTTTGACAAAAAATCTCAGAAATATTTAGAAAAATTATTTAGACAAACATTTTAGGAATTACTAAAATAAAGTTCTTTTGCAAATCCAAACAATTTTTTGATTAAAAAAGAACTCTTTTTTAAATTAATTAATTTTGGAATAGAAGCAAGTCAAATCTGAGGTGAAAAAATTGTAAAAAATTGAAGAAGAATATAGAAAAATAAAAATCATAATTAATTACAATTTTTGAGGTCAATGACTTTTTTAGTAGTACATCTTTTCCTTCCAAAGGCAAAAAATTAACAGTTGGTCTCTTTACACTTTTCTTTTTTTCCTATTTTTATTCTTCTTTTTTCTCAGAAATTTCCAACTTCAAAAATGGCAACTTTTCTTGGGCGCTAAAAGAAAAGATATTTTTAAATATTTTGTTAAAATTATGTTTAATTTTGGATTTTAGTTAGCCTTTTTATATTTAAATTAAATTCCCAAATTTAAACTTACATTTTGCTAAAATGATCAATTTGGTCTTTTGCAAGTTTAATATACTGATCAATAGGCTAAAAAATATTTTTAAACAAAAATTTTTTTTATTTTTTACCTCCTTGTAGAGTTCATAAGTCTTTGGCACAGTGAAAAGTGCCAATACAAATACCAAGAGTAAGCCAATACCAGAGAACCAACTAGCAGCATAATAAAGAGAATAAAGTAATAAAGCAAACTTTAAAATAATTTTATTTGGACTTAAAAACCTTCCAAAAATTTACTTTAACAGAGTCGACGAGATTCTCGACTAAATATATATGTCGTAATTTTTTGAAGAGAATGACAAAATTATCCACAAAAATATCCATTTGGGAATGAAGTTTTTCTTGAGGAATAGTTACTTCCAAATCCAAATAATATTGAAATGGGTTAACTAAAGCGTCATTCTTCTTTCTTAATTGACCTTTGAAAAATAAATAATTTTTGATTAGAAAAATCCTCAAAAAATCCCTCTATATTTTAACATAAGTTTAGGAATATAATTAAATATATAAGAGAACAGAAAGGAAATTTTTAAAAAATTAATTGACCTAACCCAATTTCAAGTTTTATTAAAAATTATGTTTAAAAAAATTTCCCCTGTTTAACTAGTACCTTCCAATTGTTTTCCAACACGGAAAATAATTGTACAAAGCAATCCTCCCAGGGCTACCACCGCTACAAGTACATGAAAGGTAAATCTGTGAAGAGCATAAAGAATCCCCAATAAAAAACCAAGCACAGCACCGCTAATTTTCGGGTCCCGATAGTAGAGTACTTCTATCACTTAAATTTAAAAAACAAATTTAGAATTTTGGTTAAAATATTTTTTTTGTAAATTAAAGGAATATTCGAAAATATGAGGAATTTAAAAGTTTATTTTTATTCAATACTACATACTTTTTCCTTTAAAATCCTTTGCCGGTTCATAACGCTGTTTTAATGTTTTTTTAATTTTATTAGACATTTTTTGAATTTTAGAATTATTTAAAATTAAATTAAAAAATTTAAATTTAATTTTTAAATTATTTTAAATATTTTTTTCTAAAAAATTATGAAAGAAAAATATTGGAAAAAATCAGTCTGGTTTAGAGGAAATGAGAGAGAGAAAGACACGAAAAAATAAAATTGTTTGAATAAATGGATGGATTTTTAACTGTAAAAAATATTTTTTAGAGAAGAAAAATAGTCAAGTCAATCACACACATACACAAAGAAAAAGCAGTCAATTCCCTCCCCTTTTTGTGTCATTTTTCGATGATTTTTTAAAGAAACATTACTAAATAGCTATTTAATTTATTTTTGTAAAAATTTTGGTAAATATTTTTTGTGGTTTTTGAACAATGAGCTATAAAAGAACTAAAAATTGTCTAGAAAAATGTTTGTTTTTTAAAAATTTATTTAAATCAGGGTGACCCTTTCCAAACCACCAAAAGGGGCATGGCTTCACAAAAAGGGAATATACCTGAAAGAAATTAAACTAAAGATTTTTCCGGCCTTTTATGAGAACCAACTGAAAATTTCGAGAATTTTGGAAGACCATAAGACAGTTTTCTTACTTTTTCAGAAAAGATCAAAAAGGGGAAAAATGCCCCCTAAAGGTAGTAAAAGGGTGATTTAAATATATTAATTTTTGAGGAATATTTAATCAAAAAATATTTTGAAAAAAAATTCAAAATTCTTCAAAAATAAATTGAAAAAAGAATCGATTGAAAGGAAAACAATAACAGATTGTGAGAAGATTGAATGAAAAATACTTTAATATTTATTGTATACAAAAATATTTTAAAAAAATAAAAAATAATTTAAAATGTCCTTGGAAAATAATTTACAAAAAATAAAAGAATGACCGTCAATAATAAAAAAATATAAATAAATATTTAGGAGATGTCCATCAATAAATTAAATAAAAATTAGAACAGCCCCCACCCAACGATTGCACACAAAAATATATATTTATTTATTACTACCTAATTAGAAGTAAATTCCTTCAATTAAAAGTAATTAATTTGCCTTAATAAAAATATAAAAATTGGGAGGGGTTTAGAGTTAGTACTATGGGTGGGGAAGTACTTGCTTGTTAGGGTTGCTAATTTAATAAATAGAGAGAATTTAAAATTAATTTTGAAAAAATGATTGAAAAATGAAAATGAATGCAAAATTGTCTAAAAAATTTTTTCTATTATTTTTAAAATTTAGTGAATAATTTAAACAAATTCTCTCTTTCTCTTTTTCTCCCCATTATTTAAATATTAAAAAAGTATAAAATCAACTAAATAAACAAAAAATTAATTTAAATAAATTGTTTTGTACTTTTAAAGTATTTTTGTAAAAATATTTTAAATACAGTTAATTTTTTTAAAACTTATTTTTATATTACTAGGTCGGTTCATAAAAAAGTTCGTTTTTTCCAAAAATTTATTTTCCAAGAAAAATCGATAAATCTCAAGTAAACTAAAACAGATAAAAAATCTAACCTTACTAAATAATTGTCCCGAGTCTTAACAACATTCTTAAACCAGAAAAAAGTTTGTGGATACCTCTTTTTTAAAAAATCTGACCCCATTTCTGAAGCACTGTCTTCCCCACCACAGTCTCGACCTTGGCGTCTTCAGCCAAGTGCCCGTCCCGTAAAAATTTTTTTGAAGAAGTGAAATGATGTTAATCTGATAGAGCAGACTCAGGGCTACAAGGGGGGTGGGGTAACACTTTCCAAGAAAGTTTATTTGGGGTATGGCAGGACGTCAAAAATGAGCGGTGCAAAGGAGCGTTATTTTAATGGAAAACCAGAGGTCTAATAATCAGTCCCTGGCGACGTTGAAGGTAACAAACGAAATCTTCCTGGGTGAGTTAGTTAATATGCATGTTAAAGCTTGTAATAGTACCAATTTGAAATACCTCCGTCATCAATGGACCGAGCACCATCCAAAAGAATACACAACATACGTTTTTTGGGTGGTTGGTTAGGCGGGAGACCAAAAGAGGGTCTTAATAATTTTTCCTCCAAACAATTTTTGTATATTATTATCGTAATTGGCATATGTTTAAACTTAGGTAACAATCCGGTTCCATGAACAACCCTATCGATAGTTATCCAGGCTTGAAAGGCTAAAAAAAAGTCCCTGTTGTTTGTGTCTCCCAGTCGGTTGGTGCATTACTCTTTTTGTCCTCCTCGGCTCACAATCCGTTTTTTTCGACACTTGCTATATTGTACTTATAGAGCAATGTCCCCGCTACAATACTGTCAAAAAAATATCCGGATATCATTCTAACCGACAAGGAAGGACGTGTTTGTTTACAGTCGGTGGCCTTACCGGACCAAGTTTGCGTTTGGTCCTATTGTTCCCAGATCGAATTTTTTTGAAAAATTTTTGAACTACACTAGGTTAGACAAGATCCCTGCCTATCATTTCATTGATTTTTCTTGATGCCAATATTGCATTATTACTTAGTTTTAATGGGATGTGTAACTGCCCCTAAATATTCCCCTTACCCACGCTCACTTCTGGGCCCGTAGAATAAATTCGGGGTTGGATAACCCGGTTAAATAACCCGGTTAAACAACCCAGGGGCAAATAACCCTTAGCTTCGGGTTGAAATCGGTAGAATAAATTCAACCCCGAGTTAAGGGTTATTTAACACCGAGCTAAAGGTTATTTAACTAGTTGAGTTACTGGGTTATATGACCCTTTATATTTTATTGTCAAACCCATTTTGCATTAGTTTACGCAATAATTGTTATTATTAAAAAGAGATATAGTCAAATGAAAAAGTTTATGTCGCGAAAAGCGACTTATTTATTTTTATTTTTTGACCCTTTTGTCCCTTGTCTTTATTGTTAAAAATATTTTTATTTTTTATTTCGATTTTTTATCATGCGTAATCAAATACGCCTACTTCTTCCAAATTCTTTCCCATTATTCATTGCACTTTGTAAAATTTTCCTATTTTTATGTAAAATCCCTCCCATTTTTCCTCTATTTAAGCGTTAGGATTTTAGGGAATAATCAGAGTTTATTTAGTAAATTCTCAGAATTAAGAGTCTGTGTAGATTCTCAAGAGCTTTTCTAATTGTAATTGATTTTGTTTGAATAAAAGTTGTGTAACTTTTGATTTGTTTTATTTTGTTTATGATAGAGTTGAACTTAGAACTTAAAGAATTTGATTTAAGTTTTCTAAGTTTAGAGTTCTTTGACTAAGAGTTAATTGTGTTTCATTTTGAGTTAAATTTGAGATTTCTAGAGATTTCTAGAATTTTAGTTATAAAGTTTAGATTGTAAAAAGATTTAAATAAATAAAGTTTATTGTTTGTGAAACATTTTAAATAGTTTTGAGTTAAGATATCTTCTCCTAAAGAGTTCTTTAATTTGATAAAGTTTCTTGTTTGTGAAACTAATTTGTTTATCGAAAAGAACTCTCATTATTTAGCAAAATATTAAATATTTGTATTAATATTTTTTTATTTTGCGACAGTTTAAAAAATTAATAAAAATTTTTAATTGTAGAATAAATTTTGATTCAAAAATTTTTGTAGATGTTTTTGTTAAAAAAAATTTTGTTAAAAAATTAAAAAAATGTTTGTTAAAAAAATTTTTTCTATGCGTTTTGAATAGAAATTGCAAAATTTTTAAAAATTTTGCAATTTAATAAACGTTTTAATTTTTTGGAAATTATGCATAATTCGCATGTTACCCTGCCCCCTAGTAGGGTTGCAATTTGCCCCTTACCTGCGGGTTATTTAACCCGGGTAATTAATTTATTCTACCGGGAAGGTTACGCGGGTCAGATAACCGGGTTATCTGACCCGGTCATTTAACCCGAAGCTAGGGGTTTGAATTTATTCTGCGGGTTACGGGTTATTTAACCCCAAGGTAGGGGTTAAATACCCCTTACCCCGAATTTATTCTACGGGCCCTGAAGGCATAAAATTTTTTTGATCTTTGATATTTTTAAAATTTTGGTATCATTAGAAAGCTAAGACTGGGTACAGCCCAAGTAGGCGCGGGCCAAGTAGGCGCGACCGAGTAGGCGCGACCGAGTAGGCGCAGGCCAAGTAGGCGCAAGGCCAAGTAGGCGCACGGCCCAAGTAGGCGCAAGGGTAAATTTCTTAATTTTTACCCAAAATTTTTTTTATTAATCTTCAACTAATTTTGTTAATTAGTTGGCTGAATAATCAAGCAACTTTATGTGGACACTGGACTTTTTCTAAAACTGCCCTTCTTAGGGAAAAAAATTTATTAAGTGAAGCTCGTTGATGTTTTTATTTTTTGATAAAATTAAAAAAAAATCTTTTAATATTTTTCTCATAAAAGCTCCATACTTAGCTGCTGATAAGTTTTGGATTATTTGCTAAGTTTGTTAATCAGTGAGAGCCATGCTGCTTTGATAATTCCTGTGGCTTACCAATGTTATGAATACTCTAACTAGTTCAACTAGTTTAAGGGGGACTAACTAGTTAGCCTTTAGGAACTAACCAGTTTAAGGGAACATGAAGTATATACAAAGGTACAATTAACAATCAAGATACGACTATCAAGGCGTTTCACAAAAAAGTCCAGCTACAGTTAGGAGTCTTTTGATGATTAAAAGCTTTTAATGGATTAAAAAATAAATATACACTTTTGAACTGCCTAGTTAATGCATACAGTACGAACGTATACTAACAGGGTATCGATATTTAAGGTGTTTTTCTTCTAAAATAGGTACCTTTCTTCTAATTTTTATCAAGAATCTTTCTTCTAACTCATTAACATAAAAATATATATACTGACTTATTTTTTAATTTGAATATTTTAAGCTAAAAGATTTGCGCCTACTTGGGCCGTGCGCCTACTTGGCCTTGCGCCTACTTGGCCTTGCGCCTACTTGGCCTGCGCCTACTCGGTCGCGCCTACTCGGTCGCGCCTACTTGGCCCGCGCCTACTCGGGCGTGTCCCGCTAAGACTCTGGGCTACAAAATAAGATAAAAATAAAATCGGATAAAAATAGTTTTCACCCAAAAAACTTACGATAACAAAAAACGAACTTTTTTATGAACCGACCTAGTAAAAGAATATTTTTTGTCTTTTTAAAAATAAAAAGAAGTAATTTTTAAATACCCCCCCCCTATTTTTAATTAATTTAAATTACCTTCTCTTTTTGATTGAATAATTTTAAAAGTATATTTTCCAACCAAGCAAACAGAAAACCCCAAAGAAATCCAAAGAGTCAAATAAGAAAGTGAAGAAAATAATAAACGAATTAATATATTTAGTAAAGAGCCGACAATTGATCCAATTGAAGCTAATTTACTCATTTTTAAGAGAATTAAGTAGTTGTTAATTTAACTGAAAAAATAAATTAATAAAAGTAATTTTTAAATAAAAAATATTAAAATAACGATTTAAAAAATTAATATCTAATAGTTGAGAACTTAAGATCTAAACTTGTTGACAACCGGTTTTAAAATCGAAATTTTTGAAATTTTTTGCAAAAAATTAACCGTTTTTAAAAAATTTTAAAAAACGAAAACCGGGAATTTGTGAAAATGTGGTAATTTTATTAAAAATTCCTACAAAATAAAACCGGGATTTGACCAAAATTCAAAACCGAAAACCGGGGGTACCGGTTAATAACCGGTCGCCAACAACCCTAATCTAACCTATTAATTAAAATTTAAAAAATATATAAATATAGAAAATAAGCTTAAAAATTAAAAATAAAACAAAACAATTCTCGACTCCTTTATTAATAAAAATGCCAATAAAAATGAATTGACAATAATAAATATTTTTTCGTAGAAATTAAGAAATAAAAACTAAATTTTCCTTCAAGAAATACTAGAACATAAAAAGCACACAATTTAATGTGTATATGCATTTTTAAAGGAAATAAAAGGTTGAAGCTTTTTGCCAATAGCAACAAAAATAACAATAACCCCCCTCCCCTCCCCCTATTTTCTATGCATATCCAAAAAGGGGGCAGCTAACCAGCCAGCCCGTATATTTGCCACAAAAAATATATAAATAATTATTTTTAAAGGCAAAAACATTATTTCGAGTCTTAAACACATTGGAGAAAAGCAGGCACACACAAACATGTGATGGCGGCCAATTTCTTTCTACTCTTGTGAGGATTGGCGGCAAAAACTAGGAAAAAAAAGAAAAGTCTACCACCCTAGAAATACAAAAATCAATAAAAAGACTGAGAAGCGCGAAGTTTCAGGCAGCGTTGTTGGCTCAAAAATTAAAAAGAAAAAAATATTAAAAATGAAATCCCCAAAGTCATCACTTTTTTAGAGAGGGGAGAAAAACAATGTAGGTTCATATTGCCTGGATTAAATATTTTATCAAAAAAATTTTGATAAAAATAGTCACAGAAATTTGAATATAAAAATGGATGTTGACAAAAAAATTTTCATATTCTATGCCGGGAGAATTATAATATTCCCCGGCGGAATTAATATTTTAGCCCATCCATGGGGTGAGAAATTAAAAATTTTCAAAAATATTTTCAAAAAAAAAATTAAAAAAACATACCTAATTAATAAGGGTTTTCCCACGCATGATTCGAACTTGGGTGAAAAAATTAAAGACAAGAACCTTATACCGGCTAGTTAATCTTATACTAAAACTATCAACCCTTAGATATACGGTGTATACCGAATTAAATCTAAAAAACGTACAAAACTTTCTTGACCGAAAGAATTGTCAAAAAAAAATGTTTTGGATTGTCAAAATTTTTAAAGGAAGTGAAAAGAGCCATGATGAATTTAAAATAGAGAATGCGCCCTTTGGTTTTTGCGCCTTTTGGTCATGTGACGTTTTGGCCAGCTCCGTTTCGTCCTGCGCCGTTTTTGTCTGCGCCGTTTTGGGCCGCGCCATTTTGGGCCGCGACGTTTCGGTCACGCCGTTTTTGTCCGTGCCGTTTTGGGTTCTACCTAGTGAACGACAAATCAACGTTTTCGTTGATTCGCGGCGAATATCAACAATTATTCGCGAACAACTTTTTTTAAATACATAACGCCAGAACAACGTTAATATCAACGTTTTGCGCCAAACAACTGCGAATCAACGTTTTTGTATCTTTTTTTCTCTGCTCTGCCATTATATTTCTCTTCTTTTTTTCTGTTAATTTTCGTTCGTGTAGTCTCTCCTTTGGAATTTGCAATTTTCCATTTTTATAAATGTTCAGTCTTTTTTCTGTAATTTTTAGGGATTTTTCCACATATATTCTTACTAGATGGATGAATTTGAAAATGAATTAAGAGTCGCATTCGAAAGCGGCGATCTCGAAGAACCTGTGACACCGTCATCGAAACGTCGAAAATCCGATATCCTTAAGGGATTAATCTAGGAAGTCCGAAGAGTAGGCGATCATGGAATGAATGTTTGTACTTTCGTGTCTTCCAATTCCTGGAGACATTTCCAAAATCAGAAAAAATATATCTGATTTAGTCAACAAAAATCTTACCTATCTTGGGCTTGTCATGTCAAAAATCGTTTTTATTACTGATGAGGGAAATGATCAAATTGGAAAATGCTTGGAGAGGAGAAGTAAGAGGAGATGATTTAGTCAGAGCAGTTTTTTTAGGCGGAATTGTTGTTTATGGCGGAACTGTTGTTTATGGCGGAATTAAGGTTTTTCTTTTGAAAATTATTTATGAATTTTTTAAATTTTGTCAGATTTTACTTTCTTTTGCAATGATTTGGGGTTGGGTTTTGACAACTCTTCGCATTTGTCGTTTTACCCATCTTGGGACATACCTGTCCTATTTGCAGAACAATTGTAACAAAAGAAGACAATAATTATCGAAACGGAGAATCTATGTTTCCATGTATATTCTGATAATTTTTGTTATTAATTTGTATACAGTCCGAAAACAGGTTATTCCACATTTATTTTTATTTGACTCACAATCAGTTTTTTGCATGTTGGAGTACCCTATGAATTTTCTTAATTGTCCTTGATTTTATCAAACAAATTACAAGGGCAATCTCCTCATGCATCAAAAATTTGTGATGGTAGAAAAGATTCATTCGAAATATTACTATACGTATATTCTATCTTTTGAGATAAATGTTTTTTCAAAAAAAATTTGGATATAGTTTTTAAGATTTGCCTTTATATCATAAACTAACAAAAGTATTTTTGTCCATAGACTTCGTCGTGATTATTCAAAAAAGTTACAAACAGAAATTAAAAACGATGATTTGGCTGAGAAAGGACTAGATTTTGAGATGGAACAGTATGAAACTGGATGTAAGAATTTGGGAGGACATAAGCTAGATTTGCTAAAATTTTGGAAAGAAACTTCAAACAAAATTCCAATTCATTACAATCATTATTTAAAGATGGATAAAATTTTGTTGTTTTATATATTTTTTCAATTTTAATAAAAAAATTCCTACTCGTAAAATTCTTTTAAATTCCAAAGGAGAGACTACACGAACGAAAATTAACAGAAAAAAAGAAGAGAAATATAATGGCTTAGCAGAGAAAAAAAGATACAAAAACGTTGATTCGCAGTTGTTTGGCGCAAAACGTTGATATTAACGTTGTTCTGGCGTTATGTATTTAAAAAAAAGTTGTTCGCGAATAATTGTTGATATTATTAAATCAACTTTTTTTTCTTAAGAAAACGTTGATATGTCGTTCCCTAGTTCTACCTCAATTTTAATTTTACTTAATAATTTATTTTAAGAATATTAATTTTATTTTTATTATTTTAATTTTAAAGCTAAAAATGCCAAGAGAACGTTCAAATACTTTGAGAAAATCTTCACCAAATGAAATTCAAGTAGGTGATCAAGTAATGGTTTTATGTGAATTACAAAATAGAGAACCGATGCTGGCACAAATTGTTGAAATTAAACAAGTCGAACCGAGTACCTCAAATGTTATTAAAATGGAAGTTGATGAACAAACAGCAGAGATTATTGATACAAAAAAAGAAGAAAAAAGAGAAGAATTTCTAAATTCTGAAGAAAATAAACGAGAAGGTTATTTAAATTTTTATTAAAAATTTCTAGGGTTGGAGTTTTTGAGTCGGGCCGACGTTCGAGTGATTTTTTCGGGCCGGCCAGACCACGTTTTTTTCGGGCCAAAATTTGATCGATCTTTCGGACCGGACGGCCCCCAGCCCTAAAAATTTCAAAAAACTTTAGTTTCAACTTCTGGAGGTGAAGAAAGTCAGAGTGAAAGTAAAGAAAGGGAAGGAAGTCCAGAAACTATTTTTTATGTTCACTATGTTGGTACTGATCGACGTTTAGACGAATGGGTCCCGAAAAGTCGGATTCTTCGACAGGCAAATTATTTTTGTTTTTTTAATTAATTTAAAAAAATTTTATTATTAGGCAGCTGCTGAAGCAGATATTTTAAATGGAAAACAATTTTTGACAAGAAGTCAACGTCGATTAAATGAAGATTTTCGGCATGTTCCAAAATCCTACGAAGATATGGACGCTTATACAAGAAAATTGGAAATGGAACATGAACAGGTTTTGAATTTTGAAATAATTTATTTTGAATCTCCCTTAAAATATCTCTTAATTTATTTTGAATTCTTGCTCTCCCTCTTTTTTTGTCCTATCAAATAGAAAAGAAAATTCTGACCATTATATTCATTTTAAGGAGGAACAAAATTAAAAATTACTTTATTTTTAGAGAACAAAAGTCAAAAATGTGGAAAAAGTGCAATTTGGTGATTGGGAGATTGATGCTTGGTTATTTTATTTAAAAATTTTTGACCATATTTAAACAATATTTTTAAGGTATTTTTCACCGTTTCCTCTTTCGATGGTTATTAACAAGTCAAAACTTTATTTTTGTGAATTTTGTTTATGGTATACTTCAGATCAGGAAATATATACCTGCCATTTGGTTTGATTTCTGTTATTCTATTATTGAAAATATATTGAGAAATTTAGAAATTGTTTTTGTCTTTCTTTGGCTTTTAGATGTCAAAGTTATTGTAAAATTATTTCGATACCTAAGGAATCCCTCTTGATCAAAAATCTTAAATTTCTGAAATTCTAAAAGAATTTTTAGAGGAGAAAATTTTCAAAAAAAATTTTTAAAGTTACACCGTTGTAAAAAACGCCGACCACCCGGAGATAAACAAATTTATGAAGATCGCCAAGCAAGTCATTTGGCTGTTTGGGAGGTTAAAGGCAGTCAATATAAAGAATATTGTCAATCACTTTGTCTTCTTTCAAAATTATTTTTGGATCACAAAACACTTTATTATGATGTTGAAGGATTTTTATTTTATATTTTATGTGAATTGGATACAAATGGAGAGGCACATACTGTTGGACATTTTTCTAAGGTTTTTTTAAATTAATTTTTAAATAAATTTGGAATCATTTTTTAAGGAATTAAATTCAGCAAATAATTTAGCCTGTATTATGGTTCTTCCTCCTTATCAAAGGAATGGATATGGAAAATTGCTCATCCAATTAAGTATTTCTTTTAATTTTAAAATAGAGAAAAATTGGTATATCAAATATTTAAAGCAACTGTCAAAAAATCCACATTAATTTTTCATTAAATTTTCCTTTCTAAAATCATCTTGATATCACACGTTGATTTTTATCCACTATTTTCTTCGCTTTTAAATAGGAACCCTTCAATTTCACTTAAAAAATATTTTATTAAATTGTCTCAGTTTTCCTATCATTTTACAATAATTTTACAATAAGAGAAACACTTGATTCAAAAAAACTTTTTAATTTAAATTTTGTAAATAATTTATGTTAAATTTAGGCTATTGCCTTTCTGAAAGAGAAGGAATTGTTGGAACACCGGAACGTCCACTTTCTGATTTGGGCAAAGTTAGTTATCGTAGTTATTGGTGGTG
Source organism: Meloidogyne enterolobii (assembly GCA_963681835.1). Lineage (NCBI taxonomy): Eukaryota > Metazoa > Nematoda > Chromadorea > Rhabditida > Meloidogynidae > Meloidogyne > Meloidogyne enterolobii. Next base: position 1,497,483 of record CAVMJV010000023.1, read on the forward strand.
GGTATTAATTGCTGTGCTTGATAGAGAATTAGGCTCTGGGCGTTTAGAAGCTGGTTCAATTTCTGTAAATGAACTTTCTCGTCTTTCTGGCATTCACACAGTAAGATAATTAAATTAATTTTTAAAAATATTTTTTAAAAAGTTAGACATTGTAGACACATTTAAAGCATTACAACTTATTAAATATTGGAGAGGAGACCACGTTGTGAGAATAAGTAGAAAGGTTTGTTTTTATATTTAAAAAATTTGGGATAATTAAAAAAAACCACCTTGACTTCGTTTTATGGTTCGTTTTCCTATATTTTTGAGTTCTCGGGAGAGCATTTTCTGTCTATTTCCTCAGGCATATAGCTTGAAAAAAATTTGAAAGGGGAATGAAATTTTATTTTAAATCTAAATTTAAATTAATAAAATTTCCAAAAAAAAATATTTTTCATTTATTTTTCAAAAGATAATATCACAAATAAAACAATTAAATGTTTTTCACGCCCCAAAATTACTTTTACAAAAATCGACAGTTAAATGGGAATTAGAAAATAATTATAATCTAACGACAAGAAAATATAGTAGCGATGTTGAAAAGTTTGAAAAAAATTAATGAAGAAAATTAATCTCTTTTTCTTTTTTTATTGAAATTATTTTTCACTTTTTTTTTAATTTTTTAAAATTCCAGTTTTGCTTTAATTTTCTTATTTATAATTATATCTCAATTAAAATTAACAAATATTTTTTTTTTAATTGATAAGAATGGTTGTTTAACCATTTAATTATTTTGTTTGTAAACAATTAAATAGAAAATTGTCTTGAACTATAGGAGGTTAAAAAATAGCTTGAGTCTTTCCGAGTTTGACCCTCAACTTAATTTACCTCTCATCTCAATTAAAATCGAAAATTCTATAATTTATTTTGGCGAAATGATTTTATTTAGTAAAAAACAGGAAAAATAATCTTTACATTACGTAATTTTGAGTTATTTTTATTTAATCAATTATTGCATCATTATGATATTATTTTCTTAATTTTTAAGATTATTTTAAAACTTTTTATACCCCTTAATTTTAGATAAAAACATAAATTAATTTATAATTAAAAATGTCTAAAGCTGGACGCCTCGAGTCTGACACGGTTTGTCTAAATTTAATTCGAATGATAAAATTTTTAGGATCCGAACACTGTTACAGTTTTGAGGAAGCATCAGGCGCCGATGAAAGTGCTTAAATCGGAAGCTGAGGTTTTTAAATATTTTTATATTTTAAAGGATTTTTTTGTTAAAGATTAATGCTGCCAAGAAACGGGGAGACGCTGTTGATACAAATAAGAAGTATTTTGCTGGTCAGAATCGGCAGCACAAAACTGATAAGAATACTGCTGTTTTAGATGCTGAGACGGAGGAGTTACATCATGAGAGGTCTTTTAAATTGATAATTAAATTTTGGGGTCTTTATTTTTTAATTCTGTGTAAAATTCAAGCACAGAATGTCCAAAAATAAGGGAAAGGTCCCCTATCGTATATAACCTCGGTATTTCGTGTTGTTTAATATCCACCACTTTCAAAATTCCTTTTAATCTCATTTTATATTTTTCTCAGTTCAGGGTGACTTTATCTCTTGGTTTGGCAATTCAACAGGCACGTCAGGCCAAAGAATGGACGCAGAAAGCCTTAGCTACAAAAATTAATGAGAAGGCTGAGGTTATTCGTGAATATGAAAGTGCCAAAGCTGTTCCCAACCAAGTGGTTTGTTTTCTTTTTAAAAAATATTTTTAAATATTTCCAAATTTAAGATCTTAGGTAAACTCGAACGTGTCTTAGAGGTTAAGCTTCGTGGTAAAGAAATTGGTCAGCCTTTGGCGAAAAAAGCGGCGGCGGCACCTGCTGCGAAGAAATAAGATTAAAGAAGGATAAGTATTAGGAGGAGGAGAACAATTTGAAGGGAAAAGGCTGCGTTATTTTAATTATTTTTTGTCGTTAAAATGTGAGTTTCCTCAAAGTTTTTCATTGTATAATCTTTTTTGGACATTAAAATATTTGCTGTGCGAATTTTTTTTTAAAACTGAAGATGAGGTTTGAGATGGTCACAGAAAAAAACATTGGTTTTCTTCATAAATTTTCTCTTCACACTTCCAATTCAAAAGAAGAAAATTACCACCTCAACACAATTCTATAATTAATTTATATATTAAAATAACTAACAAACAAATAAAAAAAACTGGCACGAAAAACTTTTATTTTCTACTGAATTTGAGCGAGATCCTCAACAAGTTTGAGTATGTCTTCTGGCTTTAAAGGCTGTGCATCACCCATTGTCCCATCAGGTTTTCTCATTTTCAATCCTTCACAAACATCCACCAACATTTCCCTCGGCATTTCGATTACTGTTTCTATTAAATCTCCGTCAATAAAGCCCGATGCTGCTTCTGTCCGTCTTTCACTGAAAAAACTTCTGTAGGAAGAGTGATCCACTCGCATACTTAAAAAAATTATTTTTTTAATCTCAACATTTTTCTAAATAATTTATTACCAATTATGAGTTTTTGAAGCAATTGATTTTTGTAAATCCATTAAAAGTCTAAAAACATAAATTAAAAACAAAAATTTTAAACAAAACTAACGAATAAATATGTGGCTCTATTTGTACAATTGCACCTAAACCTCCATCTGCTGCGCCTTCAAAATATTTTTAAAAATTAATTTAGAATTATTTAAAAAAAATTACCATAAATTATTGGATTAGTAAAAAGTGTTTTGCGGGAATCTCTTTGTTGATTACTAATTATAGTTCCTCTATAAAATACATTAACCAATTCACCCAAATAAAAGAGACCATTTTGCTGAAAATTTTTTGCCTTAAATTAATTTAAATATTTCTAGGAAATTATGTGCGGGAGGAGGAAACAATTGACAGTTATTTAAGAGAAAAATATTTAAAGTAATATAAGGACCAAATTAAAGGTAATAATAAGAACACAATCTCCCTTCGAGAAAAGGAGTGGGGCATTTTTCTAATATTCCACTTTTTTAAAAATCAAAAAAATTACTTTTAATCTCATTCTGTCCTCATCTGTTTCAGCATTTACGTCAATTTTACAGCAATAAATATTAAAATTTGTTTCGGCAGCGAAAAATGTTTCTGAGTCAACAATTTCACAAGAAGTTGTCCATTCAGCAGAATAATCTCTTTAAAAAAAGAAAAAAAATATTTAATTTTATTTAAAAAATAAATTACCTTGCAATTTCTTCAAATGAAGAATCTGCCGGTTTATAACTTAAGAGACATATTGAACGCCTAAAAAAATTAAATTTTTCAAAAAATCTTCAAGATTCTCCATACATTAAATCACCAATAAGAACCAAATCTCCTTTTGTTTTTAAATAAAGTGCTTGAATATAATTAAAATTTGAACATTCTAAACGAAGTTCTCTTTCTGGTGTCCATTCAAAAAGTCTAACGGTGCTATTTACTGTACAAATTAATTTATTTCCAAGTGTTGTAATTGAATAAACTGCCCCTAAAAATTAATTTAAAATTTTATTTTTCATTTTTTTTACCTTTAACTTCTTTTTCTGTTACTATTCGTAATTTACTTCCAAGACCATCAGTTGAATCTGCACTTTGTGTTGCTTGAACTATTAATATCCTTCCCTCAAAATTTATTAGAATTTTCAAAGTTATTAACGCTTTTTATAAGAAGAATATTTTTTTCTTTAACTAGAGTTATGTCCCAAATTTTCGGTAGCACTTCGAACGTTTAAAACATCAATCCAAAAAATCGTTTGGAAAGAAGTTGAAATATTCAAAAATGTAAACAAAGAAAACCAAACCTGTTTAGGTTCTTGTTCATCAGGCACAACTATAGCTGTCCCAATAGCAAAATAAGGTGTTGGATCATCACCCAAATGTGCCGAACAAATAGAAATTCCAACTTCTTGTTTATTTAATTCCAAAACATTTAAACATTCAAAAGTATTTGAATCAAGAAAACAAACAGAATAAACTTCAATTTCTGTATCAGAATTAGGAGCAATTACTGCTGGAGGAGCAACAGCAGTAGCAGAAGATGTTGATGGTGGGGCACAACAAGGATCAATTACGGATGTTGTTGTTGTTGGTTCTACTTGTTGACATTGAGATTGTTTATTTGATGAAGAAGGGGTAGATGTTGTTGGATCAGAAAATGGTTGTGGTTGCTAATTGAAAAAAATTTTGCTTATTAATTTAAACAATCGGATCTCATTTTTACATAAATCCACCCAATGTTATTAAGTAGGGGATATCCTAAGAGATACCACATATTGAACTGTATACTTTTATTTATTTTCTTTTAAATTTTTTACTTGTTGCTGTGGAAGTTGAACAACTGAAGCACATTTTGCTCCCATTACAGAAATTGATGGACGAGAATAGCTATGCTTATTATTTTGCATAACACCATTACATCCAACATATTCCTCTGGCCTATATGTGAGAATAGCGATGAGACGCGTTTCTGGTTGGTAAACTAAGCGGCTGACAGCTAAAAAAATTTTTTTTAATAAAACGAGGGTTAAAAAGAAGGTTAAAATTTAAATTCCACAGAATAAAGGAAGAAAAATGAATAGTTAATTTGCGAGGAATTTTTTTTTGTTAATTAAAATAAAGTATTTACATTCTCCAAGAGGAACATTTCTTATATGCAATTTTTGAATGTCATCAATTGTCCCAATAAGTAAATTCTCTCCATCAGTGCTTAAATAAATACTGAATCAAAAAAATCAAAGAAACTTACAGTGCCAAACACCCTCTATAATGTTCAGAATTTAATGGACACATTTGATTAACAGAACGAAGATTAACATTAGAAAAAGATAATTTATTATTGCTTGAATAAATAACTGTTGGTCTATCAGAACAAACAAAAACATTTACAGCTAATTTTTTGGAAATAAATTTCATTAAAGTTGTTGGCTGTGTCCCAAGAGAAAATTTCTTTTGATTAGATAAAAAGCCTTAAAATTTTATTTTAAATTAAAATAATTATTTATAAAAAAATTACCATTTTCTAAATTAATTTTAAAATGTATAACAGTCCCATCTCCTAATGCAACAAATAAATAATGAAAAGATTCCATAGTAATCTTTAATTGTTAAAAAAAATTATAAAATTATTTTGATTAAGTGTAAATATATAAAGTTACTTGACAAAAAAGGATTTTCTTAGATTAGCCCATCATCTAAACCTTAATTTAACCTCCCTACACTTAGTCCAAAATCCTAATTAATTAAGATAATAGCGGAAGTTTAATTAATAAAAATATTTTTTTAATTAAAACTAAATTACCAAAAGCAAAGATTTCGGCAAAAATTCATTGCTCAGTTTCTCTTCTGTAAGTTTTTGTAATCCTTTTTCACCGATAGAATATACTGCAATTGAATGTTCAGCCCAAAATCCAATTGCAATTAAATTGGAATTAATTGAATTAGCTATAAAATAATTAAATTAGAAATTCCCTTTAGAAAAAACCCCTTACAAAGAGGAGAAATATCCACACAAGCAATTTCATTAATAAATTCTAAATTTTCTAAAAACAAAATTTCTTCCATTTTAACAATTAAATAAAATAATTTATTCCCAGAAACAACAACAAATTGCCCAGATTTTGGATTAACTGAAGCTAAAGATATTCTGCAATTTGGAGGTATCCAGTGTTTTGTTTGGAATTGGTTATCGACAATAGAAATTAATTGGACAGAATCTGGAGTAATTTGAAGTATTTTAATTGAAGAAGAAAATATATTTCCTGCCCAAAGTGTTGGCCTAGATAATTCAAAATCTGAAAAAAAAGTAAAAGGAATTCAAGTTTTTTGTATTTTTTGAGAGTAAATATCTCCAAAAAATTAAATTTTCTAAAATTTATTTTAATTTACCCTGAATTTGTGTATCTTCCAATTCTTCTTGATCAATTAACAATAAATGAGTAACATCAGCAAATGAAAGAACCAAATAATTATCCAATTCAGAATTTATTCGAAGTGTAAAAATTGCTTTAATTCCAGCTAATTCGACTGTCGCCATCTTTAATTTATTAAAAATTATTTAAATAAAATAAAAAAACCTCATCAATTCCAATACCACTTCTAATAACACGTAATGAACCATCCTTATATGCACCAGAAGCACATACCAACTAAAAAATAAAATAAAGAATTTAAAATAAAATATCTAAAAACCTGTTTTTGTCCATCAACATCAATTAAAACCAAATCTCGAATAGGCCCCAAATTAGGAAAAGTATCAATTACTATAACAAAAGAATTAGAAACAGAATCGACAGGTTCAGTTGAAAGTCGAATTAATTGGCTATCTCCAAGACGTGAACCAATAAATGCAACAGAATTATCTAGAAAAAAATTTTAAAATATTAAAACTAGAAAATAACATAAATAAATAGTTTTGGAAAGTGGAGTTTAGAAAGTGAAATTAAAATATACTTTATTTTGAACAACCCTAATCGGAAAAATTATTTTTAAATCCCTTGTGGATAAAGTAATCGAGAGTCTGACATGAACTTTAAAATGCTACGAAATCGAAAAACAATACAAGAAAAACGGAAATAGAAGGGGAAAAATAAGAGATAGGAAATGTAATATAGAAATTCGAAATTGTCAATAATTTTCATAAAATAATAAATAACCAACCCAAATAGACCAAACATTCAGGAATTGAAATTTCTCCAAGTAATTCAATCTAAAATTTAAAAATCAATTTATATTAGTAATGCTATAAAAACTTTTAAATCTCTAATTTCATCAGCATCAGCACCTCTAAGCAATAACAACATAAATAAACGTCCAGACATGTCACCAAGAAGAAAACGTTCACCTGTTCTATCAATTCGTCCATAACAGTTAAAACGGGCCATGTTAATTAACGGAGGGGCAACAGCAACGAAATGGCTTGGACTCTGTGAAATTTTAAATTTATGGTTAAAAGAAAACGTAAAATAATTTTAAAAATTTTACTTTTTGATAGCTAATTGATTCTTGTCCAACCACAACCAAACCTCCATATGGAGCGGGTATTGGAACAAGTAAAGTAGCTTCTGCTTCAATATTACCTTAAAATTTTGAAGAGTTATTTTAGATGTGAATTTAAATAAAAACTTTGATGCCATAATGCAGCCTTTAATTCATGTCCTTCCAAATCAATCTCACAAACTTTTAAATGACGCCCATTTAAATCCTAAAAAATATAATTTTGTTCAAAATTATCCAAAATTTTATTTTTCATTAAGATACCTGATAAAAGTAAGCAACTATTGGATTCTCTATAATTTAAAACAAAATTTAAAAAAATATTAAAAACAATTAAGTACCTGTATTTTCTAAAAAAGCAACATCTGTAACATTATTTTCTTCAAAACGAACATTAAAATTCTTTAAATCTCTGCCCTCTTTCCATTGTATTAATTTTAAATGACCTTCATAAAGACGCAAACCAATCAACTAAAACAGATTAAATTGATTTTTAAAAATTTTAAAAATACCCCGCTTTCGTGCACACAACTAATTATTCCGGTCTCTGCAGGCCTCCCAACTTTATCGGCAACATGTCCATATGCCCTTGTTTTAGGTGTACCATCTGGCTCAAAACCAAGAATAGCAAGATGATATTTTGCAGTTAAAACGAGTAAACTATCCAATTTCTAAAAATAAAAGGGATCAAAAAATATTTTTAAATTTTTTTAATTACCTCACCAGGAAGACGATATAAATTCATTGAAGCAATCCGGCCAAAGATCGGTATTTCTTTGTGTGGTTTAAGACCTTCAGATGTGACTAACAAATGTTCTATTCGGTTAACACGAGCCTGTAATTTGTAATATTATTCGAAGTATACAAATATTTGAACTTACCAACATAATGTCCAGCTCATTTGAATTGCGGAAATTTCCAACAACAGCAAATTGAACTGAAAATTAAGAGTAACGTTACAAGGTTTGAAGCAATTTAAAACAATCCCAACTTACCCACTGTCGGCTTCTGTAAAGATACAACATAACTACAACCGTCTTTATCCATTTTATAATTATCTAAAAAATATAAATTAGAGAATGTTAACTAATCTAGGCAGAAAAATTTTTCTGAACAAAACTAGTGAAATCGGAATTGATGAAAACACAAACTTAATGATTGAAAAATTCATTTTGGTTAAATATTCATCCAAATTACCAAAAAAATAAACAACAAAATCAACAAACTGTTACTCATTTTTATAATATTATAAAACATTAAAAATGGCTTTATCAAAGAAAATCCATCAACAAAATATAGTGGAATTTATTAAAATTATTTTCGTGTTTTGAATCAATAACATAGAGCATTTCCCCGTTTAAATCCGTCATCATATTTTCATTCTTACAATTATTTCACGTCAAAATTTGTTGAAGCACCGCGTTCTGATGGCTGTTCAGATGGAGTGAAGTAAGAATTTGGTTGAAGAGTTGTTCATTCATTTGAATATGTTTCATAATAGATTTCTTAAAAATATAGAATATTTTTTTATTTTAAATAAAGAATATATTAAAATTTTCAGACCATTCTGGCCTTTGTATTTTCCAATAATTCTGATGATTCACCATCAAAAGCTCCATGAGAGAAAGTATGCAGAATAATCTTCAAAATGTAAATTTTATTTTACACAACATCAGAAAATTTAAATACCTGAAAAATTCGTGATGGATCTCCTTGAAGTGCAGGATGTTGTGACTCAACTAAATCACAAAAATAGTCATAGACGTATGGAACTTCTTCATGATCATTCCAAACAGGTAACCAACTAACGAAACGAGGCACAAATTCATGAACATTTAATCCGGCTGAATTGTATTTTAATATTTTGGCAATAGCGCTGATCGAATTTTCTGTTGCCGCCGAACTTTCTGCAACGTTTTAGGTTAAAGAATACAACAACAAAATAAAAAATACCTTCTGTACTACGAGCATCAGATCTTTCAATCGATACAATTAATGGCTGGATAAGTTGAGTACAATGCTTCTCATATGCCTAATAAAAAAATTAATCAAATATGGCACGAGAAAAAACCTGGCCGCCTTTTAATGCCATTATTCCACAACCATAAGCAGCAGCTTGACGTACCTTAAAAAATAAAATTATTAATAATTCTGGGATAAAATAAAACTTCAGAATGTTTCTCACTCAATGCATTAACTAATGGCTGCAAGAAAAGATGTTGATATTGTAAACTTGACTAAAAATAAAAATTTTGCAATAAAAATAAATTAAAAAGTAAAATCCATACAGGGCCACCAAACTCAATCAAATCATCGAAAATACAAATTGCCCATTGTCTATCCTGATAAGGCCTTCGAGGATCCAAAAGTGATGCAAAATGAATCGCCATTTTATCAAAAAATGGAACATTTGCTTCTTTTTTTGTCTAAAAATAATAAGGAAATAAATGTAAATAAAATCAAACCATAAATAAATAATGATTAATATCAGCCAAACGGGCCCTAAAAATTGTATTCAATTTTTTATAATATTAAAATCAGTTAAACTTACAACATATTAGATTCAGCTTCGAAAACTTCATTTAAGGATTCTTGTTCATCTTCATCATCAATATCTTCATCATCCTTGCGCTAGAATTAAACAAATTACTTCAAAATAATATTAAAAAAACATCTGCTTCTCTTTCTATACGCCTCTTTGTAAGATATTCCAATCGAAAGAGAACAAGTTCATAAATTTGTTCAATGTCTTGAGCAGTAATAATTGAAGTTTCGCCAAAATGTTCAACACATTCGGCAATACCATTAAGTATTTCACAAATAACTTCGTTTTCATTTTCTTTTTTATTGGCATCTCTACAAAAAAATATTTTTATTATTCAGCCTTTCAATAATTACTTGTAAGCATTAAAGACAGTCTCCCATGAGCGTCGTAAATATTCCTCGCCATATATTCTCGAGCTAATCAATAAGAAAGGAAGGTCTAAATTTAAATTAATAAAATTTCCAAAAAAAAATATTTTTCATTTATTTTTCAAAAGATAATATCACAAATAAAACAATTAAATGTTTTTCACGCCCCAAAATTACTTTTACAAAAATCGACAGTTAAATGGGAATTAGAAAATAATTATAATCTAACGACAAGAAAATATAGTAGCGATGTTGAAAAGTTTGAAAAAAATTAATGAAGAAAATTAATCTCTTTTTCTTTTTTTATTGAAATTATTTTTCACTTTTTTTTTAATTTTTTAAAATTCCAGTTTTGCTTTAATTTTCTTATTTATAATTATATCTCAATTAAAATTAACAAATATTTTTTTTTTAATTGATAAGAATGGTTGTTTAACCATTTAATTATTTTGTTTGTAAACAATTAAATAGAAAATTGTCTTGAACTATAGGAGGTTAAAAAATAGCTTGAGTCTTTCCGAGTTTGACCCTCAACTTAATTTACCTCTCATCTCAATTAAAATCGAAAATTCTATAATTTATTTTGGCGAAATGATTTTATTTAGTAAAAAACAGGAAAAATAATCTTTACATTACGTAATTTTGAGTTATTTTTATTTAATCAATTATTGCATCATTATGATATTATTTTCTTAATTTTTAAGATTATTTTAAAACTTTTTATACCCCTTAATTTTAGATAAAAACATAAATTAATTTATAATTAAAAATGTCTAAAGCTGGACGCCTCGAGTCTGACACGGTTTGTCTAAATTTAATTCGAATGATAAAATTTTTAGGATCCGAACACTGTTACAGTTTTGAGGAAGCATCAGGCGCCGATGAAAGTGCTTAAATCGGAAGCTGAGGTTTTTAAATATTTTTATATTTTAAAGGATTTTTTTGTTAAAGATTAATGCTGCCAAGAAACGGGGAGACGCTGTTGATACAAATAAGAAGTATTTTGCTGGTCAGAATCGGCAGCACAAAACTGATAAGAATACTGCTGTTTTAGATGCTGAGACGGAGGAGTTACATCATGAGAGGTCTTTTAAATTGATAATTAAATTTTGGGGTCTTTATTTTTTAATTCTGTGTAAAATTCAAGCACAGAATGTCCAAAAATAAGGGAAAGGTCCCCTATCGTATATAACCTCGGTATTTCGTGTTGTTTAATATCCACCACTTTCAAAATTCCTTTTAATCTCATTTTATATTTTTCTCAGTTCAGGGTGACTTTATCTCTTGGTTTGGCAATTCAACAGGCACGTCAGGCCAAAGAATGGACGCAGAAAGCCTTAGCTACAAAAATTAATGAGAAGGCTGAGGTTATTCGTGAATATGAAAGTGCCAAAGCTGTTCCCAACCAAGTGGTTTGTTTTCTTTTTAAAAAATATTTTTAAATATTTCCAAATTTAAGATCTTAGGTAAACTCGAACGTGTCTTAGAGGTTAAGCTTCGTGGTAAAGAAATTGGTCAGCCTTTGGCGAAAAAAGCGGCGGCGGCACCTGCTGCGAAGAAATAAGATTAAAGAAGGATAAGTATTAGGAGGAGGAGAACAATTTGAAGGGAAAAGGCTGCGTTATTTTAATTATTTTTTGTCGTTAAAATGTGAGTTTCCTCAAAGTTTTTCATTGTATAATCTTTTTTGGACATTAAAATATTTGCTGTGCGAATTTTTTTTTAAAACTGAAGATGAGGTTTGAGATGGTCACAGAAAAAAACATTGGTTTTCTTCATAAATTTTCTCTTCACACTTCCAATTCAAAAGAAGAAAATTACCACCTCAACACAATTCTATAATTAATTTATATATTAAAATAACTAACAAACAAATAAAAAAAACTGGCACGAAAAACTTTTATTTTCTACTGAATTTGAGCGAGATCCTCAACAAGTTTGAGTATGTCTTCTGGCTTTAAAGGCTGTGCATCACCCATTGTCCCATCAGGTTTTCTCATTTTCAATCCTTCACAAACATCCACCAACATTTCCCTCGGCATTTCGATTACTGTTTCTATTAAATCTCCGTCAATAAAGCCCGATGCTGCTTCTGTCCGTCTTTCACTGAAAAAACTTCTGTAGGAAGAGTGATCCACTCGCATACTTAAAAAAATTATTTTTTTAATCTCAACATTTTTCTAAATAATTTATTACCAATTATGAGTTTTTGAAGCAATTGATTTTTGTAAATCCATTAAAAGTCTAAAAACATAAATTAAAAACAAAAATTTTAAACAAAACTAACGAATAAATATGTGGCTCTATTTGTACAATTGCACCTAAACCTCCATCTGCTGCGCCTTCAAAATATTTTTAAAAATTAATTTAGAATTATTTAAAAAAAATTACCATAAATTATTGGATTAGTAAAAAGTGTTTTGCGGGAATCTCTTTGTTGATTACTAATTATAGTTCCTCTATAAAATACATTAACCAATTCACCCAAATAAAAGAGACCATTTTGCTGAAAATTTTTTGCCTTAAATTAATTTAAATATTTCTAGGAAATTATGTGCGGGAGGAGGAAACAATTGACAGTTATTTAAGAGAAAAATATTTAAAGTAATATAAGGACCAAATTAAAGGTAATAATAAGAACACAATCTCCCTTCGAGAAAAGGAGTGGGGCATTTTTCTAATATTCCACTTTTTTAAAAATCAAAAAAATTACTTTTAATCTCATTCTGTCCTCATCTGTTTCAGCATTTACGTCAATTTTACAGCAATAAATATTAAAATTTGTTTCGGCAGCGAAAAATGTTTCTGAGTCAACAATTTCACAAGAAGTTGTCCATTCAGCAGAATAATCTCTTTAAAAAAAGAAAAAAAATATTTAATTTTATTTAAAAAATAAATTACCTTGCAATTTCTTCAAATGAAGAATCTGCCGGTTTATAACTTAAGAGACATATTGAACGCCTAAAAAAATTAAATTTTTCAAAAAATCTTCAAGATTCTCCATACATTAAATCACCAATAAGAACCAAATCTCCTTTTGTTTTTAAATAAAGTGCTTGAATATAATTAAAATTTGAACATTCTAAACGAAGTTCTCTTTCTGGTGTCCATTCAAAAAGTCTAACGGTGCTATTTACTGTACAAATTAATTTATTTCCAAGTGTTGTAATTGAATAAACTGCCCCTAAAAATTAATTTAAAATTTTATTTTTCATTTTTTTTACCTTTAACTTCTTTTTCTGTTACTATTCGTAATTTACTTCCAAGACCATCAGTTGAATCTGCACTTTGTGTTGCTTGAACTATTAATATCCTTCCCTCAAAATTTATTAGAATTTTCAAAGTTATTAACGCTTTTTATAAGAAGAATATTTTTTTCTTTAACTAGAGTTATGTCCCAAATTTTCGGTAGCACTTCGAACGTTTAAAACATCAATCCAAAAAATCGTTTGGAAAGAAGTTGAAATATTCAAAAATGTAAACAAAGAAAACCAAACCTGTTTAGGTTCTTGTTCATCAGGCACAACTATAGCTGTCCCAATAGCAAAATAAGGTGTTGGATCATCACCCAAATGTGCCGAACAAATAGAAATTCCAACTTCTTGTTTATTTAATTCCAAAACATTTAAACATTCAAAAGTATTTGAATCAAGAAAACAAACAGAATAAACTTCAATTTCTGTATCAGAATTAGGAGCAATTACTGCTGGAGGAGCAACAGCAGTAGCAGAAGATGTTGATGGTGGGGCACAACAAGGATCAATTACGGATGTTGTTGTTGTTGGTTCTACTTGTTGACATTGAGATTGTTTATTTGATGAAGAAGGGGTAGATGTTGTTGGATCAGAAAATGGTTGTGGTTGCTAATTGAAAAAAATTTTGCTTATTAATTTAAACAATCGGATCTCATTTTTACATAAATCCACCCAATGTTATTAAGTAGGGGATATCCTAAGAGATACCACATATTGAACTGTATACTTTTATTTATTTTCTTTTAAATTTTTTACTTGTTGCTGTGGAAGTTGAACAACTGAAGCACATTTTGCTCCCATTACAGAAATTGATGGACGAGAATAGCTATGCTTATTATTTTGCATAACACCATTACATCCAACATATTCCTCTGGCCTATATGTGAGAATAGCGATGAGACGCGTTTCTGGTTGGTAAACTAAGCGGCTGACAGCTAAAAAAATTTTTTTTAATAAAACGAGGGTTAAAAAGAAGGTTAAAATTTAAATTCCACAGAATAAAGGAAGAAAAATGAATAGTTAATTTGCGAGGAATTTTTTTTTGTTAATTAAAATAAAGTATTTACATTCTCCAAGAGGAACATTTCTTATATGCAATTTTTGAATGTCATCAATTGTCCCAATAAGTAAATTCTCTCCATCAGTGCTTAAATAAATACTGAATCAAAAAAATCAAAGAAACTTACAGTGCCAAACACCCTCTATAATGTTCAGAATTTAATGGACACATTTGATTAACAGAACGAAGATTAACATTAGAAAAAGATAATTTATTATTGCTTGAATAAATAACTGTTGGTCTATCAGAACAAACAAAAACATTTACAGCTAATTTTTTGGAAATAAATTTCATTAAAGTTGTTGGCTGTGTCCCAAGAGAAAATTTCTTTTGATTAGATAAAAAGCCTTAAAATTTTATTTTAAATTAAAATAATTATTTATAAAAAAATTACCATTTTCTAAATTAATTTTAAAATGTATAACAGTCCCATCTCCTAATGCAACAAATAAATAATGAAAAGATTCCATAGTAATCTTTAATTGTTAAAAAAAATTATAAAATTATTTTGATTAAGTGTAAATATATAAAGTTACTTGACAAAAAAGGATTTTCTTAGATTAGCCCATCATCTAAACCTTAATTTAACCTCCCTACACTTAGTCCAAAATCCTAATTAATTAAGATAATAGCGGAAGTTTAATTAATAAAAATATTTTTTTAATTAAAACTAAATTACCAAAAGCAAAGATTTCGGCAAAAATTCATTGCTCAGTTTCTCTTCTGTAAGTTTTTGTAATCCTTTTTCACCGATAGAATATACTGCAATTGAATGTTCAGCCCAAAATCCAATTGCAATTAAATTGGAATTAATTGAATTAGCTATAAAATAATTAAATTAGAAATTCCCTTTAGAAAAAACCCCTTACAAAGAGGAGAAATATCCACACAAGCAATTTCATTAATAAATTCTAAATTTTCTAAAAACAAAATTTCTTCCATTTTAACAATTAAATAAAATAATTTATTCCCAGAAACAACAACAAATTGCCCAGATTTTGGATTAACTGAAGCTAAAGATATTCTGCAATTTGGAGGTATCCAGTGTTTTGTTTGGAATTGGTTATCGACAATAGAAATTAATTGGACAGAATCTGGAGTAATTTGAAGTATTTTAATTGAAGAAGAAAATATATTTCCTGCCCAAAGTGTTGGCCTAGATAATTCAAAATCTGAAAAAAAAGTAAAAGGAATTCAAGTTTTTTGTATTTTTTGAGAGTAAATATCTCCAAAAAATTAAATTTTCTAAAATTTATTTTAATTTACCCTGAATTTGTGTATCTTCCAATTCTTCTTGATCAATTAACAATAAATGAGTAACATCAGCAAATGAAAGAACCAAATAATTATCCAATTCAGAATTTATTCGAAGTGTAAAAATTGCTTTAATTCCAGCTAATTCGACTGTCGCCATCTTTAATTTATTAAAAATTATTTAAATAAAATAAAAAAACCTCATCAATTCCAATACCACTTCTAATAACACGTAATGAACCATCCTTATATGCACCAGAAGCACATACCAACTAAAAAATAAAATAAAGAATTTAAAATAAAATATCTAAAAACCTGTTTTTGTCCATCAACATCAATTAAAACCAAATCTCGAATAGGCCCCAAATTAGGAAAAGTATCAATTACTATAACAAAAGAATTAGAAACAGAATCGACAGGTTCAGTTGAAAGTCGAATTAATTGGCTATCTCCAAGACGTGAACCAATAAATGCAACAGAATTATCTAGAAAAAAATTTTAAAATATTAAAACTAGAAAATAACATAAATAAATAGTTTTGGAAAGTGGAGTTTAGAAAGTGAAATTAAAATATACTTTATTTTGAACAACCCTAATCGGAAAAATTATTTTTAAATCCCTTGTGGATAAAGTAATCGAGAGTCTGACATGAACTTTAAAATGCTACGAAATCGAAAAACAATACAAGAAAAACGGAAATAGAAGGGGAAAAATAAGAGATAGGAAATGTAATATAGAAATTCGAAATTGTCAATAATTTTCATAAAATAATAAATAACCAACCCAAATAGACCAAACATTCAGGAATTGAAATTTCTCCAAGTAATTCAATCTAAAATTTAAAAATCAATTTATATTAGTAATGCTATAAAAACTTTTAAATCTCTAATTTCATCAGCATCAGCACCTCTAAGCAATAACAACATAAATAAACGTCCAGACATGTCACCAAGAAGAAAACGTTCACCTGTTCTATCAATTCGTCCATAACAGTTAAAACGGGCCATGTTAATTAACGGAGGGGCAACAGCAACGAAATGGCTTGGACTCTGTGAAATTTTAAATTTATGGTTAAAAGAAAACGTAAAATAATTTTAAAAATTTTACTTTTTGATAGCTAATTGATTCTTGTCCAACCACAACCAAACCTCCATATGGAGCGGGTATTGGAACAAGTAAAGTAGCTTCTGCTTCAATATTACCTTAAAATTTTGAAGAGTTATTTTAGATGTGAATTTAAATAAAAACTTTGATGCCATAATGCAGCCTTTAATTCATGTCCTTCCAAATCAATCTCACAAACTTTTAAATGACGCCCATTTAAATCCTAAAAAATATAATTTTGTTCAAAATTATCCAAAATTTTATTTTTCATTAAGATACCTGATAAAAGTAAGCAACTATTGGATTCTCTATAATTTAAAACAAAATTTAAAAAAATATTAAAAACAATTAAGTACCTGTATTTTCTAAAAAAGCAACATCTGTAACATTATTTTCTTCAAAACGAACATTAAAATTCTTTAAATCTCTGCCCTCTTTCCATTGTATTAATTTTAAATGACCTTCATAAAGACGCAAACCAATCAACTAAAACAGATTAAATTGATTTTTAAAAATTTTAAAAATACCCCGCTTTCGTGCACACAACTAATTATTCCGGTCTCTGCAGGCCTCCCAACTTTATCGGCAACATGTCCATATGCCCTTGTTTTAGGTGTACCATCTGGCTCAAAACCAAGAATAGCAAGATGATATTTTGCAGTTAAAACGAGTAAACTATCCAATTTCTAAAAATAAAAGGGATCAAAAAATATTTTTAAATTTTTTTAATTACCTCACCAGGAAGACGATATAAATTCATTGAAGCAATCCGGCCAAAGATCGGTATTTCTTTGTGTGGTTTAAGACCTTCAGATGTGACTAACAAATGTTCTATTCGGTTAACACGAGCCTGTAATTTGTAATATTATTCGAAGTATACAAATATTTGAACTTACCAACATAATGTCCAGCTCATTTGAATTGCGGAAATTTCCAACAACAGCAAATTGAACTGAAAATTAAGAGTAACGTTACAAGGTTTGAAGCAATTTAAAACAATCCCAACTTACCCACTGTCGGCTTCTGTAAAGATACAACATAACTACAACCGTCTTTATCCATTTTATAATTATCTAAAAAATATAAATTAGAGAATGTTAACTAATCTAGGCAGAAAAATTTTTCTGAACAAAACTAGTGAAATCGGAATTGATGAAAACACAAACTTAATGATTGAAAAATTCATTTTGGTTAAATATTCATCCAAATTACCAAAAAAATAAACAACAAAATCAACAAACTGTTACTCATTTTTATAATATTATAAAACATTAAAAATGGCTTTATCAAAGAAAATCCATCAACAAAATATAGTGGAATTTATTAAAATTATTTTCGTGTTTTGAATCAATAACATAGAGCATTTCCCCGTTTAAATCCGTCATCATATTTTCATTCTTACAATTATTTCACGTCAAAATTTGTTGAAGCACCGCGTTCTGATGGCTGTTCAGATGGAGTGAAGTAAGAATTTGGTTGAAGAGTTGTTCATTCATTTGAATATGTTTCATAATAGATTTCTTAAAAATATAGAATATTTTTTTATTTTAAATAAAGAATATATTAAAATTTTCAGACCATTCTGGCCTTTGTATTTTCCAATAATTCTGATGATTCACCATCAAAAGCTCCATGAGAGAAAGTATGCAGAATAATCTTCAAAATGTAAATTTTATTTTACACAACATCAGAAAATTTAAATACCTGAAAAATTCGTGATGGATCTCCTTGAAGTGCAGGATGTTGTGACTCAACTAAATCACAAAAATAGTCATAGACGTATGGAACTTCTTCATGATCATTCCAAACAGGTAACCAACTAACGAAACGAGGCACAAATTCATGAACATTTAATCCGGCTGAATTGTATTTTAATATTTTGGCAATAGCGCTGATCGAATTTTCTGTTGCCGCCGAACTTTCTGCAACGTTTTAGGTTAAAGAATACAACAACAAAATAAAAAATACCTTCTGTACTACGAGCATCAGATCTTTCAATCGATACAATTAATGGCTGGATAAGTTGAGTACAATGCTTCTCATATGCCTAATAAAAAAATTAATCAAATATGGCACGAGAAAAAACCTGGCCGCCTTTTAATGCCATTATTCCACAACCATAAGCAGCAGCTTGACGTACCTTAAAAAATAAAATTATTAATAATTCTGGGATAAAATAAAACTTCAGAATGTTTCTCACTCAATGCATTAACTAATGGCTGCAAGAAAAGATGTTGATATTGTAAACTTGACTAAAAATAAAAATTTTGCAATAAAAATAAATTAAAAAGTAAAATCCATACAGGGCCACCAAACTCAATCAAATCATCGAAAATACAAATTGCCCATTGTCTATCCTGATAAGGCCTTCGAGGATCCAAAAGTGATGCAAAATGAATCGCCATTTTATCAAAAAATGGAACATTTGCTTCTTTTTTTGTCTAAAAATAATAAGGAAATAAATGTAAATAAAATCAAACCATAAATAAATAATGATTAATATCAGCCAAACGGGCCCTAAAAATTGTATTCAATTTTTTATAATATTAAAATCAGTTAAACTTACAACATATTAGATTCAGCTTCGAAAACTTCATTTAAGGATTCTTGTTCATCTTCATCATCAATATCTTCATCATCCTTGCGCTAGAATTAAACAAATTACTTCAAAATAATATTAAAAAAACATCTGCTTCTCTTTCTATACGCCTCTTTGTAAGATATTCCAATCGAAAGAGAACAAGTTCATAAATTTGTTCAATGTCTTGAGCAGTAATAATTGAAGTTTCGCCAAAATGTTCAACACATTCGGCAATACCATTAAGTATTTCACAAATAACTTCGTTTTCATTTTCTTTTTTATTGGCATCTCTACAAAAAAATATTTTTATTATTCAGCCTTTCAATAATTACTTGTAAGCATTAAAGACAGTCTCCCATGAGCGTCGTAAATATTCCTCGCCATATATTCTCGAGCTAATCAATAAGAAAGGAAGGCATTCTGCTGCCGCTGAATAAAAAAGATGATTATTTGATATTATTTATTCCAAAAATTAACCCTGTCTCACGCCTTCATGAAAAACAAATCTGAGCAATTGTATCATCATCCCCATAACACGTTCAGCATAAGGTGCAAAACCTTCTTTGAGTTCACGTGCAAAACAAACAATCATTTCACAAGCAGTAACTTTATCTTCCAATCCAGCTGTTCGAATACCTAATGAGCGATTAGCACCTGAAAACATTTAAAAGGAGTTTTTTACCAATAGGAAAAAAATTTATTACCAATAGGAAGATAATTCCATTCTTCATTATCTTCTTCATCTCCTTCTCCATCCACAATAGTTACTTCAGGTTTAAAATCAGCGGCCAAAAGAACGGAAGGCATAATTAAGTCCAAATATTTAGCAAAACTTTAATTTTACATATTTTAAAAGAAATAAAAAATCAAAAAGAGTTACCCAGGTCCAAGAACTTTACAAATTCTTGCCCAAGCACTTATAAAATAACTGAAAGAGAAAATAAGACAAAACAATTATTTATTTAAAAAACCTAATTTGTGGGTCATCATTTGCTTCAAAATTAACACCAGATGTAAGAAGAAATTGCCTTAAAAATATTTTCTTAAAAAATAAAAACAACAAACATTATTTGGTCAGCATCGGCTCCAAATAAATCCTTTCCAACTGCAAGTCCAATTAAAGATATACATTCAATTGTTCTACCACGCAACATTTTACAATTGTCGCCCTTTGAGTTCTCAAAAACTAAAAAGAAAAGTCAAGAATAAAAATTTAAAATAAAATAACTGTATTTTAGAGGAGGCATTAGCTCATTGTAAAATGCAGCAAAATGATCTTTAAAATAAATTGTCTTTAAAATAATTCACAAATTTTACCTTGTGCTGCATCAGCAATTGAAGCAATCGTTGTGATTATCTTAACAAAATATTAACTTAAAAAATAATATTGGTTAAAAAGAGACCTGCTCTAAAACCAATTTTTTCCCAGTTGTTAACATTTGTTGAAGAGTCTGTTGAAGAACTGTTTGAATTTTAACCATCAACTAGAAATTTAATTAAAATTATTATAATAAATTATATAAAAACCGATTGAAGATAAATATTAATGATAGCCTTTGGGCATTCTTCACAAAAATTAACCATTGCTGCAGCAGCGTGTGCAGCAACACGTGGAGTGTTTAAATCGGACATTGCAGTCAAAAGAGCCTATATAAAGATTTAATTGCAAATAAAAATAAATATCAAAAAAACTCACTGGTACAATCGTTTCATGACATTTTTTCTGAATAGTCGGTTCAAAATCTGTACACATTTGACCTATCGCATTGCATGCAGCATACCGTACACGAGGATGTGGATCGTTCATTTTTGGAATGAGCATTTGATTTGTAATGTCATGTATAAGTGGTTCCATTTGTTTTTTGCAACCCTAAAAATATTAATAAAAATTTATAATTAATTAAATTTTACTTCGCCAATTGTTGACAATGCACAAAGACCGGCATGTCGATATTTCCAATTTTCTTTGAAAAAAGAATTCAATGAAAAAAATAGAAATTTAAACCATTTCCAAGCAATTCATTAATACATTGCAACGCATGTGTCATTACAGCCTTTCCACCAAGAGAACAAGAAATTCGGTCAAGGGAAGTCTCACCAATTCCAGCAGTTCTAAAAAAGTGTGTTATTTAAAATTACTTTAAAAAACACAAACTCCTCATCCAAATCCTCATTAGCGTCATCTATTGCCATCCATTCGTTTAAATCGTCATCGAGCTCTTAAGGAATTAAATAAAATCAACATTTTATAAAATAAAATTAAACCTGTCATTAAATGAAGACATTGCTGGACTAAAAAAATCACAAATTAATTTAAAAAATCTTAAAAAATATTACTAAGCGCAGGCAGATAATTTGCTCCTTTTTTCTTCATAAAATTACCGCTTTCACACATAGAAACCATTACCTCCAAACTACCTAAAAACAAAAAAATATCATTAAACAAAATTTAAATAAATATTTACTATGTCTATACGATTCATCTTTTTCTTGATTAGCAACAATGCTTGAACACAAAGCAAAAATACTCGCAAAATGAGGAATTAAAATTTTGGGCAATGAAGCAGCCAAATCGCTAAGGCATTGAAGAGGAACATCTGCAGAAAGAAAAAATTATGAACGATAAGCATAAAAACCAACCATCATCATCTTCAGTCTCAACAACATGTTGACAAACTTTAACAACAGCAGGAATAAGGTCAGAAAGTGCTTTGACTACATTTGTATCCTCATCATTGTCACAAACAAAGGCAACATAAGCCCTAACAGCAGCTGTTCGAACAGAGCTATTGGCTCCAAACAAAAGAGAAGCATGGAACATTTTCTAAATAATTTATGAAAAGTCATAAATTATAGAGAAACCTTTATGTCATTAATATATTTGATAGAGTCAGAGCCAAAAATGTTTGGAACATTCCTTTAAAAATAATAATCAAGGAAAAAAGCAAAAAATTTACTCAATCAAAGACATTCCAGTCTCACGGAACGATGGATCTTCCGAAGTAGCACATAATTCAAGAAATTGCATTACGCCTGTCCAACATTGTTTTCCTGTATTTTCGTCTAAAAAACGGAGAGTAATGAAAAACTTCAAAAAATAAACCAATCGTATTTCTCGCCAGTTCTGCCAAAATATCGGTTAAACGTTTTTTTAAAACTGGTTGTTGTTCTGCACTAAGATAACGAATAAATTCAGAGTGAAAATGGTCCTTCTGGATTTGTGAATCACGAAAAAATTCCTCATAAGAGGAAGCAACAAGACGGCGTAGAAGCACAAGAGCCATAGAACGAGACTTAAAAAGTTGCATAAAGGTTTTTAATAATTAAATTTATAACCTCAATGTCGTAATTCACATTTGAATAATGGCCAAAAAGAAGTGGTCCTTTGTCCTTGAGCGCTATCTTTTCATATTCCTTCTCGGCGACTTCTGTAATAAAATATAGTGGGACTAAAGAAGCTTAAACTTAATAATTTTGTCTAGTAACTTTGCTATTTAATTTTTAACTCGAAATGTAGGAACTCATAATTGTCTAAACTAGCTGACATGAGCTCTCCAGCTAGCTACGTGGCTAACAATAAATATAGCGCCCGTCTAATAAAAACAGAAAATGGAGACTGTTCCAAAAGTATCCCGTGAAGCCTCAACAAAAGTAACAAACCTCTTATTTCATTCTCAGAGCTCATCATCCCAACTAATAATTGAGCAAAATCAACAGTTCCCGCAGCCATTATTAGATTAAGTAATCAAAATCAGCGCTTAAAATTGTCAAAATTGAAAATGTCAAATTAAAATAATTATTTCCGAATTAACGATACAAATAAAAATGTAATGAAAATCAATTATTTTTACCATAAAAGAAAAGTCTAATTTAGATAATAACTAGGTGACCAAAATTTCGGAATTTTAATAGTTATTTTTGCTTTTAGCGAGATTTTAATTAAAACAAATGCCGAAAAGTGCAAAAATATAAAATTCCTGTGAATATTGATCAACTAATTTTTTGTAAAATGCCAAAAAATATCAAATATAGGAATGTGTAAAAAAATGCCCACAAATAATACTTTGACTAGAGGATTAAAAAAACTGTTAAAAATGAGAATTTAAAGCAAATTTTGTTTAGGAATGGTTTGGTAAAATAAAAGTTAATCCAAAAAAATATTTTTTTTTGAAAAAATGATCAAGAGAAATTTAAAAATCCTTTTGAAAAATTAATTTGGATTAACTTGGTTGGAATGTTCAATTGCGGCAAGTAAATTACAGAAAAATAAAAACACCGAATGAACAAAAAAAGAATAAACTTTTAAAAAGGAGAAGTTTAAAAAATTGTAAAAAAATTAAAGCGCCAAAAGGTCGGGAAAGAGAATTAAAAAAAGGAATGTTACTTCGACATTATACACACAAAAAACATTGCCATTCACTCATTTTGTTATGAGTTTAGAAGTGCGCTTGTTAGCAGAATCGACGCGGCTTTCGTTGGACAAAGCCTGCAAATAGTTTTTTTAAAGTTAGGCAATTAACAAAAATAAATAACCTTTTCTTGAATTCGAGACAATTGACGGTTTTGGTTAGAAACTTCAGTGGACATATCTACAAAAATATTTATTTTCATTTAAGAATTAAATATACCAATTGCCATATTACGCAAATTTCCAACCATAGTAGAAACTTGTTGAATATTTTCATCCATCTCATCTTCACGTGCATCATTTGTAATTCTAAAAAAGAAACGTTTCATAGGCAACTAATTGACTTATTTTAATTTAATTTGTAAAAAAAAATAAAGAAAAAATTTGAAGACATTATTCTGTCCTTATTACAAGAAAAAGAACGTCTGACAATTACGAGACCGGAAAAGATTCAGAAGATACCGATAAGTACCAATAAATCAAACCTCGTAATATATCCTCCTTGTGGCCCCATTCCTGCGTCGCCAACCGTTATACGCGGTTGATCACTAATTACTCCACCATCATCGTCCTTCTTCCAAGTTTTTGCATATTCCGAATTTTTTTCAAAATCATTTCCTCTAAAAAATAAATTAAAATTCTAATAATTTAAAAATACTTTAGACAAGGAAGAACACAAAGACCGCAACATTTTTCCATTCCTTTTAAATGTTCTTCAGCTTCTTTCATATCTTGATTTATTGTATCCAAATTTTGTTCAACACGTTCCAATTGTTCTAAAGGAAAATCAGAATTTTATTAAAAAGAAGAAAAAACCTCCTTGGTCATCCAACATAACAAGAGTTTTAATTCCTGCTTCTTTGCTCTAAAAAATTAATATACACAAAATCGAAATTCCAACAAACTTCTTCACAATATGCCAACATTCGACGAGTACTTTCCAAAGACTAAAAATAATTAAAAAATATTTATTTTAAAGAAGATTACTTCATCCGCAGTGTTATTTATCCGTAGGTTAATATCATCCAAAGATTCGGGAATCTCTGCAGCGGCTTTCTTTGACATTATGAATATACAAAAGGCTCTTGAACGGCGTCAAAGAAGAATAAAAACACCTAAACTAATAAGACTTTTACAATAAAAATGAATTTAATTTATTTATTGGAAATGGAAATACATTACAAAAAAGGTCTCCCATTCAAAATATTGGTGACCTTCGATAGAAAAAGAACACTTTTGATATTGGGGAAATCCAATTGTGCCCCAAACACAATGGAATATGGAAAAATGAAAAAAATTATTTATTAAAGACCGTTCCAAACTAAAGACAAAATGTCAAACGACAAAATGCCATTTGGATAAAGAAATGTAGACAGAATATATTCCTTAACGGCACTTATAGAAATTTTATTCGGAATTACATTTTTTCTTCATGGCATTTTTAAAAATCAACTTTGATAACATTTTTGTGCTTGGCATTTTGTAGGCCAGGCAGATTTTCCTGTCACCAATGTCTCTCTCTCATTTTGACGAGAGGCTACTTTGTTGCAGACATAAATTTTTGCCTCTTACATAATAATTTCCAGCTTTGACAGAGTTTTTTTTCCAACAATATTTCTTTTTTCTACTGTCTAATATCACATTAATGAAAAAATATTTTGTAAAAATTCAAAAGGGTAATCTACGTTAATTCTTAAAATAAGGTAACCTCAAAAGGGCACCGCACATAAGGGTACACTCTGTGATGCTCCTTTATAGTATAATTAGGTTTTTTGGCACATTTTCTAAAGTTTGACATATATTATTCTTATAATTAAATAATTTATTAATTTAAATCAACTAGTCAATTAAATTATTGCGCATTTTGCGTCATTTTTACCGATTTTTTCACGCAAATTTACACACAATTTCCTTCCAAAACAAGTTTTCCCTCCGGTTTTTGAATTAAATAAAAACATTTGTTAACTAATCTGAGAAATATCGTTTGACTAAAATAAAAAAAAATTTTTTTATCTGAAAAATGAAAACCCGCGCATCTTTCTATATAAAATTATAAAAAGAAAATCACCGCCTTTGGTCAACGGAGGGAGACATATACATATTTTTTTATTAATCTTCCGTAAATGGACATTGGCAATGATTTTCTCTCCTATATTTTTGTAGGGAAAGGGAAACTTGTTTTCATTCACTCCCCCCTTTTCACTCTCTCCTTTTTGATCGAAACAGAAAAATTTGGCAGATATGTATATAATAAAATATTTAATCCTTTATTTTGTTAATCAAAAAATGAGCGTTTGGAACAACAAAAAATAATTTTTAAATTGGATTTTCTCTCTCATTTTTTAGCCAACCTTAAGCATTTCTAGCTTATTAGCCTCAATCTTTTTCTTTAGATTTTCCAGTTCCTCGAAGATGTGTTTACTAGGGAGTGTCGACCTAAAAACGGTCGAGACCGGGCTCATTCGATAGAGAATGTGCCCTTTTTACCAAGGATTTTAAGCCGTTTTTGCCCTTTTTTTGAACTGGCCAAGATATGGCCCTCCAACGTCCCAACCTCGCAACCTTCCCTAGTTAGTTTAATTTAATTTTTTCAATTAAAATTTTTACTACAATTAAATCAACTCATGATAGCCAAACTTGTCTTATAAACCCTTTTTATTATTTCCTTTAATCCATACTCTACATAATAACAAAAAATCATTGTCAATACTTTTAATTTATCCAAAATCATTTTCTATCATCAGCAACAGCTACTTTTATTTTTAAATTTTCTCTTTTATTTTCTCATTTCTTCAAAATTTTTTTCCTAATTTTATCGCCATTTTCTCTTTCCATTTTCTTACTTAAAATTACCAAAATCATTTTGGTTAATGCTGTCTCCACATCCGGCATCTCCTTTCCATTTGCCGCCTTCCATACCTTAAACAAACTCCAATGTAAAGCTGCTTGTTCTCTCTCTCTCTCTTCAATTTCCTTTACATTGAAAAAATAAATTTTTAGAAAAGGATTTTGACTGACTTTGCGCACCTAGTAAGTAGTATGTAGTTTATTCATGAGACACTAAAAATAAAGCGCCGATGATTATGTTCCATTTTTCTATTCTTCTCTTTGATTTTTCTCTATAAAACAAGCTAAACATTGTTACTTTTTAAGGAAGAAACTTTATCGGATATTTTCATTGATCATTTATTGATTTTTGATTTATCATTGAATTGAGATATAAATTTAAAAGGATGGATTTAGTATCTTTTTTTCTTTGAAGATTTTTCTTTAGGGGTTTTTATTTGTTCAATGGGAAAACCTAAATTTTACAATGGGAAAACCTAAACCGAAAAACCTAAATTTTCGGTTTCGGTTAACTGAAGAATTTGGTGAAACTGACAATCCTAGTCCTGATACGTTTTTTCAATTTGTTTCTAGAAATGGATTATTTTGAGTAAATGCAGTTCTTACTTCTGGAAACGTACACGAATACCGAAAAGTTTTATTAAAGTTACTTACAAAAAAATTTATTTACAAAATTTTTCAATTTTTCTCTTTTACTTAGGATGCGGAAATGGCGAAATATTAGTCTAGAATCATTATTAATTCCAAAATCAAAAGACAGATTTCGCCTTTCTTTTTTTCCTTTTTTCCCTTTAATTTTCTTCTTTTTTATTATTTTAATTCCAATTTCCCAACAACAAACAGAAAATTGGGATCAACAAAGAAGGTTAATAGAAGGAAGTAGAACAACAACTTCTAATAATAATTTAGAAGATAATGGAGATCTCTTTATTTTACTTGATGAAATTAGTGTTTTTAGTTGTAGAGGAATTAAAAATGAAATTAAATTAACTGAAGAGGTGTTTTCTAATTCTTTAATTTGGAGATTATTAGTAGTAGTCTCTCCTACCTTTTCCATTTGCGTTAAAATTTATTTTTTCCTTTAATTTTTCCTGACATATTAAAATTATTGTTTAATCAACGTTCCCCTGGAGAAAGTTCCCCGTCCTTCAAATATTACCGTAAATGCTCTAATAGAAGCCCACCCCCCGGTAAATTCATATACCTATTTTAATTCTCTTTTTGTTTAAAATAATTTCTTTTAATTGGATTGGAAAGTAATATTTTTGGGAAAAAATTAAAAATAATTTAAATATATTAATTAACTTTTATTAAGGATGTTCAAATTGTAAATGAAAAAGGCAATAAAGTTTATTATATTAAAGCACCTGGAAATTATTCTTTACATTTTAAAAATATTAATGTTTTAAATAATTTGGTTAGAAATTTTATTTTAAATTTTAAAAATATTAATTAAAAATTTACAGGCATATTTGAGCGGGGAAATAGGCGTTACTTTACAGGCAAGAAAAAAATAATGTAATTAATTGTTAATTAATTTTTAAAGGTTCCAATATTGGAAGGGCCTGCTGGTTTGTTTATTTTATATTTCCCTTTCAAAAAATAAAATAAAGGTATTCGTTTTGATGTACCTTATACAATGATCCCAGAAACTGGCCTTCTAGATCAACATTGTGATGAAGCTAGTGGTATTGTACAAAGAGAGAAGAGACAATATTGGTGCTCTTTTTAAGAATTAATTTTTAAATTTATTCCAATTTAATCCTTCTTAGGGAGTAGAGTAATAGTTTGGTTCAGACCTCCCTCCCCTTTTTTTAATTTAATTTGTGGCATATGTTCTCTTTTCCAAGTTACATCGCCCAAATTTTAACGGGCCTAAACAAATAAAATTCAAAATAATTTTTTAAAGTCGTTATTGCGAATTATGTACACTTGCTGATAAAATAGAGCAAGGTTTAACTAATGGAGAACATCAATTTCTACCAATATTGGCTTCTGGCCAAGAACAACCATTTGCCCCGAAATGCTCAAAAATTGGGGCAAAAAGTTATGAATTTAAAAGAACAATTAATTTGCCTGGAAGATTTGATTTAGAACAAAAAGTTAAACAGAAAATGAGTGGAGTAGATGCTGAAATTAGAAAAAGATTGAATAAAGGGGTAAAAATTGAAATTTTTTTAAATTTTAAATAAACACACTTAGTCACCCCTTACAAAGGAGAGAGGCTGTGGGGTGTTGTGGGACTTCGGGATGAAATTTGGTAGACAGATACATAGATCTTGTCAAATGGGAATAAAGATTAATTAAAGTCACTTAGGCATATACCACACACACACACACATTTTAAAGCTTAGCTCTCCTCTTCTAATTTATTTTTATTTAGAGAGGTCGTTTCCAAGTATTTTTAAATTTAATCAGTGCTGATGCCCCTCCAATCACTATGACGGTAATTAAAGTATTTTTAAAAAAATATTTAAAAATAATTTAAAAAAGGATTGGTTTGATGGTTCAGAACAGTGTCGTTGTTGTGGACGTGAAAAAGATCCAAAATGTCGAGGGGTTCTTTCCTTTCTTTATTGTAATGTGGAAGATTGCAAAGTTTGGGAAATTAATTTTAAAAATTAAAAAAAAATTAAATTAAAGTCAGCCTATGCCCAACAATGTTTACATAATTCAGCACGTATAGTTGCCTGTTATACAGTTGAATTTAATTATAGAATGACTACAAGGAGAGAAGAAGTCCAACAATTCTTACGGTAATTCTTGTAAAAAAGGAGTAAAAAAATCTTTTTTTTTAATTAAGAGAAAATAATTATCCAGATCAGGATTTAACAACTTCTTTGGCTGCCGATGAGTTAATTTAAATAGAAAAATATTTTTTAATTATTTAAATTTAAAGATTAACTTCCGAAATTCCAAATCAAAATATTAAAGAAGAAAATAATAATCAAAGATTCAATCATCAACACCAAACTTCAGCACCTAAAAGATTAGTTTATGGAGATGAACAAAGAGCTAGACAACCAAAAGAATTAAGCATTAAATGTGTAAGAAAAGAGATTTTTGTTTTAATTATTTTTAAATTAAATTACCGATAAAGAGGAAAAGTTTTGAGAAAAATTACTTCATTCCCAATTTATTTTCAATTTAAAAAATTATTTTTAGGTTTCCCAAATGGCAACTCGTCTTACACATTTACGTAGATATTGCAATATTTTTTGGAACGAGAAACTTTGTTGCTCACATTGTCCTGGCATTTGTTGAAAAAAATTAAAATAATATTGATATAATTTAAATTTTTTTTTTGTACAAAAGTATTTTTTTTGTATTTTTAAAAATTATTTAATAAAAATTAAAACTCTGAGGACAAGCTAGTAAAAAATCGGCAAAAATAACAGTTCTGCATTGACTTCAGATTGAAAATTCTGTTGAGAGAGAGAGAGAGAGACGAATTAAAAGCTTTAGAAGATTAAAGAATTTTAGATCAAATTAAATGTATTGTTGCCTACAGCCTAACTAACAAATTTAAACTAAATAGAATACATGATCTAGATTTTAGTAGAATCCTTAGAAAATTCGATCAAGATTAGAACTGCGCAGAAATTAAAGAATTAAGACGGAATGAGAACTTAGGATAGAGAAAAAGTCAAGTAGATAAAGGAGATCCAGCAACAACAGCTTTTATACTATTAGATTCAAGCCTGCTTTTCTCCCTTCGAAGCATTCCAATTTTTAGTATAAAAGCAGTAGTAAATCTTAGCTCAATTAACAACACACACAATCAACTTCTCAACCGTTCACGACAACAGCTTCAACTTCACAAGTCAATGGCACAATCTGCGTACTTCGGTGGCGGTGGTGCAGCTGGTGGAGGCGGCGGTGGTGCATCTGTCTACATGGGATCTGGAGCCGGCGGTCCCCCGAAGCAACCTGCAGCTGGAGGCGGCGGTTATGGAGCTGCTGGTGGAGGTAATGCGTCTGTCTACATGGGTGGTCCTGCTGGTGGAGGCGGAGGAGCCGGTCAACAGAGTGCCTACTTTGGTGGACCTGCTTCGGGAGGAGGTAAATAATTATTAATCCTAATACAATAATAGATAATTTATTTTTATTTAAGCTTCTGCTGTTGGTAGGTCTGCGGGTGGAGGAAGTGCTTTCGGAGGCGGCGGTGGAACCCAAACGGCTATGGTTGGAGGCGGCGGTGGCACTCAGACTGCAATGGGAGGATTTGGTGGCGGCACTCAGACAGCTCTCGGAGGGATGGGCGGCACCCAGACTGCGCTCGGCGGCATGGGAGGCACTCAAACTGCTCTCGGAGGGATGGGCGGCACCCAGACAGCTCTCGGCGGGATGGGCGGCACTCAGACAGCTCTTGGCGGAATGGGCGGCACTCAGACAGCTCTCGGCGGGATGGGTGGAACCCAAACGGCGCTTGTTGGCTATGGCGGTGGAGGCACCCAAACGGCTCTTGGCGGAATGGGAGGTACTCAAACTGCTCTTGGAGGCTTTGGTACGCAGACTGCTCTTGGTGGTGCTCCTCCTGCTGGAACGGCAACTGCTCTCGTTGGTGGAGGTGGTGGAACGCAGACTGCAATGGGAGGAGGATATGGAGGTACGGCAACATGTTTGGGGAACGCTCCTGCGGCAGGTAAAAAATATTATCTTTGTCATTTTAGCCATTGATTTTAATGTTTTAATTATAGGTACAATGACTGCTCTTGGTGGAGGAGGCGGCGGGACGATGACAGCTCTTGGAGGCTTGAAACCTGCTGCTGGTGGAGCTTCTCTTGCTGGTTCAAGTGAGTTAAAACTTAAATCTTAAACCATCATTAATTGAGCTTTTATTTTCATTTAAAGATGTTGGCGCTTCTTCGGCATATATGGGAGGTCCTCAAACCGGTGGTGGCGTTGGTGCGCAGTCTGCCTACTTTGGCGCTGGTGGAGGAGGTGGCGGCGGTGGAGCACGTCCGCCTGCTGGTGGCGCTGCTGCGGGATCTGTCTACATGGGCGGTGCAGCTACCGGTGGAGGAGGCGGCGGTTTCCAGAGCGTCTACATGGGAGGGAAGTGATGTGCAGCCGAGGACAAAAGATGGAGAAGAACAGAAGAAGCGTTGTTTGACTAGATAATCCCTTTTCCCTTCCAATCCCCCATATATAATTGTGTGTTTTTTGTATTACGCTAATATATATAGGCTATTATCCCATTTGTTGTTGTGGCTCATTAATATAATCCAAATGTGCCCAAATATGTCGTATAATTTCCTATTGTTCATATTGTATGTTGTATATTGCTATTTGTATTGGATATATAAATAAATATAAAAATGTGTTTGTTGATTTTTGTGTATAGTATTGAGCTCTTATTTAGGCTTTTGAGATTTGACCTTTCATTAGTTTTCATTAACTACAAATTTGTACCCAATACCATTTTAATGTTTGCCTGGCTTAAAATTTCTTGTCATCTATTAAGTGTTTGTTTGAAGATTATTCGTAGCCTGCTTTTAACTTAGCCTTGGGTTCTCAACTCAAAATCTGCTTTAAAAGTAAATTCACTCAAACAAACTAAAAATTATCAGAACTTAAAAGAAGTTATTATCATTAATCCAAAAAATTAACTAAAAATTCCCATATACATATTAATAATTTAAACTAACATGGGCAAGTCTAATTAAACGGGGAGATTTTAGAGCTTAAAGTAAAAGGAACAAAAATAAATTACATATTTATGTTTAATTTATCAAAAAATAATCAAAATGCAAAAATCTTTAAAAATTAAATCAAACTTTTTTAAAATAAAATTTGAAGTCTGAAAACTTTTTTCTATCTTCTCCTTCGGCGCATAAATACTTCTGATGCCGAAACTTTAGAAAAAGTATTTTTAACATTTAAAATTAAAAAAACATACTAGGTGCTGAATGAGAGAGTGGAGCTAATACAGGATCTGATGATACTGGGTGGTGTGGACCTTTTACCTTTAAAAGAAGTATTTTTTTAAAATAAAAGAAATTGGGGAGAGAAAGTGGAATGAAGGCACTTTAAATTTGTAAATTTAAACCTCAGCTCCTTTGCCGATAAGAAGGCCGGTAGTGCTAATTGAATACAAAATTTGTGGTTTTACATTATTATTTCCAACGAAAATAATAAAAAATAAAATTAAATTTAGAAATAATCGAAAAATAAAATTGGTATTAATTATTTTCATAGTATCTATTTAAAAGAAAAGAAAATTATTTGTAACTAAATAATAATTATTTTAAATCGGAAAGTACACCATTTCAACCCCTAATTTTCCAATTCGATTTAATCAAAATTGGTGTTTAGAAAAGGGACTGGTTAAATATTTAATTTAACAGGCAAAGAAAATTTTATTTGGAACAGGCTAGCTGGGAATCTCTTTTGAGAGTTTCCTCATTGATTCCCTTCAGAGAGGAATTTTAAAAATTAATTAAAATTCAAGTTTTTAATTCACATTTTTTCAAAGAAAAATATTTAAAAAATGAAAGTGTTATTTATTTTCGCTTCTTTACAAAAATTTTGCGATAATAAAAATAAAAAAAAGTGAACACCTCTTTATTTAATTTTGATCAATCACTTTTCTCGGCAATCCCGGAGAATTGGGGTCCCTGCGAAAAAAAAGTTTAAAAATAAGAAAAATGATTTTTCCAGGGTAAAAAAATATGCTGATTACGAATCCGAGCTCGGATTTTGAAAAAGTCGAATCCCGAACCCGAATTTGGACTTTTGATCCCGAACAGGATTTTTGACTCCTAACATATCAGACATTGTACAAAATGGCCAGTCTTTCAATAGAATCATAGAACTCATCGAGCTGCATCAAATGACACCAAAATCAATGAAATCCGACCGGATTGAACCGAGATACAGACCCCTAAATATTGAAAAACCAAAGGGGTGATTTTTTGGAGTAAAAAAAAGTTTTTACAAATGATAGCTCATTCGAAAGAGCTCGTCGAGCTGAATCGAATGACGCCAAAATTACAGTGATTGATCAAGTTTTGACAAAGTTATGACATAAGTCGCTGACTCCTACAGTACTCTCATAGGTATACTTTATGTCATAACTTCGTCTAAACTTTTCAAATCACGTTGATTTTGGTGTCATTCGATGCAGCTCGACGAGCTCTTTCGAACGAGCTATCATTTGCATATTCGAAATTCGGGTTCAGGGTTCGAAATTTGGTTCGGGTTCGGGATTCGACTTTTTCAAAATCTGAGCTCGGATTCATAATCAGCATATTTTTTCATCCTAGAAAAATCCTTTTTCTAATTTTTAAACTTTTTTTTCGCAGGGACCCCAATTCTCCGGGATTGCCCTTTTCTCTCTCCCTTTATTTTTAAATTTAACCTTCCCAAAATAATTAATTAATCAATTAAAAAATATTTTTTTTTATTTTGTTTGAATTTTTTGAAGTAAACAAGGCGAAAACAAAGAATAAATTTAATTAAAAAAAACAAGTATTAATTAATTTAAAAATAAACAAACACCCCTTTTCTTTCAATTTTTTTGTTTAAACACATTTTAATCAAATAAAAATTAATTAAAATAGAGAACAATTGTTTTTAGATTTTATAACAAAAAAATATGAAAAAGAAAATTAATTTTAAATTAAAAATATTCTGATTTTAAATTCTGATTTTGGTATTACTCCGTTATCTCTAACTACTTTTTGAGGACTCTTTTGTTTTACAGAAACAAGAATAAGAAATTAACTTTTCTTTATTTTAATGTCTTTCATTTGAATATGCCACAAAGGAATATAGTAATCAAATTGAGGAAGGAAATTTATCCGTAAAATATGAATTCTAAAATTCTGGACAATCAAGAAAAGTGTAAGGAAGAAAAAGATCCAGCTGGCTTGCATTTAAAACGCTCACTAGGCGGGCATGAGGTCGCAGGATCCTCGCGATTAAACTTTTACCTCGCTCTTACTAAAGATAAAAAATGGAATACTTAATTTTGTTGATTTCCTAAATAATTTATTAAAAACATTAATTTCTTTATTTTAAAATTAATTTAAAAAACAACTGAATATTTACTTTTGTTTTATAAAAAATTATTTTCTAAAATATTATTATCAATTTTTTATTTTATCGTTCTTTACTTTGTCCACGTGAATGTACATCTCCTCCCTTTCCAGAACGGCTAATTTTCTTTTCTTTGGAACGTTTTGGAGGAGGAGAACCAATACCCACAGGATGGCTTTCATAAAGACGTCGATAATTGTCAGAACGAATATAATTCCAAAAAGCTTCAACTCTTTAAGAAAAAGATTTTTTTTAATTCTCGAATTGAAAATTGGTTTTACATAAATTCAGACTTTTATTTAATTTTTAAATTTATTTTTTAGTCACCTTATTTATGTATTAACTGCCAAAAAATATTTTTTTCTAAAAAAAACTTACCCACTAAACCAATCTCCATTCTGTGCCCCACGCATCAAAACTTCTTTTAAAGGCAAAATCCATCTTTAAAAAATAAATAAACTTCAAAAACTTTTTAAATTCAAACGGATTATTTTCAACACGAAGAGTTTTAGCATTTTCATCATTTGGGTCAATTAAATCTAAAGCCCCCAATTCTGGAGGAATTACTTGAAGGCGATTACCCTAAAAAAGAAAATTGTTTTCAAATAAAAGAATTTTCTTTTGCCTGAATATGTAATTCTTTTAATTTATTACAAGCACCTAATTGACGAGGTAAATCTATTATATCATTCTCTCGAAGAACCAAAATTTGGAGATTTGTCTTTAAAAAATAAAAATATTTTTTTTTATTTATTTATTTTCACCAAATGTCCAACATCTTCAGGAAACCCTTCAAAATCATTATCCCCCAAATAAAGTGCTCGCAATGTTGGCATAAAAAAGAAATTTCCTGGAAGGCTATGCTCGTTTAAATTATTCTAAAAAATTTTTTTGAAAATATTTTTTTAAATATCCCAACATAAGTAAGATCAAGAATTTCCAATTTTTGAAAAGAACCAAATCCGCGAGGCAATTTATTTAATCTATTCATTCTAAAAAAGAATAAAATATTTAAATAAATTTGTAATTTTTGATATTTTCTCAAAGTTTTGACGAAAAATTCAAAAAATAAATCAGCAATGTTAAATGCTTGATTTGGGTTTTCTAGGGGCAAGCTACATTTACAATGGATCCGTGTATAGTACATATTAGTGTTATTCACGGTACCGTATTACCGCGGTATTTTTCGGTAATACCGCGGTATTTTTACCGAAATACCGATACCGAAAAATCGCGTTTGAATAACACTAGTACATATTATGTGCCAAGTGTCTTGTGTCCTATATTTTATTTTCATTATTAACAGCACATTTGACACTCAATCAGGATGCCATTTTTTAAGACATATTTTCCCTTACTTACCCAACATTTAAAAGCTTTAAATTTGGAAGTGCCGAAATTGTAGCAGGTAATTCCTCAATGTGATTATTCCATAAATTTAAACTTTCCAAACTTGTTAAATCCGAACTGTCCAAAAATTAATTTTTATTTAAAAATATTTTTTATTATTTTACATATTTGATGGGAGAAGAGTTATTTTGTTGTGGCTCAAAGTTAAATTTGTCAATCGACTATTCTCATCTACAAAAAAACTTTTTCCTCCAAAATTTCCAAAAAAACATACAATTTAAATGTAATTGTCCAAAATTGCTAATTCCTTTATCTACATAACTCATTTCTGTGCCTTCTTCCGGTGGGGCCGAATGGTGATGTTCTTTACGTTGATTTTTATCATTTCGACGCATTTTTGTTTAAAAAATTATTTTTTATTAAAAATGCTGCAACGGCCAAAATAAAGAGGGAATTGATTTGCTTTACCTAGCTCATTTGATATATAACTAAAAACTAGAGCCAATCTAAAACAAAAAGAAAAAGTGTAAAGCTTTAGAAAGAAATAAAGGTTTTGTTTTTAACCATTAAAAATGTAACAAAAATTGATTTTATAAAAGAATTTTATTTTTAAAATGAATATTTTCTTAAAAATAAAAAAAATATTTAGGTGACTAATTTACGTATTTTTGTTTCTAAAACAGCCAAATAATTATCTAACATTGTAACTGCCTGATCCATTCTTTTGCTTGCTTCGTCTAGAATTTTTATTTAAAAATTAAATTAAAATTATTTAAAAACCAATTTCATTTATTTGATCCAAAAAAGGCTTCAAATCCTCATATTTTTGTTGAAGCTGGGCAATGCGACCCCCAACAGTTTCTGCTACGTGTTGCATATCTAAATTTGGAGTTTAAGAAAATCACAGATAAATTCGAGATTATAGGAACTAATGTTGGAATAAACCATAATATGGCAGTTACTATTGTTTCAACTCTAATTGAGAGAATTATTTTATTCACATCACACAGGAAATCACATTATTCCAACATTAGTTAATATAATCTCGAATTTATGAGATTTTTGACGCCTTAATGGTAGATAAATTATAATTATTTTAAATTAATCAGGGCTTTAACGAACAACAACGAAGAAACCGAACAAAATTGAAAGACCGAAGCGATAAGGGAAAAAAACTAAATTAATTCCAACCTTTATATCGCTGCGCCGTTACATCATTCATTTGTTCCAATAATTTATAATCATCAATACTTGACTGTATCTGTCCCTGTATATATTCATTTACTCTACAAAATAAATTCTAAAATATTTTTTTTTCAAATAATTTTCCAAACTTGTTAGAGCATTGTTTAGCCAATCGCTTTATTTCATCATCTTTTCCATCATCTGCACTTGTACAAGCCGGGGGAGATAGAGGACAATCAATGCTTATTGCTCTCTCATTTATTTCCATTTTTAGCTTTTTAATTGTGTAAAAATAATTTAATTTATAAAAAATATTTTCAAATTAGGAAAAAAAACATTTAATAAAAAATTCAAAAAATAATTTAAAGTTTATCAGAAAATTAAATGATAAACAAAATGCTGAATTAAAAAAATTTAAAAAGAATTTCCCTTGAACAAAATTTGAGCAAATAAACATTTATTTTTTAATATATAATTTATAAATTAGCAAACAATAAATTGATCAATAGAATTTAAATTTTTATTTTCGAGAAAAACTAAAAGACTTATAAAAATTTATTTTAAAATTGACAAATTGATCAATTCATAAAAACAATTCATGGGAGTTTTTAAAAAAGGAAAAGTTTATTCAATTTGATAAAGAATATATTTAGAAAAATAATCCATTGCTATAAAATGTGCCAATAAAAATCCACTCAAGTAAGGTCCTTTCTTATTTGCTGGAAATTTATTTTCAAGTAACGAATTGGCAGAAATGCAGCCATCGAGAGCGTTGAACAAAATGTTGAAATCCTCAGTGCTACAGAGAAAATTTAAATTTAGTTATTATTTACTTTAAACAAATAATCTTTGGAAATTTTTAAAACGGTTTAATTAACTCCAAAAGGGGGCATTCTATCTATTGATACGTGAGGCGCATCAGAATCCGTTCCATTTTTAATTGTAAATAGAAATATTTATTTATCTCACTATAAACTAATAAATTCAAAACAAGTCAGAAAAAAAATTTTGCTGTGGGGGTGAATCAGGGCCCGCCATGAGTGATTCCCAACTGAATATTTGCCCAGTCCTTTTTAAACTTAATCCCAAACAAATTAGAATCTTAGTTTGCAATAAAAAATTACCGAGGAATAATTTCCTTTCCAAGAGCCAATTGATCGATTATTCTCACCAAACGTCGATAAGTACGTCGGTAAAGATTCGGAATTGCTTCTTTTTTGTTATTTTTGATAAATTTTCGCAAATTGTCTCTGTCACCTTTTGCTATAATTTTTGTAATTGCTTTTCTACCATGTAAAACAAAGGCAAGACCAGCAGCTGATAAACGACATTCATTTTCTGTGTTTTTAGGCAATAAATCAAATGTAGATAATGTAACAGTTTGAGCACTAAAAAATAAAACTTTAGAATTTTGTGCAATAAAATTAATTTACCTCGTAAATTTGTGTGTAGAATCTTCATAATCATACGATCCTGGCCCAAGGCGAATATGGCAGGCAGGATTGTCTAGACTAAAAAATAATTTTTATAACAAATGAAGAATTATTTGCCTTTTCATGCGAAATGTCCCCTCAGCATTACCATAAGCATGACCAACAATTGCAGCAGCAAAAACTGTTGATAAAGTAAAATTCTTTTCAGGTACACCCAAAATAGTAATAGAGCCGGATTTGTTATCGAAAGGCCTATGTAAAATGGGAATTAGTTTAAAAAAAGGAGAAAATTAACCTAAATATTTTTTCAATATGTTTATCTACATTTTCATTATTATTTTCTTGGAGATCAGCGTTGTTTATCATTTGCTCCTTCTGAGAATTTTCTGATAACTGTTAAATAATTTTTGATTAAATTGAGAAAATAAAAGAAAATATTTTGGATCAAATGCCCAATTATACACAATAAAATATAGAAACAAAAAATAAACATTAATAAAAATGTACGACAATATTTAAAATTAAATTAAAAGTTAGTAAGAGAGTTTGGTTACAATCATAAATGGCAGTGATTTAAAATATATTATGAATGCAAAAAATGATTAAATAACTTTTTAATAAAATATAACCTTTAAATTATATAATTTATTTCACACCCAAAAGGTAATAGTAATTTTAAGGGCCATAAAAATGACAAAAAATATAAAAATAGCAATAAAATCGTAAACGTGTCAATCACACATAAAATTGTGATCAATTTTCCAAAATTTATGTGCTTGAAAAAAGACATAAAAAAACTTTTATGTCAGAAAATATCGATGACATAAACTAAAAATGTAGAGCTTCGCATATAATTATCGCGTCCGCAATTATCACATTCCTTCCGTAATTTTCTCATTTTTGGCTGTCTCAGAAACTTAAATTGGCTCTAACAATAACACGTATTCATTCACCCCCTTACCCTCTCCCCCCTTTTTTCTTCTTTTATTTGATATAATCTTTGATACAAATACTTAAAAACTTACCAATGATTTATTGTCGTCCGCCAGCTCAAAAGTTTGTTGTTTATTGTTAGTATTAATTGAAGAAGATGGTGGAGATAAAGAAGAAGAACAGCTCTCAAACCCAGTACTATTTGATGATGAATGTGAAGAGAGGCGGGTATCTTTAATGGACGAGGAGTCTACTCCACTGCTAGTGTCCTCTCTTTTAATCGCTGTTGGATTTTTACAAAAATTGTTGTTTTCCTTCTCTGCAATATTCTCATCAATTTTTTTGACTACTTTGACTTTTTCTTCCTTATTTCCATTACAAACATTTTCTTTAACATTTTCATTCAAAGTCGAGTGGTTTTCAATTTTTGACGTTTTATGCTTATTTTTATTAGACTTAGAATTTTCACAAGAATTTTCTCGTGATGATGGAAGGGAACACAATGGGCGTCCATACCCTGCTTTTTCGTAGTTTGGTCGCTCCTGTGAAGTTATTAAATTGAGATCAATATGTTGCCTAAAAGTAAAATTTAATAAAAAAATTTTAATAATCAAGACTCACGAATAGCTTATTAGTTTGGATGCAAGATTTACAGCAGCGTCATATGTTCGCGCAATAGCAAAATCTTGAGCAGTGGAAATGTAATCGACCTCCTAAAAAATAAAAATTCCAATTTCATTTAGATTAAAAAACAATTACTTTTACTCCAACCATTTGTTTAATATAAACTTCTTTTCCAACCCAAGCCTTCGGAAAAAATAATCTTTAAAAACAATTTAAATTTAAAAAATAAATGTAAAATATACGTTGGTTTAACTAATTTAATACATTCAATACGATATCTTGTTTCGTCATATCTTTTAATTGGTCTAATAATTAAACGAGGCAAACGCAGTGAGGAAGAGGCTCTTACAAGTAAATCGTTGAAACAAACAGAAGAAAAATCAAAATTACAAAATATAAATCCATCAGATTGATCCTTTTAAAATTAAAAAAATGTGAGGAGTCTTTGATTAATTTTTGTAAAAAGTAATTACAGAAAATATTCAGAGAAATTTCTAGGTAATTCCCCTTATTTACTGAGGCTTTAACAGTCACGGTAAATTATTATTATTTATTATTATGAAAAACCAGGAAAGTTTCACTAAAATTTATCTTCAATCATTCGTCAAGGATAAAAATTGAAATTTTTCTTAAAAATTAAATTTTTATTTTTATAAATTTATACCATTCTAAGGGAATTGCAAAGTGTATCGAATGCAGGCAAATACAATTCATTATACCATTTAAGAGTTTTTTCAAGTTGAACACCCAATTGCTGCGAAAAGTCCTCGGCATATGAAGTAAAATTTTTGTTTATAGGTTCAGGTCTAAAAGCAAGCATTTTCTTATGAATTTGTTGCAAACAACCGATTAATTCTTTCCTAAAAATGAAATAAAATATTAAAATCCGTAATCATTAGATTGCTTTTTGTAACCTATCGTAAAAAAATTTAAACCCTTATTCTCATGGGGCGAATAGAAATCCAATTTAGTAAAGGAAAAACCGTTTAAAAAATCTCTCACGAATTTCCAAAGTGAACTAACTCCCAATAACAAATTGAAAAAATTTAAACACAAGCCTACTTACTTTTCAGGTGTTGGATATTCAAGCTCGAGTCCCCAACGAAAAGCATCAACAACTTCAATAAAATATTCATAAATCTTCCGAAAGTCTCTAAACAAATTTGCTTCAGTTTTTTTAACACTAAGCTTTCCATTGTCATAGCGAGCATAAAATCGTTTAAGCAACAATCTCTTCCCAAACTTTGCATAAGCTAATCCAGCATTAGAAAGCGGTTGCACATAACGTTCCATATTGCACATATTCTCCAATGTAAGACATCTAGGAATTTTAACCATTTTTTAATTTAAACAAAATAAACTTTGAAGTATCCGTAAAACGCATTTTGTCCAAGTCACAATGTTCCCCAGCTCCGATAG
Organism: Meloidogyne enterolobii; assembly: GCA_963681835.1. NCBI lineage: Eukaryota > Metazoa > Nematoda > Chromadorea > Rhabditida > Meloidogynidae > Meloidogyne > Meloidogyne enterolobii. Next base: position 1,538,901 of record CAVMJV010000023.1, read on the forward strand.
TTATGTCAAAAGGTGCTATCGTTGAGCAATTTTTAATACTGAAATTATTCGGAATTATTAAAATAGAAACAAAAAAGAGCGGCTTACTCTTTGATCACATAATGTCTATAATCGTCAATACTCTTAATAATATACAAAGCCAGAGCTTCAGAAACCCCAAAATTATCAGGATTAATGCCGATTGAAGGAGGCATTAAAAAATTAAGAAATACAAACTATCCAGTAATAAGAATAAATATTTATAAAAACAATCCTATTAAAAGCTTCTAAAATTAATTAGTCCTCTAGTTTAAAAATATAAATTGTAAAATAACTATGAATTAAATATAGATGTATTTGATAAAGTTTTATCGATTATTTATATAAATCAGAGTAAAAGGAGGAACTCATCTTTCATACAATTTATTTGGTATAGATTTAATAAATTTTTAAGTAGGATAATTTTAAAACAAAATTTAATTTATACGTATCAAAGATAAGTCCATCAAAAAAGGATATCGTCGCGTTTTTACTTCGTTTATTTTCAGAATATACACATTAAGTCGCTGGAATTTTTGGAAGTCCAAATTCGTCAACAGGGACACCATGATCGGTAACAGCCTTAAATAAACCAATAAACAAAATAAACGCCTAAAATATTTTCATACCGTCGGAGCTCCAGGAACTTTAGTTGGAACACTTGGCGCAGAAATGGCCTCATCCAAGTAGCTAGTGTCTCCATCAGCTATCAGTTCATCTCCCAAAGCTTCGAGTTCGGCTTCAAGATCTGCCTCATCAATCTTTATTTATAAAGTAAAGCTGAAAAACATTAAAAAAAACATACATCAGGAGTGTCATATTGTCTTGAGAGGGCATCCTGAACTTCATTATTCATTTCAAGCATTTCTTCCATATCATCTTGAAGATTTTCAATTTTGTCAATATTGAGTTTCTTTTGTTCTTTCTTCATTGCTACGAGTCCAGATTGCATTGCCGCAACAGTAACCTAAAATGAGTAAAAATAAAATTTAGTCGAGTCAAAAATTTATTTTCATGTCTACAAGATAAATAATTAGATAAAATTTGTAGATGTTTCTATTTAACAACCTGATTGTCCTTCATTGATTGAATAGCAAAGTTGCTCTGTTCCATATTAAAAGATTGTGTCGATAATTGATCACGCTGGTTCTCATAAGTCCTCTTCTGCTTCATTATCCTTTAATAAATAAAGGAATAATATTTTTAAAAAATATTAACCTCAATGCCTTTTGTTTGACAAGATTTTTTGATGGCCCTTCTCGCATTTTTTTCATTTGATCACGCAATTTAACAAGTTCACCGTCTAGTTGTGCAATCTTTTTGTCCAATGACTCACCACGTGCATCAATAGTTGTTATAGCATCGGTCAAATTCGGAGGAGGTGCCTTTGGCTTTGATGAACCAAAAATTCTATTCATTTGTAAAAACCTAAATTGAGCCAAAAATAAGCAAAAAAATAATTTCTGTTTATATTTTAAGTAAATGGTAAGGGACTTTGAAGGTAAGTGGATTAAATATTCTCTTGTACCAAATATCAACAATAACTATCTAAGCTTTTTCTAACTGCCCAATATCATTGATTTTAAGTCTTGAATCAAGATACTTATTTGACTTTCCGGTCTTGGTAAATAATTGTTCAATAATTTATTAAAGGAACTTGAAAGTGCCAGGACTCGAATGTTTTTGACATTTTATCCAAAAAATTTCCGGAAAGGGCGATTTGAGCGCGGCCCGTTGAGCGCCTGACAACATTGATCGGGTATAACTTTTTTTTTGTTTGATCGAACGATTAACTTGATCCATCTAAGTTGGATTAAAAATATCGCTTATCTATACCGCTTTCTTATACAGCTTTCGAATGATATAAAATTCATTCCTATTTGATCAGGCATCAAAATGTTATAGCCGATCAAAGTTGGCTGGCCTCATCAGGTCGCTCTCAACTGACCGCAACCCAAAATTTCACGATAGGCTTTTTGAGTATTAATTAAAGTTTCACTTGAATCAGTTTTTTCTTAAAAATTGTTAAGTATTAAGGATTTTTCTAATTTTTTTCTTCTAAAAATTTCAATCAAACACGTATTCAACGTAAAATTTCTCATGCTTAAATTTTCGAAAGTAACATTTTGACATTCGAACTTTCGCGTGAAATGCTTGTGTAAAATTTTTGATTTTTTCTTTATCAGTTAATTTTTCTTTTTTATTTTCGTTATATTTGACTGTCCAATGAATTCTATTACGAATAATTATACGTCGCTTATGGCGGACACTTTTAGTGCTTTAGAAGTTTGGCAGAAACTTAGAGCTCACCAGCCAAGAAATATCGATCACGGTAATACTATTTATTGATTTTTTATATAGCATTTAATTTAAAGGTATTACTGATCTGATTGACCTCTTGGATTGGATCCATAAAGAATGGCGTCATTCTGTTAATGATAATGCTCGATTGAGTAATCTTAATGAAAGGCTTAATAGACAAATTGGGTATATTTTTTGAATTAATTTTATACAAAGTTATCAAAAATTTGATTAATGTAAAGTTTTTGAAAAATGACAGTCCAGCCTCACAATCAATATCAAAAGAACTACCCTAACAATTAAAAACCGATAATCAAAATTATTTTGTTTATTTAAAATTAAGAAATTTCGAGTTAGAATTGGATCAAGCAAGAGCGAATAATGGAGCATTAGTTTCTCAACTGGCTTCTGCTAATACAAAAATTGGATCACTCGAGGAAGAGCTTTTGCAATATAAAGAACGATTTAAAATTGCTCGTGCTGAAATTCAGGTTGATTCAATCAAATAATACCTAATGCAAAATTCTTATTTTTAGAATGCTGCTTTTACATTTCCTATGGACACACCTAATGATGCTAGACATGGTAAGCGTCGGTCCAATTCTCTTGGATTTATGCCTGGAAAGAGATCTAAACATTTGGATGATTTGGGCCGTGTAAGGGAAGACGATGAGGATGAGAACGACCCTGCACCTTTACAAAAACCTCTGATGCGGACGTTGAATAGATCTATTTCTGATTCACATATTATGGCTGAAGAAAAGGTTTTTAAAGTTTTAATATCTCCCCTTTCGTTTAAACATCATTGTAAATTCGAGGATCGGTAGAGGGATAGTTTTAATTAACAGATAATTTTTTTGTTTTGGCTGGGTCCTGTTATATTTTTGTTGTTAGATTTATGTTTTTTATTTCTAAATAGAAGGATGTTGCTCAACTTAAAAATCAACAAAGTTCTACAAAATGTACAACGACAACTACTACAAGTACTATGGATATGTAATTTGAAACTTTCGTTTTTAAGTAATATCTAAATTTAAGACGTTCAAGTCCAATGGCTGGTTTTTGCCCAGGATGGACTAAAGGAAGAACTTTAGACCAGTGCACGCACAATTTTGTTCCAACGAACAATTTGTTTAGCGCTGCTTTTTCATATTGTGGTGTTTGTGCTCGAAGTTTGGGAATACGGAGTTTGAAGTGTAATGGTTAGTAAATTAATTACAAAACAAATTAAGTAAATAATTATTTGGGTTTCGCGATAAAATTATTTTTCGGGGGAAGTAAATTTAATTTTTTAAAAGATTGTAAGCTTCAAATCCACGAGAATTGCCGCAATAATTCTCCACTTCCGTGTGTTCCAATGATACCAACACCTCAACGTAATAATCCAAAACAACGTCCGCGTCTTGCTGATCTCTGTCCAGATTCTCAGCCACAAATTCCTGGACAAATAATTCGTTGTGTTTTTGCAATAGAGAAGAATTATATTAACAATGTTGGTCTCTATCGTGTTCCTGGATGTGACAGCGAAGTGAAAAAGCTCAAGGAAGCTTTTAATTCAAAATATGCACCAAAATTGGAACAACTTGATCCAGAGACGATTACCGGGTTTATTAAAAAATTTCTGCGAGATCTTCGAGTAAGTTTTTTTGGTTTAAATTTGTTAAATTAAAAATTTTAAGGAACCAATAATTCCTCTTTCGTCGTTCACAGAATTTTATGCAGCGGTTAGTAATAAAAATGAAGCACAGCTGCGAACAGCTATAGAAGAGTAAATATTCTAAAAGATTTTTTTGATTGTCAACATTTTTAGTTTGCCAGTTCCAAACCGTCACACTTTGGCCTTTTTATGTGCTCATTGGCAAAAAGTTGCTCAACATTCTAACGAGAATCAGGCATACCTTTAAACAGTCTATATTAGGTAAAAAATGTTTAATTGTTTTTAGATGCCGCTTGAGAATTTGGCTAAAGTTTTGGGACCTACAGTTGTTGGAACAGCATCAAAATTGACACATTTGCAGCAACAAGCTGGTGGTACTGATTGTCATTCTCATCATTATATGGAAGCAAGCAAACAAGTGGAAATTTTATATGCTCTTCTAACACTTGACAATGTACATTTTTTTGTTAATTTTTATGAGTTTAATAGGCAGGTAAATTGTTGAGTTTAAGTAGACAATGTTCAGGTTATCGAATCAGATTTTAGATCAGATTTTTATATCAGACAAATGTTAAAACAAATCTTTTTTTTCGGCTTTTCTAATTTTCTTATTTTTCAGAATTACTGGACAGCTTTTTACAATTGGCAACCAGGCAATCAAGTAATGCTTCAGAACAATCAAGGTTATCTTGGAAGTAGTAATACTCCACAAGGGACTTGCGCTACAATAAAACGACGTCCGCCAATTAATCAACGTTATGGCGAGTCTGTTAATGAACCTCATCGGCAAATGTATTGAATGGATTTAGAAGTGCCGAAGTAAATATGTAAAGAAGAAAAACAATATTTTTGTCAAAATGTCCAAATTTTAAATGACATTTTGAAGTTTACCTCAATTAACTTTGTAACTTATATTCTCTAACCTTAAGCATTTTAAGCCCAACGCTATTTTAACTTAAAGACTTGCATTTTTGGATAAATTTGTTTCTAATTTGTTTGTTTTCTATACATTTTTTGTAAGGGAAAGTCGACCCCTGTTATTATTTTTTATGATTAATTCTATAAAGGCGCGGGACAAAAGAGGCGAGACCGAAAAGGCGCAACACAAAGACGGCACACGGGTAAAACGGCGCAAACCGGCGGATCGAGTCACTCTTTCCTTTGCGCAGTTATGGGTTTGCGCCGTTTTGGCCATGCGCCTTTTTGTTGTTTTTGTCCTCTACAGTCTTGTAAATCTCAATCTCGGCTTTTCTGACGCAACTACAAATCTTGATTTAAGCTTTGGAGCTAATTATTGTTTGTTTTTTATTTGTAGAATAAGTTATAATGGAATCTGAGGTACCTGTTGTTTCTACAACATCTTCAGGCAATTTAATGGATTCAAAAATTGAAGTGGAAAATGCTGATGCGAATAATCTTGTTGATGAAGGTGATAATAATGCAAATTCTAATAAACAAATGACTCATGATGATATATCCAATAAAACTGAGGCAAGCGAAGAGAATGATGGAGTTCAACTTATTGAAGGACTGACAAAGCCTTCATCTGCTTTGGAAAAAGTTGATTTTGTTCGAGTAAGTAATCGCTGTTTTTAACTATTTTTATCTTTCTCATAGGATTCGCGTAATCGCGTAAAACTTTATGTTCTTTGTGATCAACGTGCTTGGGATGATCGAGGTACAGGGCATGTTGCATGCCTTCCTTCGCCAGAAAGCAATAATACTTGGTGCATTGTTGTTCGATTGGAGTCTAATGGTTTGTTTATTTAATTTTATAATTCTAACAAGTTTTGGTTTAAGAACGCAATGTATTGGAATCAAAAATTTTACAAGAAACTACTTATCAAAAACAGCAAGGCACTTTAATCGTTTGGTCGGAGACAGAGTCGGTGGATTTGGCATTGAGTTTTCAGGAGAAAGCTGGTTGTACAGAATTATGGGAAAAAATCTGTAAAATACAAGGCAGAGACCCCGATGCTGAAACTGAACTGGTTTTATATTTTTAGTACCCAAATTATCTTTACATCATAAAAATTAAGGAAGATAACGAATGTGATGATCAGGATGTTCCAAGCGACAGCAGGTATTCTTTTATATATTTTCTAAGTTTATTTTTGTTTTTTAGCACTTCTGTTGTTTCTAATGCTACAGGAGTTCCGCCATGCAATTTACAAAATCTTGGCGAACTTGAGCAAGCTCTTTCAAATTCAATGTTTGCTAATAGTCAACGTGAGAAAATGGCCAATGCAATTCTTCAGAACAGGTTTGTTCTTTTTATTTTTTAGTTTGGAAATAGGTAAGTTTACAATAATTACCTATTTATTGTAAATCTTTTGTATGTATTTTTGTTGCATGGTGAATGAATTTTTGTAAAATACAAGGCGAAAAAGGCCCTTTGATTTTAAACCGACATTGAATTTAATTTATAGAACTTACCTTTTTTAGTTATATACCAAAGCTTTGTGAAATGTTTTCTATCAGTGAGGATTTGGAAAATAAAGAAGCTCTTCAACAAATGGCTTCTATCGCAAAGAATCTCTTTCTTCTTAATAATAATGCTGTTTTGAATGAACTTGTTGAAGACAAATATTTTAAGTTTGTAGATTTTTCATTTAATAAATTTAGATTTAATTTTTTACTTTTTTCAAATAACAAATTAAACATTTACAGAAATATAGTCGGAATGTTAGAATATGATGTTTCATCATCAGAACCCAAAATGCACAGGAACTTTCTTTGGGAGCGTTCTCGTTTTAGGGAAGTTTTGCCAATCAGTTCTGAAGAGTTGAAATCAAAGATTCATCAAACTTTTCGGCTTCAATATGTCCAGGTATTTGTCTGCATGAGTTTAATATATGATCGTTTTTAAGGATGTTTGTCTTCCTGCGCCTTCTATATTTGAAGAAAATCTTTTGACTGTTTTGAGCAGTCATCTTTTCTTTATGCGTGCAGAGATTGTTAATTCTCTTTTGGTTTGAATGAATATTTTTTTAATTAAAAAACATTTCTTTAGAATGACAAGAACTTGATGCAAAAGCTCTTTGAAGGTCTTCGAAATCCAGACATCACCCCAGATACACAAAGAGATTTGACAAACTTTTTGAAGGAATTCTGTTCTTTTGCACACTCTCTTCAACCCACTGGTCCACAAGGAAGAGAACAGTTTTTCAAAGTATAAACTTTATATGATATATTGGCTTTATAAATTAAAGCTTAAAAGGATTAACAGAAAGAAAAATATTTGATAGTTAATTGAGGAAAATTTGAAAATTTATCTTGCACCATTTTTAATATTTTTATTTATTTTTTAGACTTTAATGGCCAACAACGTCCTCGAGATTATTGATCCTTGTATTAGTAGCCCATTAGCTTCAACACGAACAGCGACAGTAGAACTTCTATCAATAATTGTGGATTTCAATGCGCAAATATTTCGTGATTTTCTTGTTAGACAATTTAGAATTGTTCCTGAATCTAAAAATGTAATTTTTAATTTTTAAAGATTTATTCAATTAAATTCTACTTTTAGAGCTCTTTACTCATTAACAAATTGATCAATCATATGCTTAGCGATAAAGATCCCGAATTTACTTCAGCCCATCAAATAGCTAATGCAATTCGAATTTTGTTGGATCCAGAGAGTATTGTTTCGGTAATTTTTGTTTTCTTTTAAATTAGTAAAATTAATTTTTTAGAAAGGAGAAAAGGGTGAATTTTTACAAATGTTTTATAAACGAGCGATGAATACACTTTGCGCTCCAATACACGAAAATGCCAAAAATGGACATCCAATTTCTGGTAAATGATTTTTAAAATAATTTTTTAGCTTTAAAAATTACTTTTTAGATAGTTATTACATGGCAAATAAATTGACTCTTGTAATCGATTTGCTTTGCTTTTTTGTGGAACATCACAGTTATAACATGCGTACTTATGCCATACAAAGAGGAATGCTTCTTTCTATTCTTGTCTATTTAAAGAGCAAGCATCATTTTTTAGCACATTGTTTGTTAATTTTATGTTTTTAATTTAATTTTGATTTTAACTAAGGCGCTCTACGGTTACTTCGTCGAATTATTGGGTTAAAGGATGTAAGTTGTTAAAGCTAACGTTTCGTTGTAAAATTAAATTTTTCTTTTATAGGATATTTATTTTTGTCATATTTGTGATAAATCAATTTTGGACCCTGTTGTTGAATGCTTTGAAGCGAACGGATCACGCTACAATTTGCTCAACTCGTCTTTGATTGAATTATTCGAATATATTCGAACGGTTTTTTTGGCATTAAATTTTCAATTTTTTAAATTTATTTTTCAGGAAGAAATTCGTCCACTTATGCAATATGTAGTACAAAAACATTGGGAAACTACATTTAGTAAAGTTGAATATGTCCGGACTTTTTCTGTAATGAAAACTCGTTGTGCACAATTTGCTGATACTTTTTCGTTCGAACGTGATTCAGCTTCCAAAGAGAACACTGGCTTGGCTATGACACCTCCACCTAATTCACAGTGGAGAAAAGAACGTGAACACGATGATGAGGAGTTATTCTTTAGTAAAGAAGAGGAGGACGAAATGGTTTTTTATTCTTTTAAAATTTTATTAATTTTTAAAATTTTTCTAGCCAGCACCGCAATTACGTAAATCTGGTATGGAACCAATGTTTCCATCACTGGCCAACCGAAAACGCAAAGGTTAACTCATTATTTTAAATTCAATAAAAATATTTTTTAAAGCTCTTGATGATGAAGATAGCATTTCGTCTGTCTTTGGAGGCAATATTACACCTCCGGCTGGTTCAAACGTGCGAATATCAAAAATAATGATTCGAATGAATACGAAAGAAATTACTCCTACTCCTCGCCAATCTGTTGTTGTGCAACAACAGCTGCCTCAACAACAAGCAGTGGATTCTACGGTTGAACCAGATACAGACTTGGTAAAAAATTGATAAATAGGCTTTGATATTTTTTGATTTAAATTTTACTTTCCAATCTTTTAGCCGCCATTCGACGAGCCAAAACCTCATCAACAACAATCTACGGCCATATCAACTACAACTTCTCCAACAACAGATTCGTGCAGTACAGACAGTACAACCACAACAACTAGCTCTTCTTCACCACCTTCCTCAACTACACTCAAACGTCCCTTAGTTGATTATGATCTCAGTGACGACGATGATGATGACGGTGAAGGAAATGGAAAAGAATCAAAATTATCAAAATCTTTGTCTCGGTCTCAAACAAAAATAGTCGTTGGGGAAGAAAAACAGCCAAACAAAATACTCAAATTATCGACAGACGAAACGCCGGATTCGTCAAGAGATGCTTCATCTCCACCACCCGATCCAGAACAAAAAGGTAGTGATCGAATGGGTGGAGGGGGAAGAGGAGGTGGAAATGGACAACAACAAGATATTTCAACATCATCATAAAAGTGACAAAAATTTATTTTATGAATCTCTTTTTAAAAAATTTCCCCCTTTTGTCGATATTTATTTTAGTATAATGGATGGTTGTGAAAAAGTTTTCGGTATGTTTTTAAAAGAAATATACTACAAGAAAAAATTTTTAAAGGAAATATTCCCTTCCATTTTCTAAAATTTTTATTTCTCTTTTTTTTGTCTGTGTTTTTCCACTCATTTCTTTTGTCTAAGGAATATTCAACACAATATATTGTATTATTTTAAAATTGCTTCTATTTTCAAAAATACATGATTTTCCCGAATCTGTTAATTTTTTAATTTCTTTCTTGGATTAATAAATTAAATTTAATATTAAATAATAAATGGACATTAATATATAGTATTTAATTTTGAGCTGCCAATTATTTTATAACTACTCATACTCCTTTAATTATGTTACCTATAAAATTTGCTAATTAAAATTTTTAAGAATTTCCTTTTTGTTATATGTACATAAGTGAGCTACAGCTATTGTAAGCAACTCATTTTAGTGAACTCTTTTTTAAATTTAGTTGGCCATTGGGGTGACAATTTGTTTCACTCCCTTAAATTAGTTTAACCAATATTCCATCGGTGTTGAAATGTTAATTTTTTTTGATAATAAAAATTCTTTGTCTCTTTAACTTTTCTTTTCTTTAATTCGCCTTCCAACATTAGATTACAATAAAAATCAAAATGACTTAGAAATTTTATTTGGGAGGATTAAATATTTACATTTTTTAAATTAGAATTTATGAAATTAATTTATTTTAAAAAGTTTTTTTATGAATTTCCCTCATATTAAAGGCTTTTGCGTAGATATTGGAATTAGTGGGCCTTTAACGTTTCCCATTCTGCGTGCAATTGTTCCAATTAAAGGATAAATACCTAAATTGGAAGGAAAATTAAAAGAAATTTTGTTATTTTCTTTTTTCCTTACCATCAACACTATCTGTGCATTCCCCATTAAAATCATCATAATCTAAAGTCCAAACATAAGCCCCTCCATAACCATTTCCTTTAATCCAATCAATCTTTAAAATTTTTTTTTTATTTTTAAAGAATGTCTTCCTTTTTTACCTTTGCTTTAAAACTTTTAATATTATCATAACTAAACCATTGATCTTTTTGATAAATAAGAAAAGGTACTTTTGCATTTAAATCAAAAGCACGTTTAGTTGTTGGATCTGTTAACATTTCACAAAACTAAAAGAGAGAATTTTTTTAATAATTTTTTTCCCAAATTTACTTCATAATAAGCTCCAAGTCCTTCAGATTTTAAAAACGTTGTAGCGTTTGAAGGGCCAATAGCAGCACTTCCTACAGGTTTTCTTGACCCGTTTGGATTTGCTAAAGTCCATCCATGACCTATAAAACAATAATTTTTTTATTATTAAAAGTTTTTTTTTCTTTTACCATAAGTTGCTAGGCCTATTACAATTTTCTTTTTTGGCATTCCTTCAACAGCCCAATAATCAGCTGCCGAATCCTTAAATTAAAAATAAATAAATTTAATAAAATATTTTTTCTTACAATATTTAAATTGTCTTTAGTAAATAATGGAGAATTATAGCCTGTTACATTTTCTGTACTAACGTGGAAATCATATGTCATTAGATTGACAAATTCAACATAACTGTAAAAATTATATTTTATCAAAATTTATTATTAGTGAAACCTCTATTTAATGGGCACTTTTGGAAGGGGGAGGACAAGGAGGATTGCCGTTTTGCGTTTATTATTAAATAGGATTTTTTGCTAAATAGAAAGTTTTACTTTGATATTTATCTAGAAGGGGTGATTAGACTAGAACATAAAGTGTATGAGAAGGTTTACAGTTGGTTAGTTCGATATAAGGGATTCGGAGTTGCCAAGGACTAGTTACTGTGGAGTTACCTCCCATAGTCTCAAACTTCGGCCTTTTAAAATAAAAGTCCTAAAGGATAATTTGTAAAATATAAATTACAAACTTTGATATATTTGCAATATCATATGACTGTTTTGCAGTTTCAATTCCAGCTGAAACAGCTGCTGTTATAATAAGTCTTTCACAATTTCGTTTTTTATCTTCTTTAAATGCTTCAGTAAATTCCTTTAAAGAAATTTTTTTTACAAAATAATTCCCTCCCCTTTCTATTTACCTTAAAAAGTAAATTAAAATTTGTTTTATTTTTTGGATATTCATAATCCATATCAATTCCATCAAACCCATATTTTCTCATAAAAATAATTGAGGAAGTAATAAATGCTGTTCGATTTTCTTTACTTTAATTAATTTTAATTTTATTTATTTTTAATTTATTTAAATTACCTAGACATCATATTTTCAAAAAGACTTGTTTGACTTAAAGTCCATCCACCAACAGAAATTAATACTTTGAGGGCATAATCGTAATTCTAAAAAAATTTTTATTTAAGGTTTTTAATAGGGTTTTTTTTTGAAATTTCCTTCATTTTAAACTTAACCACTAGGGCTCTCATGATTAGAATAATTGGAAGAAATATTAAAAATAACTTGCCTTAAGTTCAACAACACGTTGATATAAACCTTTAGGGTCCGATTCATTTGGTAAATCTGCTGGATCTGTTGGTCTTTAAAAACATATATTTTTTAAAATTATTTTTTAAATTTTAGGTAAATGTCTCAAAATTTGATGTCCTCTTAAAATTGTCCACAAATTAAAGGACATTTACTCTTTAAATTTAAATTTTTTACGATAAAATAAAGCTGGAATTAAATTGAGCAAAAGCGTAGAGTATATGTGTGCAAAGTCTTGGAACATAATCTTCTGGAACAAATTTAGCTCTCCCATCTCTATATTGTGCCCAATTTGTAAAATAACAGGGACGTAAATATCCTGTTGTATCACCAACAAAATTACAAGTTCTGACATCTTTAGAGAGAATAAATAGAAATTTATTTTTAAGAAAAATTCAAAATTTAATTTTTTTAATTAATTAATTATTCAGAAAAAGGGAAATTTCTCTTTTTTTTTTAATTTTTTAAAATTTAAATTTAAATAAAAAAGAGGCAAGAAGGAAATAATGAAAAAATTACAAGGATTTTTAAAATTAAATAAATTAGATATTTAAATTTATATTTTTAAATTATGAACTCAAAAAGTATTTTAAAATTATTAGTTAAATTTTTAGTTATATATTGTGATAAATTAATTACATATTTAATGTTTTAGGGGAAAGGGAGGGGGAGGGAGGGATGTCTAAATATTACAATTAATTCTAATTAAGATTTTCTAGCCCCGAGATAATTAATATTTATAATAATTATTTTAAATTATTTTACTATGAGGGGGAGGAGGTTGTGGAGGGAGAATAATGCTGCTAGCAGTTGATGCTTCTTCTTCTGAACAAAATATTTTTAAAAATAAATTTATTTGAAGAATAAGGAAAATGAGGAATTTCATTTTAATTAATTAATTATTTTAAATTAAATTTAATTTAATTTAATTCCCCTTACATTAAATATTTAATTTATTTAAAAGAAGAATTAAAGGATCTCTAAAGGCAGATTTACAAATAATAAAAATTTTTTTAATTTTCAAAAGCCAACTACGTCAAAAGTTTTAAAAATAATTTATTTACCCACCTTTTTATCTTCTCGCAATTCTTTTATAATTCTTTCTATTTTTAGATCAATAAAATGCAAATTTAGAAATACCGTATTTCCTATATTAGAGCCCCATGGGGCTCTATTTTTCAACTATCCTCCAAGGTGGGGCTGTATTAAAGGGTGGGGCTCTAATTGAGGGTGGGGCTCTATTTTTCAACCCTCTTTTGAGATAGAATCCCATTTATTATATCCATTGCAACTAGAGATAGGCCGGAGGGGTCGGTTGATAAAACCGAAAAATATCGAAAGACAATCGATATTTTTCAATTTTTCAAAAAAAATTAAAATTTTATAAGCAATGAGTAACAAAATAATCGCAATAATTCAATGAGGGTAAGATTAATTATGAAATATTTGTAGATTTTGACGGATTAAAGGGAATTTTAGGGGACTTGTATTTGACATTGATGGATCATATGTAGGTATATAAGCGATTTTAAGGGATTATGGGGAATATCAGAGGATTAATTTTATATTGAGAGATTTAGCGGGGTTAAGAGTGATATTTTGAATGAGGTATTAGTAGGCATATGAAGGGATTTTTTGATGAAGAGGGACATCGGTGATATAAGGGATATCTATCGGGATAAAAGGAATACCCACTATATCTCTTCCTTTTCCCCTTAGTTAATCCCTCATATTTCCCTTAATCCTTATGTCCCCATGGCCCTTTATTTCCTTAACTCTTAATAATCTTAAAAATTATTGGGATATTTTTTATTTTTCCTCCAATATTTTTAGGTGGGGCTGTATTAGGGGTGGGGCTCTAATTGAGGGTGGGGCTCTATTTTTCAACTACCCTCCAAAGTGGGGCTGTATTAGAGGGTGGGGCTCTAACAGAGGGTGGGGCTCTAATATAGGAAATACGGTACTTTTTTTTATTATTGGGAATTAAATAAAGCAATTTTATATTTTTTTATATAATTTTTAATCTTTTTGAAAAATAAATCGAAGAAAAAATTTTTTTTTATAATTTTTAAAATTTTTAAAAATATATTTCCAATTTTTAAAAATTAGAAAATTAAATTAAGGAAATTATTAAAAAATAATTATTTGCAAAAAAATATTTTTTTAAATTTTTTTCTAATTAATTTTTGTTTTTTAATTTTTAATCAATTTTAAATTAAAAAATTTAATTAATTAATTTTATAAAATTTTATTACCCCCCTTTTCTTAATTTTTTTAAATTTATTTCCATTAAAAAACAATTTCTATCAAAATAATAATAGCTGCTACAATCTCCTCCCTTTTTCTCCTCTAATTCTCCTCCTTTTTAGAAAATAACTTTTAAAAACTGCGTGGATCATCAAAATAAAAATTTGCAGAAAGGGAGTAATTAAAAAAAGAGAAGGAATAGAAAATTTTGATTTTAATTGAAATAAATACATACTACCTAACTGGATTTTTAAGGGAAAAGAAATGAAAGGAAGGAATAAATATATTCTTTTGGATATATTCATTTAAAAATACAAAAGTTGATTTTCTTTTTTTAAATCAATATGTATAATATTTTGTGATTATTCTTTTAATAAATTATCGTAAAAAATTATAAAAATTAATTAATTTAAAAAATAAATTTTTTTGAATAAAAAAATTTATATATAAATTTCAAATTAAAATTTTTCATCAATCAAAAAAATAAAAGATCCATTATTTTCTATTCAAATCTCTAATTTATTTTTATTTAAAGTTTTAACATTTCCAGCAATAAAAATTGTTTTTGAATTTCTAAATTAAAAAAAATAAACAAGAATTTATTTTCAAATTAATTTAAATTTTTTGTTTAATCATCTCTTTTTATTTACATGCCAGGTATCTTTGCCGTTCCGAAAATTGGGAATTTATTTTCTAAATATTGTAAGGATTCCTGTTAAATTCACTGCCCCCTCACAAATTCTAAAATAAATTTTTTTCCAAAAAAAAGAACGCTTCATTAAACAATAAAAATATTTAATAACAATAATTGTGCAATTCTCGAATAATTTTTGCGCGAACATTTAATACCCTTCAGATAAAAACAAAAATAAAAAAAGATAATTTTATTGTTAGTAAGTACTTTCTGGTTTTGTCCTACTGATTTATTTTTTCCTTTCCCAATATTTTATACCCAGCGTAAAAATTTTTATTAAGGATAAATTTGGGAGAGGGAGAGAAACAAGGAAAAAGTATTTTTTAATCCAAATTATTTTTTGGTTGGACGATCAGAAAATAAATATATAAATAAATATGTATATTCTCGTTCTTAGCTAATTTATTATTGTAATTTACTTGGAAAGGATTTTATTTTTCTCCAAATATTTTTATTATATAATTATTATTGTTTGCTAAATTAATTTTAATTAAATTATTATTTTTTTGATTAAAAAGTTGTCTGATTTTTATTTTCGGTATCATTTAACAGAATTTATAAAAAATATTTATAAAATTAAATATAGATTAATTATTAGGGTTGTCGGTTCTGGACCGACCCGAACCGAAGAACCGATGATTTTTCGGTTCCGGATATCCGAAGATTTTCCAAGAACTGACAACCCTAATAATAATAATTACAAAAGGAAAATATTTGGTCAATTTAATTGTAGTAATTTTCAAAAAAAAATTATTTTTAGAAAGAAAAAAGAAAAGAATGTTATTATTAAAAAGGTTACTACCAACACCAACAAAACCATTAATTTATTCAATTATTTTATTTTGTATATTTTATAAAATTAATTCTCAAAATAGTTGTTATATTAATGATTCTGGATTTACTTGTTGTAATAAACAATTAGGTAATTAATTAATTTTGGGGACTAAAAACTTTTATTTTTAAAGAAAACGCAATGAAAAAAGCAATGAGCGGCAAAGATTTACTTTCCTCTGCCAATCACATTCAAAAAATGGCAGAAGGCTCGCTTGGAGGAAAATTTGAAACTGTTAGGAGGGGGGACTGTTTTAAAAATTTTAATTTAATTTTAAAGGTTGTTGCCTTTGACGATTTTGCCCACAAATCACATTTTAAAGAAGGCAAATCATGCAAAGTTGAAAAGAATGGACAATATGCTTTGGCATGGCAGCCTTAATTTTCTAAAATAAATATTTTAATTTATAATTATTTTTTTAGTAAAAAATATTTTTTTGTATTTTTTAAAATTAAATTTAGCCTTTTTTTAATAAAATAAATTATAGTTATTAATTATTACAATTTTTAAAAATATTTGAATTTTAATAAGATATTTTACCTGTATTTTTAAAAATTATTTTTAAAAGATTTTTACAAAAATTAATTTCTCCTTTTATTAACAAAAAATATTTTTTAACAATTATAATAATAAATAATTTTGAGGTCCTTTTTAACATTCATTTTAACACATTTTACAAATTTTTGGACATATTTGACGTTTAACTATAGAAGAATAACTGGAAGAATTGCAAAATCCATTCTTTGCCCAAGCTTGACAACTAAAAAATATCAGAATTTTGGTGGTTTTTTAATTTTAATTAATTTCCGATTCTCAAAACTTGCCCGTCATGATCCTTCTTCCCACAATTTTCTTTTGTATTTTCCTTCTTTTCTTTGTCTACTTTTTCATTTTTATTAGCTTCAGATACTTCTTCAGAAGAACTACAAACAGCACAACTTTTAGCACATTGACTTCTCATTATACGTTTATATAAACGATTTTCACATAGATTTAGTAAACTTAAAGAGATTTTTTAAAGAAATTTTTTTAGAGAAGATCAGTAAGAAAAAAGTGGAAAGAATTAACTTTAAGGAGGGAATTAAGGAGTGAAAATAACTAAAAGAGGGAATAATAACCGTAAGGAATGTCAATCCATGTAAACTATAAATTGAAAGAAAACTTCTCTTCTACGATGAGAGTAATCTGTTCTTTAGGAAGAACTTAAAAAATAATTACATTTATTGTCCTACAAGAAATATTATTTAGATACCTCCTTGGAACTTAAAAATAACAAGGTGTAACTTAAATTGGAAGTATCGTCTAAACAATTCCCTCACCTAATCGCTAATTAAACTTTATTTTAAATTAAGAGGTATTTAATTTAGGGGTTAATTTAAATAATTTAACTTCTTTTATTTTACCTAAAACATCTAGTAGCAATATCTCTACAAACTTTAATTACTTTTTCTGTTTTATTTTTTTCAACTTCTTTATTAACTTCAATTTTGTTTTCTTTAATATCTTTCCAATTAATATTATCATAATCGTCAAAACCATTTGGGGGAACATTTAAAGGATCAACTTTTTTTTAAATAATTATTTTTGAATTAAAAATTAATTGAATACCAATTTTATATTCAATAGAAAAATGTTGTTTTTTGTATTGACTAAATACGCTTATAATAGCTAATTCTGTATTGCTATAGAGAATACCCAATGGGCGAACATCTGAACGGCAACAGATTCTTTGAAAAAAATAATAATTTTAAAAGAAAATTTAAAAATTTTTTAACTGAATTGTTTGAATATTTTTAAAGAATCATTGACTAGACTCCTTTAAGAACGTCTCAATTTGTAATTTTCTTTAAGGAACATAGGTACAGGGGTAATACTTCTTTTATTTTTCAAAACCTTCAATTCATTTTAAATATGGCGCTATTCCTATATACCTTCCCCAATAAAAAATAAATTTAGATCCATAATTATTTAATATTTTTTCATTTAAATATATTCAATTACCTAGCTCCAACTCTAAGAAAATCGCGTGCTTTAATTTCTGTTCCTCCATAAAAACAACCATCTGAACAAGCACCAGAAACAGATTTAACACGAATTTGAATTCTTTTACCCATTGGTGCCTTTTAAAATTTTTTATTAAAAATATATTTTTTAATCACCCTAATATGCCACCAACACTGAGCATGTCTTGGGGCCATTCCATTTTCTACAGAACTCGAAACTTCTCCATTTAATATTTGAAAATCAGAATTATTTGCCTAAAAATTTCTTTTTATTTTAATTAAAAAAATAGAAAAACTTTAATTGTTGCCCCACAATTAGGAGGGGCACCAAATACTGGAGTTGCCCTTCTTGTACAGTCAAAACCTCCAAACCCATCTGGACAAATACAGGTAGAACAATTACGTGGATGTCTAGAAAGATTTTTTTGTTTTTAAACTTTTAAATACACCTCCAACCTATAACCACCATTTTTACAATCAGCCCCATTTGCATTACAATGTTCTGAGCACTTATAATACAAATTCATCTAATTGAAATAAAAATAAAATTCCCGTTAATTTTAATTTTTATAAAATGGAATTTATCTAGTTGAAGTATACAATCAAAATCGAGGGCTGATTGTATACTAATTGACATTTTCCCGATCCTGAGAATGAAGTGATAAATAACAAATTAAAAGTGACATATACTATAGATGATATTTCTCCTTAAAGTCGCTAATAACGAGAGTTGATCGTATTAAGAATCTAATTTTTAAAATTATCTACAAATTTCCTTTACATTCCATCAATTTTCAATAAATATTAATCACCTCCAAAACATCAAGAAACGAAGGGGCAACATTATTTCCCATTGTATGTTGAAAGCTTTTGTCCTTTGCAAGCATTGTTACACTCAATAAATGATGAATAATATTAACAAAAAAATTTTCAACAAAAACTTTTCTTTTTATTTTGGGACTTTACCTACCGATTAGTGGACATATCCGTATCTGAATAATGCATAATCTACAAATTTATAAAAGATAAAACCCTTAAATAACAATTTAAATAAACACACTTCCATAATCATAAGTAACACCAAAATTAAAATTATCAGCCGGACTCTGTTTTACAAATTGTGTTGCCAATTGTGGACTTGAAGAGAAAAAGAAAAATAAACATATTTTTTAATTTTAAACACCTTAAATTGGCATAAACAACATTAATAAATTGATCCCTATCAAAACGGGCTTGTGCATGGAAGAACCCAAGTGTGTGTCCAAGCTCATGAGCAGCAATGCCGAACTTTAAAATTTTTTTAATTGACAATAAAAATCGTTAGTTTCCAATATTATCTCCCACTAATAATTATTTCATTATTTTTAAAACCCTTTCCTGATAATTTTCCTTCACATTAGGCCTAGACTCAAATAGACCGTTTGTTAACTCAAATTAAATATTTAATTATCCGCCAAACATTTCAACATTTATTCTCGAAAATTCTTTTCTTCTTTTTCCTCTTTCTCTTTTTGGATACAACACTTCACTTAACTTTTCACCCTTATAAAAGACATTCTAGAATATTCTTGCTTTCTCCTTTCTCAATATAAAACGAGGAAAGAAATCCCAGTTTATTTATTTGCAAAGGTTTATCACAGTATTTTTGAGTGTACGGCGGTTTTTATCGCGTTTTTCTAGAAAATTACGCGTTATGTTGTTCCAAACATTGCATGGATCTTTTATAGTAAATCAAAATTTTTAAATTTTTTAGATAACAAATTTTATATTTCTTCAAACGCTAATTCTTCAAAATGCCCGATATTAAGATGGAGGATGTGAACGGCACTCCAGGTGAAACTTTCGCTTTTCAGGCGGAGATCGCCCAGTTGATGTCCTTGATCATCAACACGTTCTATTCCAACAAGGCAAATTTTTGTATTTTTTGCTTTAATTCTTCGATTTTAAGGAAATTTTCCTTCGTGAATTGATCTCCAACTCTTCTGATGCTTTGGACAAGATTCGTTATCAAGCTTTGACTGATCCAGCCCAGTTGGAGACTGGCAAGGATCTTTACATCAAAATTGTCCCGAACAAGGCCGATAAAACTTTGACTATTATGGATACTGGAGTCGGAATGACTAAGGCCGATCTTGTTAACAATCTTGGAACAATTGCAAAGTCTGGAACTAAAGCTTTCATGGAGGCTCTTCAGGTTTAAATTTTGTTTTAAATGAATGTGTTCTCCATTTTAAAAAGCTTAAATATTAAAATTTAGGCTGGGGCTGATATCAGTATGATTGGTCAATTCGGTGTTGGTTTCTACTCTGCCTTCTTGGTTGCTGACCGCGTCACAGTCACTTCTAAACATAATGATGATGACTGTCATCAATGGGAGTCTTCCGCTGGTGGTTCATTCATCATCCGTAACTGCGTTGATCCCGAGATGACTCGCGGAACGAAGATCACTCTCTACCTTAAAGAGGATCAGACTGACTATTTGGAAGAGCGTCGTATTCGCGAAGTGGTTAAAAAGCACTCCCAATTTATTGGATATCCGATAAAGCTCTTGGTTGAGAAGGAACGTGATAAGGAAATTTCTGATGATGAGGCTGAGGATGAGAAGAAGGACGAAAAGAAGGAAGAAGTAAAAGAGGAAGAGAAGGAGATTAAAAAGGAAGAGGGCGAAGAAAAGGAGGGAGAAGGTATTTTTCTTTGATTGCAATTGTTTAATTAATCTTTTTAGATGAGGAGGATAAGGACAAGAAGGACGGTGAGAAGAAAAAGAAGACCAAGAAGATCAAAGAGAAGTACACCGAAGATGAAGAGCTGAACAAGACAAAGCCTATTTGGACGCGAAACCCCGATGATATTACTAATGAGGTTAAATTGATAAATCTATAAATTAGTAACTGTTCTCCACTTTTAAGGAATATGCTGAATTCTACAAGAGCTTGTCTAACGATTGGGAGGACCATTTGGCTGTTAAGCATTTGAGCGTTGAAGGACAATTGGAATTCCGGTAAATCTTTTGTTAGTGAATTTGGGTTAAATTTTTCATTTTTTCAGTGCTCTTTTGTTCGTTCCACAACGTGCTCCTTTTGACATGTTCGAGAATAAAAAACAAAAGAATGCTATCAAGCTTTATGTTCGACGTGTCTTCATTATGGAGAATTGCGAAGAATTGATGCCTGAATACCTCAACTTTATTAAAGGTTACAATTGAAATTTTGATTTTTTTTTATTTTCAAATCATTTCCAGGAGTTGTTGACTCTGAGGACCTTCCTCTCAACATTTCTCGTGAAATGCTTCAACAATCCAAAATTCTTAAAGTAATTCGAAAGAATTTGGTCAAGAAGTGTATCGAACTTTTTGATGAAATTGCTGAAGACAAGGACAACTTTAAGAAATTTTATGAGCAATTCAGCAAGAATCTTAAGGTTTTTTAAAACGAAATGATTTTTAAAAATAATCTTTAGTTGGGTATTCACGAAGATTCTGTCAACCGTAAAAAGCTTGCCGAATATCTCCGTTACAACACTTCCTCTTCTGGCGATGAACTTGTTAGCTTGAAAGATTATGTTGGACGAATGAAGGAAAATCAGACTTGCATTTATTACATTACTGGCGAGTCTAAAGAAGTTGTTCAAAACTCTGCTTTTGTTGAACGTGTTAAGAAGCGAGGATTTGAAGTTATTTATATGGTTGATCCAATTGATGAATATTGCATTCAACAATTGAAAGAATTTGATGGAAAGAAATTGGTTAGCGTTACTAAAGAAGGTTTGGAGTTGCCAGAAAGTGAAGAGGAAAAGAAGAAGTTTGAAGAAGATAAAGTCAAATTTGAGAAACTTTGCAAAGTTATTAAGGTACTTCAAAAAATTTTGTTTAAAGAATTTTGGAATGTTTAATTTTTTAGGATATTTTGGACAAAAAAGTTCAAAAAGTCTCTGTCTCAAATCGACTTGTCTCTTCTCCATGTTGTATTGTTACTGGTGAATATGGATGGACTGCAAATATGGAAAGAATAATGAAGGCGCAAGCTTTACGTGATTCTTCTACAATGGGATATATGGCAAGCAAAAAGAATTTGGAAATCAATCCAGACCATTCCATCATTAAGTGAGTTTATGACCTAACTTTTTTTTGGTAAATTCACATTTTAAATGTTTAGGTCTCTTCGCGAACGTATTGACTCCGACCAAGATGACAAAACTGCCAAAGATTTGGTTGTTTTGCTCTATGAGACAGCTTTGTTAACTTCTGGCTTCTCTCTTGAGGACCCGCAACAACACGCTTCGCGTATTTACCGAATGGTTAAACTTGGATTGGACATTACTGAAGAGGACTTGGAAGGAGGCGAGCAACAACCTTGCACTTCTGGTGAACCTGTTGAGAAGATTGCTGGTGCAGAGGAGGATGCTTCGCGTATGGAGGAAGTTGATTAAATTAATGTTAAGAGGTTTTGATGGATTGATCTCCTCGTTGACTTTGTTTTTCTTTAAATTTATTTTGTTTTGTCGTCCTTATAATTATTTACTTTACTTTGTTTTTGGATCACGGATACATAAATTAATTTCACAAAAAATATTTCTTGATTTTTAATTTTGGGACTTGTTTTAGGATATCCATTTAATGTGGGGAAAATATTTAAAAAATTACCTGTTCGCAGCCATGACCAAGCGAAATCATCTTTTAAGTATTATAAGTTTGATATAGTATTATTTAAAATTTACCTGTTCCCCTTGATTAAATGCTCTCCCAACTTGACTTCAAATTTAAAATAAATTTTGAAATAGAAGAGATTAAAACTCTACCTGTAACAACCCCCTCCAGGAAAAATCCGCACTTTTGGATTCCCCTGTCCATTTTCAGCAAAAGATAAACAAGTATTTTCAGTCCAGAATTGGGCTGCTAAACGAACTAATTTTCTAGCATTTTCACCTTTAATTTTCTTTAAATTTTTTAAAAATAAATTTAAATTTACTTAATTTTGGATCAAAAATATATGGAACAGGCTTTGAAGGTTCCCATTGATTTTTTGGAAAATTTCTGCCAGTTTGTGCTTGCCTTCTTTTTCTTTTTTTATTAAAATTATCATCATTCAAAACCATTAATTCATCCCCACCAACAATTATAGTTAACTGTCCAGGAATTATTCCTTCACTAATTCCCCCTTTTTTATTTTGATTTACAATATTTAATAAAATTTCTTTTGATTCATTAAAAGTTAAAAGAATATCTCCCTTAAAGTTTTTTGTTTTTGGATTGAATTTTTAAAATAAATATACTTGATATAAAAAATCATTTAAAGGTTTATTTAATTCTGCAATAGCTTCTTTGTTTTGATTAATATTTTTGTTTGATTCCCTTTGTTCAGCTAAATTCTGGAATTTTTAAAAATGTTTTGTTGAAATTAAAATTCATTATTTTTTAATTTGTTGGAGGAAACGAGAAGGACGAGAAAAGGGGATATTATAATTTTACGAGATTTTAATTCCTGAATTTTATATGTACCCTTAGAATACGGTAAATATCCTTCAACAGCAACTTAAACTCTCATAATTAGGGTTGCAGTTTCTGATTCGAGCAAGCCATAGCAAAAGACAAGCCATAGCAGGTTCAGTGCATTTTTTCGAGCTTGATTTTTTTTCGGTTCGTTTTCGAGCTGAAAAGCCTCGGCTCGCTCGATCTTTCGAATTTCGGTTCGAGCGAGCTGACAACCCTACTCATAATAAGGCTTTAACAAACAGAAATTAATTGTAAAAATAACAAAGTATTTATATTTTAAATAATTTAAAAACAAGCCATAGCATGTGCTAAAAGAACACTAGGTTCAATTAAACCAGCAGCTTCCCATCCGGCCATTAAATGTTTTTTAATTTCTTCCAAATTTTGCCTAACTTTAAACATTTCTTTCATTTTTTCTTTACCCATTGAAAAAGTAAATTCGTCTATTTTCTGATTTTTAAAAAGAATTTTAAAAAAATCAGAATTAAATAAACTTGTTGTGTTATATTTATTGAAGAAGGCTTTTTTCGAGAAAATTCAAAAATTGAAGGAATTATTTTTAAATGTTTTAGACGTTCAATTAAATTAAAAGAATAACAAAAATTAAAGAAAAAATAAAAAATTAAAATTTTATTTAATAAAAACATTTTCTTTTTGAAATTAAAAATAATTTTCAAATAAAAAAGCTTTATTTTTTAATGAATTTAAAAACAATAGAAAGGAAAATAAAATAAATGAACAAAAAAATGAACAAACAAAAGAGGAATAATAATAGAGATAATAAAAAAATAATTTGACAAAAATAAGAGGAAAATTAAAAAATTAAATTAAATTTATTAGTCGATAAACACAATAAGAAATACAAGGTGGAATTGGGCTGGATCAGACAAAGGAGATCAGGAACAGCCGGCCAGGCTTCTATCATCCAATACACTGCTCCACATAACCATAACCTCACCCTAAAATTTCTTGACTTATACCGAATCAAAAGTCTGTAAGCGCTTTATTCATCGAGATTTAAGACAGTGTATGATACCAAAAACACAACAATTTTCTAAAAAAATTTTTTTCTTTAAATTCTCAATTATTCAATAAAATATTTTTTAAATTCAAATAAATTTCCAAATATTTTCCTAAAAATATGTGAGGTCTAAAAAGAATTTAGAGAATGCCCGGTGGCAAGACTTTTTTCCTTTCTTTCTCTTCCATTCTTTGTCCAAAATTTGTTTGGCGGTTATTTTCTTTGAAGTTTTTTTCCTTTTGAAGTTGCGCCGAACAACGCGGCAAAACATTTTTAACTTTTCTTTTTTTGATTTTTAAAAATAAATAAATATCCCTTTTTTGTCCATTATTGTCGTTATATTTTACTAAAATGGAAAGTATATTTTTAGCGGTAATTTTGAAGAAGCTTTTTTTAAAAAAAATTTAAATAAACAAATGCTTATATTTTTTGTTTTTTTACTTTGTTTTGGCGCATATATTAAACGAAAGAAAAATGTTAAAATTTATTTAAAAATTGTTAATTAAAATATTTTTTAATATCACATTAATCCTTTATTCATAAAATCAAATTTTTTAAAAATAAAAAATAATAAAAAAAATCTTTTACATAAATCTAGTACATACACCTAATCTAGTAATCTATTCAGAACTAGGCTAATTCTTTAATATTTCTTGATATCCAGACTCCGTTATTCTCAGAACTTTCATTTATTTAATCAAAATTCTTAATTTTTTAAAAATAATTTAGTTTAAATTTTTTTTCTAAAAATCCCTCCTAATGTCCCTCTTAAATATTTTATATTTAAAATAACCCCCTCCCCCCTCCCCTCCTTTTTAACAATAATTTATATTTATTTGTTGAATAGTTTTTAAGAAATTCCTTCTTTATGTAAAAATGTCCAAACAACCTTCTTTTCCCTTCCACTTAAAGTTGTTGAGTTCGCGCATTTTAAAAAGAAGAATAAAAAGCTTCAAAACAATACACAAAAACAACAACAAATAAACTACACTATTTAAAAGAATTTGGGAAAATAATAAAAAGAATTAAATAAAATAAAAATAAATAATTTTTATTTAAAAAAATATTTTACAAAAATTTTTTAAAATAATTTTTGGACCAAAACAGAATTTTAAATGAAATTTTTCTAATATTTTTTACATTAAAAGCTTTCTTTTTTGGCCCAAAAATATTTTAAAATTTTTGTAAAAAATATTTTCTTCATTTCTTAATTATTATTTTTTAAAAATATCATTGATGCATAATTTAATATATATATATAATTCCCGCTAAATTCTCACCTTAAAAAATACAAGTACATTTATTGTCTCTTAAATTTATTTAAATATTTCCTTCTTTATTCCACTTCATTTATTTATTTTTTTTTCTTTTAAATTTCTCAAAAGAACAACAATAAAGGAGGGGGGAGGGGGGGGGGAGTGGAGGGAGTGAGCGCAACCACCAAAAATCTGTGTCCACAACAATATTCCAAAATCTTTCTTCCTTTTATTGTTACGCCCATTTAAATTTTTAAAAATATTTTAAAATTATTATTTTATTTCCCGCTTCAGAGAAAATTTTTAAATGACGGAAAATAATTTAAAATTTATTTTTAAATCTAAAAATATTAACTTTTCTTCTTTTAAGACTTCGTACTAATCCTTCACAATTTAATAATGTTCAACACGCAATCCCAACATTTTTAGTCACTAAAATAATTACGATTTATTATTCTTTTAAACTTAAACAAGAATTAAGAACTCTCTTATTTATAACCGGAATTAATTTGTTAAAAATTCCTTCAAAAATTTTTCTAATTAATTATTTGATCACCTTATTCCCTAATTAATTAATTATTAGAGACAAATTAAAAATACAAAAATTGCTCTATAATAATTAATTTTAAAAGGACGGAAATAATTTATTTTTAAGAATTTATTTTATTTTATAAAATTAAATATATTAATTTTAAAAATAAATTAAAAATATTTTTACAAGAATTATTAAATTGAGAAATTTATTTTTGTTAATTTTAAAACAAAAATATAGGCGCATACATATTTCTTTTCCATCGTTATTTTCTTCTAATATTTAGTCAAGTTTTTGATTTGAGAATTTTAAAATTAAAAAGGAAATTTTTTAATATGTACACAATTTATTTTTTTGTAAAGAATGTTCAATATTTTTATATTCTCTTTTTAATTTCAATATTTCATATCTTTTAATATACATAAAAATAACTTTATGTTGTAATTATTAATTATTTCTAGCTTTTACAAATATTTCTTAAAAGATTTCCACAAACAACCAATTAAATGTCAACAAAAACCAAAATAAATTTAAAAAATGAAAGAATAACTACCAACAACAAATCTTCTTCATTATTTAAACAAATATATTGGGTAATTCCCCCTTTCCTAGCCTTTTTAATTTTTGCCCTTTTATTGTTAGCTTTATTAACAGCAATTATTGGATTAATTTTACCAACATTTTTAATTAAAAAAGAAATTAAAGAAAATAATTTTGAAGAAAATTTAAATGAAAATTGTTTAAATAATTCGTCTTTTTTGTGGTTAATTAATGCAACTTGGTTAAATTCTCCTTCATTTTTATTTGGAACAATACATGTTCCTTATAATAAAATATGGGAAGATAATAAAAGTAAGGAGGAAGGAAGGGGAGGAGTTTTTTAAATAAATAAAGAGAAATCCCTCTCCCTTTTTTTGATTTTTAATTAATAATTGTCTTTCTGAACTAAACTAAAATTTAATAGAATTTTTAAAAAATTGTCAAATAAATTAAAAATCTTGAAATCTTGGAGGAGAAGTTATTAAAGTATTAAATTTTTAAAAATTATAATATAATTTAATTTTTTTGAATGTATTAATTTTTTGGGTCCACAACAACTTTAACAATTTTCTTGAAATTTCCCAACAAACTTCAAAAATTTTTAAACTTTTTTTTATTTCTCAATCTTTCCAGTTTCCTAATTTTCTTTAGATTCCTCTTAATTTTATTTATTTATTTAAAACAATTTTTATAAAAACAAAAATTTATTTATATTTAATTTTTTGTTTATTTAATTCAAATATTTATTTATTTAACAATGAATGGCCATATTTTTATTTATAAATAAACCAAACTCATTATTTATATTGTTAAATGTAAAAAGGAAAAAGGGGCACCTGCTGAGGGTTATTGTGTATTTTATATAAACTAAAAAATATTTTTTTTTGGTAAAAATTAATTAAAAGGAAATTAGGGGAAATGACCTGAAGAAGGAAAAATAATAATTATTAAAATAATTATTTATTTAAAAAATTTGGAAATATTTAATTTAAAAAAATTTTTTTTAATTTAAAGTGCCACCACAAATTGAAAGGGCCTTTAAATCTTCAAATTCTGTTGTTTTGGAATTGGCACTGCAAAACCCGGAAATTGGTTTTTTAATTTAAATTAATTTATTTCCAATTTTGGGGAAGTTTTGGGTTGGAAAATTTAAATCTAATAGTTCTATTAAATTGGAATAAATGATAAAACTAATAGAGCTTCTAATAACATAATCAAGTCTTTTTTTAATCCCTCTATTTATTTAAACTTCAAATTAATAAAGGGAAAAGTTGCAGGGTTCAAACGGGGTTTATCCAACCCAGATCCAGATATTCTAGTACTACTAGCCCCATCCAGATAAAATACTTTAAAAGAAAAATATTTTTTAAGTAAAGCAATTAATTTACTGTAAACAATTACCCAATTCTGGCAATTTACGTGATATTTTACCAAAAGAATTATTTAATAGACTTAAAGATTATATGCAAAGAATTCATTTAAAACTTGTTAAGCATGCTTATATGGTTTTTTTGAAAATTATTTAAAAATAAATATTTAAATTTATTTTAAAGACACATAGAAGACATTCACATGCACGTAGATATGTTAAACGGTTTTTTCCAAGTAAATTTTAGTAAATTAAAAAATATTTTAATTAAACAAAAAACATTTTGAAAATATTTTTTAAACATTGGTAATCCATCATTAATAGGGTTGTCGGTTTCACCAAATTTTTCGGTTAACCGAATTCGAAACGGAAATCATTGGCTTTTCGGTTCGGTTCGGTTTGAAACCGACAATCATAATTATTAATATTGTTTTGGTATCAGAGAATTTTAAAATTAATTTAAAATAATAACAAAATAAATCCCTCATAATATTTTTTAAATAAAAGATGATTGGGAAATCCGTAGGCCAATTTGGTTATTATTTCTTTTATTTCAACTTGGAGATTCTCCTCCACATTTACAAGAAATAAATTCACAAATAATTCCAACACCAATGCTCGATTTGTATTTGGCACAATTGGCTAGTGAACAAAATAAAAATTTAATTTCGGTAAAATATTCGGGTAGACAAAAATTTCAAAAAAAATTATTTTTTAAAGATGGAAACAGTATCAGAACAATGTAATCCAACACAATTAATTAAATTAGAAGAAATAATATTTGCAATAAATTATACTTTAAATTATATTGAATGGACAGAAAAAAGAGACGAATTAGATAATAATAAATTAAATTTAACAGCTACAACAATGAATAATCAGTCAATTAATAAATTAATTAAACATTATAAATGGTTTGTTTTTATTGAAATAATTAAAAAAATATTTTTTTTAATTTTTAAAGTGGAACTTTACAAGTTGGAATTGAACAAGTAAATAAATTAATTAAAATTAATTAAATTTTGGATTAATTTATGTAGTTAGTTTTTGGAGCACACAGATTTACACAAAATGGATTCCAAACAACTCCGGAACAAGACAAATTAGCTAAAGAAGTAAGAAAAACAAAATAAATATTTCTAAAAATTAAATTGTTTTTTAGATTGACAATTTATTAGTTGAGGATATTTTATTGAGGAGAAATGAAAGAATGGCTAGGTAAAAATTAAAAAGAATTTTGATAAATATATAGGGGGATATAAACTCTCAAATTTTTCGGTCCGAAAGGTGACACACAAAGTATGATCCGTGTATATTTCAAATATAAATTTTTTAACTCAACAAAATATTAAACTAATTTTAAATTATAAATAAATTTTAGACGAACAGATTTATTGTTAAAAGAAAATTCAAACAAAACATTATTTTTTGCCTTAGGAGCAGGCCATTTATTTGGGAATCAGTCTTTAATTGAATATTTAAAGAGGATTGGTAATATTTGAATATAACTTCAATTTTAAATACCTTCTCGGGTATTTTAAAATTTTAAATACCTTCTAATGGAGTTGAAGTTACCAAAGTTACCCCAACTTTCTCGGGGTAGAAAAATTGTAATTCTTTATAATTAAGGGGTACATTAAACTGAAGGGGCGTTTAGGTATTTCCCCCACTCCAGTTTTGGAGGTATTTAAAAACGAGGTTTAATATTTAATTATTTAAATATTTAATTTTTAAAGGTTATCAAATAATTCCAATAAAAAATAAAATTGAGCAAAATTTTCAAAATAATTTTCGTTTATTGGAAGAAAAGGAAGGAATATTCAATGAATTGTTAATTCCAAATAATTTAAATAATAAAAAAATAATAAAGCCAACAAAAATTGAAATTTGGTTAAGGGAAGTATCCTCTTCTTCTTCTTTTAATTTATTAAATAGAGGAGTAAGTTTTTATTTTTAATTTAAATTTAATTTCTATATTTAGTTAATTTCTATAACAATTATATTTTTATTTTTACAAACACTCCTAATATTTTGCTAATAATAATAATCTGTTAATCCAACATTAAATTTAAAAAAAGAAACGGGTAGAAAACTAAAGAGATACTACAACATATATTCAATTTAATTAAAATTTTTATTTTAAAAAATAAAAAGTACTCGACAATAAAATTTTTTAAACAATTTACCGTAAATGCTCGAATAATTACGCTCTCCCAAATAATTACCCCCTTTAATAATTACCTCCTCCTTTTCTTTAATTTTAAAAATATTGAAAAAATCATTGTCAATTTTAATTATTGAAACATTATAAGAATTATATGAAAAAATAAATGGCTTTCCTACTCGATTTATTGAGATATTCCCAAATTTAGCACATCCTCTCGATTAATTAAAACAATAATTACCCAGGGTAATTATTCAAGCATATACGGTATTTGAAAGAAAATGTGAGTAATTTAGAAAAATTATATGTAAGCATTATTTCCCGTCTAATCCTTCAAAATAATAGATTCCAACAATCGAGGAACCAAACTTAAATAATTATTTTTAATTTCTTCCCATTCGTTACTCTTTAAAAAGTTCCTTTTATTTGCTTGAATATAATTTATACATGTCTGTAAAAATAATTAAAATTAAAAATATGTATTTAACAAATATTATTTTACCTTCTCCAAAGTTGGAGCACCATATAAGTCAATAATCCCACAATATTTAACAATGTTTTCATTATCTAAAATAAAAATATTTGGAATCTCTTTTTAATTTTCTGCTAAATTTTCTCACTAATATTGCTAGACATAAAACGTTCACACAAATATTTCAACATTTCTACTTCATATTTATGGGCAATAACAAAAATACCATCAACGTGATCTTTCATTCTATCTTTAAATTTTAAATATTTTTTAAAAATTTGTTTTTATTTAAACCATCAGAAACCATTCCAATATAGAAAAACTCCAACATTGCACGAACACATTCTGGTGTTGTATCAGTAAGAATAACTTCCCCCTAAATTTATTTTAATGATTTCATAACTAATGAACAATTAATGGAACCATTTTATGGTAAATGTGGGAGAAAGAGGACAAGTTATGACCAGTGCTTCGAAATTTCGTACTTCGTACCGCCTCTATTTTTGGCCTCGTACTCGTACCTCGTACTACCCTTAGTAGTACGAAATACGAGCACGAATTTTGGTACGAGCTTCGAAGCACTGGTTATGACCCTCCAGTTTTAAATTTTGAGCCATTTGAGTTAGTGAAAAGGACTCAAGGAGCTAAAAAATAGCTAGAAAAAGCCTATTTTGAAAAAGCCTAGGCTACGTTTATTAGATTTTCAGAATTCTCTATTCCTCATACAAAATAGTAGCACTTTCGTCAAATGAAACAAATTTACTTGCACTTTTATTTAACAAACACCTACATTTTGTGCTTCAGTCATGCTATTCTGTTCAAACATTTTGTGAAATACTTTACTATTCTTTGCCAAAATACATTTATGTGTTTTTATAACTTCATCATCAACCTAAAAATTGTGTTATTTTGAAATATATTTTTATTAAACTTTAATAACAAAATCAGTTAATATTTCCTCATTAAACATGTTTGCATAAGTAATTTGCAAATTATCATATGAATTGTAACCGTCAATTTCAACTTTGCAGGCAAGCTTCAAATTTCCTAAAATAATTTTCAGATAAAGAAAAGTTTTTGTTTGTAAAGATTTACCGTCAGAATTGACTATTTCGTCCAATAAAATTGAAGTAAATCCCAGACGTTTTTGGTTCTCAAATTTGTATGTAGATCTTTAAAATAAAAATTAGGATTATTTTTTTCAATTTTTGGTCTTAGCATTTCCACATACAGGGTACGTCCCGGAATTAATCAAAATGAATTACTTTTTTTTAAATCAAAATAAAAATAAGTTTACACAAAATGTTTAAAAAAATCTAATAAACAAATAATCAAAATTAGATCCGCCCGCTGAGATACACGCATCCAAACGCCTCCGAAAATTTCCTACTGTGGTCGCGCACTCCTCTTCGCCTATTGATGCCCAGGCAAAACAAAATTGTTAATAAAAAGTTACGTTACAGGTTAACGAATGATTACAGAACCAGTAACTCTAAAATCTTACAAAATATACGGCAAAAAATGAGGAAATTTTTTTTCAACTCTAGTTTTAACCTACCACGTTGAAACAAATAAGGAACTATTTACTTTGCAATTTTCACTCGCTCCACATCATTAATTGCCCAAATTCTATATTTAGTATTCACGAGAGAACTCAAGCTTGTAGGCCCTAATTGTTGAATCCAAATATTAACAGTCTTACGGCCTTTTATTAATTCCACACATAATTGAAATTCCGCTGATGGAAATTCTGAGCAAGAAAAATTGGTACATGGAGAAAAAAATTAGTTAATTAATTTTTAAAAAATTGTCAAGATTACTTGATAATACAAGTTTGTCTAAAGGCATAGTAAATTGAAGCTTTTTAGGACCAATAACACTCATATCGAATTCATAACTAACAGTATCCATCTAAAAATTGAGAGTTAAAGTAATCTAAAATTAGGCTCATGTAAGGATAGTTCTAAAATAAATCATGGAAAGAAGTTAAAAATAGGGACAATTATGTAACATTAGATATTTTATAATAAGAGGAAAAGATGGGAAGATTGAAAACAAAATGAATGTATAAATCATTAAATAATGGAAACACAAAAATATTAGGTTGATATTTCAAATTATTTATGAGAAAATATACTAATTTTGAATGCCGTTCCTTTCTTCCTCAGTTTAACAAATTTGCCTATTACATACAAACATTCAAAAAAAAGATTATAATTTAAGGCGTAGCCGGCAATTTGGAGAGTGGGGAATAAGTGTGGAGTATTCGGACAATTGGGCAGTGGAAAGAAATTTTTTAAAAATAGTCTAAAATGATGCAGAAACACAGCGGGTTAGAGCGGAAATAAGGAAGTGTCTCCGCTTTTCTCTCTTTCATTTACTTGCTCTCTCATTTTTAGCATTACTCTCGTTACTATTTTAGGTTGCCAATTTCGAAATCCGATATCTCGAGATTTACAGATAGGATTCGAATTCTGTCAGTTTGTTTTAACGATAACATGCTCTTCTTTCTAATAAATTTATTTTTTTCAATTTTAATGCAGATTTCGTTAACTTCTATGCACAATTACTTTAATATAATTTTTAATAGAAAAACTAACAATAAGTGTGAAAATGTCAGCTCAATTCGATTTTAATACCATTCGATGTGGCTCGATTAGTCTGGCTTCTGACTTTCCAAAATTCTGAAAATTTTTGCCTGCGGCGCAGAAAAAGGGTTAATAGGTGTTAAGGGAGTTTCGACGTAGTTGGGGTAATAGAATTTGGTATTTTATATTGCCGTTTGTCCGATCTCTATGTATGGTATATTTTGGTCGTTCCATGTGTTGTCTTTTCCATGTTTTGTTCGACCGTGTTTTAGCCTGACACAACCGAACCAAGGTTCTAAAATGCAGATTATTTATACCAATCTGCAATATATTCAATTAAATATTTTAAATTTATTTTGAATTTTATTTTAAAAAATAAAAGTATTCGATAATAAAAAAATTTTTAAATAATTTATTTGGAAAAATGGTAAAATAAAAAAAATTTAAGCATTATCTGTTTAATCTTTCGATAATAGGTTCCAAAAATCGTGGAACCAAACTTGGATAATTATTTTTAATTTTCTTCCATTCTTTAGTTTTTAAAAAATTCTTTCTGTTTGCCTGAATATAATTTATGCATGCCTGAAGATAATTATAAAAATTAAAATATTTAGATTAATTATGGGACCTTCTCCAAAGTTGGAGCACCATATAAGTTAATAATACCACAACATTTAACCATACTCTCATTATCTAAAAAATATTTGGAATCTCTTTTAAATTTTATATTAAACTTATTACCAATATTGCGAGACATAAAATTTTCACACAAATATTTTAACTTTTCTACTTGATATTTATGGGCAATAGCAAAAATATCATAAACATGAATTTTCATTTTATCTTTAAATTAAAAACATTCGTTAAAAAATCTGCTCATTTTATTTAAACCATCAGAAACCATTCCAGAATAGAAAAACTCCAACATTGCACGAACACATTCAGGTGTAGCATCAGAAATAATAACTTCCCCCTAAATTTATTTTAAAACCCCCAAAATCAACTATTATCTCGTTTAACAAGTCATTTAATTCAAACGTTTTAATTTTTATTTTTCAATTTCTAAACCTAAAATAAGTTATCCCTTTATTTGATTTTTAGATGTCAGGGTAACGAGTAAATACATATATATTTTAATGAGATAAATATTATAATTACATTTTGTGCTTCAGTCATACCACTCTGTTGAAACATTGTATGAAATACTTTACTATTCTTTGCCAAAATACATTTATGTGTTTTTATAATTTCATCACCAACCTAAAAATTATTTTTTTGTTTTTGAATAAAACAAATAAAAACTTTAATAACAAAATCAGTTAATATTTCCTCATTTAACATGTCCATATAAGTATTTTGCAATTTATCATATGAATTGTGACAGTCAATTTCGACTTTACAGCCAAGCCTCAAATTTCCTAAAATAATTTTCAGATAAAGAAAAGTTTTTGTTTGTAAAGTTTTAATAAATAATATATAGACAGGAAATGTAAGTATAGTAATATATTTAGTTAACCTGCACTAATATTTCGAGGACTAAGTTTATCCTATACTTGCAAACTTTGTTAGATATTAAATTTATCTATAACCTAAAAAAATTTTGGAATTTTTATGATTCCAGAACCTGGAATTAAATTATAACAAGTTAATATGTAAATATGTAGTATCAAAGTAGAAATTTAATTTATTGCCAAAACTTACCGTCAGAACTAATTATTTTTTTGTCCATTAAAATTGAACGAAATCCCAGACGCTCTTGGTTCTCAAAATAGTATGTATATCTTTAAAATAAAAATTGAGACATTTTTTTCAATTTTCGGCTTAGTATTATTTTTGAACTTTTGTGTTCCATAACATTTATAGGTAACCAATCGTTAACTTATTAATATAAGTTCGGGAAATCCACCCAGAAGACCTACACCATCTAGACTTATTGACCCTGAAGAAGGGATAAAGAGGGAGTAAAGAAATGTCGTGAATTTTGAGGTTTTAAAGGGAATAGGAGTTTATAGGGATAAAAAGGATCTTCTGGTATCTTTGTTATCCCCATAATATACTGATATCCAAAAAATCTACTCATATTCCTCCTAATCTTCTAATATCCAAAAATCTCCTGATATCCCCTTAATCCTTCATTACACGCCGTTAATCCCTCCAACCGCTTTAATCCCTCCTCCTTCCAAATCTCATTTACCTAATCCCTCAAGATCCACACGATATTCCATTAATCCCTACAAGTCTTTTTCCCCCTTTAATAACTGATAAAAAAATTTGAGTAGATCTTTAGGGTGTAGGTCATGGGTGTGTAGGTCTTCAGGGTTGACCGCGGTTCTGGTTAAGTGAGAAAACTTGTTAATAAAATTTAAATTAATTAACAAATGGTCGAATAAACAGTAATTCCAAAATTTACAGAACTTCAGGAGAAAATATTAAAATTTTTGGGAAAAGGAAAAAGATAATGGAAATATTTACTTTGCAATATCCACGACTGCCTCATCCTTAATTACACAAATTCTATATTTAGTTTTTGAGAGAGAATTCAAGCTTATAGGCCCTATTTGTTGAATCCAGATATTAACTTTATTAGAGTTTTTTAGTAATTCCACACATAATTGAAATTCTACTGATGGAACTTTTGGATTACAGAATTTGTCACATGGAGAAAAAAGTTTAGTTAATTAATTTAAAAAATATTCAAGATTACTTGATAATAGAAGTTTGTCTACAGGCATAGACAACAGAAGCTTTTTAGGACTATTAACAGTCATACCAAAATTGTAAACAATAGTATCCATCTTAAAATCGAAAGTTGAACTATGTAATCTAAAATTAGGTTAAAGTGAGGGTGAGGGAAGAAATTAAAATTAGGCACAATTTGAATACCATTAAGTACCATTAACTATGATGAGAAACTGCGGAAAAATGAAGGGTTGAATGTTAAATAGGTTGTTCTGTCGGTCAATTCAATAAATATTTCAAAATACATATGTATGAGAAAGTTCTCCCTCATTTCAAATATTTGCCTATGACACACAATTATTCAAAAAAGATTATAATTTGAAGTACATATAGGAGTTAAAAGAATTATTTGAAAATTATTCACTCCGAGAAAGCACAAAAAGTTTTTTCAGTGAAGTTTCGTTGTGTCTTAATTACAATATATTCAGAATTATCATTCGATTCAGCTCGAATCAATTACCATAATTACTTTCCCTTAAATAATTACCCCCATCTATTAGTTAAAAAATGACCCCCCCCACCTATTATTAATTACCCAAGGTAATTAATATAGGAGTTATATATAGGAGTCTATACTCATATACGGTATCCAAAAAAGGAAAGTAGATAAGGAAAATATGGGGAGATAACAGGCAAGTATTTTACTCTAATTTTAAGTAATTTAAAGATTGATTTAATTAAAAATATTTTATTAGGAATGAGCAGTTCCGCATCTAAAGATTGAAAGCGGGAAGTGCCAAAAAAGACTAAATTCTACGCAAGACCGAATCAAAAGAGAACCCCCAACATTTTACGTATATTTATTTAATTAAAATAATTTTGTTTTAATTAAATTTCCATCATTAATTTTATTATTTAAATTTTCTTCTTCTTCATCTTCCTTATCTTTTATATTATTATTTCCATTATTATTGTCAGAAAGTAAATAATCTTCAACAATTGCAGAGAATCTATCCATATCTAATTGATCTGCCGAAGAATCTCCCAAAAGCTCTCGAAATACAAATTCTGCCAATTCATGAGAGAAACCACCAATTTCTTTGGCAACATACTAAAAAAATAATTTAATTAAAAAATCCTAAACTCACAATAAATTCATTTTCAGATATTAGACCATTCTTGTCTTGATCAAAAACCTAAAAATTTATTTTTATTTTTAAAAATAAATTGTTTTTTTGCCTCAAAACATTGCCTAACAACTTCATCATTTGTTGGCCGTTGACGAAAACCTCCCTGTCTTTCAGCTGTTTTCATACATTGACAAAATTCTGGAAAGTCAATTTCCCCGTTTCCGTCTTCATCTACCTTTTTAATTTTTTTAAAATTATTTGTTTAGTGAATTATTTTCTTAAAATAATTTAATTAAATTTAATTTTACTTCTTTAATTAAACGTTCAATTTCTGCATCATCTGCCTCCAATCCAATCTTTTAGAAAAAAATTATTTATTTTTAAATTAAATTTAATTTTACTCTCAACATCGCTCCCTTTAATTCTTCACTTCCAATAGCCCCACTTCCGTCTGTATCAAACATTTTAAATAATTGTTGATATTCCTTTTAAATTAAAAATAAAATTTTTGTGATATTTTCAGAGAATTTGGGACACAAAAAATATTTTAAATAAACTTTTGTCTGTCGGAAAATTTTGCTAATTTTTATTAATTTTTTAAATTTTTCCCAATTACCTACTTTTAATTCCCCTTTTGTATATAATCTTTCAAGCATTTGTTGTTGTTGTCGAGCAGCAGAATGCGGCCTCGCACTGTCCCACCCTCCAATTAAATGACTTCCTCTACGGTTAGCACTATTCCCTACACCCCAACGTTGATGAAATACAGCAGCTGCCGCTGCACGGCTACTGCTTAATGCTGAATTTGGTGTTGGCTTAAAATTAATGGGAAATTAAAGAAACACCTCTATTTAATATACTCTCATTAGAAACGACTAATTTTCATAGAATTGGGTAATTTTAGCTGTTAGAGTTTATGTTTTGAAAGGGGTAGCTTAACTCGAACAAACTCGGTTTTGTTATAAACAAAAGTATACAGGGTAAAGTCAGTGTGAAGTAATAAAGTATTTATCCATTTTTAGTCCATTTTTAGTCCTTTTTTATATTTAAAAATTTAAAAACAAAAAAATCCACTTGTGGTTGTTGTGTTTGTTCATTTCCACTAATAGCCATTTGCAACCCAGCATGTGGAGCACTAGAATGTGCCATAGCTGGAAGAGTTCCAACACGTCCAATTTTCTTGAATTCATAAGCAGTTGACATTTTTATTTATTTAAAATTATTTTTAAAAGATTTTTGAGGACCTTAAATGCTCTTAATGGTAAACGTTGTTGTTGATTTTGGTGGGATTGTTGTTCTCGTTTATCTAATTAAAAAAAGATTTATTAATCTATTTTGGTACTTTTCTGTTTTGTGACCGCACTTTAAAAATGTTTAAAAAGGGCATGAATATGCACATATTATATGTCATTCGAAAGAGCTCCTCGAGCTGAGTCGAATGACACTAAAATCAGCTGAGATCATGATTATGAGTCAAGATAAAAAGGTTCAAAATGGTCAACGTAAACCTATGGATGCATAGGTAAAATTAATCATAACATTGTCCAATCTTGTTCAATCACGGTGATTTTGGTGTCTTTCGACTCAGCTTGCCGAGCTCTTTCAAATGACATACATTTTGGTCATATTAATTATTTTGGCCGTTTTGATCCTTGTATCTTTTGACCATTTCGAGCCCGTACCATTTCGAATCCCACACGATCTTGGTGTCATTCGACTAAGCTCGAGGAGCTCTTTCGAATGACATGTAATTTGTCGATATTCATGACCCTTTTTAAACATTTTTAAAGTGCGGTCACAAAACAGAAAAGTACCTCTATTTTAAATGGTATAAAATTTTTTATAAATATAACGGTATAAAGATAATTGAAAAAGTTTGGGGATTTTTTTATTGAAGATAACATAAGGATAAACTTCAAATTACTGACTATTTCTGAGTCACCAATACACGATATTTAGTTTAATTCTCTATAGTGGCTTCTATATTATCAACAACTTCTATACTATCTTCATCTACCAATCATTCCCTTCGGAGAGGGGGATAACTATTGTTCGGATATTATCTATTGTATTAAAGAATGCCTTTCTTTTACTAAATAAAATAATTTAAACATTTAGGTAAATAAAATATACATAAAAAAACTCAATCTATAATATTTAAAATAAATGTGCGTGTTAGTAGTGAAACCAACGTATCCGTAGGCAGAGAAAAAGGGCAATAGCGTAGGCAGTCGGGAGATAGATAAAGAGATAAATAATTTTAAAATTAAGTCCCTTTATTTTCCTTACTTTTCGTCGACTCCTTTTCCTTATGGTTAGATTTAAAAATTTTATTTTACTAATCCAATTATGTAAATTTTTATAAAACTTATTTTTAATCATTTGAGGTCATTATTTCTATTCTTCTTTATATGGAAAGGATTAGCCTAAAAATTTCAATTATTAAGATTCTTTTCAGTGTGAGAGTGAAAAAAAAGGAACTTTGAAATTTTTCTTTTGTATTTTTCTTATTCAAATTTAACCTAAAATTTAAAATTTTTATTCTAAGATTTTTCTATGCAAAGATTGACCTAAAAAACTCAAATTTTTAGAGGATTAAAATTTCTATCGAAGAAATTTTTTATTCAAAGATTGACCTAAAACCAATCAAAATTTTCAATAGGCTCAGAATCTTTATTGTATTACATATCGAAAGATCTTTCTATTCAAAGAGTTAACCTACAAAACTGAAATTTCTATTGTATTCAATTTGAAGGAAAAAAAGGAGTCCTTGAATTATGTAAATACGTAGGTTTAAGAAATGATGAAAAAACAATGAAATAAATAAAGAATAAAATTGGTTATTAAAAGATAAATATAAAAATTCTTATTTTAAATAATCTTTTTTTTTAATAAAATATATAATTTCAATATCTCTTTATCATCTTTATATTCCTTTTCTAAGTAAAATTCGAACAAACGCAAAATCCAATGCTATCTGGTGTGTTTAGTATTTAGTCATGCAAACTTAAGATAGTATAAAAACCAGTGAGTGTTAGTCTAATTGGATCATACTATCTGGTTAGTCCCTGATCTCCTTCATCTAATCCAACCCAACCCACTTTGCCTACATTGTTAATCTCTATATGTGATAGTGTTATCCTCTCGACCCTTAATTAAAATATCACTCACTCATGTATTTAGTTGAATATAATATTATAAAATTAGTCAATAAATAGGTCAAAATTTCAAGGTTATTATTAAAAATCTTAACCTAGTTAAGAAATTTCTCTAAAAATCCAACTGTGTTTTAATTTGAGAATAACCTAATATAGGTGGAGCTAGAACGGAAGTATAAAAAGCGACTTCTTTTGACCTGAAATATCATTCTACTGTTCAACGCCTGCTTCTTCACGATCAAATCCTACAAATACCACATTCATAACCTTATTTACCCATAGCCTGCCTTCATAGAAAATTTAATTTAGCTATAACTTAAAATTTCATTTTTATTGTTGAAAACAAACATTTATTTTTGATTAAATTTCCTTTCATATATCTTATATCAAATTTAATTTTTTCATTTTAAATTTTATTTTCAAAAATGCAACCTACCCCTCCCAAGAAAATTAAAATCACCCCTACTGAGAGTCTTGACTTCTATGTTAAAAAACTCGGTCATGAGACCAAGTTTACCCAAAAATTTAATCTTCTTAAGTTA
Organism: Meloidogyne enterolobii; assembly: GCA_963681835.1. Taxonomy (NCBI): domain Eukaryota; kingdom Metazoa; phylum Nematoda; class Chromadorea; order Rhabditida; family Meloidogynidae; genus Meloidogyne; species Meloidogyne enterolobii. The sequence continues at coordinate 1,579,580 of CAVMJV010000023.1, forward strand.
TCAACCAAATTCATAATCACAAATGTTTCCAATAATCCAGAAGGTTTACTAGGCTCGATTTTTGAGTATTGTATCGATCAATCTCTATTAGAAAATCATGAACGACAAATGGAACCAGATCAGCTAGGGTGTATAATTTCGAGTCAGAACCTTGACTCAGACATTTGGATCCCGGTTCGAGAAATCACGTCCAACACAATTGATTCAATTTTGAATCAATTCCTAAAGGTTGCCCAGAGTAAGAAACAGGATAATGGTATGTTATGGGGGGCCCCTTTTCTTGTTTCAATAACAACTATACAAAGAGATGGACTTAATTCTAGAACCGTGCATGGTAGCGGTAGAGAGCTACAAACAATTCATCATAGGATTAATGAACAAAACCTTATAAAAATACGAAATACTGATACTTACTGTCTCTTCCACGCTTTGATGGCTACTTTTGTTCACGCAATATTTTCCTGGCCAAGATGGAAATTCTATGATTATCTCCATAGTCGAAGGGGGATGAAACAACTTCTCGAAAACGATGTATTAGAGCTAATGGAAGAGATTGGAGCTGAATTTAATCAAGAGGTGTACTGCGCTGAAGAATGGGTCCCACGGGTGGTTGACTTATGGAATACAGTGAACAGAAGATGGTTTAAAGTTTATATATTCGGGGATTTGGGGGGAAAACCTATTTATAAATACGGGCCTGATAATTTTGATATCCCTATAATTTTGTATTATAATAAGGAACACTTTGATGGTGTCCGCAAGGTTAGTGACTTATTCGGTCAACCCTACTGTTTATCTTGTGAAAGCGTTTATAATAGGAAATTGAACCATGCAATTTCGTGTAAATCTAGATGTCTTAACTGTTCAAGGGTTGGCCCAGGGTTTCCATGTAAACCTTTAGATAATTTTTCAAAATTTTGTAAAGGGTGTGAGAAAAACTTTAAGAATGAAAACTGTTACACCCACCATATCACCTCGAATTTTTGTAGTTCCTCTAAGAAATGTAAAAAATGTGGGGTTATCTGGGGTGTTAAGAATAATAATAGGAATGGAAGGGAGGGTCATATTTGCTCCGAACGCTATTGCACAACGTGCGGTAGCTACCACGATCCTAAGCGTGGGTGTTACATCAAGCCCCTTCTCATCAAACCCCCAAAGGCGTACCGAATTATCGCCTTTGATTTTGAAACCATGCAGCACCGTGAAGGGGAAAAGGGTAAAATACATGAGGTTAACTTTATAGGGGTAAAAGTAAACTGTCCCGAGTGTATCAATAACGGACCTAACCCTAAATGTTCCATATGTGATGAGTACCGTACGATCACCTTCTCACACAAACCCTTTTATCATACAAAGGTTGACCAACAAAATATAATCGTAGATCCACTGTCATCATTTGTTTCTTGGTTAATTAAGTCATCAATAACAGATACGATTGCTTTCTCACACTTTGGGGGTAGATTTGATATGGTACTAGTGTTTAAGGAATTGTTTCTTAGAGGGTTGACCCCAGAAATGATTAAAAAAGGTAATAAGTTATACGAAATGAAGGTAAAACTTGGTAAAGATAATTGGGTTATTTTTAGGGACACTTTTAATTTAATGCCCATGCCCCTTGCTTCCTTGGTCCCTGCCTTTGCACTTAGTGTAGAGGACAAACCTTTTTTCCCACACTTGGTAAATAGGCCGGAAAATTATGGTAAGGAAATTTTCCCGGTGAAGGATGACTATCTGGCTGATGGGATGATGCCCGAGAAGAGAGCTCAATTTGATAAATGGTATGAAGAACACAAGGATGAGTCTTTCAATCTGGTCGAATCATTGGCGTCATATTGTACCAACGACGTGGAAATTCTAATGGCTGCTTTGGTTGCATTTAGGCGCGAATTTCTGGATGTGTCAAATGGATTGGATGTTCTGAGAGAGGCAATGACAATCGCCAGTGCATGCATGAAGCACTTTAGGGCAAACCACCTACCGGTTCAACACCTTGGCATTGTTCCTGAGATTGGATATGACAACACAGACACCCAAAGTTTGCTTGCTCTTCGATTCCTTGCCTGGTATGCTGAAGAACACAATGTCAACATACGTAATGCTTATTCTAAAGGAGGGGAAAAGAGATTTGGGGATTATAGGGTAGATGGGTGGGTAGAAGAAAGGAAATTGGTGTTAGAGATTAATGGATGCTGTTGGCATGGTTGTAGAAAATGTTTCCCTTATGATGAAATAAAACTTCCCAATGGGGTTACAGCAGGGAAGCAAAGAGAAAAGGATGAAAGGCGTTTAGAATTTATTGAGAGTTTTGGGGTAAACGTGGAAGTTTATTGGGAGTGTGACATCAGGGGGATGCTTTCAAGGGATAGGGTCATGAGGCTAAGGTTTAAAAATTATTTGGACAATGGACCGATCGATATTCGATCGGCTTTCTTTGGGGGGAGAACCGGACCACTAAAACTATTCCATAAAACGGGGGAGGGGCAAAAAATTTCCTATTATGATGTGACCTCCTTGTACCCCTTCATCAATATGACAACACGCTACCCAATTGGTCACCCCGAGGTCCATATTCTAAATAACGACGTCAACTGGACTCAACCCTCTGACAACACTTATGAACTGGCTCTTCTAAAAGTTTTTGTAATACCTCCGCGCAGCATCGACATCCCAGTCCTACCTATGAAAATCGGAGACGACGATGAAAGACTTCTATTCCCCCTTTGCTCCACTTGTGCAAAGGAACATCCAAATGGGGATGTGAATGAGAACTACACTTGCAAACACACAAACCAACAACGTGGATGGGTCTCAACATGTACATCAATTGAGTTAAACGAGGCATTGAAAGAAGGATATGTAGTCACCAAAGTATTTCGCGTTTTGGAATATAAAAACTACGACGACAATCTTTTTCGTCCTTATATTCGTGAATTTATGGCACAAAAAATTCACGCCAGCGGCTTTGACAACGACATCAAAGGAGATCAACAGAAGGAAGAGGACTTCATCAAAGAATGTAAGGAAAAGTTTGGAATCATCATCGACAAGGAGAAAATGAAGGTCAATAAAGGAAAGAGGACGCAAGCCAAATTATGCTTAAACAACTTATGGGGTCGTTTCTCTCTCCGTAACTTTGGATTATCTCAATGTGTAGTTACGGACGACCCTGCTATGTACATCAAATATTCAAACGACCCTTCAATTATTATTGATACAGTAGAGGGACTAACTGAGGATGTACTTCTTATTTCATACAGCAAAAAGAAGGAATTTGTGGAAGAACATGACTCATCAAATGTCATCATCTCGTTGTGGACCACATCAGCAGCAAGAATTCACTTGCTACACGCCATGCAACAGGTTGTGAGAACTCCTGATTGCAAATTGCTTTACACCGACACCGACTCCTTAATTTTTTCTCACCCGATTGACAACTGCCCTCTTCAATTAGGTCCTCATCTGGGTGAATTCACAGATGAGTACCCTGACTTCAACATTTTGGAATTTTGCTCTGGTGGCGCAAAGCAATATGGACTGAAGATGGAAAAGAAGGATGAGCCCAACAGTGAACCAGTCTACGTTCTCAAGGTGCGCGGTATCACTCTCAACTGGGATGCAATAATCAATCAAGGAATGCGGTACGAAGCTTTTAAAGAAAAGATTTTCAATTTTGTTAAAGGTGATTATGACCCTATTACTATTTTGTATCCCAATTTTTTACGTCCATCTGTTATAGATGGATCTGTTACCACTTTACCTCTTAAGAAAAATTATAAGCCCCACGTCGGAAAGGGAGTAATCCGCCCTTCTGATTTTTCTGTATTGGACTTTGGATTTATCAATTTGTAATTTTTCCCCAAATTAACTTGGAGTTGGAAAGTAGCCAGGGGTATGGGCACCCAAATTCTATACCAACTATCGTATGTTGTGAGGTAATCCTCACATTGAAAATCGGTGGTAGCGGACTTGAGTAAATTCTCATGTCCCTGGTTGAGTTTGGTGATGTCTGTCGAATGGCGAAGCCATTCTCCTTCCCTTTTTATATTCATTATATTTTTATTTCTATTTATTTACACATTGTATTTAATTTTTATTCGTGATAAAAATTCTATAATATGTTGTTTAAAAAATACAATATTAAGAAAAATTAAGATAAAATAAATTACAGAATTAACGAAAATAGGTTTACAATTTTAGGGGTAAAATCGCATAATTAAGGAAAATAGGTTACAAATTTTAAAAACGTAATTGCAATATTAAGTGTAAAGTGCGGAATTAAGGAAAAGAAAATTACAATTTTAGGGGTAAAATTGCGGAATTAAGGGAAAAATATTTATTTTTATCATTTTTTCACTGTATATAGGGGTAAATATAGTGCGCACATGTATATAGTAGTGCTTAGGATATACATGAGCATATACATACCAACATTAATTCTGATCGATTTTTTCAACTTTTAAAAATATTATAACTAAAATCTTATAGAACATAAATATACGCCCGAATATTCTTTTAATTACTTCTAATCGCTCTACTTGAATACTCTACTTGAAGGTTTGATATCCGTTAAAAAAATTGGTACCTACTTCGATACCTCCTCAAATCCTCTTTTGTTATCCTTCTTATTTTCCAAGTATCACTTTCAATCATCCAGAGTCCCTCGATATAACTGTTAATATAATAAGTCATAATAAAAATAATCCCTCGAATATTTATGGTAGACTTTCTATTACATTTACTTGTTCATACTAGATCACATATCTTAGCATCCATGTCCAATATTGACCTCGTCAAAAAAACACTCCGACGTTTCTTGGGTCGGAATCCCGATTCAGAGATCACGAATTTATTTTTCTTAGGAATCCCGATTTCCCGAAATCGGGAATTTTGGTTTTTTAGCAGGATCCCTGGTATTGGTATAGAAGAGATGATGAATTAAATATACCGTCATATAAGGATTAGGAATAGCAAGATTATAATTATAATAAATGTTAAAAAATGATTATGTATCAGGTAAGGGTTGAATTATACAAACAAGGCTTTATTTAGTTAATGCATCTCTTAGTCAATCAATGCTTACCGAGCTCTTTTCGACCTGAAATCCTAACCCGATACGAAAAAAATTTTGAAACCTCGAACCAAAAAAGACAATTTATCTTTCTTTTCAACCGAACCATACTTCTTCATATATATGTATAGCGAGGTCCTTTGTACATCATTTTAATACAAGAAAAATAATTACCGGGTGTATGCCCCCACCCTCCACGGTTCATAATAAGAAGAAAATACCCCAACTGACACCCACGAACAAACTCTTCCTAATCTAGTCCAATAAGAGGCGAAACAGAAACGAGAAATTCTGGGTGGAAAACAACCTAAAAATACAAATTAATCATGTTTTTTGAAAAACAGGTTTAAATATTTACATAATATTACAAACAGAAATTTCTGCATGAAATAGTATAACATATAATTCCATGGAATTAATTCTCCGATAAAAGCTGCAAAAAAAAAACAAATAGTTGAGAATTATCTTAATCGTTGGACCCTCCCCCTCTCCTTACTCTGTTTATATCTACTAACAACAAAGAAGCGATGAAACAAATTGTAAAATAAACAAATTGTAAAATAAATAACTTATTTATTTTTCTCTCTTTTATTCCTTTTCTCCTTTTTCTTTTTAAAAAATTTTTATTTTCTTTTTACACGTATCACACGCATGCTGTGATGTATTAAAAATTAAACGTCCTCATTTTATTGTATGTGAAAATGACCGATAAAATATAGGACAATTATATAAAAGAGTTAGAAATAATGAAAAGTTTAAAGTTTGTTTATGTCAAGCTGTTTTATTCAATTTTCAAACTTTAAACTTTTCATTATTTCTAACTCTTTTATATAATTGTCCTATATTTTATCGGTCATTTTCACATACAATAAAATGAGGACGTTTAATTTTTAATACATCACAGCATGCGTGTGATACGTGTAAAAAGAAAATAAAAATTTTTTAAAAAGAAAAAGGAGAAAAGGAATAAAAGAGAGAAAAATAAATAAGTTATTTATTTTACAATTTGTTTATTTTACAATTTGTTTCATCGCTTCTTTGTTGTTAGTAGATATAAACAGAGTAAGGAGAGGGGGAGGGTCCAACGATTAAGATAATTCTCAACTATTTGTTTTTTTTTTGCAGCTTTTATCGGAGAATTAATTCCATGGAATTATATGTTATACTATTTCATGCAGAAATTTCTGTTTGTAATATTATGTAAATATTTAAACCTGTTTTTCAAAAAACATGATTAATTTGTATTTTTAGGTTGTTTTCCACCCAGAATTTCTCGTTTCTGTTTCGCCTCTTATTGGACTAGATTAGGAAGAGTTTGTTCGTGGGTGTCAGTTGGGGTATTTTCTTCTTATTATGAACCGTGGAGGGTGGGGGCATACACCCGGTAATTATTTTTCTTGTATTAAAATGATGTACAAAGGACCTCGCTATACATATATATGAAGAAGTATGGTTCGGTTGAAAAGAAAGATAAATTGTCTTTTTTGGTTCGAGGTTTCAAAATTTTTTTCGTATCGGGTTAGGATTTCAGGTCGAAAAGAGCTCGGTAAGCATTGATTGACTAAGAGATGCATTAACTAAATAAAGCCTTGTTTGTATAATTCAACCCTTACCTGATACATAATCATTTTTTAACATTTATTATAATTATAATCTTGCTATTCCTAATCCTTATATGACGGTATATTTAATTCATCATCTCTTCTATACCAATACCAGGGATCCTGCTAAAAAACCAAAATTCCCGATTTCGGGAAATCGGGATTCCTAAGAAAAATAAATTCGTGATCTCTGAATCGGGATTCCGACCCAAGAAACGTCGGAGTGTTTTTTTGACGAGGTCAATATTGGACATGGATGCTAAGATATGTGATCTAGTATGAACAAGTAAATGTAATAGAAAGTCTACCATAAATATTCGAGGGATTATTTTTATTATGACTTATTATATTAACAGTTATATCGAGGGACTCTGGATGATTGAAAGTGATACTTGGAAAATAAGAAGGATAACAAAAGAGGATTTGAGGAGGTATCGAAGTAGGTACCAATTTTTTTAACGGATATCAAACCTTCAAGTAGAGTATTCAAGTAGAGCGATTAGAAGTAATTAAAAGAATATTCGGGCGTATATTTATGTTCTATAAGATTTTAGTTATAATATTTTTAAAAGTTGAAAAAATCGATCAGAATTAATGTTGGTATGTATATGCTCATGTATATCCTAAGCACTACTATATACATGTGCGCACTATATTTACCCCTATATACAGTGAAAAAATGATAAAAATAAATATTTTTCCCTTAATTCCGCAATTTTACCCCTAAAATTGTAATTTTCTTTTCCTTAATTCCGCACTTTACACTTAATATTGCAATTACGTTTTTAAAATTTGTAACCTATTTTCCTTAATTATGCGATTTTACCCCTAAAATTGTAAACCTATTTTCGTTAATTCTGTAATTTATTTTATCTTAATTTTTCTTAATATTGTATTTTTTAAACAACATATTATAGAATTTTTATCACGAATAAAAATTAAATACAATGTGTAAATAAATAGAAATAAAAATATAATGAATATAAAAAGGGAAGGAGAATGGCTTCGCCATTCGACAGACATCACCAAACTCAACCAGGGACATGAGAATTTACTCAAGTCCGCTACCACCGATTTTCAATGTGAGGATTACCTCACAACATACGATAGTTGGTATAGAATTTGGGTGCCCATACCCCTGGCTACTTTCCAACTCCAAGTTAATTTGGGGAAAAATTACAAATTGATAAATCCAAAGTCCAATACAGAAAAATCAGAAGGGCGGATTACTCCCTTTCCGACGTGGGGCTTATAATTTTTCTTAAGAGGTAAAGTGGTAACAGATCCATCTATAACAGATGGACGTAAAAAATTGGGATACAAAATAGTAATAGGGTCATAATCACCTTTAACAAAATTGAAAATCTTTTCTTTAAAAGCTTCGTACCGCATTCCTTGATTGATTATTGCATCCCAGTTGAGAGTGATACCGCGCACCTTGAGAACGTAGACTGGTTCACTGTTGGGCTCATCCTTCTTTTCCATCTTCAGTCCATATTGCTTTGCGCCACCAGAGCAAAATTCCAAAATGTTGAAGTCAGGGTACTCATCTGTGAATTCACCCAGATGAGGACCTAATTGAAGAGGGCAGTTGTCAATCGGGTGAGAAAAAATTAAGGAGTCGGTGTCGGTGTAAAGCAATTTGCAATCAGGAGTTCTCACAACCTGTTGCATGGCGTGTAGCAAGTGAATTCTTGCTGCTGATGTGGTCCACAACGAGATGATGACATTTGATGAGTCATGTTCTTCCACAAATTCCTTCTTTTTGCTGTATGAAATAAGAAGTACATCCTCAGTTAGTCCCTCTACTGTATCAATAATAATTGAAGGGTCGTTTGAATATTTGATGTACATAGCAGGGTCGTCCGTAACTACACATTGAGATAATCCAAAGTTACGGAGAGAGAAACGACCCCATAAGTTGTTTAAGCATAATTTGGCTTGCGTCCTCTTTCCTTTATTGACCTTCATTTTCTCCTTGTCGATGATGATTCCAAACTTTTCCTTACATTCTTTGATGAAGTCCTCTTCCTTCTGTTGATCTCCTTTGATGTCGTTGTCAAAGCCGCTGGCGTGAATTTTTTGTGCCATAAATTCACGAATATAAGGACGAAAAAGATTGTCGTCGTAGTTTTTATATTCCAAAACGCGAAATACTTTGGTGACTACATATCCTTCTTTCAATGCCTCGTTTAACTCAATTGATGTACATGTTGAGACCCATCCACGTTGTTGGTTTGTGTGTTTGCAAGTGTAGTTCTCATTCACATCCCCATTTGGATGTTCCTTTGCACAAGTGGAGCAAAGGGGGAATAGAAGTCTTTCATCGTCGTCTCCGATTTTCATAGGTAGGACTGGGATGTCGATGCTGCGCGGAGGTATTACAAAAACTTTTAGAAGAGCCAGTTCATAAGTGTTGTCAGAGGGTTGAGTCCAGTTGACGTCGTTATTTAGAATATGGACCTCGGGGTGACCAATTGGGTAGCGTGTTGTCATATTGATGAAGGGGTACAAGGAGGTCACATCATAATAGGAAATTTTTTGCCCCTCCCCCGTTTTATGGAATAGTTTTAGTGGTCCGGTTCTCCCCCCAAAGAAAGCCGATCGAATATCGATCGGTCCATTGTCCAAATAATTTTTAAACCTTAGCCTCATGACCCTATCCCTTGAAAGCATCCCCCTGATGTCACACTCCCAATAAACTTCCACGTTTACCCCAAAACTCTCAATAAATTCTAAACGCCTTTCATCCTTTTCTCTTTGCTTCCCTGCTGTAACCCCATTGGGAAGTTTTATTTCATCATAAGGGAAACATTTTCTACAACCATGCCAACAGCATCCATTAATCTCTAACACCAATTTCCTTTCTTCTACCCACCCATCTACCCTATAATCCCCAAATCTCTTTTCCCCTCCTTTAGAATAAGCATTACGTATGTTGACATTGTGTTCTTCAGCATACCAGGCAAGGAATCGAAGAGCAAGCAAACTTTGGGTGTCTGTGTTGTCATATCCAATCTCAGGAACAATGCCAAGGTGTTGAACCGGTAGGTGGTTTGCCCTAAAGTGCTTCATGCATGCACTGGCGATTGTCATTGCCTCTCTCAGAACATCCAATCCATTTGACACATCCAGAAATTCGCGCCTAAATGCAACCAAAGCAGCCATTAGAATTTCCACGTCGTTGGTACAATATGACGCCAATGATTCGACCAGATTGAAAGACTCATCCTTGTGTTCTTCATACCATTTATCAAATTGAGCTCTCTTCTCGGGCATCATCCCATCAGCCAGATAGTCATCCTTCACCGGGAAAATTTCCTTACCATAATTTTCCGGCCTATTTACCAAGTGTGGGAAAAAAGGTTTGTCCTCTACACTAAGTGCAAAGGCAGGGACCAAGGAAGCAAGGGGCATGGGCATTAAATTAAAAGTGTCCCTAAAAATAACCCAATTATCTTTACCAAGTTTTACCTTCATTTCGTATAACTTATTACCTTTTTTAATCATTTCTGGGGTCAACCCTCTAAGAAACAATTCCTTAAACACTAGTACCATATCAAATCTACCCCCAAAGTGTGAGAAAGCAATCGTATCTGTTATTGATGACTTAATTAACCAAGAAACAAATGATGACAGTGGATCTACGATTATATTTTGTTGGTCAACCTTTGTATGATAAAAGGGTTTGTGTGAGAAGGTGATCGTACGGTACTCATCACATATGGAACATTTAGGGTTAGGTCCGTTATTGATACACTCGGGACAGTTTACTTTTACCCCTATAAAGTTAACCTCATGTATTTTACCCTTTTCCCCTTCACGGTGCTGCATGGTTTCAAAATCAAAGGCGATAATTCGGTACGCCTTTGGGGGTTTGATGAGAAGGGGCTTGATGTAACACCCACGCTTAGGATCGTGGTAGCTACCGCACGTTGTGCAATAGCGTTCGGAGCAAATATGACCCTCCCTTCCATTCCTATTATTATTCTTAACACCCCAGATAACCCCACATTTTTTACATTTCTTAGAGGAACTACAAAAATTCGAGGTGATATGGTGGGTGTAACAGTTTTCATTCTTAAAGTTTTTCTCACACCCTTTACAAAATTTTGAAAAATTATCTAAAGGTTTACATGGAAACCCTGGGCCAACCCTTGAACAGTTAAGACATCTAGATTTACACGAAATTGCATGGTTCAATTTCCTATTATAAACGCTTTCACAAGATAAACAGTAGGGTTGACCGAATAAGTCACTAACCTTGCGGACACCATCAAAGTGTTCCTTATTATAATACAAAATTATAGGGATATCAAAATTATCAGGCCCGTATTTATAAATAGGTTTTCCCCCCAAATCCCCGAATATATAAACTTTAAACCATCCTCTGTTCACTGTATTCCATAAGTCAACCACCCGTGGGACCCATTCTTCAGCGCAGTACACCTCTTGATTAAATTCAGCTCCAATCTCTTCCATTAGCTCTAATACATCGTTTTCGAGAAGTTGTTTCATCCCCCTTCGACTATGGAGATAATCATAGAATTTCCATCTTGGCCAGGAAAATATTGCGTGAACAAAAGTAGCCATCAAAGCGTGGAAGAGACAGTAAGTATCAGTATTTCGTATTTTTATAAGGTTTTGTTCATTAATCCTATGATGAATTGTTTGTAGCTCTCTACCGCTACCATGCACGGTTCTAGAATTAAGTCCATCTCTTTGTATAGTTGTTATTGAAACAAGAAAAGGGGCCCCCCATAACATACCATTATCCTGTTTCTTACTCTGGGCAACCTTTAGGAATTGATTCAAAATTGAATCAATTGTGTTGGACGTGATTTCTCGAACCGGGATCCAAATGTCTGAGTCAAGGTTCTGACTCGAAATTATACACCCTAGCTGATCTGGTTCCATTTGTCGTTCATGATTTTCTAATAGAGATTGATCGATACAATACTCAAAAATCGAGCCTAGTAAACCTTCTGGATTATTGGAAACATTTGTGATTATGAATTTGGTTGATAACTTAAGAAGATTAAATTTTTGGGTAAACTTGGTCTCATGACCGAGTTTTTTAACATAGAAGTCAAGACTCTCAGTAGGGGTGATTTTAATTTTCTTGGGAGGGGTAGGTTGCATTTTTGAAAATAAAATTTAAAATGAAAAAATTAAATTTGATATAAGATATATGAAAGGAAATTTAATCAAAAATAAATGTTTGTTTTCAACAATAAAAATGAAATTTTAAGTTATAGCTAAATTAAATTTTCTATGAAGGCAGGCTATGGGTAAATAAGGTTATGAATGTGGTATTTGTAGGATTTGATCGTGAAGAAGCAGGCGTTGAACAGTAGAATGATATTTCAGGTCAAAAGAAGTCGCTTTTTATACTTCCGTTCTAGCTCCACCTATATTAGGTTATTCTCAAATTAAAACACAGTTGGATTTTTAGAGAAATTTCTTAACTAGGTTAAGATTTTTAATAATAACCTTGAAATTTTGACCTATTTATTGACTAATTTTATAATATTATATTCAACTAAATACATGAGTGAGTGATATTTTAATTAAGGGTCGAGAGGATAACACTATCACATATAGAGATTAACAATGTAGGCAAAGTGGGTTGGGTTGGATTAGATGAAGGAGATCAGGGACTAACCAGATAGTATGATCCAATTAGACTAACACTCACTGGTTTTTATACTATCTTAAGTTTGCATGACTAAATACTAAACACACCAGATAGCATTGGATTTTGCGTTTGTTCGAATTTTACTTAGAAAAGGAATATAAAGATGATAAAGAGATATTGAAATTATATATTTTATTAAAAAAAAAGATTATTTAAAATAAGAATTTTTATATTTATCTTTTAATAACCAATTTTATTCTTTATTTATTTCATTGTTTTTTCATCATTTCTTAAACCTACGTATTTACATAATTCAAGGACTCCTTTTTTTCCTTCAAATTGAATACAATAGAAATTTCAGTTTTGTAGGTTAACTCTTTGAATAGAAAGATCTTTCGATATGTAATACAATAAAGATTCTGAGCCTATTGAAAATTTTGATTGGTTTTAGGTCAATCTTTGAATAAAAAATTTCTTCGATAGAAATTTTAATCCTCTAAAAATTTGAGTTTTTTAGGTCAATCTTTGCATAGAAAAATCTTAGAATAAAAATTTTAAATTTTAGGTTAAATTTGAATAAGAAAAATACAAAAGAAAAATTTCAAAGTTCCTTTTTTTTCACTCTCACACTGAAAAGAATCTTAATAATTGAAATTTTTAGGCTAATCCTTTCCATATAAAGAAGAATAGAAACAATGACCTCAAATGATTAAAAATAAGTTTTATAAAAATTTACATAATTGGATTAGTAAAATAAAATTTTTAAATCTAACCATAAGGAAAAGGAGTCGACGAAAAGTAAGGAAAATAAAGGGACTTAATTTTAAAATTATTTATCTCTTTATCTATCTCCCGACTGCCTACGCTATTGCCCTTTTTCTCTGCCTACGGATACGTTGGTTTCACTACTCGTGTTAAAGCAAATATTAAAAATATAATTGCTACTAAAAGAAATACATTAACAATTAAATATATCTCGTGTTAAAACTCAATTTAGCAACTTATAATTTAAAAAAAAATATTTTTTTATTTTAAAAATAAATTATGTATTTACCAGCATTTGGAAGAAAAGAAACTCTATTGTTATTATTAGATTGTCCAGAATGCCGTCTATTTGAATCCATTGAAGTTGATTGACTTACACCAACTTTTAGTCCGTTTGGAGATAAGGAGGGGCGGAGATTATTATCAGAAAATTGTCGTCTAGTTTGTCGATGATGACTAGAAAAAATTGAAAAAAAGATTTTATTTAAGAACTCTGATCCCCCCCCCCCTCTAATTTTTTCTTAATACTCCCCCAATAATAAATTACTTTAAAATAAAAGGGTTAATTTTTAAAAAAACATTTGTCTTTTTAATATTAAAAATAAATATTAAAATTTGTTGTCAAGGAAAAGAAAAAATTATTAAGAAACTAATGGAGACAAAACATTAGTTTTTTAATAAATAAATATATTTGTGTTTGCTTTTTGTTATATGTGAAGGTGGAAATAAATAATATGTGTATGAAATCGTGCCAACCAAATAAATTTTTGTAGTAAAAAATATAAATAATTTTTTGAAAAATTATATAATTTATACAAGGATAGAATTTAAAGTTTTTGAAAATAAAAAAATATTTTTGAGAAGAAAAGAATTTTAATATTTTTTAAATAATATAAAAAGAAATGTTGGATATAAAGTCTAATAAATTAATTATTAAAAACACTGACATTTAAGCTTGTTATTCAGCTGCCAATTAAAACAAAATAAATAATAAAAGTATTTGGTATGGAAAAAAGAAAATGAGGGTGGAAGTGTGGGAATTTATAATGGTTGTAAGAAAATATTAAAAAATAAAATTATTAGTTAAGATTTTACATAATATTTTTTTTCAAATTTTAGACAAAAAAGTAATCAGTCAATTTTGAATAACTGAAGTGTAAAATTAGTAATTAATTTTTATATCTTATTAAAATAAAAACAAACCCAAAAATTGCTGTACGTGTAGAAGGACTACCCCCACCACTAATTATTTTATTTTTATCATTATTAATTGTTGGTTGAATAATAACAGGTTTAACAATACTTGTAGATAATTGATGTTTTTGAAGAGGTCTGACAGATTCTTCTCCTCCACTAGGGCTTGGTTCTCGACTAGATTCTGCTGGACTAGTAAATTCGAAACGAGGGAGGGGAATTGAAGTAGATAAAGAATTTGTGGTAGGTGAGGGGGAAACACCGAAAATTTTTGTTTTGTTGAGGGGAGGATTGGGAAAGGTTGAAGAAGATTCCATTTAAATAAAAATATTTAAATATTTTTTTGTTTGAATAATTAATCTAAGGAAAATAAATTCGAAAAAATTGTGTTACCAAAGAAATTTGTAAATAAATAAATAAAAAAGGTGTTTATAATACTTTACTTATTTAATAAAAATAATTTAAAAATTATTTCTTAAAACCTAGAAAAACATCTGTTTTACTAAATTTATTTTCGTAAAATAAATTCTATGTAGATTAATTTCTATGAATATAATTATTTAAGGGAAACTAACTAACATAAATAAAAAAAAATAATTTAAATTTTTAAAGGGAATATTTAAATATTTTTTGATCAAAAAAAATTTTTTTGTGGATAAATTTTAAAAACTTTTATTATTTTATAGGAGATAATTGGCTGTTAAAAAATTTAAAAAAATCTTTTTTGAAGACACAAATGTATTACTACAAATTATAGCCTTAAAAGATAGTAAAGTCCTCTCCTCTTCTTTTTCTCATTTTAAATTCCCTTTCCACTCAAAATCCCCCGAGGCTTTTACACCTTCATAAATCCTCTCAAAGTAAATGGGACCGTTTCCAACGAGATTATTTTAAATTAAGGGGTTTGACGAAGAATAAAAAAATAAATGTTTTAATAAATAAAAATACATTCTTAATAAAATATATGCAGAAAAAGTTTTAAAAGATTAATCCAAAATAAATTTTTTGTAAATATATTTTTAAAGCTAAATAAAAGCAAAAAAAACTTAAATATGTATATTTTAACACTAAATATTTTAGATAGGACACGCCTAAAACAGCGCATAACTTGCTTCAAGATTTCCTAATCTTAACAAATTTAATATCAACGACTCCACTCATCGAGCTAAGGAGATTGGTAGCAGAATTGTTAAAGGCCAGACATTTTCTGCGAAGTTATGGCTCTGCGAAGTTATGGCTTTGCGCCATTTTAGGCTGTACCCAGTTTAGATATTTTATGAATTAAAACAAACCAAAACTTAAATATATTTATTTATATTTTAATTTAGAAAAAACAAAAAAATACATTATAATTTTGTTGGTAGTATTTTAGCAAATGAAGGTGGGCAGTAGGATGTTTTTGATCCTCTCAAGAAGAAATAAATGAAGAAATTTGTGCCCGAGAACATTTTTATAGAAGTTGAAGACTATTTTTAAGTAGAGAAGAACATCTCTAAAAAATAAATATTTCGGTATAATTATTTTAAAGTAAAATTTGAGATTAAAGGAGGGGAAAAATGACTGTTTATTCAAGAAGGTTATTGGGAAAGTTAATAAAATAGTCAAAAAAAAGCTTTGAATAGTAATAAATTTAGTCAATGGAAATCTAACCAAAAATTTTGTTAAATACTAAAAGTTTTTCAAAAAATCCCTCTCTGAATTTACGAAATATACTCATTGAAAATTTTGGCTGTATATGAAAGGAATGCGGCACTCAATTTTTTTCCTTATTCTTATAAATGGTTAATTTTCTTATATTTTTCTCTCTATTTTTGATTTGTGCCTTAAGACTATCTTCGTATTTTGTGCGCATTTACCTTTTTTCTGTCCGTATTTTGATTGACGATGTGTGTGTGTGTGTTTTGTCTGTTCGTGCTCGTCCGTATTTTGTCTGTCCGAGTCCGTCCGTGTTTTGTCTGTTCAAATCAGTCCGTGTTTTCTGTCCTAGTCCGTCC
Organism: Meloidogyne enterolobii; assembly: GCA_963681835.1. NCBI lineage: Eukaryota > Metazoa > Nematoda > Chromadorea > Rhabditida > Meloidogynidae > Meloidogyne > Meloidogyne enterolobii. The sequence goes on from CAVMJV010000023.1 coordinate 1,595,840, forward strand.
GTGTTTTGTCTGTCCGAGTTCGTCCGTGCTTTCTGACTGATGTGTCTGCATCCTTTGACTGAAACGCACGAACACAGACGAACTCGGACAGACACGCCGTCTCTAGTCTTAAGGCACAAATCAAAAATAGAGAGAAAAATATAAGAAAATTAACCATTTTTAAGAATAAGGAAAAAAATTGAGTGCCGCATTCCTTTCATATACAGCCAAAATTTTTATAAGTAAATTGAAAACAAAATTCTTTTGGTGTGGATATTATTTTAATTTTAGAAAATTAAAAAATTAAAAAAATAAACAAACCTTTTAACTGTCTAATCAAAATCCTCTTGGTCGCTGCTGAGTTCATATGCATAATTTCGATATTTTGGCTGCTCATCGCCATAATGATCTGAATTTGTTTTTAAATTAAAAAAACTCAAGGACAACAAAAGAACCAAAATTAGAAAAATTTTTGGTTAATAAATAAAACAAAGGCAAAAATATATGTAAACTTAATGAATAGAGTCGGAACCCCCCACAACCTTTTAATGCCAACCAACCAAAATATCCGTCCTCGCTTGTAGATTCATTTTCAAATTCATTAGCGCCATCCTCATCCGGATAATCATTAGCATAATATTGCTCAGCATTAGAATCTTCATCGTCATAGTCATCAGCTGAATCACCAGACTCGTCATCGCCTCCATAGAAAAGTTCAATATCGTCTGCCTCTTCAATGACTAGAGATTTAGAGTTGGATTGTTGACCTTCATTGATTTCCTAAATTAAAAAGAATATACATATCTTTTTAATTTGCTATATCTCGACACTTAGGAAAATGGGTTTTTTGGAGACTTTCCGGTAATAGTTCCGAGAAGGGACTAGTTGTATCTAACGAAAGACGCATAAGGGTCAGATATTTTTCTTATCCCATCTCACTCTGGTTTCCAAGTTTTACTTTGGGCCAAGGTAAAAAAATAAATATATGAATGAAAATGTTCTAAAAGAAAAGCCATTTACCTCATACCAAATCAATTATAGAGGCACTGAAAAATTTCTGATTTAGCGAAAAACAATTCCAGCTAGCTTGAGAAACATGTAAGGCATTCTTAAAACCTTATTAATTTTTTGAACGGAAGGCAACCTAATTTAATGACTTCCGCCTTATTCTCGTCCATTACTGAGAGAAAAGAGGAAAATAGTTTTAAGATTTAAAAACCTTTTTATCCTTCTCGTTTCCCACATCATTCAATTTCATCTTCTTTGTAGACAAAATCAAATTCCCGAAAGGATCCTGCTTTCTTTTACGTCGCTGCTTGCCATGTTTCTGATGATGGCGTTCACCAATATGCACAATCATTGATTCTGAACGTTGTGAAGTAGACTGAATTAAACAAGGAGACGAAGAGTTAACAGGCAAATCAAAATATTCATCAGCATATTCATCTACATCTTGAATTTCTTCTTGAGCAATTGGAGCACGATTTAATTTAATATCAAATTTTGATTCGTTTATAGCAATATTTTGTTCAATCTCCATGACTAAATATGTGCGTATGATAATAAAAATTTACACCTAAATTAAATAAAAACCATAAATTAGCAAAAAATTGCATTAATGGGCTTCAAACAAAAGATCGATTCGTTAAAAGACAAGTCCAGTACTTCGGTACAAATGATCTACAGTACAAAGGCTCTACTCAGCTAGGATCGTACAAAGGACTAGTTAGAAAATTTTGAACAAACATTATCCCTCAGGATTATCTGGAATAGGGATCCCGGCAGAATTTTGGTAATTTGAAAAAAGAACGCTGAAAGCTCTTACAAAGGTCATATAAAGGCCCTAACAACCTAACTCAAAAAACAAACAATTTTTTTACAAACAAATTTATTTTTACAAAAAAAACTTCACAATAAAAAATTAGCGAATTACAAAATGAGTACAAACTATTAGCAAGCATATAGGGAACAAAGGAGAAATGTGAATATGGGGATAACAAACAATATACAGAAAATAATGTCAATTAGGAACAACAAATAGTCATGTACATTATTTTGGATATCAATTATTTTCATCCTCTTCCAGATTTCTTACTTCTTCGACTATTTTTGTTGTCAGATGATAATGAACGTCTAGAGCTCCTGTCTCCACTTCCCCGGTTGCTTGCCGTTGCTGTCGCTCCCATAGACGTATGGACTGAGGCCGTATCACTTCCAACAAGTCGCAATATGTTCCGGTCCATCCACAACATAGCCTGCTGGATACTGCAGCGAATGTCCGCATCACCGTTCCAAACGCAGTTCGTGATGAGCTCCGCAAACTCCTCTGGAGTATCGTCGCTGAACCTAAGACGCTCGCCTGTGATAACCTTCAAAATGAAAAAAAATTAAGATTAATTTAACAACACTATCTTTCTAACCTTCCTGGCAACAATGTTGTTGCTTCCAAACCCGGCGTAAGGCGTAGCACCATTAGAGAAGATCTCCCAGCAGAGGACTCCATATGCCCAGACATCAGATTTTTTTGTACAAGCACGCTCGATCATGGTCTCAGGGGCAAGCCACTTGATTGGCAATCGCTGATCTTTGCGCAGCTTAATGCACTTCTCCTTGTGTTCCAATTCACGGGCAAGGCCAAAGTCTGCGATCTTGACCTGTTAGCAAAAAATAAAGTAAGCACGATTATAAATTTAATTTTCGCTGCAAAAATAAATTTTACCTTGTTTTCACTGAACAGGCAATTCCTAGCGGCGACATCGCAGTGGACAACATTTCGATCGTGGACATGGCTGAGGCCTGAAGCAGCTCCAAGACACATGTATAGTTTGCTGCGCACACTTCTCGTCTGGCGCTGTAGATGGTCCTTGAGAGCGCCCTCGGTTGCCAAATCCATGACGATCATCAACGGCTCCTGACCCACTGCTACACCTAATCAATTGAACACACATTAAACTATTAGATCAGAGATTTGTGAGTTCTTACCATAACAGAAGATGACATTTGGGTGCTTGAACTTCCTCATGACTCTTGCCTCGTTCATAAACTCCTTGATCTGGTCCTTCGTGCATTTAGACAGCGTAGCCTCCTTGATCGCCACGTTTTTGACTGTTCCATCAGCGGCGGTGAATGTGCCAGTCCGGACGACACCAAATGCGCCACTCCCAAGCTCATCACCTTTCTTAATTGCGGAGTGTGATAGTTCCCATTCATGTCGTCCAATCGCGCGCTTTAGCAAAACGTTTCTGCCCTGAAAAAGAAAGACAACATTTAAACTTTACAAGCCTAAAAATATAAATTCTCTCACCGAGCAGATGGAGGTGTTACTCTGTAGATGAGCTTCCACAAATTCCTGGATCGTGGCGTAGCCTCTGTTCTTCTTGAAGTCGATGGCAAACATGTTTTGTTGTGTCCGGAATATGTAATGGCGTGGAACTCCTTCATAGAAAGTGGATAGTACGTACGATCGGGCATCACCGGCAAACTCCTCGCTCGTCCGAATGATGAAGTCTCCTTCCTTCTTCAGCATGGCTACAGCGTCTTCTCTCGGTAGCTAAATTCAAAAAGTCATCATTTGAAACTAAAAACTAAAAGAAAAAACTCACAAGTCCATGGTAGTACGGTAGCCGCCACAGAGCATCGGTCGACATTTACAGGAGCGGTGGTTAGTTGGCGTAGTAACGTTGAGTTGATGTAGTTCAAAAGCTGGCAATTTTTGCCTTCAAAATACCTTCTTTTTATAGTAACTGATTTAATCTGTAATCGAGATGCAAAAATTTAAAACCCCTTTACTATAAAAACCTTTAATTGCATTATTTGTTAACCGCACTATCTGCAACTCTACGTTCCTCTCAATCCGCAGCCGTTTAATGAGTAAGTTATTATGTACTTAATACATAAATAACGTTGTCATTCTCTTCGTTTTCAGATTTGTTGGCATTTCTGGACACTTGTGGGTCATGGCAAATTTGGATGCTTATCATATCGTTCTTGGCGTTGCACTCCTTGCTCGTGGTTTTTGTCATCGACAGCTTCATCACATGTTTGTGCATTCGTCTTCGCAAAATTAAGGAAGAGAAGCAACAGAAGTTGCTGCTACTTCACCCACCTCCAACTGAAGAACCAAAACAACCACCTCCACCGAAGCCTAAACCTATGAAGCCGACGAAAGAGAAAAAGCCGACAAAAGCAACGGAAGAGAAAAAGCCAACAAAAGATAAGGAAAAACCAGCGAAGGAAGTGGAAATAAAGCCGGTTAATCTGGCGTCTGGTCTCTACGAAAATTTTGAAGCAGCTAAGGAGAAAACGCCACCAAAAGAGGAACGACCGTTGGAGAGTACAGCTAGATCTTCTCGAGATATTGCTCCTCCTCCACCACCACCAAGTCCGCCACCGGAAGTGAAGAGTGACGTGAAAAAGTCAAAGAGTGATGTGAAAATGTGAGTAATATTTAACATTTCTATGTTATGACATATTCACTTTTCAGCAAAAGGGAAATCAAGATTTTGCCAATCATGGTGAAGAAGAAGGAGAAGAAGAAGAAGGACAAGAAGAAGCCAAAGAAGAAAAAGCCATCGGAGAGGTATTATTTATTCGGGTGTAACATTCTTTGTATTTGTTTTTCTTTCTTAGGAGCAGCACCTCAGGGGAATCAGGCAGCGATACAAAGACAGAAAAGCCAGCTAAAGAAACTAAAGGCAGGACTGTTATCCAGGCGAGTTTGAAGAATTTTGTAATTTTAATCATCACTTTTTCAGTTCCAAATACCTGCACTTCCAAAGTTCGAGTTTAAACAAGTTGGTGCAACGTCGGCAGCATCGGCAACTTCCACCACAAAAGGGAATACTACGGGAACTTCTACAGTTGGCCGTTCTACGACCTCGGTGGACACAAAGTGAAAGGTGAATATGTATTGAATTGAACGAGAAGAGAGGACAAGATTTTTATCTTGCTTATTGTATATACAGTAGTCGACAAAAAGATAGGGACAAACGCAATTAAAATGAAAATCACCTATTTTCTCGGTTAAAAATCGATTTTAGGAAAAATTTTTTGATTGATTAAATACTCCATTTAATGCTCTATTTAATGAGTAGAAAATTTGCCTGGTTAATTTTTTATAAAATTCAACCCTAATTGAAAAACAAAAGGTATGCTATTTTAAGCGCGACAAAAAGATAGGGACAAGTCTTGTAACTAAGTTCTCATAGAAGCAAAAAATCTACAAAATTTTGTGTAAGCATATTGATCGATATTAAGAAGAAATAAAAGAGAACTAGGTCCATATCTCATTTCGTTGTCGAGATCTCGATACCCCAAAAATCAACGTAAAATAGGGATTTTCAACTTCAAAATTTTTTGCCGACCCCTTATCGATTGTTTTAAATTTTTATTTTAGGCTCAATCGATAGCCCATGAAATTTGCTATAAAATAGCCAAATTTCATTATTCAAAAAAATTTCACTTTCGAGATAAAAGACGACGATTCTACAAAACGCCATTTATGAGGGAATTTATGGGGTGTTTGTTGCTTTTTGTAACATTCGCCTCTGCAACTAACGAAATATTTTTTTCTCAAAAATGAAATTTGGCTATTTTATAGCAAATTTCAAGAGCTATCGAATAGGCTTAAAATGAAAATTTTAAAAAATCCATAAGTGTGCGAAAATATTTTTTGAAGTTGCTTACCCCTGTTTTACGTTGATTTTTGAGGTATCGAGATCTCGACATTGAAATGAGATATGGACCTAGTTCTTTTTTATTTTATCTTAGTATCGATCATTATGTTTGTACAAATTTTTGTAGATTTACTGGTTGGGTGACTACTTAGTTACAAGACTTGTCCCTATCTTTTTGTCGGGCTTAAATTTGCAGTACTTTTTTATTTCAATTATTTCAGTATATCAGAAAATAATAATACGCCAAATCTTATACTCATTAAATAGAGCATTAAATGGCGTATTTAATCAAACAAAAAATTTTTTCATAAATCGATTTTTAGCTGAGAAAATAGGCGATTTTCATTTTACATGCGTTTGTCCCTATCTTTTTGTCGACTACTGTATGCTTTATCTATAATATCTAGTTTTGCTTGAATAAATGTAGTATGTAAGATAGATAGTTCATAAATATATTGTATGAAATTCGAATTATTGTCGAATGACTACGATAGTTTATTTAAAAATTAATCATTTTGGTGATGCGACTTTTGCGGCGCGTACACTTGCGGCGCAGACATTTGCGGCCCAGACACTTGCGGCTCGCCCCTATTTTGACACTTGCGGCCCCGACACTTGCGGCTAAGAAATTTTCGGCGCAGACATTTGCGGCTATCAACTTGAGGCCCAGACACTTGCGGCCCAGACTATTGCGGTTTTGCCATTTGAGGCTCCCCCCTATTGTGACACTTGCGGCCCGACATTTGCGGTTTTGACATTTGCGGCCCCGACATTTGCGGCCATGATTAAAAAATTAAGTAAATTAAAATAAAAAACCCTAATTTATCGTTCAATTAATATCGGTCAATAGATTTTGATTCCAATTCTCAAATCTATAATGAGAGATTTTTCTCAAATCCTAACTCTCAAATCCTTAACTCAATGTATTAATTACCCTGGGTAATTATAGTTTCATTACTATTGTTCATAATAGATGTATACATAAAGGTCAGATGCACTTAATACAATTTGAGACGAAATTATTTTTTGATAATGATAAATGCCATTATTAAAAGAAATCTAGGTATATTTGAGGAATTTTTAGGGAGATATAAGGTTGATATTAAAGGAAATATCACGGGACTTAGATGGATTAATCTTAATTACTCAACCCCCCCCCCCCCCCCTCCCTTCACCAATCCTTTTAATTTCTCTTAATTCACATAAATTCCGCGATATCTTCTCCAAATCCTTCTATTCTCTTTATTTATTGATCCTTAAAATGCCCATTATTAAAATTGTACTGATTTTTAATAAATATTTAAAAATTAGCATGGAAAAATAGTGGTAAAATTAAAAAAATTACTTTAAAAATTAATTAAGATTACTTTTTCATTAAAAAATTTACTTAATTTTTTAATCATGGCCGCAAATGTCGGGGCCGCAAATGTCAAAACCGCAAATGTCGGGCCGCAAGTGTCACAATAGGGGGGAGCCTCAAATGTCAAAACCGCAATAGTCTGGGCCGCAAGTGTCTGGGCCTCAAGTTGATAGCCGCAAATGTCTGCGCCGAAAATTTCTTAGCCGCAAGTGTCGGGGCCGCAAGTGTCAAAATAGGGGCGAGCCGCAAGTGTCTGGGCCGCAAATGTCTGAGCCGCAAGTGTACGCGCCGCAAAAGTCGGCTAATCATAATTTTTACTTAAAAATATTTAATGAAAATATAATTTTCAAAACATATACATAAATACAAAATTTAGAAAAATAATAAAAAACTAAAAACGTAGAAAAAGTTTAAAAATTGTTGTCAATGGAAAGATTAATCACAATTAGAACTATTTAGGAATATTAACAATAAATAATGAGTGATATTAAGAGCACTTAATTATTAAAGTAATCGTTAAACTATTGAAAAATTTATTAATAAGTGACCAAAAATTTGGAAAAAATTCTTTTCTAATTAAAACTTAAGTAAACACGATTACTCGAATATGATTTTTCATGACTAGTAAAATCATTAAGCTAGAGAGCAATTCAAATTTTTTTTATTTTCTAAGGAAAGATCTGAAAGATTAGAAAGGGTTACGAAACCAATCAAATAATTTAATTTCTTTTTTCAAAAATATTTTTAATATCGTTCTCTAGCCTTTAAATTAAGGGGGGGAATATTTGTAGTTAATATAAATATATTTTAATTAAATGGACAGGCATATTAAGATATAATTACAAAAATATATAAACTTAAAATAAAGAAAATGAAATAGATAAGGAACATAACAAAATAGTAATTATTAACATAAATAACAAAATATTTCTATTAACATTTCTATTCATAAATGAATTATTACTACTTGTCCCCCCACTACTTCCATGTCCATCATACCCTATAATATAAACTAATTTTTGTGATTCAACCAAAGGATCGGGTGAACGAGCTGTTTTTGGTACTGGACGTCGTCTTCTTAAATGCCTCTCTTCTTTCTCTTCTGCTTTGCTTTCTTCAAAATTTTCAATTTGAGATAAGCGATTGACTGAATTTGGCCATTTATTTGTTCTCCCATCCATTAATTCATAGAGGGAAGAATCTGAAAAATAATTTTTTTTTGAATTGTGATGAAAAAAAATAACTAATTTAGAAGGATAACAAAAAAGGTAATTAAATAAACGTTTAAAATTTCTCCCAAATTTTAATTACACGGGACTTTGAACAAAAATTTTCTTTAGATATCAAAAAAATATTTTTGTTCACCTTGTTTCTGATTATTCTTTTGTTTTTCTCCTCCAAAACCCATATCCCTTCGTTGTCCTCTATTTACATCACTATCATCGTCAACATCCCTTTCTTCTTCATTTTTAACCTTTGGACCACCATTTGTTGATACAGCATTAAGTTGTTCTGTCAATTCCTGCTGTGAATGAACCAATACTTTATGCCTTTGCCCTCCCTGTTCAAGTGACAAAATTGCAGGAAAAACAGGATTGATGTTGGAAGAAAGAGCTGAAGCTTTTGGGGGAGAGATTGTAGTTGTTGTTGTCAAAGTTTCTGATGAAGGAAAAGAAGTTGGAATAATTATTGGCATTAAAAGATGTGCCAAATCTGTCCATTCATCAGCTGGCCTAAACAAAAATTTTTTTTTGAATTTTTTAAAATTTTCTAGTACCTAATTAAAGGAACATTATTTGAAGGGGAAGGGAGGATAATTACGCGTAGTCTGAGACCTTCAGTTCGGCATAAACCGCCACTTGTTTGAGATGTACCGTTAGGAGAACCATTGGAAGTAGCTAAATAAATTATTAATATTTAATTAATTTTTAAAGAAAAAATATTTAATTTTAAACAAAAATTCTTCTTTTTCTTATTTTTTATTTATCCATCTGTCCAATTTTTGTCAATCATCTAAAAACCACCCATCCTTAATATTCTTAAGGTTTTTTTATCTTCAAAACAAAAAAAAAAGAAAAGCATATTCTAAATAAATAGCTTTCAGGGTCAAAAATAAAATTTGGCATTGTGTGTCTAATCAAATTTGTGATGATGAGTGAATGCGCATCGGGAATTTGCCTTTTCCTTTTTTTTCTGGGCTCCTATACAACTCATCTAATCGTTAACTCATCTATTCGTTAACTCATCTACACGGCCAAAAAGGGTTAACTCATCTAATCGTTAACTCATCTATTCGTTAACTCATCTACACGGCCAAAAAGGGTTAACTCATCTAATCCTTTAGAACGAGACTATTGAGTACCAGTCGTTTGAGTCTCTGGCCATCTGAGTCTGGCCGTTTGAGTCTCCGGCCGTTTGAGTCTCTGGTAAGCAGGGTCCATGGCCGTTTGAGTCTCTGGTAAGTAGGGTCCATGGCCAGTTGAGTCCATGACCAGTTGAGTCCATGGCCAGTTGAGTCCATGACCAGTTGAGTCCATGGCCAGTTGAGTCCATGGCCAGTTGAGTCCATGACCAGTTGAGTCCATGACCAGTTGAGTCCATGGCCAGTTGAGTCCATGACCAGTTGAGTCCATGGCCAGTTGAGTCTCTAGCCGGTTAAGTCCCTGGTCAGTTGAGTCCCGGCCGTTTGAGTGGTTGATTACCGCCGGTTGAGTCTTGGGCCGGTTGAGACTCAACTGGTCATGGACTCAACTGGTCATGGACTCAACTGGCCATGGACCCTACTTACCAGAGACTCAAACGGCCATGGACCCTGCTTACCAGAGACTTAAACGGCCGGAGACTCAAACGGCCAGACTCAGATGGCCAGAGACTCAAACGGCCATGGACCCTGCTTACCAGAGACTCAAACGGCCGGAGACTCAAACGGCCAGACTCAGATGGCCAGAGACTCAAACGACTGGTACTCAATAGTCTCGTTCTAAAGGATTAGATGAGTTAACCCTTTTTGGCCGTGTAGATGAGTTAACGAATAGATGAGTTAACGATTAGATGAGTTGACCCTTTTTGGACGTGTAGATGAGTTAAGGAATTTTAGCCGTTTAGATGAGTTGAACGTTTTTGGCCGTGTAGATGAGTTAACGAATAGATGAGTTAACCGGACACGTTTTTCTGAACAGTTTCTTTTAATTATTTATTCATATATTCTCTATTTATTTCCTATTTTGTATCAATTTCTTCCAAAATATTTATTTACCTATATTTGGATATATACTTATATAATTAGTTGTTTACCCGTCAAGTTGAATTCAGTAAAGCAGAAAAACTGAATATATATCCAATAAATTAATTACCCAACCAAGTAAATATTTTATTAATTAAAATTGTTAAAGGGAAATTTAGATAATTTTTTTGGATTTTTGATATTTTAAAAATTAATTTATTAATTTACATGCCCCTCCAAAAAGAATTAGAAGTAAATAACGTTTAGGGAATTTATTTACTTTTAAAAATATTAACAAGTATAAATGCCCAAATATTTTTACCTCCTAAAATTACCTCTGAAATTAAAAAAAGCCAGGTGGGTATGAAATCTAATCGGTTTTTGCCACGCATTTAAATAAAAAGATGAATGGAAAAATAAGGAAAGGATTAGCGGTGTTGAGTAAATCAAACACAAAAAAGGACAGATGGACGGACAAATAATAGGTATTTTGTGTTATGGTAAATATTTAAGAACATTTAGAAAATAATTTTCTAAATCTAAAAATCCCTCTAAAAAGGGTAAAGTTTCTATTTTTATTTTCCCAAAACTTTCTTGCTTTTTTAAAAAATAAAGCGAATAAAAATACAAAAGAAAAGCAATTCTATTTTAATTGATTTTCAAAACGGTTAATTTGTTTTCTCAATTTATTTGAAAAATAAAAACTTTGAAGAAAAGAAGAAAGACGCTTTTCAAAATAAATTTGAAAAAAGAATTTTTTTCGAAAACTTACAAATAAAAAAATAAGCATTTCCTTCACGAAAACTAGGCTTTCCAGGTAAAGGACTATATCTTCTAATAATTAGTCGAGGATCACTTCCCGAATTTGGACCACAAAATCCGATAGGAGCCAATCCGTTTTGTTGTTCTGGTAAATGACAAAGAATTGCTGATTCTGCTGGGACTAAATGAATGGCTAAATGTTTGTCTGTTGGACAATGAAACCGAAGAACATCTTTGAGAAATAAATATTTTGTTAAAACTTTTGGATGTAAAATTGAAGAAGAAGAGTATTTATTTTGTTGTTGTTTTGTTAAATTTGAATTGTTTGAACTGAAAAAATAATCAAAATAATTTATAATCAAAATCATAAAAGAAAATCAAAAATTAGAACTCCTTGTAAATCATAAATAAAGACTCCGGGATTTAGAAACACCGAGTCTGTCTGAGTAGGTATTAGGATGTTAGGATTCTCCTCCAAGTGTTAGGATTCCAAGTAAGGACGAAAAAATCCGAGGGAGGGCAAAAACTGGTACGTAATTTACTACTCGAAACGTACACTAATTTAAATATTAATTAAATTACCCAAAAAATAATTATTAAATAAAAAATTAAATTTTCTTTTTTAATCAATAATTAATTATTTGCCAGCAAAATATATTACACTATTATCCAGAGAAAGTGTTTAATAAATTAATATTTTAATCAAAGCTCTTAAAGAAATTTTTTACAATAAATTGCTTTATATTTATTTTCTTCAATTTTCTGGATTTTATTTATTTTGCTAATTCATCATCCCCAAACTTTGCAATTTTTGTTAAGATTTGAGAGAAAGGTTAGAGGGGCATTGGCAGGAGAAAAGAGCGAGAAGATTGAGTGAATTAAAATGCAAAAATAAAATTAAAAAAAAAGGTTAAAAATTGGAGTCTCAATAAATTAATTATTTAATTAGATTAATTTTCTTTTTTATAAAATTAAATCTTTTCATATTTTAAAAGAGAGAAAGGAGGGAGATAGTTTGAACTCGAAATTTTTAATTTCCTTATTTTAAATTTAAAAAATCTAAATTATTATTTTCAAACTCAAATGTCCATTATCTCCCTCCCTCCCTTCCTCTGAATGAGTGCAAAAATTAACGGCCATAAATCAGGCGTGAAAGGTGGAAAGAAAGAGAAGAAGCTAAAAGGCTCTACTATAGGCCAATAAAAAAGCGATTAGTCAATAGCTTGGCCAAATGTCATATGCAAATTTTGGGGCACATTATGGAGAGAAACGATCATTTTTCCGGTGGAAAAGGTTAAGGATGGAAGGAAGAAAATAAAATATTGAGAGGGAAGAAAGTAGGCAATCATTTCCCCTAAGGAAAATTAAAGATAAATTGTTGATTGATGTGGCCATTAAAAAGAGGGAAAGTGGCACACTTTAGAAATAAAAAAATGGAGATAAATTAGAATTAAATAAATATATTAATCCTTTATTTTATAAAATTGACCTCCCTCCCATGTCCTTTTCACTCTTTTTTCTCTTTTTTTTTTATAAAAGGTTAACATTTTTTGTTTGAAAATGTTTTTGAGTGATTGTCTAGTTTTTATAAAAAAATTGTAAAAAAAGCTTCTTCTCTCTATTGTATTTTTCTGTTATTTTTTGTAAAATAATGAAAAGAAAAGAAGTGATATTTTCTTATGCGCGTATTTGTTATTGTAAAAAATATAATATTTTTGTTATTCTAAAAAAGGTTGAAATTATACAAAAATATATACTTTTTACTAATTTCCCCTCAATTGTGAATAAAAAATAAAAATAATTACCCCGTTGTAGTCCCCAATGTCCAATCAACGTCGATTTCATTGGATTTTGTGTTGCTTCCTTCAACAGCAGAAATAAAAGCGAATAAAGCCAAAAAAGATCCAAAAGTGATTAATATAAGGGAGTTTGAATAGAAATTGGTGGAAATTGAATTACTTCTTTTTATCCTGAAAATAATTAAAATTTTAATTTAATTTAAATTTAAATTATTAGAGTAAATAAATATATTTTTTAAATGAATTCTTAAAAATTAAAAAGACCTAAAAACTCTATACGGAAATTTTTTTTTCAAAAATCAAAGTATAATTAATTAAAAATAAAATTGATTCTTTAATCAAAAACCAAGGAATTTTTTAATTTAAAAAATAATTTAAGCAAAATTAAAATACTTATAAATTTACCTATTAATTATTACTAAATTATTTTCTCTTTTATTATTTAATTTTAAATTATTATTAATTCTTCTTCTTCTATTATTAATTAATTTATTTTGTTGTTTTTCTTCTTCTTTTTCGATTAAATTCTCTTCCTTTCTTCTTCTTTTAATAAAATAATTATTTTCTTCTTTTTCAAAATTTCTATCATTTCTGTTGCCAAAATTCTTTTTATGGCAGCAAAAATTTAATTTTAAATTTATTTTTGACGATCCTGGATCACAAAATGTTTGTTGGTTATTTTCTCTCATTTTTAGGAACAAATAATATAATAATTATTAAATTAATTTAAAAATCTAAATTAAAAAATTAAACAAAAGAATATTTTTTGAAATATTTTTTTTAATTTTAATAATTAAATACTTAAACATTAAATATATTTTAAATTGATAGGAAGAAAATTTTTTTAAAAAAACATTAGGAAAATCGTTCAAGAATTAATGCAATTTATTAAAAAAAGGAAGAAAAAATTTTTAGTCAAGGAAAAAATAATGAAAAATAAATTAAAAAAATATCTCCCCAACATTTATATAAACCATGATAGACAGCAAGCTACCGGAAGTATGGCACGCGCTTAACGCAAAAAAAGTTTTTATTTATTTTTTATTTCTTAAGTGCTTTTAATGGAAGGGAAGGGGAATGAATGTTGGCGCATCATGAATGGAAATGAGTGACAATAATTATTAACTGATTGAGTGGAATGGATTATGGAAAAAAACAGGAATGAAGTGGGGGGAAGTAAAGTGATTAGAAAAAAATTTTTAAGCGAAAGGAATTAAAATAAAGAAAATTTTTTGTTTTAAAAAATATTCTGATAATTAAATATTACAATGATTTTGTATAATAATTTTGGTCCAGAAATTAGAAAAATTAAAAGGAATATATGTATATTATACATACAGTAGATGCTCTATAATAACTACTTTGAGTAATTATTGCTTCAACCTTTCGATAGGGAAGGGAGGGGAGTAATTAATAGAACGAAGGTAGTTATTTGAGAGAGGGTGAGTATTACTGATTTTTTCAGCAGTTTCTGTGTACTTAGGTCCAGAAATTTAAAAAAATAAAATTTAAAAAATTAAAACAAATCATTTTAGAGTTAGAAAAATAATTAAGGTAAGTTTAACAAAATTTAAAATAAAACGAGTCATAAGCCAAATTTTAAGAAAAAAAAACAAATATTTAAGGAAAATCTGGTTTAAAATAAAAACTTTTAAAAATAAAAGAATTTAAACCCTTTCTAAATTTGCAAGAAACTTGATCAGCTTTTTTGATGCAATAAAATCTTGAAAAAAAGGGAAGGATAAAAAAAGATGAAGGAAAAAAATAGAGAGGGAGAGTTCAAGGGCTAAAGAAAAAAGTGAAAGCATGAAGTAAAAATTATGATGAGATATTTATTCGTTTGTCTACATATAAACACGCAGCTGATTTAGCAAGCAAAAAATACATCTGGAAAAGATAAAGTTAATTATTTTTTGATCAATTTTTCTGTTAGCTTTTAATCTTTTTTTCTTTTTGTTAAGCTTTGAAGGTGAATAAAAAAATTTTTTTTTAATAGAAAGGGGGGAAGTAATAAATATTAGAAGACATTGGGGGAAGCTGTGGGGGGAAGGAGAGAGCGAAAAGCGGGATGAATAACAACACAAAAATATTTTTATGCTAACGGTTAAGGGAGGAGTCAAGAAATAAAAATTTGTATATAAATTAGGTAAATTAGGTAAAATAAAAAAATATTAGAAAAGGCAAAAAAATAGGTAATAATCATTTTTTGATAAAAAGCTTAAAAAATTTCTCCAAGCTTTTATTAATCCCAAAAATTTATTACATTTCGAGGGATAATAGAAAATATTTTTTATTTATTTTAATTAATTTACTTAAACATTTTTTAATCAAAAACAGCGACAAACTAAACTATAAATAAACTGGAAATAAAATAAAAAATAAATATAACGTTAGTTTAGGTATTTTATACTAAATAAATATGCGTTCAGTCTTTTTTCATTAAAAAAATAAATGAGAAAATTATGAATAAAAAAATAAAAATATTAATTAAATATTAATTCTGATTCAGCCAGCCAATATTTTTTAAAAAAATTTATCAGCAATTAAAATCCATTTTAAAATAAAAATGGGGGCTTTTCCGTTAACTAAACACTAAATTCTCTGTTTCAGTTAATTCTCATTACTTTTTTTTGCTTGCAAATAAATTCCATAAAAAGAGAAAAAATATTTTTAGGTTCAAAAAAAGTTTACATTTTATATCACGCGTCATTAAAATATTCAAAAAAAAATAAAAAATGTATAAAGACTAAAAGTTGGAAAATAAAAAGTAAAAAAAGTTAACAGTTTTTATTTCAAAAATAAATTTTTAAAAATTAATTGGAATTTTTTAAAAAAGAAAAAAATGTTTGGAATAGAAAATTTTGATGAAATAACATTAAAAAATCAAAAAAATTAAAGAAATGGAAGAAAAGCTGAATTTCAAGTTAAAATAATTTTTGTGATATTTTTGGAAGAATTAAATTTTTAAAACAAAAAATCCAAGTTTATACTATTTATGGTAACAGAATTAGTTTTAGGTATGTGTGTAAAAAAGCAGTTATTTTCGTGATGAGTCTTGATCAGCATTGCCTTCTTTAATTAAACATGCTTATTGCCATCTCCCTTGTATTTAATCCTGTGATTAGGGTTGTCGATTCTTGCAAATTCTTCAGATATCCGAAACCGAACCGAAGAACTTAGGTTTGGTTCTGTCCAGAATCGACAACCCTACTTGTGAATTTATTTTTTGTGTATTCTGCTAGTCCAATGTTAAAATATAACAGAGATATATTTTACGATATTTTCAAATTTATTTGTTAATTTCAAACCAAATATTATTAATTCCTTAAAAATCCTTTTGGTTGTCAGAAAAACACTCGAAATTTTTGAATAAAAAGGATAAAAGTTATTCAAAAACTTTTTTTCTATTTGTTTAAAAGGATTGGCCAACCTTCCAATGATTCGCGGAAGTAATTTAAACAAAAAATATTTTTTAGAAGAACATTTAAACATTTTTGTATTATTTATTGTCAGATCTCCTTTCCACACCTAAAAATTTTGGAGAGGATGGATGACCGGACACAACCAACAACCACTCCCCCTTTTTGTCTCTTCAACTTAAAAATAATTACTCAAACGAACAGTAAAAATACCAACAAATATTTGATAAAAGGAAATAAATTAAAATTATTTAAAAAATAAAAAATAATAGGAAGGCACAGTAAAAGTGTTGTGATCAGTGCTGGGTATTTGGCATTTGTTGGCTCCGGCTCTTGGCATTTCAAATTCTTGGCTCTAGAGCTAGCTCCCGGAGCCACACAAGTGTTGTGATCAGTTGTTGGTGATAAAAATGAGAATTTGATTGAATAAAAATTAAATTTAAATATTAAATGTTAAATCAAAAAATAAAAACAAAATAAATATACCGTATTTGCTCTATTAATCCCCCAGTCCTTTATTAATCCCCCAGGCTCTATTAATCCCCCACCCTAGAGATGGGTTGAAACAATAATCCCCCTGGGGGATTACTAGAGCAAATACGGTAATACAAAAATACATATATATTTTTTATTCATTTTGTCTTTAATTGTGTTTTAATAGAGGAGAAAAAATAATGAGGAAAAATAAATAAAATTAAATAAAAAAATAAAGAATAAAATGCAGATGGAAGGTAAAAACTATTTTTTATTTTTAACTGTCTCAATAACAAAAAAGGACATCTGTGCTAGAATTTATTTGAAATTAAAAAAATAAAAGAAAATTTGTTTATTAAAAAAAGAGTAAAGATTTATTAAAGTTATTAAAAAAGGAAATCAACAAAATAATTTTTTAAATAATTAATTTAAGGAAAAATTAAAAATTGTGAAGATGCATAAATTTAAAATTATTTTTTTTTAATTTTTAGACAAAAAATAAATTGTTTATTTTAAAAATAAATTTCTTAAAATTCAATTTGTTTTTAAAATTAATTTAAAATATTTAAAAATTTCTTTAAAATTGTCTCTCATTTAGGCAAAAAATATTTAAATATACAAAAGACAATAAAAATGGCAGAAGAAATATTTGAGTGGGAATGATGATTTCTTTCTTATTGTTATCAACAATTTTTGTTGGGAATGTGAAGAAATTTTTTTAAATTACGTGGGCATTTGAGGGAAAAATTTAAAAAGAAATGAAAGAAATTTTGCAAAAATAAATTTATTTAAAAGGGGCACTTTAAATTTAAAAGTGATTGGAAGCTTCTTTCGCGCATTTTTAAAAAGTAAAAATAAAACTTTAAAAGAAATTTGGTGGAAATTGAATAAATAAATTTGTTTAAAAAGTTTTTGAAAAGGAAATGCTGAAAAAAACTCTTGAAGAATCCCCCCCCCCCTTCTCCACTTTTCAATTAATTCAAAAAATTTAAATGTGAGAATAAAAAAAGAGAGGAAAAACTATTCCCTTACTTTAAATTTTTTTTAAAAATAATAAAAATAATGTTGTCACCCTTGGAGATGAAAAAAATATATCCAAATATAAGTGGGAAAATCGGGCGATACAATTTAGTAGTAGAAAAAAATATTTTTTTAATTAATTAAAAATAGTTTAAAATTTAAATTGAGGTAACAATTAAGCAAAAATGAAATAAAAAGAAAAAAATAGAAGCTTAGAATTTTGCTTAAAATAATTTAAAGCAAGTCTTGCTTGAGTGTTTTTAGAGAAAAAATTTTTCTTAATTTCTTCAAGTAATTTTGGTATTTGACCGGAACTCTAAATATTATTAATTAATTTTAATTGCCCCATAAATTTATCAAAATACATCTTTATTTAAAAAGCTAAAAATTTCTGACCTCATGAAGGGAAAAATAAAATAAAAATGTAAACTAAGCAAATGACACCCAACTTCCTATTCCCCCTCCCTCCTCCCCTTCCAGCAATCCCCCCACTATACAATTTTTCTTTCTTTGGAAAAATATTTTCTGCTGTGAGGGGGATAAATATATATATATATAGAGCTTTCGCGCCAAAGGCAAAGTGCCAAAAGAGGATTGCGTGATGCCCTCAGAAAAAAGTGAGGGGAAATTAATTGTTTTGATGCCACAATGCTTTAAATATATTTATTTAATGCTTGGGTCACGATTAAAATATATTTATAATGGAGAGAGAAGAAAGAGAAGAATGCCAACAAAATGGCGAGAATTTAGCTAGAAAGAAAGAAAAAAATTGTTTATTAAATTAATATAACAAAAAATCCAAAACAAATTGGGAATAATATAGAAGGTAGGGGAAAGGAATAAAAATAATCGAGAATATTCAAATAAATAATTAAACTAAATTTTGTAGAATTAATGGAGAAAGAGTTTGCAAAAGTTTAGCCACCGGGCAGGATTGAACCTGCGACCTTCTGTCAGTTATTGCTAGGCGCATTCGCTCACCATACACAGGAGCTCTACCACTGAGCTACCCACTAAGCTACCTTATCCTTTTAGATCATTACACCCCCGCCCAAGCGTTTTAAATGCTCTAAGTGAATCATCCTAACTATAAAATCAACAGCTTTGTAACCATCCAATACCCACCAATCACAAGCTATATTCTGAAGTCCGTTGCTTAATAAAAATTCTACAAAGGGGCACTTAAATTGAGGTCAAAACAATTTTTCTGATTTTATAAAAATTCGGACTTTTATATATACTAAATTTACTATAATTTAAAATAAAAGAGAAATAAAGTAAAAATACAAAACAGGAGGAATTTACTGCTATTTATTTTTAGTTTTACCCCAATTTAAAAACAATTTTTTTATTTATTTAAAGTCAAGGCCAATTTGCAGCCTGCCAATTTGATGCGCCAATTTGTTGAGGATTTTCTGTGGTTTTGGAGATTTAATTTTGTGAGGAGAGGAGGGGGAGGAAATGAAATGAGGAGGGGAAGATTACTAGATTTGTATAGGAACTGGCGACAGCTGCCTTTCTTTTTTCTTTTGTTTTTACTTTTTCTTAAAAAATGATGAACAAATTAAAGAAACGGTAAAAGAAAAAGAAATTTTTATAATTATTTTTTAAAATAATTATCTGTAAGTAGGAATTGCCATACTCGACTCGGGCGGAGAATTAAATAATTTTCTTGCGGGCCTATTTTCGAAGCATTTAGGAATTCTTCGGGTTTAATTACAGGGTGACCCAAAAGTTACCGGGCAGTTTTCATTTGATCATAACTTTTTATATATTTTTTAATATTATTATACTCATTTTGTTGCCCATTCAATTCTCATTCATGGCCTAAATCGAATCAGGCAATATAGACTAATTGTGAGAATTTTGAATATTTAAATATTGTAAAGAGTAAATATTTAAACATTCTGGCTAATTGAGATAATTTTAAGATTAAGAAACTTTGTGATCTGACCATTCTGGATATCAAACTATTCAATAGAGAACAGTCTGTATTTATTGTCTGATATAATATCGGATTTTTATATCTGGATACAGTATGTTTCAAAAATGTTTTTTTTACAATTTTGTTTACAAGATAAACTCACAATCAGAATAGCTTTTAAAATAAAAAAATAAATTAATTAAAAAATTAACACAAAGTTCTTTAAATGTAAAGGGTAAAGGTTGCATTTTTCTAACGTTAAAAGTTGGAAATAACAAAAAATACAATAACAATTTTATTCAAAAAAAGGGTTTGGCTTTTTATTCTTTTTAAAAAAGTGCAAAGCTTCTGAATAGATTTTTTTACTTAAATGGAAAGAAGATATCTATATATTTATTTCTAACAATTTTTAAATAAAACCATTCATCATCTTTTTTCTTTGGCGGACGAACAAATGTTCGCGCGCATAAACAAGGAGAGAAAAGAAGGTTATTTATTTATTGTGGGCGGTATAAAATAAATAAAAATTGTTTTTAATTTTTACCGCTTTTTCACCACCTTTTATGCTTGATGATTGAATAAAAAAATAAAGAGAATGTTTAAAAGGAAAGGATTATTCTGATTTGGATTAAATTTGGTAGTATATTACATATACTCTCTTATTAACAGAAAAAAGAGATTTTAAAATTCATTTATCGGTCTCTCTTTAATTTTGAAAGTGGTTATTCAATAAAAAAAGGGGGATAATGAAATTTAAAATAAAAATTAGGAGGAAAATTATTTTTTAATTAAAAATATTAATTAAGAAAGATATATTTTGAATTCAAAACAAACCAATTTATTTTTTTAACTTGTCCAAACTTTGAGATAAAGAAGCTATTTCGGGATAAATATGTATATTTGGACAGATAATGATTCATCAATTGAGAGTTACGAAATTAGATTAATATTGAATAATTTATTTCTCAATTATTTTAACTAATAAATTACGTTTACAATTTCAAAAATTAATTTAAATAAAAATCTATTCACATATTCTAATCACAAATTTATATTAATTAATTAAAATTTTATTATAATAAAAAATGATATTAATAAAAAATGAATAAAAAATATTAAAATAAATTGAAGGTCAAAATTAGAATAATTTAGTGGTTCTAAACAGATTTAATAATAAAGAATAAATGATATATTCTCTCAAAAATAAAGAGGTCTTCAATGTCTGAAAGAATTTGAAAAGCAAAAATACTAGGTCTACATAATCTTTTTTTGATGAGAATTTTTAAAGGAGAATGAGGGAAATAAAGAAATAAATAAATCCAATTTTCATTTAATTTTTTAGTTAATAGAAAAAATACCCAGAAGGGATAAGCCTAAATCTTTGGGGGAAAGAATGGGAGAATGAATGTTCATTTTTAGAAAAAGAAAAAGATTTATTTAAAAAAAAAACAAAAGAAAACTTTGAAGAATTTAAATAACTTTTTCTTTTAAATTAAAAGACAGGCAAATATTTAAGAATTAAAAATTAGTTGTTAATGAATGACCTCTTAATGAGAAAAAAATGCGGGAATAAATCTGTTGCGCGGACAAAAAAGTTAAGGGTAATTAAAGTAGTAATTGTTTTAAAAAAAGTTTTTTTAAAAGTTTGAGTTGAAAATATATTTAATTAAATTATTTTTAGGAAAATAAATATTTCATTTTAAGGTATTTTTAAAATAATTGTTGGAAAAACATAAATAAAATACCCACCATTTTTATTTAAAAAAGAGACAATAATGGAAGATTAAATGTCTATTCTAAAACATAATTTTTTGATTTAAAACCATTCACTACCTTTTAGGTTTGATTTACTGTAGGGAAAAGGTTCCAAGGAATTAAAAAAATATTCTTTTGATAAAGGCATTTACTTAAATAATCTAACAAAATAAAAAGTGTGCCCTTATTTTATTCTTTAAACTTCCCCTCTTTCCTCCTTCTTTGTTTAAACTTAAAAAAGAACAAATAAATATATGTAATGGCCGTTATTGACAATATATAGGGGGCAATAAATCACAGCTTGTAAAGATTAAATAACTTTAAAAATACAAGTTTAGGGTAACTAAATGATCATTGGAAATGAAAAAAAGAAGAAGGAAAGGAGAGGGGAAAGAGCCACTGACAACTAATTCTTTTTAAAAATATTTTTTAGGTGGACATTTGTTGTCTTCATCAATCATCTGTTTTTGTCCGGCAATTTTGTTTGGAAGAAAAAAAGAGAACAAAGTTGAGATTTAATGCTTAAAGTAAATGCTATTGTGTTTTTAAAAAATTTAAAAATAATAATTTGAATATGTTGTTGTTATGGTTGCCGGATTTTTTTGATGGTTAACTGAATATTTTAAAAGGTAAAAGTTCAGTTCAGATCGTTCAAAATTTTATATCAACTTTATCTCAACTTGTCAGAAAAACTAACTTCTCAAATCAAAATATTTGGGACACGTCTAAGTAGGCACGCGGCCATAATGGCGCAAAACCAGCTGGAAAATTTCTGGCATTTATCAATTTAGGTACCAATCTCTTTAGCTCGATTAGTGGAATCATTTAATACTAAAATTGGTAGGATTCGGAAATCTTAAAGCAAATTATGTATAACGGTTTACCCGGGTAGATCGAATTTATGAGGGATATGAATATAGAAAACAGGATCCAGATTGAATATTCTAACAAAAGTTTCCTCATAAAAACAAGATATAAATTCTTCTATAAAAGCATCTCCTTCTTACTTCATCGTTAACTTCCATCATCAACATAAATACTCCAAACCGACTGCCGCCAATGATGATCGTCAACACCAACAACAAAAAGGCAATGTTCATTGTGACGCTCTCCATTGTTGTTCTGCTGCTTCTGATTGAACATGTCAACAGCAAAGAAATGAGCATCAACGTCGACCTAAAGGATGAAGTTAGCAAGGATAAAACGCCGCAGAAGGAGGAGGAAAAGGTAAAGAAGTTTAAATTCTTCTCCAAATACAAACATCTTTTTTTAGTTGGAGAACAAAGCCCCTGCCCCAGTGGATCATAACTATCAAGCTGAGACTGTTAAGACGGAGGATAAGGGATCCAACGCCTTACTAGCAGTGGCTGTCGGCGATCTTATCATTTCTCTGCTTTGTTCGTGCTGCTGTTGTGTTTTGTTGGCGGTTCTGCTCTATTTCCTTCTCTTCAAGCGCAAGCAACCACCACCACCACCACCACCACCATATAGGGAATGAACGGAACAAATGGAAGTGCCAAACCAAAGAATCTGTGACAGAAGTATGTATAGAAGTGGATAATAAATAAATAAATATTGTGTTTATCTGTATTCATTGTGCTTGTTGTATTGTTTACCTAAATATATGTATATTGCTTTGTGTTTTTGCTTTATATAAAAAAGATTTTCTCATAATGTTTTTTTACTTTATATAAATTTGTATAATTGCTTTTTGTACCAAAAATTATTTTAACTTGCAAATATTTTAATACGTTTTTACAAGAATTACTTTTAGATAGAGAAGGGTTATAAGTTGGTATTTTGTAGTGATCGAGGGATAAAGAAGATATCGTTCGATTTGGAGGGATATAAGGGGATTCTAAGCGATTAATGTGAGTATCAGTTTATCGTGGGATACAATCCCTCCTAATCTTTCGGTCTCGACTCTCAGCTTTTTTCACTACCGAACATCCCTAGTATTTTGTATGTTAATTGGACAAATTGAATTCTTATTTTAATTTTGGTTGTTTTTTTCTCAAATACAATATATCTTCCTGAAAATTTTGAATGAAAAATTTAAAAAAAATTAATTAAAAAATTAATTTTTCTATTTTTAAAGTTTGCAAAAAAAGCAAAAGTCAGCATACCTTTTTTAGTAAAAAAATATTTTTAGTTTCCCATTTATTTACTAATTTGCAAAATTTGTTTTTAATTTTACCAAAAAATTGTTTCTTTTATAGAAAATAAAAATATTTTATTAGAAAATATGTGTCAGTTTAGATTTACGGAAATTTAAGGAAAAAAATATTTTTAGACTTTTTTTTATTTATTTAAATTCTTCCTATTTTTAAAGCCTTTATCCTCTTTCCTTTTTATCCCTAAAAATATGTTTTTAATTGTTTAAACATTTTTGGGTAATAAAAACCTAAAAATATATAAAGATTTATTTGTTACTTTTTATTCTTAGAATTTTTGGAACAAAAAATTTTTTGGGGTTTTATATTTAAAAATTAAATCCAGATGAGGGTATTTTATTGTTGGAGACAAAAAGGAGGAAGATCTTTTTAAAGAAACAATTGAATGTATCTATACATATTTAAATTAGGTACATATTTGTCTCATTTTTGTTCTTTTTTCTTCCAATTTTTCCGTATTTTTTTATAAAATTAAAAAGAATAATTTTCCTTTCCTCCCAACCAAAATCCCCTCTAGACTTCAAAAAAATTATTAATTAATTTAATATTCTGATAAATTAAAACTTAAAATTTATTTCTTAAATAAATTTTATTTAAATTAAATATTTTAAAGTTTAATTTTCCGCTTGTTGAGGGCTTTCGAAAGATATAAAATTCATTTGTATTGGATCAAGCATTAAAAAGTTAAAGCCGAGCAAAGTTGGCTGGCACTCAGTTTGCGGTCGTATAACGGAAAAGTACCTTTAAAATTTATTTTTTAAATAAATTTTATTTTAATTTAATTTATAATGTTATTAAATAAATATTATAAATTTATATTTTCTAAAAATTTAAATTATTTCCTTCCCCTATTAAATAATTTCCTTCTTCCAATTTTTTAAAAAGTTTAAAAAAACTAATAATTTTTTAAAAACTTTTCCCATTAAATAATTATTTTTCTTCCCTTTTTTAACTGTCTTCTTTTTAAAAACGAACTCTTTTTTTAAACAATTTATTAAAAGTTTTTTGCTTGCAAATTTATTTTAAGGGATTAAAGAATTGTTAAAAAATATTTAAAGGTTTTGAGTACTTCACTTCCCCCCCCCCTTTTTTCTCCAAAAAATCTATAAAAATTATTTATTTTATTTTAATGGCCACTTTAATGACTGAAATGATGAAAAAAAGGCAAATTTAAAAAAAGGGTCCAAATCCATATCTTTTTTGGGGAGTTTTTTGTATTTTCTATTTATTTTTATTTAAAAAGAATTTTTCTGTTTTGGTTAAATAATTATTTAAAATTTTTTTAAAACTATTCTTTAATTGGATATTTGGGGTATTTATAATTAGAGAGGCGCTGAAATTGATGTTTAAATAAGAGATTATATAATTTATTTATTATCTCCTCATGTCAATCCAATTAAAAAAAATATACCTAGAGGTAGTATCCTGCCGTTACAATTCCCGAAAAGGTTTATTTTTAAATTCTAAATGTTCTTTAAAATTTTTTATAAAATTAAAGTCTGCCAATAATATATACATCAAAACAAAATACATAATTAAATATTAACTTTCCAATTTAAAGTTTTTTTGGAAATAATAATATTTTTTAATATATACTTAAAAATATGCGTTTTTATTATGACTTTTAAGATACCTAACCCCTCCTCCTACTCTATATTTTTCCATTTTATCGTTTTCTATTACTACATTTTTATTTTTTTTAACCATTTAATTAATAAAAAAAATTTAAAAAAAGTTGCAAAATATACTGGGTAAAATAAATATACCTAAATAAAAAAATTAAATATTTTCTTCAGATTGATTAATTAAAATAATTA
This sequence comes from Meloidogyne enterolobii, assembly GCA_963681835.1. Lineage (NCBI taxonomy): Eukaryota > Metazoa > Nematoda > Chromadorea > Rhabditida > Meloidogynidae > Meloidogyne > Meloidogyne enterolobii. The sequence continues at coordinate 1,621,221 of CAVMJV010000023.1, forward strand.
TTTTAAAATAAAAGAAAATCTTTTTTTGTTTCAGGCAATTCTTAAATTAATAAATTTAATTTTTAATTTATTCAATATATTTAATCTTTTTTAATCTTTAATTATTTATTTAAAATGTCTACAAGTTTTGTAACTTTTCCTTTTTCTTTCATTTTTTTTTAAATTTTTTGACTTCCTTATTTCCATAAATAGTAGATATATTTAAGAGAAATTTAAAGCTTAATTTTTAGGAAATTAAATAAAACAATCTTTTTCTTTGTATTTAATAAATTAAAGGAAGTGTTTCCAGATGAGTTTCAATCTTAAACCTTCGGCCTTCGACCCTTTTGTTCCCTATTCTTTTTATTTTATTATTTTTAAATTTTATTTTAAAATATTTTTGTTTTATTATTTAATATACCTACATTATTTAAGAATTTTTTAAAAATTTGGTTATTTTTCAAGAGTGATTTAACACTACATTTAAATTAAAATTTCTTCCAATTTTTCATGTTGAGTTTTGTGTATTGGTATGTAGTAGCAAGGATAAAACGCCGCAGAAGGAGGAGGAAAAGGTAAAGAAGTTTAAATTCTTCTCCAAATACAAACATCTTTTTTTAGTTGGAGAACAAAGCCCCTGCCCCAGTGGATCATAACTATCAAGCTGAGCCTGTTAAGCCGGATGATAAGGGATCCAACGCCTTACTAGCAGTGGCTGTCGGCGATCTTATCATTTCTCTGCTTTGTTCGTGCTGCTGTTGTGTTTTGTTGGCGGTTCTGCTCTATTTCCTTCTCTTCAGGCGCAAGCAACCACCACCACCACCACCACCACCATATAGGGAATGAACGGAACAAATGGAAGTGCCAAACCAAAGAATCTGTGACAGAAGTATGTATAGAAGTGGATAATAAATAAATAAATATTGTGTTTTTCTGTATTCATTGTGCTTGTTGTATTGTTTACCTAAATATATGTATCGTTTTGTGTTTTTGCTTGATATAAAAACAAATTTTCTCATAATGTTTTTTACTTATATGAGGTTGTATAATTGCTTACCAAAAATTATTTTAACTTGCAAATATTTTAAAAAATTTCTGAGAATTATTTTTAGCTAGAGAAGGGTTATAAGTTGGTATTTTGTAGTGATTGAGTGATAAAGAAGATATCGTTCGATTTGGAGGGATATAGAGAGATATAAGGGGATTCTAAGCGATTAATGTGAGTAACAATATATCGAGGGATATAATCCCTCCTAATTTCTCAGTCTCAACTCTCGGCTTTTTTCACTCCCGAACATCACTAGTATTTTGTATGTTAATTGGACAAATTGAATTTTTATTTTAATTTTGGTTGTTTTCCTCATATATATTTTCATTAAAAATTTTGTGTGAATAAACAAAAAAAAATAAATTAATTTAAAAATTAATTTTTCTATTTTTAAAGTTTGCAAAAAAAAAGCAAAAGTCAGCATACCTTTTTTAGTAAAAAAATATTTTTAATTTCCCATTCATTTACTAATTTGCAAAATTTGTTTTTAATTTTACCAAAAAATTGTTTCTTTTATAGAAAATAAAAATATTTTATTAGAAAATATGTGTCAATTTAGATTTTTCCGGAAATTTAAATGAAAAAATATTTTTAGACTTTTTTTTATTTATTTAAATTCTTCCTATTTTTAAAGCCTTTATCCTCTTCCGTTTTATCACACCAAGAATATGTTTTTAATTGTTTAAACATTTTTGGGTAATAAAAACCTAAAAATATATAAAGATTTATTTGTTACTTTTTATTCTTAGAATTTTTGGAACAAAAAATTTTTTGGGGTTTTATATTTAAAAATTAAATCCAGATGAGGGTATTTTATTGTTGGAGACAAAAAAGGGGGGAGGAGGAGGGAAAGATCTTTTTATTTAAAGAAACAATTGAATGTATATCTAAATACATATTTGTCTCATTTTTGTTTCTTCTTGCTTCCAATTTTTCACTACTTTTTATTAAATTAAAAAATAATAATTTTCCTTTCCTTCTAAATCCAAAATTCCCTCTAGACTTCAAAAAATATTAATTAATTTAATATTCTAATAAATTAAAACTTGGAATTTATTTTTTAAATAAATTTTATTTAAATTTAATTTATAATGTTATTAAATAAATAAATATATTTTAAATTTTAATTTTCTAAAAATTTATCTAAATTATTTCTTTCCCCTATTAAATAATTTCCTTCTTCCAATTTTTTAAAATGTTTAAAAAAACTAATAATTTAAAAAAAAAACTTTTCCCATTAAATAATTATTTTTCTTCCCTTTTTTTAACTGTCTTCTTTTTAAAAACGAACTCTTTTTTAAACAATTTATTAAAAGTTTTTTTGCTTGCAAATTTATTTTAAGGGATTAAAGAATTGTTAAAAAATATTTAAAGGTTTTGAGTACTTCACTTCCCCCCCCCCCTTTTTTCTCCAAAAAATCTATAAAAATTATTTATTTTATTTTAATGGCCACTTTAATGACTGAAATGATGAAAAAAAGGCAAATTTAAAAAAAGGGTCCAAATCCATATCTTTTTTGGGGAGTTTTTTGTATTTTCTATTTATTTTTATTTAAAAAGAATTTTTCTGTTTTGGTTAAATAATTATTTAAAATTTCTCTTAAAATATTTTTTAATTAAAGAGGAGGACGTTTGTATTTGTTTTAAATTTTGTGCTTAAAACAAGTTTAAATAAGAGATTATATAATTTATTTATCATCTCCTCCGGCCAATCAAATTAAAAAATATATATGTACATAGAGGTATCCTGACGTTCCAATTCCCGAAATCTTTTATTTTTTTGTCGACAAAATTCTAGTCTAAATTTTCTTTAAATTTTTTTGTAAAATTTAAATCTACCAATAATATAAAAAAATCTGCCAATATTTATCAAAAAAATAATTAAATACTATTATCTTTCCAAATTAAAGTTTTTTTTTTGGAAAAACGTAAAAATATATGTTTTTATTATTTCTTTTAAAATACCTACCTCCTCCTCCTTCCCATGTTTCAATTTTATTATTCTCTATGACTACATTTTTATTTTTTTTTCTTAACCATTTAACTTCATTAATAAAAAATTTTTTTAAAAAAGTTGCAAAATATACTAGGTAAATTAAGTAAATAACAAAAATATTTTCTTCTCATTAATTAATCAAAATAATTATTTTAAAATTAAAAAAATCTTTTTTTTTGTTTCAGGCAATTCTTAAATCAATAAATTTAATTTTTAATTTATTCAATATATTTAATCTTTTCTAATCTTTAATTATTTATTCAAAATGTCTACAAGTTTTGTAACTTTTCCTTTTTCTTTCCTTTTTTAATTTTTTGACTTCCTTATTTCCTTAAATAGTTAAAAGAAATTTAAAGCTTAAATTTTAGGAAATTACATAAATAAAACAATCTCTTTCTTTTGTATTTAAAAATTAAAGGAAGTGTTACCAGATGAGTTTCAATCTTAAACCTTCGGCCTTCGCCCCTTTTGTTCCCTATTCTTTTTATTTTATTTTTTTTTAAATTTTATTTAAAAATATTTTTATTTTATTAATTAATATATATTTTTTAAGAATTTTTTAAATTTCTTAAAAATTTCCAATTGGCTAGTTTTCGAGAGTGATTTTAGCCTTACATTTAAATAAAAATTTTCTTTCAATTTTTATATTTTTCTGGTTGAGTTTTGTGTATTGGTATGTAGTTTAAGTATATTATTATTTTTCAATTAAATTATTTTTTTCTGACCTTTCAAAATTCTTTTTTGATATTTAAAATTAACATAAAACAATCTCAATTTTTTTTAATTTAAAAAGAAAAAGGGGATTTTGTTTCTCTTTTTATTTTGTTTCACTTAAAATTATTTTGAATTAATGGCATTTCCTTTCTTCTTTTGTTAACCAATCTGTGGACTAATTCCATTATTTTGAGGATATTTTTTGGAGAGGATTATTTTTATATATTTTAAACAATATTCTCTCTGTTTTTTATTATTTAAAAAAACTCTTTGAGGAAGTTAAATAAATAGGTAGGTAATTAATTTAAATTAATTTAAAATTTTTGTTATTGTCTTAAATTGTAAATAAAAGGATATCTTAAACAAAAAATATTTTTCAAGACTCTGTTCAAGATCCAGCCTGCAGTTTCCTCAAGATTTAAAGTTAATTCTCAGATTTGAGGCTAAAAATTTTCAAAACCAAAGAACTATTTCAAGGTCAAAATTTTTCAAGACCTAATTTTGGTTCCAAAGTCAAAATTATTAAAAAAGCAAATGGATTTTTTTCCAATTTTTCTGTTTTAAACAGAAAAATAGTAGGAAGCAAAAATATTAGGAATTACGAAGCCTCCTACTCACGGGAAGCTTCATACTTCCCGTGAGTAGATTCATCCCCTCTAATACATTTAGGTGTATTATAGGACCAAAAAGAATGGGGGAAGGGGTGGTAACTTTTTATGAGGCATCCTTTCTTCAATTACTAGATATATACTTTTTAAGTATTTCAAAAAAGTTTCCTATTTTTGTAATATTTTTTTGCAAATTCGCGACAATTAAATTTTGTAACTTAATAATTTAAAAAGTTATTTCACTAAAAAATCTTTTTTTTATTCAAAAATGTCTTTGCAATATTTAATAATTTAATTTCTAAATATATTAAAATGTTTCCGTAGCGTGCCATTAATCGTTATTTAAATCTAATTAAAATAAAATATTTTAAATAAATTGTATTAGAAGTTTAGCAAAACCAAATAAAAATTATTAGGTAATTTTTTTAAATTATAAAAATTTCAAAATTGGAATCCAATCAGGAGAACCCCCAAAAATCTTTGTTTTCTGGATTTTTTGTAAAATTTGTAGTTAAAATTCTCATCTTTAATTTATGAAACTTTCTTTTATCAAAATAGATCACAAATTAATTACAATTAGGTATTATGTAGAGATCGGAAATTTTAAAAGACTTTGTCCTAGATCTTGATTTGGTTGAGCATCTTGACCAGATTCTTGATCTGGATCCAGGCTGATCTCTAATAATTAATAAAATAATTAATATCGAAGCTGTATTTCTATAAAAATTAAAAAAGAAACTTTAAAGTAAAATATATTGCCAATTCAAATTTAAAAATAATATTTTATTAGTATATTTAATTTATCATGAAATATTTAAAACACAATTATTTGTTTCATTTTAATTTCTTAGAAATATTTTTTTCTCTCAAACATTTTCCTCAAAAAGTATAAAAATCATTTAAACAAAATTTAATTTAATCAGAATTTAACTAAACTTTTACAATTAAAACTCTCAACACCCCCTCTCCTCCCCTCCACCCTCCCACCACTCAACACCCCCACCCCTTCCCTCCACCCACCAAAATATTTTTGTATTTTTTAGAGAAAATAATTATATTATTTAAATGTAACAATAACATTTCTTGTAATTTGTTTGTTTTATCGTGCGAATATTTTTTTGTTTTTAAGTTGGAAAAATATAGCCTTTTTTTCATTTTTATTAAGCAAATCAATTTTTAAATTATTTTAATTAAAACTCTCAACACCCCCACCGTAAATTAAATGAAAATTCGAGAATTTATTTATTTAATTTAAAATTTTTGAAAAATTGTTAAGAACTAGAAAAATTTTTAATCTCTAATTAGTGTCTGTGTTTGAATTTTAGCACGAGACTCCAAACAGTGACGTTAAAAAATATTTTTTAGTTAATTAAATTAAACAAAACTTTTAATAATTCTTTTAAATTTCAATTAAAAGAATTGCCAACCTTTTTATTAAAAAATATATCAGACTTAAAAATTTTATTTATTTTTCTAAATTAAATTATAAGCACTTGACATTTCTTTTCTGAATATTTTAGATTTAATAAAAATTTGTGTATAAAGGAAATTTCACCTGTTATATATATTTGAAAATATTTATTTTATTAATTAAAAGTTAAAAAATATTTTTAAAGAAATTTATATTTTAAACCTCAAATATTGAACCTAAATATAATATGTATCATTGAGATTGGAATAAATATATTTCATATAAAGTCCGTTACATACTTATAGGAGCAAGCATTTTTTGGTGTTAGTCTACCCCCCCCCCCCTCAAAGACTAAATAACTTTGATTAGGTATTTATTGAATGGATTTGGGGGTATTTGCGCTTATCTATTGAAGTCCAACATTATTATAATTTTTAAAGTATATAGTCGTGGAAAAAAGTATGGAAGCGCTAGAAAATTTTTTCTTAATTCTTAATTTTTCATTCAAAAAATACGTTCTATATACCAATCGAAAGCTCTATTCGTATCTCAGTTGACATGTTTCTGCATTTTTCATGAAAATGAAAATTGGCCGAGATAATCCGGATCTACCGGATATACCAAATCCCACTTTTTCGGAAAAATTTTTCGGAACAAATTTAACAAACCCAAATGATAAAGCATATTTTTCTGAGTATTTTCCACAAAACCGCTAAGAAATATCTTTTTCCGGAGCAGAGATATGATTTTTTGAAAATCGCATTTTTCGTCTATTTTTGCAAAAAATTCAATTTTTAAGCGAAAAATGCCATTTTCAAAAAATCATATCTCTGCTCCGGAAAAAGATATTTCTAAGCGGTTTTATGGAAAATACTCAGAAAAATATGCTTTATCATTTGGGTTTGTTAAATTTGTTCCGAAAATTTTTTCCGAAAAAGTGGGATTTGGTATATCCGGTAGATCCGGATTATCTCGGCCAATTTTCATTTTCATGAAAACTATTGAGCTATTTATTATTTTAATCTCCTTAAAATTTTCTCAAAAATCTGTCTGACTTTTTTTTTGCATTTTTATAAACTTCCGGAAATAAAAAACTGTGATTTCTGTTTAAAAATATAAACAAAACAAATTAAATTAAATTAATAAAAATATTAGCCTTTTAACATATTTTTAAAATTTAATTATTATTTTAAATCAGAGAACTTTATTTTTTTATTTAATTATGTAAAATGTAAATATTCGTATTTTTTATTTAATTTTAATTTCTTTAAAAAGAGAAGCACTTTATCTAAATTAAAATACCCAAAAATAATTAAAATAAAAAATCAAAGAATAAAAAGAAAATTGGACATTGACGTTTAAATGGCAAATAAATTAGACTTTTTTAATTGAAAAAATTTTTTGTTAACAAATTAGAAAGATTATTTTATTTTTCATTTTCCGATTAAATAAAAGGTTAAATAAAAATACATATGTATATTTAAATTGTTTGCTAATAAAATATTTAAATCAGTTAATTTTTAGCTTATAAAGAAGAGTGCCTGGAGTGTCGGTGGGACTTCGGGATGAAATTTGGTAGACAGATAGATCATACCCTACTTTAGTAGTGAAATTTTCACCATTTTCGCTGTCGGGACCGAGATATCACAACTAAAGTAGGGTCTATCTTTCTACCAAATTTCATCCCGAAGTCCCACGGACACCCCAGGCACTCTCCTTTGTTAGTAAACCTTTTGTTAAATATTATTTTTTATTTTAAAAGTGTTTAGGGTCTAAAATAATTAAATAATGCTTTTTATCCTTTTTAAAGAATTAATTAAAATAGTTTAAACAATTATTTTTAGAAATTTACTATATTTTATTCAAAATATTCCCCAAACTTCTTTAATTTTCTCCAAAAAATTTCGAAAAAATGTCTATAGAAAATGGCAGAAACAACGTTCATGTTGATCATTTTGTAGGTGGAAGTGTTGATTTATTAATGTTTAAAGCTACAACGGAAGAAGGAATTTATAAAAATGAGGAAACTGGGGAGCCTATTTGTGGAGAGGTATTTAATGGGGGAATTAATTTTTGGGGAAAAATATATGAAGCAAAAAATTAATTTAAAAAAATAAATAGAGATTTAGAAGGAAGAGAATGCCCCACAAACTTTCCTAAATTCAATAAATGAATGTCTACCTAAAATAATATTATAAATTTTAACTAGAATAACACACAAAATTTTATTTAAATTTTTTTTTCAATTTTTTTAGTACGAAACTTACACGTTGGCTCGTTTTCTCTTCGTTTCTGGCGCCTCCCTTTTTGCATTTTTAGGCCTAGCTGCAAACCTTTTACTTTTTTATTTATTTTCTCAAACACGAAATGGATCAGCTTCCAAAGCAAATCAACCGCCCCCAACACTTTATCCAAGAATGTTGGCGTTGTTGGATGCTTGTATATGTGCTGCTTATATTTTACTTTTTGGTGTTGATGCAATGTAAATACATAAATTTGTTTTTACTTTCCATTACTTTCAAAATTAATTTCCCCTCCTTTAGAACGATCTGACATGGTAAATGTCCTTTTTCCTTAAAGGCGAAATCCCCTAAGCCTTCCATGTTGTATCGGATATCTAAAAATTTCGCATTCAAAACAATCAAAAATTATTTTTTAATTTTAAAATTATTTTAAGTTCTTATGGAATGCGCAGTAAATCTTTATTTCTTCTTTACCATTGGTATATTGTGCCTGCTTTTGTTGTTGCCAGAATGGCACAATTAGCAATTCCTTATATGCTTATATTTGCTTCTTTGGAACGTCTTGTTTGGATTGGAGGGAAATTGTAAATTTTTTTAGATAATAGGTCTCCTGTTTAATTAAGATCGTATCACAGTCCAACCACTTCCTCGTATTTCTCCCGTGCCTTGTTTCCTCATAGGCGTTTCTTTTGTATTTTGAATAGATAAATATCAAAATAAAAATTAATTATTTTTAAGACGTAATTCTCTTCTTCGACGCTTATATTCTGTCCAAGGACGTCAAATTACTATGGTTATAATTTACAAAAATTATTTTTAACTAAAACTTCTTTAAAGGCCATTACTCTCCTTGCTTGCGTTCTTTTACGAGCCCCAACTGTTTGGGCAACAACAGTTCATCATTATCCAAAATGCAACGATTTTTTCCGTTCTCTCAGTGCTGGACCAGCAGATTGGGTTTTTGAAAGTCAATTTTATCAACTTTATGACTTTCATCTTTTGTCAGTTGCACAAACTGTTTTTCCTTTCTTTTTGCTTTTGGCAATTAATTTGGTTAGAAAATTTATTTTTCTAATTTTATTGGAAAAAATTTGGGAGAATTTCTGATGTTTAAAATTTTTATTTTGAAACATCGATTTTTGGTTTTGCTTGGCCAGAAATTGGTTTGGTTTATAATTTCACAACCATTTCTGACGCCAAATCTGAACGAATATCTCTCATAGGTATACTGTAGATTAGCGGGATTCCTATAAAATAATTGGGGACACATCTCTAAATTATTTTGCCGGTCACATTAGCATATTTGATTGTTAGTTTTCCTCAGAATAAATAAAGTTTGGCGAATAAAATAAAACAAAAAAGAATTCAAAATTTCAATTAAAAATATTTATTTATTTAAAGATTGTTATTCGCCGTGTATCAAAAGCCCATTTATCCAAACCTTTAATTCACCATGAAAAGAAGGAAAAAACTACCAAAACTCCAACAACACAGCCAATACTCGTTAATCAACTATCAACCTCAAATAGCTTTATTAAAAGAAAATCCTCTTTTAGAATTCACAAATTAACACTTTCTGGGCCTGTTAGATCTGCTGTCTATACTGTAAATTATTTTTAAAATAATTTTCTCAAAAAATTAATTTTAGATGGTCTGTATTGTCTGTACTTATTTAATTAGCAATTCTTTACATTTGGCACTTACTGTTTTAGAAAAGTTTGTTTTTTCAAATTAATTTTTAATTTAATTATTTTTTAGATCCAATTCTGCATTACTCAAGGATCCTTCAGATCCATCACTTGCTTCTCCCTTCCATACTGCCTTTTCTGATGCCGTTTCTTTTGTTTATATGTTTGTATTTTTTTAATTTAAAATTAAAGTAGTTATTGGAATGATACAATATATCGGCCAAAAATATCATTTATCGATATCAATAAAATTTATCAATCAACTCCATATACTATAATTTATACATATTTCACACCCCATTAATAAATTTATATCTGTCCCGAAAATCCTAAAATCTTGAAAAATTTAAATTAAAAATAATTTTTTAAATTTATCTAACTATCAAAACTTCAAAAACACTTTTTAATATCCCAATTAATTTCAAATTTCTTGTTTAATTTCACATTTATTTTTTTTCAAATTTTTTAATTAATTTCAAATTTCACTTTTCTATTTCCGATACCCACAACTTTTTCTTAAAAGAAATATAAAAATATAAATTTCAATTCCAAAATTTACTTATTTGAAGGTTCACTTCAGCCATTCGTATATTAATTTATTATTCGTGTAATCCACAAATTCGAATTCAAATAAAACATTGTTTGTCTTTTGGAAGTAAATGTACTAGTAACAACAATGTTTGTGAGGAAGAGGAAAGTAGCAGTAATAATTATAGTTATCAACAAAAACAACAATCAACAACAACAACAATTTATTTGCCTTTTAATGTTGCTAAAAATACTGACAATTTTGGAAGTTTAAATGTAAATAATTTAAAAATAAAAAGAAATTTTTTGTGAAAGCCTAGATAAGATATCTAAAGTAGAGTTGTACTCCGAACCCCGACCCCGTTCCCGAACGATTTTCTAACATTTATCCCCGACCCGAACCCCGCTCCGAAACAACTGGAAAACCCTGTACCCCGACATTCCCGCCCAAAGCGTTCGGCATCAAACCTTAATCTAAAGAACCGATAATTTTTAAAGACTAGACGAGTTCTGGAAAACTAAGGCCGAGGTTAGAAGTTGAAGGGTTATCCATCCCTCATCCTCTCTGATTTATAAAATAAAGATTTTCTCTCAAAATAAATTTTGATTATTATATTTAATTTTAAAAAATTTTCAGAAAATGTCAGAACAAAATAGTAACCAGAAAACCAATAATAATTTAAATATTCACCAAATTTTTGTTGAAGATTTAAGTAAAAAAGGAGAAAATAAATTATTAAAAGAAGAACAAAAAAGGAAAATAAATTTAATTTGGGAAATGACTGAATTGGAGGATGAACAAGTTATTTAGTAGAGATTATTAATTCAGGAATTCTTTTTTTTTATTTTTATTCTACCTCGTTTAGAAACAATTACCTAGTCACTTTTATTGTCTTCTTTAACACATATTTTTTTTAATTTAAGAAAATATTTATTGTAAAAATTAAAATTTCTTTAATGTAAATTTCGGTTAAAATAATCAACATTTACTAACATTTTTATGAGCAAATTAAAATTAATTTTATTTTTGCTAAATATAAAATATAAAAAGATAAAAAGGTGGAACGAATAAATACATTTATTTACAAGAAATTGTTAAAACGTTGGTTGATTTTCCCTTTTTACAAAAAATTTATTTATTCTATTAATTAGTTAAGAACTTGCAAAACAATCTGAATTTTGAAATAATTGCCGTTTAGGGGGGGGGGGGGTAATTATTTAAGAGAGGTAGATTATTTCAGTAAATACTTATGTAGTTTACCTGATAACCCTTTGAAGCTGAAAAATATTCCATTTTAAAATGAATGTATTTGTTCTTGGATGTATTGCTTTGATAAATTCTAAATAATTATTTAAAAATTAGGAATTTTTAGAGCTTTTTTGAAGTGATTGTATTTTAAGATTCGTAATTACAATTAATTATTTGCAAATTATATCACAAGTTTGTAAGGCGTGGCTGATTCATTAATTTTTTTTCTTTTCGGAAACTAATTAGTAGCCTTTCTTTTTTTATTAATATTCTTTTTTTACAACTAAAGAACATATTAAGTTTAACTTTTAATGACCTTCACGGGAATATTTTTTCTCCTTTTCATTTTTTCGGTTTAACCAAAATTTGTTAGATTTTGTTAAAGGTTTTGTTGATTTAATGAAATTAAATAAAAAATGACAATGAATAACGGTCCTACCTGAATTGTTAGGTACACCCTTAGGCATGAAGAAAGTACTTCATGATGACGCGTATTTATGTACCTCCATGTGAATTCGAGAGAGGCCCGACTGTAAATATTTAGAAAATGAAGCATTGCTTAATCCAAAAAATTAGTAAACTTTTTTAAAATCCTCACACATCTGAATAATTTAATTTCTAACTATTTCATATCTACATATATATAGCTTTTCAACTGTATTTTACAAGTGTTTTACATCCATAATTACTTTGAGTTATTAAACCCTCTTTAAATTCTTCTCTCCATTTCAAAAAATATAATTATTTATTTAATAAAATAATTAAATAAATATTTTCTATAATTTTCTAACACATTTTTAATTTTTATTTATTTATTTATTTATTTATTACCCGTAAAAATTTTCACGCAAATCTTCCTTTCTTTTTCATTTATTTTTTTCATTAATTGGATGAAGATGATCCTTTTACTGCAACAAATTTATTACCTCTTTTTTTCTCCCTTTACTTTCTGTCACCTTTTCCGGACGGGCAATCAGCCAATACACAAAAAAAAATTAATTTTTTTTGTAAAAATAAGTGGGGCGTATCTAAACAAAGAAAATAAATAAATAAAATATTTATTTAATATTTTAATTGTTGCGGGATGATTGCCCTCTTTTTTCTAATTCTTTTATTTGTGCTTATCACTCAAAAATCTTTTTAGCTTCCTTCCTTCTCTAGAAGGGAAATTTTTTCTTCTTTTCATAATTCATAATCAGAGCTGCTTCGTTAATAAAATATTTATAGAAATTCGAAAATTCTTTGACAAATAGAATTTATTTAAAAATAGTTTTCTGATGGAATTAAATTATCCAAAAAAAGTTTTTTGTTGGAAGAGGATTGTTAAAATTTACATTTTGTTAGGCAATACATATACATACGTCTGCCTTAATGATTGAGGCAGAAGTCAAAATCAAATAGCTAATCACATTTTCTAAAAAATTCAAAGTTCACACTTTGAATAGTTACATATGTCAACAAAATTAATAATTTTTCTAAAAAAAATATTTTTTCTTTTAAAATATTTTTATTAATTTATTTTTGTCACTTTTTGATTTTCTTAAGAAAAAATAGTTTTGAAACTGTCAGGATTATGCTTGACCTGACATTGAATAATTTTCGCGACACAGACATATTTATTTATATTTATTCCTCCAATTATGATTAAATATTACAATTTCCACTCCAATTAATTTATAAATTTTAAGAAAAAGTGTACAGATATATAAAATATACATTTTATTTTCTAATATTTTTAAATCTTATTTTAGTCCTTGTACCTTTGAATCTAATTTCGTTATTTTTTAACCAGATAATATTAAATTCGGTGACTATTTTCATTTTTTACCCAATTTTTAAATTTACAAATATTCTGTCAAATAGTTTTGTTAACCTAATAGAAATACATAAATCTTGACTCCTCCTTCAGTTAAAGCACCTTCTTAATTGTGACAACCTTTTTGATACGATAGAAACAAAAACTTTTATTCAGAAGCACTTACCCAAAATGATGCAAAGTTCTTCTAGTCACTGTACACTTTTTACCTGTCTTCTCTCAACTCTTCCATCCACCCTTCTATTCTTCATCATTTTCCTTCTTCCTATTCTTCCTTTTCTATACCAAAATAAAATTAAAATAATTAATTTTAGATTTTTTTAAATGAGAGAGCTCCATTTAACCCCATCCCCTCCATCATCGTTAGCACAGAGACCAACTCCATCATCTTTATTTTATCTTTCACATTCCTTTCCTTCATATAGAGGTGCTAATACACCCCCTCCAACTTCTGTTGTACCAATTCAAGGTTTTTATTAATTTATTAAAAAATTTATTCATTGTAAAGTGAAATTGTAAAAATTAAAAGGGCTGTTTAAATAATCACAATTCTAAAAATACAAAAATTTTCTGTGCAGAATTATGTATATTATATTTTTCATTTGATTGACCATTAAGTTGATGAGCTACCAAACCCCTAGAATGGATACATTCAATTTAAGATATATATTTTCAGCTGCGAGGATTTATCTTTGAGCAATGTGTGACTATATAATAATTGGAAACCTCGAGAATTTTTAATTAAAACAAACATTCAAAAACAATAACAAAATAAAAACAATTATTTTTTAAGGGGCATCACCACATCCTTGGAAAATCCCAATTTCAACACGTAGTTCAATTCCTTCATCAAGATGCCCTATTAGACCATTAAAACAAACTAACTCTTATTGTAGTGTTGAGGAAATAAAAGAAGGCAAAAGGCAAAGATTAAGCTGTTCTAGTTCAAATGAAAGTAATGGAAGAAAGAAAGGAAATATTTATATTGAAAAAGGAAGAAATTATAAAGGAGGAAATGAAGAGGAAGAAGAAGAGGAGGAAGAGGATGAGGAGGGGGATAATTATTATGAGAAAGCACCTACTTCACGTCCTTCGAGTGCTACGAATTTGGTGAAAGTTAAAAAGGTTGGAAATTTTAAATAAAAATCTGGTTATTTAATTGAATTGATTGGGAGGTAAAAAGTGAGGAGATTTGAAGAAAGAATTTGGTTTTTAATTCGAAGGAATTTATTTCTATTTACTTAATTTAAAATAAAATTAAAATTTATTTTTAAAAATTATAAAATAAAATCAAGAATTTAAATATTCTCTCATTTAATTAAAAAAAACAAATTTTTAAGTTAACCTTGAAAGGGTGAAAAGTTTTTATTTTGACGCGAGGTTATCTCTTAGCTATTCTAATCTTTTAGTTTTATTGATAGAAAAGTTAATTCAAATATATTTGTAATTAAAATATCAAAAATAAGCCATATATAATTTTTTAAAATAATTTTAAATAATAACACCCAAACTCTCACTTTTATTTTTAAATTTATTTTAATTTTTTAACAAAAAAACAAAAAAAAACCTGTTACTAAATAAAAACAAAAAAGCTCATTTATTTATCAAAAAAAGGAATTGATGACGTTAATATATTTTGACAAATCTAGTTAAATATATTTTAAATTAACGGATTAACTTTTGTTTTTATTGGTGTTAGTATATTGATACTACATGTAGAGTTTTTAATCCTTTACAAGAAAAATGTTTCTTTTTATGTTGTTTTTTCATTTTTTAATAAAAAACTTTATTCTTAAAAATAAATAAAAATTATTCTAAAATTTAAATATACCCCTTCAAAAATACTTGGGAATTTTTAAATAATTTCAGGCCACATTCATAATAAATTCCGTTAGTAATAAAAAATTTAAAGGTTAACTAGGGAAGAATATAACTAATAATTTTTTACTATTTCCAACTCTCACTACCATTTTTTAGATGATTAATTTATAATTAATTAAAGTGAATCATTTTATTAAATTAACGTCCAATTAAATATTTATTTTTTAAAGCAAAATATGCCAAAACTTCAAAAACAACAACAAAAAATCCCTCCACCAGCTCCCCCAGTTTTACCTCCTCCAAATTTATCACTTCTCAGTTATGTCAGAAAAAATGAAGAAATTCCAAATAGAAATGGCTGGCAAAGGAGGCCTTCAACAACAATAACTACGACAACAACAAATACTCCAAACAGAAAAGAAGAAATTAATAATGAAAATGAATGGAAGGAAAATATTAAATTTAAACAGAGAAGTAATAGAACTAAGGTAATATGTATTAAATTTAAAAAATTTTAAGAAAATTTTTGTAAAAATTTAAAAAATTAGTCGGCTATCAAGTTTTCTGAAAATATTCAACTTCCGTTCTTTTCCCTTCCTTATTCCTTAATTGTACTTAAAATGCTTCACGATAAGAGAACCCTTGAGAATGAAAAATTCGTATTTTATAACAAGGTTTTATCCTAAAATTACTCCGAAAAGTCTTCTCCAAATAACAAATAAGACCAGCCAAGTTTACAAAAATATACTTACCTATTTTAAATTTGGGTGCGTGAGATTTAATAAGATTTAATATGTAACTGTATAATGAGAGATTTAAGAGATTTAATTCTCATTATTATACAATAATGAGGTTCAACTGTGTTTAATAGAAATTTCAATTATTTTCTTTAAAGTTTTTGGTTCATATATTGTTATTTGCATTGTGTTGTTCTCTTCTGTTAATGGCCCTTCCTCTACTTTTATTATGGTTTACAAATCCAAATATATTACAACAACAACATTCAACAATAACAACTTCTCCACCACAAACAAATAAACAACAAAAACATTTAAAAAAAGAAGAAAATAAATTAATTTTAGAAAATAATTTAACAAAAAATTTATTTTTAAATTTTAATAGAGATTTGTCTATTGAACCAGCAATTTTGGCTAAATTAATATTAGAAGAGGAAGGGAATAATCCTAATAAATTAAGAATTTTTGAAGTTAGAAGTGAACAAACAATTAATAAAGATGGTGGACAAAAACAAGGAGAAAGGTAAACTAATTTAGAGTGGAGGAAGTTTTTATTTCCTAATTTTGCTAAATTCCTAGAATTTCCATGCTTTCTCAATTTTTAGTAAATTCACGTTTCTAAACGAACTTGAAATCAGTATTTTAAATTTGTTCTCATCCTCAATCCTTTTTTCTAAAAGGCTTTCAACAATAAAATTTTTATTACTTCAACAATTCTGTCAAGCAAATATTTATCTACAATTACAAATAGCACATTATAAGACATTTAGACAATAAGAAACATTACTAAGTAACGTACACATTTAAGAGATCAGAATAATTAATATGGATCTAGATAACAAAAATGGACACTCAATACAATTATATATAGGCAAATATTCACAAACAAATAATTATATATATCTAGAGTATTATTAGTATATCTCATCCTCAATCCTCTTTTCTTCTGGCGACAAACTTTCGACTTCTTTGGTTTCGCCTTCCGTTTTTGACTCCGAACCCTTTACTTCCTTCTTGTCATCTTCCTCATCATCTTCTTTTGACTTCTCACCGTCTTCCTCTTCGTCTTTAGACTTCTCACCCTCATCCTCCTTCTTCTCTTTACCATCTTCTTCCTTCTTATCATCCTCTTCTTCACCATCTCCTTTTGCCTCATCACCTCCCTCAGCATCTTTTCCCTTCTTGTCAGGCTTCTTCCTTATGACAAAGTAGACAGAAATTCCAATGACAATGATGATCAGAATAACGGCAATCACAACTATCCCGACGACTGTAGAGGAGCTTTTGGTGGTGGTTGTCATCGTTGTTATTACTGGTGTAGTTTTTGTACTTGCAGACGTAGATGAAGAAGATCCTTTTGAAGCGGGAGCTGTTGAAGTTCCCAATTCACTCGTTTCTGTAACTTGATCGGTTGTTGTCATGTTTACTGAATTATCCTTAGGCGTCGATGTTGTTGAATTATTTTCGTCGTTTGCTAAGGTTGATGAGATCTGATTATTGTTTGTTGGATTATTGCTGATACTTGGAGGACTATCACTTGTACTTGGAGGTTTCGATTTATCATTTGTGGGTGGCTTTGTTGTTTCAGGAATAGAAAGAACATTAATCAATCTGTAGTTTCTCTTCGACTGAATTAGTTGAAATAAATTAATAATTAATCGTTCATTTGTTTATCACTTACGAATTTGATGTTTAAGTCATCGCAGTCGGGTCCTTGAGGCGGGTATCCTTGTATTTTATATTTATCACCGCCAATAAATTCTCTTATTCGCGATGCACGTTGAGGGAGAAGATGAAAAACCAACAAACGATTCATTCTTGGATTTAGTCTTGTACTGGCGATTTCCCACGTGATAGGCGGTAGAATATTCTGATGGATGTTTTTGACACAGGAATTTTTGGCACTCACATTACCCTTCTTTGGATAGCTAATCCTATATCTTGGAAATTGATATGTTATCATAACTGTTGGGTACTCTCTTCTCTCTTCCACTATTGGCAGTTCTTGACCAGTATAGCGTATTAGCGCCACGCCAACTAAAATTGAATTTTTAAATAGAATCAATCTAAAGGAGATTTGTTACTTGGATTTACATTTAGCACAAGAATTGATATTTTACGCTTTTCCTGTAGTTCCCATGAAACTTCAAGGCCCGTTCGTTTGACACAAGTGCCTTCACAACAGCCGCCATTACCGAAAATCGGACCATTGTGGAGCTGACTAATCTCTTCGTTTTTCAAGCTGTAGGCAAAAGGCAACCTGAAATGATAAATTCTGGAATAAAATGTTTCTTTCTTTCTTGCCCGAATACTCATATAATTTTTAAAGATTAAAAAAATATAATTTTCATTTAAAGGTTTTATAGGTTACTCTGTTCTAATTAACTAACGTATTCTGATTAATATCTGTCAGACAATTCTCAAGTCCTGCAGAATGACTCAATCCTGTCGTGAAAACAATATTATTCTTCATATTTGTTAGAAGGTCCACCGTACAGCCTTTGTCCTTTGTCGCACCTTGACTTTTGTAGTGAAGAACACTTAAAATAAGGAGAAATACAAACTTAGAAACGAAAATAATTAACTCACATATTTCCTTCGCTGTCAAAGTCAACATCGCAAGCATCAGAAAACTTAGCCTTGTATTGTTCAATGTCCTCTTTAGTGGCCACGACAGTTGAGCCTGCAGCAAGATTCACCTTTCCTTCCTTCAAAATGTGATTCCCCAGACCAACATACGCTCCTGTAGTGTCAACTTGTCCAACCAACACGAGAACAGCAATCGAGAGAGCCACCATGTTGACAAACATGATTTGCTCCTTCTTGGATCCGTTGTAGTTGTAAATGCAAAACTTCATTCATGCAGTAGCCTTCCGACGCAGATGGGAGAACGGTTGTTTTGATGACGATTTATGTACAAGGATTTTTTTTAATAATCAAGAGTCATTTAGGCTTTTATAGTACAGGAGGAAATTTTTATTTTCTAATTTTACTAAATTCCTAGAATTTCCATGCTTTCTCAATTTTTAGTAAATTCAAGTCTTAAATACACTTGAAATCATTGTTTTAAGTTTGTTCCCTAAAGCTTTTTACTAACATACGCATTTAAGAGACCAGAATAATTAAGATGAATCTAGGTAACAAAGAATAGGTACTCCATACAATTATATATAGGCAAATATTCACAAACAAATAATTATATATATCTAGAGCATTATATCCATATATTATATCACACTTTATATATCTCATCCTCAATCTTCTTTTCTTCTGGCGACAAACTTTCGACTTCATTTGTTTTGCCCTCTTCCTTCGCTTCAGTATCAACCGATGTTGCGCCCGTCTGTTCTTCTTCTTTGGTTTCGCCTTCCGTTTTTGATTCCGAACCCTTTACTTTCTGCTTGTCACCTTCCTCATCGTCTTCATTTGATTTATCACCGTCTTCTTCTTCGTCTTTAGACTTATCACCCTCATCCTCTTCTTTCTCTTTACCATCTTCTTCCTTCTTATCATCCTCTTCTTCAGCATCTCCTTTTGCCTTATCACCTCCCTCAGCATCTTTTCCCTTCTTGTCAGGCTTCTTCCTTATGACAAAGAAGTAGACAGAAACTCCAATGAAAATGATGATCAGAATAACAGCAATCACAACAACTATCCCGACGATTGTAGAGGAGCTTTTGTTGGTTGTTGGTATTGTACTTACAGCCGTTGTTGAGCCTTTTGAAGCGGGAGCTGTTGAAGTTTTTAATTCATCCGTTCTTGTAACTTGACCGGTAGTTGTCATGTTTACTAAATTTTCCTCAGGCGTGGACGTTGTTGAATTATTTTCGCCGTTTGCTAAAGTTGATAAGATCTGATTATTATTTGATGGATCATTACTGGTACCTGTAGGCTGCAATTTATCTGGTGGCTTTGTTATATCATGAGAAAAACCAGTCAGCAATGTATAGTTGCTCTTAGACTGAATTTGTTGAAATGAATTAATAATAAATCGTTCATTTGTTTATCACTTACGAATTTGATGTTTAAGTCATCACACTTGGGTCCTTGCGGCAGATTTCCTCCTATTTCAAATTTCCTTTTTCCCTCCAACCACGTCCTATTTCGCGATGCACGTTGAGGGAGAAGATGAAAAACCAATAAACGATTCTTTGTTGGATCTGGACTTGTACTGTCGATTTCCCATGTGATAGGCGGTAGAGTTTTCTCCTTGATGGATTTTTCCACATCTATTCCAATGCATGGTTTACCGTAAGGATCTATCTTTTCCCCCTTCGGAAAGTAAATCTTAAATCTTGGAGATTCAGATATCTCAACTTTTGGGTGCTCACTTTGCTCTTCCACTCTTGCGATTTTTTGAGAAGTTTCGCCCATTAGTCCCACGCCAACTAAAATTGAATTTAGAAATAAAACTTAAACTAAAGAGATTTATTACTTGGATTTGCATATGACACAACCTTTCCTTTTTTACTATCTAACCACCATGAAACTTCAAGGCCCGTTCTTTCGACACAAGGACTTTCACAGCAACTGCTACTCAAATTGACAATCGGACCATCGTGGAATTGACTGATTTCTTCATTTAGCAAGCTGTAGGCAAAAGGCAATCTAAAATAATAAATTCTGAAATAAAATGTTTCCTCATTCTTGTCGGGGTAGCCATATAATTTTATAGATGTAGAATATATTTTTTAAACTCTTCAGTTAAAAATTTTCAAACTACTCGTTTTACGTAAACTAACGTGTTCAGATTATGATCCGGCAGACAATTCTCAAGTCCTGTAGAATGGCTCAACCATGTCGTGAAAACAATTTCATTCTCCAATTTTGTTAGAAGATCCACAGTACAGCCTTTGTCCTTTGTCGCACCTTGACTTTTGTAATGAAGAACACTTAAAATAAGGAGAAATATTTATACTAACGAACTTTGAAGCAAAAAATAATTAACTCACATATTTCCTTCATTATCAAAGTCAACATCACAAGCATCAGGAAACTTAGCTTTATATTGTTCAAGGTCTTCATTGGTGGCAACGACAGTTGAGCCTGCAGCAAGATTCACCTTTCCTTCCTTCAAAATGTGATTCCCCAGACCAACATTGTCCGCTCCTGTGATGTTAACTTGTCCAAACAACACGATAACAGCAATCGAGAGAGCCACAATGTTGACGAACATAATTTGCTTCTTCTTGGATCCGTTGTAGTTGTAGATGGAAAACTTCATTCATGCAGCAGCCTTCTAGCACAAATGGGTGAACGGTTGTTTTGATGACGATTTATGAGGATTTTTTTAATTATCAAGAGTCATTTAGGCTTTTATAGTAATGGGTTGTCAGATAAATAATGAGCCCTTTGCGCATAAATTATACAATTTACTATAACTAAATAATGAAATGAAATCAAAAAACAATTTAATGTCCATTATTATCTATCACTTCTTGCCCCTTGCTTGGCAGTTTTAGAATTCCCATTTGATAAAATTTATTGGCAGATTTGGTATTAAGAATGTTGGCAACCCAATTTTAGAGTTGAGCACAGTTTTGGAACCTCACCTCCCTCAAATGATTTTTCATCGAACGAAATAACTGCTAGTAAGACGGCGCAATATCCGTAGAATAAGGAGGATCAACTAAAAGTTCCCATCCGAGTGTCCCCGTGATCTAGGCTCGAGTTGCGTTCGCGCGATGCAAGTGTGCAGTTTCCTGTTGAAAAACAACTTTATCAAAACGAACCCCGCAAGCAGTGAAACCATCGTTGGCAATCTGAACTATGTCCAATATTGTTTTGTAGAGCTTGCCCGGCAATCCATTGCCCTTAGGAGTTAATTCCCAGTGTAAAATCCCAAATTTAGCCCAAATTTCAGGTTTTTGGCTTCTAGGCCCATATCTCCATTACTGAATTTTTTGTAACATCGCTTAATTGATGCAAAAGATGCCCAATATGTACCCTACAAAGCGGCATTTTCTTTTTTGGATTGAGTTGTACCTAGACCGCGTTTGAAGCAATACAAAATAACAGTCCGAATTTCATATTTTGAGGACATAATTTTAAAAAATTTTTAAAAAACTGCAAAACTCAAAATTTATTTTTTAAATGGTTCTGGCTAGTAGAAAAAAGCGCGAACTATCGACTCTAGTAAATTTAAACTAATTCTAACTAAAATTCGAATACCTATACATAAAAAAAGACTAAAAATGCGTAAAGGGCTCATTATTTATCTGACAACCCATTACATTGTTTTTAAAGGAATAGTGAATTTTTTCTCATGAATTGCCTGGGTTTGAAAAGACGAAAAACACTTTCCGCGTTGGTTGTTTTAAATCTAACAATAAGGACTTCATTTTCATATTTTCCATATTTTTCCATACTTGGTCATTTTCAAGTGATCAAAGATGCCCTAGTGATGAAAATTGAGAACATAAAAAAGCATTCTTGAACAGATTGCAATTTAGAATGGTTCGTCAGGTGTGGCATTTACGGAAGCTGACTTACCCAAATATTTTACATTAGGTTTTTATCATTATATTATGTATAATCC
The DNA here is from genome assembly GCA_963681835.1 of Meloidogyne enterolobii. Lineage (NCBI taxonomy): Eukaryota > Metazoa > Nematoda > Chromadorea > Rhabditida > Meloidogynidae > Meloidogyne > Meloidogyne enterolobii. The sequence goes on from CAVMJV010000023.1 coordinate 1,643,597, forward strand.
CGTTAAAGGTCTAAGGCTTCTATAGACTAAGGTTTACTTAATAGTTCTAACAGAAAATTTTTATTTCCTAATTTTGCTAAATTCCTAGAATTTCCATGCTTTCTCAATTTTTAAATAAACTTGAAATCATTATTTTAAGTTTGTTCTAAATTTTATTGCTTTCAACAATAAAATTTATATTACTTCAATAATTGTGACAGAACAAATATTTATCTACAATTACAAATAGGCATAAACATTATAGGACATTTAGATATTATAGACATTAAGGAACATTACTAACATACACATTTAAAGGACAAGAATAATTAAGATGAAGCTAGATAACAAAAAATAGATACTCAATACAATTATATATAGGCAAATATTCCCAAACAAACAATTATATATATCAAGAGCATTATTTGTATATCCATACATCACACTTTATATATCTCATCCTCAATCTTCTTTTCTTCTGGCGACAAACTTTCGACTTCATTCGTTTCGCCTTCTTCCTTCGCTTCAGCATCACCCGATTTTGCACCCGTCTGTTCTTCGTCTTTGGTTTCGCCTTCCGTTTTTGACTCCGAACCCTTTACTTCCTTCTTGTCATCTTCCTCATCATCTTCTTTTGACTTCTCACCGTCCTCCTCTTCGTCTTTAGACTTATCACCCTCATCCTCTTCTTTCTCTTTACCATCTCCTTCCTTCTTATCACCCTCTTCTTCAGCATCTCCTTTTGTCTCATCACCTCCCTCAACATCTTTTCCCTTCTTGTCAGGCTTCTTCCTTATGACAAAGAAGTAGACAGAAACTCCAATGGCAATGATGATCAGAATAACGGCAATCACAACAATTATCAAGCCGATCGAAGAGGAGCTTTTGGTGGTGGTTGTCATCGTTGTTATTACCGGTGTAGTTTTTGTACTTGCAGACGTAGATGCCGAAGAGCCTTTTGAAGCGTGAGCTGTTGAAGTTCTTAATTCATCCGTTCTTGTAACTTGACCGGTAGTTGTCGTGTTTACATTACCCTCAGGCGTCGATGTTGTTGAATTATTTTCGCCGTTTGCTGAAGTTGTTGAGATCTGATTTTTGTTTGTTGGATCATTGATGGTACCTGGAGGTTTTGTTTCAACGTTTGTTGGTGGCTTTGTTATATCAGGAGAAGAAAGAACATTAAGCAATTTGTAGTTGCTCTTCGACTAAATTTGTTAAAATAAATTAATAATGAGTAGTTAATTTGGTTATCACTTACGAATTTGATAGTTAGGTCATCACATTTGGGTCCTTGCGGCGGATTTCCTTTTATTTTATATTCATTACCAATCCATTCTCTTATTCGCGATGCACGTTGAGGGAGAAGATGAAAAACCAACAAGCGATTCATTTTTGGATCTGGACTTTTACCGTCGATTTCCCATGTGATAGGCGAGAGCAGGATGTTTTCAATGCAAGAACCTCTGGTAGTCGCAATAGGTGTCCCCGGAAAGTTGATCTGATATCTTGGAGGTTGATCCGATATCTCAACTGTCGGGTACTCTTTTTTCTTTTCCACTGTTGATTTAGCTTGACCGGTTTGGTTGATTAGTCCCATACCAACTAAAATTGAATTTAGAAATAAAAATCAATCTAAAGGAGATTTATTACTTGGATTTGCATTTAGCACGATGTCAAATCTTTGCCTATCTTCATATAGCCACCATGAAACTTCAAGGCCCGTTCGTTTCATACAAGTGCCTGCACAACATCCGCCATCCTTACTGAAGATCGGACCATTGTGGAATTGTCTGATTTCTTCATTTAGCAAGCTGTAGGCAAAAGGCAATCTGAAATAATAAATTCTGAAATAAAATATTTCCTCATTCTTGTCAGGGTAGCCATAAACCTAATTTTTAAATATTTTTAGACATCTTTTTTAATTCTAAGTTAAAAACTTTTCGGTATAAGTTTTCGTAAACTAACGTGTTCTCATTAAAATTCCAGGTCAGGCAAGTACCAATGTCCTTTGTCACAATCAACCCGGCTGTGAAAAGAATCTTATTCCTTATATTTGTTAGAAGATCCACCGTGCAGCCTTTGTCCTTTGTCGCACCTTGACTTTTGTAGTGAAGAACGCTTAAAAATAAGAAAAATACTTACATTTATCTAACACCAAATTAACTCACATATTTCCTTCGCTATCAAAGTCAACATCGCAAGCATCAGGAAACTTAGCCTTGTATTGTTCAATGTCTTTATTGTTGGCAACGACATCTGAGCCTGCAGCAAGATTCACCTTTCCTTTCTTCAAAATGTGATTGCCCAGACCAACATTCTTCGCTCCTGCGCTGTTAACTTGTCCAACCAACACGAGAACAGCAATCGAAAGAGCCACAATGTTGAAGCACACAGCTTTCTTCTTCTTGGATCCGTTGAAGTTGTAGATGGAAAACTTCATTCTGGCAGCAACCTCGTAGCACAAATGGGGGTGGTCGTTTGTTTTGATGGCGATTTATAACGATTTTTTGTAATAATCAGAACTTTTAGGCTTTTATAGTACATACAATCTATCTTTTAATAAAAATATCGGAAATACATTAATGTACAATCAGAATTAAAGAAAAATTTATAAATTATTCGTTCCCGAGATTCTAGGCTCAAAGAAGCGCCTTATGAGATTCGAAAACCTTCTCTTTGAGACAACCAAAAATAAATAATAATTAACAAACTTTACCTCATTTGCGTCTAACTCTAACTTTAATCCTCTTTTATTAATTAATTTTTAAATTAATTTTGAAAATTTACTATAGAATTACATCTGTGTAGATAATTAGTTAAATATTTAATTACGTATTTACTTAACTTTAACCTTTTCAGTAATTTTTCCCAACTTCCTGGCTCTCGACACATAACAATAGAATCACTTTCTCATAATGGAGTTCCTGTCCATCCATTACAATTTCAACGGCTTTTACGTTCACATTCAGTTGATTCTAATTCAATTGTTGTTCTTTATGACAGACATCCTCTTGGATTATTTTCAACATATGCTTTGTGGATTTTTAGAGTAATTATTATTTTATATATACAAATTAATTGTTTATATCCTAAAGAATGTCATACCAATTTTTATTTAATAGAGATCTGGATCCACGAAAAATCAAGATCCAGAAAAATCCAGGACAATCAAAAAATGCCTGGATCTGGATTCTGGATCCAGAAAAAATCCAAACTGGACCGATATCTAGTACATACATTTCTCAAAAGTTAAAAAGATTATTTAAATATATTCAAAAACATTCTCTCTAGGTAATCCATTAAAGATTTTACTTTTTTTATGATTAAAAAAGTTATTTATTTTTCTTCAGCTTTACGGTCACAACACAACATTTTTCTTAAATGGAGGTGCAAGTGCTTGGCATTCCTTTTTAACAAATAAAAATAATACAAATAATTTATTAAATAATTCCAAAATTGAAGAAAAGTTATTAATGTCAAATGGAGGGGATTTTAAAGCTGGTTGGGTACAAGATTTGGTTGTTACTTTTGATGATTTGTTGGCATCTTTTGAACCAACAGATGAGGGAGATGTTTCTGCTAAAGTTGATATTGTTGATGCACAAAAACCTGAAGTAAATTTATTTTTTACTGACGTTTAAGATACCTCCAAAACTTAAAAGAAAAAATTCTTGCATTAAATAATTATGTTGTATTTTTTAAGTCGGTGTTATTTTTAGGGTTATTATAGGAAAATTATCACAAAAGAATTATCACAGAAAAATCATATTTTACCGGGGTTTCAATTTTTGGTTTATTTTTTAAATTCTGAACAGTTTTAATAATTATCGAGATTTTGTTAGAAATAGGGTTAAAAGGATTGTGTATAGATATTAAATTTAAAAAATCCTTCCTAAATAATTAACATTTTTAAATAAATAATTTTAAGGAGTTTGATGGTCACATAGTTGGAGGAAGTAAATCTTCCTTTTCCTCATCCTCATCTTCATCCATTTCTACCTCTCCAATAGCTATTTATGGACACATAAGAACAGCTATGAATATCCCCGTTGAACGATTATTTTTATCAACACCAATTGGAAATCAACGCCGTTGGGCTTCCTCAAATGCCCATTCCCGATTATTTGCCCGTCTCGGATTAACAACTAAAAGGCCTGTAGTTGTTTATGATGAACTTTCTTCCCTTCGAGCTGCGTCGGTTTGGGCAGCTTTGCAAAGAACAAATTTCACTGCTTCTCTGTATTTTGGGGCGTGGCCTGAATGGTTAATTAGAGCGCCCGATCATTTAAAAAGTATTCCTGAGTAAAGAAAAATTATTTGTGATTGAACAATTAAAAAATAAATATATTTATTTGTATATTACACATTCCAGTCAAAATTATTATTCTAAGCTACTAATAGATTCAAATATTTTTTTCATAGTTGTAAAATTTAAAAATTAATTTGTTAGTTTGAATTTAAGACAATAACTTTGACTGAAAGATATCCCCCGGTATTTTAATATTTATAATAGTTAGTGTTTGTTTAATGAATAAAGATATTTTCAAATATTTTGGGAAATAAAGATTTTGAAAATTTCATTAAGGACTGTAAAGTAAAATTACACTTCTTTAAAACTGATCCTTTATTTAAAGAATAACTTTTAAAATTTGGAATCGTCCCCTAACTATTCATGATTAACTTTTTAAAAATTTAAAAATGTTGGCGAAATGAAAATAATTAATTTCTTAACAAGTTACAAAACTCAAACCAAAAAAAGAGATAATAATTCAAATTTAAACCTTTGCTTATATTTTATCTAACTCTTTTTCCTCCTAGCTCTTTACTTCTAGCCTCCACAACAAATTTCCTTTTAAACTAAACTTTTCGTCGTTTAACTTTTTATTTTGATTCCCTGCTTTATTATGACATTTAAATTGTGCCTTAAATTTAATATTTCCCTTACACAACTTAATATTCTTCAATCCCTCCCTTTTCTCCATACTTTTGGAGTTTCTTTTAACTTAAATATTCTAAAAATATATTCAATAAATTTAATTTATTATAAAAATTTCTTTTAGATGAGAACTATTACTTTTACAAACGATTGGACTGTTCATAGTCCTAAGAAAATTCTCGAATCTCTTCCTCCCTCTGGCAAAATTACGTTAATAAGTATTCCCTTTAAATTCTCTTTTTATAAATTTCTTATTTATTTTTTTCATGTGACAAATTTTCTAATCCGGAATTTCCGTCAGTGGAATGGGAGTTATGTTTGTATTTAGCTCGATATGATGTTAGCGTTTGGATTAGACAAATTGGGCCAATATGCTTGAACTCTCTCGTGAATATCAAATATAAGATTTATGCCAAGAAGGATTTTATACGAGTAGATATTGCAAAGTATGCTTGTTAAATTTAAAAAAATTTTATTTCCTAACGACTGGTCTTGATTTCTTAAAAACTTTGTTAAAAATCTTAAAAATCAAAGGATATAGTATAGTATACCGGTGGAAAGGTTTTGATATACATAAGACACATACCAATTCGTCTCGACGAGCTGTCTCTTTTTTCCAAAGGTTCAAAATGTTCAACGTAGACCTATGGAGCGTCGGCGAGGCGCTTGTGCAAAACCCCGCGCGAAGCGCGGGGTTTTGCGGCACGCGCCTCGCGGGGAGTCAACGGTCGCTGGGCTCTGGGCTCGTAACATGATCCTATTTCTATCATCGATGAGATGGACATCCCAGGATTCCTCCGCAGCAGCAAACACTCCACGGTGTATAGGTAAAGTAAAGAAGAGAGCGAAATGGGTTTAATCTGCAAGTGTCGGGTCTGCAAATGTCTGATCTGCAAGTGTCATATCTGCAAGTGTCGGTATTTGCAAAAGTCGGGTCTGCAAGTGTCGGGTCTGCAAATGTCATATCTGCAAGTGTCGTGACACGCTTAAAAACAAATATTTTTCCCTTTCAACCTGTCTTCATAAAAAGAGAAAATTTCAGAAAATGAGTAATTTTTAAAAATAAAATAGGTGAATTAGTCTAAAAATTTGGCTAGGCTGAACTAAAAAGTATCATTAAATAAACATTATTTTAAAGATCTGCTACCTACAAGTTAGAAAATCAAAAACGTTTGGGACAGACTTCAATTAAATTGGATAAAGTAGTTAGTTCTGATGGTGAGTTTTAGTTATTTGTAAATGTATAGAGTAGAGAATTTGTGGATATCTAGTCTTCAAATTTTGCTAGAAAAATTAGAATAATAACTAAAATTTTTAGGGCATCTGAAACTTTTCTGTGAAATTGAAATGGACTGTTATAATTTAAATAATAATTTGCCATATACAAATATAGACATGTTAAATGAGGAAATATTGACTGATTTTGTTATTAAAGTTTTTATTTGTTTTATTCAAAAACTAAAATTATTTTTAGGTTGATGATGAAGTTATAAAAACACATAAATGTATTTTGGCAAAAAATAGTAAAGTGTTTCACAGAATGTTTGAACAGAGTGGCATGACTGAAGCACAAAATGTAGGTGTTTGTTAAACAATAAAAGTGCAAGTACTTGTGTTTCCTACGGCAGAAGTGCTCTAATTACGTTTAGATTTCTCGTTCTAAAGATAAAGAATTATGAAAATCGAATAACCACAATGAAAAACTATTTTCAAAATACAAAATAAGCCCTAGCTGTTTAGGTTAGCTCGTTGAGCCCTCCTCTTTAACTCAAATGACAAATAAGTCAAAATTTAAGACTGGGGTCATAACTTGGCTTCTGTCTGCCACATTCACTTAAAATAGAGTTCCCTTTATTAGGAATAGCTCAAGTTTAATTGTTTGTTGGATCTTAAGTTTTTAAAATAAATTTAGGGTGAAGTTATTCTTACTGATACAACACCAGAATGTGTTCGTGCAATGTTGGAATTTTTCTATACTGGAATGGTTTCTGATGGTTTAAATAATATGAACAAATTTTTAAAAATATTTTTAATTTAAAGATAAAATGCAAAGTCATGTTGATGATATTTTTGCTATTTCACATAAATATGAAGTAGAAGCTTTAAAATGTTTATGTGAACGTTTTATGTGTTCTAATATTGGTAATAAGTCTAATATAAAATTCAAAATATTCCAAATATTTTTTAGATGATGAAAGTATGGTTAAATGTTGTGAGATTATTAATTTATATGGGACTCCAACTTTGGAGAAGGTAATTTTTCTAATTCTCATTATCTCCCCAAAAATCAACTCCCTCTATTTTTCGATTTTCTGAGATTCATATAGTAAAGCCGCTGGGCTATAGCTATTTCTCTCTTTTAGCTAGTGCAAAAGGTTATTTGGCGGCTTGGAGCGAACCAGCATCTTCAGTAGACCTGACTGATGTGTTAGCCATTACACCACGCCGCCTACTGCTCAGCCTTAGGAAATTAATAGCTATATGCTTTACAATATCTCGTTCCATACTTTAGCCTAATTATCAAAATCAGCCTAATTATTTGCAGGCATGTACAGATTATATTCGATTCAATGGAAAAAGCTTTTTAAAGAGTAAAGAATGGGAGGAAATTAAAAATAATTATCCAAATCTTTTTTATCGCTTTTTGGAGAATATTGTTGAGAATTTGGGCAATTAATGATGAGTTTCAAAATAAAAAATAAATGAAAAATATATTATTTTAATAATTACAATTTTTACGAATAAATTATCGAGAAAATTTTTGTTGTCGAAAAATAAAGTTTACATAAATTTAGAAATAGATTTAGCTTAAAGATGCTTCCAGGATAGTTTAGGTTCCTTAATTTATAACTAAACATGACTGGGCAAATCATGCAAATGTATGAATAATTAAAGAAATTGGCTCAAAAACTACTTCTGATATTAATGGATGTTGGGCAAATATTACATATTTTTAACAAAATTGTATAAATTTTAGGGACTTTTTTGTGAGAATTTTGTCGCTTAAAAATTATTTTTGGCAGAATTAAATTATCTAAAATTTAAAAAAATTTCAAAGAACTTTCTCCTCAGAAGTCTCCTTCGTAACAAAAAAATAAATACCTATAAAACCCAATATGTTTACATGTAAACAGAAGAATAGCCCTGAATTATTAGTTCCGCCCATTTTCGTGTGATCTATTTTGCCCATAGTTTCCCATCTCTCATTCATATTTAAATTATACCATTTTAACATTTTTTAAATAGTAATTATTTCTTTCATGTATTCGAATTTTGCTCTTTAACTTTGCTCCCTTTCCCTTATATACATTTACTGTTTATTTCCATATATTAGAGTTGGAACCTTAATTTTATACTATTTCTCAGTTGATAAAAAATATTCTAAAATTTCCCTGAATTTTGATCCTCAACTTCTAGATGAATACCGTTACTTCAAATATCGAATGGACTGTTTATAATCCTAGAAAGCTGCTGGAGAGTATATCTACAGGCAAGATTACATTAACAAGTAATCTTTAAAATTTATTTTCATTTATTTATTTTTTCTTTATGTGATAAATTTTACAATGAAAACTTTCCATCAGTGGAATGGCAATTATATATTGAATTTGTTAAAGCTTACGATGCAAATAGAAATATTTATACTCGTGATGATAATTTTTGGCTTCGTCAGATTGGCCCATCTAGCAATAATGCTCTTGTGAATACTAAATATAAAATTTATGTACAGAAGGGTCCTATACAAGTTGAAATTGCAAGGTAGTTTTGATTATTTCAACTTTTAACGGCGGTCTTGAAGCAGGGAATTTTGTCAATTTAAGCAAAATAAACGGTCTCAATGAAAATCTAAAAGGCGAGCACTAAGATAACTGATTTTTTAAGAATCCATACAACTAGGCAGGTATTTGACCAAAAATAAAAACAGATCCAAAATGTGAACTATCCAAAGCCTTTATTATTAAACGTTTAAGCAGGGTTCGGATTCGTACTTATTTTGGAAGTACAGTACTTACAAATCAACCTTCGTACTTCCAAAATTAAAAATGTACTTATTTGTAAGTACGTACTTACAAATTTGTAAGTACGTACTTGTAAGTACGTACTTATTTGTAAGTACGTACTTACAAATAGACTTTTTGATTAAAAAATTAAATTTAACCTTAAAATTCTCAGAATTTTCACCTGCGGCGCAAAAAATGTAAGACTTTTTGGTGCCTTCGGCTCCGCAAAAAACTTTTTGAAAAATTTTTTAGCGTACTTATACTATTTTTAAAATTTTTCCCCCTATGTACTTCTAAATTGAACTTTTTGTACTTACACTTAACATTTTCCCGATCCGAACCCTGCGTTTAAGTATATTATTTTAAAGATCTGCATACAAGTTTGAGAATCAAGAACGCTTGGGATTTACTTCTGTTTCATTGGACAAATTGCATGATTACGGTAAGTTTTAACAATAAGATTTAAACTAAATATTACCAAACAACCTATTCACTTTTATAAATGAAAATTTTTAGGAAATCTAGTGATTTGTTGCGAAGTTGAAATTGACTGTTATAATTCAAATGATAATTTACAAAATACTTACGCAAACATGCTGAATGATGAATTATTTACTGATTGTGTTTTTAAGGTTTATGAGCAGGGCATATGTTTTGAGATAAAAAATTTTCAATTTTTTATTTAAATTAAATCAATTTTATAAAAGCTTAATAAAAATATATCGAATAAAATAATTCTTAGATTGGCGATGAAGTTATAAAAACACATAAATGTATTTTGGCAAAGAATAGTAAAGTATTTCACAAAATGTTTGAGCAAAATGGCATGATTGAAGCACAAAATGTAAGTGTTTTTTTTTCATTAATATATTTACTCGTTACTATGATACTACGGATTAAATAAGAGGAAGAACTTATTTTTGGTTTGAAAATTGAAAATTAAAAAATAAAAATGTTCGAACTCAAAGAACAATAAACGAGTTAATAATGTCCATTAATTCATTATTAATTGTTCGTTGATTCTTAAATTTTTAAATTATGTAATTTAGGGTGAAGTTATTCTTACTGATACTACCCCTGAATATGTTTGTGCAATGTTGGAGTTTTTCTATACTGGAATGGTTTCTGATGGTTTAAATAAAATATTTGTTTTAATTAATTTATCTTTAATTTTAAGATAAAATGAAAGATCATGTTGATGGTATTTTTGCTATTTCACATAAATATCAAGTAGAAATGTTAAAATATTTGTGTGAACGTTTTATGTCTTGCAATATTAGTGAGAAAATTTTTAAAATAAAAAGAAATTCCAAATATTTTTATTTTAGATATGGAAAACATTGTTAAATATTGTGGGATTATTAATTTATATGGAGCTCCAACTTTGGAGAAGGTAATTTTCCTGAAGGATTATGTTAGAGAGCTTCGACTGTATCCTTCTACAATTTTTATTTAATAAAAATATTAAATAAAATTTTAATTACCTTTATTTTACAGGCTTGTATAGATTATATTCGTGTCAATGGAGAAAGCTTTTTAGTGAGTAAGGAATGGGAGGAAATTAAAAACAATTATATAAATTTGATTCCACGATTTATGGAAGCTATTGTCAAAAAGTTAGATAATCCTCGTTACTTTTGAGAATGTTAAATATTTATTTAAAAATTACAAGTTTTTACAAATAAACAATTTTTTATTGTAAAAAAATTATTTTGTAAATATGTCTCATCTTATAGGAAATGTTAAATTGCCATAAATTCACTCCTCACGAATTTATCATTGAGATTTTGGCATTTTATCATCAAAAAATTAATTTTTTTTGCATAAAAATGTGGGAAACACATGTCTAATAATATTTTCAACCCAAAACTGAAAACTTTTAAAACCTTTTATTCTGTGTTTATTATTCTTTTCTCTTAACATTTTAAAGGTTTTTTAAAACCAATATCTCCGATTTTTAGAAACATTTTATTTCGTAGAAAGGGCTAAGAAAGGTTGAAAAAGATAATTTATATATTTATGTTTTTGAGAAGAAATAACTATAATAAAAATAAGCAAAGCCTTCTACAAAAAATGTTTGGGCAGGAAAAGCAAAGACTTTTTTGCAGTTTAATTTATTAGCAGTTTTTATTGAGAAAATGGATTAAAATTTTTCTAAATAAAATTAAAATAAACTCAAATTGCTGTGGCTTAGAAAACAAAAGAAATAAAAAAGGGATTTTTTTTTTCTATGAGGCAGAAAATGATAAATAGTAATTTCAGATAATTCATTGGTTGTGGATAGAAGGGATATTTAAAAGGTTGTGGGAAGAAAAAAACATGAAAAATTATTTGGGACCCTCCAAGTTATGTAGAAGGATATGTAACAGGATTAGAGATGGTCAGAGACATAATCCTGTATTTAAAATAGGGTTGTTGGCGACCGTTTATTAACCGGTACCCCCGGTTCTCGGTTAATTAAAATTTTAAAGACCCGATTTTCGGTTTTGAGTTTTAGGCGAATACCGGTTTTATTTTGGGGGAATTTTTAATAAAATCACTCATTTTCACAAATTTCCAGTTTTCGGTTTTTAAAATTTTCTAAAAAACGGTTCATTTTTGGCAAAAAATTTCAAAAATTCCGGTTTTAAAACCGGTCACCAACAACCCTAATTTAAAATTTAAAGGGATCCTTCAAAATGAAACCTAATTTTTTTGGATTTTTTGTCTCTTTCCGAATGACATTTTTTTATTCTTGTGGAAATTAAAAATTTTTGAAAATCAGAAATTCGTAACCAATGATTAAAGAAATGAATATTCTATAAATATTATAATTTAACTAAAGTAAAATATCGTAAATTTAAACTTTAACATGTCTAACAAGAAAAAAAGTTTTAGCTATGTAATTTAAAAATAAACAAGCATAAATACAGCAAAACAAACAAAATTAAATGGACGGAAAAAAATGAAATAAAGAATTATAAAATTTAGGTGAAGCACAAAAAAAGGGTTAATAATATTCTAGCAAAAGTTAAAAAAGAAACTCTCTGGGGATTTTTAAAAATTATTTAAAATTTTTAATTTAACAAATTAAAAGAATGTGGAGGCAGTGCCGGTGAATATTAAAAAATCATTGCAAATTTTGGGAGAATTTTAAAAAGTTTTTAAAAGAGAATTGAAGGGAAGGCGAGAATGGAAAAGGGAATCTCCAAAATCCTCTAAAATGAAATGGAATATAAACGGATATTTTTCTAACAGATTTGGCCATTCTCTCATCTTCCCTCCATTCTTTCCCTCTAAATTCTCCTCTTTTTTAAAAATTATTTTTTGCTCCTCGAAAAGAATCCTCTTTTCTTCGTGCTTTCTTTTGGCTGTTGTTGTGGTTGAGCACTTTCAACTGGCGCAGAAATTCCATCACCAGATTCCGAGGAGGAGATCACCATTTGTGGATGTGAAGTGGTGGCGGTGCTTTGTTGTTGTTGTTGTTGGGGAGGTTGAGAACCTATTCTAGCTGCTGCAGAATTTAATTGTTGTAACCAACGTTGTTGATCTTCCTAAAAAAAGGGGGAAAAAAGTTCAACTACTTCTATTTAATTCACCTCATCAGCACATTGCAATAAATATTCTGATCCAAACGGCCATTTTAACGAAAGACAATGCCTTCTCTTTGGATGTTCGACAGGTTGTACGGCACAACCAGCTAGTTGAAGAGGCGCTTCATTTCTAAATGTCTGGCCTGGCTGTTCTTGACGATGCCGGGCATCTTTGAAGAAATATAGATCACCGTTATAGAGAACGGCATATAGCTTCTCCCATGTACTGAAACAAGAGAATTTAAAGATTTATAATTTCAAATTTAGTCAGAAAAAAATTCTTATTAAAGAATCCACACCGATGTGATGCTTTTCGTTCAAATCCTTCAAAATTATGTTTCCGAATTAGCGTTCCTTCAAATGTGTCTGAAGCTGTTGCTATACCTAAAAATATATTTTATAGTGAAAGAATAAACTTTTAACTGTCAATAAAAGCAGAGATAAAAATTAACAAATACAAACCAAAAACAAAATTAACTAGTTAATTACCCCTTTGATCATGCCCCTCAAATCGTGGTTGTCTACTTATCGACATTCTCCAACTTGAAGGTTCAGCAAAAGAAGTGCCAGGGTAAAGTCCTCCCAATCGGTGAGATACACGCCTTTGAGCAGCTAATTCTGTAAAAGCACAACACAAAATTTTAAGAAAATTTTAAAAACTAACAATAAGCTCTAAAAATTTCTAACTTCTAACAATTAAATATTGCTAATTAGAAACTAAAACTACAAAAATAACTTCACAACAAAAACATATACAAACTAAAAGAAACTTTTTTCTCGAATTTAAAATTTCCCCAATTACCTTCATGAGAACGTGAAGTTGTCCCAGTTGGCGATGCAGGGAAAACAGTTTCACCTGGACGTGGTTTTGGTGGTGTACTGCCTGCACGACGTCGACGTTCCTCTTCTGCTTGACGTTCTAAAAAATATTTATTTTTTTAAAGATTTATTTTTACAAATCCATTTTCACCTTTTCTTTGCATTTCTTTCAATTCAAAGTTTGTCAATTTCTCTAAAGCCATAAATCTCTCTTCTTGTGCTGAAGCACTCTTTTCAAAAGCTTCATGTTTTTTAATTAAAGCTACAACTTCTTCTAAATTACGGCCATAATTACGAGATAATAAATAAGGTTCTTGGGCGAGTAGCCAAGCTTCGGCAACTGCTGCATCTCTTGCGAATTGGTAAACCTCGAGAACTAAATTGGGGGAGAAAAATGAGAGTTATTATCACAAAAAGAATGAAATGCCCTTTTGGACAAATTTTTTGTTAAAATATTCCTTCTACTAAACAAATTAAAAAGGAGGAAGCCCTCGTTCCATATAAATCCAAAAAACTCCACTCACTTAGCCTCAAATACTCCCAACGATCTTCCCAACGATGCATCATATCAGCTCTGTCCGTTGTCAACTTAACCAACTTTTTCTCAATTTCAGCAGATGCGTAGTGATTACGTTCGAGTAATTGACGACCTAGAGCCATGCATTCACGAAAACTTTCTTCACGAGTGTCAATTTCAGCTTTCAATGATTGGTGGTTATTCTTTAAAAATGTATATTTTTAATAATTTTAAAAGCAATAAAAAACAACTCTCACCATCAAAAGTTCAACACCGGAAACATCTTTAGGCCTCTCATGTGAAAGCATCTCTCTCTTAACTTCCTCAATCCAAAGAAGTAAATCCCTAACCATATTCAAAAATCGGAATAGATCACTTGTATCATTTAATCTTCCCATTCTTCCTTTACAAGCCTCATTTAGTCGATGCCAAGCTTTTAATATTTCATATTCCATCTCAGCTATTTCTGTTGATCTTTGACCTGCATAAGCATCACGAAGACGGCGAGCATCTCCCTCGATCTGTTGGACATGGGCGCCGATTGCTTCTATGTCTTTGAGGAATGCCTGGTGTTTCCTCGTCAACGCTCCAACAGAACTTGCATCACGTCCCAATTCATCAGGTAAAGCATGTGTTTTACTTAAAATACGTGCCAAACAGTCTCGACAATCATAATGGAATTTATGCATTTGTCTACTAGCTTCCAAAGCTTGTGTTCTTGTATCTATTAATTCTTGAAGGTTTTCCCATGCTTCGTTTAAAGAATCTTTCCATAAAGCTATTGTAGGTGCATCTGTATGTCCAATAGCAATTAATCTATCACAACGTTCATTTGCTTTTGCAACTCTTTCTGTCCCAATAAATTCTGTATCTCGTGCAAATTGTAAAAATCTTTCCAAAAGCATTTGGACATGTTCATAATCCTGTCCACTTTCTGAAGAGCCGGCAACAACCTTTAGAAAAGTTAATAGAGTGATTGTTTGTGAGGGATTTGAAAGGAAAAGGAAAGCGGTAAATGTATTGACTGTTCTCGAGGAAAAACCAAGAATAAAATCTAAAGTTGTAGGGAATTCGGATAATTCAGAATTCGGATAACGAGATTATAGAAAAAAATTCTTCAGGATTCCAGGGGAATTCCTTCCTGAGAAAGTGGAATTTAACATTAAATTTAATGTCAAACCCTTTAGAGTATAAGTGTTTATCCTTAGAGGATACTTAATAAATTTATGAATAAAAATTTGCCTCTTTATCAGCAATCCATTGTAAAAGATCATCAATTTCTCTATGTAAATCATAAAGTTGAAGAGTTTCATCCAATCTTTTGCGCCTTTCTTTACTTAAATCTTGCAAGCCAGCATATAATTTTTCAATTTGCGATTGTCTTAATTGAATTTGTTCACTGAGAGGACTTTCTTCGTCAATTAAATTTTTGGCACGAGAAGCTAATTCTTTAATTATTGTGGCAAATTGGCCAATCTCTTGTTGAAGACGTTCATGGCGTTTTATTTGGTTTTGAGTGCTGAATTCGTCTTTTCTGAAAGGAATTTTTTCGATTAAAAAATAACTGTTTGTATCCCCATACCCCCTCTCATCCTGCATCATATACAATTCCTGTTCACTCATCCAAGCTTCAGCTTCGGCACAATCATAAAGATATTGATGAGCACGTTCAGCATCTTTTAATCTTTGTTTTCTTTCTTCAATAACATTTTTTAATCCTTCCCAAGTATTATCTAATTCTTTTAATTTTTCAACAAATTTATCAGCATCCTCATGCCCTTCTTCAATTAATTTTTGTCCATTTGAACGTATTTGGTTAATCCAAGGTTCATGGTTGTCTACTTCATTTCTTAACGATTGAGTATTCTTTTGTAGTCTATTACAATCAAATAAGGAATCTCCAATAGCTAAAGATTCAGCTATAGGCATTCTCTCTGCTACCCAAAGTTTCTCGTCTTCAACATCGCGCATAAATTGGAAAGCGGCTTTTTTACGTTCTAAATTGCGACGACGTTCATCCAATGGCGCTTGAAGTCTTTGTAATTGTTCGGTAATTGCAATGCGATGGGCACGGATTTGTTCGATTTGTTCAGGCTTTAAAGAAATTTTGAGAAGTCAAAAAAATTATTAAAAAATATTTTACCTGCATTTCTTCCAATTTTTGTTCCATTTCTTGTAGAGAATCCAAATGTTGTACGTTCTTAGACATTTCTTGCTCCAACTCCTTCTGCCTTTGCATAGCAACATCTACAGTTATACGATCCTGAGGTGGCGCAGCTTCAGGGCTGACAATTTGTTGTTCAAGTTGTTGAGCCCAGTCCTAATAATTTAAAACTTATTTTGAAAGTATTTTGTAAAAGTATAACCAAAATTTAAAAAAAAATTAAAAAATTCTCAAAGAAAAACTTAAAATCTACCTGAACTTCTCCAATACTTTGAACATAAAGTTGTTGTCGATTGGCATCAAATAATCGTTGTCCCTTCTCTTCTGTAGTCTTTTCTAATTGTTCCCATTGTTGTTCTAATTCAACCATTTGTGGATCTATTATTCCAGTAAATTCAGGCTTTTCTTCTGCCAAATGTTCCGCAGCATGATGTAATTGTTCTAAACGAGCTTTGTTTGCTTGTAGTTCTGCTTGGAATGCTTGGTGTCTCATAAATTTTGATGTTATTGTTTTGGCATCTCGGTAAGTTTCATCTTGAGCTCGTATCTAAAAAGAATTTTTACTCAGAGAAAAGATTTCTGATCACAAGACCGTTACTAAAAGTATTCCCTAAAACTCATCCCTTATCTCATTCATATTCCCGTATACTTGTCATTTAAAAGATTTTAATTTAGTAAGTCCAATTAAAACTAGCCATTTTCTCCTCTATCCATTCACGCAATTCTTCACAATCAGAAAGGAATTGTTGCACATGCCATCTATAAAAATTAATATTTACATATAATGTGTAATATTTATTTAAGACAAAATTAAGATAAATAAAAATTTATTTCAATAATCCTTACGCCTCTCGTAGTTTATCCAAAACTTGTTGAGCCTTTTCTCTATTTGCTGCACGACGTTCCTCGATATTTCTAGCTTTTTTGTGTATTTTATCAGCTGCATAATGCCCATCAGCACAAAGTTGGTCCCCAAGCTGAACAACTGAGCGAAGTTTTTCATCGTTAGCCTCCATTGTAGTTTGAAAGTCTTGATGCCTTTTGAGGGCATTTTCTGCTTGTTCTAACGAAGTCGGCTGTTCTTCTCTGGCTAAACGGTTCTCTTGCTGAGATAAGATGACTTCGGCTTGTTTGGCTTTTTGCAAGAATGATTGAAGATTTAAGCCTTGACTGAGGAACTAAAAAATAAATTTTTTTCAATTTTTGTGAAACACTTAAGGAAAATAAATGACAATCACCATGTAGTCACCAGCTTAGGCAAAAAGAAAAGAGTATTAATAATGTATCTACCTGTTGTCTGTTTTCCCACATCCGACCAAGCTCTTCCCATCCTTCCTCCAATCCACCAAGTCTCTGTCTCAAGAACATATATTGAGGACTGAAACAAATTAAGTTTATTTTAATTTTTTTAAATTTTATTTACTCAGTTTGGTCTTGAGTGACCCTATCGCCCATTGCGCGCATCTTTCGATAATCCTAATAATTTAAAATTAGTTTTAAAAAAAATCTGGGAAAATAGTCTTTTTTCTTAAATTCATTTAAACATACTTCTCCATAGCCATCGATCTCCTCCCGTATGACAGCTAAAATAAAGTTTAATAGAATGATAAATTATAATTTAATTCTTTCACCATGCTGTTGGAGGAGTTGTTCTGCTTCGGCCAATGATTGGGGCTCGTCTTCGGACGCCACCTGTCTTTGGGTGGCTGAGAGCCAAGCCTACAGAATTTATTTTTACTTTAAATTAATTTCAAATTCGTTCACCTGGAAGTGATCGAGATCGCGTAAAAAGCGCTGTAAGTCGCCGGCTTCATCCAGCTTTGCTTCTTGTTCGCGGACTTTTTTGTTGAGTTTGTCCCAGACCTTTAAACAAAGAAAATGTAAGTCAGATTTGATTTCAAGGGGGTAAATCAGACATAAAATTAATTATTTATTTTTTGTATTTTTGAGAGAGGGGGATTATCGGAAATTATCCAACTTAAACAATTATTTAAATCCCTTACTTGATGTATTCTTGTGATGCTCTCCCTAATCTGCGCGGCCTCTGCCGGCTTCTCCCTTTCAATTTGCGTAGCTTCTTGTTGTAATGCAGCCAATTTAGCTTGTATAGCCCCCAAATCTCTTTCCATCATAGACAATCTTCTCTGTAGTTTCATTACTCCACTCAAATCTCCAGTCAATTCATCAGTATCAGCCAACATTCTAGTCTTATCTTCAATCCAAGTAACAGTTTCTTGGCAGTCAATACGGAATGTTTCTAGACGATGGGCACGATCTAAATCAGCCTTCTTCAAGTCTACCATATCTCTGAGTTGAGCCCATCGGGCGTTGAGAGCATTTTGACGAGCCAAAATTTCATCAGAATTGGGGTGCTCGACCTGTAACATTTGTCTAGCCAATTCATTTATTGTTCTGACCTACAAATAATGAACATTTCGGAATGAATTTTGATCATTAATAAATTTACTTTGGCTGCTTGATGAGCCATATCTGCTTGTAAAGTTTCAAATCTATGCCTCATAATTTCAACTTCTTCCAAATCTGGCCCAGGAATAAATGTTGCTAATAATTTCCCCTTTTCGTCTAGCCAAGATTCAACAGAATCAATGTCAGCCAAAAGTTTGTAGAGGGAAAGGGCATCAATTAAACGTTGTTTTCGAAGACGGGCAATTTCAACTAATTCGTATTTACGTTTTTGTGTGCCGCTTAGACGTTGTTGGATGTCGGGTTGAGCTCGAGCCTACAAAACAAGGATGAATAATTGGGAAAGAAGGGGCAAGAATAATAATTAAAAATAAATAAAAATAAATAAAATTTAATGGAACAAATAGGGAATATGAGAAATTCATCAAACTCATCCTATTCTTGAAAAGCCCAAACATATCACAAAAATGTTTTACATTTTTAAAATATTTTAGCTTTTTGAAAGGAACATTATAAAGAGAGAACATTAAAAAATATCATAAATAATAATATTTTAAAAAATATATTTTTAATTACCGGTTCAGGCAATTGCTGAGCTTGTGCCTCCAATTGTGCAATATGTCTGCCAAAACGTTCCAATTCTTCAGAAACACCATCATGTTTTTTGAGCAATGCTTGTACAGACTGTTCATCATGCCCTACATCGTCTGTGGAGACAACACGCATTGTATCCAACAAATAAGCATCAACATCATCTGCATCATGGAAGAACTGGAAAAATTGAATATACATACATCAAAAATGCTCAGACATATTCTTCACCTGATAATATTCAACAGCCCCCTCCAACTCCTTCCTACGCTCATCTGCCAACTTTTTCAAATAATCATAATATGCACGAATTTCAGCTATTCTTAGGGGAACGGGACCACTTCCAGGTATTTGTTCATTAACCAATTGTTGTCCCTGTTGCTGTAAATCATCTAGTGCTCGGCCCAAATCGGCAAGGTTATTCTCGGCATTTTTGTGTTTGGCAAGAAGGCGGTTAACAGAAAATATATCTCGACCAGTATCTTTTTGGGCAAGAACCTAAAATTATTTTTCAATTTTAAGAATAAATAGGGAAATTGTCTACTTGTTCTTGTTCTTTAAAATGAGTTTCTAAGTCAGTCAAGTCCCAATTAAATTGACAAAGTCGTTTATTATCCTCCAATCGAGCTTTTCGCGCAGCTGCCAACTCCAATAATTCTTTATATCTTTGCTCCAAAAATTGCATTCTTTCTCTAACGACAGCTGGATCAACAGGTTTGTAGCCTTCTGTATCGTCTCTAGAAAACCGTTCAGCCTGTCGATTGACATTTTGGACATGATCAGCAATTATATTAAGATCAGATTCCAATAATGCATGTTTTTGTAATAATTCTTCCACATCCATTAAGTGTTGACCAAGTTCATCGGAATCAAGCTTGGCACGGAGTTCATCCATCTAAAAACGAGAAAAAGGATTATTGACAAATATGTGGAATAATCAGAATTAGGGTGTTCAATATGAAAGGAGAAAAGAGTGAAATATCCAACTCTTCCCTCTCTAGAGAATTCTCTAAAAAATTTTTAATCTTTAACCATAAATTCAATTTTAAAATTAAAAAAAAACTTCAAAAACACACCATATCCAAAACATTAACCATCTCATGGAATATTTTCTGAACAGTCAGACTCAATTCCAAACGTTGACGACGGCCTTGTAGTAATTCAAGTAATTGATTCCAAAGGCCAAGAACGTGCTCTTTTCTATCATTAATACGTCCAATATCGTGATACTTTTCAATTTCCAATTCCCCAGCAACAGAAATAACAGCTTGAACACGTTCCTCATAGGCATAAATATCTTTAAAAAATTTAAGATAACTCCTTGAGATAAAATTCAATAAATTTTAATTTTAGAAAAGTCATGTCAATCAATTAAAATTCATAACATTGACCTTTATAAATAACTCATGTTAGCTTAACTTTATTTCGAATATATCCAAAAATAATATTCTCTTACCAGTCTCAATAGCTTCATGTTTTTTATTAGCCGCTTCAACACTAGCCAGATCTGTTCCAAAGTTGTCTTGACTAACTAAACGTTGATTCTCTTGTAGCCAAGTTTCCCTCATTCCGGCCTTTTTGTCGAAACGAGTTGCCAATTGTTCCAACTTTTCTTGTCTAATGAGTTCTTCTTTAAGTGCCAATTCCCTTTCGTGTTCAGATCGTTCCAAGGATCTCCAAGCTCTATTAATATCACCAATTGTACGGCCTTCCCGTGGAAGAAATGCGCGTTGGTTATTAGCTCTCATTCGTGAAAGAAGGGAAAATAGAAGCATTTCGAGTTCGCCTTTTTCCTGAAAGTATTGTAAGTATTTTAGTCAAATACTTCCCCTGTTAGTCACAGTCCAAATCCCTAACCGGTTGAACTTGCTTCTAAGGTGATCCCAATTCTTTCTCAATTATCTTATATCCAAAAGAGGATGGAAACAAATGAGGGGAAATTTTCAAATCTACCTGAAATCTAGGTGGCTTTTCCTCAACTCTATAAGCATTAAACGAGGCCAATTGCTGTTGTACACCTTTTAAAGAATTAGCAAACTGTCTATCATTAAGTTCGGCAATCTTCGCTTTAATCCATTCCAAAAGATCAGAACTAAGTTGTTCATAACGTTCAACTAAAGCTTCATTTTCCATTAATTCTCCAACAACTTTTCCTATTCTTTTGCCTTGGATTGTTTCTTGTTTAAGCTGAAAAGGAATTTTTAAGGTTTTGTAAAAAAATATTGTGACTATTTTTGAATTATTTTGAATTACATAAAATACTTTAAAAATTAATTTTCCATTAATTACCTTATTAAAGTAATGATAGTAGGTGACAACATAAGTAATAATAGATTTCTCATCTGGTTGTTCAACATTAACATCTAAAATTTGAATAATTAGATATGATTCTTCTTATGTAATACATAAAGACTAGTTTCATTTATTGCCCTATAACAGCTAAACTATTTTAAACATTAGGTTTCAGCTATCGCATGCATCAAGATTTCATAGTTAATCAAAATTATTCCCTCGATCATTCCTTACCCCTCTCATTAAATATCCCTTCAAACCCCCCCCCCCTCTTCTAATTTCTCACCTTCAGGATCAAGCAATTTTGCCAATCCCAATTGCTGTTCTGCAACATCAAAAGAATTTTTCAAATTAAACAAAGCATTAGATTTTTGCAAATTATCATAATCAATTAAATCGGGTCTATGTTTGTGAATTAAAGCATTAAATGCAAGTCCATCCCTCCAACTTGTGGTGAAATTACGAACATTAACATTTCTGTAACCAGCAGTTTTCATTTGGCACCAAAGAAGTAAAGCTTCCTTAGCAGAACGAGTTTCGAGGTTATCAACATCTTCGAAAGTAATATCTTGAATCTAAAAAATTTTTTTTTAATTTTTAGATTGTTTGGGGGCGGTAATATTTTGGTTAAAAACCAAAAAATAAATTTACTTGGAATCGCAAAATAATAGTCCAAATTAATCCAAGTGTTAGTCTTGGCGCTCCATCCACAATATCTTGCGATCCAAGGTTCTCCAAATGAACGTGTTGATCTCTTAAAAATTGCAAAGCTTTGTCCACATTTTCTAGACAGTGAATGCGCATTTTGCCGCGTGTTGGGCGTTGTAGACGATCGCCGGATAGCACCTAATTGAAAGAATTAAATAATTAAAGTTAAAGTTTGTGTGAAGAATTCGGGGTTTTCGGTAGAGTTCGAGCATTGGAAAAGAATTAAGAAAAAGGAGTACTGGAGGGAAAAAATATTTAATTTAATTTCCAAAATTTTAAATTCTCAAAAAATACCTCCAAAAGTTTGAGCAACATTTTCCCGTCACGTAAATCAGCATATAAATCTTGTATTTTACAATTGACGCGAATTAAATGAGAATTAACCCATTTAGTAAAAGTCTTTTTCTGTACATTTTCACGTTCATCTTTAAAGAAAAATTATTCTTTTTTTAAATATTATTAAAAAATTTAAAGAATTAATTTTAAAAATAAAATTGAAAATTTTAAAGTTATTATGGGGAAATTTAAATGTTTTTCTTGTTTATGTTTTGATTTTTGAAAATCAGCCCAATTTTTAATTAATAAAATTATTAGTAAAAATTCTTTTAGACGTTCAATATTTCATTAATAAATCTAGGGTTACCGTTTTCGAGTCGGGCAGACGGTCGAGACATTTTTTCGAGCCTAAATTTAACGAATTGGGCCGTACGAGTCTTTTACGGGCCAAATATCTTAGGCCCGACTTGATCTTTCGGTCCGAGTCGCCCCATTTTGGCAACCCTAAATAAATCATTTCTAAAAATTTATTACCAGCCAAAGCTTTAATTCTATGGCGTTCAAAAAGCCTCGAAGATGAATTATCGTCATAATCCCCATTTTCCTCTGTATAGTCTGCAATAGCTCCACTTCCTCCATTCTCCATAGGGCCTCTAACAGCAATATCTGTTGTCATCAATTAATCAAAATATTTTTTTGTATTTTTTAAGATTAAAAGTAGTAATTGAAAAAGAAATATCCGAAAAATATTTTTGATGGCAGTTTTTTATTGTAGCACAAACGGGCGGCGAGAGAGGCACTCGCGCGAAAAATGCGAGCAGATGCTGAAAAAATAAATAAAAATTCCAAAAATGTTTCTTTTTTTAGGGAGGAAATATTATAAAAAAAAACATAAAAATAAATCGTTTGTTCAAATAAAAAAAATTAAATTAAATTTGGGGCATTTATTATTTAATTATTAGGGAAGGAATTATTAAGGAGGGAATTATATAAATTAAATTAATTGTGATATAATTTTTTTATTCGAGATTATCCAAGATAAATATATCTATAAATTGGATAAAAAATACCGTAAATGCTCTAATTAAAGCTCTAGCCGTCTATTTTTCAATGGATCAATTTGGGTGGGCTTATATTAGAGTTTGGGAGTTTATTTTTCGAAAGGCCTCCTTGGGTGGGCCTGTATTAGATATAGACTTCTAATAGAGCCGGGCTTTAATTAGAGCATTTACGGTAATTATTTTTATAAATTAAAATAAATTTACAAAAAATCAAAAAATAATTAAATTAAATTAAATGTAAAAGACATTCTTTTACTAAAAATGAGAAAAGAATTTTTTTGTAAATTTTTTGGTTTATTCTTTAACCACATCTGTAAATTTTGCTGTTTTTGGAGTAACTAAATAAATAATCTTTTGAATGACAGTCAACATAAAAATAAAAAAATATTTTTTAGTCTGAAAGAATTTAATCAAAAAATAAAATAAACAATTTAATATAGTTAAATAAATCATTGAAAATAAAAGGAAATTTGTTAATAAAATATTTTTATTTGGATTTTGTTATTTCTTTTAGATAAAAAAAACAAAATTTATTTAAAGAAAAATTTTAGAAAATTAAAAATAGTTAATAAATAAATGACCAGTGCTGGGTATGGTTCCGAGAGCCAGCTACGGAGCTAGCCCCACGGAATCGGGAGCCGGAGCTAAGATTTTAAAAGTCCGGAGCTCGGAGTCGGAGCAAACAAACAAATACCCAGCACTGTAAATGACTAATTTTTTAGAAAATAATGAAAAGATCATTTTTAAAATTCTTTTAAAATAAATTCCAAAAAAACCCTCCAATCTTTATTCTCTATTTAATCTCTCCAAAATTTTGACATAAATAAATATATTTTTGATAACAAAAAATTAATTTCTTTTTTTGTTTTCAACCAAAAGTTAACTTTTAACAAAAAAAAATTATTTTTAGCCGATTTATTGACTTTTCTCGACTAAAAATAAAAGGGTAAATATTTGAGATATTCTTTTTAAAAATGAAGTTTTTGAGAGTTTTAATAAAGAAAAACAGAAGAACATTTGTTTTTTAGGAAAATTATGATTTTAATATGATTTTCTTGCTAAAAATTTTTGGAAAATATTTTTTGGATTTTCTTAATAAAAGTAATAATTTGTTGGGGGGAATTTTAATTAAAGGAAAAACTTTTTAATTTTTAAATAATTAAAGAAATTAATTTTAAATAATTAAATTATTAAAAAAGTTTATAAAAAATTTATAATTTAAATAATTAAAAAAATTAAAAAAAAATCTTTTTTTTTTAATTTTTAAATAAATTCTTTGGGATGTTTTTGTTAAAAAATAATGCACTTTTTGAAAGTAAACTAACAAAACAATTAAATAAAGAAGCTCTTTCAATGATTGATTTTAAAAAAATTAAAATTAATTGGAATAATTAATTTTAGTTTTTTAAAAAGTAAAATTAAAAGAAAAAGTGTAAAAAATAATTTAAAACATAAATTAAATAAGTTGACGCAGACTGACACACAAAATTGAAAGACTAAAGCTATTTAAACATTTTTTGTTGGTCATTTAATAGATGGTTGTTGTAAAATTATTTTAGAAAATTAACTCTATTTTCTACCCATCTTTCTCTTTTAGAGAAAATAAATTTTAAAAGTTTGGACAGACGGCAGGTGGAAATAAATAAATGGATATATGTATGTAGACATAATTTTGACTTTTTAATAAGAGAAAATAATATTTTTTATAGATTTATAAAAATATTTTATTTTATTAAAATAAATTAAATAAAATGATTAAAAGAAAATAATTTTGTTGCTTTATTTACACAGTTTTTGTATATTCAAGTACCAAGCACAAACGTGTTCTTTTTACTTTTTTTTGTTAATGAAGATAAATATTAAAAGTTATGATAACAAAGATTGATGTAGTTTAGAATTTTTGTTTTTAAAGAAGAAAAATAAAAAAGATAACTGAAATAATACATAAGTATGTATAGTCTAGAAGCAAACTAAGGATTTGAAACAATAAAATTTTGGATGAAAAAAAAGGGAAGAGAAATGGAAACGTATCCTGATATCATTCCTAGCTGTAAATTTTTAAAAAAATAGTTTAAACCAGGGAAAAGGTTTTTGCGGATTTTTTTGCTCAAAATTATGGATTTTAAAAAATTAGAGACCCAATTTTAATATGGGTCTGATATGCGATAAGGTGGGTGCGCGGAGAGTTTGGACCATGGTGATTGGAGTGGTTGTATCCTTTAAAATCTTTAACAATAATTTCTATTCAGAAAAAATTTTTTCTGACAAAAAATGAAAATAAAAAAATGAAGACATTCTTTTAGTATTAAGATAAATATCTACTACTAATATCTCTCATCAGATATTAAAAAAAAAGTAAAAAGTGCAAAGCTAAGCTAGCAATGAATGACCACCAAAACAACTAAAAATAATCTCCCTCCCCATCCCAACAATTGTCTCAAAAATATTATTTTATTCCGCAAACGGCCTTTCCGTGTTTTTGTGGTTATTTTCCAATCGATCGACAAAATTCTCGGCCGGTACTCGGACCACTCTAACCCAAATGCTCTTGGGCCTTCTTTTAAAGTCCCCCATTCAAAGTGTGGCCTCCAGCGCCAAAAACAGACCAACAACTATATAAACTATTTTTTTACTTATGTTTTCCCCGCGAGTACAACAAACACACACACACACACTCTCGCCCAATTTTGACTAGCTATGGCTGTTGAATGAGTAGAGAATAAATGTAGTAAAATTGTGAAATCGAGACATGAAAATATTGAGAAAGAGAGAGAAAAAATATTAAAAGGATTTATTGGGATATAATAAAATTTTTAAATGGATAAAAAGGATTGTAAAAAATCCTGGATAGTTTCTTATTGTTTTATGAAGTTGGAAAATTAATATCAAATAGAACGCTTTTCGAAAAATTCTGAAAATTTCAATCGAATAGTTAAAGCAAAAAAAACTTGCAAATTTAACAGGTTTATAAATTGAAACTACAGTATTTGCTAAAATAATTACATACCCAGAGTAATTATTTTTTAAAAATTTCGCTGAAGGAGGTAATTAATAGGGAGGGGGTAATTATTTGAGAGAGGGACATTATTTCAGCAAATATGGTAAACCAATTATGTAGGTATTTTTTGATCATTTGTTTTCATTTTTTAAACTATTTTTGGTAAACGTTATTCAAAATAAAATTATATTATTATTCCCCACATTTTAAAGTTTATTTTTACTTTTTTTGGTTCCAAGCAAACTTTTAAATAAAATAAACAATTAAAAAAAGCAAAAAAAATAATAATAATATTTAAAAGTGTCCCAAAAAAAGAGAGGAAATAAAAAGCTTAACAATAAAACGAGAGAAAAAAAAAGAAATTAAAAAAAAGAAAAGGTGGCAAGCTATTTTGTTAAATAAAGCTTTGAACAATTTAGACAATTACTCCCCAAAAAATTTCTCTTTTAAATAAACAAAAAAAATTTTTTTTGTCAATTTCTTCGGCATAAAAACATTTAAATAAATATTTTTTGTTGTCGTCTTTTTGCCATTTATGTATTGGCAAAAATTGTTTGGGGACCAGCTGTCCATCAACTAGTTTAGAGAGGGAAGAAGGGAGGTTTTCTTTTATTTGTTATTTGACGGAGAAAGGAAAACGCGCTTCCGTTTATTCCTTATTTTTTCCTTTTAACTCATCCTTTCCTTCTTTAGCCAATCTTTTTTGGATATAAGAGAATAATAGAGAAAATAAGTCTAAATAGCCAATATTTATTTTTTAAAGGAATATTTTTTAGCTTTTATGTGCCAAACAAAAGAAAAATATATTTAATAATAAAACGAGATTTTGTGTTAGATAATTAAAAAACAAAAAAATTTTTTGTAAAACAAAAAATAATGAAAGGAGAAAAATAAATTTTATAATTTTCAAAGAAAAAATACATAGTTTCGTTTAAATTTTTAACTTTTTTCGGTCGATCAGGCTTGATCCAACCAATTGTGAAAAAGATACCGCTTATCGTTGGCTTTCGAATGATATAAAATTTATTTGTATTGGATCAAGCTTCAGAAAGTTATAATCGATCAAAGTCGTCTGGCACTCAATTTGCGGTCATATGTACTATAATGGAAAAGCACCAAATTTTCTTATAAATTTACAAATTGGATAAAGTTCCAAAAAAATATTTTTTGTGAAGATTAATAATGATTTTTGGGGGTTTAAAATAAATTATATACATATTTAAAGTAGTTCAAATTTAAAATCAATCACTCAGTTTTTAAATAAATAGTACAGATTTTTGGATGATTTTTATTTATTTTTTAATAAAAGCAAAAAACTTCAAATAAAAAAAGTTTGTTTAAAAAATTATTTATTTATTTATTTTATGGCCCCCAATTGCCTCACCGCACAAATCAAACAATTTTTCTTTACATTTATTTTTTAGAAAAATATTTTAAGTTGTGTACCTTTACATTTTTTTAAAAATAAAAATGTTTTTGTAATTGCTTTCTTATAAAATACCCAAAAAAACTACTAAATTTGTAATAAACAAATTACAAAAAATAAAAGAGAGAAGCTTTTATGTAGCTATTTTTTCAAACAAAAAATATGTATTTTAAAAAACAATTTTTGAATGAATTAATTTTTTATTAATTAATTTTTGACAAAAATAAAAAACAGAAATTGATGATTAAACAATAATAAATGGTAGAAATAATTTTGAGAAAAAAAGAAATTTTGAAAGTAAAAAGGAGGCATTCTCAAAGATTGTCCATGGGAAAAGAGGTGAATCTGAACTGATGAAGGTGCCGGAAATCGGAACTGTCGGAAATCGGAAATGGCTCAAAAGTCGGAACTTGGAAGTCGGAAATAATTGTAAATTTTCGGAAATTGGAATTCCAATTCACCTCTGCATGGGGAACAATGAAAAACAAAAATATATTAATATGTAATTTTACTAAAATAATTAGAAAGTCTGGCAAATAATTAAAAGGTTTCGATATGTATTGCGGGAAGGCTTGTTAAAAAATTTAAGTAATTCTCTCAAGTCTCTAAAAATAATAATTCCAAATCGTCAACAAACTACTACATACTTAATCTTTAGCACAAAAAAAATTAAATGCAAATTCCAAAAAAATTATTTATTTAATCCATTTACACACTTGTAAATAGCAATTTTACAGAAAAATTTGACGTGCAAATGAGCGTAGTATGCTTGTTTTAGTAACACACTGAAGAACTTTTTCTAAAAAAAATTTTTTTTACTGAAAAAAAAACTAAAAACAAGAGTGCGGAAAGAGAAATAAATAAAAATTGTTTTATTTTGTACAGAAAAAATGGGGAAATGTGGGGAGAGTAGTGCTGACTTGCATTTTAAACACAACATCACTCTACAGCTCTCCTATAATCGATTAGGCTTATTGCGTATTTTGTGTTGGAGA
Organism: Meloidogyne enterolobii; assembly: GCA_963681835.1. NCBI lineage: Eukaryota > Metazoa > Nematoda > Chromadorea > Rhabditida > Meloidogynidae > Meloidogyne > Meloidogyne enterolobii. The sequence goes on from CAVMJV010000023.1 coordinate 1,672,356, forward strand.
AATGGCAAAATGAGGGCAGGGATACTTTATGGGGGAGAAAATGCATTGAAAGGGGTTGGCTTGGCGCTGGAATAAAGTTTTAACCTTAAACGCCGTCAATTGGCGCCCAAATGGGCCCTTAAGGGCTGAGGGAAATGCTAAATATAAATTGCTTTAAATGAGGGAGAAAAAAATTGAAAAGCTAAAATAATGCATAATACAAGAGACAAAACAACAAAAAATGATAAAAACAGGAAGTGCTCTTTCGAAATCTTAAAAATACATAAAACTATATTGGCTAAATTTTCATTAATATTTAATGATTTTCTTTTTTGCCAGGGCTCCGATTCCTACTTTTTTAAAAGTAGTCTACTTTTAAATCGACCTCCACACTTACGAAATTGAATTTCTACTTTTTTGAAAGTATATACTTTTTTTTGATTGAAAATGAAATTAAGGAAGGGATCGGGCAAAAAAGTGAATTTTCTGGCCTACGGCTTCTAAAATTCTCAAAATTTTCGCCTGCGGCGCAAAAAATGGAAGAAATCTGGCTTAAGGACCTCCAAAATTCTCAAAATTTTCGCCTGCGGCGCAGAAAATAGATTTTTTGGCGCCTTCGGCGCCACAAAAGGTCCATTAAAATTGACAAAATGCTCAGTTGAAACAAGAAATTATTAGAAACGATTCATTTACGAGAGAAATATAAAAGATTTGAGTACGAATAAATATTTTCTAATTTAATTTTGAGACTACTTTTTATTTACAAATTTTCTCCCTATATACTTTTTAATCAAGATTTTGATACTTTTGAGTGGCATTTTGTCGATCGGAGCCCTGTTTTTTGCATATTTTTAGATTTGAAATTTCTCTTGCATTTTTCAAAATTTTAAAAATTTCCCAAAAAATACTTAATTGAGGTTAACAAAAAATTTTTAATGTAAAAAAAGAAAATTAATTTATAGGTTTTTATTTAATATGCGAAGTTTGGAAAGAGCGATAAGGGAGCAACGAAATACACCATCTTGAATTTGAGAGAATAACTGACTACTGTAGTTGGAAGGAAGTTGCGACACTTGCGGACCGAAACTTGATTTTCAACTTTAAAAATAAAAAAACTTTTTTTCTTGTTACAAAACTAGAAAAGTTGTTTAAACGATGGCCAAAGTTTTTTAATCTAAGCGGAAGGAGACTGCCCGTGGTTTACCATTGTCGATGAAAATAACACCCGATCAGTTGTAGAAACTATGACGATTGAATTGAAGTTGGGGCTAACGAGGACTGATCAATGACTATGATCCGAGGAGTCTGACACTGATAACAGCTTTTATACTATCATAAGCCACCTGTTTACAATAATTGTGTCCTAACACTATAAAAGGCCTTGTTTTTCTGCGTCAATCATCAACCCTTCAGCAACTCAACTGTACGTCAACACTCATCATCACAAACATGGGCGAGGAACAACTTGTCACACTTCAACCTGGCCAACGCTGCAACAAGTGGACCATTACCAAAAAGCTAGGAGCCGGCGCGTTTGGAGCAGTCTACCTCTGTACGCACGGAAATCTGACCGCTGCACTCAAGACGGAGCCGTTGAATGCCAATCCGCCATTGCTGGCCATGGAGGTGAGACTAAATTTTGCTTTTATTTTTCAGCAAAAAACCTTTTTTAAATTTTTTTCAGGCCCAAGTTCTGCAGGACTTGCACGGCATCAAAGAGGGCAAACACTTCACCAAGTGTCACGACATTGGACGAGATACACAGATGGACCCAGCGGGCAGATCGGTCACGTTCAACTACATTGTGTAAGGAGTTTATTTTACTTTTAGTGGCGCGGATCTAAAATAAATTCTTTTTTTTGCAGCATGGCCTTGGTAGGCAAAAGCTTGGACAAGCTGATCGAGGAGCGGCCGGGTCGACGCTTCACACCTGGCACTGCAATTGGCATCTCAGTGCAAATGGTCAACGCGATCAGGGCTCTCAACGAGATCGGCTACCTCCATCGGGACCTCAAGCCAGCGAACGCAGCAATTGGACGTGCGGACGAGAACGAGCTGGATGTCCTCTATCTTCTCGACTTTGGCATGGCGCGGAAATTCAAACGCGAGGATGTGAGAATTTTAAGCAGTAAAAAAAATTTCCCTTTAATTTCCTCTAGGGATCTCTACGTCGACCAAGACAGGCCTCAAACTTCCGCGGCTCTCCACGCTATGCAGCCATCTCAGCACACATCAACAGGGAGTATTCCCGCAAGGACGACCTGGAGTCTTGGTTCTACATGCTCGTCGAGATATACAGAGGATCACTGCCATGGGGGAATGTCGGCGACATGAACATGGTAAACACACCTAAAACCCTCTAAAAAATAAAAACAATATTTTTTCCTTTTTCTAGATCGGCGAATACAAGAAGAAAAGGCTGCCCAGCATGGACCTTGAGACGAGGAAGGCGGCGGTCAGGAGTCTCATCGATGGTTGTCCACAAGAATTCGGCCAAGTGCTCAAACACATCGACAGCCTGAAGTTCTACACTCGCCCTGACTACAAATGGATCATGAAAATCCTCAAGGATTACCTCACCAACAACCGAATTCCAGAGAGGCCATACGACTGGGAGCAGGGCGGAGGAGGAGGAGGACGCGCCCCACCTCCGCCAAGTGGAGGTGCCGTCGACTCATTCTTCAGATGAGCCTATAGAAGATGAGCCTATAGATGATCTAGATAGATGTCTCTCCAACCCTCCCAATAATTTCCCCTCTCTCATGTTGTACATTTGCCTCCCTTATATAAAACTCACTTTGTATTGTATTGTCGTTTGTATTATAATGCTTGTATGTATATATAATTTGTATTTGCTTGTATTTTTTGCATTAGATAAATTTTTTGAAAATTTTTTGTGTTCTTTTGTTTAATAGGGTTTTGGTTGAGAAATTTTTCTAGTTTTTTGCTTAATCCTTTATTGCTAGTATTTATTGAGCTTTTAGCACAAGTAAAATTTAATTTTCTCGATTAATTAACGTTCTCGCTTAATTCTCCTCCCTCGAATAATTCCCCCTCTCGAGTAATTCCTCATGCTAGAGTTGGCTTGAAACAATAATTCCCAACCCCCGAATACTTTACTGCACGTTCAAATGCCAAAACTAGAATAATTCCCCTCCCTCGATTAATTCCTCATGCCAAAGAAGGGTTGGAAAAATAATTTTCCAGGGGAATTAATCGAGAAAATACAGTAATTACAAAGCTTCTCTGATTTTGAAAATTGTTTTTTTATTGGGAGTGGGATTTGGAATTGGTTTGAAAATTGTTTGAACTATAACTGCAAACCCATTTTTATTTAAAAATAAAATAATTTACTATAAAATTAAGCAAAATTTTGAAACAAAAAAATAAAGGAAATAAATCAATTTATTTATTTATTAAAATATTTAAAAGCCGATTTTATCAGTTTTGAATGACAGCAATTTAAAAGAATTGGAAAGTGTTTGTTTTGTTTCCGCTCAATTCATTTTTACCAATTTTGTGGCTATAAAACTCCTCTTCTTTTCCTTTTTTTTCTAAATTTTATCGGCTCGAGTGGTTGTTAATATATATTATTTTATAGTAGCACTTCTTTTATCGCTTCATTTCTTTTTTTATGCCAATTTTCTTTAAATTCCTTGGCAAATTTGTTGGGGAATTTAATTTGTGTAGTTTTCTTATTCAAAATTTAAACACTTTATTTTCTCAATAAATATATTTACACTTTTCTGAATCAGTTATTCAATTTTTATGCAGCCCCAGACATTGTTCCTTACAAATTAGTGCTGGAAATTTTTTTATCGTAGCCAAGTAATTCATTACTGAAGATTATTGCTTAGACACGGCTTAGAATCTTTTTAGTTTTTAAATTATTTTGTTAATTATAGCAAGCTTAAATTCTAAAATAATTTTTTTAATTCAAAAATATTTTTCTTAATATTAAAAGCCCCTCTTTTACTTAATTTTCTTTGGTGGTCTTTCACTCTAAAGTAATAAATTTTTAAAAATTTCAATGAATTTAAAATAAGCTAAAAATGGAAATTAAAAATTAATATTTTTATTTCTATTAAATTTTGATGAATTAAAAAATAAATCAAGTTGAAATAAATAAATAAATATTTTTTGCCTATTTTTAAAAGACAATTTTTTAAAAATTATTTTTTTTAGGTAAATGTATGTATGGATGTATGTACATCCCTTCATTTTTTATTTCTTCCTTTATTTCAATCCCCCCATAAACACTTCTCTCTCTTTTTTGACATCCAAAAAGCATCAAATTTCAGTCATTTTTCAAAAAAAAATTTAGCGGCATTAAAAGGGCAATAATGCCACCCAATCATTTTTTCATTTCTATTAAGAGAATTTTGGTATTTAATTTTGTAAAAAATTAATTTAAAAATATGAGTAAATTTTAGTTTATTCTCTAAAAATTAAATATTCAAATATTGTAAATTAAAAGGATATGCTATTCATTTCCTAAGGCTATGCAGTAGGCGGCGTGGTGTAATGGCTAACACATCAGTCCAGTCTACTGAAGATGCTGGTTCGCTCCCAGCAGCCGATTAACCTTTTGCACTGGCTAAAGGAGAGAAATAGATATAGCCCAGCTGCTTTACTACATATATTATTAATTACCTATTTATAAGAAACAAATTAGTATCACCATAAAGTAAACTTTTATCCAAATCTCGACGTATATCAAAGGAAATCAAGAATATTATCATTTCCTTTTACTATGTATAATGAAACACCGTGAACAATTTTCATTATCGTAGTTCTTTTAATAATAAATAATTTATTTACATAATTGTTATTTTATTTTATTTTTCTTCTTTCTTTTTTTATTTTAACTGTTTGAGTTTTTTTACTTTTTTTCCATTTTTTTGTTTAAAAGAAAAACAAATTAAAAGTTAGAAGCATTTTTAAAAGACAATGAATGTATCCTCCTTTCCCTCCTCCCCTCCTTCCCAACAAATAAATAATTTAAATAATCGACGTAATTCCTTTCTTTATCTCGGCATTTGTTTAACATTATTAGGCTGTTTAATTTCGATAATATCGATAGCTCTACCCGGTTGGCAAATTTTGGATTTGCCTGAATTAAATGCTGTACATGAACATGCTATTTTATTTGATTGTATTATATCTGAGGTATTTTTTGAGTTTAAAAATATTTGGATTGTAGTACCTCTATACAATTAATTTCATTTCAAATTCTTAGAGAGAAAGAAAATTAAAAAATATTTAATTTAAATATTTGGAAAAAGTTTTTTTAAATAAACTAAATTTATCTATTAAAACAGGATTGGATAAATCATTATTTTTTGTTATACCGACATGCTCTAATAGAACCACACTCCTTATTTGAAGCACACTCCCTAATATAAGCACACCCCACGAGGGGATCGAAAAATAGAGGCACATGTGATTCTATTAGGCCATTTACGATATGTTGATTTAATTAAAACCCGAAAAATATCCGTCCAAAAATATTTTTTTAATAAATTTATTTCCATAAATTCTTCTCTCAATAATAACATATCTACTAAACCATCCCATTAAAAAATTTCAAAAAATTTAAATATCTTTTTTACAAAATATCATTAAAATTATTTTTCTAAAATTTTCCCTCAAAAAAGGTAACTCCATTAAACGATTTACCACGTATTCATCGAGATGACCGGAAATCTTTGCCTCCATTAAAACCTGCCAGGCAATGCACCTATAAATTTGAAGGTCTACCTAGTTGGCAAACTTCTTTGTTTGTTAGAATGGCTTTTGAAGAGGGAGATTTTGGGGCTAGAGAACATTTAAATAATCACAGATTTTTACGTTTGTTTTTTTTTGAATAATTTTTGGGAAGAAAAATAAATTTAAAAAATATTCTCTAAATTAAGGGATTTAATAATTTTTTTTGAAAATTAAATTTGGACTTCTCGTTTATTTTCTGTATCCTCGTTAGTGATGCTTGGGAGAAGAAAAAACCCGGGAATCGGGAGTCGGGATATCCAAGCATCACTAATCCCCGCTACTTGTTTCGCTGATTTTCGGCAGTTTTGTAGATGAAATTGGGATGAACTTTTTTTATTTTAAAATTTGAGTAATTTCTTTTTTAAGCCCAACATAAAGCAGTCTTATTTTTTTGTGTTTTTACATCAGTATTTTCTTTTCTTTCAATTTTTGTTGGTGCTTGTTCTTCTTGTTTTCTTCCTAATGCTATTTTACATACAATATCTGTTGGATTAGCAAGTAATTTTGAAAATATTTTCAAAAAAATATTTTTTCAATTTAAATTAGCTAGTTGTTCAATCCTTGCAGACATTTCTTTTTGGATGGCAGCTGAAAATGATATTGGTATTCGGGGATCTACTACTGTTGTTTATCAAGTAATTTATAGTTTGAATATTAATTTTGTTGTAAACAATTGAAAGGATTTATTGATGATAATTAGAGATATTATTTAGTCTGTTCTTTAGCCTCTAATAAGTTTTTCTTAGATTTACAATGTTTCCTATGTTTGGGTTAAACTAGAAATGATTTCCAAATTTTGTCGAACCTTCCTGTTATAGTCTGTTACATTGGTATAAACTCACCCAAATTTTTTCTGATTTTCCCACTTTTTGAAGTCAGAACGTTCTTAAATTTGGATTTTTTTCCAAAATTTAAACTTTAAATAATCTCTATTGTTTCTAGCAACACCTTTCCTATGCATTCTTCATTCACTGTCTTGGTTCATTAACATTATTACTTTCATCTTTATTTAGTGTTTTATCTGCTTATTTACTTTTGTTAAGAGAATGTCGAAAAAAGCAATTATTATTAGACAAAAATCAAATAAGGGATAAAATTAATGAAGAATATTTTGATCAAAAAAAGTAAATAATTTTTTTATATTTAAATTTAATTTAGAGTATTTTATGAGAGGCTATCTTTTACATATTTTATTAAAACTCCCTCTATTTGCAAAAAATTAATTTTTATTTTTCTTTAAAAAAATTACTAAAAATTTTCAGCAGATTAATACAAGAAGACAGTAAATGTTTACTTCTTTCTGATTTATTTAGCATAGAAAGAGCAGCATTGACAGCTTCATTAGAAGTTTTACCTCCGCCGCCACCAGGCACTCCACAAAATTTAATTTTAAAAAATTCATTAATTTATTCCTCTCCAAATAATAGAATTGGTGAATTTTTTGGTGGAAACCAAACTTTAAATATTGATAATATTAAATGTTCTGATGTTTAATAAATTAAATAAATATTTTATTTTTATTCGAATTAAAAAAATAAATACTTTTAAATTTAGAAAGTAAACATTTCATGGATAAATAATAGAGAATGGATGGATTTTTTCCGATTTTTAATCGAAAAAAAATCCGACAGGTCTCTAATAATTAGTGGTTAATTGAGGGGATAGGACTCACAAAATTTTGGGAAAAATTAGTTTTGTGGACTCAGACCCGGTCGAGTTATATATACCTAACATATATTATTAAACTCATTGTCAGCTCGCTTAGTCTAAGCTGATTTTGATGTTATTCGACTAAGCTAAAAGTTTTTTTTCGAATGACCCATAATTCATAATTCAAATAATTTTTAATTTTTAACCCATAATTCATAATCCCATAATTCAACAGGATCGATGTTCTGGGCCCTCAAAACCAATTTTACCAAATTTTGTATTTTCTTTAAAACCAAAATTAAATATTCTTTTCAATTAAATTCCAACTTTGTCCTATCCCCTCCTCCCTTTTACAGAAAACACCGAATTTAATGGCAAAATTTAACAAATCAAATTACCATATTTCTGATCGTTTTTTCAACGATTTTTTTTAATTTTAAAAAACAAAACACAAAATTTATTTTATTTATTTTTTTCATTTTTTAAAGCCAATTCTTTCAAGCACTAGTTTCTCTAAAAACTCTAGGTGGAGGCATTCGATTATTATTATGTCCACCCATTTCCCAATTTCCATTATTTTTTCCTCCAATTAACAATGGAGTTTGTTGTTGGGGAAGTTGTCCTTCATACATTGATGATCTTTAAAAAAATTTTTTTTTGAATTTTTAAGAAAATATAAGTGAATTTATGTAGATTTGTGCTTTATTTAATTTAAATTTTCTGTTAATTTTAAATATTTATTATGCCCTGAGTTTATTTTATAAACACAAAAATAAGTAAAATTTTATGAAATTAAAATAATGAAATAATTAATTAATTAAAAAGATTATTTTTAAAAAATAAAAAGAAAAAGAATGTTCAGAAAAATTTTGAATAAATTTTTTTCCATTAAATATTTTCGGATAAGCAGAGATGATAGAAAAGTCAAATTTAATTTTTTAGCTAACTTTTTAGTTTATAAAATTTTTTATGAATTAGAACATTCTTTTTAAAAAACAATTTTTATTGAAAAATATTTAGTGGCAGTTAATCTAATTAATATGAGGCATATTTAAATTTAATAATTTTTGGGGTGAGCAAAAATAAAGACAAAAAGATGATAAAAGATTAAAAAGATGGCAGGCTTAAAAATAAAAAAATAAATTTATAAATTATTTAAATTTAAAGGACTTTTAATTTAAAATAAAAAAACGAAATTAACACACAAACCAAATGTCCGAGACACTCCCGAATCTTAAAATGGGTTTCTTTGATCTTGGAAAATTATTTTAGTTTTGGATGTTTCTAAATATCTGTACCACGTCCTTTTAATTTAAAATAATTTTTAATAAATTTAAATGAGAGAGATTCTCTTTGAAATTTTTAAAAAAAGGAAAATAATTTTTTAATAGGAATTTCAAAAAATAGAAACAGGAAATGTTGAAAAATAATTTTTTTAGGGGGAGAGGGAGTTCAGCACGAAACAATGTACTATATTTTTGGGAATTTATGTAGATACAAAAATTATTTTTTAAAAATTTTTAACCACACCTATTTAAAATAAAAATTTTTGGAAATAATTTTCTCTTATTCAAAAATCCACAGAATTTGTCCACAATAATTTAAATTTTTATTATTTTTTGGATTGCAAATTCTGATAAAAAAAATTAATTTAAAAAGGTATTCGACTCAATTCGGCCTGAAAGCCCTGTATCAACATAAATTCCTTCCTTTTTTCATTTCAAATCAAATTTTCAATTAATTTTCAAAAATCAAAACAAAACCCTTCCAAAAAAACTAAACTTGTGTATTACTTCCAATTAAACGTCCATTTCCATTAATTCTTTGGGGTTGTTGCCATTCAACAACTGGATGTCGATAAACATTTTCTCGATCATTCGATACGAAGAGTTGTCTGAGAGAGAGAATTTTTTAGTGAAAATAAGGGAAGGGGAGAGGAGTTATAGATTGATTTTTGAGTAAATTATTACAGAACATTGGGCTCTGATCCAGTTTTTTTGGCTTTGGTCTAAACATTCATTGTGTAAGGAAAAGAAAGATCCTGCTGGCTAGCATATAAAACGCTCTCTAGGCAGGGGTTTAAGATCTATTAAAAGAGAAGATGAATAGAGCGTCCCGGTAGCTCAGTCTCGGCCTGAAAGCCTTATCTAGAGCACCTGTACGTGGTGAGCGAAAGCGCCTAGCAATAACTGCCAGAAGGTCGCAGGATCGAAGCCTGCCCGGGATTAAACTCTTACTTAGCTCTTACTATTGGACTTTTAAACTAGACCAGAGCCAAACATTGTTTAGTTTCGGGCTTCTAATTGAGGCTTTCTTTCCTTTTTTCACCAATTTATTTTAATAAGAAAATAGAAAGAATTGTTACAAATATTTAATAAGAAAAAAGAAATTTTACTTATTTTTGTGTTTAAAAATAATTGTGTGCATAATTTAAAGGTGCTATAAACTAAAAGAAATAAAAAGCAGAAAAAAGGAAAGAAAATTAAATTTAAAGAAGCTCTACCTCTGTGCTCCATTAGAAGAAATAAATTTATAGGTTGTTGTAATTGCACAAACAAAAGCAATTAACCAACAAAAAGTGCCCCCAACATGTAAATAAAAGGCATAACCAATTATTTGTTCCTTTAAATTTATTGGATAAATTAAATTTTAAATTAATTTTTAAAAATAAATACTTACATAAGTTCCAACCATTCCTATAAAATAAAAAAAAATTTAATTTATTAATTTATTATTTAAAAGAGAGTTTAACGGCATCATAGATTTGTGTATAAGACGATGATTTAGAAAAGTTATATTGCCATTTATGGGTTTTAGATAGTTAAGTAAAGCAGCTGGGTTATAGCTATTTCTCTCCTTTAGCTAGTGTAAAAGGTTATTTGGCGGCTGGGAGCGAGCCAGCATCTTCAGCAGACCGGACTGATGTTTATCAATTACACCACGCTAGCCTTAGGAATTAAATAGCTATATGCTTTACAATTATTTTAATTTATTGAGTATTGTTTTGTTTAAAATAATTATTTGTAAATGTAATTCCTCATTAAAATCGAAATAAAATTATTATTTAATTTAATAAAAGAAAATTGGAAAAATTTTAAAACCCCTGAGGTCCTAAAGTTTATTTTAAACCCCAAAGTTTTTTGACAAAGAATTTCTTTTTTATTCACGGTTTAAAACCCCATAATTTTTTTTCCTTTTTTTCATTAAAAAATGCTTAATTAATTTACCAGTAACAAAACGAATATCTACTCGATTTGCAGAAAAAAAGAAAACTCCATCAGACAACATTGAAAGTAACACTTTAAATTTAAAAATAAATTATTTTCTTCTTCTCTTTCAAAAACAAACTGGCAATAAAAAGTGAAATTGTAAAACAAAAAGTTGATGGAGGGAAACAAGGTGCACAAACACCTGTACATATAGCAACAAAAGCAGATAATTGGGAAAGCAAAATTAAAGTTAAAACAACCTTTAAATTAATTATTTTTAAAAATTGTTTTTTAATTTTTACTTTTTGCCATCCCCAAAAACGATGGTGTTCTGCTTCCCCAGCTGCCCCATCTTCGTCAATTCGATTCTTTGAAAGAAAAATTTTGTTTTGAATACAGAAATTAATTTTATAGAAAGAAAATTGGCATTTGCTTGAAATTTAACGGAAAGTGTACGTTATATAGAGGGGGGTCTCTTATAAAAGTGTCCATTAAATGGAGGGTTTTAAATTATAGAGAGGTTTGAAAAAAGGGTGCACTTAAAATAGAGGTCAATCAACTAAATCTCTACATACAAGAGTATTTTCAATAACAAGAGCGGCTGATTCGTCAAATTTGTACATGCAGTGAAGAGGAGCCTTTAAATAAAGGAGGAAAATAAAAAGCTTAAAATTTTTTTAATAAAGTACTTCATCATAAAAATCGCCAACAGCCACAACATGCTGAAAAACTTTAAAAATTAATTTTTTTAATAATTTTATTTTTTGTAGTGATGGAAAAGAGAGAAGAGAAACTAGAGAAAGAAAAAGAGAGTACATATAAAATTTAAAAAAATTTAAAAATAGACATCGACATATTTCTCTTTATTTATTTTCAGTCTATATATAAAATGAATTTTAATGTAAAAAGTCAGCGAAGGGTCCGTAGTGGTTGGGTTATCATTCACAAAATAAGTCCAATCACAATTAATTGACTTTCGCCTTTTTTTTTAATTTTTTTTTATTTGAAATTGAGGGAAATAAATTAAAAGAATAAATTTAAATAAATTAGAAGGAATTCTAAAAAATTCTTTTTAAATTTCCTTTCCAACCTTTTCGGCTCTAATACAATCCCACCAAAGTCCGTGTTGATGTTCTGCTCTAAATTCCCGAATATCAACAACTTGCCAAGCTGGAGATACTAATCCAGCAATTGTTAATGCAAGTCCAGCAACGATTAAAAATATTGAAATTGTTAATAATAATTTTTGGATTGCTGTACTTGGCATTCTTTTTTTTGTTGTTGTTATTAAATTATTTTTCCCTTTAAATTTAAAAAAATCTCTTTTAATAAAAAATAATTTTAGGAACTTAAATTAATTAAAATAATGTAATATTGACGAATCCCCTCACAACTTGTGGGGACTTTCCTGCATCATCCAAATTTTTATGGAAAGGGATGAATGGGAAATTTAAAGAAGCAGAGAATTATCGAAAGAATTATCTCTCCAACTTTATTCCATAATTTAAATTTTTAAATTTCACCTCCCATAAATCCCAACTTCTATAAAAATACCCCTAATTGATAACCCCCTTCCCCCCCTTCCCCTTCCAATCTTCAAAAGAAAATAAAAAAAGAATAGCTCCACAACCTTAAAACAGCCAAAAATACCAAATTTAGTATAACCGGTCGCTGTTGGAGATCGATTGGGAAAAATGGGGGAATGGGGGAATGGGGGATTTGAAGGTGCAATGAGTGCGCAACCTTCAAAAATATATAAAGTATTAAAAAAGGAAGGAGAGAGAGAAGAAGATATACATAAATTATAAGGAAGATATAAATCTTTTAAACGATTTTAAATAACTTTTAAATATGTATAAATAAATTATGAAATAATATATTGACGTTTATTTAAAAAATTAATTAATTAATTGAGACTTCTATCAGCTGAAAAAATAAATTCCGAATTACCCAATAGGTTGTCGGATCCGAAAAAGGCCGAATATCCGGATATTTTCGGATATCAGAGGATTTCCTATACATCAGAGGAGGACCCCCGGATATCAGAGGAGGACCTTATACCCAACACTATCCGGATTTGAAAAACCCTCAAAAGCCCAACCTAGGTTTAAATAAAAAAAGATAACTGAAGACGAACATTTATTTTTTTTGTTAGATTTGAAAAAGTGATGAAAGAGATCAAAAAGGCATTAAAATAAAAAGATGGACTGCTACTTATAATGTATAAGAAAATAGTAATAGATTGGGATTGATGTCCTTGACCAGGAAATAAATAGAAGGGACTTTATATTAAAAATAAATATTTTTATTTAATAGATTTAGAAAAGGATAAAAAATTTCTTTAAAATATTCCATCCAGAACCCGTGGAGCCGCTGCAGGTAAAAACCGTCATGAACTTGAATGGAAGAACCCTTCGATTTTTGGAACTTGGAAGGTGTTCCAAGTAAAGAGAGAAAAGATTTTCTCATATCGAAAGTCTTTAATGAAGATGGTTTGGTACTTTATTAATATCCCGCCCCCACCTCTATTAATAAAGTACCGATGGTTTTTGATTGTAAAGAGTTAAATAATAATAAAAATTGATTTAATTTAGAAAATAAATTTTAAAAAAAGAACAGATTTTAATCACCTTTAAAATTTTTTTGAAAAATAAAAATAAGTTTAAGAAAGATAAAATCATTAAAAAATAAAAAATAAAAAAAATTAACAGTAAAAACTTCAAAAATATTTTTACAAAAATTGAAAAAAAGTAATAAATAAATAAATATTTATATAAATTCGAGGAATGCACGCGCAAGTTTATTTTGTGTGTGGATTCTCTCCTCCAATTTACATCAATAAAAAAGGACAATTTTCAATAAATAAATAATAGCAATTTTTATTTTTTTGTTTGTTCAGGTTTTAACCAAAAAGCAAAAAATGAAAAGTAATTTTAAAAAATTTTGGAAGAAAATTTTGGTTAGCCTTAAATTGTAAATATTTAAAAATACATTAGTGTTAAATTTATTAGATTTTTAATAAATGACGGAACAAAGAAATTTATTAAAATTAAAGCATATATTTTTGCCTTACAAATTAGTGTAATTGAAAACAATTTTAATTAATTAAAAAATAAATTGAGAATAAATTTTTTAATTTTTAAAAATTTTTTTAAAATTTATTTTGAAGAAAAATGGAAAGAAAAGTTTTTTTAGTAATTTTATGGGATAAAGCATTTGGAGGATTTAAATATATTTTTCTAGTTTTTCGTTCGGTTGCCGAGGGCAACAAAACAAAAATTTATTTTTATTGTTAGCTTCGGAAAAAAAGAATTGAGAATAAAAATCAAAAATTATTCTAATAGTAAGATACCTAGCAGGGCCCCGATTTCGAAAATCGGGCGGCGCGATCCCTGATATCTAATCTATATACATATTATAATTCCTTCTAGTCATTTTAACAGTTTGATTAAACAAGCATTAAAATTAAAAAAAAGTTTTTAAAATTACAAAAGTCATGCTGCCAGATGACTCACCGCCCTTTAAATATTCATGAAAAAATAAATAAAGACAGCCTGTGTTTGTTAAAAAACTGTGAGGCAAGCGACGCCTAAACAATTTTTATGTGGAAATCAATTGAATGGGGGAGAAGGAATGTGAATATATTTATGTAAGGATGAGCACGCCAATCTGCGCAATTCAAAAATAAAATTTTTTAATGTTTCCGGTTTGGTTATTTTAAAAAGAAAATTGAAGAATAAATTATAATTAGTTAAAAAAGAAATTTTTGAAAGCATTATTTTAAAGATTGTTAAAGATTGTGGAAATACTTTGACTGATACTCCCCACTTTTTTTCCAATTTCTATTACCTATATTATTCGAAAGAGAGTGACACCCTAACATCGGTTAACAAAGTTATGAGCAATTGTTTTAACCCTTTCAGTGACAATATGGTAATACTTTGTCTGAAAAAATAATAAAGAAAAATGCTCAAGATGGGCAGGGAAACGGAAAAAAGAGGGAGGTGTCAGTTTAATTATGGTTACGGGCACAATCTTCATAGGATTGCCCAAAATATTTTAAAGGTCAAGTCAGCTTTCGTCGATTTTAGTATCATTTAATGGAAATAACTCATATTTATGTATATTTTACAAAATTGTTTTATCTAATTTAACAAAATCAAAGTTTCAAGTAAACTTCTATTGGAAATCTTTAAAATACTAAAAGAATCTTTCATGCTCGGTTCATGTACGGTCATTTAATTTAAATAAAATTTATTTGTTTTTTCTCAAAATTTTTCGAAACGAAAACCTTCAAATATTTAAATTAACAAATATTTGGCAACGTGTTATTTCCATTTTCTTTTTCATTTGACACGCAATAAAAACTTTTTTTTATTAATTTTAATTAATTTTTATTTAAAAATAATTTTTAATTTTTAGAAAAATGAAACGTTTAGATTTTTCTAAATATTTTGTGTATTTTATTATTTCAACACTTTTACTTAATTTATTTTTGATTGAAGCTTTGAGGTTTACTATTCCTACAAATGGAAGACAATGCATAAAAGATGAAATGCACAGAAATGTTATAATGACTGGGGAATATGAAATTTCTGATGCTGTTGGGCATACAACGACTGTTTCTGTTTGTTTTTAATTATTTTTAATTTGGGGGGGGGGGGGGGGGGTAGTTAATTATTGTTACGGGCACACTCTTTGCTGGGTTATTTTAAATATTTTTTGATACATGCACAGGACCTTATTTTTTGGTTATTTTTAAATAAATCCCTTTTTTCCTTTTTTACATTTTTTTTATTTTTCACTATCTTTAAAGGGTTTTTTCTCTTATTTTTTCCTTTTAATATATTTCTACTAGAGAGCGAGATTTTTAGAAAACCTTGACCTTGATTTCGGTTGGGTGCCTTGATCTGGACTATGGATCCAGGAAAAATCATTGTCTGGATCCAGGTCCAGCTCGATCTCTAATTTCTACAAAAAAATTTACTTGTTTTTTCTTCGCATTAATTTTAAATTTTATTAACAAAATTCTTTTTAGGTAACAGATACTCGTGGCCATACACTTTATAACCGAGAAAATTTCCCTGAGACTCGCGGCAAGATTGCATTCACCGGCGATGATTATGATGTTTTTGAAATTTGTTTTAAAGATCATGGGCCAACACGTATTTTTTAAATAAATTATTTTTTAAATTTTAATTTAATTTTTAAGAGCAGCACAAATTTTCTCGTGAAATTTCTCTTCAAATTAAACACGGCGTTGAGGCAAAGAATTATGAGGATTTGGCTAAAGCAGAAAAACTTAAACCGTTGGAAGTTGAACTTCGCCGATTAGAAGACCTTTCCGATTCGATTGTTCAAGATTTTGTTTATATGCGTCAACGGGAAGAGGAAATGCGTGACACAAACGGTTTGGTTTTATTTTTTGTTTTTGTTTTCTCATCGAAATTTTTGTCGAAACGAATCGAATAATTTAAGGAAATTGGGGTTTTTTAAATTTTCTCTGCTGAAAAATTTGTCCATTAAAGATTACTGCCATTTTTAGATATTAAAGTTTCTTATCTTTGGCTGGTGTTACGACATTTGCGAATTTAAAAAAATTTTTAACTTTAAAAATTATTTAAATGAATCCTATTTTTTAGTCCCGGTTGTTAGTTTCCAACTTCTAACGGTTCTCGAATCATTTCTAGACTGATGTTTCACTGAAAGCTTTAAAGAATCTTAGAAAAATTTTTTAGAAAAAAAATTTTTTTATATCTTTGGCTTTATACCTTTTTCCATCGAAAAATTCCAAATTTTTTACTATGACTCCAAATATTTTTTAAATTATTTAAAAAATTTCTTTTCAGAATCAACAAATAGTCGAGTTTTATATTTGAGTATTTTTTCAATGCTTTGCCTTCTTGGACTAGCTGTTTGGCAGGTGCTCTATATGCGATCTTATTTTAAAGCTAAAAAGTTAATTGATTGAGTTTATTGGAGAGGAAGGAGATTTTTTCTGTTAATTTTATATTTGTTTCTTTGGCCTTTTTAAATATATATAAAATAATTATATCTATATTTTTTTCTTTCCTGTATTTCTTTTTTTGTTGTTTTATAAAAATTTCAAAAAAAATTTTAAGCCAATTTTTAGTCTTTCCGAAAAAACTCACAAATTTTTTATTTTCTCGAGGGAATAAAAATCCTCTCCGTGGTATCCTCAAGGCGGAAAAAGGTAAGATTTAAAATTAAAGTGCTTGCTAACTTGAGTTATAAATTGTGAATCTTGACAAATATTTATAAATTTAAAAAATCGGTTCGGATACACCTCTTGGGTCTGAAAAATGGAATCTGGGTATCTTATCTGTGTTATCACTCTGGCACTTCCTCCAATCAACGAGCCAACCAAAAAGTTTGTGAAAGAAAACAATTCAATACTTGAAGACAAAACTATCCCTAGCTTATCTAATCAATTTTATTTACACAACTAACCTAAAATAATTTATATCAAAAATCTAACAATAAGTCAAATTTATTTTACAAATCTACAGAAAAAACAATATATATTTACAACATTGTGAAGGAAAACAATTCAATACATCAGAGAACATTATATCACAATTCTTTATGCTAATATCTTCCGTACATCAAGCATCTTTCTAGGCTTTGTTCCCTCCTTCTTGCCAATCTAGTGGATACGTCTGAAAAAATACAAGAAATTTAAAAGATTAAAAAACATTTCTCAACAAACCTGCACTTTCATCTTCTTTATTGCTGCAGCTATGAGTTCGGCAATATCATCGTACGGCGGGTCATCATAATAGCGGAGTGGCGCGACGAGTTCAAGAATGTTGGCGAACTGTTTAGGACATCCACCAAGCAGCAGGCGACGTGGATCCTTCGGCTCCCTCTCAGCTTTCTTTGCACTTCCTTCCTTTCCCTCCTCTGCTTTCGCCTTCGGCTCCACTTTAGTCTTCGGCTCCGATTTGGGGTTGGCCTCTGTTTTGGTCTTAGTCTCCGTCTTAGGCTTCGCTTCCGATTTGGGCTTTGCCTCAGTCTTGGTCTTAGTCTCGATCTTGGGCTTTGATTCCACCTTGGGTTTCGCCTCCGATTTGGTCTTCGTCCCCGCTGCTGCCTCAGAAGTCGGCCCCTTTCCTTTGACATCCACCTTCCCAGGTCTTAAGGCTTCGATCTTCATGTCACGTATTTTAGCTTCTTCCTAAAAAAATAAAACATTTACCAACAAACCACCAAAAAATTAATAAACTTACATCGACACGCTGCCAAGGCAACTTCCCTTTCACAAGCTCACATGCCATGTAGAACCAACTCTCGACGTCGTCCCCTCGGCAGAGCTCCTTATGTTTGTGACCAATCCTTGAAGCATATTTGGCTGTCCCTCGGAAACCGATGTTGCCTGCGCGTGGGCGTTTAAGTACGCCGTCTGGCCGTACAAAACATCGTGCCATGCCAAAGTCGAGGATGTAGATGACATTCTTGTCCGTGTGTCCAATCGAGAAGTTTGCTGGCTTGATCTAATAGAAAAAAGGAAATTAAAGTTCAATTTTCGCTTTTGTAAAATGAAAACTCACATCTCTGTGAAGAAACCCAACGAGGTGCATCTGTACAATCGCCGCCAAAGTCTTCTTTGCCGCAATCAGAGCCGTGCCCATGGAAAACCTGTTGTTGGGACGCTTGCGTCGAAGATCCTTTAAAATAATTTATTTACAAAGTTAGACCAAACTTATAAATAAATCATCACCTCAAGTGATGGGCCGACCAATGACATGACCAAGTAGTTGCACTGATTGTTCCAGGCTCCCTTGTCAATCAGCAACGGGTACCGGCGTTTTCCTTCAACTGCCTTTGCCATCAGCGCCTGGTATACTTGCACTTCGACGGCCAACATCTGCACTTGAGCTGAGAGGCGCTCTGCCTAAATAGTAAAAATGACCAAAATTTTTAAAAATTTGTAACAACATACCTTCAAGGCATACTTTTCCTCCTTCTTGGCACCCTCCTCCTCCACCAGATAGACAGCACCAAACGCGCCAGATCCTAACCTGCTGAGAACGTGCCATTTCCTGTGTCCTTCGCTGCCGACCACAGTCCCAATATTCAGAGCGATTGCCTCCATCGGTTCAAGCCGCGAGATCATCTCCGTGTTCGTGTTAGCGTCCTCCTGTTGTTGCTGCTCCCTTCCTTGGACTGCCTGCTCGCACTTACCACCATCCCCCTTGATCACGCTTCGCTCTCCGCCGCCTTTCTTGCCGTCATCATCCTTCTTGCCGTCCGCCATCGTTGTTGATTGGAGTTGAGTATCGTGCTGTCAAGTGAAGCTGTTGTCGGTAAGATAGATGGAAATTCCTGTGCTTTTATACTAGGAGAATTGCTAAAAATCTCCCCATTACATTGGAGCAAAATTTACAAAACTAAATTTCATTTTTAAACTTTTTTCTTATTAAATATTTTTTTATTCATAAAAGCAGAAAATTATTTTAATTAGAAAATTTCAAAAATTTTTTCATATATTCCCCAATCATTCTGTCATTTGTGCATGTCTTCTCGCAAATTCTAACAATTTTTTCCTATTTTCATTGTTTAATGATGGCTTTACTGTTGTTAATGCAGTCTCAAAATCTTGTAAATTAACTGGCCTCAAATGTGCTGCAGTAAATTTATGTACATTTGACCGGTCAATCGAGCGAAGTGGAATTAAAGCAGCACTCCTACAAAGCGCATCTAAATCAGAATAAGAATATCCAGTTGTTAATTCGGCTATATAACTGAAAAGAAATTTAATTATTTTTGAACTAGAGCTGGGGTATTCTTCGGGATTAATACCATCTCCGGATCCGAAAAATCAAATTGGATCGTTAAAAGTTGTCCAAACAAATTTTAAAAGAAAACTCACTTCAATTCCTGATCATTTAAAGAAGCCTGTGTATTTGACCTATGAAAAGTTGATTTAATCATTGATGCTCTAGCCTGTTTTTCTGGCAAATCAATAAATATTCTCTTTGGAAAACGTCTCAAAATTCCCTCATCTAATTCATTTGGTCTATTTGTTGCGCCTAAAACAAGAATTCGATCTTCTGATTTATTTGCACATCCATCCATTTGAATTAGAAATTCTGTTTTTACACGTCTAGCCGCGCCGTTTTCTTGTTCTGAGCGTTCACAAAGCATTGAATCGACTTCATCTGTTATTTAAAAATTAAAACGGGGAATATTCAATAAAAAGGGACGTGTTCAAAAAAAACTATGAAAAGTTTCGTATAGTCGGAATCTCGATTTTACGAACACATTTTTGAAAAAATTTTTAGTAAAAATGAGGTGAACCTAAAACTAAAGGTAACGCTTAGTTAGGCACCTCTCGCCACACAATGACCAACCAGATTAAAAAATTATCTAAAATTAACTGTGTAAGATGTAAATAAAATCGAACTCCGACTGTACTACTTCAAACAAAACCTATAAAAATTATCGAAGGTTGAGCATTTCTTGCAACTTGAAATAGTGCTTGTACCATTTTTTCTCCATCACCAACCCATTTTGACATTATCGATGCAGCAGAGACATTAAAAAATGTCGAATGGCATTCACTTGCTAATGCTTTGGCAATCATTGTTTTTCCGTTTCCAGGTGGCCCAAATAATAAAATTCCTTTACAAGGGGCGCGCAATCCAGTAAATAATTTTGGGTTAAGTGAAGGCAATATCTAATTTTTTTTATTAATTTAAAAAAGAGTAATAATGTTCTAAAAACTTACTACGCTTTCTTCTAATGCCTCTTTAGCAGCCTCATTTCCCTCTACATTTCGAAGAGTAATCCTTTCAGAATCTGCAAGTATAGTAGAGAGAATTTCTTCACCGAATTTCGAATTTACACCCTTCAAAAGTTTGGAATTTGTCATTGAGGATGAAGGAGCCTAAAAAGGAAATATATTTTCTAAAATTACACAAGGAAAGTTTAACAAGATGTTTTTAAACAAAAATTATTTTCCTGTCAATAAACATGGAAAAAACGATTAACTTGAAAATCAAACCCAGTGATTCAAGTTCGAGGCCAATTAAGTCTACTCTATAATCTACAAATACTTACGCTTGTTGTAGCAGTAGGCGCCCCTCTTGCCGATCTGCTGACCGATCTACTAATCATTACTTGACGTGTATTTGTTTCATTACCCGATTTAGACAAATCATCTTCTTCTAAGAAGTAAAGAAAATAATTCTAAGAAATTTATAGAAAAATAAACCTAATTTTGTTAACCTATCTTTTACAGATTCAAGAAAATTTCCCAATTTTTCCTGTTGTTGGCGAATTTCAGCATGTTTGTAAGGCGGGCAAGAAGACAGTCGAGTGGATAATGCAGATTCAAAGTCGCGCATAGCAGACTTGTAGAGAAGAATAACACCTCGTTTATTCACTCCTAAAAATACACAAGATTTTTTTGGAATTAAAAAAACAATTCCAATGGAATTTCAAAAAATCTGGACTTTAATTTAAAAAATTTCAAACTTGTTTCGTCTGCCTCCAAAGCTTTCCTTAAACTCTCTCTGGCTTTTTCACTCCTCTTTTGGAATAAAGTAAAGTTTGCATAAGCAACGTCTTCATTTACTGGCGGTCTCGATGAAGATGATGACATTAATTGTTGTCCTTGTTGTGTTTCGTTTATTTGCGCCCTTTTAAAAAATCGTTCAAATAAAGTTGAAAAATAATATGCCAGTGTTCGTTGAAATAACAATAATAAATTTATAATCATAAAAACCTTAAATTAAAAAATTAAATATATTCATTAAAAATCTGATTTCGAAAAAAATAGGATCAGCCACAGAACTTTCGAATTGAAAATTTTGCCCATTTGTCAAGAGCAAGCCAAAATCATTTAAATCGAAAAAAGAAAAAGAGGAACATGTCATTTTCAGGAAATTGTAGTTAAAGTGGACAAAGCGATGAAATATCGGCGAAAAACTACCCATTTAAATTCCGTTTTGCCAAGCGACATTTGGTAACAAATTTGGTTTGAGCTCATAACGGTCAAACTAAAATTTTTATCTAAAACTGTTTAGGAATGCGTATTATTAATGCACTAATATTTCACACAGCTGCCCAAAATCGTTCCCGTGTTCAAGTATATTCGAGCATACTATTTAATATAAATTTCGAATATTTGTAGATAATTAATAAGATATGATAATCTTTTAAATTATTTTAAAAATATTTTTTAATATATTACTTTATCATATATACTTGTAATTAAAAAATACTTTACAATAGCTCATTAATTTAATTTTTTCCTTCTTTTATCCGATCAAGATGTTGACGAAATTCATTTGCAGTTTGCATATGTACTTCATGAAGCAATATTTGTGGGCGTTGCTTTAAAAAAATTTTTTAAACAAAATTCTATTAAAATTACTTTAGAAAGTGTTGCTTTTGCTTCTTCAACATTTTGTCCATATTTATACATTAAATAGCAAACAGCGACTGTTGCACTTCTTGTTCTTCCTGCCTTTAATTTAAAAGAATTATTTTAATTATTTAAAAAAATCCCCTCACCTTGCAATGAATATAACAAGTTTTGCCTTGATTTGTTATCCTTTCAATAAATTCAACAGCGCTAGTCATGTCTTTTTGTGAAGTTGTTCCTTAAAAACAAAGTTTTAATAGGAATAATTTAAATAAAATTTCAAACCAAAAAAATCCTTCATTGGCGTGTGATGAAATTCAATTCCATTATTTATCCATTCTTTTGGTTTTATCGCTCCCCAAGCAGCATCCAATTCAAATTGTTCTGTACAACAAACCTAAATATTAATTTTTACTTTTCTTGTTACTTTCTGATTTTCTATTCTTCCTCAAAAAATAATTACAAAATATTTCAGATAATTCTTCCATTTTGCCCAAATTTATTTTCAAAAATTCATTTAACGTCTAATTTAAACTTCAACAAAATTTTCTAAGAAAAACTTACAACTCCCCCAACTCCTTCCTCATTTTTCAAAACTTCAAGCATTGAAGAAAAAGGAATTGCCCCAAGTATTAAAGTATCATTTACACGAGAATACCAACTCCATTTTGTTGGTTGAATATAATTACGAAATAAATTGTAAGCAAGTGTTGGATAAAAAGCAATACCTCCACCAATCATTTTTTTCTTTTTTTTCTAAATTAAAAGAAAATATTAAAAATTTACAAAATATTTAAATGTTTTTATATTTAACATTTAAAAAGATAAAAGAAAACAAAAAAATTTTTTCTCAGATTTTTATTTGTTAATTCCAACACAGGGGAATGAGAATTGTACGGAATGAGAATAAAAGAAACAAAAATGCACATTATTATTTAAAATATTAAGAAAAAAATTTTAAAAATCAATTTCTAATTTTTAAAAAATTACATTAATCTTTTCCAAAAATTATTCTATTAAATTAAATATCATCAAAAAAATTTCTTTGAAGATCATTTTCCCTCCTTGTATCGATAGAAGTATCATCACGTTGTGGAAGTTGTTGGTATTGAATATTTCGGGATGACACTCCAAATTCTAAATTATCTGAGACGGAGTAGCTAGACTAAAATAAATTTTTGTTTCCACAGAATTAAAAAAAATTTAAAAAATTCCCTTACTCCATTTGTATCAATTAATTGATTTCCATCAGGAATATCCACAATTGTTTGTTGAATATTATCAAATTCAATCCCTCCACTTTTTGAACTTTTCCAAGCTTTATTTCTTTCTTCACGATTAGCAGCACGTACCAATCTATTTCTTTCAAGTGATACAAGTGCTCTTCCACTATTAACCATTTCTGTTGTCATTAAATCATCTTCCAAAAATTGATCAATCCCCAAATAATGAAGAAAATGAGTTCCCAAACTGAAAAGAGAAGAGAGATTTTTGAATAGAATGAGCATGTTAAAATCTAAATCTGAAATTTAAATTCCAAAATACATCAGAATTTTCCGATTACTGAAAAATAGCATTCGAATATTCATCTAAACTAACCGAAACCAATTAGCAAAACACAAAAGTACAATAACAATAGGCAGATAAATATTTATTCCTTCGGCTAACTTTAAAAGAAAATTTTCTTGTAATTCTTTTTTCAATTTAAAAATAAACTAACCCAAGGAATTATTTCAAGATGCCCCATCAACTAAAAAAATAAATAAAAAATTTTAATTTTATTAAAATATTTATTTACTCCAGTAAATTGTGTTTCAGTTTTGGCATCTCTCATTTTTGTTACAGCTGAATCCAAATGAATCATTCCAAGAAAATTTAAACACATAGGGGCTGTTAGTCGACAAATAAGCCTAAATTTAGTAAAAAATAATTTTTTTTTAATTAAAAAATACATTGCAGAAAATATAAGAGAATTTTCATCAGTCATTCCATTAGAATCCAATCTATAATATCGATATATTCTCAATTGAAAAATTGTATAGTAAGCACAAATACACAAATATAGAATCATTGCAATGGCACAAATCTTAAATTTTTTAAAAATTAAATTTTCTTAATAAATTTAAAAAACCTGAATAAATTTATAATGATAATTTTTAGCTAAACCATGAAGTAATAAAGCAGCTAATGAAAGTTGTGGACTAGAAATAAAAAATGTACATTCACTCCAAAGAATTAGAGTTGTCATAATGGTGAATAGAATGGCCAAAAACTGAAAAACAAAAAATTAAATTTTAAATTTTGGAAAATAATTAAAATGACGACCAAAATACAAGGGGCAAACGTTAATTCAGTAATTAAATATAATCTCCGAAAAATTTTTTTCAAAAGGACTAATTAAATAAAATTAAAAAATAAATACTTTAAAAAGTTGTTGTTTAATTTTGCAATGCCAAAAGAATTGAATTTTCTCAGGTATTGCAGGCAATTCAAAACCTCCAAATCTGGACTGTCCATGAAATTTTGGTTTATTCTTTTCAGTAAAAGTAGTCCATTGTTTTGGTATCTTTCCCATACGCTCAGAAAGTTCAACATCCTCCAAATAAAAACTTTTTTCCAAAAGAGAATTCCATTGAATTTGGCAACGATGGAAGGTTTGAACAGCTCTAATTACTTTTCTGTGCAATTTTACCTGAAATATTCAAAAAATTTTAATAGAAAATGTTCTGGGTGAAAAAAGTTAAGAATTTCAATCAGAGGATGATAGAATCCCCCCCCCCCCTCAAAAAATCAGTGAACTAACCAAATAAGCATTTTGACTGACAGTTTCCAAATCTGGCTGTGCTTTTCTAGATCGACAAGTAAAAGAATTATTTCCTTCATTATCCTCCCTCAAACTTGTCAAAATTCCATTAGTAATGTCGTTTGAAAATTTTGCAGAAATTTGACGAATTTTCTCGCGAGCCTCCCCTCGGGAATTTTTTAACAAATTTAAGGCGTATTTAGTTTCACTGAAAATGAAATATGAAAAATTTTATTTTAAAAATTAATTAAAACTTGTAAGCCTCAAGTAACGCATCCTCGGATTCATTTTTCTCCGAAGAAAGTTTGTCAATCTCAAAGTATGTTCGCCGTAACCGATAGCCTGTTTTAAAGTAAATTTTATTCAAAAATTATTTTTAAAATTAATAACCTGGAATTCCCATTCTCCAAAACAATCTTGGAACTTCAATTAAACCATATCCAAGGAGAACAACCAACAAGAAAATTCCCCAAGTGTTGGAGGCGGAGACAACCAAAATTTTGAGACTAGCGCTGAAATAAGGATAAATTTTTAAATGGAATCAAGTAAAAATCAAACAAGAAGAAGTTCGAAATTTTTAAAATTTCGAATATCGTAGGCAAAAAAATCACTTTTTTGGCCTAATCCCCTCTCCAAATTTTTTTCCTTTTTCCCATTACGGGGGGGGGGGGGGATTCACCCCCTACTCCCTGGCTACGGGCCTGAAACAATTGAAAAACCCATCTCATTAAAAGAAAAATGAAAAGGAACTCATTAAAACAATTCCAATAAATTAAAAAAAATTCTTACAAATTTAAGCTAACTCCTTTAGAAACAATATAAATCAGCAGAAAAGTCAATAATGAAAAATAAATTCCATAGTAAACAGCATTGCTGTGTAGAGCAAATTTAAGACGTCCTTTAACAGTAAATTCTCCAGCTTTAGCATAGCTTTGAATCATTGGCAATAAAATCCTGAAAAGTATTTTTTGGAAAATGATAAAATTAAAAGAAAAACCATGTCAGAAATTGAGACCCCCAATAAACTATTCGCCAAAGTCGAAAAAGAAGTTTATCCTAAAAATTAAATAAAAAATTCCAATTTTTGTTTAAAAATACTTCAATAAATCCTCCAGGTTCTTCACAAAACGAAGTTGAATTTGAATTAACTCCATTATTCTCATGAGAGCCAATATCAATTTCCCCAGACAAATTCTTTTCTTCAACAATTTTCAACGAAAATTCTTCTGTCGTACATTTTTTGTAAAAAGTCTTTTTAAAAATAAATTTAAAAAAAGAAATCAATTACTCACAATTGCAACATCCAATGGAAGGACAATAATGATAAGGAAGGAGAAAAACCATCCTAAAAATAAAAAACATTAATCATTCAAAAAAAATTTTTTTTTACCAAAAAAAGTAGGTAAAGCAATAATTGCCCTTTGCCTTCTCAAATGTGCATAATTATTTAATGTATAAACAGTAAAACATAAAACTAAAATTAATTGAGATGCTAAAAGTCCAGCACCCATTTAATTGAATTAAATCTGAAGAATTAAAAGAAATTAATATTTTCTTTATTTGCTGTCATTCTTCTTTAGCTTTTCTTTTTGGTTATCGCTTTTTAATATATTTTATGGAATAAAGTAAAACATTCTTTAAAATAAAAAAATAAAAGAAAATCAATCAAAAATAAAAAAATTTTTTTTAAATCTGTCAATTAAGAGCCTGTTTTGTCGCGGCTGGTTGAGTGTGGAAAGGAAAATAAAAACAGCCCAAATAGGCGCGCGGCCATAACGGCGCAAAGCCATAACTTGCTTCAATATTTCAGAATCCTAACATTTTAGTAATGTACGTTTCCTCTCATCGAGCTAAAGAGATTGTTACTAAAATATTAAGGACCAACAATTTTCCAGCAAGTTATGGCTTTGCGCCGTTATGGCCGCGCGCTTACTTGGGCGTGTCCCAGATAAAATAATTAATTTAAAAAAATTTTTTTACGTTTTAATTCTTTTTAATAATTTATTTTATAGACAAAAATGAGTGAAAATGAGAAAAAATTAATTTCAAGGTCTCGTTCCAGGCCTTCATTAGAATTGTATAAACCTCCAGGTTAATTAAATTTTAATTAAAAATCTTTTTTATTTTTTTTAGTTCTTCGTGGAATAAAGTCTCTTCCTAGAAAAGTCCAAAATGTGCAAACTGAATTTCCAGAAGAAAATATTCAAAAAGAAATTTCACTTTTATCGTCAAATGAAGGTTTAAATTAAAAAATAAATTTTTTGGACAAAAAATCCCAAAATAATTTTTTTTAGAAAACAAAGAAGAAACAAGTCAATTACCAAAATCTCAGCTTAAAATTCCTTCAAAATCAACAGAAATACCACAAAAATGCCAAAAACAATTAATTAAAAAATCAGAAGAAAAAGCCAAACCTTCAATGAATTTTGATGATTTAATAAATAATTTGCGTTTATTTTTGTCAAAAGATTTACAAAATGGAAACGAAATTGGGGAGTTTTTAATTTTAAATTGTTCTCCTGAAATGGCTAAATATGTTGGAATTTTTATTGTTAAATATTTGGTGGAAGATTGTTGTAAAAATAATAAAAAATATTTGAAAAAAGGAATTCTCTCAAAGGTTTTATTTTAAAATTTTTTTAAATTCTTTAAAAAGATATAAAATTTATTAAGTTTTTTGTCGTTCAAAAAAATTTAAATCTTTTTTTAATTTTTAAATATTTTCTTTTAAAATATTTTTTTAATTCTATTTTTTCTTCTAAATTGAGTTTTGGTACTTTATTAATATCCTGCCCCACCCTTATTTGAGTCTCACTATCAGATTAATTTTTTTTTTATTTTTCTGCCTCGTAATAGTTAAATTTCCTTTATAGACGTTAAATTTTGCCTGTAGTATGATTTTTACGGTTGCCGTCTATTTTCCCTTCCTAATACTTGCCTTTTGCTTATAAAATTTGAGGGAGAAAATGACAATAAAATGGGAAAATTAATTTGAGACTCAAATAAGGGTGGGGGTAACTAATAAAAAACAGAAAAAATATGTGTTTGAACAATAAAGGGAGATTTATTTTTCATTTAGAAAATTTCAATTAAAAACTCAGTCCAATTTTTTATTTTTTTTAATTAAAAAATAATAATTATTTTTTTAAGTTATTTACTTCATTATTTAACACTTCAATATTTAAATATTTTTATAATGGAATTATTTTGTCTTTTGAACGTTATTTTGAATGTAAAAATAAATTAAGGAATTTAGAAGAAATTAAAGAAGAAGAAAATTCTTTTTATTTTTTGGTTTGGCAAAATTTTATTTTTTTAATTTTTGAATTGGCACAAATTTGTAATGAAGGTTTTTTAATTAAATTTAAATTAAATAATATTTATTTTTAGAAGGAATAATTATTTTAATTTTTAATATTTTTGATTATTTACTTAATGAACCTGTTTTGAATTCTTTGAAAATTTTTGAGGTAAATTTTGAAAAAAATTATTTTCTACTCTACTTTTTAAATTTAAATCAAGTGCCTAATAGTTTTTTTAAATTTTTTCGCCCAGTTAATTTTTGCCTGTGTCGGCTCAAATGGAGAAGAATGAAAGAATTTGAGCCGACACAGGCAATTTATTAGATTCTAATTTAGCTACTAAATAAAATTTTTAAATTCATTGACATTTAGTCCCTTTAATTAAAGAAAAAATGTTTCTATTAATTTTTATTATGGTTGGACACGACCGGTTTTAAAACTAGAAATTTATGAAAATGAGTGATTTTTTTAATTCTCTAAAATAAAACCGGTTTTTAACTAATACTCAAAGCCAAAACTCCGAGTATTTCAAATTTGGATTAACCGATACCCGGCTGGATCCAACCCTAATATACGTTTTAATTTAAGTTTTTTATCTTTTAAATTTTTTCTCCTTTTTTTTTTATTTTCTCATTTTTTGTTAAAAAATTTATCCCCTTATTTTATTCATTTTTCTTTTTTAAATTTAAAAAAATTAATTTTTTCTTTTTTTTTTTAAAGTTGGAATCAATTTTATCTCTTTTAATGATTATTGGCCACCGTTTAGAATTAGACTATCCACTCCAAACAGACGAATTACGTATTTTATTACGCAATGCTTCTTTAAATTCAACAGAATGTTGGGCACGAAAAATGATTTTGTTAATGGTGGAATTGGGGGCTGTTAATTGGAAAATTGTTCCGCAAATTGAAGAATTTTATTATACTTTGTGATATTTAATTAAATAACTCGTAATGTCTTTAAGTTAGGAGTATATTTCTTTTTTTGGATGATAGATTATAGTAGTATGCTCTTTTTAATAAATCCAAATTTTTATCAACAACAATGGTAATTTAACAAATTTTTTCAAATTTAGAAAAAGTGTACTACAGTTTATTTTTAATATGAATTTAATTCTGTCAATTAAATTTACCTACAATTCTCTTATACTTATCTCCCTGTGATCCAACCAATCTTTTTTAAAATTATTTTATTATTAATCCTTTTGTCTTATAAAAAATAATATTTTTTTACCAAATTCTCAAAAATCGGTTTAAATTTCTCGAAAAAATGGAGAACGACAACCTTTTGTTCCCTAGAAAAGATGATTTTTTGGTTTACAACAAATATAAAATTAATTTTAAAAAAGTCCTTTATTTTTTTACTGCCAAATTTGTTTTTTAATTAAAATTTAAATAAAACGAGGAATTAAAGTATGTTAAAAAATTAAAAAATAAAAACTATTATTTTAAAAAAATTTGTTTTTGAGACTTTATTATTTCCAAATAAATTTTAATTAAAAATTAAAAACTAACAAAAAATTTTAGAGGATTGTATTTCCGTTGCCATTTAGCAACAAAAATTAAAAAATGATTGCGTGAAATTGTGTCTAATATTTTTAAACTTAATATAAAAATTAAAAATAAATTCCTCATTAAATTTATAAATTAAATGTAGCGTGTATTTATAATTAGTGTAAAATATTTTTTAATTAATTTTTTTTATTATTAAAAATCTTTTGTGTTATTTTTCCTAAAACTAGGTCTTCTTAAAGAAATTAATTTTAAAAATTTATTTTAATTCATTAAAATTTAATATTTTTCTAGTAAACTTAAAAATACAAATTTAATTTTTTTAGTCTTTTTTTATTCATTATTATATACAAATATACATATATAAACTTTAGAAATTAATTCCTCATTGAGCTCATTATTCATTTAAAATCCCTTTTCCGTTTTTAAAGACATTAAAAAAAATTAAAATTGTTTTTTATAAAAGAAATATCTTCTACATTTACTAGGTAATTATTCCAACTAAAATCCCCCACATGTTCTTCCTTTTTAATTTTCACTATTTTTTAATTTGATAAAAAATTAATTTTTATTATGGAAAATTAGTATATTTATAGAATTTATTATTAAAAAGTGGGAAAAGAATAGTCAGACTTAATCCTTAAGTATTACAAAATCTGTTGCAAAATTTTATAAAATTTTATAATGTCAAATATTACTACAGATCCGGTAAGAAAATTTAAAATTTTCTTTTGGGAAATAGTAAAATAATAAATTATTTTTGGAATAAATTTAATTATTATTTTCTAAAAAATTTTTATAAATCGAAAGATTTTCTAGAGAATTGGAGGAAATATACATATTTATTTACAGTAAGAGCGGGGTAAAAGTTTAACCCGGGCATGCTTCGATCCTGCGACCTCTTGGCAGTTTTTCTAGGCGCTTTCGCTCACCACGTACAGGTGTTCTGCCGACTGAGCTACCGGGACGCTGCCTAGTGAGCCAACTGAGCTACCCCCGCCTAGTTAGCGTTTTAAATGCTAGTCAGCTGGATCTTTCTCTTCCTTACATTACGTACATTTTCAAAATAGATTTAAAATTATTCGAAAAAAAAACTTTTAAATTATTATTACATAAATTACCTAAATTAAGGCTTATGCTGCATTTAAAGATGCAGGTTTTTGTGTCCCTTTAGTTTTACTTATTTCTTGTAAATCTTTTGTTTGTCTATTGGGTATTATTTTAAATGGAGATCTTGTTTACATTACTTGGAAAATGTTGTGTATTAGACACCCGATAATACAAACAAAAAGAATAATAAATAAAGATTTTATTTATTTTAATAAAATACAATTAAAATTGTGACTGCGTCACTGAATGAAATGAAGAACGAAAAGAACAAAATGGGGGAATAAGGAAATGCTTAAATAGACAAATAAATTAGGCGGGAAGGAAATGACAAAGTGTCGAATATGTATTTTTGAATTTAGGTCATTTGAGTCTTACATCTCCAACATCTCCCTTTTTAAGATGATGCTCCCACCGGATTGGATTCGTATTGTGTCTTGCTCGGGTCCGGGTCCAGAATTTTCCTTTGAACTCGTTGACGAGAGGGATATCGCCTAGATATCTTCTCTGTCTCTGGTTGGTGCATTTCCTTTTGTCTCGGAGAACCTTGAGACTGATGTGGAGGAATTTGAACGGAATGATCAGTGTCATCTGACATGAATCTACGTCTCAGTTGATTCGCATGTCTATGGACGTCTCGTCCTAGAGATGGAACTGATACTCGGTAGGTCGGAGAATTTCCTACTTTGTCTATGATTGTTCCTGGCAACCAATGTGTTTTGTTGTGACGAAAGTTTAGCAGATAAACGGGGTCTTTAGGAGCGAACGAAGAATTTTTGGCTCCATGTTTATGGTTAAATTGGTTTGCCATTTTCTTGGTGTATTCCTCTCTATGTTTCTTCTCAATAGGAATTTTCTTTTGTTCAGCAGGGTGAACTAAAGTTAATTGAGTTCTCAATTTTCTTCCCAAGAATAGTTGGTCTGGTGAATGTCCTTGTAAAGCAGAATGTGGTGTTGAACGATATGCTAAAAGCATCTTTTCGCACCATAATTTATCTCCTTTACCCTTCTTCATTCCTCTCTTGAACGTGTCGACAAATCTCTCTACTTGTCCATTTGACTGAGGATGGAATGGAGGAGTAAATGTTTGCTTAATTCCATATTCTTTGCAGAATTTCGCTAATTCGGAAGAACGGAATTGTGTTCCATTGTCGGAAACAATTTCTTTAGGACATCCTAATCTGTATACAAGATTTCGAAGTGCCTCAACTGTATTTTTAGCTGAAATGTTGGGCATGCAGTATACTTCTGGCCATTTTGAATAAGCATCTACCAAAAGTAGGTAAGTGTGGCCGTCTTGACATGGTCCTGCAAAATCTATGTGGACCCTATGAAAAACTTCTTCGGGTGTTTTCCATGGTGTCAGCGTAGTTTTAATGGGCAGTTTAGCAGCTTCTTGACATTCTTGGCATAGACGAACTGTCTTTTCAATGTCAGAGTTAATCTGTGGCCAATAGACGTGCTCTTTCGCTATGGCTTTCATCTTAACTACTCCAGGATGTGCCAAGTGAAGTGCTTTTAGAATAGAATTTCGCAGTTTCACTGGAATAATTGTACGATTGCCGTAAACGAGACATCCCTCTATTTCCGTTATTTCTTGTCTTTTCGGGAAATAGGGTTGAAGTTGTATGTCTTTGCAGTTATTCCAATCTTCTTTTATTTTCAAAACCAGTTTTTGAAGTACTTCGTCTTCTGAAGTGTATTTTGCAATATCTTCGGCTGTAACAGGTAAAGGCTGTATTTGTGTTCCCAATGTAGAATTTACGAAGCATTCGGTACTAGAGCAAATGTTGGCGATTAGTACGTCTTCGTCAAGTTTTGGGTAATTAGCAATTAGACGAGAAAGTACGTCTGCCTTTCCGAAGTCATTGGTTTTGATGTATTTAATTTCAAAATCGTAGTTTGAAAGAATTATGGCCCATCTTTGTAATCGATTTGCAGAATAAATAGGAATACCGGTCTTTGAACCGAAGATGGCCAATAGTGGTTTATGGTCAGTCAGCAGTGTGAATCGTCGACCATAAATCATTTTATGAAATTTTTGAACGGCGAATACAAGTGCAAGAGCCTCTTTTTCAATTTGGCTGTAGTTTCGCTGCGCAGGTGTGAAAGTAATAGCCGAATGTTCTACTGCTTTTTCCGTGCCGTCCGGAAATGTATGGCTAATTACAGCGCCTATTCCATCTTTGGATGCATCAGCGGCAACAATAATAGGTAAAGAAGGATCGTAGTGGGTAAGTAGAAGATCTGACAGAAGAATTTCTTTAGCTTTCTCAAAAGCTTTTTGCTGTTTTTCTGTCCATGCCCATTCTACATCTTTACGAAGGAGTTCATCCAATGGTGCTCGAATTTCACGCATTGTTTTGATGAATTTGCCGTAATAATTTAGTGCACCGAGAAATGAGCGTAACGATGAAATGTCGTGTGGCGCAGGCATTTTATGAATTGCTTCCGATCTCTTCGGATCTGGACTAATGCCTTTTGCAGTAATCACATGTCCTAAGAATTTTATCTCGGACTGCAGGAATTTGCACTTTTCTGGTTGAATCTTCAAACCAAAATCTTGAATTTTTGTAAATACTTTTCGCAGTATTTCATTGTGCTCTTTGATGGATCGACTTGCAATGATTACGTCATCCAAATAGCAGAAAGCACCGTTGATGCCTGTAAGAACTTGGTCCATCAAATGCTGAAATATTGACGGAGCCGATTTAACACCGAAAGGAAGGCGTTGGCATTGCATTAGGCCTCGATGTGTGTTAATCCCACACAATCGTTTGGATTCATTGTCCAACTCGATTTGTAAGTAAGCATCCTTCAAATCTAATTGGCTGAAGAAACGTGCACCGCGCAATGATGCGTAAATATCATCTGGCCTTGGAAGTGGGTGTCGATTCAATTCCAAAGCATTATTAAGGCCTGTGGAAAAATCAATGCAGACTCGTGTTTTTCCACTTTTCTTTTTGACAGCAAGAATTGGAGCAGCCCAGTGACTGAATTCGATCGGTTTAATTGCACCGATTTCTAATAATCGATCGAGTTCTTCATTGACGGCTTGCAGTGCGCCATGTGGTACTGGTCTAGCTTTGCAGAATATCGGACGAGCCTCTGGTTTCAGAAAAAGATGAGCTTTTGTTTTGGTGCAAAAGCCTAGTTTTGAATCGAAGACTTTAGGAAATTTTCTTTTCAATTCCTTTTTCAGGCTCTCTTCGCGCTCAGCGTCGATCGAAGATTCCTTCTTAATTTCTGCTATGCTCCTTTCTTTGGAAATCCATTCGGAAGATATTTCACGTGGAAAAATGTTTAGCTCTTCAATCCAAGGAATACCTAGCAGATCGTGTACTATCGATTTACTTACATAGCCGATCAGCGTCTTTGGTTTGGATTTGTAACTGACTAAACATTCGAACATTCCACTAGTTTCGAAAGAAATATCATTGCAGTTTTTAACTTGCAGATTGGCCTCTTGTAGTTGTGGTTTACCTAGCTTCTTCCAGGTATTTTCAGTGAAGATTGAAACTTGTGAAGCAGTGTCCAGTTTCATTTCAATCTGTATGCCATTAATATCCACGGAAATAGTGTACCATTCCGGGCCTTGAGCATTCAGAGTCAAACAATACTTTGCAGCCGTAATTGTTTGAATTCGTCGAACATTGGTGCTGGATTTCTGGCCTTTACAAATTTTTGCAATGTGGCCTATTTTACCACAATTGTCGCATTTGGAATTTCGGTGACGACAATCTTTTCGCCAGTGGTCTGATCTACCACAAGAATAGCATTGCCTTTCCTCGTTAGGCTTTGAATTGCTTTTAATTGGCGAATTATGCAGAATTTTTCTACCCCCTTGAAGATGAGGTTTGTCTTTCCTTTGCTTTTCACGCCATTGCTGAGGTTTTGTATGAATTGCATTTGTAGAGGAAGAACCTGTATTAGCAACAGCAAGCGAGTTTGCACTCTCGCGAATCAGTAAGTAGGATCTACACTCTTCTCCAAGCTTTTCAAGAGTGAGAGCTTCGTTCTTGCGACGAGCTTCCTCTAGTAATTGCAGACATTTTTGTCGAAGGTCGTGGTATTCATTTCGTAAGCCAACGACCATGATCAGACATTTAAGTGTTTCCTTACTTAAAGTCAGATCGGCAGTTTCGCAGGCAGCATTAACTTCTGCGATGAATGAAGAAATGTCTTGACCTGGATGTTGAACCATTTTGAAGCATTCATATCGGCGGACGAATAATGAACGGGAGTCCCCGAATAATTCTTTTAGCTTAGCAATACCGTTGGCGAAGGTCATGTTGTCAGGCAGAGTCGGAAGAATGGCGTTGCTGAATAGTGCATATTCACAATCACCTAATTTTCCCATTAATAAGCGCATTTTGGCAGCATCCGGAAGACTTTTTCCGTCTTCGAGGAAGAAATTGCTGTACCGCTTGTACCAATTGTCGAATGTCAAGCCGGCCTCAGAATCGTAGTTGAATTTACCGATTCTTGCATCAAGGGAGGCGGCAAGTGTAGCAGCGCTAGCACTAACATCATTTGGATTTGGAGGTGTGCCTGCTGAACCGACGCCTAGCCGATTTGTTAACTCTTGAAATGAGTTAAGCAATTGCTGAACTTGTGCAGGAGTAAAGGTCGCCATAATCAATAATAATCAAATTTGGAAGTGATGAATAAGCTCCGACGGCGCCTAGCCGCTTCCTTTTCCGCCTAGGAATAGGTGTAGAGGAGCAGAAATAAGTAGGGCTTTGTAGGAATAACAGGACCAGCGCCTAGCTGTTTTATCACAAGCTCCTAGCTCGTGAGTCCTTTGAATCAGAGATAACAAGCGCCTAGCTTGTTTATTGATTTTTTGTAGTGGCGTCAAGAAGCGACGCCAAATTATCGATTTGTACGGGAGGCAACTGAAGAATTCTTTTAAAGTCAAAAATAAACCTGCAGAATCGGCGTTCGGATCTGACGAACGCAAAAAAATTCTTTTTGAAGTCCAAACAAAAATTTTCTTTTCGACCAAAGCCAAAGTCGAAAATCCAATAAAAATTGATGTCAATCAAAGTTTGACTTGTAGTCAAGAAAAATAAATTTGTTGAATCAGAATAAATTTGCAGTCAAATAAAGAATTTGTCGAATCCAAAATTCTTTTTATTTCACTCTAAAAAGTTTACGACCGCGCCAGTGTTGTGTATTAGACACCCGATAATACAAACAAAAAGAATAATAAATAAAGATTTTATTTATTTTAATAAAATACAATTAAAATTGTGACTGCGTCACTGAATGAAATGAAGAACGAAAAGAACAAAATGGGGGAATAAGGAAATGCTTAAATAGACAAATAAATTAGGCGGGAAGGAAATGTCAAAGTGTCGAATATGTATTTTTGAATTTAGGTCATTTGAGTCTTACATCTCCAACAGAAAACAAAGTACATATAATTATAATTAATTTTAAAAATATTCTTTTTTTAAAGAAATTTACGAGGAGCTTGTAATATACAAATAGCTTTAAATTCTTTTTCTATCTGTATTCAAGAAAGTAGCAGTTTTGTTACTTTAGCTGTTGTAGTAAGTGGCACAAATTTTATTCCACTTGGATATTGTGGAATTATTCAGGTAATTAAGTAGGACTTTTAAATATTCAACCTCCAAATTAAGTTATTCACGAGATAATTTACATAATAAAAACAAATCCGCAGGACTGGTTTAAAACCCAAACTTATCAAATAATCTTATAATTCAGGAAAATTTTGGAGGGGTTTTAGAACAAATTTAATTATTTGAGCGAAATCTTGATTTATTTTCTGGATATATATTTCGGCACTTGATCGAACTTTAATAATTTTAATTATAATTATGTTTTAAACAAAATTTTAAGGCAATTCCTCTCTTTTGTACAATTTTTACTAATGGAATAGCATTTTCAATTGGTGTTGATCGCCTTTTAAGTGTTGCTTTTCCAATATGGTAAAATTAAATATTCGAATGACTAATTGACTTCACCCCAAAATATCGACATCAAAATGACGTATTACCCTAAATATCGAAATTTTAAATTTCATAATTATGTATTCCAAGGACGGGGAAGTCATTTTAACATAGGGAAATTGTTCCAACAATGGAACAAACATCAATATGATCAATATGTCCAATCAAAGAAGGGTGTTCGATCTCCAAGGAGAATCTTGATTGGTCGCTATGGTCAGTTCGATCGAAAACACAATTCCCCGATTTTAGAACATCATTCCCGATCATTGAAATACATAATTATGAAATTTAAAAAATTCGTCATTTTGGGTGTCAATATTTGGGGGTGATTCCGAATAATTAGTTAATTAATTAATTAAAATTTAAGGTATATTGTACATGATAAAAAGAATTATTTAAATATAATAATTATTTTTTGTTGTTTATATGCTTTAATTGTGCCTATATCTGGAATTAATATTTCTTTATCGAATCCAGAAATGTTTGCATTTAATTTAAAATTAAAAAAATTATTTTTTAATTTTTAGACCAGTTATGTGCACTGTAATGTAAATAATTTATTTATTTTTAATCTTTTTTTAAATTTAAAATTTATTAGAGATCCAATGCAAAAAGATGCATCTTGGGTAACAATTATGCAGCTTTTAGTTAATTTATCTTTTGTAAGATTAAAAAAACCTTTATAAAAAATTTAATTAATTTAGGTTTTTTGTTATATTTTTGTTTGGATTATTTTAATGTTTAAAGGTTCAATGAAGAAAACACAAAGTAAGGAAATACATATTCTCTACTAGAGATCGAGCTGGACCTGGACCGAGGCCTGGGGTTTTTCCTGTACCCAGAGTCCAGGTCCAGGCATTTTTTACCCTTCCTGGGTTTTCCTGGACTACAGGCCCAGGATCCAGTCCAGGCCAAGAATCAACCTCCAGCGTCCAGGCTTTTCAAAAATCTCGATCTCTATTCTCTACCTAAAATTTTAAATAAAATTAAATCTCTTTTTATTTATTTTTAGTAAATGTATTTAAATCCCTTTCTGTTATTTTATTAATGGAAATTTGTGGTTGGATATCTAATTATTCAATTCGTTTAATTATTGGGGCAGCCAAAACTTTAAATTCTTGGTATATAATTAATATAACAACAATTATGCCTTATATTGCTATGAGTTTATCTCCAGTTTCTTTATATATTTTTAGGTAAAATTTTAAAATAAATGAAGAAAATGTGTTTAACCCATCAACTACAGACTCTTTCTAAAAACGTTAATTATTAGCTCTTTAAAATTTTTAATAGACCAAAAAAAACAAATAATGTTCAACGAATTTTTGGATCTAAAAATTAGAGGTCGGCAAAATCGCGTTTGCGAGGTCCCTCGGGATAAAATTAAAAAAAAATCTTTGCGGGACAGGATCCCGCGGGATAAATCCCGCAAAATCCCACACTCCCGCAAAACCCCGCAAATCGGAAAAAGTGCGGGATTGCGGGAGCGATATCCCGCAAAATCCCACGCGGGACACAATATTTTTTATCTTCTCTAATTTTTGTTTAAATTAAAGTACCGAATATAGTCGAGCATTTCTTAAACAATTTCCATTTATTTCTCCCTCCAAATTAATTTCATCCACTACCGCTGTTGTCCCTTATGGTGGCCAAAATATTATTTCAAGTAAATTTCTTTTTATTTTTTAAATTATTTTTTTCTAAAAATTTATAGGAAATTCTGTGGTTCTTTTTAAAAAACAACAAAATAATATACAAAAATCGAATTAATTTTCCCTTCATTTGTTTTTTTCCCTTCATTATTATTTAATTTTTATTTGTGTTTTTATTTGTAAACTTTGTTTAATTTGAGGCTCTTCCCTTCAATTTCTCCAAAATCTAATTTCCCTCTTCTTTTCTTGGGGGGAAATTTATTTAAAAAAATATTTTATGTTTTACCTCAATTAAGGAAAACTTGAAAACTTTATTTTTAAATTAATTTTTATAGCCTTAATTTTGTAATCAAATAAAATTTTAATTTTTTAAATAAATAGGGAAGTTGTAATTATTATGTTGAATTTTCTGAATTTATTTTGGATTGTAAAATTAGTTTTTTAATTATTTTTTTCTCTTTATTTTAAATTTAGAAAAACATTTTTAATTCAAAAATAAAATTTTTTGTTTCAGAAAAAAATAATTTTGATTTTCTTTTTTTCTTCATTTAGCCTTCTATTACTGGCAAAGAAGAGAATTTAATAGTCCCATGTGGTGTCAATACACACCTAAAAATATTAAAAAATTAAACTTTTTTTAAACAAAAATAAGGAGCTTACTCAAATTTGTAACCATTCAGAATCATTTGCCCCTTAAAATGAAAGTTTTTAAAATTTTTTAAAAATTATTTTGGTTCCTGTGGAGTGCCAAAGAAGAGTTCCCATTTGATTAAAGTTTGGAAATTAAGAAACAAATGTTGTCAGATGGGTGAGTGAGTGAGGAGTGAGTCCAATGCTGGAATCAGCACAGGATTTTCAGGAATTCCTTCACTCAAAATTTTTTTCTGAAATCAACGGGTCTTACAATTCTTCTATTTAGAGGTCTTAAAGTTGGAGATTAAGAAATAAACGCGAGATGGTTTTTACTTATAATATATTTAAATATTTTTACATTTAATGGAACTCTATATCCATCCTTCGAAACACAATTAACAACTTCCACGGCCCCTCCTTCTCTACAAGTTTTGTTGAAACGATGATTTTCTGTCCAGTAATCGCCAACATGTCGAGGGCGTCCACTTTCGTCTGTACATCTAACGGCTGGGGTTATAATTGGACCGGCAGCTCCATATTGTGAACGTATTGGTTGAGGGAATACTATTGGCTCGACACGGGGAACTGCTTTTTAAATTATATGAATATATTTGGATTTAACTTCCAACTCTGATAATTATTATAAAGTTCTCCTCCCCCCTCCATTTAAAAATAAATATTTTCCCTTATTTGGATCATTTTCTTCTTGATCATAATTTTTAAAAAGGTGTAAGTAAATCCTTATGTCCTCACTTAATCCTTAAATCTTTACCATGATGGCCCCTTCCAAAACACTAAAATAGGGCGCAGTCACTCAAAAATAGGGCAAAAATATTGCAAATAAAAAAATAGGGAAAAATGGGGCGAAAAGGTCGAAAATACGGCAAATGCCCCGTAAATAGGGCAAAAGGGCCGCCCTGATTATAACGAGACAAATGGATATAATTTCATTATTTGCCTGTCTAATCCCATTTTAAATTTTTTGTAGTTTTTATAAAATAAATCTAATGAAATTAGAGAAGGAATTAAAAATAGGTATTTCCATAAACAACTGAAACCAAATTAATTTTAGTAAAAAATTTATTTATTTACCAGGCTTGGCACCACGGAAAATAATAGTTCCATTATAAAATTGAATACATTCAACATCAAAACCTTTTTTAAAAATAATTTTTTTTTGTTAATCTCAAAAATTACCATTAACAGTGCTTGTTGTATTTATTTTAACTCTATTCCCTTCTTCAGTTACACAAGCACGTAATCGAGTATATCCACCTGGCAAACATTCTAATTCAAATGATTTTTCTTGCCAAACACTTCCAACAGGACGTATTCCATTACATAAAGCATTATTGCTTGGAGCTTGTCTTAACTGAACACTTCGGTCTTCGTCATTCTTTTCACATTTCCAAACAGAGTTGCCATCCTAATTTAAAAAAAAAGATTAATTTTTATGTTATGTAGGATAGTTTTCTGTGTGTTTTTCGAGATTTTGCTAAGAGATCTTTTAATGTCAACACTTTTGTAGAAAGTTCCTCAGAGAACTTTTGCTTTTTCATAAAGGGTTAAATCTATTTAAAGAAAGAATCGCAGGGATGAGTAGGGTTGGGGGCCCGGCCCGAAAGGTCAAGTCAGGCATCGAATTTTGACCCGAAAAGCTCGGTTATTCCGGCCCGATAAAACGACTCGAACGTCGGCCCGACTCGAAACCTCCAACCCTAGTAGTGAGTGATTTACTTTCCTTTAGTTACACTTTAAATTCCTCAAATCTACCTCAAGCGATGTATGTATAGGAACTCGACGAGAATCAGGCAATACACAAGCAACAACCTCAGACCGCCAAGAAGTATCAGAATTTACCTTTTTTTTTAAATTAAAATTCTTCAAAAAAATTTCAGTTAACTTACAGTACATCTAACCACAAAAGCATTTTTTTCCAACTAAAAAATTTAAAAATAAATTATCAAAAAAAATCTTTTTTTCTTTAATTACCCATTCATCTCCATTATGATAAGTAATTCCATTGTGAGTACAACCAAAAATTCCATAATTAAAAAATATTGTTAAAAGAATAAATATTTTGGTAATTAAATTAAGAAAAGAAGAAAACATTTTTTTAACTTTAAAAAAATAATTTTTAATTTAAAAAATATATCAGAAATGTACATATATAAAATTTATGTTCATATTAGGGATGGGCCGGGCTGAGAAAAAAGTCGGGTTTCGGGTAACCCGGCCCATTCCTTGTTCATATACTCATGAGGTGTTGTAAAATAGCACCTAAATTCGAGTGTATTGGGTAGAGATCGGTCTGTATCTGGATCCGGTCTGGATTTTTCCTGGATCCAGAATCCTGTCCAGGTTACTAACCTAAATCCAGATCCAGAATTTTTGAAAATACCGATCTCTTGTATTGGGTATTTATCGTTTAGGCAAGCTCCCCCCTCCTTCCAATAACTAAACAAATTAAAAATTTACTTTAAATATGAATTTTCTTAATCTGTTTATCTAAATAGAGGTCTAACTATAAAGGAAAAAGTAAAAGAAAAATAATTAAGGATTCGGTAAACTTTTTTTTGTCCAAGTTTAATAAGACAAAAAAGTCTTGTTTAAATTTTTGGGAATCTTCTTTATTAATAAAAAAGCGGCATTTTTATATGTAATTTTTTAAAATATTTCAATTAAAATAAAGAATTTATAGGGACATTCAAGGAAATTAAATTCCCTCCTTTTCCTTTATATGATTAATTAAATTAACATGATTAATTAAAAAAAATTTTTTTTTAATTTTATTTTAAGAATTTTTAAAAAATAAAAAAATGTTTGGCTATATCCCTTTAAATTCTTTTTAATAGAAAAATTGATCAAAAAATCACCAAATTTTCTTTTCTCCCATTTATTTTAAAAGATATATTCACGTTTAATTCTTTTACTTTTTTCCCTTAGGATTAATGACTAACTTAAAAATGTGCTTCTTTTTTTAATTTTTGCGGATTTTGATTTGCGGATAAATTTTAATTTTTAAAGGAATTATTTTAAAAAATAATAGAATTTTAAAAAATTATTATTATAAGGATGATAAGAGCGCGGGTGTTAAACGATTTAGAAGGATAAAAGAGAAAGTTTGTCGATGTGCCGGTAGCTCAGTGGTAGGGCTCCTGTATGTGTTGAGCGAAAGCCCCTAGTATTAACTACGTGGAGGTTCAATGTTCGAATCCTGCGCGGGGGTTAGTTTAAACTTTTGCTAAACTCTTTCTTGATTAGACTAGAATTAATAAAAGTTTAATATTTAATTTAAAATTAAATATTTGATATTAGTGGCTAAGAAAATAAATTAAAAATAAAAATATTTTTAAAAATAATTTTTAATTTAAAATCCGCAAATCTCTTAGCTTAAATATTCCATTTAATTATAAATTGAACAAATATATTATTTAATGATTGGGGAACAGTTGGTTGTTGAAATACAAGAAAAGATTAATTTAAACAAAAAAATAATTATTTCAACATTTTATAAAGTAGTTTTTCTAAAAATAATTTTTTAAAATTCTTTCTTTATTATTTATGTTCCTTGGTCTTTTTCAATTAAAAAACTTTTTAATGGAATTTGGACTTGAAAAAAATGTTGTCTTTTTTAAATTTAAAAAAATGTAAACAGAAAGAATCTCGGTTATAAAAATTTTCTGAAAAATATACACATTGGACTCAGCTTTCACTCATCTTTAGCTCGATGAGTGAAAGCGTTTAAATTTGTTAAGATTCGGAAATCTTGA
Organism: Meloidogyne enterolobii; assembly: GCA_963681835.1. Taxonomy (NCBI): domain Eukaryota; kingdom Metazoa; phylum Nematoda; class Chromadorea; order Rhabditida; family Meloidogynidae; genus Meloidogyne; species Meloidogyne enterolobii. The sequence continues at coordinate 1,715,115 of CAVMJV010000023.1, forward strand.
AGCAAGCAATGGCTTTGCGTTGTTTTGCCCATGCGCTGTTTTGGGCGTGTCCCGGTTCTACTAATTATTATTGTTGTGGAAATTTTTAATGTTCTATGGAATTAAAAATAATTAAATTAAATTTTTAACTTTAAATTTTCGTCTAAGAAATGGAAAAAGAAAAGAAATTAAAAATTAAGGAATATTTAAAAAAAATAAATTTGATCAAAACACAAATTTTTTTTTATTTTTGTTTTAATTGATAAATTTTGAGTAATTTTAATTTTGTAAAAGGAATGATTTGTGATTGAAAGAAAGAGAGGGAATTAGTGATTATCAGCATTAATAGATATTTAAGATATTTGTTCTAGACCAGATGAATTGGATGAGGCAAATAATGAATTACCGGTAGTTACTCTTATACCTATAAAAAAGACAAATTTCCATTTTAAAAACTATTATCGGCCGGCCGAAGGCCGGACGCTCCCCCGAAGCCTGACATCGGTGGGGCAACTTTTTACGGCGCATTCAGGAAAAATACGAACTCGGCGCCACGACTTTCCCTTGGCGCCGAAACGACCCCCCTGAAGTGGCTATCTCGTGAACTAAAAGTCGGAGCGCTTAGGTCCCAACTAAAGGGCACTGAGATACATTTAGTGGATATCAAATAAAAAAAAAATTTCGAAATTCGGTGAAGTCTAAATACCGATATGCCGTGTCATTGGTTTTTATTTGGTCCGAAAACCAATTAATTGGTTTTTCGATTTTCTATATCTCGAGAACGGCGCGGCGGAATTGGATGGGACCTGGGGGGTATTATGGAATCGCATATGGAGAATTTTTTGGAGTGGGTCATTTCGGCGCCACACTTGAGTGCGGCGCCGAAATGGCCGGATGAATAATTCAACGCGTTGTAACGCATTTTTGAGAACTTGGGGGTCTTAGGGCCTGGGAGTGATATTGTAGGGTTGGATGTTGGGAAGTTATAAATAATTGACCACTTGAGTCTCGGGTGAATTTTGGGGGTGATATTGTCCAAAGTGTCGGGGTCGAAAAGTCGACTTTTTGTAACGTGAATTGAAACTCGATTTCGATAGCCAGATCGAAAGAGCGTCCCCTGGCGGTCAGAAAAAGGTATAATATGTTGGGGGTCCACTTGAGTCTCAAAAAGTTATAGCCGATGTGGCAAAATGTCCGAAAACTTTATGAGACTCTAACGTCCCGGGGAATTTTTTTAAAATTTTTTCGAGGCCGGATTCGTCCTCAGCAGGTGTCAAAGCACCATATAGGTCGAATTTTGTGTCAAAATTCGAAAATTTTGTCCCCGCCCTCAGAACCAAAGGGGTACCCCTTTTGGGGAAATTTCGGGATTTTTTAGAGGACCATAACTTTTTTTTGGATTATCCGATTGGGATGGGGTTTGCTTTATAAAATCAAGCAAAAAATTAGGTATTTTTAGAGCAAAGAAAATTTCGAAAAAATTCGAAATTGGGGGTGTAGGGGTCGAATTTCGAAAACCTGAAAATTTTTCGGTTTTTCGAAAAATTTCGGGGTTTTTGCCGTCGGTTCGAACCGAATGTATTTTTCCTGGATAGAGCAGATTTTTCTGCATAAAATAGGCTTTTAAAATTTTCAAAAAATGTTAACTTTGAGAAAGTTATGATTTTTTGAAAATTTGGGTGATTTTTTCGGCCGAAATTATCGGCCAAAAAAATATTTTTTTAAAAATGGGTCCAGATGGGGCAAATTATATATCAATCGAAAGCCCTTATCACCCCGAGTCTAAAAATATTTTTTTGAAAAATTTCTGACCATTTTGGCAAAAGTTATAAATGGTCAAAATTTTGGGGGTGGGCGGTACCATACCCAGTGGGGTACCAAAGGAGGGGTAATAAATAAAAAATACTTACGTTATGTTGTAGAGCAACCTCAAATCAATCTAAAAAATATAAAATTTTAAGGGGGTCCACTTGAGTCTGACAAGTTATTGGGTCAGAGTTTTCTGTTGTGGGGGTTTGGGGGGCGAAGGCCCCCCAAACGCACCGGATAAACCCACCACAGCTATCTAAAGGCACAGTATCAAACTAAAATCTGGGTTTGGGGGGCCGAAGGCCCCCCAAACGCCCCGAGTCAACCCACCAGAGCTACCAAAAGGCACAGTATCCAACTAAACGCTGGGTTTGGGGGGCCGGAGGCCCCCCAAACGCCCCGAACCAACCCACCACAGCTACAAAAGGCACAGTATCCAACTAAACGCTGGGTTTGGGGGGCCGTTTGGGGGGCCGAAGGCCCCCCAAACGCCCCGAGTCAATCCACCACGCTACCAAAAGGCACAGTATCCAACTAAACGCCGGGTTTGGGGGGCCGAAGGCCCCCCAAACGCCCCGAGTCAACCCACCACGCTACAAAAGGCACAGTATCCAACTAAACGCTGGGTTTGGGGGGCCGAAGGCCCCCCAAACGCCCCGAGTCAACCCACCACGCTACAAAAGGCACAGTATCCAACTAAACGCTGGGTTTGGGGGGCCGAAGGCCCCCCAAACCTGCGAGGGCCGGCGAGGGCCGGCGAGGGCCGGAGGCCCGAAGCAATGAAAAGGCAGGGAAAAACTTTACCGGCGAGGGCCGAAGGCCCGAAGCAATGAAAAGGCAGGGCTAATCTTTTCCGGCGAGGGCCGAAGGCCCGAAGCAATGAAAAGGCAGGGCTAATCTTTGCCGGCGAGAGCCGAAGGCCCGAAGCAATGAAAAGGCAGAGCAAAGTTACCGTTTCTAGCAGCGCGCGAAGCGCGCCCCAAAGCCGATAGGCTTTCCAACGGGCACCCCAAAATTTTACCGCCATTGCATATATAAAGATTTGCATACGTAACTTACCGCCATATTATATATATTATAAAAATCTTGGTAGTGCCCCTCTTTTTGGGGAGAAAATCCTTTCCAAAAAGTCCTGCGCCCCGGCCGAAGGCCGGGGAATTTTTTTGAAGCTACATTTGTCCTGCAACTTTTTGCGCTCTATTCAGGAAAAATATGACCTCGGCACTGAAACGTCGTTTTCGCACTGAAACGGCCATGGGTGGTTTTTCAAATGGAAATAGCGAGGAGGGGTGAAGTGTGAGCAAAAAGTGCTTGGGGCGAGGGCCCTAAGTCAGAATGTGTACTATATCGTAGGAAAAATTTGGGAGGGATCGGGTGAACTCTCCGACCTGTGGCCTCGCGCAAAAATTGCACATCTCGTCCCAAAATGACACATGGTGTCCGACGAAAATCACCGACAATTTTCAAACTATATGCCATTCGATAGAGCTCCATGAGTAGGTTCTGGAAAAAATTGGTTCAAATTTTTCTGACCATTTTGGGCAAAGTTACAAAGTGTCAAAGGGTCAAAATGTCCAGAACCCCTATCGTAAAGGGTGGCTCCCATCGAATGTAATTATAAAATTGCTTAAGAGAAGGCAAATGGTTTCAACTCTTTTTTGGTATAATAGGGCACTAAATGTACTACAATTTTGTTGGGAGACACTTGAGTCTGGGATTTTTTCCTGACATAGTTATGGGCACCAAAGTGACCTCGCCAAAACCGACTTTTTAACGCGTGAATTGAAACTCGATTTGAGTATCCTATCTTGTAGAGCGTCCCTTGAAACCTCTAAAAATATACACTTTGTTGGGGGTACACTTGAGTCTGGGAAAGTTATAGGGCAAAAAGTGGCATTTTTGGGGTCAAAATTGGTCGGTTTTTTGAGTGTAACTTTTTTTAAAAAATTTTTAAAAATAAACGGACTTCAGATTCGTGTTCAGCACCCTTTGGAGTACCATAAAACATATTTTTCTCGAGGTCGAATTTTTGACCCATTTTTGAAGGGGGACCCCTTTTGAAATTTTTTGGTGAAACTTAGATTGGGCATAACTTTGTAAGTTTTTGTCGTAGCCAAACGAAATAAGGGTTATAAAATAGAGCAAAAAATTACAAATTTTTTGAGCTATTAAAATTTTTGAAAAATTTCACACGAGGCTTGGTAGGGTCGATTTTTTGAAAATTCAAAATTTTTCGGTTTTTTAAAATTTTCTGGGGTATATCGAGGCTGAGGGTGGTTGAATATATTTTTATAAAATAGAGCAGATTTTTTGCTATATATTAAGCTTTTAAAATGTTTCAAAAGGGTTTATTTTTGGGGAGTTATGAATTTTTGAAAATTTGCTCAAAATTTTCGGTCGAAATTTTTGACCAAAAATTTATTTTTTCCAAAATGACTTAAAATAGGGCAAATGTTATATCAATCGAAAGCTCTCATCAAGCTGAGCACGAAAATATTTTTTCTGGAATTTTCTGACCATTTTGTCCAAAGTTACAAAAGGTCGAAATTTTGGGTGTGGGTGATTTGGGGGCCAAAGGCACCCAAACGGCGGGCCGGCGGCCCGCCGTGCGAGGGCCGAAGGCCCGAGCTTAAGACCCATCCCAAAACGAATCGCGAGGGCCGAAGGCCCGAGCTTAAGATACATCCCAAAACGAATCGCGAGGGCCGAAGGCCCGAGCTTAAGATCCATCACAAAATGGGTCGCGAGGGCCGAAGGCCCGAGCATAAGATCCATCACAAAATGGGTCGCGAGGGCCGAAGGCCCGAGCATAAAATCCATCACGAAATAGGTCGCGAGGGCCGAAGGCCCGAGCTTAAGATCCATCTCAAAATGGGTCGCGAGGGCCGAAGGCCCGAGCTTAAGATCCATCCCAAAATTAATCGCGAGGGCCGAAGGCCCGAGCTTAAGATCCACCCCAAAATGAATCGCGAGGGCAGAGAATTTTTAAACGCGGCGGGCCGAAGGCCCGACGAGATTTCCAGGGCTTTTTATTAAATGTAGCAGAAAAAATTTCTAGCAGCGCGCGAAGCGCGCCCCAAAGCCGTTAGGCTTTCCAACGGGCAAAAGTATCGTAACCAAAGGCTCCGCCTATTAAATATAGTGCATACGTAACTTACCGCCATACCCCAATGGGTTATATATATTATAAAAATCTTGGTAGTGCCCCTCTTTTTGGGGGGAAAATCGCTAGAAAAAAGTCCAGCGCCCCGGCCGAAGGCCGGGGAATTTTTTTGAAGCTACATTTGTTCTGCAACTTTTTGCGCTCTATTCAGGAAAAATATGACCTCGGCACTGAAACGTCGTTTTCGCACTGAAACGGCCATGGGTGGTTTTTCAAACGGGAATAACTTGGGAGGGTGAAGTTGAATCAAAAAGTGGTTGGGGCGAGGGCCCTAAGTCAGAATGTGTACTATATCGTAGGAAAAATTTGGGAGGGCTCGGATCAACTCTCCGACCTGTGGCCGCGCGCAAAAATTGCACATCTCGTCCCTAAATGACACATGGTGTCCGACGAAATTCACCGACAATTTTCAAACTATATGCCGTTCGATAGAGCTCCATGAGTTGGTTATGGGAAAATTTAGTTTGATTTTTTCTGACCATTTTGGGCAAAGTTATGGGACTCAAAAGGTCCAAAATGTCCAAAACCCCTATCGGGAAGGGTGGCTCCCATTGGATGTAATTATAAAATTGCTTAAGAGAGGGCAAATGGTTTCAACTCTTTTTTGGTATAATAGGGCACTAAATGTACTACAATTTTGTTGGGAGACACTTGAGTCTGGGATTTTTATCTAACATAGTTATGGGCACCAAAGTGACCTCGCCAAAACCGACTTTTTAACGCGTGAATTGAAACTCGATTTTAGTATCCTATCTTGTAGAGCGTCCCTTGAAACCTCTAAAAATATATACTTTGTTGGGGGTACACTTGAGTCTGAAAAAGTTATAGGGCAAAAAGTGGCATTTTTGGTGCCAAAAGTGTTCGGTTTTTTGAGTATAACTTTTTTTAAAAAATTTTTAAAAATAAACGGACTTCAGATTCGTGTTCAGCACACATACTTTTTGAAAAGTTATGAATTTTTGAAAAATGGCGCAATTTTTTCGGTCGAAATTTTCGGCCAAAATTTTATTTTTTCCAAAATGACATAAAATAGGGCAAATGTTATATCAATCGAAAGCTCTCATCGAGCTTAGCACGAAAATATTTTTTCTGGAATTTTCTGACCATTTTGTACAAAGTTACAAAAGGTCGAAATTTGGGAGTAGGCGGTTTGGGGGCCGAAGGCCCCCAAACGGCGGGCCGGAGGCCCGCCGTGCGAGGGCCGAAGGCCCGAGTTTAAGACCCATCCAAGAACGATCGCGAGGGCCGAAGGCCCGAGCTTAAGACCCATCCCAAAACGAATCGCGAGGGCCGAAGGCCCGAAGCGATGAAAATGCAGGGCTAAACTTTACCGGCGAGGGCCGAAGGCCCGAGCTGAAGATCCATCCCAAAACGAATCGCGAGGGCCGAAGGCCCGAAGCGATGAAAAGGCAGGGCTAAACTTTACCGGCGAGGGCCGAAGGCCCGAGCTGAAGATCCATCCCAAAATTGATCGCGAGGGCCGAAGGCCCGAGCTTAAGATCCATCCCAAAATGGATCGCGAGGGCCGAAGGCCCGAGCTTAAGATCCATTCCAAAACGAATCGCGAGGGCCGAAGGCCCGGAGCAATGAAAAGGCATGGCTAATCTTTACCGGCGAGGGCCGAAGGCCCGGAGCAATGAAAAGGCAGGGCCAAATTTAACCGGCGAGGGCCGAAGGCCCGAAGCAATGAAAAGGCATGGCTAATCTTTACCGGCGAGGGCCGAAGGCCCGAAGCAATGAAAAGGAAGGGCATAACTTTGCCGGCGAGGGCCGAAGGCCCGGAGCAATGAAAAGGCATGGCTAATCTTTACCGGCGAGGGCCGAAGGCCCGGAGCAATGAAAAGGCAGGGCCAAATTTAACCGGCGAGGGCCGAAGGCCCGAAGCAATGAAAAGGCATGGCATAACCTTGCCGGCGAGGGCCGAAGGCCCGAAGCAATGAAAATGCATGGCATAACTTTGCCGGCGAGGGCCGAAGGCCCGAAGCAATGAAAAGGCATGGCTAATCTTTACCGGCGAGGGCCGAAGGCCCGAAGCAATGAAAAGGAAGGGCATAGCTTTGCCGGCGAGGGCCGAAGGCCCGGAGCAATGAAAAGGCATGGCTAATCTTTACCGGCGAGGGCCGAAGGCCCGAAGCAATGAAAATGCAGGGCCAAATTTAACCGGCGAGGGCCGAAGGCCCGGAGCAATGAAAAGGCATGGCTAATCTTTACCGGCGAGGGCCGAAGGCCCGAAGCAATGAAAAGGAAGGGCATAACTTTGCCGGCGAGGGCCGAAGGCCCGGAGCAATGAAAAGGCATGGCTAATCTTTACCGGCGAGGGCCGAAGGCCCGGAGCAATGAAAAGGCAGGGCCAAATTTAACCGGCGAGGGCCGAAGGCCCGAAGCAATGAAAAGGCATGGCATAACCTTGCCGGCGAGGGCCGAAGGCCCGAAGCAATGAAAATGCATGGCATAACTTTGCCGGCGAGGGCCGAAGGCCCGAAGCAATGAAAAGGCATGGCTAATCTTTACCGGCGAGGGCCGGTAAAGATTTTTCCTGGATAGAGCAGATTTTTCTGCATAAAATAGGCTTTTAAAATTTTCAAAAAATGTTAACTTTGAGAAAGTTATGATTTTTTGAAAATTTGGGTGATTTTTTCGGCCGAAATTATCGGCCAAAAAAATATTTTTTTAAAAATGGGTCCAGATGGGGCAAATTATATATCAATCGAAAGCCCTTATCACCCCGAGTCTAAAAATATTTTTTTGAAAAATTTCTGACCATTTTGGCAAAAGTTATAAATGGTCAAAATTTTGGGGGTGGGCGGTACCATACCCAGTGGGGTACCAAAGGAGGGGTAATAAATAAAAAATACTTACGTTATGTTGTAGAGCAACCTCAAATCAATCTAAAAAATATAAAATTTTAAGGGGGTCCACTTGAGTCTGACAAGTTATTGGGTCAGAGTTTTCTGTTGTGGGGGTTTGGGGGGCGAAGGCCCCCCAAACGCACCGGATAAACCCACCACAGCTATCTAAAGGCACAGTATCAAACTAAAATCTGGGTTTGGGGGGCCGAAGGCCCCCCAAACGCCCCGAGTCAACCCACCAGAGCTACCAAAAGGCACAGTATCCAACTAAACGCTGGGTTTGGGGGGCCGGAGGCCCCCCAAACGCCCCGAACCAACCCACCACAGCTACAAAAGGCACAGTATCCAACTAAACGCTGGGTTTGGGGGGCCGTTTGGGGGGCCGAAGGCCCCCCAAACGCCCCGAGTCAATCCACCACGCTACCAAAAGGCACAGTATCCAACTAAACGCCGGGTTTGGGGGGCCGAAGGCCCCCCAAACGCCCCGAGTCAACCCACCACGCTACAAAAGGCACAGTATCCAACTAAACGCTGGGTTTGGGGGGCCGAAGGCCCCCCAAACGCCCCGAGTCAACCCACCACGCTACAAAAGGCACAGTATCCAACTAAACGCTGGGTTTGGGGGGCCGAAGGCCCCCCAAACCTGCGAGGGCCGGCGAGGGCCGGCGAGGGCCGGAGGCCCGAAGCAATGAAAAGGCAGGGAAAAACTTTACCGGCGAGGGCCGAAGGCCCGAAGCAATGAAAAGGCAGGGCTAATCTTTTCCGGCGAGGGCCGAAGGCCCGAAGCAATGAAAAGGCAGGGCTAATCTTTGCCGGCGAGAGCCGAAGGCCCGAAGCAATGAAAAGGCAGAGCAAAGTTACCGTTTCTAGCAGCGCGCGAAGCGCGCCCCAAAGCCGATAGGCTTTCCAACGGGCACCCCAAAATTTTACCGCCATTGCATATATAAAGATTTGCATACGTAACTTACCGCCATATTATATATATTATAAAAATCTTGGTAGTGCCCCTCTTTTTGGGGAGAAAATCCTTTCCAAAAAGTCCTGCGCCCCGGCCGAAGGCCGGGGAATTTTTTTGAAGCTACATTTGTCCTGCAACTTTTTGCGCTCTATTCAGGAAAAATATGACCTCGGCACTGAAACGTCGTTTTCGCACTGAAACGGCCATGGGTGGTTTTTCAAATGGAAATAGCGAGGAGGGGTGAAGTGTGAGCAAAAAGTGCTTGGGGCGAGGGCCCTAAGTCAGAATGTGTACTATATCGTAGGAAAAATTTGGGAGGGATCGGGTGAACTCTCCGACCTGTGGCCTCGCGCAAAAATTGCACATCTCGTCCCAAAATGACACATGGTGTCCGACGAAAATCACCGACAATTTTCAAACTATATGCCATTCGATAGAGCTCCATGAGTAGGTTCTGGAAAAAATTGGTTCAAATTTTTCTGACCATTTTGGGCAAAGTTACAAAGTGTCAAAGGGTCAAAATGTCCAGAACCCCTATCGTAAAGGGTGGCTCCCATCGAATGTAATTATAAAATTGCTTAAGAGAAGGCAAATGGTTTCAACTCTTTTTTGGTATAATAGGGCACTAAATGTACTACAATTTTGTTGGGAGACACTTGAGTCTGGGATTTTTTCCTGACATAGTTATGGGCACCAAAGTGACCTCGCCAAAACCGACTTTTTAACGCGTGAATTGAAACTCGATTTGAGTATCCTATCTTGTAGAGCGTCCCTTGAAACCTCTAAAAATATACACTTTGTTGGGGGTACACTTGAGTCTGGGAAAGTTATAGGGCAAAAAGTGGCATTTTTGGGGTCAAAATTGGTCGGTTTTTTGAGTGTAACTTTTTTTAAAAAATTTTTAAAAATAAACGGACTTCAGATTCGTGTTCAGCACCCTTTGGAGTACCATAAAACATATTTTTCTCGAGGTCGAATTTTTGACCCATTTTTGAAGGGGGACCCCTTTTGAAATTTTTTGGTGAAACTTAGATTGGGCATAACTTTGTAAGTTTTTGTCGTAGCCAAACGAAATAAGGGTTATAAAATAGAGCAAAAAATTACAAATTTTTTGAGCTATTAAAATTTTTGAAAAATTTCACACGAGGCTTGGTAGGGTCGATTTTTTGAAAATTCAAAATTTTTCGGTTTTTTAAAATTTTCTGGGGTATATCGAGGCTGAGGGTGGTTGAATATATTTTTATAAAATAGAGCAGATTTTTTGCTATATATTAAGCTTTTAAAATGTTTCAAAAGGGTTTATTTTTGGGGAGTTATGAATTTTTGAAAATTTGCTCAAAATTTTCGGTCGAAATTTTTGACCAAAAATTTATTTTTTCCAAAATGACTTAAAATAGGGCAAATGTTATATCAATCGAAAGCTCTCATCAAGCTGAGCACGAAAATATTTTTTCTGGAATTTTCTGACCATTTTGTCCAAAGTTACAAAAGGTCGAAATTTTGGGTGTGGGTGATTTGGGGGCCAAAGGCACCCAAACGGCGGGCCGGCGGCCCGCCGTGCGAGGGCCGAAGGCCCGAGCTTAAGACCCATCCCAAAACGAATCGCGAGGGCCGAAGGCCCGAGCTTAAGATACATCCCAAAACGAATCGCGAGGGCCGAAGGCCCGAGCTTAAGATCCATCACAAAATGGGTCGCGAGGGCCGAAGGCCCGAGCATAAGATCCATCACAAAATGGGTCGCGAGGGCCGAAGGCCCGAGCATAAAATCCATCACGAAATAGGTCGCGAGGGCCGAAGGCCCGAGCTTAAGATCCATCTCAAAATGGGTCGCGAGGGCCGAAGGCCCGAGCTTAAGATCCATCCCAAAATTAATCGCGAGGGCCGAAGGCCCGAGCTTAAGATCCACCCCAAAATGAATCGCGAGGGCAGAGAATTTTTAAACGCGGCGGGCCGAAGGCCCGACGAGATTTCCAGGGCTTTTTATTAAATGTAGCAGAAAAAATTTCTAGCAGCGCGCGAAGCGCGCCCCAAAGCCGTTAGGCTTTCCAACGGGCAAAAGTATCGTAACCAAAGGCTCCGCCTATTAAATATAGTGCATACGTAACTTACCGCCATACCCCAATGGGTTATATATATTATAAAAATCTTGGTAGTGCCCCTCTTTTTGGGGGGAAAATCGCTAGAAAAAAGTCCAGCGCCCCGGCCGAAGGCCGGGGAATTTTTTTGAAGCTACATTTGTTCTGCAACTTTTTGCGCTCTATTCAGGAAAAATATGACCTCGGCACTGAAACGTCGTTTTCGCACTGAAACGGCCATGGGTGGTTTTTCAAACGGGAATAACTTGGGAGGGTGAAGTTGAATCAAAAAGTGGTTGGGGCGAGGGCCCTAAGTCAGAATGTGTACTATATCGTAGGAAAAATTTGGGAGGGCTCGGATCAACTCTCCGACCTGTGGCCGCGCGCAAAAATTGCACATCTCGTCCCTAAATGACACATGGTGTCCGACGAAATTCACCGACAATTTTCAAACTATATGCCGTTCGATAGAGCTCCATGAGTTGGTTATGGGAAAATTTAGTTTGATTTTTTCTGACCATTTTGGGCAAAGTTATGGGACTCAAAAGGTCCAAAATGTCCAAAACCCCTATCGGGAAGGGTGGCTCCCATTGGATGTAATTATAAAATTGCTTAAGAGAGGGCAAATGGTTTCAACTCTTTTTTGGTATAATAGGGCACTAAATGTACTACAATTTTGTTGGGAGACACTTGAGTCTGGGATTTTTATCTAACATAGTTATGGGCACCAAAGTGACCTCGCCAAAACCGACTTTTTAACGCGTGAATTGAAACTCGATTTTAGTATCCTATCTTGTAGAGCGTCCCTTGAAACCTCTAAAAATATATACTTTGTTGGGGGTACACTTGAGTCTGAAAAAGTTATAGGGCAAAAAGTGGCATTTTTGGTGCCAAAAGTGTTCGGTTTTTTGAGTATAACTTTTTTTAAAAAATTTTTAAAAATAAACGGACTTCAGATTCGTGTTCAGCACACATACTTTTTGAAAAGTTATGAATTTTTGAAAAATGGCGCAATTTTTTCGGTCGAAATTTTCGGCCAAAATTTTATTTTTTCCAAAATGACATAAAATAGGGCAAATGTTATATCAATCGAAAGCTCTCATCGAGCTTAGCACGAAAATATTTTTTCTGGAATTTTCTGACCATTTTGTACAAAGTTACAAAAGGTCGAAATTTGGGAGTAGGCGGTTTGGGGGCCGAAGGCCCCCAAACGGCGGGCCGGAGGCCCGCCGTGCGAGGGCCGAAGGCCCGAGTTTAAGACCCATCCAAGAACGATCGCGAGGGCCGAAGGCCCGAGCTTAAGACCCATCCCAAAACGAATCGCGAGGGCCGAAGGCCCGAAGCGATGAAAATGCAGGGCTAAACTTTACCGGCGAGGGCCGAAGGCCCGAGCTGAAGATCCATCCCAAAACGAATCGCGAGGGCCGAAGGCCCGAAGCGATGAAAAGGCAGGGCTAAACTTTACCGGCGAGGGCCGAAGGCCCGAGCTGAAGATCCATCCCAAAATTGATCGCGAGGGCCGAAGGCCCGAGCTTAAGATCCATCCCAAAATGGATCGCGAGGGCCGAAGGCCCGAGCTTAAGATCCATTCCAAAACGAATCGCGAGGGCCGAAGGCCCGGAGCAATGAAAAGGCATGGCTAATCTTTACCGGCGAGGGCCGAAGGCCCGGAGCAATGAAAAGGCAGGGCCAAATTTAACCGGCGAGGGCCGAAGGCCCGAAGCAATGAAAAGGCATGGCTAATCTTTACCGGCGAGGGCCGAAGGCCCGAAGCAATGAAAAGGAAGGGCATAACTTTGCCGGCGAGGGCCGAAGGCCCGGAGCAATGAAAAGGCATGGCTAATCTTTACCGGCGAGGGCCGAAGGCCCGGAGCAATGAAAAGGCAGGGCCAAATTTAACCGGCGAGGGCCGAAGGCCCGAAGCAATGAAAAGGCATGGCATAACCTTGCCGGCGAGGGCCGAAGGCCCGAAGCAATGAAAATGCATGGCATAACTTTGCCGGCGAGGGCCGAAGGCCCGAAGCAATGAAAAGGCATGGCTAATCTTTACCGGCGAGGGCCGAAGGCCCGAAGCAATGAAAAGGAAGGGCATAGCTTTGCCGGCGAGGGCCGAAGGCCCGGAGCAATGAAAAGGCATGGCTAATCTTTACCGGCGAGGGCCGAAGGCCCGAAGCAATGAAAATGCAGGGCCAAATTTAACCGGCGAGGGCCGAAGGCCCGGAGCAATGAAAAGGCATGGCTAATCTTTACCGGCGAGGGCCGAAGGCCCGAAGCAATGAAAAGGAAGGGCATAACTTTGCCGGCGAGGGCCGAAGGCCCGGAGCAATGAAAAGGCATGGCTAATCTTTACCGGCGAGGGCCGAAGGCCCGGAGCAATGAAAAGGCAGGGCCAAATTTAACCGGCGAGGGCCGAAGGCCCGAAGCAATGAAAAGGCATGGCATAACCTTGCCGGCGAGGGCCGAAGGCCCGAAGCAATGAAAATGCATGGCATAACTTTGCCGGCGAGGGCCGAAGGCCCGAAGCAATGAAAAGGCATGGCTAATCTTTACCGGCGAGGGCCGAAGGCCCGAAGCAATGAAAAGGAAGGGCATAGCTTTGCCGGCGAGGGCCGAAGGCCCGGAGCAATGAAAAGGCATGGCTAATCTTTACCGGCGAGGGCCGAAGGCCCGAAGCAATGAAAATGCAGGGCCAAATTTAACCGGCGAGGGCCGAAGGCCCGGAGCAATGAAAAGGCAGAGGTAATCAAACATATTCCACGCATCCAAACTTTCTAGCAGCGCGCGAAGCGCGCCCCAAAGCCGATAGGCTTTCCAACGGGCACCCCAAAATTTTACCGCCAGAGTATCCTAATGGGAATTGCATACGTAACTTACCGCCATACCCCAATGGGCACAGCTAGTTACATACTTATATAAAAATGTGGAAGTTCGATTTTAAAAAATCATAATTCGATTTAGAGTAGAGATACGGATATAGGAGTTACCTGGGTACCAACCTGTTTATATGACTCCTGCCTCCCGTAATCAAATAATAGCTGATGTTGGCCAGGGCAAATACCCGGAATCCAAATTAACTGCTTATTGGAAACTTTGGGCTAAGGATGATAATGTTAAAAATATTTTATTCGAAAATCTCCCAGAAACTTATGCATTCCATGATGATACTAAAACTTGGGAACCCCGTAAAAGGTCCACTGTTAAAGGTCAGCCTGTTTTAGGAAGGATTTATACTGTTTCCCCCCGAGAAGACCCTGAAAAATTCGCCCTTTATATACTTACTAAACATTTCCCTGGGGACCCCGACCAATTATTAACTGTGAACGGTATAAAGTACACCACTTTTGCCGAAGCAGCCCGCCAACGTGGCCTCTTTGAAGATAGTTCCGTATGGGAACGAACTTTAAGAGAGGGTTCTTATAATTTAACTCCTTCCCAAATGCGTCAACTTTTCGTAAACATCCTTGTATTTAGTTCCACAGATGATTGCGTCATAGATGCTCTGCATCTGTGGAACATGTTCATAGACCATTTCTTTGACCGACGTTGTACCGAAGATCAACGTCCTATTCGTATTGACCGGGCTTTGGCCATAATTGAACGATATTTGCTTGCTAATGGCAAGCAAATGTCTGATTATGGTCTTCCACTTCCACATAATTCCCTCACTGACGACCCTGATACAGCTGTTGATCAGTTTTTCTTCCCCCAACATGTAAATGATGATGATACCGACGCAACTGCCGATACATCATCATTAGTCAGTGCCACCCTTAACCCCGAACAAAATAATTTCTTTGATTTAATTCTTAATTCAATAAGAGATCCTAATTCCCAAAAACTTTATTTCTTATCTGGGGATGGGGGAACCGGGAAAACTTTCTTATTAAATTACTTGCTCTTCCATTTAAGGCGGTTAGGTCACAAAGTCCTTGCAACCGCATCGACTGGGATCGCCGCTACAAAGTTTTATGCCGGTGGCATGACTTTGCACTCCGCATTCCGTTTTGGAATCAACCATCGTCCAGGTCAAATCCCCCAAATCCAATTCGGAAGCTATTTTGGCCGCCGAATAATCGAAAGCGATGTTGTCATCATCGATGAAATAACATTGCTGGAGATGACAATGATAGAAAATGTTGACCTCTTATGCCGGACCATGGTTCCTTCCAAAAGGGATATTCCTTTTGCTGGTAAAGTGGTAATCCTTTCCGGTGATTGGAAACAGTCACTCCCAGTAGTTAAAAATTCCTCTATACCAGAAATGGCTGTACCCGTTTGTATACAAAGTTCCCACCTTTATAAAATGTTTCTTAAAAATCGTCTAATCCAAAATATGAGACTCCAACCTTCTGAGGTCCAATTTAAACAATGGCTTTATAATTTGGGTACTAATACCTCCCGGGAAAAAATCGCCCTCCCTAAATCAATGATGGTAGAGACTCGTGATGAGCTAATCTCTTTCGTCTTTGATCAAGGGTTTAATATTTCAAGTAGTCAACTTCTTATGAGATTAATGCTCGCTCCTACTAACCGATCCGTCGACTTTAATAATGACCTCATCCTCGCCTCCTTCAATAGTCAATCCCGAGACTATTATTCAGTAGACAGATGTCTCACTGATGACCCGTTAGACCCCTATGCCGCCCAGCAAGATGTTTCATATATTAATACATTAACCCCGTCCGGTCTCCCCGCCCACCACTTACACCTCAAAGTAGGTTCTATAATTGTCCTCCTTATTAACCTTAACACAAGCAAAGGCTTGTGTAACGGTACCCGCCTAAAAATAGTTGCACTTCGTGATCATTTAATTGAAGCTGAAACTATTTACGGCGTAAACCAAGGGGTAACTGTTGGGCTCTCCCGCACCCGAATGACACACCAGGACCCACAAGACGGGGTTAGCTTCGTGCGCCTCCAATTCCCTGTCCGAACAGCCTTCTGCATGACTATTACAAAGGCCCAAGGCCAGACATGCGAGAGGTTGGGCATAGATTTCTCTGATGAACCCTTTGCCCACGGACAGCTTTATACAGCCCTCTCCCGGTGTACCAATAGTAACTTCATAAGAGTTTTTGCCCCCAATAAACCTAAGGATAATGATGGGAACACCCTTATTACTAATGTTGTAGCCCGTGGTATACAGTTTGACTAAGTCAAATTGTAGAACCCTTCTTATTATTGTAAATTCCCCTTGAGATTGGCTTTTTCTTATTACTTCCTCCCCATTCATAGCCCAGTGAGGAGTATATGGTACTCTGTTTACCACCGTGCACCTCCACGTGGTGTACTCTGGACGTTTTTGTAACAAAAAACGACTGAGCACGGTTAAAAACAGAAAAAATCTTATGTTCCTCCATATAATTGTGGAGGACTGAAAAATTTTGGCCTCTAAGCTTAGAGGAAAAATTTTTAAAATTAAACGGCCAACGGATTCGTTATCAGGGCCCATTAAAACCTATTATGGCCAAAAATTAAAAAATTTTCTCGAAAAAAATTTTCCCAAAATTTTTCAAAGGGGTACCCCTTATGAAATATTTACAAAAATTTTTATTCAGCCATAACTCTGTGAGTTTTTGTCCTATTCATACGAACTCAAAATTATTAAATAGAGAAAAAAATTAGAAATTTTTTAATATATAAAAATTTCTGAAAAACTTACGACTAAGGGGTCTAAGGGTCGATTTTTTGAAAAATCAAAAATTTTTGGTTTTCTCAAAATTTAAAGGGGTACAACCAGTGTAGGTTTTTGATTATATTTTTAATAAATAGAGCATGATTTTATACCCATTTTAAACTTTAAATTATTTCAAAATCCCTATAACAAACTAAGTTATGATTTTTCAAAAAAATTTTTGAAAAAATCGACCAAAATTTTTGGTCGAAAACTTTAACTTTTCCAAAAATTTTAAAAGTTGGCCATATGATATATCAAATGAAAGCTCTTGATGAGCTGAAACTAAAAATAAAATCAGAAAAAATTTCTGACCATTTTGTACAAAGTTATGAGTGCCCAAATCTTGGGTCTCCACAACTTCAGGGCAAGAGTGAAAATTTTTGGCCTCTAACTTAGAGGAAAAAATTTTTAGCAAGAAACGGACAACGTATTCGTTATCCCCGTCTATTAAAACCTATTATGGCCAAAAATTAGAAAATTTTCTCGAAAAAAAATTTCCCAAAATTTTTCAAAGGGGTACCCCTTATGAAATATTTCCGAAAAAGTTTGATCGGCCATAACTTTGTGAGTTTTTGTCATATTCATACGAACTCAAAACTATTAAATAAAGAAAAAAATTAGAAATTTTTTAATGCATAAAAATTTCTGAAAAACTTAAGGTTTGGGGGTCTTAGGGTCGATTTTTTGAAAATTAAAAAATTTCCGGTTTTTTCAAAATTTGACGGGGTATAACCATTAGAGGTTTTTGATTATATTTTTTAAAAATGGAGCCTGATTTTATACACATGCTAAACTTTAAATTATTTCAAAATCCCTACAACAACCGAAGTTATGATTTTTCAAAAATTTTCTGAAAACATCAACAAAAATTTTTGGCCAAAACTTGAATTTTTCTAAAAAATTTTTAAAGTTGGCCAAATGATATATCAAATGAAAGCTCTCAGTGAGCTGAGTCTAAAAATACTAACAGAAAAAATTTCTGACCATTTTGTACAAAGTTATGAATTTTCAAATTGACCACCCCAGCCAATAAAATTTCTAGCCGCGCGCGAAGCGCGCCCCAAAGCCGATAGGCTTTCCAACGGGCACCCCAAAATTTTACCGCCAGAGTATGCTATTCGCGCCATCGCATACGTAACCCATAGCTAGTTACATACTTATATAAAAATGTGGAAGTTCGATTTTAAAAAATCATAATTCGATTTAGAGTAGAGATACGGATATAGGAGTTTGACATCCTGCTGGGTACTTTATCCGGGCCATCCAGGAAAAATATAGCCGAGTTTGAAAAATTGCCGGAAGGGGTCGAAACCGGGTTCGAACTTTTGCTAAATCCCGAACGGTTCGAGATACCGGAAAAGTTCTGCTGGGAGGCGGATGTGCCACTATTAGGAGATGTCGAATCCAAAAAATTCGGGTCGAAAATGTCAAATCAAAAGTCTGTAGCCTCGTGAGCCTGAAGTGTCCAATTCGTACTCAAATAGGTTTTTTTGGCGGAAATTTAAATTTTTTAAAAATTTTCAGGGAAATTCGAAAATATAGTAGTAGGGATGCCTGAGTATGAGTATAAAGGGGTATTAAGAGGATTTCGACTTCGGTTCGACATTTCCGGGTTTTTTCGGGATTTCTGAATAAGGTCGAATGAGTAGTCATTCAAAAGGGGATATTGAGGGGAGATCAATGGGATATGTTAGGGGTAGTAAAAGTCGAATCTGGAAGTCGAAAATCGAGTTCGAACTTTCCGGGATTTCGAATATTGATGTGTAGGTAGTCATTCGAAAGGGGATGTCGAGGGGGGATCAATGGGATATGTTAGAAGTATTGAAAGTCGAATTTCGAAGTCGAACTTCGAAATCCGGGATTTTCGTAGAGTTCGAATATGGTCGAATGAGTAGTCATTCGAAAGCGGATAATTAGGGGGGATCAATGGGATATGTTAGAAGTCGAAATTCGGAGTTCGAACTTCGGTTTGACATTTCCGGGATTTTCGAAGATTTCGAATATGGTCGAATGAGTAGTCATTCGAGAGAGGGGAGTGAGGGGGGATCAATGGGATATGTTAGAAGTCGAAATTCGGAGTTCGAACTCCGGTTCGACATTTCCGGGATTTTCGAAAATTTTGAATATGGTCGAATGAGGTGAGGGGGGATCAATGGGATATGTTAGAGCTTAAAATTCGATGTTCGAACTTCGGTTCGACATTTCCGGGATTTTCGAAGAGTTCGAATATGGTCAAATGAGTAGTCATTCAAGAGCGGGCTGTGAGGGGAGAATAGTGGGATTATCAAAAATGTCGAAACCGAATTGTAGAAGTCATAGTTTGAGATTCGACATTTCCGGGATTTGAGATTTAAATGGATATGGGTGAATGAGTAGTCATTCGAAAGCATATCCAATGGGGATTCCTGTGGAATTAACCAAAACGACTAATTTCGAAGTTTGTAGTTTGAAATCTGAGATTTGAGTCTGGGACTGATATGGTTTTTGGATTAAATTTTCGGGGACTTAAATCTATCAAAAACTTATCCCGACCACACCATTAATAGACCCCTGTATGTGCTTCAATTTGATAGTAAATTTGTCTTCATAAGTATTGTATACAGTTCAGTATATCCATTTAAATTTTCAAAAGTCTGGGACTGAAATGGTTTTTGGACCGTAATTTTCCGGGAAAATTTTTTAGAATTTTTTCGTTTTCAGATTCGGACTCAGCGTGTTTGTTTTCACTATAAAACACTTTTTTTGAGCTAAAATTAAAAAATTTTATACCTTCGATTTTTTCCAAGGGGTACCCCTTCTGAAAAATATTCAGAAATTTTTAAAAAATCATAACTATTTTAGGGATTGAGATTTTTAAATGGGATTTCGTTTATAAAATAGTACTAAAAATTAGAAATTTTTTAAAGTGAAAAAGTTTTTAAAAATTTCAAAGTTGGAGCCGTAGGGGTCAAATTTCAAAAATTCAAAAATTTTTAGGTTTTTTGAAAAATTTTTTGGTTTTTTGTTGGAGGATGAGTGTAAAAGTATTTTTCCCTTATAGAGTAGATTTTTCTTCGTAGAATAGAATTTTAAAATTATCAGGAAGCTTCTCTTTGGCTAAGTTATGAATTTTTTAAAATTTTGGCAATTTTTTCGGCCAAAATTTTCGACCAAAAAATTATTTTTTCAAAAATAAAGATAGATATGGTAAATTGCATATCATTCGAAAGCCCTTGTCGAGCTGAGTTCAAAAATATTTTTTTCGATTTTTTTCGGTACATTTTGACGAAAGTACACAGGTTCGAAAATTTGTGGGGTGAGTACCGTATCCGGAGAAATATGGTAGGGAGAGAGAAAAAATGATTGACAGGTGAAGTTGATGGCAGAGAGGCGAAATTTTTCTCCGTCTCTGACCATGAGGGGCAAACCGGAGAAGAGTTCAAGGCTGAAATTTGTATATCTGGGGAAATTTTGTGAGGGATAAGTTGGATCCGAGGATGGATCCGAAGCAGAAGCATGCTTCTGCTTCATGTTTCTGCTTCAGGTTTTGAATCTGAAGCAAAATTTTGTGGAAGCATTGCTTCAAGTTTCGAATTTCGATTTGAAGCAAATTTGCTTCAAGTTTTGAAATTTTAAAACTTGAAGCAAATTTGCTTCAACTTTTTAAAATTTTGGGTTTGAAGCTATTTTGCTTCAAATTTTGAAATTTTGTTTTAGAAGCAAATTTGCCTCAACTTTGAATTTTTTGAAATTTTGAAACTTGAAGCAAATTTGCTTCAACTTTTGAATTTTTGATTTTTGAAGCAAATTTGCTTCAACTTTTGAATTTTTGATTTTTGAAGCAAATTTGCTTCAACTTTGAATTTTTTGTTTTTGAATCTTCACAGAAATCTTAAGCAAAGTAGTGCTTCAATCAATTTTTTTGAATCGAGGGCCGAAGGCCCGAGCTGACATCCATCCAAAAATCCAACAATAATTCGTCCCAAGCACACCATTGATAGCCCCCTATAAGTACTTCAATTTAATCTTGAATTAATCTTCAAAAGTATTGTAGATAGTTCAGTATATCCATTTAAAATCCCAGAATTTGAAATTTTTCAGAAGCAAAGGCCGAAGGCCAGAGCTGTCATCCATCCAAAATTTTAAGCAATAATCTAAAACTTATCCCGAACACACCATTAATAAACCCCTGTATGTGCTTCAATTTAATATTAAATTCATCTTTATAAGTACTGTGGATAGTTCAGTATATCCACTTAAAATCCAAAACTTGCAACTTTTTAGACATCCACTAAAACTTGAAGCAAAATTTTGTTTCAAAGAAATTTATTAGAAGCGAGGGCCGAAGGCCCGAGCTGACATCCACTAAAACTTGAAGCAAAGTTTTGCTTCTAAAAATTTTGAGAAGCGAGGGCCGAAGGCCCGAGCTAACATCCACTAAAACTTGAAGCAAAGTTTTGCTTTTAAAAAATTTTGAGAAGCGAGGGCCGAAGGCCCGAGCTGACATCCACTAAAACTTGAAGCAAAATTTTGTTTCAAAAAAATTTATTAGAAGCGAGGGCCGAAGGCCCGAGCTGACATCCACCTAAAACTTGAAGCAAAGTTTTGCTTTTAAAAAATTTTGAGAAGCGTGGGCCGAAGGCCCGAGCTGACATCCACTAAAACTTGAAGCAAAATTTTGTTTCAAAAAAATTTATTAGAAGCGAGGGCCGAAGGCCCGAGCTGACATCCACTAAAATTTGAAGCAAAGTTTTGCTTTTAAAAAATTTTGAGAAGCGAGGGCCGAAGGCCCGAGCTGACATCCACTAAAACTTTAAGCAAAATTTTGTTTCAAAGAAATTTATTAGAAGCGAGGGCCGAAGGCCCGAGCTGACATCCACTTAAAACTTGAAGCAAAATTTTGTTTCTAAAAATTTTGAGAAGCGAGGGCCGAAGGCCCGAGCTGACATTTACTTAAAACTTGAAGCAAAGTTTTGCTTCTAAAAATTTTGAGAAGCGAGGGCCGAAGGCCCGAGCTGACATCCACTTAAAACTTGAAGCAAAGTTTTGCTTCTAAAAATTTTGAGAAGCGAGGGCCGAAGGCCCGAGCTGACATCCACTAAAACTTGAAGCAAAATTTTGTTTCAAAGAAAATTTATTAGAAGCGAGGGCCGAAGGCCCGAGCTGACATCCACCTAAAACTTGAAGCAAAGTTTTGCTTTTAAAAAATTTTGAGAAGCGAGGGCTGAAGGCCCGAGCTGACATCCACTAAAACTTGAAGCAAAATTTTGTTTCAAAGAAATTTATTAGAAGCGAGGGTCGAAGGCCCGAGCTGACATCCACTTAAAACTTGAAGCAAAATTTTGTTTCAAAGAAATTTATTAGAAGCGAGGGCCGAAGGCCCGAGCTGACATCCACTAAAACTTGAAGCAAAGTTTTGCTTCTAAAAATTTTGAGAAGCGAGGGCCGAAGGCCCGAGCTAACATCCACTAAAACTTGAAGCAAAGTTTTGTTTTTAAAAAATTTTGAGAAGCGAGTGCCGAAGGCCCGAGCTGACATCCACTTAAAACTTGAAGCAAAGTTTTGCTTTTAAAAATTTTGAGAAGCGAGGGCCGAAGGCCCGAGCTGACATCCACTAAAACTTGAAGCAAAGTTTTGCTTTTAAAAAATTTTGAGAAGCGAGGGCCGAAGGCCCGAGCTGACATCCACTAAAACTTGAAGCAAAATTTTGTTTTTAAAAAATTTTGAGAAGCGAGTGCCGAAGGCCCGAGCTGACATCCACTTAAAACTTGAAGCAAAGTTTTGCTTTTAAAAATTTTGAGAAGCGAGGGCCGAAGGCCCGAGCTGACATCCACTAAAATTTGAAGCAAAGTTTTGCTTTTAAAAAATTTTGAGAAGCGCGGGCCGAAGGCCCGAGCTGACATCCACTAAAGCTTGAAGCAAAATTTTGTTTCAAAGAAATTTATTAGAAGCGAGGGCCGAAGGCCCGAGCTGACATCCACTTAAAACTTGAAGCAAAATTTTTTTGTTTCTAAGAATTTTGAGAAGCGAGGGCCGAAGGCCCGAGCTGACATTTACTTAAAACTTGAAGCAAAGTTTTGCTTCTAAAAATTTTGAGAAGCGAGGGCCGAAGGCCCGAGCTGACATCCACTTAAAACTTGAAGCAAAGTTTTGCTTCTAAAAATTTTGAGAAGCGAGGGCCGAAGGCCCGAGCTGACATCCACTAAAACTTGAAGCAAAATTTTGTTTCAAAGAAAATTTATTAGAAGCGAGGGCCGAAGGCCCGAGCTGACATCCACCTAAAACTTGAAGCAAAGTTTTGCTTTTAAAAAATTTTGAGAAGCGAGGGCTGAAGGCCCGAGCTGACATCCACTAAAACTTGAAGCAAAATTTTGTTTCAAAGAAATTTATTAGAAGCGAGGGCCGAAGGCCCGAGCTGACATCCACTTAAAACTTGAAGCAAAATTTTGTTTCAAAGAAATTTATTAGAAGCGAGGGCCGAAGGCCCGAGCTGACATCCACTAAAACTTGAAGCAAAGTTTTGCTTCTAAAAATTTTGAGAAGCGAGGGCCGAAGGCCCGAGCTAACATCCACTAAAACTTGAAGCAAAGTTTTGTTTTTAAAAAATTTTGAGAAGCGAGTGCCGAAGGCCCGAGCTGACATCCACTTAAAACTTGAAGCAAAGTTTTGCTTTTAAAAATTTTGAGAAGCGAGGGCCGAAGGCCCGAGCTGACATCCACTAAAACTTGAAGCAAAATTTTGTTTCAAAGAAATTTATTAGAAGCGAGGGCCGAAGGCCCGAGCTGACATCCACTTAAAACTTGAAGCAAAATTTTGTTTCAAAGAAATTTATTAGAAGCGAGGGCCGAAGGCCCGAGCTGACATCCACTTAAAACTTGAAGCAAAGTTTTGCTTTTAAAAAATTTTGAGAAGCGAGTGCCGAAGGCCCGAGCTGACATCCACTTAAAACTTGAAGCAAAGTTTTGCTTTTAAAAATTTTGAGAAGCGAGGGCCGAAGCCCGAGCTGACATCCACTAAAACTTGAAGCAAAATTTTGTTTCAAAGAAATTTATTAGAAGCGAGGGGCAAAGGCCCGAGCTGACATCCACTTAAAACTTGCAGCAAAATTTTGTTTCAAAGAAATGTATTAGAAGCGAGGGCCGAAGGCCCGAGCTGACATCCACATTATAAGAAGAGAAGGCATGTTTATGCGTCTCTATCCATCATCTGCAAACCGTAAATTAAATGAAAAATAAAAAGAAGAGTAATATTAAATGTAGGCCGTAAAAATTTCTAGCGGCGAGCGAAGCGAGCCCCCAAAGCCGAAGGCTTTCAACGCCCAGAAATAAATTAATATAGAGTACTGTAACTAAACCCTCCCAGCTATCCGCCGCCTGCACCTGATAGGCCTCCACTAGTTACATACTTATATAAAAATGTGGAAGTTCGATTTTAAAAAATCATAATTCGATTTAGAGTAGAGATACGGATATAGGAGTTTGACATCCTGCTGGGTACTTTATCCGGGCCATATAGGAAAAATATAGCGGATTTCGAAAAATTGCCGGAAGGGGTCGAAACCGGGTTCGAACTTTTGCTAAATCCCGAACGGTTCGAGATACCGGAAAAGTTCTGCTGGGAGGCGGATGTGCCACTATTAGGAGATGTCGAATCCAAAAAATTCGGGTCGAAAATGTCAAACCAAAAGTCTGTAGCCTCGTGAGCCTGAAGTGTCCAATTCGTACTCAAATAGGTTTTTTTGGCGGAAATTTAAATTTTTTAAAAATTTTCAGGGAAATTCGAAAATATAGTAGTAGGGATGTCTGAGTATGAGTATTAAGGGGTATAAAGAGGATTTCGACTTCGGTTCGACATTTCCGGGTTTTTTCGGGATTTCCGAATGTGGTCGAATGAGTAGTCATTCGAGAGCTGTGATAAAGGGGAGATTAATGGGATATGTTAGGGGAAGTAAAAGTCGAATCTGGAAGTCGAAATTCGTGTTCGAACTTTCCGGGATTTCGAATATTGATGTGTAGGTAGTCATTCGAAAGGGGATATTGAGGGGAGATCAATGGGATATGTTAGGGGTTGTAAAAGTCGAATTTCGAAGTCGAACTTCGAAATCCGGGATTTTCGAAGAGTTCGAATATGGTCGAATGAGTAGTCATTCGAAAGCGGATAATGAGGGGGGATCAATGGGATATGTTTCGGGTCAAAATTCGAAGTTCGGAGTTCGAACTTCGAAATCCGGGATTTTCGAGATCCTTAAATATGGTCGAATGAGTAGTCATTCAAAAGCAGATATTGAGGGGGAATCAGTGGGATATATTAGAAGTCGAAATTCGAAGTTCGGAGTTCGAACTTCGAAATCCGGGATTTTCGGGATTTATAAAAGTGGTCGAATGAGTAGTCATTCGAGAGCAGACATTAAGGGGAGTACAGTAGGATTATAAAAAATGTCGAAACTTGAATTGTAGAAGTCAGAGTTCGAGATTCGACATTTCCGGGATTTAAGATTTAAATGGATAAGGGTGAATGAGTAGTCATTCGAAAGCTTATCTAATGGGGATTACAGTGGGATTAACCAAAAAATCTAATTTCAAAGTTCGTAGTTAAAAATTCGGAATTTGAGTCTGGGACTGAAATGGTTTTTAGACCATAACTTTTCGGGGACTTAAATCTAACTTATCCCAACCACACCATTAATAGATCCCTGTATGTGCTTCAATTTAATCTTTAATTCAACTTTATAAGTACTGTAGATAGTTCAGTATATCCATTGAAATTTCCAAAAGTCTGAGACTGAATGGTTTTTGGGCCATAACTTTCCGGGAAAATTTTTTAGAATTTTTTCGTTTTCAGATTCGGACTCAGCGTGTTTTGTTTCAGTATAAAACATGTTTTTTTAGCTAAAATTTAAAAATTTTATCCCCTCGATTTTTTCCAAAGGGGTACCCCTTCTGAAAAATATTCGGGAATTTTTAAAAAATCATAACTTTTTAAGGGATTGAGTTTTCTGGATAGGATTTCTTTTATAAAATCGTAGTAAAAATTAGAAATTTTTTAAAGTCAAAAAATTCTGAAAAATTTCAAAATTGGAGACGCAGGGGTCGATTTTTTAAAAATCCAAATTTTTTCGATTTTTTTAAAATTTTTTGGGTTTTTTATGCAGGGATGGGTGTAAAAGTATTTTTCCATTATAGAGCAGATTTTTCTGCATATAATAAAATTTTAAAATTTTCAAAAAGCTTTACTTTGGCTGAGTTATGAATTTTTTAAAATTTTGGTAATTTTTTCGGCCAAAATTTCCGGTAAAAAAATTATTTTTTTGAAAATAAAGATAGATAGGGCAAATTGGATATCATTCGAAAGCCCTCGTCGAGCTGAGTTTAAAAATATTTTGTTCGAAATTTTTCGGGACATTTTGACGAAATTACAGATGTTCGAAAATTTGCGTAGTGGAGTACTGTACACGGAGAAGTATGGTAGGGAGAGAGGAAAAATGATTGACAGGTGAAATGAGTGGAAGAGAAGCAAAATTTTTCTGCGTCTCTGACCATGCGTGGCAAACTGTAGAAGAGTTTAAGGCTGAATTTTGTATATCTGGAGAAATTTTGTGGGGGATAAGCAGGATCCGAGGATGGATCCGAAGCAGAAGCATGCTTCTGCTTCAACTTTTTGCTTCAATTCTGAAGCTGAAACAAAATTTTTGGAAGCATTGCTTCCAGTTTCGAATTTCGAATGTTTAAGCAAATTTGCTTCGAGTTTCGAAATTTCGAAACATGAAGCAAATTTGCTTCAACTTTTGAATTTTTGCAAGTTGAAGCAAAATTGCTTCAACTTTTGAAAATTTTGATTTTTGAAGCAAAATTGCTTCGGTTTTTGAAATTTTTTTAAGGTTCGAAAGACGGACTTCGAAATTCGAATTTTTCGAAATTGTAAAGTATGGGAATCCGGGATTTTCGAAATCCGGGATTTAGGGTTTGGACAATATGTTCGAATGAGTGGGGAAGACAAGGCCGAAGTGACTCTAAGTGGAAGGATGAGTCCCAACGAGGAACTCATTGCTTCAACTTTAAATTTTGATTTTTGAATCAATCAGAAACTTATCCCGACCACACCATTAATAGACCCCTTTATGTGCTTCAATTTAATAGTAGATTCGTCTTCATATGTACTGTATACAGTTCAGTATATCCATTTAAAATCCAAACCTTGAAACTTTTGTGAAGTGACAAAATTTAAAATCCCCTCAACTTTTGTTAAGCACATTCACGAGCGTTAAGTTATATCTCATTTTAAAGCACTGATAATGCTCTATTAAAATAGTGCTTAGGAAAATGCAAGTCTTCAAAATAAAAAAATTTTAACTCAAGGACAGGCCAAAAAATTCCGGCCAAAAAATTATTTTTTCAAAAATAAAGATAGATTTGTCAAATTGTATATCATTGGAAAGCCCTCTTCGAGCTGAGTTTAAAAATATTTTTTTCGAAATTTTTCGGGATATTTTGACGAAATTAAAGGGGTTCGAAAATTTGTGGTGATGAGTACCGTATCCGGAGAATTATGGTAGGGAGAGAGAAGAAATGATTGACAGGTGAAATGAGTGGAAGAGAAGCAAAATTTTTCTGCGTCTCTGACCATGCGGGGCAAACCGGCGAAGAGTTTAAGGGCGAATTTTGTATATCTGGGGAAAATTTTTGGAGGAATAAGCTGGATCCGGTGTGGGATCCGAAGCAGAAGCATGCTTCTGCTTCAACTTTTTGCTTCAATTTTGAAGCTGAAACACAATTTTTGGAAGCATTGCTTCAAGTTTCTAATTTCGAATGTTGAAGCAAATTTGCTTCAAGTTTCGAAATTTCGAAACTTGAAACAAATTTGCTTCAACTTTTGATATTTTTTGGTCTGAAGCAATTTTGCTTCAACTATTGAAATTTTTATTTTTGAAGCAGATTTGTTTCAACTTTTGCAATTTTTGAAAATTGAAGCACTTTTGCTTCAACTTTTGAAATTTTGATCTTTTGAATATGGTCGAATGAGTACTAAAACCTGAAGCAAAATTTGCTTCAAAGAATTTTTATGAAGCGAGGGCCGAAGGCCCGAGCTGGCATCCACTAAAACTTGAAGCAAAGTTTTGCTTCAAAGGTTTTTTAAAAAGCGAGGGCCGAAGGCCCGAGCTGCCATCCACTAAAACTTGAAGCAAAGTTTGCTTCAAAGGTTTTTTAAAAAGCGAGGGCCGAAGGCCCGAGCTGGCATCCACTAAAATTCGAAGCAAAGTTTTGTTTCATATATTTTTTAAAAAGCGAGGGCCGAAGGCCCGAGCTTTGCATCCACTAAAACTAGAAGCTGTTTTGCTTCTGAAAAATTTTGAGAAGCGAGAGCCGAAGGCCCGAGCTTGCATCCACTAAAACTTGAAGCTGTTTTGCTTCTGAAAAATTTTAAAAAGCGAGGGCCGAAGGCCCGAGCTGGCATCCACTAAAATTTGAAGCAAAGTTTTGCTTCAAATATTTTTTAAAAAGCGAGGGCCGAAGGCCCGAGCTTCAAAGGTTTTTTAAAAAGCGAGGGCCGAAGGCCCGAGCTTGCATCCACTAAAACTTGAAGCTGTTTTGCTTCTGAAAAATTTTGAGAAGCGAGGGCCGAAGGCCCGAGCTTGCATCCACTAAAACTTGAAGCTGTTTTGCTTCTGAAAAATTTTGAGAAGCGAGGGCCGAAGGCCTCAGCTGACATCCACTAAAACTTGAAGCAAAGTTTTGCTTCAAATATTTTTTAAAAAGCGAGGGCCGAAGGCCCGAGCTGACATCCACTAATACTTTAAGCAAAGTTTTGCTTCTAAAAATTTTGAGTGGCGAGGGCCGAAGGCCCGAGCTGACATCCACTAAAACTTGAAGCAATTGTTTTGCTTCAAAGGTTTTTTAAAAAGCAAGGGCCGAAGGCCCGAGCTGGCATCCACTAAAACTTGAAGCAAAGTTTTGCTTCAAAGGTTTTTTAAAAAGCGAGGGCCGAAGGCCCGAGCTGGCATCCACTAAAACTTGAAGCAAAGTTTTGCTTCAAAGGTTTTTTAAAAAGCGAGGGCCGAAGGCCCGAGCTGGCATCCACTAAAACTTGAAGCAAAGTTTTGCTTCAAAGGTTTTTTAAAAAGCGAGGGCCGAAGGCCCGAGCTGGCATCCACTAAAACTTGAAGCAAAGTTTTGCTTCAGAGGTTTTTTAAAAAGCGAGGGCCGAAGGCCCGGCTGGCATCCACTAAAACTTGAAGCAAAGTTTTGCTTCAAATATTTTTTAAAAAGCGATGGCCGAAGGCCCGAGCTGGCATCCACTAAAATTTGAAGCAAAGTTTTGCTTCAAATATTTTTTAAAAAGCGAGGGCCGAAGGCCCGAGCTGGCATCCACTAAAACTTGAAGCAAAGTTTTGCTTCAAAGGTTTTTTAAAAAGCGAGGGCCGAAGGCCCGAGCTGGCATCCACTAAAACTTGAAGCAAAGTTTTGCTTCAAAGGTTTTTTAAAAAGCGAGGGCCGAAGGCCCGAGCTGGCATCCACTAAAACATGAAGCAAAGTTTTGCTTCAAAGGTTTTTTAAAAAGCGAGGGCCGAAGGCCCGAGCTGGCATCCACTAAAACTTGAAGCTGTTTTGCTTCTAAATAAGCTTGAGAAGCGAGGGCCGAAGGCCCGAGCTTACACACATCTAAAACTTGAAGCAAAGTTTTGCTTCTAAAAATTTTGAGAAGCGAGGGCCGAAGGCCCGAGCTGACATCCACAGTATAAGAAGAGAATGCAAATTTATGCGTCTCTACCATCATTTTCAAACCGTAAAATAAATGAAAAAATAAAAAGAGAGAAAATTAAATGTAGACATAAAAAATTTCTAGCGGCGAGCGAAGCGAGCCCCCAAAGCCGAAGGCTTTCAACGCCCAGAAATAAATCAATATAGAGTTCTGTAACTAAACCCACCCAGCTATTTACCGCCTGCACCTGATAGGCCTCCACTAGTTATATATTTAATAAAAATCTTGATGTTCGATTTTAAAAAACTCCTGCTCCCGGCCGAAGGCCGGGAGCCTTTTGAAAGTTGTGGAAGGGTCCTACAACTTTTTGAGGGGCATTCAGGAAAATTATGACCTCGGCACCACGATGACCCCTTGGCACCGAAACGGCTTGGGTCGTTTCCGTATCTCGAAAATCTTCAATAGAAACGTGGTTTGGGCTTGGGAGGAGGAACGCGTCCCGCGATGAGTAGATATCGATTAAAAAAAATTTGAGTTCGAAATGTCAAGGGGAAGTGACGATATGCTGTCTTAACCCTTTTTCAATGGTGGCATTTTGTCGTGGTCACTGGGTAGCGGTCTTTTGTTGGTTTTTTATATCTCAAGAGTGGCTGAACCGATTGAGATGGAACTTGGGGGGTTATAGGTAATCGCCCAAGAGAAAATTAATGGGCATGGTTGTGAGGGGGACAGTTGAGTCTTAAGGGGCACAATTGAGTCTTGAAAATTTCAAATGATTATAGCGTGAAATTTTTGGGTGGAGAGCTTTTGGGTGCAGAAGAGTTATTTGAAGGCAAGAGTGTTCCGAACATTTCACTTGGGGGACACTTGAGTCTGGGATTTTTTCTGAGTGAGATATGAGCCTTGGGGCGAGACTCAAAAAGTCGACTTTTTAATGCGTGAACCGTAGTTCGATTTGAGTGTCCCAGATTATAGAGCGTCCTTTGAATGTTCGAAAAACATATACTTTGTTGGGGGTACACTTGAGTCCCATGGAGATATAAGGCAAAAAGTGGCATTTTTGGGGTCAAAATTGGTCGGTTTTTTGAGTGTAACTTTTTTTAAAAAATTTTTAAAAATAAACGGAGTTCGGATTCGTGTTCAGCACCTATTGGAGTACTATAAAACATATTTTTCTCGAGGTCGAATTTTTGACCCATTTTTGAAGGGGTACCCCTTTTGAAATTTTTTGGTGAAATTTAAATTGGGCATAACTTTGTAAGTTTTTGTCGTAGCCAAACGAATTAAGGGTTATAAAATAGAGCAAAAAGTTACAAATTTTTTGAGCTATTTAAATTTTTGAAAAATTTCACCCGAGGCCTGGTAGGGTCGATTTTTTGAAAATTCAAAATTTTTCGGTTTTTTAAAATTTTCTGGGGTATATCGAGGCTGAGGGTGGTCAAATATATTTTTATAAAATAGAGCAGAATTTTTACTATATATTATGCTTTTAAAACGTTTCAAAAGGGTCATTTTTTGGGGAGTTATAAATTTTTGAAAAATTGCTCGAATTTTTCGGTCGAAATTTTCGGCTAAAAATTTATTTTTTCCAAAATGACATAAAATAGGGCAAATGTTATATCAATCGAAAGCTCTCATCAAGCTGAGCACGAAAATATTTTTTCTGGAATTTTCTGACCATTTTGTCTAAAGTTACAAAAGGGGAAATTTTGGGTGTGGTGGTCTGGGGCCGAAGGCCCCCAAACGGCGGGCGAGGGCCGAAGGCCCGAGCTTAAGACCCATCCCGAAACGAATCGCGAGGGCCGAAGGCCCGAGCTTAAGACCCATCCCGAAACGAACCGCGAGGGCCGAAGGCCCGAGCTTAAGACCCATTTTAAAACGAATCGCGAGGGCCGAAGGCCCGAGCTTAAGACCCATTTTAAGACGAATTGCGAGGGCCGAAGGCCCGAGCTTAAGATTCATTTCAAAACTAATTGCGAGGGCCGAAGGCCCGAGCTTATGACCCATCCCGAAACGAATCGCGAGGGCCGTTGGCCCGAGTTTAAGACCCATTCTAAAGCGAATCGCGAGGGCCGAAGGCCCGAGCTTAAGACCCATTTTAAAACGAATCGCGAGGGCCGAAGGCCCGAGCTTAAGACCCATTTTAAGACGAATTGCGAGGGCCGAAGGCCCGAGCTTAAGATTCATTTCAAAACTAATTGTGAGGGCCGAAGGCCCGAGCTTATGACCCATCCCGAAACGAATCGCGAGGGCCGAAGGCCCGAGCTTAAGACCCATCCCGAAACGAACCGCGAGGGCCGAAGGCCCGAGCTTAAGACCCATTTTAAAACGAATCGCGAGGGCCGAAGGCCCGAGCTTAAGACCCATTTTAAGACGAATTGCGAGGGCCGAAGGCCCGAGCTTAAGATTCATTTCAAAACTAATTGCGAGGGCCGAAGGCCCGAGCTTATGACCCATCCCGAAACGAATCGCGAGGGCCGTTGGCCCGAGTTTAAGACCCATTCTAAAGCGAATCGCGAGGGCCGAAGGCCCGAGCTTAAGACCCATCCCAAAACGAATCGCGAGGGCCGAAGGCCCGAGCTTAAGATCCATTCCAAAACAAATCGCGAGGGCCGAAGGCCCGGAGCAATTAAAAAGCAGGGCATAACTTTACCGGCGAGGGCCGAAGGCCCGAAGCGATGAAAAGGCAGGGCTAAACTTTAACGGCGAGGGCCGAAGGCCCGGAGCAATGAAAAGGCAGAGCAAATGTTACCGTTTCTAGCAGCGCGCGAAGCGCGCCCCAAAGCCGTTAGGCTTTCCAACGGGCAGAGCCAAATTCAAACCCAGAGCAAAATTAAACTGCCAGAGTATGCTATTCGCCGCCATACCCCAATGGGCACAACTAGTTACATACTTATATAAAAATGTGGAAGTTCGATTTTAAAAAATCATAATTCGATTTAGAGTAGAGATACGGATATAGGAGTTTGACATCCTGCTGGGTACTTTATCCGGGCCATATAGGAAAAATATAGCGGATTTCGAAAAATTGCCGGAAGGGGTCGAAACCGGGTTCGAACTTTTGCTAAATCCCGAACGGTTCGAGATACCGGAAAAGTTCTGCTGGGAGGCGGATGTGCCACTATTAGGAGATGTCGAATCCAAAAAATTCGGGTCGAAAATGTCAAACCAAAAGTCTGTAGCCTCGTGAGCCTGAAGTGTCCAATTCGTACTCAAATAGGTTTTTTTGGCGGAAATTTAAATTTTTTAAAAATTTTCAGGGAAATTCGAAAATATAGTAGTAGGGATGTCTGAGTATGAGTATTAAGGGGTATAAAGAGGATTTCGACTTCGGTTCGACATTTCCGGGTTTTTTCGGGATTTCCGAATGTGGTCGAATGAGTAGTCATTCGAGAGCTGTGATAAAGGGGAGATTAATGGGATATGTTAGGGGAAGTAAAAGTCGAATCTGGAAGTCGAAATTCGTGTTCGAACTTTCCGGGATTTCGAATATTGATGTGTAGGTAGTCATTCGAAAGGGGATATTGAGGGGAGATCAATGGGATATGTTAGGGGTTGTAAAAGTCGAATTTCGAAGTCGAACTTCGAAATCCGGGATTTTCGAAGAGTTCGAATATGGTCGAATGAGTAGTCATTCGAAAGCGGATAATGAGGGGGGATCAATGGGATATGTTTCGGGTCAAAATTCGAAGTTCGGAGTTCGAACTTCGAAATCCGGGATTTTCGAGATCCTTAAATATGGTCGAATGAGTAGTCATTCAAAAGCAGATATTGAGGGGGAATCAGTGGGATATATTAGAAGTCGAAATTCGAAGTTCGGAGTTCGAACTTCGAAATCCGGGATTTTCGGGATTTATAAAAGTGGTCGAATGAGTAGTCATTCGAGAGCAGACATTAAGGGGAGTACAGTAGGATTATAAAAAATGTCGAAACTTGAATTGTAGAAGTCAGAGTTCGAGATTCGACATTTCCGGGATTTAAGATTTAAATGGATAAGGGTGAATGAGTAGTCATTCGAAAGCTTATCTAATGGGGATTACAGTGGGATTAACCAAAAAATCTAATTTCAAAGTTCGTAGTTAAAAATTCGGAATTTGAGTCTGGGACTGAAATGGTTTTTAGACCATAACTTTTCGGGGACTTAAATCTAACTTATCCCAACCACACCATTAATAGATCCCTGTATGTGCTTCAATTTAATCTTTAATTCAACTTTATAAGTACTGTAGATAGTTCAGTATATCCATTGAAATTTCCAAAAGTCTGAGACTGAATGGTTTTTGGGCCATAACTTTCCGGGAAAATTTTTTAGAATTTTTTCGTTTTCAGATTCGGACTCAGCGTGTTTTGTTTCAGTATAAAACATGTTTTTTTAGCTAAAATTTAAAAATTTTATCCCCTCGATTTTTTCCAAAGGGGTACCCCTTCTGAAAAATATTCGGGAATTTTTAAAAAATCATAACTTTTTAAGGGATTGAGTTTTCTGGATAGGATTTCTTTTATAAAATCGTAGTAAAAATTAGAAATTTTTTAAAGTCAAAAAATTCTGAAAAATTTCAAAATTGGAGACGCAGGGGTCGATTTTTTAAAAATCCAAATTTTTTCGATTTTTTTAAAATTTTTTGGGTTTTTTATGCAGGGATGGGTGTAAAAGTATTTTTCCATTATAGAGCAGATTTTTCTGCATATAATAAAATTTTAAAATTTTCAAAAAGCTTTACTTTGGCTGAGTTATGAATTTTTTAAAATTTTGGTAATTTTTTCGGCCAAAATTTCCGGTAAAAAAATTATTTTTTTGAAAATAAAGATAGATAGGGCAAATTGGATATCATTCGAAAGCCCTCGTCGAGCTGAGTTTAAAAATATTTTGTTCGAAATTTTTCGGGACATTTTGACGAAATTACAGATGTTCGAAAATTTGCGTAGTGGAGTACTGTACACGGAGAAGTATGGTAGGGAGAGAGGAAAAATGATTGACAGGTGAAATGAGTGGAAGAGAAGCAAAATTTTTCTGCGTCTCTGACCATGCGTGGCAAACTGTAGAAGAGTTTAAGGCTGAATTTTGTATATCTGGAGAAATTTTGTGGGGGATAAGCAGGATCCGAGGATGGATCCGAAGCAGAAGCATGCTTCTGCTTCAACTTTTTGCTTCAATTCTGAAGCTGAAACAAAATTTTTGGAAGCATTGCTTCCAGTTTCGAATTTCGAATGTTTAAGCAAATTTGCTTCGAGTTTCGAAATTTCGAAACATGAAGCAAATTTGCTTCAACTTTTGAATTTTTGCAAGTTGAAGCAAAATTGCTTCAACTTTTGAAAATTTTGATTTTTGAAGCAAAATTGCTTCGGTTTTTGAAATTTTTTTAAGGTTCGAAAGACGGACTTCGAAATTCGAATTTTTCGAAATTGTAAAGTATGGGAATCCGGGATTTTCGAAATCCGGGATTTAGGGTTTGGACAATATGTTCGAATGAGTGGGGAAGACAAGGCCGAAGTGACTCTAAGTGGAAGGATGAGTCCCAACGAGGAACTCATTGCTTCAACTTTAAATTTTGATTTTTGAATCAATCAGAAACTTATCCCGACCACACCATTAATAGACCCCTTTATGTGCTTCAATTTAATAGTAGATTCGTCTTCATATGTACTGTATACAGTTCAGTATATCCATTTAAAATCCAAACCTTGAAACTTTTGTGAAGTGACAAAATTTAAAATCCCCTCAACTTTTGTTAAGCACATTCACGAGCGTTAAGTTATATCTCATTTTAAAGCACTGATAATGCTCTATTAAAATAGTGCTTAGGAAAATGCAAGTCTTCAAAATAAAAAAATTTTAACTCAAGGACAGGCCAAAAAATTCCGGCCAAAAAATTATTTTTTCAAAAATAAAGATAGATTTGTCAAATTGTATATCATTGGAAAGCCCTCTTCGAGCTGAGTTTAAAAATATTTTTTTCGAAATTTTTCGGGATATTTTGACGAAATTAAAGGGGTTCGAAAATTTGTGGTGATGAGTACCGTATCCGGAGAATTATGGTAGGGAGAGAGAAGAAATGATTGACAGGTGAAATGAGTGGAAGAGAAGCAAAATTTTTCTGCGTCTCTGACCATGCGGGGCAAACCGGCGAAGAGTTTAAGGGCGAATTTTGTATATCTGGGGAAAATTTTTGGAGGAATAAGCTGGATCCGGTGTGGGATCCGAAGCAGAAGCATGCTTCTGCTTCAACTTTTTGCTTCAATTTTGAAGCTGAAACACAATTTTTGGAAGCATTGCTTCAAGTTTCTAATTTCGAATGTTGAAGCAAATTTGCTTCAAGTTTCGAAATTTCGAAACTTGAAACAAATTTGCTTCAACTTTTGATATTTTTTGGTCTGAAGCAATTTTGCTTCAACTATTGAAATTTTTATTTTTGAAGCAGATTTGTTTCAACTTTTGCAATTTTTGAAAATTGAAGCACTTTTGCTTCAACTTTTGAAATTTTGATCTTTTGAATATGGTCGAATGAGTACTAAAACCTGAAGCAAAATTTGCTTCAAAGAATTTTTATGAAGCGAGGGCCGAAGGCCCGAGCTGGCATCCACTAAAACTTGAAGCAAAGTTTTGCTTCAAAGGTTTTTTAAAAAGCGAGGGCCGAAGGCCCGAGCTGCCATCCACTAAAACTTGAAGCAAAGTTTGCTTCAAAGGTTTTTTAAAAAGCGAGGGCCGAAGGCCCGAGCTGGCATCCACTAAAATTCGAAGCAAAGTTTTGTTTCATATATTTTTTAAAAAGCGAGGGCCGAAGGCCCGAGCTTTGCATCCACTAAAACTAGAAGCTGTTTTGCTTCTGAAAAATTTTGAGAAGCGAGAGCCGAAGGCCCGAGCTTGCATCCACTAAAACTTGAAGCTGTTTTGCTTCTGAAAAATTTTAAAAAGCGAGGGCCGAAGGCCCGAGCTGGCATCCACTAAAATTTGAAGCAAAGTTTTGCTTCAAATATTTTTTAAAAAGCGAGGGCCGAAGGCCCGAGCTTCAAAGGTTTTTTAAAAAGCGAGGGCCGAAGGCCCGAGCTTGCATCCACTAAAACTTGAAGCTGTTTTGCTTCTGAAAAATTTTGAGAAGCGAGGGCCGAAGGCCCGAGCTTGCATCCACTAAAACTTGAAGCTGTTTTGCTTCTGAAAAATTTTGAGAAGCGAGGGCCGAAGGCCTCAGCTGACATCCACTAAAACTTGAAGCAAAGTTTTGCTTCAAATATTTTTTAAAAAGCGAGGGCCGAAGGCCCGAGCTGACATCCACTAATACTTTAAGCAAAGTTTTGCTTCTAAAAATTTTGAGTGGCGAGGGCCGAAGGCCCGAGCTGACATCCACTAAAACTTGAAGCAATTGTTTTGCTTCAAAGGTTTTTTAAAAAGCAAGGGCCGAAGGCCCGAGCTGGCATCCACTAAAACTTGAAGCAAAGTTTTGCTTCAAAGGTTTTTTAAAAAGCGAGGGCCGAAGGCCCGAGCTGGCATCCACTAAAACTTGAAGCAAAGTTTTGCTTCAAAGGTTTTTTAAAAAGCGAGGGCCGAAGGCCCGAGCTGGCATCCACTAAAACTTGAAGCAAAGTTTTGCTTCAAAGGTTTTTTAAAAAGCGAGGGCCGAAGGCCCGAGCTGGCATCCACTAAAACTTGAAGCAAAGTTTTGCTTCAGAGGTTTTTTAAAAAGCGAGGGCCGAAGGCCCGGCTGGCATCCACTAAAACTTGAAGCAAAGTTTTGCTTCAAATATTTTTTAAAAAGCGATGGCCGAAGGCCCGAGCTGGCATCCACTAAAATTTGAAGCAAAGTTTTGCTTCAAATATTTTTTAAAAAGCGAGGGCCGAAGGCCCGAGCTGGCATCCACTAAAACTTGAAGCAAAGTTTTGCTTCAAAGGTTTTTTAAAAAGCGAGGGCCGAAGGCCCGAGCTGGCATCCACTAAAACTTGAAGCAAAGTTTTGCTTCAAAGGTTTTTTAAAAAGCGAGGGCCGAAGGCCCGAGCTGGCATCCACTAAAACATGAAGCAAAGTTTTGCTTCAAAGGTTTTTTAAAAAGCGAGGGCCGAAGGTATAATTATCCCAAGCACACCATTGATAGCCCCCTATAAGTACTTCAATTCAATCTTAAATTAATCTTCAAAAGTATTGTAGATAGTTCAGTATATCCATTTAAAATCCCAGAATTTGAAATTTTTCAGAAGCAAAGGCCGAAGGCCAGAGCTGTCATCCATCCAAAATTTTAAGCAGTAATCTAAAACTTATTCCGACCACACCATTAATAAACCCCTGTATGTGCTACAATTTAATATGCTACAATTTAATATTCTTCATAAAAATCATAAGCAAAGTAGTTCTTCAATCAATTTTTTTGAAGCGAGGGCCGAAGGCCCGAGCTGACATCCATCCAAAAATCCAACAATAATTTATCCCAAGCACAATAGTGGTATTATCAAAAATGTCGAAATCGAATTGTAGAAGTCATAGTTCGAGATTCGACATTTCCGGGATTTGAGATTTAAATGGATATGGGTGAATGAGTAGTCATTCGAAAGCATATCCAATGGGGATTCCTGACGAATTAACCAAAACGACTAATTTCGAAGTTTGTAGTTCGAAATCTGAGATTTGAGTCTGGGACTGATATGGTTTTTGGATTAAATTTTCGGGGACTTAAATCTATCAAAAACTTATCCTCCCGACCACACAATTAATAGACCCCTGTATGTGCTTCAATTTAATAGTAAATTTGTCTTCATAAGTATTGTATACAGTTCAGTATATCCATTTAAATTTTCAAAAGTCTGGGACTGAAATGGTTTTTGGACCGTAACTTTCCGGGAAAATTTTTTAGAATTTTTTGGTTTTCAGATTCGGACTCAGCGTGTTTGATTTCACTATAAAACACGTTTTTTGAGCTAAAATTAAAAAATTTTATACCCTCGATTTTTTCCAAAGGGGTACCCCTTCTGAAAAATATTCAGAAATTTTTAAAAATTTCCGGGATTTGAGATTTAAATGGATATGGGTGAATGAGTAGTCATTCGTAAGCATATCCAATGGGGATTCCTGACGAATTAACCAAAACGACTAATTTCGAAGTTTGTAGTTCGAAATCTGAGATTTGAGTCTGGGACTGATATGGTTTTTGGATTAAATTTTCGGGGACTTAAATCTATCAAAAACTTATCCCGACCACACCATTAATAAACCCCTGTATGTGCTTCAATTTAATATTAAATTCATCTTTATAAGTACTGTGGATAGTTCAGTATATCCACTTAAAATCCAAAACTTGCAACTTTTTAGACATCCACTAAAACTTGAAGCAAAATTTTGTTTCAAGGAAATTTATTAGAAGCGAGGGCCGAAGGACCGAGCTGACATCCACTTAAAACTTGAAGCAAAATTTTGTTTCTGAAAATTTTGAGGAGCGAGGGCCGAAGGCCCGAGTTGACATCCACTTAAAACTTGAAGCAAAGTTTTGCTTCTGAAAAATTTTGAGAAGCGAGGGCCGAAGGCCCGAGCTGACATCCACTTAAAACTTGAAGCAAAATTTTGTTTCAAAGAATTTATTAGAAGCGAGGGCCGAAGGCCCGAGCTGACATCCACTTAAAACTTGAAGCACAGTTTTGCTTCTGAAAATTTTGAGGAGCGAGGGCCGAAGGCCCGAGCTGACATCCACTTAAAACTTGAAGCAAAGTTTTGCTTCTAAAAATTTTGAGAAGCGAGGGTCGAAGGCCCGAGCTGATATCCACTTAAAACTTGAAGCAAAGTTTTGCTTCTAACAATTTTGAGAAGCGAGGGCTGAAGGCCCAAGCTGACATCCACTTAAAACTTGAAGCAAAGTTTTGTTTCAAAGAATTTATTAGAAGCGAGGGCCGAAGGCCCGAGCTGACATCCACTTAAAACTTGAAGCAAAGTTTTGCTTCTAAAAATTTTGAGAAGCGAGGGCCGAAGGCCCGAGCTGACATCCACTTAAAACTTGAAGCAAAGTTTTGCTTCTAAAAATTTTGAGAAGCGAGGGCCGAAGGCCCGAGCTGACATCCACTAAAACTTGAAGCAAAGTTTTGCTTCTGAAAAATTTTGAGGAGCGAGGGCCGAAGGCCCGAGCTGACATCCACTTAAAACTTGAAGCAAAGTTTTGCTTCTAAAAAATTTTGAGAAGCGAGGGCCGAAGGCCCGAGCTGACATCCACTTAAAACTTGAAGCAAAGTTTTGCTTCTGAAAAATTTTGAGGAGCGAGGGCCGAAGGCCCGAGCTGACATCCACTTAAAACTTGAAGCAAAGTTTTGCTTCTGAAAAATTTTGAGGAGCGAGGGCCGAAGGCCCGAGCTGACATCCACTTAAAACTTGAAGCAAAATTTTGTTTCAAAGAATTTATTAGAAGCGAGGGCCGAAGGCCCGAGCTGACATCCACTTAAAACTTGAAGCACAGTTTTGCTTCTGAAAATTTTGAGGAGCGAGGGCCGAAGGCCCGAGTTGACATCCACTTAAAACTTGAAGCAAAGTTTTGCTTCTGAAAAATTTTGAGAAGCGAGGGCCGAAGGCCCGAGCTGACATCCACTTAAAACTTGAAGCAAAGTTTTGCTTCTAAAAAATTTTGAGAAGCGAGGGCCGAAGGCCCGAGCTGACATCCACATAAAACTTGAAGCAAAGTTTTGCTTCTGAAAAATTTTGAGGAGCGAGGGCCGAAGGCCCGAGCTGACATCCACTTAAAACTTGAAGCAAAGTTTTGCTTCTGAAAAATTTTGAGGAGCGAGGGCCGAAGGCCCGAGCTGACATCCACTTAAAACTTGAAGCAAAATTTTGTTTCAAAGAATTTATTAGAAGCGAGGGCCGAAGGCCCGAGCTGACATCCACTTAAAACGTTTTATTAGAAGCGAGGGCCGAAGGCCCGAGCTGACATCCACTTAAAACTTGAAGCACAGTTTTGCTTCTGAAAATTTTGAGGAGCGAGGGCCGAAGGCCCGAGCTGACATCCACTTAAAACTTGAAGCAAAGTTTTGCTTCGAAAAATTTTGAGGAGCGAGGGTCGAAGGCCCGAGCTGACATCCACTTAAAACTTGAAGTAAAATTTAACTTCAAAAAATTTTGAGAAGCGAGGGCCGAAGGCCCGAGCTGACATCCACTTAAAACTTGAAGCAAAGTTTTGCTTCTGAAAATTTTGAGGAGCGAGGGCAGAAGGCCCGAGCTGACATCCACTTAAAACTTGAAGCAAAGTTTTGCTTATGAAAAATTTTGAGGAGCGAGGGCCAAAGGCCCGAGCTGACATCCACTTAAAACTTGAAGCAAAGTTTTGCTTCTAAAAAATTTTGAGAAGCGAGGGCCGAAGGCTCGAGCTGTCATCTACTTAAAACTTGAAGCAAAATTTTGTTTCAAAGAATTTAGTAGAAGCGAGGGCCGAAGGCCCGAGCTGACATCCACTTAAAACTTGAAGCACAGTTTTGCTTCTGAAAATTTTGAGGAGCGAGGGCCGAAGGCCCGAGCTGACATCCACTTAAAACTTGAAGCAAAGTTTTGCTTTTAAAAAATTTTGAGAAGCGAGGGCCGAAGGCCCGAGCTGACATCCACATAAACTTATCCATATAAACTTGAAGCAAAATAATTGTTTCAAAGAAATTTTTAGAAGCGAGGGCCGAAGGCCCGAGCTGACATCCACATAAACTTGAAGCAAAATAATTGTTTCAAAGAAATTTTTTAGAAACGAGGGCCGAAGGCCCGAGCTGACATCCACTTAAAACTTAAAGTAAAATTTAAGTTCAAAAAATTTTGAGAAGCGAGGGCCGAAGGCCCGAGCTGACATCCAAATAAACTTGAAGCAAAGTTTTGCTTTTAAAAAATTTTTATAAGCGAGGGTTTATAATCCATTTAAACTTGAAGTAAAATTTAAGTTCAAAAAATTTTGAGAAGCGAGGGCCGAAGGCCCGAGCTGACATCCAAAGTATAAGAAGAGAAGGCATGTTTATGCGTCTCTATCCATCATCTGTAAACCGTCAAATAAATTACAAAATAAAAAGAAGAGAAATATTAAATGTAGACAGTAAAATTTCTAGCGGCGAGCGAAGCGAGCCCCCAAAGCCGAAGGCTTTCAACGCGCAGAAATAAATTAATATAGAGTACTGTAACTAAACCCTCCCAGCTATTTACCGCCTGCACCTGATAGGCCTCCACTAGAGTAGTCATTCGAAAGCTTATCTAATGGGGATTACAGTGGGATTAACCAAAAAATCTAATTTCAAAGTTCGTAGTTCAAAATTCGGAATTTGAGTCTGGGACTGAAATGGTTTTTAGACCATAACTTTTCGGGGACTTAAATCTAACTTATCCCAACCACACCATTAATAGATCCCTATATGTGCTTCAATTTAATCTTTAATTCAACTTTATAAGTACTGTAGATAGTTCAGTATATCCATTGAAATTTCCAAAAGTCTGAGACTGAAATGGTTTTTGGGCCATAACTTTCCGGGAAAATTTTTTAGAATTTTTTCGTTTTCAGATTCGGACTCAGCGTGTTTTGTTTCAGTATAAAACGTTTTTTAGCTAAAATTTAAAAATTTTATCCCCTCGATTTTTTCCAAAGGGGTACCCCTTCTGAAAAATATTCGGGAATTTTTAAAAAATCATAACTTTTTAAGGGATTGAGTTTTCTGGATAGGATTTTTTTTATAAAATCGTAGTAAAAATTAGAAATTTTTTAAGGTCAAAAAATTCTGAAAAATTTCAAAATTGGAGACGCAGGGGTCGATTTTTTAAAAATCCAAATTTTTTCGATTTTTTTAAAATTTTTTGGGTTTTTTATGAAG
Organism: Meloidogyne enterolobii; assembly: GCA_963681835.1. Classification (NCBI taxonomy): domain Eukaryota; kingdom Metazoa; phylum Nematoda; class Chromadorea; order Rhabditida; family Meloidogynidae; genus Meloidogyne; species Meloidogyne enterolobii. Next base: position 1,757,093 of record CAVMJV010000023.1, read on the forward strand.
GGATGGGTGTAAAAGTATTTTTCCATTATAGAGCAGATTTTTCTGCATATAATAAAATTTTAAAATTTTCAAAAAGCTTTACTTTGGCTGAGTTATGAATTTTTTAAAATTTTGGTAATTTTTTCGGCCAAAATTTCCGGTAAAAAAATTATTTTTTTGAAAATAAAGATAGATAGGGCAAATTGGATATCATTCGAAAGCCCTCGCTGAGCTGAGTTAAAAAATATTTTTTTCAGAATTTTCCGGGACATTTTGACGAAAGTACAGAGGTTCAAAATTTGTTGGGGTGAGTACCGTATCTGGAGAATTATGGTAGGGAGAGAGAAGAAATGATTGACAGGTGAAGTTGATGGCAGAGAGGCGAAATTTTTCTCCGTCTCTGACCATGCGGGGCAAACTGTAGAAGAGTTTAAGGCTGAATTTTGTATATCTGGAGAAATTTTGTGGGGGATAAGCAGGATCCGAGGATGGATCCGAAGCAGAAGCATGCTTCTGCTTCAACTTTTTGCTTCAATTCTGAAGCTGAAACAAAATTTTTGGAAGCATTGCTTCAAGTTTCGAATTTCGAATGTTGAAGCAAAATTGCTTCAAGTTTTAAAATTTTGAAACTTGTAGCAAATTTGCTTCAACTTTTGAATTTTTGCAAGTTGAAGCAAAATTGCTTCGGTTTTTGAAATTTTTTTATGGTTCGAAAGACGGACTTCGAAATTCGAATTTTTCGAAATTGTAAAGTATGGGAATCCGGGATTTTCGAAATTCGGGATTTAGGGTTTGGAGAATATGTTCGAATGAGTGGGGAAGACAATGCCGAAGTGACTCTAAGTGGAAGTATGAGTCCCAACGAGGAACTCATTGCTTCAACTTTAAATTTTGATTTTTGAATCAATCAGAAACTTATCCCGACCACACCATTAATAGACCCCTTTATGTGCTTCAATTTAATAGTAAATTCGTCTTCATATGTACTGTATACAGTTCAGTATATCCATTTTAAATCCAAACCTTGAAACTTGTGAAGTGACAAAATTTAAAATCCCCTCAACTTTTGTTAAGCACATTCACGAGCGTTAAGTTATATCTTATTTTAAAGCACTGATAATGCTCTATTAAAATAGTGCTTAGGAAAATGCAAGTCTTCAAAATAAAAAAATTTTAACTCAAAAACAGGCCAAAAAATTCCGGCCAAAAAATTATTTTTTCAAAAATAAAGATAGATATGTCAAATGTATATCATTGGAAAGCCCTTTTCGAGCTGAGTTTAAAAATATTTTTTTCGAAATTTTTCGGGATATTTTGACGAAATTAAAGGGGTTCGAAAATTTGTGGGGATGAGTACCGTATCCGGAGAATTATGGTAGGGAGAGAGAAGAAATTATTGACAGGTGAAATGAGTGGAAGAGAAGCAAAATTTTTCTGCGTCTCTCACCATGCGGGGCAAACCGGCGAAGAGTTTAAGGGCGAATTTTGTATATCTGGGGAAAATTTTTGGAGGAATAAGCAGGATCCGGTGATAGATCCGAAGCAGAAGTATGCTTCTGCTTCAACTTTTTGCTTCAATTTTGAAGCTGAAAAAATTTTTTGGAAGCATTGCTTCAAATTTCGAAATTTAATTGCTTCAAATGTGCTTCAAATTTCGAAATTTGAAGCAAATTTGCTTCAACTTTTGAATTTTTGCAAGTTGAAGCAAAATTGCTTCAACTTTTGAAAATTTTGATTTTTGAAGCAAAATTTTTGTTTGTTGTGTTTCTAAAAAATTTTGAGAATCGACAACTTATCCCAACCACACCATTAATAGATCCCTGTATGTGCTTCAATTTAATAGTATATTTGAGTTCATAAGTATTGCATACAGTTCAGTATATCCATTTAAATTTCCAAAAGTCTGGGACTCAAATAGTTTTTGGACCATAACTTTCCGGGAAAATTTTTTTGAATTTTTGTTTTCAATTCGGAAGGCCCGAGCATTCAACCCATCTCTCAAGGCAGGGCAATGGATTTTCGAAGGCGAGGGCCGAAGGCCCGAAGCAACGCTCGGGCCGAAGGCCCGAGCACCCATCCATCCCTCAAGGCAAGGCAATGGATTTTGAGGGCGAGGGCCGAAGGCCCGAAGCAACGCTCGGGCCGAAGGCCCGAGCCTTGCATCCATCTCTCGCCGCAAGGCAAATGAGTTTCGAGGGCCGAAGGCCCGAGATTTGCATCCATCCCTCGAGGCATTTTAAAAGTGAGTCGAGGGCCGAAGGCCCGAGATTGGCATCCATCCCACGATGTAGAATGTTGTTTAGACGCGGCGGGCCGAAGGCCCGACGAGATTTCCAAGGCCATTTTTAAATGAAGAAGCAAAAAACTTTCTAGCGGCGCGCGAAGCGCGCCCCAAAGCCGTTAGGCTTTCCAACGGGCAGAAGTATCGTAACCAAAGGATCCGGCTATTAAATATAGTGCATACGTAATTTACCGCCATCGCATACGTAACCCACAGCTAGTTATATATTTAATAAAAATCTTGATGTTCGATTTTTTTATGGGGTAAAATTCTTTCAAAAAAATCCGCCGGCCGAAGGCCGGCGGCTGGAATTTTTTGAGTGATACATTTGTCCTGCAACTTTTTACGCTCTATTCAGGAAAACTCTAACCTCGGCGCTGAAACGTCGTTTTCGCACTGAAACGGCCATGGGTGGTTTTTCAAATGGAAATAGCGCGGAAGGCTGAAGTTGGATCAAAAAGTGCTTGCTGGGAGGATTTTAAGTTGGGATGTGTACTATATCGTAGGAAAAATTTGAGGGGCCTGGGATCAACGCCTGAGGCTGTGGCCTTGGCTAAAAATTGTACATCTCGTCCTAAAATGACCCATGGTGTCCGATGAAATTAACCGACAATTTTCAAACTATATGCCATTCGATAGAGCTCCATGAGTAGGTTCTGGGAAAATTTGGTTCAAATTTTTCTGACCATTTTGGGCAAAGTTACAGAATGCCAAAGGTCCAAAATGTCCAGAACCCCTAACGTGAAGGGTGGCTCCCATCGAATGTAATTATAAAATTGCTTAAGAGAGGGCGAATGGTTTCAACTCTTTTTTGGTATAATAGGGCACTAAATGTACTACAATTTTGTTGGGGGACACTTGAGTCTGGGATTTTTTCCTGACATAGTTATGGGCACCAAAGTGACCTCGCCAAAACCGACTTTTTAACGCGTGAATTGAAACTCGATTTGAGTATCCTATCTTATAGAGCGTCCCTTGAAACCTCTAAAAATATATACTTTGTTGGGGGTACACTTGAGTCTGGGAAAGTTATAGGGCAAAAAGTGGCATTTTTGGGGCCAAAAATGGTCGGTTTTTTGGCTATAACTTTTTTTAAAAAATTTTTAAAAATAAACGGTGTTCGGATTCGTGTTCAGCACCTATTGGAGCACCATAAAACATATTTATCTCGAGGTCGAATTTTTGACCCCTTTTTGAAGGGGTACCCCTTTTGAAATTTTTGGGTGAAATTTAGATTGGGCATAACTTTGTAAGTTTTTGTCGTAGCCAAACGAATTAAAAGTTATAAAATAGAGCAAAAAATTACAAATTTTTTGAGCTATTAAAATTTTTGAAAAATTTCACCCGAGGCCTGGTAGGGTCGATTTTTTGAAAATTCAAAATTTTTCGGTTTTTTTAAATTTTTAGGGGTATATCGAGGCCGAGGGTGGTTGAATATATTTTTATAAAATAGAGCATAATTTTTACTATATAATAAGCTTTTAAAATGTTTCAAAATTGTTTATTTTTGGGGAGTTATGATTTTTTGAAAAATGACGTAAATTTTTCGGTCGAAATTTTCGGCCGAAAATTTATTTTTTACAAAATGACTTAAAATAGGGCAAATGTTATATCAATCGAAAGCTCTCGTCGAGCCGAGTTTAAAAATATTTTTTGTAAAATTTTATGACCATTTTGTCCAAAGTTACAAAAGGTCGAAGTTTTGGGTGTGGGGGGTTTGGGGGCCGAAGGCCCGCCGTGCGAGGGCCGAAGGCCCGAGCTTAAGATCCATCCCAAAATGGGTCGCGAGGGCCGAAGGCCCGAGCTTAAGATCCATCTAAAAATGGATCGCGAGGGCCGAAGGCCCGAGCTTAAGATCCATCTCAAAATGGATCGCGAGGGCCGAAGGCCCGAGCTTAAGATCCATCTAAAAATGGATCGCGAGGGCCGAAGGCCCGAGCTTAAGATCCATCCCAAAATTGGTCGCGAGGGCCGAAGGCCCGAGCTTAAGATCCATCTAAAAATGGATCGCGAGGGCCGAAGGCCCGAGCTTAAGATCCATCTCAAAATGGATCGCGAGGGCCGAAGGCCCGAGCTTAAGATCCATCCCAAAATGGGTCGCGAGGGCCGAAGGCCCGAGCTTAAGATCCATCTAAAAATGGATCGCGAGGGCCGAAGGCCCGAGCTTAAGATCCATCCCAAAACGAAACGCGAGGGCCGAAGGCCCGAGCTTAAGATCCATTCCAAAACGAATCGCGAGGGCCGAAGGCCCGAGCTTAAGATCCATCCCAAAATGGATCGCGAGGGCCGAAGGCCCGAGCTTAAGATACATTCCAAAACGAATCGCGAGGGCCGAAGGCCCGAGCTTAAGATCCATTCCAAAACGAATCGCGAGGGCCGAAGGCCCGGAGCAATTAAAAGGCAATTAATAACTTTACCGGCGAGGGCCGAAGGCCCGAGCTTAAGATCCATTCCAAAACGAATCGCGAGGGCCGAAGGCCCGGAGCAATGAAAAGGCAGAGCAAATGTTACCGTTTCTAGCAGCGCGCGAAGCGCGCCCCAAAGCCGTTAGGCTTTCCAACGGGCAAAAGTATCGTAACCAAAGGCTTCGCCTATTAAATTCCAGTGCATACGTAACTTACCGCCATACCCCAATGGGCACAACTAGTTAATACTTATATAAAAAACCCCAACTTGTCCCTATTTTTGGGGGTAAAATCCTTTCAAAAAAGTCCTGCGCCCCGGCCGAAGGCCGAGGAATTTTTTCAAAGGTGGATTTGTCCTGCAACTTTTTGCGCTCTATTCAGGAAAATTATGACCTCGGCACTGAAACGTCGTTTTCGCACTGAAACGGCCATGTGTGGTTTTTCAAATGGAAATAGCGGGGAGGGGTAAAGTTGAATCAAAAAGTGGTTGGGGCGAGGGCCCTAAGTCAGAATGTGTACTATATCGTAGGAAAAATTTGGGAGGCCTGGGATCAACGCCTGAGGCTGTGGCCTTGGCTAAAAATTGTACATCTCGTCCCAAAATGACCCATGGTGTCCGACGAAATTAACCGACAATTTTCAAACTATATGCCATTTGATAGAGCTCCATGAGTAGGTTCTGGGAAAATTTGGTTCAAATTTTTCTGACCGCTTGGGACCGAGTTATGAGACTCAAAAGGTCCAAAATGTCCAGAACCCCTATCGGGAAGGGTGGCTCCCATCGAATGTAATTATAAAATTGCTTAAGAGAGGGCAAATGGTTTCAACTCTTTTTGGTATAATAGGGCACTAAATGTACTACAATTTTGTTGGGGGACACTTGAGTCTGGGATTTTTTCCTGACATAGTTATGGGCACCAAAGTGACCTCGCCAAAACCGACTTTTTAACGCGTGAATTGAAACTCGATTTGAGTATCCTATCTTGTAGAGCGTCCCTTGAAACCTCTAAAAATATATATTTTGTTGGGGGTACACTTGAGTCTGGGAAAGTTATAGGGCAAAAAGTGGCATTTTTGGGGCAAAAAGTGGTCGGTTTTTTGGGTATAACTTTTTTTTAAAAATTTTTAAAAATAAACGGACTTTAGATTCGTGTTCAGCACCCTTTGGAGTACCATAAAATATATTTTTCTCAAGGTCGAATTTTTGACCCATTTTTGAAGGGGTACCCCTTTTGAAATTTTTTGGTGAAATTTAAATCGACTGTAACTTTGTTGATTTTTGACGTATTAAAGGTTATAAAATAGAGCAAAAAATTACAAATTTTTTGAGCTATTTAAATTTTTGAAATATTTGACCCGAGGCCTGGTAGGGTCGATTTTTTGAAAATTCAAAATTTTTCGATTTTTTGAAATTTTTTGGAGTATATCGAGGCTGAGGGTGGTTGAATATATTTTTATAAAATTGAGCAGAATTTTTACTATATATTAAGCTTTTAAAATGTTTCAAAAGGGTTTATTTTTGGGAAGTTATGATTTTTTGAAAAATTACGTAAATTTTTCGTCGAAATTTTCGGCCAAAAATTTATTTTTTCCAAAATGACTTAAAATAGGGCAAATGCTATATCAATCTAAAGCTCTCATCGAACTGAGCACGAAAATATTTTTTCTGGAATTTTCTGACCATTTTGACAAAAGTTACAAAAGGTCGAAGTTTTGGGTGTGGGTGGTTAGGGGGCCGAAGGCCCCCAAACGGCGGGCCGAAGGCCCGAGCTTAAGACCCATTTCGAAACGAATCGCGAGGGCCGAAGGCCCGAGCTTAAGATCCATCCCAAAACGAATCGCGAGGGCCGAAGGCCCGAGCTTAAGACCCATCCTAAAACGAATCGCGAGGGCCGAAGGCCCGAGCTTAAGATCCATCACAAAATGGATCGCGAGGGCCGAAGGCCCGAGCTTAAGATCCATCCCAAAATGGATCGCGAGGGCCTAAGGCCCGAGCTTAAGACCATATCAAAATGGGACGCGAGGGCCGAAGGCCCGAGCTTAAGATCCAGCTCAAAATGAGTCGCGAGGGCCGAAGGCCCGAGCTTAAGATCCACCCCAAAATGATTCGAGAGGGACAAGAAGTTTTAAACGCGGCGGGCCGAAGGCCCGACGAGATTTCCAAGGCTTTTTATTTAATATAGCAGAAAAAAACCTTCTAGCAGCGCGCGAAGCGCGCCCCAAAGCCGTTAGGCTTTCCATCGGGCAAAAGTATCGTAACCAAACGCTCGGCCTATTAAATTCCAGTGCATACGTAACTTACCGCCATACCCCAATGGGCACAACTAGTTATTGACTAAAAAATTTTTCTTTCCAAATAATTAAAAATTAATTCTAGTCATAACTTGTCCAGAATAACAAATCGAGCTGATTTTTGTTGTCATTCGATTCAGCTAGTCAGAACGGTAGACCGGACTCTTCAGTAGACCGGACTGATTTGTTATCCATTACACAACGCCGCCTACTTTATGGTCTTAGGAATTAAATATGTAGAATGCAATGTTTTCAACATGCACTGTTTTGGTTGTATTAAAAGCATGAATTTCTTTTACATTAAACAAACCATAATTCTGGTCCAAAAATACAAATGGTAATTCGTATCGGAACTTTATGTATCAGGAAATTGGGGGTATACACTTATATGTAGCCCGATTTTCCGAAATCACGATTGTCTTTTAGTCTGCACATTCCTAACTCTTGGAAAATATAGTAATGAAAACGATATCACAATTGCTAGCAGCTTTTGAAAATTATTCGAGAGTTGAAATTAACTTTAATTTGAATTGAAATTTTTTTACTTTAATTTGGCATAATGTTTACCGCCCAAATTAATTTTAAAATTTTATTGATTTTCTTTGTTATATTTCTTATATAAACGTTGGGACAAAGAAGTTTTTTCACAGTTATTTGTAAAAATAATGACTAAAAATTTTTTTATTTCAGAAAAGCTTTACGTATTCTATTTTAATTAAAAAAATATTTTATTTTGTAATGAGTTGCAACAAATTTGTTGTTGTTGACCAGATCCCGCCAATTTATCAAGACAGCGGGACGGATTTATCTCAAGCTTTGAGTTCTTATGAAGTGTCTACGGGCAAAGTGCTTAAAAGTATAATTTTTAAACTAAATTTATTTCCCTTATTTTTTGGTTTTAGGTGAAGGTAGGGGTTCTGACTTTGTTTCTCCAAAAATTTTTTGTGCTACTCGTAATAATTGGTAAGCTTTTCTATTTAGTAGCTGCTTTACGCCTTTATATATTTAGGCTTGTTTTGAGCATTGATTCTGATCTTCATGTCTTTGATCTCTCGGTTGGATGTGTTGAATTTTGTTTGGACAGTTCTAAAGGCCGACTTAACCATTCGAAGGGAGTGAAAGAAAAGCATAGCGTTTTGACAGAAGAGGATGGTAATGTTGTTGAAGTGTGTTTCTTACCTGATCGAGATGTTTTTATGGTTTTGTTAAGCAAAGGGACAATTCTTTTTATGTCACCGAACAATCGCTACACGCATAGACAGGTTTTTTGTAATGATTGCAAATTTATTTTGAATTTAAAGTCCGTTTTCCCACCCCTGGAAAGCTGCTCAACATGCACTGTTTCAACTCAAAATGGCTATTCTACTTGTATTCTGGATCGTCAAAAATCAGTTTTACATTTCATATCAATTCCGGCTTTTGACTATTCAATTCGTGATGAGCTTGAATTTCGTGACAATTTCTCTGGTGTCGAGTTGGTCCGTTCGATTGAAATTGCTTTTCAATTTAAATGTCATTTTCTCGTCTCTTCTACAAATAATTTTGTTTTGGTACAAATTTTGTTGTTTAAAAATATTTTATTTTTCTTTTAAAGTTTCCACGAGATCCAGGAATGGTTACTTCACTTTCTATTCATTTGGAAGAAATTAAGAATTATCCGGAAGATGTAGCTTGTTTCTCATCACTTTTCAAGATTAAGCAACCAGTCAAAATTGTTAAAAACTTTGGATGTTTTGTTGTTGCTTTAATCTCAAATAAACTTCAATTTTACAATGAAAATTACTTTCTTTTTTATACTCTGGCTTTACAAGACGAACAAATAGTTAATGTTTTGGATTTTGAGTTTTTGGATGTTGAAAATTTCTCCGAGTTTGCGACTGATGTTAAGCTTTTACTTAAAGTTTTGACGAAGAATAATGATGTTGAGGTTTCTTTTTATTTTTAAATGTATGACAATAACGGGGATATTTTATATTTTAACGAATTAATCTTAAAATAACGGCTTTTATCTGACTGACTAAGATTAGGCTTGGTCTTGTCTATGCTCTGTACTTTTTTTATGCAGATTGTTTTTGAATTTTTCTGGAGTCCATCTAAATAATTCCTTCACATATTCATAATTTTGTCTATTATTTGTGGGGGTTTTAAGCTTTGATCTCAACCCACTCTTTAAATAAAAAAATATTTAATTTTAGTTTATGATTCGCCAAGTCAATCAAAAAGATGTGCAATTTAGTAAAATCTGTTCTGAGTACACAATGATGATTCCATACTCGACTCCAAATGATGATAGTAGCATTGTTTATGTGGATGCTTGTCCAGCAAAGAGGTAATTAAGCTCCAATTAAATAAAAAAATTTAACATTTATTTTAAGTCGCGATATGGTTTTCCTTCGTTTTGTCAATCATTCTCAACCTCTTACTCGATTACACAGACTTTTGGATTTGAAGTATTTTGCTGATGCACTCTCTTTTGCAATTACTTACAATTTATCTGTTGATGTATTAATTTTAAATTAAATTTTTTTACATTCATTTATTCGTATTTTTAGTTGGTATATGAAGCTATCATTCATCAGTGCCAGGAAAAAATTCAAAATGCCGAAGATGGAAATTACGAAGAGGCTACTTTTATTGAAATGATGAAAAATCTGAAGCTTATTTCTGATAATGATTCGGTTTTTAAAAATTTTGAATTAGAATTTTTTTTTGTTTTAAGGCTGGCGATATGGTTGTAGCATCACTACCTTTTTTAAACTGCTTCGCGCACATTAATGAAATCTTGGTGTTTGCAAAAGGATTAACAATTACCGGTATATTTTAAATAGAATATGACTGTATATGAATTTATAAAAAAAATTTAGATGAATACACACTAAAAGAAATTGAACGTCTTCGTTTTGAATTCGAATCATTCAGTCTCGTTTATGACAAAGACAACATTAATTATTCAAGGACGTCTGACTGGCATAATTTTTACACGAGTGATACGCACAAAGAATTTTTTGATCGTTTTTGTGAAAAAGGAAAAATTGCCGAGGCTCGCACACTCTTCTCACGTTATCCAGATATTTCTCAGAAACTTATGGATAAGGAAGCTTTTCATAAATTGCTTTATGTATTTCGGGATGTTATTAAAGGTTTGAAAATATTTTTATGAAATTTAAACATTTTTCAAATAATTTAGCTAATTCAACTCTTTGTTGTGACATCAGCCAATTTATGCAAACAGACTTAATTTCCGTGTTTCTACACATTGGACAGGATGATACAAAACAAATTTGTGAAGATTTGTGTTCGTTCTTCATTTCTATTTCACTTCTTTTGGAAGAAATTGAGCCAAAATTATTTCCTAAAAATGCTTTGGAATTTTCTAAAACTTTTGATCGTGCTATTGAATTGTTGAAAGAAGAGTGTCAAACTCCAGAAAAATATGTAATATAAATTATTTTTTAATTTTAAAAATTCTTTATTTGTATTTTTAGATTTTTCTTCTTCATGTTTTGAAGCAATTAGATGCTGATGAAGAAAATTGTCCTTCATCTTCCTCAATTTCAAGTCTGAAAAAATTACTTCGTGACTTGACTAAACTTGAAAGTATTCTCTCTAAATATCAAATTCCAATGAGTTACTCTGAATATTTGGCATGTTTTGTTAAACTTCGAAAATAAAATTTTGATTTTTTAGGGACAAGATGTCGGTACTATTTGTCAACGTGTGTTGGATCGGGTGCGCTCTGCTCCATCAATTCATGATTATATTCAACAATTTGTGTTTCCATATATTGAAGAACATTATTTGGACAAGAATGAAGTGCTCTACAATTATATTAAGGTTTTTTGATTAATTATTAATGAATTTAAAAATTTTATAGAATCTCTCAAGTTCTTATCGTCATGTTCCAACACAAAAGGGTGGAAACACATGGGATGTCCTCTGTCTGAAGATTACTGAACAAATTACCGATTCTAATATCCGATGTCGTGCTATACTCGAAATTGCTGTTGGAACAGTGCCTCCATGGAATAATCAATTAAGTACTGTTGTGAAGAATATTTTGTCTCAGGAAGAGAGGATCGATCCAAAATTGTTTGTTTTTAATTTCAAAAAATATCTTTTTTACTTTTTTATTTTCAGGTTATTTTATTTGCGTAGACAATGTTCTTATGCTGACTTGGGACAAATTTTTATCAAATATCAAATCCCGCTCGAAACTCGTTCTAAATTAATTTCCACGTCAAGTGTTCAACAACTTTTGCAGTTTATCTTCATAAATAGTAGTAATGATATGGTTGATAAATTAAAAGATGGTTTTGCAGTATGTTATTTTTTTACTCATTTTTATTATTTTTTATTATTCAGATTGTTGAGATCTACCACCTTCTTCAATCAACAACATCAACAATCGATTGTTATTACATTTATGCAATTGTATTAGTTCGTCAATTTACTTATGAGGATGATATTAAGCCGTTGTTGGATCTATTTTCATTGATTAAATCTAAAGAGATTATGGAGGCTGTAGCGACAAAATTGGTTATTCTTCTAAAAAGCTTTTTGGAGCCGTCTAAGCTTAAGGTGAAATCTTTGGAAATTAATTGATAATATTTTTTAATAGAAAATAATTATTCGACGACCCGTTTGGATTTCCTGTTTGCTTGCGGTTTTGGAGCGTTTTTTACCTGATACAACCGATAATCGAGCCCTTATACGTTCTGCGCGTAGTTTGCGCCAACTCCAAAATAATCATCAAATTATTCTTGGCTTCAATTGTCTTAAAAATACCGAAGCAAATATCAAATTACTTGACGATTTTATCGAGGCATCTTCTGACAAGTCAATCGTAGAAGTTATTCGATTTGGAACGCTGCTTGAATTACCACTTAAAACTTCTTGTGTGACTTTGATGCGTGCTCAAATTCGAAGAAATTTGCCCGAAGCTGTTTTGGAATCATTAATGTAAGTGCTTTGTTAATGTTATTTTATTCAACATTTATCATTTTTTAGTTATCTTTTGGACAATTACCATACTTCTGAAAAGTCAATTATTGAAAATGCTTTGGAGGCTTGTACATATGTTTGTTGGAAATTCACTGATTTGATTCGGAACGATTCTAAAAGTGGAAATGGAGATGAACTGATTGATTACTCTATTAATACTATCTCAAGTTTTAAAGAAATTTTGCCAAAACTGGTTGATTGGGCTGTTCAACTTGAGGAAATTACTTTGGCGGAGTCTTTCTTTCCTGTATATATTGCCATTCATGACCGATTTTAAAAATTTATTTTTAGATAATTCGCTACGTTAATTTGTTTTCATTTATTTTAAATCAAATTAACAAAGAGACCGACGCAATGCCTAATTTGCCTTCTCGGCCCTCGAGCGTTGAACCTAACAAGAACTTAGTTGAAAAGTTGCAACAGTATGTTTTTATTATTCTAATTATTTAATTGTTTTTTAATTCTCTAACTTCAGAACATCATTTCAAATTCATACACTTGATCATCGCATGGGCGTTTTCCTTCCACAAAATGAGGGAGTATTTACTGATTCTCTGGCTGTGGTTAGGGCCATTTCTGCGATTGGTGCTTCAGTTGTTGAACCGTTTGTTGATACGTAATATTTTTTTCCTTTTAAATTTATTTTAATTAACATTATTTTTTAAATATTTTTATATTTTTCTAATTTAGTGCTGAAAAAGATGAATACATTAAAGAAATGTGCAAGAGCTGGGAGAAGTTGTTTTTATTACTTTCTAATTCACATGTGCTTCTTGAAGTTTATGCGAGACAATTTGCTAATACTTTACGTATTCTTTAAAATTGAAAAAATTTTTAAACTTATTTTTAAGCGTGTTTCAATTCCAATAAACAACTTCACACAATTGCTTTGACTGATATTGATAGACGCATTTTCAATGTATGCAAAAAGATTTTTAGCTTTCCTGTTGCTGATCTTCATTTGGCTGCTTATTTATTGTTCAGTTTATCAAAGACAAATATGTTTAAGGTATTTCTTTAAAAATTTTACCAGAAAATTTTTTTTTAATTTAGACACTAAAGGATCTTCGAACATGGGCTTTAACAAAAAAGAATGTCCGTTATACACTCAATCTCATCAGGGCATCGTTGTTTGTCCTCATATATACCTCACAAGAGTTAACTACTATTAAACAAGTCGCGGTTAGTTTTATGTTCTTTTTATTAATTTTAATTATATATTTTAGTCTTGGTTTGACTCAACTTTATGGCAGAAACGTTTATTCAAACAGGGAGTCAATCTTGGAAATACTCAATTAAAACGTGAAACAGTTTTTGATTTGTGTGCTGAATTTGCTAAGTTGATTTTACCCTCGTCAATATTGAAAGAATATTGTGATGAAACAAATGGTGTTGATACTGCTTCAATTCTTTTAAATTATGGTATTGAACTCTGTAAATTCTCTTCTTGTTTGAGTGGACCTTCAAACACTGAACGTTTTACTTTGTGTATTGAAACAGCGAAACAATCATTTGAGGTAAAGTTGGATTGTTATAGAATGCTATAAGTCTTTAAATAACTTTCAGTATGTACGAGCAGAAGAAAAATCTTTATTAATTATCAATCAAACTATTCGTGATATATGCCCTTACAATTATGAAGCTCTTGAAATTTTGGTAAATAAAATGAAGGAAATTTTGGAGTCAGGTGTTCGATTAGATGAGATTGCAGATCGTATTAATGATGCTTATATGTTATTCAAATTTTTAAAGTGAGTAGTTAATTTTTAAAAATTACAATATATACATTTTTTAATTTAGAGCATATACTCGACAAGGTTCTGTTGCTCCAATTGAAATCCGTTGGTATAGACATTTTGTGAATCCTAAATATTTTGTAAGTATTTATAGATATGTAGAATATTTCAAAAATATTTTTATTCAGGATACTTCTTTGCTAACAAAAAGCGGTCCAATTGAAGCTTTTGATGATACTTGTGGAAGTGTTTTGAATCAAACCACAATTTCTGCTGGCCAAGAAAATCAACAAAAAGAGATGTCCCTTTTAACTGAAGCTAGCTTACCCCCATCTTCACAAAAACGTTTGCCATACCATATTTTTACTTTAGAGGAAAAGGAGCCAATTGAGAGATGGCAAATGCCTTTTATTTATTCTGAAGTTTCTATTAAAAATGTGCAGGTTTTTAATAATTTATATTTTTTTTAATAATTTGTAAAAATTAAGTTATGGGTCTCACTTATTGAAAATACAAAATGCTTTCTCCAACACAGCCGTACTAGTCTTTTGGTTGCAGCTATTAATTCCCACGTAAAAGATATTGTCAAATACAATCGTGAACTTGAAGATGTTGATGTTGAAGATATGGAGAATCTCATTTATGAGTCACACAATCGTCTTAGCATTCTCAAAGGGTTATCAACACGATTTCAAAAAATTTCATTAGGTTTTTAAAAGTTATTTTTTTATTTAATTTAATTAAGGCAAAACAAAAATTGGTTTAATTGATATGTGCTGCAATATTTTACAAAAATGGACAAAGAATGCCAAAGAACTACAAATTTCTCCCAAGGAAGTTGATCAGTTTACACAAAATTCTCAAACTCTTCGTCAATTGTTGGCTGTTTTAAAAACTGAATTTTTATTGGAGAAGAATCAGTTATTGGATTCTGAAACTAATGCTCTTACACAAAAGCCTGAAGAACTTATAATTTATCTTTTATGTAGTAGCAAGTTGGATTGGGGAGATGTTAAGTGTTCTGGTAACGAATTTAATTTTCTTTTTTTTTTAATTTTATTTTTAAGACAAATATTTTTATGTCATCGATCAAGTTTCACATATCCATTCTGTCAATAAGGAAAATATTTTTAATGAATTAATCGATCGTTGGATACTATCGGGCAGTTATGATCCTTTATATGGAGGTAGTGGCATCGCACAAATTGTTACTCCAGATCTTGAAGCAACTATTGATTTTATGGGTACTGGAAGTAGTGGACAAATGACGAATAATGAAGATCCTTTGGATGTAAAAGTTTTGCCTATGCTTTATGATGACATGCAGATTATCCGTGTTGTGGCTTTGTTGCGACGAATTGAAAATCCTAAAGAAAAAATTGTGGAAATTTCTCGAAAATTGAAATTGGTTGGTAATTTTTAGAGTTTCCTCGGAAGTTCCGGTTCGGGCCGGAACTTAGAAGAGTTCTTGTTCCGGGAACCGGGACTAAAATTGGATCCGATTCCGTACAAAATTTCGGCTCCGGTGAAACACTAGTAATTTTTAGATGGAGTTGAAAAAATTGCATTCTATGTGAGAGTTATCCTAAATAGGAAATATCGCTTAGACAGCCTTAATGTCCCACTGAATTAAAGTGAATTTATTAAAATTCGTTCAAATTATTTTTAGGATGTATCCTGTCTTCCCGGTGGATATTTAACAAAAATTCGTATTGCGTCATGTATCCTGCGATTTGTTGATGCTGATCAAATGCAAGAGCTTTTTAAAATGAATATTGGCCAATTTTAGTGAGTTTTGTGAATATTTTAATTATGTATTTATTTTTAAAAATTTAGTCGAGAATTTATTCCTGTCCTCAATCAACGTCTTTCTGCAATTGGACATGTTGAGATACCATTCAATATTTCTCAGGATTCGTCATTTTGATTGGCGGGATTATAAATTATTTTGTGATTGTAGATCATCATAGACCTTTTATTTTATTATAGATTTATGTTACATCGTATTTACTATATTTATTTGCCTTTATGTTTTGATGTAATTAAAAATGTTTAATTTTGAAGCTTTTGGGTTTTTAACTCCTTTTAATTTTGGGTAATTAAACATCATTTTTTAAAGAGAATATTTAGACCAATTATTAAATCTAATAGCAAGAAAATTGCAACAAAACTTGAAAAGGAAGGTCTTAACGTCTAGTAAAAAATTTAAAAGAACTTTTTTGGTTAAATTTTAAGTCTATAAAATCTTTATGAATTAAATTGCAATTTAAAGGCTAAATTAGCATTTTTTACTTAAAATTTTGATTTTTAAGGCACATTTTCGCTGCTGCATATTTTAGTGCATATTTTGTGAGGCCCTAGTCATTACATTTGTTTACATATAACAAAATTAATCTTTGAATTTTAATAATTAAATTGCACATTAAAAAGTTAATTGCACATTGAAAGTTAATTGATTGAAGTTAATTAATTAAAGTTAATTAATTGCACATTGAAAGTTAAAAATAATTAAAAATAATTTTTCTAGTCTTACTCCTATCAAGATTTAACTTTAAATTTAATTCGAATCTATTTGTCCATTTTGTTGGCCAGAAATAAAAAATTCTGATTTTTTAGGATTATTTTTTGTTGTTGTTTGTTGTTGAATTGCTATTCCTTGACTAAATGCAACAATTCTATAACGCTCGATTTCTGTTCTAAGTCTTTCAAGTTCGAAACGTAAACGCAGATTTTCTTGTTCTAAAATAACTGCACGCACAGCTACTTCATCTTCCTATAATTTATTTTTTATGAGTTAATTTTAAAAAATTTTTTTTGACCGTAAAAATACAGTCCGGAATTTTGTAAAGAAAGTGTATAACTTTATTAGAATTCGAAAATTCAAGGAGAACAATCTTTAATTCTTTTTCCGGAAAATACATATGTACAGTTCAAAATTCTGGTTAAAATTATAATCAGAATTCTTTTTTCGGAAAACACAACCCAGAATTCTGATCCAGAAATATAAACAATAATTTGTTTCCGGAACATGAAATTCTGGTTACAATTCTGATAATTCTCTTTTGTGTTTTCCGGAATTCTTTTCTGAAAAACACAATTCAGAAATCTCCCTAAGAAAATACAATTTTTAATAATTTTTCAGAAAATTCTGATTTTTTTCCAGTCAATTAATTAATTTTTTAAAGCTCTAACTTTACGCCTTCTTGTATCTCTACTTCTTTTAGCAGCATAATTATTTTTACGTCTTCTCTCCCAATAAGCATCATCTCTAACTAATTGTTTTTTAATTAAATTTTTTGGTTGTTGAAATTGTTGAAATTCCTTATTATTTTCTTGTTTTTCTTTTATTTTTGACAAATTTTTATTTTCTTCTTTTTTGTTGTTGTTGTCATTAATTAATATTTTGTTGTTTGTTGCTGTTACTGCTGATATTGGGGAATTACTACTTGCTTGGCCATCACTTTCTAGTCCAGATGAATTGGAAGAAGAAGAGGAGGATGATAACGAATCGTTAGTGATCATTGACTGAAAAAATAATATTTTTTCAAGCAATTCAGTCGAACCTTATACACCCTACTCCTCAATGTAAGGAGTTGATTAGCCTAACAATAAGAGAGACCCTCACTCAATACACTTAATTTTAAATCCAATATTTCTACCAGAGGTGGGTCGGAATTCCGATTTCCGAAAAAAAATTTTAATTTCCGATTTCCAAGTTCCGACTTTTGAGCCAGTCCCGATTTCCGGCTCTTCCTATTTCCAACACCTCGGACTATTCCGACCCACCTCTGATTTTTTTTCTGATTTCTACCCAAGGGTGTATAAACAAAAATAAGGTCAACAGACAATATTCAAAATTATTTTTTATTCTTTTACCATTTGCGGCAAAGAAGTTTCCGTTGATTGTAAAAATGCCAAAGAATTAATTAAAGGTTCTCTTGTTGTATTAATAAATTCTGATAACAATTTTGGACATTTATTAACAACATTTTGTAATTGAAAAGTTCCATTTCCTCCTCCTCCCAACAAAACATTAGCTACTGCCTGCATTTGTTCCTCAACAGAATTTCCAAAAATATTTTTTCCAATTAAAGAATTATTGGTGGAAAATAAATTTTGATAAATAATTTGTTGTTTTTGTTGAGGAATAATTAAAGAAGTTGGTTGAGGGGGAGGTAGAGGAGGTATTGTTAATGTTGGTTGTTGTTGTTGTACTAATAAATTTGGGATAAATGATGAAGAATCTTTTGTGTTTGTACAAGAAGTATTTAAAGTATTGGTGTTGTTTTTACTTAAATCCAAAGCATGGAAATGCTAAAAAAATTTTTTTGAAAATTATTTAGGTAACCGGAAATAAAGAGAAAATTGTATAATATTCCCTCCAAAGCTAAATCTTCCCAAAAACGAAAATAGAAAAAAGAATATGTTAGAAGGTGACGAGATAAGAATTCGATAAGAGATAAGACAGAGATTTGAGATGTCAAAAATAATCCAGACTTAAAATGATTCAGAGATTTAAGGAAAGAATGAAGTAAATAAAAGCTCTAGTAAAGGATGTATACTAATTAAAACTTCAAAACAAAATACAAAGAACAATTCAAAGAACTCTAAAAACTTTTATGAGGTCCATTTAAACAAAGCTTAATTTCATAATAAAATTAAAAAACAAACAATTGATGAAGTAGAAAATGAGTCAGGCGAAGTATGTCCATGCCTATGATGAGCTGCAGCGGCAAGGGAATGTGTTAGGGATGAAGCCATTTTTTTAATTAAAGGGTAAGGGGGTTAAAAATATTTATGTTGTTACTAAAAATTAAAAAATAAAATTTTTAAAAAATATTTTTATTTTTCTTCCAAAATTAGATGACACTTTAAATATTTAGAAGAATAAAAAATATATTTATTTATTTATTGCGAACTTTCGCTTTCTGTTGTCATCATCATCAAACAAAAATCTGGAGCAACAACTAAAAAAAAAAAGAAAAGAATTTCTCACTCATCTATTTTATATTGTGTGGCATATGCTAATAATAATAGAAAAAAATTTTTCTTTTTAAAAAATATATTAGAGAAGGGCATGTTTTTAAAAAAGATTTTTTGGATTTGGGTCATCGCTACGCGCGTTTATTTTTTAAAAAAACTTTCTCTTTTTTTAACCAATTTCTAGTTTTTCTGGATCACTTCTTTCTCTCCTTTACAAGGGCACTATATATGTCATTTACTTATCGTGGAAAGTAGAAGGAGGAGGGGGGGGGATAGAGGGGGAGGGGGGGGTGGAAGGGAGGGGGGGGGGGTATGTAATTTTATTGGAGCACACAAAAAAAAGAGAAAATCCTTCTTTCCCTTTCCCTTTCAGGGTTTGCACTTTTTGTGGCGTTTTTAGCAATTTTTCGCAACCATTTTCTTTTTGCCATTCACTCGTCACCAAGTAAAAATTCGGGCGTTCAATCCCTTTCTATATAAAAAAAATTAGGTCAACGGCATCCGCAACCAAATGAAAGCTGTTATTTATAGATTAGAAAAAATAAAAAGAAAAATGAAAGGAAAAGTGCACAACTCCTTCAAAAAAAGCAGAGAGAATTTTGGAGAAATAATGGCATATACTAAGTATTGTGTATTTTAATAGTAGGACATTTGGAGGACAGAAACAGGACAAGAATCGGAACAGGCATATAAAAGAAATAAATTAGAGAGAAAAAAATAATGAGTAGAAATAAGTAGAAGAAAGAATAACCAAAAAAATTGATCAAATAGTTGGGAAAATTCTAATTATTATAGAAGGGGGAGTAATAGGGTTTTGTCTAAATTTACTATTGAACTTGAGAGAAGAGAGATAAACTAATTGTAAGTTTAAGAGGTTATAATTAAAATTATTTTTCAAGCTTTGATAAAGTCTTTGATTTTTCTGTTGTGAAAGAATTTTGCTAAAGAATTTTGTTGAAATTTATTTTATTACTGATCAAAATTAAAAATTTACAAAAATATTATTTAAAAACAAAAATTTTAGGAAATTAAAATTAAATGCCGTAATGAATTTAGAATTAAAAAAAATTATAAATGAAATTCAGAGAATGGCTACTTTAAAGGTCAAAAAACGGAGTTAGAAAAATAAGAGAGGGATTTTACCCATTAAAAAGGACGATAATAAAGAAACAAAAATTTCAGTAATTGAACCAATTCTTTGTAACCATATTAAAAAAATTATTAAATAAATAAATTCTCTAACTCTGTTGGGAAATTAAAATAAAAATTTAAAAATCAGAACAGAACAATATTAAAACTTAAAATTAATGCCTTAAGAATAATTATTTATTGACTAAAAATTTAAAAAGAAAGGCAAAAAATTTGAAAAAAAAGCTAAAAAAGGCAAAATTAAAAAAATTATTATTTATTTGGTCTCTTAATTTTATCTTTTAATTAATTTGGGATTGGAAAGTTTACTTCCTTCTTAAAAAATTTTTTGTCAATTTTCTTCCACCATTTGTATTTCCTCTTCCGAATAACGAGGTGTTCGACCTTTACCTTTTTCTGGTAGCTGGGCATCTTCTAAGAAAGTTCTAAAAAAAAGAAAAATAATTGACTGTCTAATCATTTTATTTTTAAAAACCCCCTACCTAACAACACTTGGAAGTTCATGGGCTCGATGAATAAATTTATGTAAAAATTCACGGTCTCCAGCAAACTTGACAAATTTAACTTTTCTGTCAGCTGACACAGCAGAATCAACCAACTTTTTGCCCAAATCTATTGGAATTATATGGTCATCTTCTGCATGTAAAACCAAAATTGGGCAAGTAACTCTTTAAAAAGAAGAAAATATTTTTTTGAAAATTTAAATAAAATTTCACCTTTGAACACGTTTGTCAGAGCTCATTACCAACCCTGAACGAATCAATGGATGAATAACCGTCCAATCAAACCAGGGAAGTCGTCGGAATGGCAAACTAAAAGGATGATTTCTCACAACATCACGTAAATTGTTAAAAGGCGATTCAAGTACAAGAGCTTTTGGAGGCATTCCAGCATCGCTTAATTCAGCAGCTAAACGAGTAGCGACTCCTAAACAAAATAATTATTTAAAAAAACTCTCTCTTTTAAATACCAGTTCCCATAGAATGTCCCCAAATATAAATATCTTTTGTTGGAGCATGTTTTCGTGCATAATGATAAATAGCATGAGCATCTGCATTTAATCCATCCTCAGTTGGTTGTCCAGAAGAGTCACCATAACCTTTTTTGAAAATAAATTTTGATAATATTGAACCGGACAGACCCCCTTCCCCCTCCCATTTTTCCCCTATATTTTTGCAAAATGGCAAGACTTTTTCCTTTCTTCCATCCAAATTGCCTTTCTAATTTTTGCCTACAATCAAACAAAAAGGAATATTTTATTTTATAACAAGTACAAAAATATAGGGGGAAATTGGGGAGGAAAAAAGGGGGTCTGTCCGGTTCAGTATTACCTAAATTTTAAATAAAAACCTCCAAAATACCTCGATAATCAATTGTCAAAACATGAAAGTCCATAGCCGACAAAATATTATAAAGTTCACAACGATGTTCTGCACTCCTATCAAAAGAATTTCCATGAAAATAAATAAATAATCCGTGGGAATGTTCGTCTAAAGAACGTTCCAATTCTTTTTCATCAATTTTCTCAATTTTAGTTTCTTTAATTTTGTTGTCATATTGAGAAGATAATTCGGAAGGTAATACATGCCAAACACCGAGAATTGGATGTATTTGGGTTGGAATTGTTGTTTCGGCTAAAAATGAAATTTTAAGATTAAAAAAATAATTTTTAGAATGTCCAGAAATAATATTGGAAGATAAGTCCGTTTAGGGCTAAAATCCTCCCCTAAAGGCAGTACTATTAGAGAGGGCATACTAATGGAAGGGGCAGTACAAAATTATAATTTCCCTGGACCGTGTTTTGGTATTTTGGTCGTTGCGTGTTTTGGAATTCCTCGTTTTGCCCCTCACCCGATAAGTCAGGAAAATGACTTCGATTTACAGTCAGGAAAAATATTAGGAATTAAAAAAGCTTTCCAACCCACAAACAGCACTCCTACAAAATTTTACAAAAAATAAACAAACTTTTATTTTCTTTATTTGCATCATTGTTTCCATCTGCTTTATTAATTCCCAAATAATCCCCAACATGCAAGTAAAAATTTCGGCCACGACCACGAACTCCATGCTTTTGAAGATCGTAATAATCAACAAAAGGGAATCGAACTATAGAAATATTTTTGAAAAATTAAAAAATTATTTGAAAAAATAAACCAAAATTAAGAAAGAAGACATGTTGCATTATTGAAGGGAAAAAATAAAAAAGTGCCGGAACTATAAGAGCAATAAAAACAATTGGAATTGATGCCAAATAAAGTGAA
Source organism: Meloidogyne enterolobii (assembly GCA_963681835.1). NCBI lineage: Eukaryota > Metazoa > Nematoda > Chromadorea > Rhabditida > Meloidogynidae > Meloidogyne > Meloidogyne enterolobii. The sequence goes on from CAVMJV010000023.1 coordinate 1,779,180, forward strand.
CGGAAGAGAAAGGTCGACCTGCAAGAATTTCAAAAAAATTTTTTTTAATTTTTAACAACCTACATAATTATATTAAGGAAAGTCCACCAATTAATAGAGATTCTAAAAAAATATTTTATATTAGTAAAAATCCAAGAAAAAATTTAAAATAAAAATTCGGATAAATAACGAATATAAACAAATATTAAAAAATTAATTTAACAACAATTTTTATCAAAATTCATCGAAAAAATGCAAAAAAATCAACATTTAATAAAATCGGCAATAATGTAAAAAATTCAAAAACAAAACATTTTTTGAGTTTGTTGAGATAAGCAAGTATTTTTCTTTTTATTACTTTTTAAAATAATTCAACAAAAATTTTCTTTTTTAATTTTAAAGTCAAGCCGCGACAGAAAAAAAATCATCATAATTTCCCTATAACTCTTCCATAAAATCAATTAACACGGACGACGATCTTTGGTCCGTGGACGAGGAGCACATTTAATTATGCAATCAACACGAAGTAACTGATAAAAAAAGAAAAAAAGTTTTCCAAAAATAAATTTAATTTTTTTAAATTTTTTACTTGTTCAGCAGCTTCTGTTCCACTTGCAATAACTCCCAATTTTACTGCATGGGATTCAAGTACACCCATTTCCAAAACATCTGCTATTGTTCCATTCTCAACATCTAATTTAATAAAAAAATATAATTCTCTATAAATATTTATATACTGGAAAAATAAATTAATTAATTAAAGATGATTCATGTTTAGAACAATTAATAATGGATAAAAATAATGTGTAAAAGAGATCAGAAAGTAGAGTTCTCATAGGGAGGATTTTTTACAAAAAATCTCAAAAAATCACAAAAATACATGTAGAAAATGAATAAAGGAAAGAAAAGGTTTTTGACTCGTGAATCCCTCCCCCTGCCCCCACCTAGTATCTTTTGAAGTTTAAAAACAAATTTAAATTAAAAAAATAAAAATCAACAAACCAATTCCAATATTATGCATTCCTTTAACATGTGCTGCTCTAATATGAGAAATAATTTCAGCACTATCCAAACCAGCATTGTCACAAATTATTGTTGGCAATTTAATTAATGCACGAGCATATGCTTCCATTGCTAAAGATTCTTTGCCGGGAACCTTTTAAAAAAAAACTAATTTTTCTTCAATTTACTATTCCTCCTACCTTTTGACTTTCTGACATAACTGCTGTAGCTGTCAACATTTCAGAAGCCCCAGCCCCAGGCACAACACGTTTATCACGAACATGAGTTGTTAAAACACAAAGTGCATCGTGTAATGAACGCTCTGCCTCGTCTAAAATTTGTTGTGTAGCCCCACGAAGTACAACAGAACAGGCTTGACCTTAAAAGAAAATTAAAGTTTTAAAGGAATGAATTAAACTTTTGATAATTAAAAATTCAAAAAGTTCTATTTTTTTAAGTTTGGTTGTTCAGTAAAATTAAAAATATTTCAGAGTAAAGTGATGGGAGGGGATAATATATTAATCAAAAAAGGAAAATATTTTAATTAAAAAAATAAAAAAAACTTTAGAAAAAACCATCCTCAATAAAAAGTATGAAAAAACTTTTTTTTACCTAAAGGAACACCAGAAAACCGTAAAAACATATCCTCTCCAATAGTAACTTGTTCAATTAATTTACAACTTCCCAATTTAATATCTGTCGGCGTATCAAAAGTAGAAACAATTTCTCCACCCAAAACCAAAGCTAGCCGTTCAATTCCCTCAAAATCAGCGTGTTCAATAGCCATAACATGTTTATCAGCAAATAATTGTTCAGGATAATTGTAAATTAATTGACGATTAATAAATACATTAATTCCGTGAGCACAAATTTTTTCAACCTAAAAAATTGTTTTTTTAATTTTTAATTAAAAATTTAAAAAAGAAACAAACCTTTTCCTTCATCTTATCTTTTTCAACTAATTCCAATTCTGCAATTTTAGCAATCGAATCGACCTTTATACGACTTCCAAAGACTTTTATCTGAAAAAGAGAATTTATGTTTATTTTTTATATTCCTGTTAATATTACGAATACAAGTCTATGCGTTACCCTGCTTTATGTAAGTCCTTATCTGTTTACAAGGGAACCTTCCGAACCGTGACCAAAAATTTTTTTCAAAAAATTATACCATCGTGTAAAGCATGGTCGATAGCCTATTTCCTATACCTGGCTTTTCTTCCCCTAATCCCCATTTCGAAAAGTTATAGGGCTTCAAAGTTTTGGACTTTTGAAGCGGTTGAGCTTTAACTTGGCTGTTTTTAATTAAAATAAAATTATAAGTGAATAGGTTTCCAACTTATATTTTTAAAATTATTTTACAAAAACCTTGTCAGTATCCATAGGAGTATTTGCAATCAAAATTTTCGCGTCAGTAATTTGTTGTGGTTGATACATTCCAGCTCTCTTTTCCAACAAAAAACCTTCATCCAAATAAGAATCTTCCATTGACCCGCCCAATTTTTTGATTACTTGAATTGAATCAAGAGAAACTTTTCCACTTAAACGAAGAACTGCCTCAACTGCCAATTTGGCAAAATGGTCAGAATGTTGGGAAAGAATTTTTGAGCCGAGAGAAGTTTTTGCAATTTTCATTAAATCTTCACGTAATTGTTCTTGACTAAAAAAGGACATTTTTTAAATCTGAAAACAAAATTTAAAGCAAACTTTGATGTATAAGCAGCACTTTTTAAAGCATCTTTTGCAACATTTAAAGCTTTTCGATAACCAGAAATTATTGTTTGAGGATGAATTCGTTGTCCAATCATTGTTTCAGCTTCCTTCAAAAGTTCAGCAGCAAAAACTGTTACGGAAGTTGTTCCATCCCCTACAGCTTTGTCTTGAGTCAAGGAAATGTCTAAAAATTATTTTTAAAAATTAAATATACAAAGAGACAATTTAAAGGGTCTAATCTTTTTATTGAATATGGGGGGGGAACAGAATTTGGAATTACCAAGAAGACTAGAGATCAAAAATTAATTGGACGTGCGATATCCTTACATTAAATTAAAAACGCCTAAATTTAGAAAAAATGAAATGCTTTCCAAGATGCGAAAAAAAGTTGGAGGTTTCGAAGCTGTAGTGTACCGAAAACGAAATACTGAACTTACAAACCAAAAATCATCTTTTAAATTAAAATTAGCAAACGTTAGGAGGAAGGGTGAAAAATAACCAAAAAACATACCAACAAGCACTTTTGCTGCAGGATTATCAACACCAATAGATTTTAAAATAGTTGCGCCATCATTAGTTACTTGAACGTTTTGTCCGTCCCCTGAACCGCTGACCAAGATTTTGTCCTAAAAAATTTTAATTAAACAAATTCTAAATAAAACCAAAAACAAACCATTCCTTTAGGTCCAAGTGTTGTTTTAACCAAATCCCCGATTGCCGTAGCCCCAACAAAAGAAGAAATTCTAGCAATTTCCCCTCGTTCTTCTTGTGCATTAGCTTTTAAAACACGAACAGGTCCGAAAGACATTTTTTTATTCTAAATAAATAAATAAAAAGATTATGAAATATGTATTTTTAAAAATTATGAAAGGTTTTATGAAATCATGAAAATAAAAATTCAAAGGAAGAAAAAGACAAAAACAAAAAAATGTACAAAATGTCACCTAAATTTTTAAGAAAGTTTAAGGGCAAGTTGATGCTTTTATTTTGTAAATTAAAAACGCCGAAACTTGGATAGAATGAAATGTTTCTAAGATACGAAAAAACTTCGAAATTTCGAAACTTTAATTAAACTTTGGAAGTTTGGGGTGAATTACAATTGCGGCCTTTTAGGAAGACAGAAATGGACAAAAACACAGAATATTTTATAAAATTCGCTCAAAATTCTAACCCTTTACTGGATCCCGGAATTTTTTCAAATTAGAAATTTTTACTGCTTAAATCACTCCAAGATAATTTTATTTTTTTTTCTATTTCACCAAATCGGACTTTTTTCTATTCCGGATATACAAAACCCCCAACCTTATTTGCGGCTTTTTATGCCGTTTAATAATATTTTTATTCTCACATGTTTTTCATTCTTTTATTATTCATATTATTTCATCACACATTCTCTACACTCAATTGTGAATTGCAAAAAACTTATTTCGAAATCTCATTTGCGAGGTAAATTATAAATTAAAGACAAAATTATTTCTCAATGGACATTGCGAAATATCTCATATGTTTGCTTATGGTCGGCCCTTATATAAGCGCATTTCCTTTAGCGTTAAGAAATCAGTTACTCATTAAAGCTCTTTTTTCAAAATCAAACAGAAAATATTAACATTTTACTTTCAGTTTTCTTAAATTTAATTTAAAATGCAGTTTTTTGTCAGAAATCTCAACGGCAAAACAATAACTGTGGAGGCAAGTCCCAGTGATGCCCTCAAAAAGATTAAATTACAAATTCAACAGAAAGAGCATGTTCCCGTAGAAGAACAAATAATTGTATGTATATATTTTTAAACCTACATCACATTAATATTCCTTTCAAAATCCTTATAACATTTTTAGTCTTATCAAAGCCGAGAACTAAAAAATGACAATGCCTCAATTGCGAATTTGAATCTATTGCCAAATTCTACTTTGCAATTGAGTCTCTTACTTCGAGGCGGAGGTGCATATGATCGAACAGATCCAAAGCTAGTCCAACTAGCCAAAAACTACATTTGGATACAACTAATATGCAGGCAATTATTTTGATAATTTTAATAAAAACAGGCATGAATATGTATACGGACAATATCCGTGGATACAGATATAATGGCCATATCCGCAATACTAACCCTTACATGACCATTTTGATGGGAGATCCTTGTCCCCCTCGTTTTCCACGAATATTCGCGGTCACATACGGATATGTATGTAGTCCTAAATTTTATCCGGGTATTAATTTGATTGTAAAATTTTGTAAGCTAAAAAATTCAATTTATCTAAAGGAAATGTTATGCTCGTGTATCAGAAAAATCGAAAAATTGCCGGAAATGTGGATCGTCCGACTTACGGAAAAGAAGTTTGATGCTATCAAAACCTCTGTAAACAATTACAGATATATGTAAATAGTGCATATATGTATCTAAAAACCACATTCTGTAATATTTTATGTTCATAGAGGGCGATAAATTGTTAATTAACACACATGTCACAAATTCACTATTCTCAAATGATAGAATTTTGATTGGCTAAACCAACTTCCATATGGAGAATAACTCCCATCCTCTTTAAGAAGTACTTAATTTTGATTCCGATTAGAAAACACATTCTGCACAGCTAGACCAAATACTACGAACGTTAGTCTCACTAAAAATAGTCTTAAAAATGTTATTTTTTCGTTAACGTCTATCATTTTCTTTGGCTGTATTTTAATATATGAAATCTGATTGTGAGATCTCTTCGGTCGATAATATACTGATCAACAGATTAAATAAGCTCATTCGTAATTTAATTTCATTCCATGTTGATATAGACGTCCAACTTCAATTTACTTAAAAATCCCCTTTTCTTCTAACTAAATGACCATAATACAAAAATAACTCTGAAAACCAAAAATCGGTTTTTTGGAAAAAGCATTAGTCTCGATCACCCACTAGAAAAGCTATATTTCCGAAAGAATTTCCAAACCAAGTTGTACATCTTAATGATAAAATTTTGTAATGTACTGTTACATACTTCACATAAATTTTATATTTTAATGAATTTTTGGTAATTTTAAATTTACTCCATAATTTTACTATAAAAACCTGTTGCTAAAAACTCAACCAAGCATTCAACAACTAAACACAATACTTGTTCTTCCCTATTGTCGTCGGCTGCTTTATAAAGATGTCAAATGTTCCAGAGTTTATTGACAAATGGAGGGTCATCAGTGTTCTTGGTGAAGGCTCTTTTGGTCAAGTCTACTGTGTTCAGGACAGGAATAATAAGGTAATAAATTCCATCATTCTAATGACAAACAAACGTCACTTTAATTTTAGCAAAGCTCTTTCTATGCTATGAAGGTTGAACAGAAGCAGAAAAACCGTAATGACGAAGTTCTTCGAATGGAGCTCCAAGTTATGCAGCATGTTACTGGAAGGTTCTTCTGTGATATTGTTCATAAAGGACAAACCGAGAAAATTACGTTCGTCTCTAAAAGCTTTTTTAAAAACGCGTTTTTTAAAGGTTTATCGTAATGACATTGTTGGGGAAACCATTGGACGAAATTCGGCGGGCACAGGCTGGAAGACGCTTCAGCAATCCTACAGCAATGAAGATTGGTATGCAGATGATAAGAGTAAGGGGAAAACTTTTTAGAATCAAAGCCTGTCTTATTAAAATTCTAGGCCTTCAAAAAGCTCCACCATGCAGGATACATTCACAGAGATGTGAAACCTGCAAATATGGCTCCGGGTTATCACCATCCAGAGTTACTTCATCTGTTTGATTTTGGTCTCTCTCGTTATATCTTCAAACCTGACGGCCCAGGTCATTTGAGACCAGCTAGAAGTAAAGTAAGTGATTGGGAAAGAGTTAAAACAGAAAATATTTTGTGCCTTTAAGGTTGCTTTCCGTGGAACATATCGGTATTGCTCCATCAATGCGCACATGTGTAGAGACCAGGGAAGAGTGGATGATCTTTGGGGGCTTTTGGTAAATTTTGAAGGAAAATTGTTTTAAAGTCTCTCTCATTTTAAAGTACTCTCTCATCGAGCTATGCACAGGATCACTTCCCTGGACCGGTATGAAGCAAGTTGAAAGCCTGAGTATCAAAACCGCCATCACAGACGATGAGCTCTTCCAGGTAGTTGAAGGAAAAGACTAAAAATAAAAAACTTTTTATCTTTAGGAATGTCCTCGTTCCTTCAGAAAGGTCAAAAAGAAGCTCGCTCAATTCAAATTCGAAGACCAGCCAGATTACGATACTCTTCTAATGATGCTCTACAGAGAAATTTTTTCTCTTGGGGAACAGAAGCTTCTTAAAGAACCATTCGAATGGCAAATGCGCTCGGAGGATATGAACCCGTTCAACCATACAAAGCGTTGCAAAGAAGAAGTAAATTCCCTTTTAAAATTCCCTTTAATAAAATTCCTTTCTATTAAAGGACGAGGAGAATACAATAGGCACAGTCGAAAGCGAATATGACAGCATTGAAAGTAGAGGGGATACAGAAACACATACAAGAACTGTAGATGACACTCTTGATGACCTCAACGATGATAATCTGAAGGACAAAACTAAAATATGGGAGGAACAGAAGAAGCTAAAGAAGGCTGGGGGAAGTGCGAATAAAGAGAAAAATGGCAAAAATAAGCCGGCAAAAGGAACAAAGCCGCAGGTGAAATTCGAGGGAAAAACTAAGGGAACGGGAGTGCCAAAGAAGTAAAGTATAGAGATTATGTGTAGATTGTATGTATTTCTTCGTTTCTTCGTGATTTTGTAAATGTATTATTAAATGAAAAAAATTTGTAATCTTTGGTTATAATTTTCCAAACCATTGATATTTTCCTGCATTAAAATAACAAAAATGAAAGCTGTGAGGAAGAGAACGAAAATTTAATTTATCTGATACCAAAATATTTTTAAAAATATTTTTCTATATCTTGGCTTTCAATTAAAAATTACCTATTTTTGTTTTATAAAAGTTAAAGCATTTTTAAATGGTTAAAACCTGTTAATTTATTAAATATTTTTGAAAACATTTAATATTAAGTTTTTTTTATCATTTTTTCAGTTAAACTCTTACTGCTTAAATATAATAAATTTAAGCAATTTTTTATTAATGTTATTTTTAAAGATGAAAAGCATTTAACTCAATTTTCGTTTTTTTGTGCCTTAGAAATTTTAAACTTTGTAACTTACTGAAATAATTTTTCTAGAAAATAAAGCTTACGCTATCATATAGCAAATTTTAAAGGCTTTCGAATGAACCCAAAATGAGAATTTAAAACAAAAAAAAATTTCAAAGTGGGGTTTTTCAATTTTGTGGGGGGAGTGTACCTTTCTATGTATTTGTTTAAAGTTTTTAAGAAAGATCCGACTTTTCTTCAGTTTCCGAATTTTTTTAAGCTCACAGATCTCGTTTCAAGCCCGAGTAGTACTTTTAAAAAATATTGGAGGTAAAAGCAACGGCGCTATTAATCCAGTTTTCCGTCTGGATTTTCAGAATTCCAGAATCGGAAAAATCCCGAAATTTCTGTTAGTTACATATATAATTTAATTACTTAATTCAAGTATTTTAAGTAATTTAATTTAAGATTTATGTAAGTAATCTAATTAATAGTTTTATATATTTATTACATACATATGAGATATTAAAGCTAGAACAATGATCATCAATATTTCATAAAAATACACATTTAAATATATACAAAATAAACGAGAAAATAACAAATAATACATACATTAATTAATAATAATCTAATTATCTAATATATTTCTTCAATTTTGTTATTTCTTTGATTTTCCCGCTCCTTTGGTTTTTCCCTCGAATAAAACTTTGGGTTTTTGTCCTTTAATCGACGACGACTTTTGATCTTTTGCTGAATTCTTTTGCTCGTTCACTGCCGACTTTTGCCCTTTAATCGATGATTTTTGTCCTTTCGGTGAATTTTTTTGTTCCTTGACTGATAGCTTCTTCCCTGTTTCTGAAGGCTTCTTCTCCTTCTCTTTCACCGATAGCTTTTGTCCTTTTGGTGATGGCTTTTTATCCTTCTCCTTGACCGATAGCTTCTGTCCTTTCTCTGGCGGCTTTTTCTCCTTGACCGATGGCTTTTGCACTTTCGCTGGAGACTTTTGTTCCGTCACCAATGGCTTTATTTTTGCGGGCGGCTTCTGTTCTTTTACTTCTTTCACTAATGGCTTTTGCTCCACCTGTGGCTTTTGTTGAATCTTGACGTCTTCTTTACTCGTTTTCTTCTCTTCAATTTTAACCGCAGATGTAGCGGCCGCCTTTTTCAATTTCTTTTGCTCCTCCCAAATTTTAGATTGTTCTTTCAAGTTTTCATCATTAAGGTCATCAAGTGTGTTATCGTCCACAGTTATTGTATTGGTTCCATCCCCTCCCCCATAATCGCTGTCATACTCACTCTCGACTGTACCTATAGTATCCTCGTCCTCCTTTAAAACAAAAATAAATTTTAAATTAAACATTCCAAATTTCTTACTTCCTCTTTGGAACGCTTTATCTGCTTGAACGGATTCATAACATCCGGATGATCTTGCCATTCAAATGGCTCAGACAGAAGCTTTTCTCTTCCAAGAGCATAAATTTCACGAAAAAGCAGCAATACAAGGGTGTCGTAGTCTGGTAGATCTTCGAATTTGTATTGATTGAGCCTCTTCTTGACCTTTTTGAAGGAACGAGGACAATCCTAAAAATTCAAAAATAAATTTTAGTTTTTGGTAAATTTGCCTACCACGAAAAGTTCATCGTCTGTAATCCCCGTTTTAACACTCAGGCTCTCGACTTGTTTCATACCAGTCCAAGGAAGTGTTCCTGCACAAAGTTCGACGAGAGAGTACTTTAAAATAGATTAAAAACACAATTTTGAATTTTCATTTAAAATTTACCAAAAGCCCCCAAAGATCATCCACTCTTCCCTGGTCTCTACACATATGCGCATTGATGGAACAGTAACGGTAGGTGCCACGGAAAGGGACCTTAAAGGCACAAAATATTTTCTGTTTTAGCTTTCTCAATCACTTACTTTACTTCTAGCTGGTCTCAAATGACCTGGACCGTCAGGTTTGAAGATATAGCGAGAAAGCCCAAAATCAAACAAATAGAGCATATTAGAATGGTGATAGCCTGGTGCTATGTTTGCAGGTTTAACGTCTCTATGGATGTATCCTACATAGTGAAGCTTCTTAAAGGCCTGAAAAACAAAAAAATATCCACAATTAATTATTCGATTCCTTTACTTTTATCATTTGCAACCCAATTTTCAATGTAGTTGGTTTGGAGAAACGTCTTGTTGGCTGCGCTCTTCGAATGTCGTCCAACGGCTTTCCCAAAAGTGTAATCACAATAAACCTTTAAAAAACCAAGTTTTTAAGAAAGCTTTTAAGAGACAAACGTAATTTTATCTGTTTGTCCTTTATGGAATATATCACAGAAAAATTTTCCATTGACACGCTCCATAACTTGAACCTCCATTCGGAGAACTTCATCATTACGATTTTTCTGCTTTTGTTCAACCTTCATAGCAAAATACGTTCTTTTCTAAAAATAAACAAGTTTATTTGTCATTTAAACAATTTAAACACCTTGTCATTCTTCTCGTGAACACAATAAACTTGACCAAAAGCACCCTCACCAAGGACACAAACAATCTTCCATTTGTCAATAAATTGTGGTGGTGGAGCGTTCTCTGACATCTTAAAATGAAAGTTAATTAAAGATTATTAAAGATTAAAATGAAAATATTTAAGAGATCACCGTTTAAAACACAGCCTTCGAACAAATTGAGAAAAACGCGAATAAAAACTTGTTTTTGTTGAGTTGAGGAATGTTTGAGTTTTCATTATACAAGCTTTTATAGTAAAGAATATTAATAAACCTAGTTTTTAAAACTTTCCGGAAAAAGAATAAAAGTTTTTCCGGAATTATGAAATTAGTGATAAACAGAGAAAAATAAAAAGTATAATGAACTAGTTAGAGAATATGTATCTAAAACCCCCCAAAAAACTTCGAAAACAATTTTTATTTGACAAAATTCGTTTAAAACAATTGCGAGCACTTAATAATATGCTAATTAAATTATGGTTAGAAAACAATAAAAATGGCACAAATATCACATTAAATTAATTAAAGGGCATAATTTAAAAAATAATTTTCTTTTTAATTTTAAATTCTGTGAAGAATTTCTTGATGCATTTGCAACACACGAAGCCGATAATTTTTTAATAAAGGAGAAGAAAACATTAATTGCACAATTTGGGAATTACCATTAGGTAATTGTTGAATTATTGTTCTAAATTTCAAATTTATTTTTAGATAAATATTTTTGGAGTTTTGTTGGGGGGGGGGGGGGGTTTATTGACAATAAATTTAAAATCCGAATAACTCTTCCATTTTTACCTTGTTTGTAAAGGATATTTACTAGCAAAAAAGAAAAGAATATCAGCAATATAATTAACATTAGTTGAAAGCATAGATTCATTTTGTATAGACATAAAAACAGCAGAAATCATTTTTTCAGCAACAATTTCAATACTTTGCATTAACACACGATTATCATTTTGTGAAAATTTTTTAAAGAAAAAACTTGTTGTTCGAAGTGAATCTTGTGTTAATGAAACATCTCGGCTTAGTTCAATTACCTGAAAAAAATATATTTTTGTAAAGAGACTAAATAATTATTAAAATTGTTTGCAAAATAGAAGTTGAGACAGTATATCCTATTGGATAAAGGGCCGTCTTAAGAAACATCCAATGGTCCTCCTATCTTTTTCCAAATCAAGTTTCATTTTGTTAGATAAAAAATCAAGAATTTATATTTCTTTTAAATTTTTTAACTAACTAATATAAGAATTGGATACTTGCTTTAAAAATTTAAAATATCAGAAAAAATTACCTCAGCCAAAATAAAACAAGCACTTTGAATAAATTGTGACACAAAATACACAATCTCTTCAGATAATCCAGCAGCAAAAATTGGATTCCAAAATTTTTTAAAAATATGATTTGCTAATTCAACTAATTTTTCATCCAATAAATTAGGAAAATTTGAATTTTGTAGATTATTGGAAATGGAAGAAAATCGGTTAAAGAACCAACTAAAAATAATTTTTAAAATAAATTAAAATTTATTTAAAAACAAACCCAGCCAAATGTTTAATTAAAATTGGAGTTTCATCTGATTTTTTATGAAACGTCTGAAATTTAAAATTAAAAGGAAACCACCAAGTTTAAAAAAACATTCTAATTGTAAGTTAAAAAAAATAAATTAATTCCAAAATTTTTTCTAAAATTTTTCTGGCTTTAGTAATATTGAAATTTTAATCGAAAAGAAAACAAATTTTTGTGAAACAATTTCCGAAAAAATCAGTAAAAAAGCTTTCAAGAAATTTCATAGGTAAAGAAGGCAAACAGAGAAAGATTTGGTTAGAGAACGAGGTTACATATGTTACTAATGTTTTAATTTAAAATAAATATTACTAAAAAAAGTCTTTTAGCCAATTCACAAGCAGGCACAGGATTACTTGTAATTATAGCATCGAGAAAATTCAAATAATTTTCAAGAAGAGGTGAAACATTTGTATATAAAGATAAAATTCCCGCTTCTAAAACTGCACAAATCTTAAAATTAAAAAAATTATATTTTAAAAGATATTAACACAAAGATGTATCTAAAAGGTAATATTAAATATTCTTCACCAACTAAGGTTGGCGATATCCAAAAGGTCTCGGTTCGGATAACGGTTTATCCCATGATTTTATAAAAATTGCGTTTTAAGTTTTTTAATTTTGTAAAAATGGTTAATTTTTGGCAAAACTCAAAATTTTCGGCTTTAAAACTGGTCGTGAACCACCCTACCAGATACATTCAATATTTATTTCTCTAAAATCACCTTTTCAATAATTTCTTCAGAAGGATATTCAATTGCAGAAAGTAAATTATTAAAAAGAGGCAAAGATTGTTTTAAAATAGATTTAACAGGCGATTCAATTTCTATACAAGAATTATTTGAATTATGTAAAGTAGCCAATAAACTAGCCAAAATACTCAATTCAAAATTAATTCTGTCTAACCACCCCTCCGTTTTTGGCGTTTGATTTGATAAATTTTTCAATTCTTTAAGCCAAGGAAATATTAAATGTTGAACTTTTTCCTAAAAATTTTGAAAAAAAATTTTTTTTTCTAACAAAAATATTTACAATAATTGTTTGATTATTCTTAAATGAAAGTCCAGTTCCAAAACAGCGAATAGAAAAAATACGCAAATCAGCAGAATAAGATTCATCGATAAAATATGTATAGCAACCAATAATTATTTGATCGATAACGCTCTTAAATTAATTAAAATTTTTATGAATTTTAATGGCTCCTTGTCTCAATTTTGAATTATTTCTGAACTTTCAAACAATTTTTGAAATTCATCAGGTAAAAATAGGAAAAAATGGGAGAAAGAAATCAATTATTTTTCAAACCCTAAATAATTTCTACTAATAAAAATTCAAACCTTAATATAATCTTCTCTACTTTTCATAAGCACAATTAACGTTTCAAAAGAAGATTTGCTCAAATCAGACAATTTTAAAATTGTGAGAATATTTTTCACAATATTTGGAATTGCACATTTCCTATCAAAACAATTATTTAATAAATGCTCAATTGCTCGAATAAATCGTAAATATGTTTTAGAAAAGTAAAACAAATCAGTTTTTGATATTTGAAGTAATTCCCATTCTTCTAAATTAACATGCTGAGAAAAGGAAGGCAAAAACATTTCCAAATGGTTTGATTGTAAAAAATCGGCAGCCTCTTAAAAATTTAAGCTATTAGAAAAAGGCTGGCCCTTTTATGATAAAAATTCATTTCTGAACAAAACGGTCGACTTAAATCCCGATTTTATTAAAATACCTAAATGGCTTTGGGAATATAAAATTATAAATATAAATTTCAAAGTCGGTGAAAAGCTTATCAAAAAATAAAAGCGTATGAAGGGATATTCTACGCTCACAGCCTCCTAACATTGTCCGTTTATTTAAAAAAAAAAGATTTATAAATATCTATAAAAATAAGTCAAAATCATTAAAAACCTGTCAACAGATGTATAACTGATTCCATACTAAAAAACAAAATAAAAATTTAAAAAAATTAATTAAATTAATCAATTTACCCAACAATATCACGATTATCTAGAGAAGCTTTCAATTTATTTGCCAATAATTCAACAGTTTCTTTTGGTGCAATTTGAATAGAATTAATACAAACATCACTTCTTTCAAAATTTCTATATTTTTCGAATTTTTCAAAATTTTCTTTATTTAAAGAATTTATTTGTTCAGAATAAATAAATTTTGTAGAAACAGATTCTAATAATTGTAAATATATTTTTATTGATTGCTTTTTCAAAATTAATTTATTTGAACTCCAATTGAAACTTTCATCCAATTGAAGTAATTCTTCTCTTAAAGAACGCCACCAAGGTTCAGGTAAATCAGAAATACATTCTTGAATTGGATATAAACCAGGATATGTTGAAATGTACAAAAAGAAAGCACAAAGTTTTCTTTAAAAATATTTTTTAGAAAAAAATAAAAATATTTCAGTCAATTAAAGGGGTAAGATGACAAAATTTTGTTAAGAGAGCTTCATTCTGGAATTTCTTTCTTTACACTACTTTTATTTAAAAAACCCACTTCGGTACAATTATTGCAAGAGAATAAATTAAACGTACCATTCTCACTAGTGTCGAGCTATTCTAGACCAAAGCCTGGGTTTTATCTGTATCCAGAGTCCAGGCCAGGCATTTTCTGACCTTTCGAATTTTTCCTGGACTAAAGGTCAATATCCAGTCCGGGTCAACAAATCAAACCAGAACCCAGGAACAGGTCCAGGCTTTTCAAAAATCACGATCTCCCTTCTCACCCCATAAATGCAAGGACTGGGATTGCTAGGACAAGTGTATGGGATTATTTGTGAGATGAGGTGATACAAATAAAATCCCGAATCAAAAAGCTTTATTTTAAAAAAGGTTCAACTTCAAAAAAACTTACGAATAAACTTCAATAACCAATTGTTCATTAAAATTTTTACAAACAAAATCAACAATATTTTTTGCATATTCATGTCCAAATTCAACAATTGTACAAATTAACGGTGTTAAATCTTCCATTTTTTCCATTAATTGTTCAGACCCAATTTGTAAAAAGTCCAATTCCATTAAAATTTGAGGTAAAATAATTTGAGTTAATGCACTAATTAATTGCCACAAAAGACGAGGTAAATTTCTTAATTCATCGTTTGATTTGATTGTATCGAGAATTCGAGTTAAACCCAAGCTGAAAAATTATGAAGATAAGAATATTATAATCTTGAGGCAATTTCTCAATTTTAGAAGTTTTAAATCGCCTCATAAAAAATTCAAATAAATGTTCCTAATGGAGGAAAAAGCTGTTTGACAACCGGCAATGTGTCAAATGTCTTGTTAATAACTCAACTAATAAGCAGAATCAAATTCTATATTTTTGTATCAATAATGTGGCAAGGTTAAGAGTTTGTCTGTTGGCCCAATTTAAATTGTTAAAAAATTATAGGACAAAAAATATTTCAAATTAAAACCTTCCCGTTCTTTTAAATAAAAAAATAAATTAAAAAATTCAACTTACTAGTCATTACTAATATTATTAAATAAAGCATCGAAAACAGAAAGAAAATCTAGCAAATTTGCCCCAGGTAATTTCAGCCATCCTTCAATACATTCAACAGCAGCATTCCTTACAGAACAAGACAAATCATTATCTCCCAAAACTTGTTGAACTAATTTAACTATTTCCTTTAAATTTTTTTAAGATTAAAATTATTAAATAATTTTTGAAAAACTTTTGTCGATTTCTGTAGTTCTGTTTTAATACTTTGGCGGTGATCTAAAGAGACATTGAGGTGATGGAATTCTGTTGAAATTTCAGCTAGAACTCTAAAAAATTTATTTTTAAAACAAAACAAATTTGAAAATGATGGCTTGGAAGTTAAAGTTTTTTGGATTTCTAATATAAAATTTTTAGGAATTAGACAAAAATAGAGCATTAAGGGGAAGTTGAGGATTTTTAAAATGCAAACAGCGGGCTAGTTAAAAAAATTTTTTTTAATTACTGACATCACTGATTAATGTAAGGAAATTAGAGAAAAGAATATGCACTAGAGAATCTACAAAAATTTTTAAAATCGGTCAGGAAATCTAAAAACTTTCACAAGGTCAATTACAATTTTCAAAAAAATCCCCCAAAATTTTTCTGAAAAATTAAAAGGAGCTACATCTCTAATTAAAAAATTTTTTTAATTAAAAAACCTTAAAAGCAATTCAATTTGACAGGACCAAAATAATTGTAATTCAATAATTGGATCATTCCAAATATCAGGTAAACATTTCAAAATAAAAAGTGCCAATCCAGCAGAAAGTTTATTTAAAACAGAATGGGCCAAAGAATGAGCACTAGAAGACAATTTTTGAAGAAAAAATGTTTTTAATTCATCTGACTAAAAATTTAGAGAATTTATTTAAAAATAATTTTAGCAAACATTTTCAACACTTTCAAGAATTTCATCAAATTTTTTAGAAATAACAAAGTAAAGAGTTTCTGCACCAAAAAATTGGACGTTTACAGGATTAGAATCGTCGATAATGGAAACTAAAGAATTTTTAAAATAGATTAAATAAGAGTAGAAGTTAAGGAACTGGATTCAAATAATCTAAGAGTAATCTTTTAAAAGAAAATAATCCTCCGTAGGAAAAATTATATCGAAAAATAAGAAATTAAAACTCGGAATAGTCATTTCAATAAAAAATTCAAATAAACTTACTTGCTAAACGCCACGAGCCTTTACCTAAAAAATTAAATTTAATGAAAAAATTAAACAAATAAAAAATACTTTGACGAAAATTCTCCAAAATATTGCCCAGTTCTCTTCTGGAGGGTTCAGAAGTGGTTTCATAGAAATTTGTTATACTTGTCACCAATAATTTAGTTTGATGATCCATTCTAATTAAATATACAATTAAGAATTAAAATTTAAAAAATATATAATTAGAAAAATAATCTTTAAAGCAACAAAAAAATTCCTTTATAAAATTTTATTTAAAATACAAAACGTTCAAAACTTAAAAAAAAGTTATGTACAAAATAAATTATAAATGAAAGCGTCAAAATTTTTTTGTAAGTCGATTTAAGGTTCTTTAACCTTATCAAGATTCAGGCAACCATATAAAATCGGAGATCATTAATTATCTGAAAATTTAACATAAATTAATCTCTCAAATACGAATGTTTAATAAGATACAAGGAAATAGATAATTAACGGTATTATATCCCAAAAGTCAACTAACAATCAAAAATATTCAAACCTCATTTATTTTTCTCCAAATCTCTTGCATTTGTATTTTCCACATAAATAGCATAATCACTTCTTTTATGGTCCTCCCCTTCAGGAGACATTTTTTCAACATTCAATCCTTCCATCACAACTTTAGCAAAAGCAACTTTCAAACATTTATTGACATCTTTTGCTCCAACATAGAAAAAGTCAACATATCCTTCTTTAGGAAGGGGAGTTTTATCTTCAACTAAAAAGAATATTTAAATTAAGCTATTCTATTTTTGACTTACTAAAAAGATCTTTAGACATGAGGAAAAAAATAAAAGGTCAATTTTAAAGCTAAAAATAAATTTTTAATTTTGTGAGAAAATAAAACTAAAATATTTAAATCGTAAATAATACATTTTAAACAAAAATAAATCGTAGTAATATTGGCGCAAGCGAAAAAAGCTTGGGCCGAAAAGATTGGGAAAAGAAAAGTTGTGGGTAAAATCCCTTTCCCCCATAAATATTGAAAACGAAAAAAAAATATTGAAACGGACAGACAACCTTTTTCCCCTATATTTATTGTAAAATGTTCAGACTTTTTCCTTTCTTCCATCCAAATTGTCTTTCTAATTTTTGCATACTAAAAGGATTATTTAATTTTATACAAGTGCAAGTACATGCCAAAATTTGAAAAAATGAGTCTTCTCAAAAAGGCAATTTGGATGGAAGGTCTGACCATTTTACAAAAATATAGGGGAAAATGGGGAGGGAAAAAAAGAGGTCTATCCGGTTCAATATTACCTAAACTTTTTTCAATTCCAAAATTTATTCAAAAAATTAAAAACTCAATTGTTTATAAACATAAAAACGTTCAGTAGAACTTCCAACAATTTTACAATTTTTCATTAAAAATTCTTCAATTTTTGCCGGATCTAAACAATAATCCAAAAGATATGGTTGAATTTCCTCTTTCTTCCATTTTTCTTTTTTAGAGAAAAGAATTGACAATCTAAATGAGATTGGGAGTTTTTGAATAATTTAAAATAAATTTAATAACCGTTTTTGTAAATCTAAAGGCAAATCTGTTGAAATTAATTTATTTACAACTTTTCCTCGAAAATGAGAATTTTCAACAATTCCAAGTCCAGATAAATATTCCTCTTTGAAATAAAGCTGATTTGGTAATAAATTATTTATTTTTAATTCAAAATCTTCAAAATCCAAAGGTTTGTCAGGCAATGGACGAAGAAGATTTTCAATGTAAATTCTTGATATTTTAGATTCATTAAAAGAATATTTGCCATCAACTTACAAAAAAAGATATTATTAATGAAATTAAATGTAAAAATAAAACAGAATATTATTTGAGAAATTAATGTTAAAAACTGACCGTTTACAAATTTTTTGGCTATTTAAGCAAATATTTTAGCAAAAATTTTACCACATTCGGACTTAAAGAAACATGGGTACTCTCAACAGGCCCGTAACCAGGTAGGAACAGAAAAAATCCTAGTTACAGGCCTGACTCCCAAAAAATATAAATTAAACCAAAAACCATTTTTATCACAAAAATTGTTCAAAACCCAGTCAATTGTCTCCATCTGTATATTTTCCAAAAAAATAAGTTGAAGCAAATCATCTTTTGAAAAGTATGAAATTTCATCTTTACCAGCATTGTCAACAGCTTCAGCAATTTTTTCAATAAACTTCACAATATATTCGTTGCTTATCCAATAGAATTTTCCCTCTAAAATTTGAAAAAAATAAATTCAAAATAAACAGGAAAATCGCTTAAAAATGGGAAAAGAAACAGGCAAGGAGAGATGAAAACTGGCTACCGAAGGAGATCCAAAAGATATGGTTGGCATATTTTTTTTAAAAAGGACTGTAAATTGTCTTAAGACAACTCCATAAAAAAATTTAACAACTAAAAAAATAAAAAATAACCTAATTCAATAACAAGGAGTTCTCCCAATTTGTTGATTAATTCTTCTTCACTAGCTTGTATACAACACAAAATAGTTTCCAAAGAAATTCTAAAAATAAACATTTAAAAGATAAAAATTTCCAAAAAAAATTACCCAAAATTTGCAGAACATCCATCCTTTGTAAACAATTCAATTTTATGGTCATTAAATAATTCTTTCAATTTTTGAGTTAAATTTGGTCGAATCCGTGAAGTTTCAAGAAATTTATTTGTAACTGACATAATATTCTTTAATATTTTAGATATTCTAAAAAATAAAAATAAATACCAAATTGTTCGAAATTGATAATTCTTCAGATAAGTCCACTTCATTTAAGGCATTTGTATCCTCTAAAATAAGCAAAAAATTTGAAACTTCAAGTTCTTTACAACAAAATGTTTCTGTTTTTGTACACAAAACAATTTCATCAGAATTGTATCCTCGTATATAAATTCTAAAATTAAATTTAAAAAAAAAATTAAAAAATTAAAAATATACTCATTTCCATTTAAAAGATAATTAACTAAATTCTTATCCACTTCAGCAAAAATAAAATCATTTGAAGAAAAATGGGGAGAAAACAATAGTTGAACTGAAGAATTGTTTTCTGGTAAAGTTAAATTGTCCATGAGAATATACTACAAAAATAAAAAAAATTTTAAGAATTTCTCGGCGCAGCATGTTTTCGTCGTGAACTGTGCGACGAAAAAGAAAAGCGACGAAAAACTGGCGCCCAAACATGGTGTAACGCAAAAAACTGTTTTTCTCTCGACCTCCATTTATTGAATGATATCTTACCATAATAAATAAAAACGGATGTTTCAGTGCAAAAAAGATTGTTAAAGCTCGGCTCATTTCGGTAAAAGATTTGAGTAAATTGATTGCGGCTGGCACGATCAAGAATGCCAAACAAACAACCCTTTAGGCTGTAAACAAATTTTCTGTAGGCAATTTTTCAAATAAGATTTGCGCCGTTTTGGGCTTTACCCTGCCGAGTTTCTAATTCTTTTGCTGTTTTTTTTAATTTTTTTTATTTTTAGAAATCAAATGCAATACAAGCAGTCGATAGCCTGGGTTCATTTTGAGCAGGAGACAAATTCATTAAATGTTTCCTGCAAAATTTGTAATCAAGTGCTTATAAGAGGTGATAAATCAACTAAAGGTTTATGGAGTCATTTAATGCACAAACATCAAAATGAATATCTTTTATTACGAATTTCTCAAAGTGGAGTGCAAAATCAGGTTCTTTAACTTTTAATAATAGACTCCCTAATATAGGATAAGGTTGCGCAATAGTGAACCTGACAGACCCCATTTTTCCTCCCCAAGTTTCTTCCTTTATGCAGAATGGTCAGACTTCTTTCTTCAATTTTCTTTACTTCCATCCAAGGGGGAATAAAATTGTTTTAATTGTTTATAGGCAAAATATAGAAGGGCAATTGGGATGGAAGAAAGTAAGAAGCCTGACCATTCTGTAGATATAAGGTTGTCACATTTATGTGACTGAGTTCTTTTGACGGAATTTCGATTGTCTTATTTCCTGGCTTGAATTCCTTAAACCTATCACATCGAGAAAATCATCCCTCTGTTTCCTACTAAAATTTAAAATCTCATATCAATTTTAATAATTTAGGTTGTTTCCAATATTCCAAAGCAGGTTATTATTTATTCTTTAAATTAATTCTAATGGTTCATAGGAGCGAAACGACGAATCAATTATTGATGTGGTAGACATTGATGGGCCCATTAACAACTCCTTATCGCAAAGGTTTTTTTATACAGTTTTACTTTAAAATATTGAATTTTTATTTTCTTTAGTACATCCCAAATTTCTAAAAAGAACCGCGAGAAATATTGTCACGACGGTTATTCCTACATTAGAGACGGCCAAAACGCCACAGGTGAAAAAATGTTTTGGCGTTGTGACAGAAATCGCTCTATTGGTTGTAAGGGACGTGTTCACACTGCTGCTGATGCTGAACGGACATTTTTAAGTTTGGTCACTCCTCATGATGAATACTGCAATGGGGACAATATTTTAATAATTGGAGATCACAAAGTTTATTTTGTTTAAAATTTCGTTTTTCGGCAAAGGACTAGTTGTGGATTTTCTAAAATTGATTTTAATTTTTAGAGCGGGAATTTCAAAAAATCTTGACCTTGATTTTGGTTGGTTACCTTGACCAGATTCTTGACCTTGAATCAAGGAAAAATCAAGGTACTCTGAAAAATGCCTTGTTCTGGACTCTGGATCCAGAAAAAATCAAGGTCTGGTTCCAGATCCAGCTCGCTCTCTAATAATTTTGAAGTCTTTTCTATTTTTGCGAATATCAAATTGCTAATTAAATTTCGACTAATTTTTTTCATTGGTCAAAATCTGTAGATTTTTAGCTAAAATTCTTTGGCTGGTGATCCCATATCAGTCAGATTCAAATCTCTAATTATCCACAAATTATCCTTTGCCCTTCATTTTTCTTGTTTTTTTTTAATTTTTTTCATTTGTTTCTCTCCGATATGGTCATAGCCACTAGACATACTTAACTCATCACTTTAATATTTTAATATAATTTTTTAGAATGGCTTCATTTATTAAAACTAAAAGAGATTCAGATAAATTAGTTTTTGAAGGCCACACTTATTTCAAACACAGTATAGCCTCTCAAAACCGAATTTATTGGGGGTGTATTTTACGAAGAAAAATTAAATGTAGAGGTTTTGCTGTGACAGATGTAGACAATAAAGTAACAGTTACTAATCAACATTGCCATCCTCAAACATATGACCCAATAACCAATACTTCATCAACACATTTGGATGGGGAAGAGGTGTTTTTATATTTATATTTATTTTTAAAAAATGAATATTTTAAGGCCACGCTTCCGATTTTGGTGAGTTTGGGAAAAATGACTGACAGGTGAAAGGAGCTGAAAAAATCTGGGAAAAAAATATTTTAAAATTTGTTAAAAAATTATTAAAGTGATGAGTTAGGTAGTTTTTGTGTTTAGTCTTTTTTCATATTTTTTGTCCAAATCGGAGCGTGACCTTTTAAAAATTCTTTTATTCTAAAATATTTTTAAAAATTCTTTTAAGAACATTATCCGTGTGCGAACAAAAATTCCAACACAAAAAAGAAAGCAAAGTCTCAAAGAAAATGATTTACAAACAAAACGTCTAAAATCTGAAGGAAATTTAATTAATGTTAAATCTGAATGGGAACACTCAACTTTTGATGATTTTGAACAACAGGTAAAAATTAAAAGAATTTTTTTATTTTAAATTAAAAGGAAAAGGAATTTTTTTTAACTTGTAAAGAATTTTTTAAACAATTATAAAAACTGTTCTTTTCAACACATTTTTATTTTTCCTTTTTTTTCACGTTTTGTACAATACAAAAACAAACAAACATTTTATTTTATCTTTTCTCACTTGGTTAATTTTCTTTTATCTTTAACTAAAACTTTCTTCCCTTCATTTTTATCTTTTTTTTAAAGATTAGGAATGCGGAAAATATTTTATTAGATTAAATTAAAATTATAATTTTTTTTTACTTTAAAAAAGACAAAAAAAAATTTTTTTAGTGTTCAACAACAACAATAGGCACATTAATGCAACAAATTCAACAAACAGAAATGGAATCAATGAATGCCCATCTTTTTGTTGAATTAATGGCTCAATTTTTTGGACAGGGTTGGATGTTGGGAAGTTCTGGGGGAATGGCTGCAATTACTCAATCTTTGGGGAATGGAGAGGATCTTTTACTTGTTTCCCCCTCTTCTGTCCCAAAAGAACGTTTAACAGAACAGGACCTCTTTGCTTTTGATTTGAAATGTATTCAAGAACGTTGTGATGATATTTGTTTATCTACAAATCCTATTTTTGGACCAACACATTTGAGGCCGAGTGCTTGTACTCCCCTATTTTTACTTTTGTTACAATCAACGCCTGGAACTAGTTGTGTTATTCATACACATTCAAAATATGCAAATTTGGGTTGGTTTTTGGTTATTGGATATCTGAGAAAGTTTTCTTTTCTCATCTCTTTTTCCGATTCTTAGATTTTGTTTGAGCCAAGATTTTTGAGTTTACTTTAAAAATGTTTTATCAAGGACGATAAAGTAACAATCCAAAACCTTCACACACTCCCAATATTTTATTATCAATCCATTGCCCTTTAACTTCCCATATGGTCGAAGAGGAACGAGCCCCCGTCACTTCTCAATTTGTCTACTTTCGGGATAAATAGGAATATTACACAAGGAATTTTTTAAGAACTTCTTTAAATTCTTCAAAAAAATTATTTTTTTTCCCAGTTACTGTCCTCTATACCCAACGCAACTGTTTAGAAATTACAAATCAAGAAATGCTTAAAGGTGTAATGGATCGACGCAATTGGCGTTCATTTCAAAATACTGACAAATTTATTCTTCCAATTGTTGAAAATAAACCACAAGAGCAAGATTTACTTGTAAGAGTGATTTTTTTCTTTGAAAAAAATTAATTTTTAAAAAATTTTTTTAGCCAATTTTGAAAGAAGCAATAGACAAATATCCCCATTCCCCAGCATTTCTTGTTAGACGACACGGATTATTTGTTTTGGGTCCAAGTTGGCAAAAAGCTAAAGTTATGCTGGAATGTTTAGAATATTTATTAGAATTAATTTGGGAAATGGGAAAGGCGGGAATTGATGATATATAAATTAATTAAATTTTTAATATTTTTTTTTTACTTTTTTGTATTAATTAACTAGTAGAGATCGGTAGTAACCTAGACAGGATTCTTGATCTGGATCCATGAAAAATCCAGTCTGGAGATCGATCTCTATTGACTAGGTAATATTTGTGCAGTTAAACGTTGAACAATAAAAATATATAATTTTATTTAAAATTGAATAAAGCTAATTTTGAAGTTAGTTGGGTCGCTGAGCTCTTTCGAGAAAAATAATGAATTTTTGAAAAAATATTTTAATTAACGAAAACTGTACTAGTACTCATGATGGTATTAAAATGCTTGTCTATGAAAAGCTTAGAGATAATTTTGTATTTTCGATATCTTTTGTTTAAATTTTACATTAATTTAAAATAGTTTTCCTTTCAATTAAATTATTTTTTTCTCACTTTGATCAGTCTGCGTGGGAGTAAAAGAAAAAAGTTTAGAGAGAGAGCAATTGAATAAATGAGAGTAAAGGGAAATAAGACTATTTAATTTTGAGAGATTCACAGCTGATTTATAAAATATAGAGAAAGGAAAAAATTTTTTTTAGACTTGAAGGAATATTGACGGGATTAAAAGCTTTTATTTAAAAATATATACAGTTGCTAATTGTTAAATTGCCTAAAGACTTTTAAATAAAAGTTAGAGAAATAAAAAAATTAAAATTGGTTTTATAAAAATATTTTGGAAGCTTGTTAGAGAAAATAAAAACAAATAAAGAAAAGCCTTGAAAGAATATTTTATTGACGCTCAATCTAGTTAATAGCATTAGTCATTTGTTTAAGCTTTTAAAGGGTCCGAAAATCGACTCAATTTTTTTGTTGTTGGTAGTCCCTTTCAAGATTAAACGGCTGCTTAATTTTTGACTCAATTATTTTATTTTTACCATTTAAAAAATTTCCTTAGGATAGAATTACTTTTAAAAAGTTTTGAAAGCTTGTCATAATTGTGAATGTTAAAGTACAAAAATTAAAATACATTTGCTTACCTCTATTTTACGTACAAAATACACCACAATATCGTTCATAAGATTGGGGAGCTATCTAGGCGATACCCTCTACTTAAAATACATCTCATTATAGGATAAAATTTTTCAGTCCCAAGGGGTGTCTGAAAATGAGGTTCAACTGCATTATTTGTAGATATACATATGTTACATAGAGAAATTTTTTATCAAGTGTACTTTAATAATTTATTATTTTTTTTTCACTCAAAAATACTTCTAAAATTTTTCAAAATTTATTTTAGCAATGCCAGAAGAGGAGCACGGGAACAGTTCTGAAGAGGAGGAAGAAGAAGACGAGCCTGTACCCGTTCGTCAACAACAAGTTAGAATGGTTGTTACGGATGCTTCTAGTGGTTATGGCCAAGAATCAGCCACAGATGTATTGAATTATCTTTAAAAATTTTCCCAAAAAAATTTTTTCCAAAAAATTTTTTTTTCAAGTCTCCCATAGCTAAAACAGCCCCACAAGCAATAGTCACAACAACAAGTACAACAACAAAAGTTGCTGGAAACGAAGATGTCTCTGAAGCCCAGGAGGCTGCTATTGAAGCGGCTCGTAAACGTCATCAAGAGGCTATCGAAAAAGCTAGAGCTGAGGCAATAAAAATGCAAGAAGAAGCGCGTGCTAGGGCAGAAGCTGCACGTCAACAGCAACAACAACAATTTCAGGAACAACAAAAATTGGCGAGTTTTTAAAGGGTTAAATGTTACCTCCATTATCTAAAATAAATATTTTTCCCTTTGCTTTTTCCTTTTTTAAATATTTTTAAAATTGAGTAGAGTAACGAATAAACGAGAATCAGCTTCTATGTATCAGTATCCAAGCAGTCATTTGCTTTTTCGAGTTATACGTTTGGGATCTCGTCTTGGTGTTTGTTCTTGCTTATCAGATCATCCCTCAGCCACTTTTAGATTTAGTGTTTTAAATGCCATGAGGTGATTTGACTGAAAAGAGGGAGAAGATACTAGAGATCGGACCGAGACAAGATCTAAAACAAAAATTCATGTTAATGAGTTTGTTATTTTTCGACTGTCTCTATTCTCGTACACCCTCCCACAGACTGTTTAGACTTGAGAAATAATTTATTTTAATTCTTCAATATATTAGGCAGCGGAAGAGCAACGTCAGCAACAAATAAAAGCTCAACAAGAAGCTGCTAAGCTTCAGGCTGAACAACGTGCTGCTCAATTAAAGGCACAACAAGAGGCTCAAAAAGCAGCTGCTGTTCAACAACAACAAGTAAATTTTTATTTTTGAAATTAATTTTAAAAAAATTCCAAAATTAAAACCCTCACAAACAAACATTTTCTTTTTACTTTTTAATAAATAAAAAAGTAACAAAAAAATAAATTTCTCAAACTTTTACATCAAAATAAAAGTTTAACACTTAAATATTTTGATCCTAAAGTTAGAGAGAAGAAAGTTTATTTTTGTTGTTTAAACTTTTAAAAGTTGAAAAAAAGAGACAGACTTTTATTTTAAAAAAGTTAGTGACGAGAATTTGTTAAATTAAAGAGAAAAGGATATTTTTTTATATTTAAGTAATAATTTTAGAAAAATATAAAAAATTGATTTTAAAAAATCGTTAAAAATATTTTTTTGATAAAAATTAATTTCTAAATAAATTTATGTCAAAATCCTTAAAAATCCTTATAACACCTCCAACTCCTCCCATTCTTTCCAAAAAACAGGTTCAACAACAACCACAACAACAAAAAGTTTTAACTCCACAACAACAACAAAGGCCTGCCCCTCCAACCCCCACAACTCCTAAACCGGCTGTTCAAACTCCTCCTGCACAAGTAAGATAATAAATTTAAATCCGTTTATATAAACCTCTCTAATAGACGCCTATTTTATTCGCTAGTTAATTAAAAATTCCTTCGTTAGCTTCCATGCCTTTTATATTGTAGAAGCTTCTTAAGGAGATATCTGGCCGAAGAGCAGAAATGCCTTCATTATGAAATTTAGAGAGTGTTGTTTTATTAAAAATTTAATTTTCTTTCAAATTTTTCAGTCTAAACCAGCCCCAGCACAACCTAAAGCAGCTGCTCCAGCTCCACCAAAAGCTGCTGCCCCACAGCCAAAATCCCCGGCCCCGGCTCAACCAGCTAAAGCTCCAATTCAGCCAAAACCTGTCCAACCTCCAACAAAAACACCAATTCAACCCAAGGCAGCCCCACCCCCAACATCGCCTACCAAAGCTCCAATAGCTTCGAATAATCCATCACGTCAAGCCCCTCCTTTGGCTAAAGAGCCAGAACCTTTAGAACCACCAAAGCCCATTTTGACACACGCACCTTTTCAACCAAAAAATCCAAAAGCAGAAAACCATTCTTGGCCGCCTCCTCAAGAAGAAGAAGATTTAAGTATTGAGGGGGGAAAAAGAAACAAAATTTTGGTAAAATAAAATTATTTTTCAAAAAATATTTTATAAAATTTTGTACAAAAATTTAAGTAAATTAAATAGAGGTTCGGTTTTGAGTAAGGAAAGTATTTTTTGGATTGACTGTTAGTTCATTTAATTATTTGACTCTCGATATATCTACTACCTATATGTCGATGGGCATATTGTTTCCATAAATTTACATAATGGAAAAAATCCGAAAATTAAAAAAAGATTTTTAACAAATAGAATTTATTCCAGAATAATTTTCTGTTCAAATTAAATCATCCCCAAAGTGTCTTTAGTTATTTGGGTCTTATTAAATATTCTGTTAGTTTATATAAATTATATTATTCATAAATAATTAAAAAAATTTCTTTTAAGGATGACAATTCTTGGCAAGTACAGAAACGAATTCAATTAGAATATCAACCTGTAAATTTATAATTTAAAAAAATTAAAGAGAAAACATAATTTTTTTAGATTCAGCCAACAAAAATTCAACCTCCAGAATTGGATTATGAAGGGGAAATTAAGGCATATTTTTTATTTTTTATTTTATTTTCTTCTAAATTTATTTTAAAGAGAACAATAGTTCCCCAACCTGCTGGTTATTCTAAAATACAGTGGAATGAATTTCCTGAAGAGGAACAAAAGGTGGGGGAAAAGAGAGAGGGATTTTTTAAATAAAAATACATACCTAATTTTAGAAAGGCACTTCCAAAAAATTTTTTTTTTATTTAAATTCTCTATTATAATTTTTGATTCTTAATATTACTTAGATTTAAGGTTGGGGTTTTCGAGTCGGGCCGATGTTCGAGTCATTTTTTAGGTCTCATTTTTATCGGGCCGGCTCGACTGAGTCTTTTTCGGGTCAAAATTTGATGCCCGACTCGAAAATGTTAATTTAGCTTGACTAAGGGCTTACATTTACGAAGAAATTCTTTTTCCTCTTTACTATCCCTTAAAAAATTTTTTTATTCCCAAAAATATAAATATTCTTCAGAAAATGTTAATTTAGCTTGATTTTTTCCAAAAAATTTTTCAAAAAAATTTTTTTAAAGGAAAAGCAATCAGTCCCGCGAGTAAAAGCTCAGGATTGGGTACCTGAAAACGATTCTGAACATCCAGTATTAAAAACAATATATCAACCAGGAAGGATTGCTCCAAATCCAACATCTGGCCGTTTATGGCCCCCTCCAGGTTATGGAGAAGAAGAAGAAATTGAAATTGGGCATGCCAACAAAGTAAAAACAATGGGGGATGATGACTGGAAACAAGGGGAAGGGGAACAATTACAAAATGGAGAAGAGAATAGTGTTGGGAATGCCCCTTGGAGTAGACAAGCTGCTGGGGGAAATGTTAAAAATGTGCAGTGGCCTCCTCCTGAGAATCAATTGGAACATGGAGAATTTGGTAGAGGAAAATTAAATGTACAATGGCCTCCTTCTGAATTTGAAGAACAAGAACAAAAACAGGTAAAAATAAAAAGAATGAGAGTACAGTAATCTCAAAAAGTAATTTCCCTAATTTTTAGTATTCGAGAGACAGTCTCTCTCGAATATAGTTTTTGACAAAGTCCGGAAAAAAATCTCATCCTTTCCAAACTTGGAATTGAAATGGAAAATTGGAGAACTTTAGTACTTGGAGAAGAGATAAACCGAAACTTAGAAATTGGAATAAAACTTATTCCAAGTGCTTAAAAACTTTTTTTCCAAGTTTGGAAAAGGTTTCCCTAAACTCTTCTGTTTTCTGGAGAGAAAAAAGGAAGAGTTTTTCTGGAGATTTGTCTTTTTTCTAAAATTTTTCTGGAGAGAACGAATGACTTACCTATATTTATTAGAGAAGACAAATCCTTGAAATTCGTAATACTTCTGGTTATATTACCTAATTAAAAATTTAACCATTTCTTTTGCCCATTTTTTTTATTTTTATTTATGGGCAACCCTTTTTAACCTTTTAATTGTTTTTATTTTTCAATCAAAAATTTGTTAAAAATTAATTTAAAAGTAAAATGTGTTTTGAAGAAAAGAGAGGAAGGGAGGAGCAAAATCAACAAAAGTACCGAAAAATTTTAGAAAAAAATATTAAAATTATAAGTTGAGAGGGTTGCCCATGTGTACTCAAATTTTCGAAAAAAATTTTGTAAAAATTAATAAATAAAAATTAAAAAGGCCGAGGCAATTTCCTCTCCATGGGGACGGCAAGTAGACGTTGGCAATGTTAAAAACACTCAATGGCCACCCGAAGAGAATGTTTCTGAACACGGTTTTGGCCCTGGAGGGAGATTACAAGTTCAATGGCCGCCAGAGGAAGGAATGGAGGAATTTGGGAGTCAACAGGTGGATGAAAAAAAAATAAAAGAAAAATGGGAATAAATTTAGAAAGAAAACACATGGGCAACCATTTAGGTGAAAAAGTATTCCCTCGTTATTCCTGTTAATAGGCACTAGGTATCGCGCCGACAGAAAACCAAATTCCCGATTTTCGGGAATCGGGTCGGCGCGATCCCTGGCTAGCAAGTTAGTGTTTACGGTTTTTATCACTAGTTACTGACTTGATTTACATGAAAATTTAAGTGGATAACCAAGCAAGAAATTGTTTTAAGTAAAAACCTTAATTTTTAACTGATTTATTCACCTAAATTTCTCTTACAAAAATTTTCAAAATCTTTAAATTAAAAAATAATGAAAAGGCTGAGGGCCGTCTACAAGCTGCTGGTAGTAATGTCCGTGGTGTACAATGGCCCCCTCCCGAAAATATATCAGAACCTGAGGCTTTCGGTGCTGGTAGGATGCAAGTTCAATGGCCACCTACTGAACAGGAAGAGCGGGAAGTTCATCAAGTGAAAATAAAAATTTTTTAATTTTAATAATTTATTTTTCAAAATTTTTTGTGTGTATTTTGCTCCTCCCTTTCTTTCCAAAAAAATATTTTTTGGAAAAATAAGGATTAAAAATATTTTAAAAATTAATTTCATCTACATGTTGTCATTTAGGTAGAAATTCTTCAAACTCATTTGCCTACAAAACCGCATCAGAGAGAATGGCCACCGGCTCATTATGTTGCTGCGCAAGTTGGAGGGGTTGAAGGTATAAAATATTTTTATTTTTAGTCCCTCCAATAATTAAAAAAATTTTTTAGCACAATAAAGCTGTTCGACTGTTCAATCGAGCAAATGAAGAATATTTTGTTTTATCGAATAATTTTATATTAAACATTAATTTTTGAAAACGGTTCAAAGCGCTAAATATATCTACTTTTAAATAAATTTCTTGGATGATTGTATTTTAGTTTAGAATGAATAAATAAAGGCAATTTTTGTTTTCTAAATGATTAAAAATAGTAAAGCGGCTGGGCTGTCTATTTCTCTCCTTTATGCTACGCTTACATAAAAAACGCGCGCGTCTTGCGGCAGAAAAGATAATGGGAAATGAGGAGAGTAAAAGACGCCGGCGTCTTGCCGCTTTTTTTGAGTGCTTACATAAACTGCGTCTTCCGCCGGCGTCAAGACGCCGGCGTCTTGACGCTTTTTTTGCGTGCTTACATAACTCGCGTCTTCCGCCGGCGTCTTGACGCCGGCGTCTTGCCGCTTTTTTTGAGTGCTTACATAAACTGCGTCTTCCGCCGGCGTCTTGACGCCGGCGTCTCTTTTTTTAATTCAAACATGTTTGAATTTTTTGCGGCAACTTTTAGCGTCTTGATCATTTCTCGGCCAATTCTAATCCGATTTTCAAAATTTAAAAAGATTTTGAAAATTCAATTCATTCTCTATCGATCAATATAAATTTTATATTTTTAAAGTTAAATCTTATGGGTTAAAATTGATTTTGAAAAAGGTATACTTTTTGCAAAAAATATTCTTTTTTTTCGATATTTTTGAGATTTTCGAGATAAAAAATTATTTATATCATAACTTTTTTATCAATCGGTCAAAAATTCTGATTTTTTGTTATGTTGTAGAGCTTTTGATTCTCTATCAAATAATACCAAAAACATGAAAAATTGACCATTTCTTAATGACTAGGGCTCGTACCATATAGTTAAAGACAAAAAGTTTTGGGGAAAATCGAGGCTGATGGGAAAGTTCCAAAATATCTCTGGAACTAGTTCCAGTTCCTAGTTCCAAACTTTTAAATTTTTTTGAATATGAAGATTTAGCCTCATAAGAGGATTTAGTGACAGAGGATTTAGCCTCATAAGTTTGTTCAAAATCGCCAAATCTAACCGATCTTAGTACCAATCTACCCAGCTCGGATAGCTCTTTCGAATGATATATAATAAATTATATGTCAAGCAAAAAAGCTCAAAATGGTCAGGGAAACATAAAAAGGGGGGGCGACAACCGAAGAATTACCTCCCGAATGATCCCGATAATAACAAAAATCCGGGATCCCGGAAAATCCCGTCGGGATCCCGTCCCGCGCCGACCTCTAAGTAGAATATTTTACCATTGAAGTTGGATCGGTATCATGGCAGGATAAAATGATTTAATATTATTTGTTCAATTTAATTTCAATAAAATATTTGTTATAAATTTAGTCCGCAATTAGTGCTTACATAAAAAACGCAGCTTTTTGCGGAAGACGCTCGGCGTCAAGACGCCGGCGGAAGACGCTGTTTTGTGCTTACATAAAACTAGCGTTTTGACGATTTGCGTCTTCCCGCTTAGCGGAAGACGCCGATTTTATGTAAGCACGAAACTGCGTCTTCCGCCGGCGTCTTGTCGCCGAGCGTCTTCCGCCGGCGTCTTGCGTTTTTTATGTAAGCGTAGCATTAGCTAGTGCAAAAGGTCATTCGGCGGCTGGGAGCGAACCAGCATCTTCAGTAGACCGGACTGATCTATTATCCATTACACCACGCAGTACTGCAAGTCTTAGGAAATAAATTGCTAGTAAAGCTGATGGATTGCTTTAATGAATAGCTAGTAAAGCAGCTATGCTTTACAATAATAGAGAATTGGAATGGGGAACATCTCCTTCATTTTACTTCTCTTGTCCTATAAACATTCAAAATTTGCTCACAAATCCTCCAAAAACTTTTATCAACTTTTCACAAATTTCAACACAATCTACACATTTTTATCAACCAATTAACAAATATTCTTTTTCTTATATTCTTCCTAATTATCTTTCTTCTCTTCTGTTTTCTCAGGGAACAACGTGCTCGTATCCAATGAGGCCAACGTCTCATATTCCTGCGAATATTTGTGCGCTAAACGAGAAAAAATATTTTTATTAGAATTTCTAAGACTATTAATCTACCATGCTCTCCTCTGGGCACTCCAGGAGTTGGCGCTGTTGGCAAAGAAGTAACGTTGAAGAATGGGTCATCAGCTGCAACATTGCCTGTACTTTTTAGATTATCTCCGGGTTGATCAGGCCGTGGAGCGCGGGAAGAGAAGCGCAGTGAAGGGGGAACATCTCCTTCCAATTTAAGCATTTCCTGAAAATTTTTTTGTTAATCTTTGTTAATTTTTAAAAATTCCCACCGAAAATCCACCAGGACCACTATCATTAGATTTCTTTTCGATAATACTTCCACCACCTCCTCGTGCATCTGAACCCCTTTTTCGAACTATTTCCTTTCCTGGCTCGTCGAATTTCCAAGGAGTATTGAAGAAATCATTCACAAACAAAAACAGAAGACGTCCAGCATAAAAGAACAAATTGACCAATTCTTTAAGACCGTCGATTATGTTCATAACGATTTCTATAAAGGAGAAATTTTAAAAGAAAACAGGGAAAGAATAAACTAACCAACTTCAACAACCATTTTGATTATTCTGAAGGCCAACACAAAAAAAGGATTGAATGCACGTTTAATATCTGTATTGAATATATAGGAGGGATTAGATACTAAACTTGAAGCTTTTATACTATATATATAGATCTGTTAATGTAGGGCATTACGAGGCAGAAATGTCCAAGCCCGAAAATTTTTCAGACCCCAAGACCAGGACCAAAATTAACAAGACTATTTCCTTTCCTGGCTCGTCGAACAAGACTCAGGCGCGAAAGGCGTTAAAAATATAAAAATATCACCACATGGGCCCGTACAATAAATTCAAGGGTAACGGGTTATTTAACCCTTTCCCCCCATAAATCAAAAAAGGCGAAAAAAGCTTGCGCCGAAAAAATAGGGAAAAAAAGAAAAAGGAAAGGTTGCGGGTTAAAGTTGCGGGTAAAATGACTACCCTATAGGGTAAACAGGGTAGACAATTTCTTTAAAAAATCCTTAAAAATAGGGAAAAAATTTCAAGAATCAGAAATTTGATGGAAAAATTATAAATTTAATTTTTTAGATAAAATATTGAGAACAGAAATAACAGAACAAGGAATATGTGTGAAACTCTCCCCATTTTCCTCAATTATTCAAAGTTCCCGCCAATTTTCTCTGTTTACTTTAAAATTCCGTGTCTAATATCCTAATGAGTAATGAGCTAAGATGAGATTGGTTAGTGATGTTCTAATAATAAGTGTGATCGCATTGATCCGGTAAATTCAACCGTGCCCGCTCAAAGGATAGATGAATCAAAGGATAGATACGGCTAAAATCGATCAAAGGATAGACGCGGCCAAAAGCTGCTAAAGGATAGATAAGGCAAAAAACGATTAAAGGATAGATGCATCAAAGGATAGATGCGCCAAAGGATAGATAGGGGTAGAATCCATTAAAGTATAGACACGTCTAAAATTGGGTAAAACATAGATAAAGTTTGGAGTCCAGTTGAGTACCAACTGTTGAGTGCCTGATCTTTGTTTGTTTTTTTCAGATCTTTGTTCTGATTTCATGTTTCTGTTCTGATTTTTATTTTATTTGTACTTTAGTATATTCGTGGAAAAAAGTTTTTGCCGCTGCGGATGAAGCCGGGCATGTCGAGCGGAACGACGGCCGCCGCTTCGCTACGGTCGCCGCGAGCGAAGCGAGCACGACCGCAGCGAAGCACGGCCATCGTGTAGCGAAGACCATGCCCGGCCTACCCTCCGTAGCAGCACAAAAACAGTTTTTCCAGCGAAGATTCAGATTATTAAACATTTTTGTCCAGACTCAAACGACCTATTCAGCTGTCTATCCTTTGATCGCTTTTGGCCGTATCTATCCTTTAGTGCATCTATCCTTTGATGCATCTATCCTTTGATAGTTTTTGGCCGTATCTATCCTTTAGCGCATCTATCCTTTAATTCATCTATCCTTTGTAGGGGAGCCAATTCAACACTGACTTTTAAATTAATCATTAAAGGGAAATCTGATTCTCGAAATTGAATCAGTTATGAAAAAACTTGAAAGAATTTCGTCAATGTACATATGTATATTTTTTGTCCAAAAACACACAGTCGGTCTATTAATTCAACTTCAAACTTTGATTCTTGTAACTTTATTTTTTGAACTTATTTATGCGTGTTCAAGCTTCATCTCATTTTTCGCAAAGCTAAATTTCTTTACTAAGCTGAATCTAAAAAGTTTATATCAGCTCGATGAGCTTTCTCGAAATGCGCTATAATTTACCCTAGCGTACGGTAGACAAAAGAGAGAGAGCTTTCGTTAAGGCCATTGAATGCCTAACCTCTACAGTGAAATAATTTGACAAAAAACATTATCTCAAGATTAACTACTCTCAATACAAGTTGACTCAAAACAATCTTATTGTCGAAATTTAAGAAATTAACCAAATCACAACAGAATTTATTCAACAATGTTTATAAATTACAACTAGAAATTACATATCACATACAATTAGCAAAAAATATTCCATAATAGATTAAACATACAATGTGACTATTTAGATTATATATACAATGAGGGTACAAGCAAACTATACATATATGCAGCGGGGAAGGAATTTATCGATGGATACAATTGGACATCTTGGATTCTTCACAGGACTATAGTTCCGGCAGCTCTGTTCCTACATCTACCTTCTTGTCCCGGCCTGGTAGCTGGTGTAGCTCGACGGTTTGGAGTATTTCGGCTTCGCCGGGGCAGGCGGCGGCGGAGGAGGCGGCTTCGGAGTAGATTGCTGAAAAAACAAAATAATTAGAGGATTAGAGAAGCCTTAATGTGATAAAACTTGCCTGAGGTGGTCGAGGTGGACCGCCGCCGAAGTGATCGTCTTCATCGTCGAGCTCAACTTGGAGTTGCCCACCACCGAGTGCTCCAGTGTTCCTGACGTCCGGCGGCACGTAGGCAGACAAGTCGACGTTACGTTCTCCCATGATGCTGTTTGCTTCCTCCTGCGGATGAGTTGAAGATGAGCGTAGATACTTTGGGATCTGACGAATTGGCCTTGCAAATCCTACGGAAAATGCATTAACTTTTATAGTATTTTAACTACGAGGTGAAAACAGTCCTTTCAAGCCATATAAAAGTCGAGAAATAATTAGCGTTATTTAAACTTCGACACGTAAACGTTCTACTGCTCAACAATTTTGTGTAAGTTTTCATTTTTACTAAAAGTTTTCGTCGGGTAATTAATTCTTCTTTTAGCAATGATGCTACTTCGTGACCTGGTCGTTCATCTGATGCTTTTTGACGCCGAGTCGATGGTGCTGGTGATGTTTGTCGCAACAGCAATTTTGCTTATGGCGCAATGCTGCAAGAAGAAGAATAAAAAGAAGAAAGCAGGAAACACAAAATCGGAACCAGCGCAGGAAGCTCAACCACCTCCGCCGCCTGCAGAAGAAAAGAAGCCTGCGCCTGCAGTGGAGGGTGCCAAAAAGAAAAAGGGAGCTGGTAAAAAGGAGAAAGCCAAGGGGACTAAGAGTAAAACCGAAGAGCAACCGGCAAAGGAAGTCGTGACAGCCCAAACAGTGACGACGACTCCATCGATGCCTACAGCAACGCCTGCAGCAGCGCCAACAACAACCGCCGCTGATCCAATGAAGACCGTGTTGACGGAACAGACGATGCTTCAAATACAGAATATGCAGATGCCTCCTGGAATGATCCCTGTGCTTCTTCCACCGACGGTGCCTGGAGGGACTCCGACTGTTATTATGATGCCTGCTAAGGGAATGCAGTCGATGGCGGCGGTGCAGTCAAAACAAGCTGTCGCTTCTGCTGTTAAAGCCCAGTCAACATCGAAAACTTCGCGTAAGAATTTTGTAGTTTTAAAATATACAATTCTAATTTTACAGAAAAAGAACCATCGCTGTATGAGGCAATCGAGATCTCCAAGGATGACGGTGACAAAGGCGGCGGCAAGGAAAGTGTCAAGGGAAGCGTCAAGGGAAGCGTCAAAGAAAGCGCCAAAGAAAGTAGCAAAAGAAGTGAAAAGGACAGCGAAGGCAGTAAGAAGTCGAAGAAAGAGGTCGATCTCACGAAGACGGGAATGGCGGGTGTGTTTTAATCTGTTTAGAGGGTTTAAACAAAATTTTATTTCTTTTACAGATCAGGGATCATATCAAACATTAGCGGACATAGACACGAAAGGGATATTCGATAAGAAGTAACTACTGCAACAACAGAATTGATGAACAGAGGAATGTTTGGAAAGAATAAAAATTGTTTTGTGTACCCCTAAATTGCTTTTATTTAAACATCTCTGAAATTTGTTTTCTTTGTGTTAGTATTCCCCTAAAATCTTGAGTTTGTTATTTAAACATCAAACTCACTGTTGTTGCTTTTGTAGTCCCCAAAAACTTGAATTTGTCTATTATCTATGTATTGTCTCTAATGTTTATTGTGTATATATAAATAGTAAAGTTTGCTTGTTAGGTGATAAGTAAAAGTGAATTTATAATTTTGGCAACATGACTAAAAAATAAATTTGTAATGTTCATGGTCGGTTCTTCAAAAAAATATTTTTTTTCAATAATTTTTATTGAGACAAAGTGTAAAAATAGGAATTATTTTTCACAGAACGAATTAGTAAAAGGAGGCAATTTTCTCTCATTTTAAGCTGTTGTTGCTAATCCCTCTATGGCGCAACTAGGGCATACAGTCGGGTATTGTGAGGGGTTGACGAGATTGTAAAAATAATAGTTATTCTATTTTCCCTCAATGATTTTCCTCAATTTCCCTCAATTTTTTACAAAAATTTTTATTTTCCAATTTTATTTAATAATTATTCTGTCCTCCTTTTGTTTTAAAAATTTAATTGGGCAACCATTTTTTCAATCTTCATTTTGGTCACCCCAACAGCAATGGCAACAAAATCCTTATATGTTTGACTATCGTCAGTTTAAAAATTCTTAACAAATTAATTTAAAAAAATTTTATTTCAAGAATATGGAAATAAACAATTTTTGTATCCCCCTCCAATAAATAATAATGGGCCTTCATTTTCCCGTGGTGTGGAGAGCGGATTTGAAACGTTCTTTCCCCGACATCCACCTACATCTTCATTAACTTTTAATTATCCATTTAATCCTTCATCATATTCTCAACAGAGACATTTGATCCCAGGCATTTTTGCAAATTAATTCTTTTTAAACCCAAAAAATTAAAGGCCCCAATAATTATTATGGTTATGGAACGGCAAATAATGTTTGGTCACCTCAAATAGGAGGATTTGGAAATTATCCATTTATGGCTAATTCGCCTGTAGCTAATCAATTTCTGAGAGATTCGCTGTTTGACCGTGAGAATTTTCAGGTGGAAAAAAACAAAATTGAATGTTTCAAAAACTTAATAAATTCAGAGCCGTGGCTGTGGTTGGGATCAGGCCCGCGGAATGTGCTCAGATCTTTTGGGAATTTGTAAGGGCGGTTGTAAAGACTTTAGAAGTCGAAATCAAATTTCCAACTTACCAGATTGTCTTTGTGTTCCTTTAGGTTATAGCTTTTTGATGGGAGAAAAACAAAAGTTTAATTAATCTTCAAATCAGAACTTTTAAACTTTTTAAATAAAAATTGTTTTGTTTTGTAATCGTCTTTTATGTTTGTCGCGCAGTGTGTCAATTTTACCTCATTTGGGAGTCATTTGCCCCCTTTTTTACCTTATCGCCCCTTTTTCCCCTCTTTTCTACATTGCTCCTTGGCCTTCCAAAATTCTCACGATTTTCGCCTGAGGCGCTAAAAAGGAAAAACTCTGGCTTGTTAGCCTTCTAAAATTCTCAGATTTCTATACAGCAGATATAGTTAAAACTATTAAAAATACATATGCAGAATAATGATTTACATATATTTAAAAGCTTAATTATTTTTAAGTTTTTAAAATATGTAATGCATCCTTTTTTACCATTTCGCCCCCTTCTTGTGATTTGGAAAGGGACACGTTTTCTGACTATTTTTACTAATTTGATCTCAAGGGGTCTTCTGTGTAATTGATCTTGTGGGGACCCTAGTTATGCGTGCGTAACAGACTGCAATGGCTGCCTATTTTTGCTTTCTTCTCCTCTTTTAGTGTAAGGTTCGATGCCGCTAAGGAAATTGATTTTTCGTGAGTATAAGCTTTGAGTAATAGTATAGCTATTTATTTTTCTAGATTGTTATTAAATATTTTATTTATGTCAACTCCAAAGAAATTGCGTTATAGAAGCGATAAAAGTGAAGATTCTGATGAAAATTTTGAATCTAATGAGGAGGATGATAAATTTGAGGTTATTTTTAAAGAATATTAAATTAAAATAAAATTAAATAAACAGCCAGCGATTGCTACATCCAGCGGTCGTTTAGTTCGTCCATCATTGGGAAATACTTCCAAAACTGGAATAAACAATGAAACTAACAATAAAGAAGGCAATGATGTTAATGTTCAGGTTCCAATGAAGCGCCTTAGAAACCATGATAGTGATAAAGGTTTGTGAATCTTTTTTAAGTAAATAATTATTTTTAAGCATGTGCACCAGATTTTTCAAAAATTGTCCGTTATTTGACTGCTGTGCAACAAACACACAATAATTCTTTAAATCTTTTAAATGAGGAGGAAATAAAGGTTTTTATTTTAATTATTTTTGGGGAGGGGCAAAACGTTTAAATCCTAGCAACGTTCATAAATTTTCGATATTATAATAAATTTAGAGATAGGAACGGGTCCCGTTTCCCAGTTTTTTTAAGCAACCGGGAATGGGAATTCCCGATCCGGGTCCTTCAATTCGTAGTCTGCGTCCTTACCAACTAAACTCCAGAGATGCCTTTTATTTTCCCATATTATTTTAATAAAGTACTGGTTGTAAGGGCGCAATATTATTTCCTTTTTTTGAATCCATCACTTTCCTATATCCATTAATTTAAGAATGTGCAATCTGGTAGACAAACATTATCACAATTTTGTCAATCTAGAATGAAAACAATTTGTTCCACTTCTCAAAATAAACCAGAATTTTCTTGTTGGAAAAGAATTGACGAGTTGAGTCCTTCTTTAACTCGATGGCTAGGCACACATTCAATTGGTTTGATTATTCAAGGTTCAGTCCCCAATGGAATTCAATCTATTGGGGATGATGAAAGTATGGAAAAACCTGGTGAATTTGAATTTTTTAAAATAATTTTTCTTCAAAATTAAGTTTCAATTGAACGTCAACCTTTGCCTTTTAGATTGCCTAGAAAAAGAGGAAGACCTCGAAAGGATGATTTATCAAGAACCAATAGACTTTTGGCAACTCCATTAGCTGAACCAATCGAGAGAAATTGTAAAAAATTTTCAATGCTTCTTTAGTCTTTTTAAAAATTCTCTTAAAGCTTTAACTGTAAACGAGCATTTACAATCCTTGGTGTCTAAACAAATAGAAGCAACTTCTTCAATTATCAATCAAATGAAAAAGGGTAAAGGACGTAGCACTAATAATTCGATGTCTTCTGCTTTAATTGATGGTAATGTTTTGATTTTTTCCTATATTTT
This sequence comes from Meloidogyne enterolobii, assembly GCA_963681835.1. Taxonomy (NCBI): domain Eukaryota; kingdom Metazoa; phylum Nematoda; class Chromadorea; order Rhabditida; family Meloidogynidae; genus Meloidogyne; species Meloidogyne enterolobii. The sequence goes on from CAVMJV010000023.1 coordinate 1,819,057, forward strand.
AAAATTATTTTTTTAGCATCCAGTTCACTTCCATCAACTTCATTTGATTCAACTATTCAAAAAACACCCCAAACTCAATTTAAAAACAATAACAACTCATTAAACCAAAAGTCACAACAAAAATCCAAATCAACAAAAAATTCTTTTCAGAAAACAGTAAAATTGGAGGTTATTTAAAAAAATTTTTTCAAAAATTATTTTTTAAATTTATTGTTAGGTTGAAGATTTCTCTCTTCCAACTGAATTTACTCATGGAATTACTTTTCCTGTTTCAACAAATACTCCACATTTATCTTCCAATAATGACAGAGCAAAAAATCCTAAAGCAAAAGAAGCATCAAAAAGGTGGGAATTTTAAAATTTTTTTAATTTATCGAATTTTTCCATGATGAGTATATTAATAATTTACAATGTTTTTTAAAATAATGTCTTTTAAAGATCTCATTCATCCAAGGAAATGCCCAGCACAACAACATTAGAGGAAACTTCGTCTTCCTCCGCAACTACCGACAAACAAAATCAAACTCAAAAAATTCAAAATGGTTCAAAATCTTCACTTTTTAAGGTTTCTAAAAATAAATTCTTTAAATAAATTTATTTTTTAGAGAAAAGAAGCAGGCAGATCAAATTCAAAATCTGACACAAATGGAGGAGTTGATTTACCTGTTTCAAGTGTAAAACAAATTAGTATCCCTATTTTCTCTGGTCAAACATTTCCTTTTGATTATGATGTATCACCAGCTGTACAACGATTTGTGAGCGTTCAAGTAAGATAATTTTTATTTTTTTAACGAATGTGTCTTTGATGTTTTAAAATATTTTTCTTGCTGGACAATAGCTTTTTTGGATATTATTGGACCTGTTTTTGTTTATTAGAGTATTAACCTTCGTGGTTTTAATAATATTCCGAAAAACACCCTCGTTATTTCTCTCGTACAGGTTCTGCTTTTTGTTAATTCGGGCTTATTTATTATCTTTAAGTTGATTTCATAATAATTTTTTATTTTATTAAAAGGTTGTCGATATTTACAATAATTTATTACCATCAAAACCATCTTCAACAGAACAAACAACTACAACATACAATTCTTTAATACCTGGCCAAAATGGTTTAAATTCAGTCTATCAAAACAGAATTGATCATCAAAAACTTAAACAAATAAAATCAAATCGACAATTTGTCCAAACATTATTTTGTGGTGGGCCGATTGCTGCTATTGCTGTTTGTCCGCAAGCTTTACCTGATGGTAAAGGTTTATTTGGAGTTTTCTGATTTTTCTAAAAAATTATTCGCAATATTGCCAATGATTGGATGTTTAAATTTAAAAACCCCAATCTTTTGCCGAATATTGCAAAATAAAATTTTAAGTTTAATAAAACTTCTGTGACATAAGGTGCCGATTTTTGTATTTTTTTTTGAATTGTCGGTAAATATGTCACTACAATATTTATTTAAAATTGAATTATAATGTATTTTTAGACAATAAATAGGTTAAAACAGTTAAAATAATAATTTATATATTCTCTTTACGAAGGGTCTATCAAAAAAATTTTCTTAAAATTAGTAAACCTCAATAATAAAATTTTTACTTTTTTTTCAACATTAACCCCTTTGGATACCTCCTTGTTGGGATATCTCTTGTTTACTTTTAGAAAATAAATCAATTTTTTTAATAATTAAATTAATTTTTATAGGCAGAGAATTATTCGTAGTAGCAACATTTGCTGATGAAAAATATCTTGATTGTACGCTCATTGAAGACAGCCATTCTTACCTTCAAATATGGACAACTAATGCAAAATTAACTTCTGAAACTCAAACAAAGTTTATTTTTATTGGATTTTTAAAAATTAAATTTAATTTTTAAAGCGATTCATCTCCAAAATTGGCTTTTCTTCTTCGAATTCCCAATGCAAAACAAATTTGTTCGGTTTCATGGTGTCCAAAATTAATTAAAAATGAAATTATTTCTAATGGGAAAGAGGTTTAATTAAATATTTTTTTAAAATAATTATAAAAATTTGAAGATGAATTTTGAACAATCTTTGGGACTTCTAGCTGTTGGTACATCTAATGGTCGCATTCACATTTACAGGTTATTAAAAATTTTTTAAATTTTATTTTAAAAATATTTCGAACCTCATATTAAGTAAAAATAAGGTAAAAACATTAAGGTCTGGTCTAACATAGGGGTATCGTTTATGCAATCCATCCAATGGCAAACCAAATTTCAAAAATAAATTGAGGAATGCTAAATTTTTTGGATATCCTGTAGTGAGTCTTATTTTAATAATTTTTTAGTTTTCCTTCTGATTTGGATTCTCTAATAAATACCCATCAATGTTCCTCGTCTACTTCAACTGAAAATAAAACTCCACTTGTTCTCGAATCAGTCCCTCTTCTTACACTTTGTCATGCTCCTTTACGAAATATTAAAATGGAAGCGAAAGAAGAAGGAAATGTTAAAAGGAATAGTGGTTTGTTTTCTCTTTTATTCTCTAGTTATGTTCTTAAGTTTTTTAACTTCCTATTTATTGTTTAACTAATAAGTTTTGTCTTGGTTAAGTGGTTTTGTTGTGTGTTTTGTTTTAACTGCCAGTGATGAACCTGAACATTTTGATAGGAACTGCCGTCTTAATATGTACTTGAAGATTTAGGATCTCTGAGGCAGTTAAAAGAAATATTTTATTTTTTTTAATTTAGAAAAAATTTTAAAATAATTTTTTAAAAATATTCCAGCGATTTCTTCATTAAAAGAAGGCCTTGATTCAATTCCTTTACTTAAAGTACAATGGTCTCCTTTTGATGGTTCTCGACATATTGCAGCAATCTCTGCTTCATGTTTATATTTTTTATTTTTTTAATTTAATTTAAATTTTTATTTTTTAAGGGTTTGTTTATATTTGGAGTATTTTTGGCGATTCAAATGAAGTAACATTACCTCTTTGGACTTTTCCAAATGATGGATTATTGTCACCTCCAATGTCCATTGGATGGTTGGAGAAAGATAAAAGTTTGAGATTACTTAAATTATATTTTTTAAACTAACAACTTGCAGTTTGTGTCTCTTACCGAAATCGACAATTTAACGTCCACAAGCTTGAAAGTCCTAGTGACGAAACGGTAAAATTTATTTTTTGGATAATGAAATTGGCTTCTTAATGTTTGACCATTTAATTAACAATTTAAGTCAACATATTCAACTCGTCTCGTATTAGAATGTGAGTCAGCCAAAGGTTCAGGCATCTTTTGCAATACACGCCCATTAATTTTTTCTGGTGCTATAACATTTGATTCATATTCTTTTAATTATTTGGGAACTCAACAACAGGTTATTTGTTTAAATAAATTTTGTAGAAAAAATTATTTTAAAGGCACTTTGTTATTTATCTTTACAACAAAAAATTTCTGACAATGATGACAGGGTTATTGATTTCGTTATGGCTGCAAATTTGAGTAATTGGTAATTAATTTTAAAAAATTTTTCGAGAACTAAGAAGTTCTTTAGTCATCAAATTCGTATAAATTCTGCTTGTATTTGTCCAATTAGCGGAATTTGTTCATCCGTTGGAGCAGATGGAAGAATGTTTAGTTCATTAAATGGGCGTTTGGCCCCTAAAAATGGTTTTATTTAAATTTTAAATTAAAAATTTTATTTTTTTTTAATTTAAAGTAACTGATATAGACAATTTTATGCATGGAAGGGCACTTCTTCAATTAATCTCTCATCGAAATACTCCAATAAATTATGAAGACGATAATGCTGAAAATAAGGTTATAGTTTTATTAAATAATTTCAAATATTTTTTTTTCTTTTTCAGAGCACTTTTTGTTATTCACACGTTGATTGTTTGGCAGAAAAATTTTTGGAAGTTAGACTTGGGGATTGTGCTATTTTGGAACAAAAAAATGTATATTAATGATATTTTTTTGATTTTAATTAGTTTTTAGTATTTTTAAATGATACAATCAACAAATTTTAGTTTATTAGAAATATTTTCCGGTTTTTCCTACACCCTGAAAACCTGTTGTCCCTGAAGACCTACTTACAACTTTTTGATCAACTCGAATTTTTTATCGTTTATTTCTTTACATTTTAATCGATGAATCTGAGGGATTAAAGGGGAAAAAGAGGGATTAAATGGGAGTAGGAGAGAGTCTTCAGGGTGGAGGTCTAGAGAGTGTAGGTCTTCATGGGTGGACTCGTAATATTTATTGGATGAATACGTCCTCTGTTTTAGTTTATTTTTTGAATGTCGATGTATTGTAGGGATGGTTAAGTTGGTTGTGTTTAGGTTTTAAAATGATTAGTTGAGGAACGAATGATGACGTAATTCAGTTTGATTAAAGAATGATAATTTTAAAATAGAGCTTTTTAACCCTGACGTTCCTTTTTGAGGATTTGAATTTTTTATTTTTAATTCAAGATTTTATTTATTTTTTTAGGAACGTGTAAATGGCCGTTCTTTCCCCGAAACATGTGTTGATCGTCGTTTAGAATCTTTAACTGTAATAGATTGCAGTTATAACACAGTGGGGCTTACATTTTGTGGAGGTGACTCAGGCCTTGTTTTTATTGTGCCATGTACTCTTTAAATTGTCAAAATTTAATGAAAATTTTTGAATTTATTTTTGAAATCTTCTTTATTTGTTACTTAAAAATATATTAGTAATTTTGTTTATTAGCTTGTTTATTCTTTTGTTATTTTAAATAAAAAAATATTTTTAGAAAAATTTTACTTAGTTTTAATAATTAAGTTTGTAACAGTTTTTTTTTTACAATTTTTGTTTTCCCGGCAAAACTGAAAATTACCAAAATTTTATTTTTTATTTTTAATTCCCTGTATTTTGATTTTTTAAAATTTAATTTAAAAATTAAAAAAAATTAATTAGTTGTGTACTACACATTCACTGATGGCGGCACTATCAATTACTATCAGGACAATTTTTGTGGACTTTTCTCTATTTTTAAATTAATCAAAAGATTCGTTAGTAAATGCCAATCGGTATTTGTTTTTGATTGAAATGTTGAAATTTAATTCTATTTTTTAATCATCTTGAATTTTTTGTCCATTATTTAATTTACTTTGGAAAAAAACAATTAAAAGTAATTACACAATATGTAAAGCGGAAATTTACTTAAGAAATAATAACTTCGCTTTTTCCCTCAACTTTTCACTTTATCCATAGCCGATATATTTTAGTTAATTTTTATTTTATATTTATTGCCCAATCAAAGGAAATAGTCAAAAAAGAATTCTCAAAAAGTGCAACGACACTCTTTAAAAGTGCATTAATTTAAATAAAATAATTTATTCTAAATAATTAAAAGGGCAAATAAAAAGGGCATTTTTAAATTTATTTTTATATAAATACATTTTTTTAAACAAATTAAAAAAATTTATTTTAAATTTAAACAAAAATTATTTAAATAACATCCTTAAACCTGATAATTATTTTTTCTGAAATTTTTGAGGTATTTTTCATTGAGAAATTATTTTGAAAATAATTTGCCTTAATTCACGGTTTAGGGGTTTTTCCTGTTTATTTTAATTAATTTTTTGGATGTGGTAGGGAAGGTTAAGTTGGTTAGTATATTTGGTTTTCTTCAATTTATTATTAAAACTTGAAATTTTTCTAGCTATTTCAGTTTATTTTTATAAATTTGTGTAAAAATGTTTATTATAAAAATTATTTTTATTTCAATTTTAATAAAATTTTTAACTGCAAAAGAGGTAATTTATATTTTTAAAAGAAAATATTTTTTTATTCAAATATTTAATAAATTAATTTACTGGGGGGGGGGGGGTTGCCGATTATTGGAAAAATATCCAGAACCGGAGGGATCGAAGAGAAAAAATCCTCTGTTTTTTTAATTCGAGAGCTGATACATAAGTGTAGAAACGGAAATTAAAAAAAAAATTTTTTTTATGTCGCCACTAATTAAAAAAGCATTTGAATTTTTAAGACTGTGAGGCGTTCAGACGTTGCAAAACCTTCTTCCTCATCTACAACTGAAGTAATAAAATAAATTAATTTAAAAAAATTAAAAATTAACTTTAAGAATACTTTACCTGGTCAACAGCGAGAGGATTTTGTAATTGAATTAAATATGCGTGGGCCGCCAGGGGGACGGGCAGGGAGAGAAGGGGGAAATGTTGGGGGAACTCAAACAGGTCAACAAGGATTACAACAACAGCAAGAACGTCAGGAAGGGGATCATTTAAATACAACTGTTACAATTCAACATATCCGCCCTCGTAGAGAACCTTGTTGTGTTATACTTTAAATTGTTTATGGAAAAATTTATTATTATTTTTTAAAATTTAATTTTATATTTATTTATTTAATTTATATTTAATATTTAATTTAAAAAAAATTTAAAAATCAATTTTCTCTCTCCATTCAAAAATCCAATACATTTAAAACGCTTAAAAAATTTTTAAACGTCTTTATTGAATTTTTAATTTATTGGATTTTTTAAACAATAAAATTTATTCTCTAGATACTCCTTATAAAAATTGAAGAGGAAGCTTTATTAAATCATTTTTACATAGAGACTTTTAAATTTATTTAATTATAACAAAAAATAAAAAATAATTATTTTTTTAAATTTTTATTTAAAAATGTTTTTATAAAAAATTCGAGGGTTATTTTAAATAATTTAAATAATATTTTTTTAATTTAATTCTGTAAATGTTTCCCTTTAAGTTATCCTTTACTTAAAATTAAGGAAAATAAAAAAAGTTTTATTAAATTAGTTTTTAGTTAAAAACATTTAAATTTATTTAAAAAAAATGTTTATCGTTCGTTATATTTTTACAATTTTTATTTTTTCTTCAATTTTGGATGTAAATGTTGGTAATTTAGAAATATTATTTAAAAAAAAAGAATTTTAAAGCTCAAAAACATCCAAAAAGAGCATCCGAATTTCTATCATACACAGCAGAGGTGGGTCGGAATTCCGATTTCCTAAACCTCTGACTGGTTCGACCACCTCTGCTAAACAGTTGAATCTTGTTTTCCGAATCTCTCTTTCAACCCCTTTGGAACTGAAAGAAATTAGACTAAGCATATTAAATTATTAAAAGGGAAATATTACCGAATAGAAATTTTAAAAAATTAAAAAAAGTTAATTTAATTTATTAAAAGGGACGAAGAAATCCACCAAGAGAGGTAAATTTCTAAAAATTTATTAGGTAATTGTGGTCATTTCTTAAAAATAACATATAAATAAATTATAAATGGGTTATAACTATAAAAATTTAAATTTAACTCTCTTTCACTTCAATGGAAAGAAAAATTGACAAAAACTTCCTCTACTTAACCCCTTTCTTGAGAGAATATTTTGAATTTCTTCCTAATTTTTAAAATTTTTAGCAGGGAGGACCTCAAAGAGAACAGGAACGTTTAACTATAGAAGCAAGAGTTCGAGATCCTGAAGACAATAATGAAGGAGTTGTTAATCTTCAAGGGATTAATCGAGGTCATCAACAACCTACTGAAGAAGAACTGAATTTTCGAATAAATGTACGTGAAGATGAAGAAGGAAATGTCCGTCGGGAAGTTAATACCCGTCAAAACCGTCCAAATAATCAACACGGACATTGAGAGGACATTGATGATTTGCTCCATAGATTGAATTGAGATATTTAAATATTTTTATTTTTTTTATTCGTAGTTAACCAACACTTGAGCGATTCTGAATGTTTTATCTTTTATAAATGAATTTTAGGATATTTTCTTTATAAAAAAGGGAAAAAAACTAATTTAGAAAAACATAACAAAATATTACAAAAAATTAATAGGAATGCACAATTTTAGCTGAAAATTACTTTTTTTTTTGATTTTTTAAAAATTATTTTCAAAACAATTTTGGAGGGATTAACTAAATTTAATTCTAAATTAAATATTAAATTAAAATTACAAAAATTTAAAATTATTTAGAATCGATCAAAAAAATTAGAAATTATTTACAAGTCAACTTTTACCGTAAATTTAAAAGAACCCTTTGACATTTTTTTAAAAAACTATACATACATATGTATTTCATTTTTGGTAAAGCATATTTAAAAAAAACTTCTTTTTTATCTTTAGTTGTGTTAAAAATTATTTTTCGAAGTTATTTTTTTCTAGTAGATAAAATTTAAATTTTCTTTTTTTTCTTTATTAGAATAATTAAGAGAAAATATTAAATTTTAACCTGAAATTTTTTTCCTTAATTTTAATTTGTCTAAAAATTAAAAAAATATAACTTTTTAGTTTTTATAGAAATATTTAATATATTTAAAATATTTAAATCTTAACATAGTTTTTTTAATATAATTGTGTACATACATATAGGTTAATCTCCAAACAACCTCTTATATCCTAAAAACAAAAATAGAAATTCAGAATTTTAGAGACTTTAAGAAATAAACAAAATTAAATCTCATTGAACACTTCCTGACAGTCTAAATTAAATGGTAATTAAATTCGAATAATTTAAAATTTTTGGGCTATGTCTATGTTTTTATTTAATAAATAAAAAGGAAATGTTGGCAATCCCTCATTTATACGAAGGTAAATAAAACTGGAAGCCGTTTTCTCCCCCTCCTTCCTTTCTCCAAGAATTCTGGCTATTTGGCCTTCCAAAATTCTTAAAATTTTGAAAAGGAAGAAATTTGACCTATTTAAAAGGATTTTGAGGAGATATCGAGGGATTTATAATCGAAGGATATCAAAATCCCCTGATATCCCCAAGAACCCTCGATATTTAGATCCGTCGATATCACACTTCATCCCTCCAAATCCCCCCTTCCCTCATCTTCAATACTCACTACCTAGTTTGGATCTCGTTTCTGGACGTTGATAAGCATAATTTTTGGTTTGGATTCCGATTTGGATATCCGGGGATTTCCCAGGATCCTCAAACCTCCTAACTTTAGCAGCTATAGTCTGTTCTGGTGCTAAGGCTGTGTTTTGTGTTATGGTCCTCCCTCTCTCGCTAACTCTCTCTCTCCTTTTCGACTCCCTGATTATCCATTTTTTGCCTATCCCTCCTCGCAAATAACAACTCTAATGTAAATATCTAAATAAAAAAATTGATTTAATCAGCTTGATTAAATGATTATAAGAGTGAGGAAGAGAAAGAAAAATACAAAAAAAATTTATTGAATAATTTTTCCCCAATAAATTGATTACCGATTTCGCAAGATTTTATTTTTCTTTATAAAATTAAAATATTTTATTTAAAAATTAAAAAAAATTTTTTTAACATTTTATTTAAAATACCTTAAAATTTAATTTTTATTACTTATTATTTTCTATTAAAATTATTTTAAATAATCTAAAAAATAATATCTATTTATTTTTTCTTTAATACATATTTTTAGTTTCCTTTAACTTATCTTTATTTAAAGTTACCAGAAAGGGATTGAAAAAATTTTCCGGTTAAATGAAATATTGATATTTATTTATTGACGGGTCCAAGAATCATAAGGCCAAAAATTTGCCAACTATTTATTTTTCTGCGGGAACGGGAAATGTTGGAGAATAAAATGTCGGGGATATGAGTTGGGGCTCTAATTAAAGTTAAATTAAATTTGGTAAAAGATTCTAAAATTATTTATTTAACAATGTAAATTTACTATATTTATTTAGTCTTTTAATTTATGGAATTTTTGAATTTATCGCACTTTCTATATTTTTAAATAAAAGTAAAATTGCTTCGAAGCATTGCTTCTCTTAAGCATACCGTATTTACTCTGGTAATTCCCCAGGGGGATTATTGTTTCAACGCATCTCTAGGGTGGGGAATTAATAGAGACTGGGGAATTAATAAAGACTGGGGGATTACTAGAGTAAATACGGTAGCTTCTCTTAAGCATTGCTTCGAAATTTCAGTTTTGCCTATAATCATAGCTCCTCTATTTTCGTTCTCGCGCCACTTCTTAATTTTTCTATTTTTACTCGTAATCCTACTTCGTTCCAAATACGATGTACGAGTACGAATTTTGGTTCAACCATCGAAGCTGCTCTTTAGTCTTATTAATGAATGTACATATTATTTTTAGTTTGAGATTTATTTATATTTTTAAAAGAAATGTTTATCGTTCATTATTTTCTTACAATTTTTATTTTTTCTACAATTTTGGAAATAAATGTTGGTAATTTAGAAATATTTATTTAAAAAAATAAAAGAATTTTAAAACTGTTGAATTCTTTTGTAATTTCACAAAAGTATTAAAAAAGATAAGAAAAGATAAGATTGGAAATCGTACTTAGTCGATTCTTGTTTTTATATACTTTTTTAGGATCTGAGGGTATATAAAAATAGTATTTTATTAAGCCAATGAGGAATTATTATGTTTCAATGATATAAATACATATGTTGAAATAACGTAAAAATATAAAAATTATTTAAAATCTCTCGTTATTTTTGGGAGATATTTTGAACATGGAAATTATTTATTATAATAATTATTTTTAATTTTTATTAACAGGGATGGAAATTTCCAAAAGATGAGGTAATAATTTTTAAAAATTAATTAGGTAATTGTAACACTTTTTAGGCGATATTTCTTGTTATTTTTATATAATAAATGAAAATTTTTAATTAACTCTTTCTCTTCAGCTGAAAGAAATATTGTGAAGTTTACGGTAGAAATGAGAGATTTATCATTTCAAAATATCACCCATCTTATGAAATTCCCTCTATATTTTAATAAAAATTTTGAAAATACTTGAGAGCATTTATTCAAATTATTTTAAAATAATTTATTAATTATTTTACTTTACTAGTCGGCTAAAAACTTGCCACATCATCAACAACACCACCCACAGCCACCACCTCGACAACAACAAAATTATATTGAATTCAATGTTGTTGATGGTAATTTAGTTCGTATGCCGGAAGATAATGATCATATTGACATGAACATTGTTGATAATTCACATGCACCACCACCTCAACAGAACCACCAGGGACATAACAACACCCCCACCAACAACAACAACAACCAAAACCGTACAGGAAGACGTCCTTGAAGAAGTATATTTTTGATGAGAAGAAAAAATTTTTTGACGTGAAGAAAGTTGTAGAAGCTTTATTTTTTTTTGGGGAAAGATTTAAAAAGAAAACTTTTGACATGATTTTAACAATTATTTTAAATATATTTACATTTATTATTTTTAGTATAAAATAAAAACTTTTTTTATTTAACTAAAAAGTTTTTATGGTCATTAAACTTTTAAAAATAATTTTTATAAAAATGTAGAGAAGTCCAAAAATTTTTGGTTTTGGAATAAAGATTTTTATTTTTTCCTTAATTTTAGGTTATGAGGATTCGACAAATCCTATACAGGAAGGTAATGAATATAATGAATATTTAGAAAAAAATTTAATAAAAGATATTTCGGTTTCGAAGTAAATTTAAAAATTTAATTTTTAAACTAAAAAAAATTATTTGTCTTTTTTATAAGAATTATTGAGAAAAGAAAAATTGAAAATAAATAATATTTAAAGTTATAAATTTTAAATTAAAGACACGTCAAGATCTTAAAATTCTAAATTACCTAATTTAATTCGGCGAACATTTAATTTATATTTAATTGATTTTAAAAGGGGAAATTATAAATTTAAAGTTGTTATTTTAAAGTTTAAATTAATTAAAATTTAAATGTTTTTAATTGGAATTATTTTCTTTATTTTTATTATTTCTGCTACTGATTCTAAGGTATATATTTAAATATATTCATAATTAGTTTTAGAAGACACTAGTCTCAAGTAGAGTTGGAAAAAACGATACTGGTATCGGCCAACCCGAGACCGAGATTGACCGATACTCAAGAACCCGATACAGAGACCGATACCATCATTTTGAGCCGAGAAATGGACCGAGAATTTCAGTATCGGGTTCGAGAACGAAAATAAAAAACCGAGACCGATATCGGAAAAAAGCCGAGAATCTCGGTATCGGTCTCGTCTTTTCCAACTCTAGTCTCAAGACTAATTTTTTTGGAAATTTACTTTGTATAAATCTTATTTTTTGCCTCGTACTATGTATAACGAGCATTAATTTTGGTATGAACTTCCAAACAGGATGGGAGATATGTAGTCATCCCAATTTCAAATTAAAAATAAATTAAATTAATTAATTGCTAATTATAAATATTTTTCAGTCGTCTTCAAGTTCCAGATCTTCAAGTTCTTTCCATTCATCTTCTTCTTTTCATTCACTTTCTAGTCACCCAAGTCCAACATATCCAATCCACTCCTCCTCATTCCATTCTCCTTCAGCCTCCTTCCATTCACCATCTGATTCTCCTTCTTCTCCTTCTCAATCCAAATCTTCATTTTTTAAACCTTCAATGTTTTCTTCACTTTTAAGATCTAAAAAGCGTAGAACCACAACAACAACAACAACGGAAACTTATAGTACAACACCTAATTTAGAGGTGGAGTGTTTTTAATTTATAATTAATTTCAAAAACAGTAAAAGACAATCTGAACCCTCATTTCCTTTTTTAAATAAAAATTAAAAAAAAATTTAAATTAAAAAAATTTTCTTAATAAAATAACAAAAATAAATTTATAAAAATTTTCTGTCCAACATATTTAGTCCATTCAAAACAAAAAACATTGCCAACTTACTAAATATTGAAATAAAATTACGCGTATTTGGAAACGGGTTTTTGAAAAAAAATTAAATTACAAAAATATCCATTTTTTAAACAAAAAATATTATTATTTAATTTAATTAACAGGATTATGACAATAACACATTAACTAATAGTACAACAACAGTAACTTATAGCACAACAGAAAGTGTTTTTATTAATGTAGCTTCAAATGTCGAATTTAATGCTTGTAAAAGGAATAATAATAATTATTATTTAAACTTTATTTTGGTTTTGATATTCATAATAAGGATGCTTTGATGTATATATGAATCAGGGATGGGCTTTTTTCGAATTCGATCGCCCGCAGAATTCCTCCCTTTTCACTTTTTTCATTCAACATCCGGTCTGTTACTTTTTTTGTTCCGCTTTTTCCTTGCACTTGTTTAAAACGGCCAAACAAAGCCCATCCCAGGTATACAATCCAAATATTTTAATAAAATAAACTTTTAAACCCCTTTTAATTTTTAAATTGAGGTGCACCCTCGCAGAAGTAAAAAGGGAGTTGAAAACAGCCAAAAATGAGAGATTTTTTAAAAGCTTAAAAATAATTAAAATCTCAAATTAATTAACGGCATAATAATCTCAAATATATCTAATCAAGTATCGAAATCTTCGTGATTAACTTTGATTTGTATGTATTAAAAGCTCGGTAATTCTAGCGAAAAGGAAAAAAACCTCCAAATTAAAAATGTCTCAATCAAAACCTTATTAACAAAACAATACAAAAATTTTCAAAAATTAATTATTAAACTAAAAATATTATTTGTCTTTTTTTAAACAATTGGTAAGAAAAGGAAATTGAAATCGAACAATAAATATTTACATAAGGTTACATATAAATTTTAAATTAAAGACAGGTCATGATTTTAAAATTTTAAATTTACTAATTTAATTCAGCGAACATTTATTTATATTTAATTGATTTTAAAAAGGAAAATAAAAAAATTAAAGTTGTTATTTTAAAGTTTAAATTAAATTTAAATTAAAAAATGTTTCCTATTGGAATTATTTTCTTTATTTTTATTATTTCTGTTAATGATTCCTGGATAAAATTTAAATATATACGGATATTTCCTTTCTCGTCTTCAATGAATCCTAAAATTATTTTTTATTAAAAAAATTATTTTTTTACGTAACTTTAAAGGGAAAAATAATTTAACAAAAACAAAAACAAATGCCAGCAATCCAAAAATTATTATTAAAAATTTCTACATCTTTAATCGGTGCTGGACTTGTATTAACAATTATTGGATTATTGTCTCCAGCTTGGCAGGTTGTTGATATTCGGGAATTTGGAACAGAACATCAACACGGGCTTTGGTTGGATTGTATTAGAGCTAAAAAGGTTCGAAAAGAAAATTTAAAAACAATTTTTTTAGAATTTCTTTTAATTTATTCAAATTTATTTTCCTCAATTTTAAATAAAAAAAATTTCAAACAACGGGAAAGTCAATTACCTAACAAATAAGTGTGATTGGACTTAGTTTTGTCAATGATAACCCAACCACTCCGGACTCTTCGCTGAATTTCTAACTGAAAAATTCATTTTATATACATATAGACTGAAAATAAATAAAGAGAAATATGTCGATGTTTATTTTTAAATTTTTTTTTTAAATTTCATATGTATTTACTCTTTTTTTCTCTCGTTTATTTCCCTCTTTTCTACAATTACTACAAAGAGTAAAAATATTTTAAAAAATTATTTTTATTTCTTAATTCAAACAAAAATTAAAAAAAAATTAATTTTAAAGTTTTTCAGCATGTTGTGGCTGTTGGCGATTCTTATGATGAAGTACATACTTTGTTTTTAATTTTTAATTTTCCTCTTCCATTGAAAGGCTCCTCTTCACTGCATGTACAAATTTGACCAATCAGCCGCTCTCGTTATTGAAAAAATAATTTTATTTATAAAATTATTTATTTTATTTACCCTAAATTATTTTTTTCTGTACCCAAAACAAATTTTTCTTTCAAAGAATCGAACTGACGAAGATGAGGCATTTGGAGAAACAGAATACCATCGTTTTTGGGGATGGCAAAAAGTAAAAAATTAAAAAAAAGTTTTTTAAATAATTAATTTAAAGGTTGTTTTAACTTTAATTTTGCTTTCCCAATTATCTGCTTTTGTTGCTGCATGTACAGGTGATTATTGTGTACCTTGTTTCCCTCCATCAACTTTTTGTTTTACAATTTCACTTTTTATTGCCAGTTTGTTTTAAAGAGAAAAAAAAAAATTTATTTTTAAAATTTAAAGTGTTACTTTCAATGTTGTCTGATGGAGTTTTCTTTTTTTCTGCAAATCGAGTAGATATTCGTTTTATTACTGGTAAAAATTAATTAATTATTTTTTGTTGAAAAAAAAGGAAAAAAATTTATTGGGTTTAAATGGTGGGAAAAAAAGAAATTTTTGGAATTTGAAACATAGTACTTTGGGGTCCTCGAGGGCTTAAAATTTTTTTTCAATTTTTATAAAATTAAATAATAATTTTATTTCAATTTTAACGAGGAATGGCATTTACGAATAATTATTTAAAACAAAAAAAAGATTTAATAAAGTGTTTAATTTATCGAGATCGAGAATTTTTCTAGATCTCAATTCTCGTACAACACTCCCAGTCCGGCCTCTAGTCTAAACCAGACATGGTCATGGATACGGATATGGATACAGATAATACCAAAATGCCTGTGGATATCCGCCTGTATCCGCCGTAAATATCCGGACACGGATACCAAAATCCGTATCCGTGTCCTAGCCTGGTCTAAACACAATAAGGGCAATATAAGTTCTGAAAATCATTAAATAAAGTAACTTTTCTAAATTTACTTTTCACAAAAAATTTATGATTCCATTAACTAACTACCACTACTAAATTAATAAATTAAAATTATTATTTTTTATTTTATAGGAATACTTGGAACTTATGTAAGTATTTATTTTTAAAAATTAATTTAAAATTTAATTTATCTAAAATAAATATTAAAGGAACAAATAATTGGTTATGCCTTTTATTTACACGTTGGGGGCACTTTTTGTTGGTTAATTGCTTTTGTTTGTGCAATTACAACAACTTATAAATTTATTAAAGAATAATAATAATTATTATTTAAATTTTATTTTGGTTTTGATATTTATAATAAGGATGCTTTGAATATACATACATACCGTATATACTCTATTAATTACCCTGGGTAATTATTGTTTCGACCTCTCTCTGGAGGGGGTAATTAATCGAGAGGATGGGCTAAATTTTGGGTATATCTCAATAAATCGAAGAAGAAATCCATGTATTTTTTGATATTGATTCTTATAATGTTTCAATAATTAAAATTGACAACGATTTTTTTCAATATTTTTGAAATTAGAGAAGGAAAGGGTAATTAATCGAGAGGATTATTTATTATTATTAAAGAGGGTAATTATTTGAGGGAGGGTAATTAATAGAGTATATACGGTATATGAATCAAGGAGGGGCTTTTTCCGACTTCGGTCTTCCGCAGAATTCTGCCTTTCTTTCACTTTTTCCATTGAACATCCCGTCTGTTACTTAATTCCGTTTTCTTCTTCCTTGCAAATTTTAAATGCAAAAAGCCCATCTCTCTATTTCTTTACCTTTTTAATTTTTAAATTGAGGTGCATCCTCACAAAAAGGAGTAAAAAGGAGTGGGAGTCAATCAAAAATGAGAGATTTTTTAAAAGCTTAAAAATAATTAAAATTTCATGAAAACGGCATAATAATCTCAAATATATCTACCTAATCAGATATCGAACTTTGATTTGTGTTAAAAGCTCGGTAATTCTAACAAAAAGGAAAAAAGCCTAGACCTAAATGTCTCAATCAAAACTACTGAAAAACAAGACAAAATTTTTTCACTTTATTTAATCAAAAAATACAAGCAAATACAAATTATATACATACAAGCATTATAATACAAACAACATAGGTAACAATACAAAGGTGAGTTTTATATAAGGGAGGCAAATGTACAACATGAGAGAGGGGAAATTATTAGGAGGGTTGGAGAGATTTCTATTGTGGAAGAACATCTATGTATTTCGATCATCATCAGTCTTCCTCATCTGAAGAATGAGTCGACGGCACCTCCACTTGGCGGAGGTGGAGCGCGTCCTCCTCCTCCTCCGCCCTGCTCCCAGTCGTATGGCCTCTCTGGAATTCGGTTGTTGGTGAGGTAATCCTTGAGGATTTTCATGATCCATTTGTAGTCAGGGCGAGTGTAGAACTTGAGGCTGTCGATGTGTTTGAGCACTTGGCCGAATTCTTGAGGACAACCATCGATGAGACTCCTGACCGCCGCCTTCCTCGTCTCTAGGTCCATGCTGGGCAGCCTTTTCTTCTTGTATTCGCCGATCTAGAAAAATAAAAATTTACTTTATATTTTATTTGAGCGTTTTAGGTTTGTTTACCATGTTCATGTCGCCGACATTCCCCCATGGCAGTGATCCTCTGTATATCTCGACGAGCATGTAGAACCAAGACTCCAGGTCGTCCTTGCGGGAATACTCCCTGTTGATGTGTGCTGAGATGGCTGCATAGCGTGGAGAGCCGCGGAAGTTTGAGGCCTGTCTTGGTCGACGTAGAGATCCCTAGAGAAAATTGAAGCAAAATTTATTTTTTACTCCTTAAAATTCTCACATCCTCGCGTTTGAATTTCCGCGCCATGCCAAAGTCGAGAAGATAGAGGACATCCAGCTCGTTCTCGTCCGCACGTCCAATTGCTGCGTTCGCTGGCTTGGGGTCCCGATGGAGGTAGCCGATCTCGTTGAGAGCCCTGATCGCGTTGACCATTTGCACTGAGATGCCAATTGCAGTGCCAGGTGTGAAGCGTCGACCCGGCCGCTCTTCGATCAGCTTGTCCAGGCTTTTTCCAACCAGCGCCATTCTGAAAAATGGAATTTATTTTAGATCCGCGCCACTGAAAGTAAAATAAACTCCTTACACGATGTAGTTGAACGTGACCGATCTGCCTGCTGGGTCCATCTGTGTATCTCGTCCAATGTCGTGACACTTGGTGAAGTGCTTGCCCTCCTTGATCCCGTGCAGGTCTTGCAGTACTTGTGCCTTGAAAAAAGGTTTTTTGCTGAAAAATAAAAGCAAAATTTAGTCTCACCTCCATGGCAAGCAATGGAGGATTGGCGTTCAACGGCTCCGTCTTGAGTGCAGCGGTCAAATTACCGTGCGTACAGAGGTAGACTGCTCCAAACGCGCCGGCTCCTAGCTTTTTGGTAATGGTCCACTTGTTGCAGCGTTGGCCTGGTTGAAGCGTGACGAGTTGTTCTTCGCCCATGTTTGTGATGATGAGTGTTGACGTACAGTTGAGTTGCTGAAGGGTTGATGATTGACGCAGAAAAACAAGGCCTTTTATAGTGTTAGGACACAATTATTGTAAACAGGGGGCTTATTATAGTATAAAAGCTGTTATCAGTGTCAGACCACTCGGATCATACTAGCCTAGCTAGTCACTGACCAGTCCTCGTCAGCTCCAACTACAATTCATCCGTCATAGTTTCTTCAACTGATCGCGTGTTATTTTTCTTCATCGACACAACCACAGGCAGTCGGTCTCCTTCCACTTACAAATTAGATTAAAAAACTCTGACCATCGTTTAAACATCTTTTCTAGTTTTGTAACAAGAGAAAAAGCAAAATGTTTTTTTTGTTTTTAACCCCTTTTTGTTACGCTTAATTCCAACTTAGGCGCTTGTCTAGAGCTGATTTTTTTGTTTTTCTCTTATAATATAAAATTTTTTAAACATGCTTACCAACATTTAAAAAAAATTTTTTTATTAAACAATTCACATGCTTTTTGCTTTTTTTACTTGCACTTTCATTTTCGATAATTGATTTAACTTATAAAGAGAGGGAGAGGACATAAAAAAATTTTCTCGTGGTAGTTGAATAGAGGGGGGGGGGGGGGAGGGGGGGGATGTTGAGTGAATTTTAAAAAATCAAAGATTTATTTACTAATTTTAAAAAAATGTTTTTTATTTATTTAATTTTTATTTTTGTTGCTTTACCTTCTTTGGATGCTGATGGGGTTATTTTGTTTTGAATTAATTATTTGAACATTCTCTTTGTTAAACTTTCGTTATAACTAGGGTTGCGCGAGGTCGAGGTTTTTCGAAAAAACCGAGACCGAGGATCACCGAGACTGAAAAAGCGAGGTCGAGGGTCAACTTTGAGGCGAGGTCCGATTTTAAATTCACTTTGGATTAATTAAGTCTTTGATAACGAGAATCTACTTTATAACGAAGAAACTTTAATAATTTAGAAAAAGTAATTAATTTAGAATCTTGGTAGAGAAAAATAAAATTTAAATTAAAAACAAATTTGTTAAAAAGATCTTTATTACAGGGTCCTGTAAGGATGGAAATGAACAGAGCTCGAAGATTTGGACAAGTAAATTTATTTTTTTAATTTATTCTTTTTAAATTAAATTATAAATTTTATTCTATCTTAATCAGTCTCATTAAACATCCCCCCTTCCCTCTCTTGTTAAACGAGGGTCTCTTATAATAAGATTCCCATGCAAAAATTTAATTACAATACAAAATATGTAGCTGGATCATCTCTAATAGTTGAAAATATGTGAGCGGTCATATTAAAAAATTTCGATTTTATGTCTAAATCCTCGTCAAATTCTAGAACTTTAACAGGGTTAACATTTAAAAAATTTTGATTTACTAAATAAAAATAGGAAGAAGAACTAGAACAACAACTTCCACATCCTCCACAACATCAGGAACATCCTGTAGCAACTGGCACTTTAATAAATGACAGATTGTTTGAAATTGCTCAGGAAGTAGAAAATGCAGCTCCAGTTCAATCGCCAGTTGAAAATGAAGGAAATAGAGTTCAAATAGATCTCGATCATCTTAATCGACGTTTCCAAGGACATAATCATCACCGAATTCGAAATCATCGAAACAACAATCAAAGGCCTTGTTGCACTATACTTTGAAAAAAATGAGAAGAGACAGTTATTTTTTGATGAGTGAAAATTATAAAAAAAAATTAGCTTTTAAGAAGATACGAAAAAAATATTTATTTTTATTTAAAAATTCCTTTTTTTATTAAAAATTCCACTTAATTAAAAATTCCTCATAGATTATGAAAATAGAGTTCAAAAAAAAAGTTCAGATTCCTTCTAAATTCTTCATATTTTTAAATATCTTTTTTTTTATTTTTTAAATGTGATTTTTTAATTGGGTATTATTCAATTATTAAAAAAGATTTCCAAGCATTCTGTATTATCTATTTGCTATAAAAAATTTTTTTTTGAAAATTTTGTTAATAATTAATTGCAACATCAGAAATATTTTACCTACCGTATTTACTCAATTAATCCCCCTGGTGAATTAATATTTCGACCCATCAGTGGGATGGGGAATTATTCGAGGGAGGGGAATTAATCGAGGTAAACTTACTCTAAACCTTTAAATGCTACTACAAATGATACACTTAATTATTAAATTTAGCCAGATAACCTTAAGCAAGTTTTTATTAGATAAAACTATTTTCAAATAAATTATTTTTTGGCCCATTTAATTTCACATTAGAATCTTGTCACCAACTAGAGCTGATTTTTTTGTTTTCTCTTTTAATTTAAACTATTTTTCAAACACGCTTACGAACATTTTCATAAAAAAATTTTTTTATTAAATAATTCACATGCTTTTTTGCCCTTTTTTACATACATTTAAATTTTCAATAATTGATTTATTAATTTACATAGGGAGGATATAAAAAATTTTTTCTCGGGCATGTTAATGAGGGATGTTGAGTGAATTTTAAAAAAATCAAAGATTTGTTTATTAATTTTAAAAAATGTTTTTTATTTATTTAATTTTTATTTTTGTTGCTTTACCTCCTTTGGAGGCTGATGATGTTATTTTATTTAAATTAATTATTTAAATATTCTCTATGTTATAAGAATAGAGGGATAAATTTAAAACTAAGTGTTGCCAGAATATCTGAGGGGCTTTATATCTGAGGGGTATTCGATAAAAATGTTTTTTTTATTTATATAACGATGAATATTCTTGTAGTATTTACATAAAACGATCAGAGAAAGTTCAAATATTTACAAGAAAAAAAGCAAATTCTCTGCAGGTGTAAACAAAATAATCTAGTAAACATAAAGATCGCTACTTAAGCTGTTGTTAGGATTTTATTTAATTTATTTTTATTTTTTTTCCAAGTTATACTTTTACATATAGCAAAAAAACATTAATAATCTAGAGAAGTAATTTAAAATTAAAAAAAAGAAAATATAAATTAAAAATAAATTTATCACAAAATCTTTTTAGGGTCTAAAGAAGATGGACAGAATTAGGCCTCAAAGACATGAACATGTAAATTTATTTTTTAAAATTAAATTATAAATTTTGTTTTGTCATTTAAACGTTAATCTGTCTTGCTAAAATTGAGGAAGAGGGGGGGGGTCCCCTATAATGAGAGTTAACATTAATATATCAATTCTAGAAATTGAATTTAGCTGAGAGGTTATTTAAGATCCGATTATATATCCAAGTCCCTTATACTTATTTACCAGAAAAAGATTAATACTTAAAAGGGTTCGAATTATTAAATAAAAATAGGTAGGACAACAAGAAGGCGAGGGACATCCACAACCTCACGAAGCATTTGGTCCTTTAATAGATGAAGCAATGCTTGGAAATAACCATACTCTACAAGGAAATCAAATTGGAGCTCCAGTTCAATCGCCAGTTGAAAATGAAGGAAATACATTTCAATTAGATCCCCAACAACTTACTCAACGTTTACAGCAACATAATCAACAAATTCCAAGTCAACGAAATCACCAGCAAATTTTTATTCAACAGATTCAAAGCAACAATCAAAGGCCTTGCTGTACTATACTTTGAAAAGAAAAGAAACAGTTATTTTTTTGATGAGTGAAATTATATAAAAAATTAGCTCTTTATGAAGCTGCGAAAAATATTTATTTTTACCCTCACTTATTTAAAAATACCTCATAAATTACAAAAATTACCCTTCTAAATCCTTCATATTTTATTTTGATTTTTTAATTGTGTTATTTTTAAATAAATTTTTTGGATATTTTGTTCATTTAAAATGTTTTATATTCAAGAAATTTTTAAAATAATTTACAAAAAAATTTCAATAATTTAATTTATTAAAAGAGCAATTCTAATTTAAAAATTAATTATAGAAATAATTAAGTTGATAGTCAAACTTTGGAATTTTTAAAAATTAAAAAAAAACTTTGAAATTTACACAAATGTTAGATAACACCTTTTAAATTTGTTACTACATATTTTTCATATCTTTTTTTTAACTATTTTATAGAGTTGGGCAAAACGATACTGGTATCGGCCAACCCGAGACCGAGATAGACCGATACTCAAGAACCCGATACCGAGACCGATACCAACATTTTGAGCCGAGACCGATACCGAGAAACGATACTGACCGAGACTAACAGAAAATTTTATTTTGCGTCAAAAATACGTGTAAAAATAATTTATTAATTATTTTCATCATCCAAATCATCAGATAAATACTCTTCATCATCTAGATCCGATTCGATTGATGGTTAACATCCTTTTTTATAAAAAATACGATAGTAGGATTTATAGGTAAAAGGATTATACACTCTGTTCCAAAAATCCAAATCCATTGATATCCCCATAAACACCCAAATCCCTCCAAATAACCCAGTATTGTATTTAAGCCTTTTAATTTTATTAAATTACTGGGACTCAGTTGAGCTAGATAAAAGGGCAACTCAGTCGTGCGAACTCATCGTGAGGGCTTAGTGAAATGCTCGGATTTTGTAACCAAATAAAGAAGGATTCACTCTTTTCAGCGCCGCAGGCGAAAATTTTTTGAAATTCAGAAGGCCAAAGGTCAAAAATCCTCACAAAGGAGAGTGTTTTGGGTGTCCGTGGGACTTCGGGATGAAATTTGGCACACATGTAGATCATACCCTTTCTATTATAAATCTCGAACCATTTTTGCAAAATGGTACCGGGGACCGAGTTATAAGCCCCCAAAGTTTTAGGATCCCCATTGTTTTCTTTTCCACATATAAACAATTTCTTTTAACTTACTATTGTGTTCTTCCGTGGTGCAGTGGTAACGTTCTTGAATTTACTTTTTTCTCCCAAGTTCGAATCCTGATAGAGGAAATTAATTTATTTTAACATAATTTTCATTTTTATTTTTGAATATTTTATTTTTAAAATGTTTTAAAAATTTTCTATTATTTTAAAAAATTTTTTAAAAATTTTTTGAAAATACTTTTCAAAGAAAGGAGTAACCACAAGGCTTTTCTGGAATGAATAAAAGGAAGAAATAAATATTTAAGAAATTAAAAAAAGTTTTTAAAAAATTTTTTGGCTAAAAACATTCGGATAAAAATCACAAATAAAAAAACTAAAATTATGTTAAAATAAATTAATTTCCCCAATCAGGATTCGAACCTGGGGGAAAAACTGAAATGCGAGAACGCT
The DNA here is from genome assembly GCA_963681835.1 of Meloidogyne enterolobii. Classification (NCBI taxonomy): domain Eukaryota; kingdom Metazoa; phylum Nematoda; class Chromadorea; order Rhabditida; family Meloidogynidae; genus Meloidogyne; species Meloidogyne enterolobii. Next base: position 1,842,240 of record CAVMJV010000023.1, read on the forward strand.
ACCACTGCACCAACGCTGAACACATTTGTAGCTAGCTATAAATTGTTTATATGCGGGGGACCCTAAAACTTTGGGGGCTTATAACTCGGTCCCCGGTACCATTTTGCAAAAATGGTTCAAATTTCAGAATAGAAAGGGTATAATCTACCTGTCTACCAAATTTCATCCCGAAGTCCCACGGACACCAAAAACACTCTCCTTTGTCAGTTTTATTAAAAAATACAAGAAAATTGGAGTCTTTGGTCAGTATCGTTTCTCGCCGAGAAATGGACCGAGAATATCGGTATCGGTTTCGAGACCGAGAATGAAAAAACCGAGACCGATATTGGGAAAAAGCCGAGAATCTCGGTATCGGTCTCGGTATCGGTCTCGGCTTGTCCAACTCTACTATTTTACATATAAAAAAAGCTTTTAATCTTTTAAGTCTTCGCCGAAACGTCCAATTCTTTTTAATATTTTTTAAAAATATTTTCTTAAAATATTAAGTAGATTCTTTGTTTTGTTAACAAAAAAAGTAAAAAAATATTTATATAAAGAATTTTAGACTACTAAAAACACCCAATCTATCATCACATATTACCCAGATCATTTTTGCAATCATTCTATTTTCTTTCTTTTAACGTGTTTTTCTAATAAAAAAAAGTTTTTTTTATTTATTACTGGGACTTTTCTTTTAGCACATTAAAAATAAAAATAAAACAGATTTTTCTAGCTATTTTGTTAGTTAATTGACTAAACTATTTAGTATATTTAAAAAGAAGAATGTTTCGGCGCGTTAACATTATAGCGCTTTTTAAAATAGTTCCTTTGATTTTGAAATTTTTACAACAATATTCTTGTTAATGTTATCTACCTCTGCTAAAGATTTCCTACAATTTTTGATTTTATATAACGAAAATATTTTCTTTTGTTCAAGAAAGTTCGAGTTTAAATTACTTTTTGATCACAGCAACTTACAACTGCGATTAGCAATTTATGTATATTAACCATTTTTAATTTACAAATAACGTGACATTTAAAGAATTTTTAGAGTTTCTATTAGGGTAGAACACAACCCGTTATTAACCGTTACCCCGGTTTTCGGTTTTGAATTTTAAATTCTTGTATTTTGGGGGAATTTTTAATAAAATCACTCATTTTCATAAATTTTCGGTTTTTAAAATTTAATAAAATCGGTTAATTTTTGGCAAAAAAAATCTCAAAAATTTCAGTTCTAAAATCGGTTGTGTCCCTAGTTTTTATTTTAAATAGGGTTGACGCCCGAATCGACTCGAAACTTGAAGGAAAATGTTTTTTTGTATGTATATTTTTGCAAAGGAAACGTAAAGTAGATAATAACCACTTTTTTATTTCAAGTAGTTGAGCAAATATAATAAATATTTACTCTATATTTTACTGATAACACTTTTTGTTTTTCTTTTTAAAAATATTTATTTACTTAATAATTTTATTTAAAGATTTTTTATTTAAATTTTCAAATTTATTTTTATTTTTCCTTTCCATTTCTTCCCTAAAAATAAATATAAAACCTTTTTTTCGGATTTCCCAAGCTTTGCTTAAAAAAGCAAAAAAGGTCAAAAATCGAGAATTTAACTGCAGCAACAAAAAACTAAATCCTTTCCATCTGCTTTTTCCTTTTCCCTGAACGGCCAATTGTTTGGGTTAAAAAGGAAGAACAAACAAGAAATTTTAAGTAAAAACAAAAATAAATATTTATTAAACTTGAGTAAATTTTAATAATCTCTGCAATGTTCAAGAAACCAACAAAAACAAATTTTATGAACTAGGGAGAGGGGAACCCTCCAAAAATTAAAATATTATTATTTTGAATATATATAAACTAATAAAAAAGGATTTTACATTAAAAATAAAAGAGAATAGGGAAGGATATTTGGAAAGAGATCAAATAGCGCGCGTCCTTTCATATCAATAAAAATATATTCACATTTATTTATTCCCGCCTCGACTTTTTACATTTATACAATGCTCCAAATAAACTTACAAGAATTATTATTTTCTCTTTTATTCGTCCTCAAAATTTATTTTTTTTGTCTTTATTTATTTGGAATGACTCATTCAATAAATTTAGGGAGAAGGGATTGTTTAAAGTTTGGTCTCTCGATTATAAAATAAACAAACGAGAACATTAAATAGTTAAATTGTACATAAATATAGATCAGAGCGTTATTTAATTTTTCTAAAAATTTCAAAATTTTTGGTTAATTATTTGGCCTGTTCTGGTTAATAGACCAGAACAGACAATCACATTTTCGAGTAAAATAACCAACATTTGACTGGTTTTTCGGCGATAACTTTTGAAATAGTGAAGAAAAAATTCTGAAATTTTTAGAGAAAATAGTTAAAACTGTTGAGAATCTTTAAATAAAATTTCAGAATTTTAACTCTTTTTTGCCTAAATATATACAAGTTGGCGCCAAAACCTTTTCTGCGCCCAATCGTCAGCAACCCTTTCATTTTATTATCAAAAAAATAAATTTTTGTTTTTATTTACCAGTCAATTTATCACAATGATGTGAGCGAAATGATGATACATATAACCTTGTTATTTAATTAAATAAAAATATAATTTTATATTTATACCTACATACATACATATATTGTTTTTGCGTATTTTTCTTTTAAAAAAATTAATTAATGGTTACAGGCCTTTTTATTATTCTGAAACAAAACAGGAATTAATTACATTTATTTATTTTATATGTATTTTATTAAAATTATTTTCCATTATTTTATTTTTTAATTACATAATATTCCCAAATAATTTCTGAATTTTAATACATCCCTTTGAATTTTAACTTCAAGAATCATTCATTACTCTCTCTCTCTCTCATTTCGTTACTTTCTCTCAAGGCAATTAAAACTTATCTTCATTTTTGAGATTATTTTAAAAAATTAATTTTCTGATTTTTTAAAAAATTAATATTCTTTTTAGATTTATTAGCATGAAAATTTATTAAACATTTTCGTTAAAAAAATATTTTTAAAAATTTTTTTCAAATGTTTATATTTGTCTAAATTAATTTTAATTTCCAACAAAAAATTTAAAAGTACTTGACCCTTTTTAATTATCAAATTGTTACTTCTCGTTAAAATAAACAAATAATTTCTCTTCCAAATCCTCTTCTCAATATTTTATTTTTAATATCCCATCCACTCCCCATCCCCCCCCCCCTCCAAAACTCTTCCAATAAAAAAAAGTCCCCGTCCCTATTTTTTTGACTTTTTGTTTGTTGTCCATTCAAAACCATTTACTATTTTTTCTCTTTTCCCCACAGTTGTCGTTGGATGATCAATATATTTTTTTGCAAAAATTGGAAGGGGAAGGGAAGAAGAATAAATACGTGATTGAAAAGAATTATTGAAGAGAATTATTTTTTGAATATTTTTTTATTTTAAGAAAAGTTTGCGGTCAATACGCGCACTTAAAATATATTTATGTAATTCTTTTTTTATTAAGTGGATTAAATTTAGTAGTAAAGTAAATGTTTTTATTTTTTAAATATTGATGGAAAGCTAAGAAAATATTTTTTGTTGGATCTCTCAGAAAAGTTAAAAATAAATTAGAAATAAAAAATGTTTCTCCTAAAATGCCCGATACATAATTTTCAAATCTAAAATCGAGCTTTAAAAAAAATTTTTTAAATCTTTCTTTGTACACTCGTTAATATTTTGATAATCAAATAATCGTAGTAATCAGAGGTGAATCGGAATTCCGATTTACGGCGTTTTTTCCTTACGATTTCCGAAATTTTGGAAAACTTCTGATTCACCTCTGCTAGCAATTAATTTTTTTAAAATCTTACAATTTTATTTAAATAAAAAAGTAAATACATCAAATTAATTTATAAAGTCAATTTTCTAATAAACAAGAATTTTTTAATTGAAAAATTAAATTTCATAGTATATTTTGTAAATAAATTTGGAAAAAAATTTTTAAATGAATGAAAATCAACAACAGCAACAACAACAACAAAGCCTTTATAATATTCAACAACCAGAAAAAAGAGAGAAACCTCAGATTTTAAAAAAGCCAATACCCAAACCTAGAAGAAGAATAACTATTGGAAGTGGAGATAATAGAAATTTTAATTTAAATGCAAATACAAATTTGAATCAAATAAATAATCAACAACAAGAACAACCACAAAATAATAATAAACATTTACTAATAACTAAAAGACTAATAACTTTTGGAGAAAATAATAATTCCCCGGTTGGTTATTAAAGAAAATATTCGGTACTCTTGTATTATCCCCCCCCCTCCCATTTTCCTTTTTTCCGAATTTGATCTGCTACAACTTTTATATGTTTGATCCAATCCAAATGAATCTTATATCATTCGAAAACTCTCAATAAGCGCTAGCTTTTTCCCAACTAGATGGATCAAGTTTGATCGCTTATTAAAAAGTTACAACTCGATAAGTGCAAGAAATTGTTGTTTTTCACATTAATTTACATGTAACTTTTTAATAGGTGATCAGATCTGCTCCAGCTAATTGGGAAAAAGATTGGATTCATCGAGAGCTTTCAAGTAATTTAAGATTCTTCGGATTAGATCAAGCATAAAAAAGTTATAGCCGATCAAATTCGGAAAGAAAAGAAAATGCGGAGGGGGAGATGAAACAAGAGTGCCAAATATTCTATTTTTAAAATTTTTGTATATTAGTCGAATCTCACTTTTAGATAATTAAATTAACCCTCAATTTAAAATAAAGGTTTTTAGTTTGGCTGGGCACTGACGAGAGGCCAGCTAAACACAAAATTTACTTAATTTCCTTTTATTTTATCCTACAAGGGGGTATCTAAAAGTAGGGGTATATTTAATTTAATCTCAACTTTCTAATTAATTTTAAAAAATATTTTTACAGCCATATGCTCCTCAATTACCTAGAAAAATATTAAAATCAGGTTCTGTCCCAATATTACAACCAAAAAATCAACAAAAAATTTTCAATCAAAAAGAAAAACAATTAATTGGAGAAATTAAAAAATTAAAAATATCCCCACCCCAATTAAAAATCCAACAACAACAATTAAATAAAATAATTGAGACAAGAAATAAACCCCCGAGGAGGGAAAATGTTGATGGAAGGAATAAAGGTGAATTTTCAATTTAAAAAATTACTAGAATTAATTCTAATAAATATTGAATACCTTAACACTTTAACAATTTAAAAAAATAAAATATTTTGACCAGTATTATTAATTATTCTGTCATAATTTTCATTTCCGCTTGAGTGTTCTATTCCAAATTTCTCTAACTTGCGATATCTGAGCTAATTCCGATTTTGGAATTTTCTTCCAAATTCCAATCAACCTTTGCTATATTTTTAATTATTTTTGCATGTATATCTATTAACGTTCAGCTGTCCGTATCTACACTTCTAATTTAAAAAATTAAGACAAAATATTCTTAAAATTCTCAAAAAAACTCTCTTAGTTTATTATCACTTTTCTCTCTCTTTCTCAATTCATTCCAACGAAATCCTTTCAAAATTGTCAAAAAGGATACAATTTTTAATTTACCCAACGGCAGGGATCAAATACCATCATTTAAATTCATTATATAAGAGAAGAGTAGAGAAAAAGAAACCAAAAAAGTCTTACAAAAGTCTAAACTTTATTTACTCCCTATCTAATTAAACTTATTTATTTTGCCTTCTTTTATATATAAAAAACAGTCTTTATTATTGCAAGCGAATTAGCTGGCCTATCGTTTCCCGTTCTGTAATTAATTTGGTGGCACTTTTAAGTCACTAAAAATACTAAAATAATATAAAAGAATAAATATATATTAAATTATATATAAAACTATAATATAAAATAATTAAAAAAATAAATTTAGTAGTTTTGCAGAACGGTTGTATTCGAGAAGGAAGGCTTCAGCGTTTAAATAATTCGCCATTTTTTTTAATTAAAAAAATATTTATTGAAGATAGAAAAGATAATGAAAAGTATTGAGTCATGCCAAGAATATTCAAGCGAATTAGCTGGCCCATATCTTTGAATTCAACTCCGCTCCGAATTTTTTCAGATTTTGATCCAGAGCGGAATTAGATTTCTCAGGATATCCATATGTATCCAAACAAAATTCTTTTTAAACTTTCTATAGATTTTTACAACACTAAATTTTATTTTTAAAATATTTTTTATCCATAAAAGCAGAAAATTATTTTAATTAGATACCTCGTTTGCTTTCTTGCACTTTAATTCCACCGATTATTTTTCAAAAGTAATATTTTTTATTTTTTTATAAAAAACCCAGGACTAATCACCCCAAGACCAAAAAACCCCCAGAAAAGTTCTGAATCGAGACTGAAGACCAAACGTCTTAATACTGCTCTATAAGCCTCCTTAAAATCTGTGCAAACTTGTGTATCTGCACTAAATCCATTCTTCTAAAAGGGAATTCTAAATATTATAAATATTTTTAAAATTCTAAATATTTTTCCCATTCAGATTTTTTATTTTTCCATCCCTTTATATTCTCATTTTGTCCATTTATCTTAGCCCCATTCCAAAATAAAATTATGTAAATTAACAATAATTAATTATTTTTAATTTTTATTTAAAAATTAATTTATATCCCCCCTCTCCCCCCTTTTTTATGCCCTTTTTTCCCCTTTTTATCCTTCCAATTCCAATCAATTTTATATAATCTAAATACCACAAACCAGTTTTTTTCTATTTTTAATTTAAAAACACTGGTTTTGTGTGACTTTTCTCTGTTGGAAAGATTTGTGCTCTCCCAGATTTATTTATTTTTTTCAGTTTTTTTAATTTATCCAAACCCCCCCCCCCCTTCTCTTCATCAATAACAGGTGTAGATAAATTATTTTTTGATTTTTTTTTGTTCTAAATGGATGGGAGATATAGGGATATAAAAATAGGACATTCAAAGATTTTTTTGTTTTTTTGGAAAAAAAGTTTTGATAAATTTGTCTTTTTTGGAAAATTTTTTATTAAAGAATATTTTATATTGAGTAAATACCTAAATAATATTTTTAATTTATTTTTAAATTTAATTTAAAAATTTTTTTTGACAGAATTCTCTTTAACTATTCAGAATTTTTATTGAAATTCAAAAATAAATTTTAATTTTTTATTCTGATTATTTCTGAAATAAAACACCTTTTATTTTGAATTAGTAAATATTCTCCAAATAATTAAAACTTACTTTTATGGATCTCTGATTAATTGCATTAATTTATTTTTTTAATTTTATTTTTTTGTCACCCCCCCCCCCAGAAATTCACAAATTCTTCTTCCTTTTCTCACCTTTTCCCTACCCCTATATACAATTTTTGTTTTGTGACTTCCGCTTTTTTGTTGTTGTTGACCACTCTTGTTGGACATTTTTCGAGGACATTGTTTGGGGGTGTTTTGTGTGTTATTCTTTTATTGCCGATTATCTTTTCTTTACACACACACCTTTATATATTTATTTATTTTCACTCAAAATAACCCAAAAATACATATATTTTTTTCTTTTCTAAGATTTAAAAAAATTGAAAGATTTTACTTTTTCTTTTTTAAAATAAATTTGTTTTTACGAGTTTTAATAGTAGTTAGATTTTTAATCTACCATAAGGCCAGCAGTTGTTTTTTCTCATTAAATAAATAGTAACTGGCAGAGGTGGGTCGGAACAATCAGAGGTGTCGGAAATCGGAACTGGCTCAAAAGTCGGAAATCGGAATTCAGACCCACCTCTGGTAACTGGTAAATTCTGAACCCTAAAAAAATTATTTGATTTTAGGAATCTAACTTATAAATCAAAATTAAAAATCAAAAAAATATCCTCCTCTCTATTTGATCATTAATTCTGTTAACTGAAAAAAAATTTTTTTGATTGAAGTATCACTTACACTTCTTAATACCCCATAATTCTTCAAAAACCTCCAAAGCTTCTTTTTTGTCTCAAAAACATTTTTAAAAACTTTTACTAACAAAAATTTCCTCATTCTCCTCAAAATTATTTTTGCATACAAATTTAATTTAAATTTTTTGCTTACTCAAAAATAGGCTTTAACTCAGACTTTACCCCTCCACATTTCCCCCCTTATATAAAAAATCTTCGCGTCCATTTTTTGCTCGGCAGAATCAATAAATCGCTGTCCAGGTAAATATTTTGGTCTTCAACCTATATTGGCTAGCCAAACATTTTTTTATGTTTTTTGTTGACCCTTATTTATTACTCACTTGGCATTTACCTCAATACTAACACAAAAAAACATTTTTTAGGACTAACCTTTTTTTAAATAATGACACACTTTTTTAATCCTTAAAGCTTGTTATTTGGAAAAATATAAAATTAATGACTAGGTTAATATCTAGGTAGATAGGTGGAAAAGTTTTTTTATTAAAAAAATTATTTCACTATACTAAGGTATTATTTATTCTCCTCCTATTTTAACTAGGAAAAATAACTTTAGGTTAAATACTTTTTAGTACCAGCCAACATCAATGTACTTATATTAGAGACTTGATCTGAGAATCAGTCGTGATTTAAAGTTTATATTTCGATCTAGATAACAGAGTCTTTTCCTTCTTCTGCATACTATACTCAAATTTCCCAAACGCTAACACGGCCCAAATTCATTTCAAGAAAACGGATAATATCTCACAATAGTAAGTCAGGGTCCTCTATCAAATGGTAACAAAAGAATATCAAATTCGCAGTTACAGTAAAAGATGGTTCCTTGTTAGTCTAACCTCTACTTTCTTTATTTTAGGTACACCTTTTAGATCATCATCCTTTCACTAACAGTTTTTAATATATCCAAAAACCACAATTTTTGTATACAAACTTGCTAAAAATTCTCTAAAATTTAAAGAATTTTGTTTATTGTTTATCCAGAATTCCCCCCTCATTTTGTGTTCTACTTTTTTGCATGTAGAATGGCAGTAGCTGACATTTTTACAATTTCATTTTGTGAGAGGAACGCGCGGAGGAACGTAAAAAAATAAGAAGAACGGCTCTTCTTCTTTTTTCTCTCAAAATAAATATATCCTCCATCCATCCATTTTCTCCCCTTCCATTCTTCATCATCCCTTGTGTGTTATTCACCTTTTTCCTTCACTGTCACAAATACAAAAATGAGTACTTTAGCAGCATCATTTTATTTTTTTTTATAATTTCTTGCTTTTATCCCCTTCAAATTAATTTATAAAAATATATATTACAAACCTCAAAGAAATTAAAAAAAAATAAAATTAATTAAATCTACTTAATTGAGTGTAATAATTATGTAAAGGGGCAATCAACTTTCATTTAAAAAATAAAAAAAACTTTCGTAAAAGTATTCTATGTATACCTTTGTGAAAATTTTTCCAAAAAATGTCGGAAACGTTATATGTATATAGTGCATGGATCTAGCCAACCCGATTCTCGAAAGTCGGGAATTTAACTTGTATGTCGGCTAGATCCCTGGTATAGTCTTAATTACCTATCCCGACTTGGTGTATTAGGCACTGATATTTCATGTATAGTATTATACATCTTTCAGTATAATGTCCCCTTTTATTTAAAAACTATTTAAATTTAAATTCAAAATAATTTAATTAAAATTAATTATTTTCAAGCCATCTCCTCTTCCTCTCCATTATTTCTTCACTGCCCACGGGCCTCACCAGAAGCAACGGGTTCCTCACTTAATTCGCCAAGTTCCCCACCTCCTTTATCCACTAATTTTGTAAATAAAAGTGTGGAAGAAGAGGGAGAACAACAGAAAAATGAAGATTTGTTATTAAAAGAATTAGCGGCAGAAGGGGATGCTGAATGTTTACTTATTGCTTCTTGGCTAGAATCTAATAATAATAATTGTGTTGGAAGTGAAAATAATAATAAAGATGGAATTAATAATAATGATGGATTGGTGGGGGATATTAGTGAGGTGAACTTTTTAGTTTAAAGAAGGGATGAAAATTAGAAAAATTAAATTCTGAAAAAAATTATCTTTTGCGAATAGATCCGCAAATATTTATAAAATTTATTTATCCGTGGATTATACTTAGCGGATATTTGAGCTCAAAAATTTCTTAGTTAAAATATTAACAATAGAATTCGCCTTTAAATTTAAAAAATTCCTCAGATTTTCCTACAAATTTACAGTCTGTCTGTTTATCAGCAAATGTTTTGATAACATACCGTATATCCTTTAATAACTACCCTGGGTAATTATTGTTTCGACCTTCCGCTAGGGGAGTAATTAATCGAGAGAGGGTAATTATTTGAGGGAGGGAAATTAATACAGGTTATACGGTACATAGGATATATCTTTTACAAAAATTAAGTTTTTCTCTTTTTAACCCTCGTCCAGTATATTTTTCTTTAATTTTCTTCCCCCAATTTTATTCCAATAAAATTCCAAAAAAAAATAAATTTTATTTTTTCTAACAGACCCAAAGACCTCGCTTTTCATTGGATCGACTAGTCCCTCCAGAATTACAATTAGAAACTACAAAACCAATCCAAAGTATTGAAGAAAAACAAATTTGTGGGGATTTTTCTTTACAAAAATCCTCCCCTCGTGGACAATGTCAAGGAACAGTTTATGTACATTTTCATCACGAAAAAAATAATTTTGATATAAAAATTAAAAAAGAAGGGGAAGAAAATGGAGAACAAAAAAGAATAATAAATTTAAATAAAAAGAAGAGAAGGCTATTGTCTATAAATAATAATAATTTTGTTGTTGGTAATGAACAAAGAAATGAACAAAATGAAGAAGGTTTGTTTAGATGGGACCCGCCCAATTAGGCGCGCGCCTTAACGGCGCAAAGCCATAACTTGCCGGAAAACTTCTGGCCTTTATCAATTTTGGTACCAATCTCTTTAGCCCAGTGAGAGGAATCGTTTAATACTAAATTTGATGAGGTTTGGAAATCTTGAAGCAAGTTATAGCTTTGCGCCGTTATAGCTTTGCGCCTACTTGGGCTCTACCTAAAAGGAAGGAGTAAAACGGAGGGTGTTTTTTGAACGTTTGAATGATTAAGCAATGAAAAGAGAAAATAATTTTTAAAAGAGAAAATTAAATAATTTAAATTGTGTGATGCAAAAAAGGAATTTTAAGAATATTTTTAGAATGATTAAAAAAAAGTAAAATTATTCACAAAATTAAAGATTACGTACATCTAAATATTTTTAATTTACTTTTACACAATTTTCTTAATTTAATTTTGTGAAAATACAAAAGTTAGTTAAAAGAATTTTTTAGTTATAAAAATATTTTCTTAATTAATTTTTTTATAAAATTTACAAGTCTATTGAATGTCCAAGTTTCTTCCCTCATTTTATCAAATGGGGGAATTTAATAAATATAAGGGGGAATAAATTAAGAATCTGAAAAAAAGTTACCTGAGATTTTAAATAAAAATTTTATATAGAATTATACCCTCTACTATTTTAGTGTCATATCAACACCAACAAATTCAAAAAGAAAAAGAAGAAAACAAATCTTCAATTAATCAAAAAATCTCCCCCTATTCAACATCCCCTTCTCTCCGTTCGGGGGTTACATTACTCGAACAACTAGTCAAATCTCATCCTATATGGTTCCTTCCTCATTTAAATAGACAAGAAGCTTCTCATCTTTTGAGGCATCAGGAACCTGGAGTTTGTGATTTTTGAAAAAATTTTTAGAGACATTTTATCCCAACCCCTTTTTTAGGTTTTTATTGTTCGTGGTTCTAGCCGTATTATTAACAACAACAACAATTCTTTTACAAATTCTGATACTTCGGCTTCTTTTCATTCTTCCACCCAACGTTCCTCTATTTCTGTTATGGCCCTCTCTGTTAAATTACCCCCTCCAAAAGAGGAAGAAGAAAACGAAGATGGTAATAATGAAGATAAATTGGATACAGATCAGTTGGATCATTTTTTGCTTGAAGCTGTGGGTTCTGGGCAATCTGTTCGATTACAGGGATCGGTGTGTTGTTTAATAAATAAAATTTTTGTTAAATAAAAGCAAGAGAGGAAGGGAATATCAAGGTTAGGTATAAATGTGTATAGGGAACTGGATATTTATTGAGGTAACAATAAGATAAAGTCTGGAATGGTCTGAAAAGCAAATAAGGAGATCATGGACTAAGTAATGCTAATAGTATTTCGAACTAACACTAATAGCTTATTTTATACTATCGTAACCAGCCCCTGCTTTTATTGTAAAAACAATAGTATCCTTAAATTGCCCTAGTTTTTTATTAGCCAGATCATGAGCGTGTATGAAGGAATTATGTTTAGAGTACCCCCAATTCAGAAAGGCATTAATATAACGAAAAACATTCGCAGTTTTCAAACTTAAATTGAAAATCCAAAACTATTTTTTAAAAATTTATTTTGCTTTTTCAGCCTCGGACATTTACCTCTTTACCTCTTTTATTGGAACATTATTGTCAACCTGAAGCAATTCAAGAACTCAAATGTAGTCTTTGCTTGCCTAGTGCTGTTGCAAAGTGTGAAACAATAAATGGTTTACAAGGATTGGCTTTGATGGGGCAAGGCAAGTTTTCTAATAAATTTATTTTCTCTCATAATTATATTCTTGTTTTTATTGTCACAAAAAATCCCCCCACATTAATTATTCATTAACTTAATAATTCCTGTTTAATTTAGTAGTGCATTAAAAAGCTTTTATCTGATTGATAATAAAAATTATTTTTTAGTTTATCTATTCAGTGATTAAAAATCTTCCTTCCTTTTTCTCTTCATAAAATTAGCTCCAATTTCTCTGTCTGTCTCTCAATTCCCCCTAATCTCTCCCCTTTCTCTCACAAATTATTTTTTTATTTTAAATAATGTTTTGACTATTTTTAAATTATTTTTTATGTATTAAAAACCAAAATAGATTAAAAACAACTTTTTTTATAAAAAATAATTTTTTTCTATTCCGATTAAATGTAATTTTATATTTTTATTTTTAAGAGGATTTTCCTAAAAAACAATTTTTTATTTAATTTTTGTGTCATTTTATTTATTTTCTCCTTAATTTTGCTTGTTTCTGCCCTTTAATCTACGCCGAGGATTAAAATTGGAAGAAAACAAGAAAAATAATAAACATGACCTTCTTTTTTTATTTTTAATGTGTTAGCGCGCGCCACACAAAATTTTATCTGGCGAGAACTTCAGCAGATCCCCCAATACAATTTAAAATAATTTTCTTACTATTTCAGTCAATAAAAACACAATTACTAACAGATTTATTAAAGGAAATTTAGTTAAAAAATTATTTAAAGATTGTAACTTTGGTGGATAGTTTTAGTCCTATTTAGGGATTAATTAATTAATAGTGACATTTCTTTAAATAAATTAGAGATAAGTAAAATCACATTTACAAAATCCCATCTTCCTTGAGAACAAAATTCCGAAATAAGAAGTCCCACTGAATCCTAGAAATCTTTAATTATATGGAATTTCTGTTCTGTGATCTATTCCTGCTACAATTTCAAATAACAAATACTATTTCGAATTACAAACATTTACTACTCCAAATTTGAACACTTGAATTTAATTAATGTAAATTTATTCTTCCTATAAAACACCAAAGATTAAATATTTGCAAATTTTCGATTTGATTTTGATTCCCATCAGTTACTGATATCCATATAATTTACTCTCTTGGGCCAAAACCATAGGGAATATAGAAAAAATACCATTAAATCTTTAAGTCGAATCATTAATCTATTATTGTAAACCTCCAATAAAATTCCTTTTTCCACCTACAGTTTTGCCGTTAAGCTCATCTAAAGCTTTCCTTTTATTCCAATCAAAGCCAAATAAATACAAATATATACCTTCAAATCTTTAAAGTTTTTAATAAGAATTGAATCCGCCACAATTTTTATTTTTTAATGTCCTTCAAACTCCCCTCTCATTTCTAAAATCTTATCTTTCCCGTTTATTTTTAAATTTTCTCATTTGTTTCCTCAAATTGCCATTCACCTCTCCTTTTCTCATTCATCTTTTATTGTTGGTGACAATTTAATCCTTTTTATTTTTATATAATCCGTTCCTTTAAAAACAACAATTAAAATAGTCAAAATATATTTTTTCAATATTAGAACTTTCAAAGCCTCTATTTTACGTACACTTTTGGTCTAATAATTTATTAAAAATGAGTTTAGATTTTTGTGTAAATCCTTAAAATGTTTCCCTTCAATTTAACACTTCGATATAAGCAACTTCTCGGACCCTTATTGTAAGATACTCGACATCTCTCTATAAGCGACATTTTTTTCAAATAAAATCCTTTCCTTAAACAGATTTTTGGACAAGTCCAAAAGCTTTTCAAAACAATTCTACACATTACCAACTTCCTTCCAATGATTATTCCTGTTCTTCTTGTACTCGTTCACAGTGCCATTCACCAGCTTCCTCCTCTCTAAGAAGCGGACCACTTCCTACACTTCCTGCATTACAACAACAACAGCCTCCAAAAATGGGGACTTTTATTACACAACAAACGGTATAATGAGGAAATTTATTTTCAAAAATTCCCCTCTCTAATAGGAGGCCCCTATAAAATGTTTGGCATTTTTGTCAAATTTAATTTAAGAATGTGACCCCAAAAGTTGAACCAAGCTTCACATTATCCACGAGTTTTCCCTCAATTTGTGGGAGAAAACAATACTTTTATTATTATTTTTCTTCCTTAAGAATCACCAACACACCAATAACCATCATTTCTTTTATTGCGAATCCCCTTGTCCGTCTACCACTTCGACGGCAGTATCAGCTCCTCCAGCTTCTCTAATTGTTGGGGAACCTTCCTCTTTGTATGGATATCATCACCATCAAAGGGCTAATAATGATTTTTGTTGTTGCTGTTGTTGTGCAGCAAATGGGTGTCCTGGACATCAGCAACAATTGATGATACAACAACAAAGACAATTTGGTGAGTTTGGAGAGGAGAGAAAAAATTTAGGAAAAGGAGGATTCACTATTAGATTTAGAAGATTTTTTTATAAATTTTAAATTCCCTCTCTTTTAGAAATCGGTTAATAATTTTTAAAATATTCTAAAAATTTAAATATTTTCCCAGCAGCACTTCCTCTACGTAAAAGTCGTTCAGTTCAATCTTCCTTTCTTTCCGGCACCCCACCACCACCACCACCCCAACCTCAATATTCTTCTCACAAATCAACAGCCCCATCATTTTGTCAATCTCCTAGTACCCAAAGTTTGAGAGAATCTAATTATGGACGATTTATGATTCCTCCGCCTTTGAAGAAAAGAGGCCCTGAATTTTTTTTACGTGCATTATTTTCGCCATCACCTCAAAGAAGAAGGCCTAAAGCGAATGGGTCAAGTTGGGAATGGATGCCTTCTCCAGCTAATAGTCCTTTATGGGAGGAAGAACAACAACCAACAATTCTAGGGTGAGGGATGGGTGTTTTTAATTGGAATCTCTATCTTATCCCACCTATAGACTATCTCAGGAAGGGCTAACTAAGAACTTTGGATATCTGATAATATGGTGATTCGTCCTAGGACAATTCAGATATTGAAATATCTAAGTTGGGATAAGATAGAGAGTAGATATATGTGTGAATTTTTGTGATAGTAGAATTAATTTATAAGTTTCAGTAAGAACAATATCATCAACACAGCTCAACAACAACAACAAAATGCATTAAAACCAACAACAATAACAAATGCTCATTTAAAACAACAACAAAGACAACAACAACAACCATCGGGATCTTCAATATTTGCTCGTTTAAAGGGTAATTTCCGAAGAACGAGTAGTTCAGGGATTTCCTCGCCTTCTTCAAAAGATGACTGGCAAGGACGTAACCAAGGTAGAGAGAAAGAGGAGTATGATCAAATTAAATTAGGAAAAATGTTAAGTCATTTTATTGAATTAAAACTCACCGAAAACCTCACTATAAGGTGTCCACAGAACTGAATATTCTTCAGTTTAAGATACGACTCTATAGAAGAGCTGTATTTTAAGGTAGCTCATTTTATAATATGTTTTTCAGCCCCAAGGTTGTGATCTCTTATAGTTAGGTCCATCTGTTTATTTTGCTGATTATTTAACAGTCTATAACCTCAAGAGAATTTTACTGAAAGATAACTACCGTATTTACTCGATTAATTTCACTGGGGATTATTTTTTCAACCCATCCGTGGCATGGGGAATTATTCAAGGGAGGGGAATTATTTGAGTTTTGAAATTTGAACATGTTTTAGGTAGGGTATTTGGGGGAGGGGGATTATTGTTTCAACTCATCCGTAGCAGGGGGAATTATTCGAGGGAGGGGAATTAATCGAGTAAATACGGTAACTGAATTATTATTGAATTAATTTACTGTCTCTTAGAACTCGAAAAAATTTAATCTTAATAATTTAAAAAAATTCCTTTTACAATTTTCTAGTAAGTACTGAACTGCTAAATGCCCGTCAAGCAGCATTTCGCCGTACAAACACAGATTTGGGCGTTCCAACAAATTCAGGTTCAACAACTAATCGAATGGCTTTAGCTTTAAATAAAATGCGTAAACAACAACAACAAAAACCCCCACAAAATCCTTCACTTCCCCCACAATCTTTTCCACAACTTGCTAGAGTTTTGCCTCAACCTAGAACAAAAACAACAACAATTAATAATTTATCTGGTGCTAAACCTTCTTTTATTTTTAATGGTTCTAATAGGTAATTTATTTTAATTTTGTTTTTTGTTTGTATTTTCAACTAAAGGATAAGTTTTTTCAGACATGGTAATGGATACGGATATGGATACTGATAATACCAAAATTCCTGCGGATATCCGTCTGTATCGGTCTGTATCCGCCGTAAATATCCGGATACGGATACCAGAATCCGTATCCATGTCCTAGTCTGAGTTTTTTCTGAAATTTTGATTTTTGAAATTCTGATGTTCCTCGAACACAGTCCCATCTTTAGTTTAAATTCATGCAAGAACACCCACCGTTTTGTTAAAGCTAACAAATAAGTCCAAAACTTTATTTCAAACTTTTGTGACAAGTTTGAGATAATCTTCTTTTCCTACCCCCAAAATCTCCAAACTCTTTTTTCTAGAAGAAATGATTCACTCCGTCTAAGGCACGGAGTGTGACGAAAATTATTTTAAAAGGCTTAAACTCCACGTTTTCCTCACAGTTCGAATTCCTTTACTTTTTTTCTATGAAATTTTTTCTTAAAAATATTTTTAACAAAAAAAATAAAAAATTTTTACAATTTTGTACTTTATTTTTTATCAAAAAAATTTTATTTTATTTTCTAATTCTTTAGTAAAACAAAATTATATTTTTTACTTTTTATATGTCTATGTACTTAATCATTTTTTCTAAACAATTTTTTCCGCCTTATTTTTTCCCTCCTTCACACTTTATAAATAATGATCGCTTTTTGCCCTTTTTCGGAGATGTTTTAGGGAGGGGGAGGGAGGATCATAAAAATTTAAGAGGGGAAATGAATAATAATTTTTTTGAAGGAAAAGATTTACAAAAAATAAATAGTCTTAAAAATATATATAATTATGTATTTTTTGATATAAAAAATTAAATAATTTTTTGTAAAGAATTAATTTATTTGGCTAATTTTGTGTCTTTTTTTGAAAAAATTCACATTCTTAGGTAACCCTTTTTCAATATTTTTAATATTTCTATAATATGCCCATAATCTAAGACGTTTTAGTGTTTAAATAACTCTAAAATCCAAGATAGAAAATAATTTAATTTTTAGATGATAATTTTGAATTTTATGGGTAACTTGTACTTTACTATCCGCCCTTATTTTCCTTTGGTTTTCCTTCTTTCTTGTAAATATTAAAAATGATTACGTATAACTGATTCTCCCTTTTTTATAACTCACAATCAGACTTATTGTACCTACATACAATACCTGATTATTTAGGCTTTAAAAAGCATAACTGAGTACTCGTCATCATAGAGTAAGATTATTAGTGATATCCATCAATTGCTAATAGAAAAAATGGCTAATCAAAAGGTAAAGCGTTAAACGCACAGTACCGACAAGCTTTTCGTTTTAAGCATATCCAGTTATTTTGTAAATCCCCAATAAAGTTTATCATTTTTGAAATTATGGGTATTGTTCTAAGTTTTTTATTTAATTTTTTTCCAATTTTTTAAAATTAAAATTGATCTAACTGTTTTAGTTTAATCATTAAAATTTTAAGAAAAAAATCATTCATTTATTTAATCGATCTATTAATTCTCAATATTTTTTTCTTTACTTTTTTTTACAATCATTTTATTTACACACACTTTTTTTGGAGGAGGGGGAATAAGGAGGGAGAAGGAGGTATATATTTATTTATTTAAGTACCTCAATTCTCTCACCTTTTTTTCGCTCACTTCTTTATATTCCAACCAGCCTTTTTACAAAAAAAAATTTTTCGGAAAGCTTTTTTGTGTTTTTTTTTCATTTTATTAAATTGCAACAATTAAAAACATGTCCAATTTATTTTATTAAATTTTGTTATTTGTCAATTTATTTACACACAAAGGAGAATGACCAACTTTTTAAATAAATTTTAAAATTTCATTTAGTTTCCATTAAAGACCGGGCTTTAGTAAACAATTTGAGAATCTCTGTCTCGATAATCGAGATTTTAAATTGAGATCTCGTTTTGTTCAGGTTTCTAATAAGAAATAGAATTGTATCGAGTAATCCTATATAGAGGGTAGAGATTAATTAACACTTTAAAGGCCTCGTATCTGTTAACTTTGAATAAACGTCTAGTGTAGTTTCAGTTGAATATAACGACTAGGCATCCTCTCCCAAATATTAATTACCTCGTTGGCCGGTCTCTAGAAAGTCCTTTAAAGTCAACCCTAAACTAAAAATTCTTTTTTGTTCACAAAAATAAAATTTATTAATTTCTTTTTAAAATTTTCTTTTAATTTTCTAAATTTCAATTTGTCAATGTTCACATTTTCCTTAATAAATTTTTAAATATTTTTGTCTTTTTTAAATTGAAAAAAAAATGTGTTGAATATTTTTGCTGATCGATTGTTACTAGAAAAAATAAAAACAAGCTTTTTTCTTGCTTTACACACAAAAATTGTTTTTTTTTTTGTGATTTTTAAGCATTTGTGGTCAGCGAATTTCATGGAAGAAAAGAAGGGAGAGATTCGAACTTTTCGGCGCGGGAGTTTGGCGCCAGGGCTTATAAAATTGTCTAAAAATTACCTAAAAACATGAAATTTTGTGTAACTACCTCCTCCAAAAATTTCAAATTTTTAATCTAATATTTGAGGAGTTATGGGCCAAAGAATTGAGGATCACTGTCTCGGTAGCTGAGAAAATTCTTTTTTAAGTCCTTAACAATTCCTTCTACAAAAAATTCTAAAATTTATAAACAATCTTACACCAACATTATTTAAAATATTTTTGAAGAATTTCTTAATTCCAATTTCTCATCTTTTGTATTTTTCTAATTCCGCGCCGTAACATTCAAACACCTCAAACAACCTAAAAAAGGTTTTTTGTTTGTTTTTACAAAATATATATCTGTCACTCTTCTATCCGCGCAAGCTCTACCTATTCAATAAAAAATTGCGAAAAAACAGACAAAAAACAAGGCAAAAATATACTAATAACGATAAATATGATACACTTAAATCTAACTTTTGGATTAAGGTTGGCGGATCAGGATATCCGGATCCGAAAAAAGGCCGGATATCCGGAAATTTTCGGTTCGGATACCGGATCCGGATATCCGAAAATTTCGGTTCGGATATCGGATCCGGATCCGGATATCCGAAATCTTCGGTTCGGATCCTAGAATTAGGGAAAAATGGAAGAAATCTAGTCCATTGATCTTTCAAATTTCCCAAAATTTTTGCCTGCGGCGCTTAAAATTAAAAATTTTTGTCTTAAGAGCCTCCCAAAATTTCAAAATTTTCGCCTGCGGCGCTAAAAATTGAAGAAATCTGGCTTCTTGACCTCCAAAATTCAGAAAATTTCCGCCTACGGCGCTAAAAGGGAAAGAGTTGTAAACATTTGTAAAAATCACATGCGGGTTTACAACTTTAATGAAATGTTGATGTATATGCATGTCATATAGAGGGATCAGGAATGATGGGATTAGAGCGGATATAGGAAATTAATCAATAAGTGCCTCTATATCTCTCGTAATTCCCAACCCCAGCTCTTAACCTCTATATCGTTCATTGGGACTCAATTTTACAGCGCCGCAGGCGAAAATAT
This sequence comes from Meloidogyne enterolobii, assembly GCA_963681835.1. NCBI lineage: Eukaryota > Metazoa > Nematoda > Chromadorea > Rhabditida > Meloidogynidae > Meloidogyne > Meloidogyne enterolobii. Next base: position 1,862,462 of record CAVMJV010000023.1, read on the forward strand.
TGAAAATAAAAATTTCGGTTCCGGATCCGGATATCCGAAATTTTCGGTTCGGATATCGGATCCGGATCCGGATATCCGAAAATTTCGGTTCGGATATCGGTTCCGGATCCGGATATCCGAAATTTTCGGTTCGGATATCGGATCCGGATCCGGATATCCGAAGATTTCCAACTATCCGCCAACCTTATTTTGGATACATCCTTGAAGCTGAAAATATATTTATAATTAGAGGATATATTGAATAAGGAATACTTTAACTAAGGGATACCATTTATACATACATTCCCCTTATCTAGTAGCTAAGTTATAAAACATATTTCAAATTGAAGTTCTCTAATTTTGAGTGTCTCTAGAAATAAGGAGGGCCGACTTTAAATTTAAGTTAGATTAAAATTTTATTTAATTTCTTTTAATTAACGCCTTTAATTCCTCCCTTCTCTTAATTCAGTTTAGTTAATTTTCTATAAAAATTTCTTTTTTCTATTTATGGTAAATACTTCTATACTATATTTTCAAGTACATATTATTCACAACTTTATTTCTACCAAAAAAAGTCCTTTTGTAATTCAACTTAAAATTCTTTTTAAAAAATAAATAAAAATATAAATATTTGTAAATTATTTCATTAAAAAATTTTTTTATTCACAAAAATAAAAGCCTTTTATTTAAATAAACTTTCAATAAAAACAGATGTGTTTAAAAAATATTTACTTAATTTTCTAACTTTGAATCATTCACATTTTATTTTGATAAGCATTGTCTAAATAAATATTTTAATTCAACTTTTCTTTTTATTTTCTGCTTGTAAACTTTTTTTTTAATTTTTTGGATATCTCTAAAATTTATCTAAAATTAAATATTTTATAGTATATTATCTGTTAATTTAATGAATATCTCTGACTATTTTTAATTAAGCTCATTTATACATATAAGTTTATTCATGAACCTATTATCTTTAATGGTGGAATTTTTTCTAAAAATTTTTTAGTTTTTCTTAAATATTTGTATTTTATTGAATTCTAATTTTTATATTTTCCAGTAATTTCAACAACAACAACAAAAATACCAACAACAATTTTTTCATAACTCCATTTACAGCCCCACCATCAGACATTAGAAAACAACAACAACAAAATAATTTCCAAACAAAAGTTTGTTTACCCCCTCCTTTAAGACAACGTCAAAATAATTTATTATTAAATAATAATTATTTTATTGAACAAAAAACAAAAAATGGAGAATTTAATAATTTAAATAATTCTTCGAAATTTTCTGCAAAAAGCCAAGCAGTGATTGCAACTGTTAGGAATTATTTATTTATTTTTTTAATTTTAAACTCTCTTTTTTGTTCTTGTTTGGTTCTCAAGACCCGTATTCTTGAAAATACGGCAAATATCGATAAAACAACACTCTCGGAACCGAATTGAGATAGTAGCTTAATAATGAAGGGGATGTGATATCGACAATTCTTCCATTGAGAATAAATAAAAATTAATAAGGGGAAGAATTTAAGTTTAATGTTTTTGAGTAAAGGATTTTTTAAATTAGGGTAGCAACCCGACCCCGGAAACCCCGACCCAGACGATTTTTTGTCAAAAACTCCGACCCAAACTCCGAAGGCAGCAAACCCCGACCCCGAAGAATCGGGTTACTATCCTATTTTAAATTAATAATTATTAATTTAAAATTAAGTAACGATGCTGACTTTAATTAAGTAAACGAATCTGTTCCCCAAAATTTCCTTTTTTTATAGAAAAAAAATTAAATTCAATTAATTTCCAGGTACATCCACAACCAAAAATTATTTTAAATTCTACTAAAAAATTGAAAACAAATTTGAATAAAAAAATGGAAGAGGAAGAAAAGGAGGAAGAAGAAGAAGAAAATAAATTAAATAATAGCTCTGAATACACACATTTAAATGAATTATTTAAAGGAAAACAACAACAACAAATAGAACAACAACAACCTTCAACTAGTGGAGAAAATAATAATTTTAGATATTCTTTTAAAAGTAAATAAATATTTTTTTTTAAATAATTTTAAAAAATTCTAATTAAATTTAAAAAAAGGGAAGATCATCTTCCTTTCCAATCTCTTACTTTTTAATTTCTAAAATCCAAAATAAAATTATTTTGATAATTATGCAACAAATTACTAAAAATTGAAACGGCTTCTAAAGAAGGTGACGGGTAAACAGAATTTCAATAGGAAAAAGCATTACGTAAATGATTGGCTAGGAAAACCCACACTTAATACAGACTGTTAGACCATATCAGATGTGAGTCGAAACAGCCAGAGGTGAAGGAAATCGGAAGCCGGAAATCGAAACTGGCTCAAAACTCGGAACTTCGAAATCGAAAATCAAATTTTTTTCGGAAGTCGGAATTCCGACCCAACTCTGCACCATATCATAGAATAAATACCTTTTTAGAAATCTGATTTAAAATTCTAATTTAATATTGAGTATATTTTTAAAATAATTTTTAGATGGAGGTGATGAAGTTAGCGTTGCTGGGACAGATTTTAACGAACCTTGGGATTCAAATGCTTGGGAGAATTTATTGGAAATAGCCAAATTTGGGGACGCAAAAACAGAAATTCCTCTTTTGAGTGAAAAACCGAGAAGAAGACGAAGCAGTTGTGATACTTCCTCAATTTCTTCTGATGGTTCTACTTGGAGGAGAAGTTCTCCTTCTTCTGAGGACGATAATAATGATGATAACGAATATTTAAATAAAAAGAAAGAAAATGAAAATAAAAAAGAAAATTTTGAAGAAGAAAAAGAAAATAATTCAACAGATGATGATATTAATGTTGCTGAAGAAGCTGTTGCTATGGCTGTTGTTTTAGCGGGAAATGGAACTTTACCTAATAGAAAAAAGCCTAGACCTATGGAATGGTTATGTGAAGAAGAATTGTTGGAAAATGAGGAAGAGGGGGAGGAGGAAGAAAATAAAGTAAAATTTGGGAAAAAATTTTTGAAAGTTAAAGTAGATAAACATTAGCTATTTGATGGAAATATAATTCGGGTAGATGGAGTTATAAATTATGGAGTTATAAATTATGGAAAGAATGGTGTAAGAATGATTCACCTGAAGCGTTTAAAAATCTTAAACGGGGGTTAAAGATCTAAGAGGATAACAGAGAAAGCATTAGGATTCCGATAGCTTAGTGGAGCACCTGCATTTGTGAAGGCCGAGCGATCACTGTCAGCGCTGTCGCAGGTTTGAATCCTTCCTGTGGCCAAACTTGCTAAACTATTAAAGACGAATGCTCGTTAATAGAGAGAAACATCCCTTCTTTTACCTTGGGAGTTTCTTCTCTGATAAACTGATAATAAACTTTATTTATTTAAAGATATCAACTACTAATCAACAACAATTATTATTACCACAAAATTCTTCACTAGATACTTTAATATTAATTGAACAAGCAGCAAAAGCAGCAAATTCTTCCCGTTGCAATATGCCCTCTCAAAGAGTTAGGTGGACAGCAAGAAGTAGTCGAGAAGCAAGTACTTCTCTTTTGGATATTCCTTCATCTTCTTCAATACAAACTGAAAATCTACAAAATATTCCACAAAAAGATGGTTAGAAAATTTAGAGAATTTTCTACTAGTTATGAAATTTAATTTTTAAATTTAACATTTTCGCGTTAATAGATTTGGCATTATGATATTTTTTGGACAAAATGTCATTTTTTATTTTTTCAAAAATTTTTCGGGGACAGGAGCCATATTTTAGTCATAACTTTTCCAATTCTTAATCGATTTTGTTAATTAATATAATATTCGAAAGCTCTTAATGTAAGGATTATTTTATCTAGCAGGATTGATCTGACCAGATCAACATACAAAAAGTTACAGCCTAATTTAGATCAAAAATCACGATTTCGCGCACTTAACCAGATCTAACTTTTTGTAGGATGATCTGATCAAATCAATCTAGTTAGCGAAAATAATCCTCACAACCAGGGCTTTCGAATAATAAAAGATTTATTCTGATTCGTTGAAAATTCAAAAAGTTATGGCCCAAAATATGGCTCAATGACTCAACCGGCGGGACTCAATGATCCCCTACCCAAATTTTTTAAAATATCGACCAAAGTTTTGATTGAAAAAATTTTTTTTCGTTAGATTTTTATTTACTGATCGTTATCTTATTTTCACTTTTTAATTTAAAAAATTTTTTTTCAGATAAATTTGATTCAATGGAAGAATTTAATGGAGAAAGTAGTGTAGGGCATAGAAGAAGTGAACGTCGATTACGTGCAATGATGGAAAGGTCTATTGGGGAACATCAAACACAAAATATTCACCAATCTGCTTTTCCTTCTGTTGCTGCTTATTCAGCATCAATGGATGAATTAGGCAGCCAGCATAGTCGGACTGGGTCTATTTGTCCTTCAATTACGCCTGTTTTGTCTCCTTCACGTTTACGTAATGCTTCACAGGAGAGTCAAGGCGAGAAGGATCCTGCTTTGGTTATTCAACAATATGTTGAGACGTAAGGAGGGAAATTTATTTTAAAAATTAAAATTATGTTAGGGGTGGGATGGCCAAATTAGGAGTAGGGCTCTTGGTTCGGAATTTAGACTGGTACTTTTAGTTATCCCAAACCAGTGCCTCAGGGAACTAGAGTGAAACAAAGGAAGGAAGACATTACGATCATTCTTTACTTTATTTGTCCGTGTAAATTTATCCGCAAAAACAGGTTTGGGATAACCCACAAGTACCTTTAGACTTTTGATGTTTCTTGGGTCAGAGTCAGCATCAAAGCATTTTTTATGTTCCTTTGATTTTTCGTTGACTCAAGGTTAAGAATCTGGTCAAAGATTTGTCAAATAAAATCAAAAGTCAATGTCCACGCTTTTTGTCAAAATCAAGTTTTTTTAAATTAAAAATCTCTCAATCAAACATTTTCTTTGCTTCTTTCTTTTATATTCCTTCGAAATTTGTCAAAATTCAAAATTTATTTTAGAAATTATTTTTTATTTTTAAGTTTATCCACCGATGATTCAACAGTTTTTGGTGCAACACTTCAACGTTTTGTTGAATGCACACTTTTAAGTCGAGAACAGGATCCTTATGTTGTTGTTAGACGAGTACGTCAATTTCTTAATGGGTTTGTTTTTTTTGAGAGGATTCTTAAATTCCTTAATTTTTGTAGAATCAAGAATTATTTGGTTAAAAATGGGGAGGCTGATTTACATTTAATTATTGAAAGAGAAAGTGACCGACTACATGCCGATGAGTTTCTCAATATTGATGCAATTTTGGAATCTGTTCTAAATAAAATATTGCTAGGCAAGTTTTTAAATTATTTTCCTCTTTTAGTGCTGAAATAAAGAACTCTATCAGGCCGGTAGCCAGGAGGGGGGCAATTTGGAAATTCGACGCCGAAATTGCCCTCTCTCCCCCGAAAATTTTCCTGGCTACGGGCCTCCTCACTATTATTAAAAGTAGAAATGGAGATTTTTTGTTTAGCGGTCGTTTGCTTACCACAGTAAACTGAAAGGGGTATCAATTCCTGAATTTGAGAAAATTTTTCAATTAGGATTCACTATGCCTCTTGCAATTCATTTGTCTACTTATATGTTTAAATATTTATTTTTCAGTCAGAATAAAAGCTCAGCTTTACCGTTTGATGATTATGGAGAACACTCGCAACGGCGAATTAGGAAAGCTTACAGAAAATCTGTCCTTAGTCCGTGCAATGAATGCTGAAGAATTGGGATTTTCTGAAGACACCGTTTTGCCTGATAACGTTTTTTTAATTTTAAATTTAAAATTTAAACTTTTTTGTATTTTTTTAAGATCAGAATGGAATCAATAAATAAACAATTACGAAAAATGCAAAATCATTATTCGCCATTAAAAAAGCTTCAATTACTTCTTCGGGCACTAGCTTTGGCAGTTCCTCATTTGCCTTTACTTTCTTCTAGTGAATTACAAAGACAACAACAACAACAAAGTTTTGTGGCAACACAACCTAGTAATAGCTCTGTTTTTCTTTCTCCTATTGCTCAAACATCTAATAGTATTGGGGCTGGATGTGGACGTTTAAGGACAAATTCTGGAAGTAGTAGTTCTGGGGCTATGGCTGCAGCACTTAAACATCCGCCTGCTGATGGTATTTTTATTTTTTTAATTTTTGAGGTTTGAGTAAATGTAGAACCTTTTGTTTCAAATATTAACATGGGCATCAACTCATTTCTGACTTTTCCTGTTGAGGAATTTTTTAAAGCGTTCCCCACCTTTTCTTTGAACAAAATTGTCCCGCAGACAATGTTCTTTTCTTTTAACACTTCATCCAAACTTTGGAAGAACGTCTCTCAATACCTCCTCCCCCCCATCTCTTTATTTTTTCTGACTTTATACGGGCATGAATCTTACTTTTCCACTGTCTATCTTTAATATCTTTAGATCAATGCATTCCCAAGTTTTCGAGAGATTTAGATTTTTAAAGTTTAAATTTTTAATTTTAAGATTAATTTTATTTTCTTTTTCTAGAACTTATTCGCTGGCTTGTTTATTTATTAGCTCGTAGTTCAACTATCAATTGCGAAATTGAAGCATGGTATATGTGGGAATTATTACCTCAACAAGTTTTATCAACTGGTGATGCTTCTTATTTTCTTTCTATTCTTTTTTCTGCTGTTCATGTTATTAAACATCCAGGTTTTTTTTAAATTTCAGAATTTTAATTTTTTTTGCTAACACAGTCATATCCCAATTTGTAGAAATTTTACATCTTGCTAATTGTTCGAGACTTAAATTTTTATTTTTCGGGGTTTCCTCTTTTCTTGAATTTTTGACTAAAGTAAATCCACAAAAATTTACCTTATAATTATTTAAATAATTTTTTTTTATTTTTTTAGAAATTGTCAAACGTTTAAAAAATATTTCTTTAATGCCTGGTCGTCATCCTTTGCCAAATATTGCTGACTTTATTGGTTCCCAATCGGTTTGAAAAATTATTTCTCATTTTTTATTAATTTTTATTTTTTTTTCAGACACTTCAAGATGTTGATGATTTTTCTAATAATAATTCTGATCTTTTACTTCGTGTGGCAATTCCAAATGAACAAGAAGGCTCAATAGAATATCATACATTTCCTGTTTTGCCTAAAATGAATGCTTCCAAATTATGTCGAGTTATTGCTCATCAATTTTCTGTAAAATTTAATTTTTTATTTTATAAAATTCTTTTTTTAAGGTTAGCAATCCGGAAGATTATGGATTGTAAGAATTTTATTTATTTTTTTTGTTAAATATTAATTTCAAATAATTAAGAAATTGTTTTTAAAACCTGAAGTATTGGGGAAATACTAATTATTTTAAAAAATTGTTTTTTGGATATTCTCGTTCTTTACATTTGGTTACCCTTTCATTCTAATATCCTTGCATTTTTGTTAATTCCATGTCCCACCATTCCTCATTTAAATTAGCTCAACATTCTGCCTTTCCGATTTTCGAAAATCGGGAATGTATTTATCTCGCTAGTATCCCTGACATGGATATATTAAAAGACATCTTTATTGGATTGTAAGAAAAATTTGTTTTTTAGATATGTTCTCTTTGATGGTTATGAAACAGTCCTCAGCCCAGACGAATTCCCTCATTTGGTACGGGATAATATGATTCAATCTGGTAAAGGCCATCTTTTTGCCTATAAACGATCTGAGACACGAATTGCTTGGCCAAAACAGGCTTTTTCTAATTTTGGGACTTCAAATACCATCCATACAGAAAAAAAGATTTTGGTAGAACCCCCAAAAAATGTCGGCAACATTCATCATCAACAGCCACAACATCAACAGCCTCAACATCAACCACAATCCTCTTCTTCATCTTCAAGATTAACATCTTCAAGTAGTGGAAAAGGAGGAAGAATTAAGGCTGTTGCAAGTAGTAGCAACAATAGATTAGCGAATAAGAATAATAATAATATGTTATTTAATATTGGAATGCATGCTTGATATATATTTACATAAAAAATATATTTATTTTTTTATGTTTTGCATTTTCCTTTCATTTTTGTTCTGTTTTTAGAAATGCCAACTATTTTTTATTTAAATTCTTTTAAAATTATTTTGGATTTATAGTCGAACCTTATTTTTATACTTCCCAAAATTTCCCTAATTAAATTTGTAATATTTTTTAAATTTAACCCCAGTGGGTTAAGGAGTAAGACTGGGGGATCCTGAAAAATCTTCGGATATCACGGTTAGGAACCTATATTCAAACCGATAATTTAGGATATTCCGACTTTTTTAGTATCCTAAAACGTCAACTCTAATGGGGAACTGCTTAAGAGATACATACATTTAATTTTATTTAAAACTTACCGTATTTCCTCAAATAGTACTGCCCCCTCTATTAGTACTGCCCCCTCTAATAGTACTGCCCTTTAGAGGAGGGTTGAAAAATAGTACTGCCCCCTCTATTAGTACTGCCCTCCTAATAGTACTGCCCCCACCTAAAAAATATAAAAAATAGACAAAATTTGATTTTTTAATCATAGTAATTATTCCTCGCAATCATAATATCTATTCGTCTAGAAATTGGAGGGCATAAGAGGATATCGGTGGATTAATGGGGATTTTGTTGGATTATGAAGGATATCGATGGGCTTGGAGTGATTTAAGTATGGATGAATTTATAAGGATTAGTTGGGATCAAGATGAATAACGAATAGTTTTTGGTACTAGGAAGTTGTATTGACAACCTTCTATCTAAAAAAATAGAGATGTGAGGATATGAGAGGTTTTATATAAGGATATGAGAGGCTTTTAATTCCCGACATCTTCCTAAATTCTTGATATCACCCATAATCCCATCGTCCTTGATTATGGACATCCCCATAATTTCTACTCTCTTATACCTCGAAATTAGAAAACTTTCACTCAATCCCTCGAAATCTTTGATCGCATAAATATGCTTGACCTGATGCACGCGCGGAAGAACTGATTTAAAGCTTGCCTCTCCACAAAACACTAAGTAGACAGATACGCATGGCGCTCTACAAAACGCTCTACAAAATGCTTGATACAGACGTCATTATAGACGGGGTCTTAAATTTTAAAGGTCTGCTAATTTCATGTTTGGAACAAGCTTTGTAATGGTTTGGCTGACCATCCCCCTTTTTTCACGTTTCTTCACCGCTCCGAGCTTTTTTTATTTGATATACAATTATTATATACAGCTTGATCGAAAGATACCAAGATCGGCTAGATTTAACCGACTCAGCTTGAAGATCTACCGACTCAGCTTGAAGATCTCTTTCGAATGATATTAATTTGCCATAAAATGTGAAAAATTGTAAAAAATGGAAAGGAAAAAAGGGGGATGGTCAGCCAAGCTAAGCTTTTGATTTGGGATAGTTTCAGAGCATACTATGTGGATACTATAAAAAAATTTAAACACAAAAAAAAGATTCAGGTTCAACAAAAAAAAGATTCAGATAATTTCGAAAAAAGGTTGAAATATAGTACTGCCCCCTCTATTAGTACTGCCCCCTCTAATAGTACTGCCCTTTAGAGGAGGGTTGAAAAATAGTACTGCCGGCAGTACTATTTGAGGAAATACGGTAAGTCCGACTGTCGACTAAATTATGTATACCTATATTATTTTTCTCGTTACTTTAAATAAAAATTTTTGGCATTTCTACTCAAAAATTGGTCTACAATAATATTATTTTAAAGAATTTGTTTTCTACATTTATTCCACACATATTTAAATACAAATTTATAATTATTCAATTTTTATTTCGAATTGAATTTATTCAGAAAATGGAAGCCATTCTTCTCTATATTAATATTTAATTAGATTTTGACTAAAAAATAAAGTTTTATTTAAATTTTTTTTTAAATATTTTTCGAAAATTAATTGTTTAGGAAAAGAAAGTGTTTTTAACATATTTAAAATTTTATTTAAAAAACTACATATTTTAAATTTTACAAATTATTATTAAAAAATGTTTCATTCAAAAAAATTATTTTTTTCTTTCACAACTTTTTATTATATTCTTTATTTTCTTGATTATATCCCCGTCCATATTGATAACTGCTGCCATATTTGTCCCCATAGCGATGTTTTGGTTTTTCTTGATAGTATTCTTGTTTTTCTCCATATTGTTGATAGCCTTGTGGTTGTTCATAATTTGGGGGTGGTTGTTCATATGGTTTTGCTGGCTCTTCATATTTGTTGTTGTATTTTTCTGGTCCGTAGCCTTTCTGTTCATAACCTCCTGAAATTAAAAGAAATTCTGGTTTTAATTTAGATTTAATTTCCATTATTTCTGGTTAAATTTCTGGTTAAATTCTGAATTAATTCTGATTTTATTTTAATTATTCTTTCATTCCCTCACCTTCATAGCCTCCTTGTGCCCCATATTCTCCCTGTGGTGGGCCATACTGCGGTCCTTCATAACCTCCATATTGTGGTGCCTCATATCCTCCTTTAGGTGCTTCATATTTCGGTGCCTCATATCCCCCTTTTGGAGCTTCATATCCTTTAGGTGCCTCATATCCGCCTTCATATCCTCCTTTAGGTGCTTCATACTTCGGTGCTTCATATCCTTTAGGTGCTTCATATTTTGGTGCTTCATATCCTTGTTTTGCCCCTCCATATTCCTCATTTCCATATTCCCCACCTTTTTTGTATTCATTTCCTCCATATTTCTTCTTTGCCTCTCCACTGCCATATCCATAAGATTTTTTCTTTCCATAGTCTCGATGAACACTGTAAACTCTAGGAGAACAACAAACACAGCGAGGATTCTAAAAAGAATTTTTTTAAAAAGATTTGTTTAAAATTCCAAAAAAATTTTTTCCCTTACATTTGGAGTTTTCTCATAATTATAATAATTTTGGTAGTTTGTAGCAGGAGAATATCCAGGAGAAGCATATTCACTAGCTGGTTGTTTATATTCTTCTTCTTTTTTGTATTCTGTAGCTGGGGTAGTATTATAATCTGTAGAGGATACTGCATCTCTTTTTGAACGGTACTGAAGGATTTTTGAAAAATTAAAAAAAAATTTTTCAAAAAAATTACAGGTGGTTTGTGTAAATAGCCAGCAGCCGGTGGATTGTATTGTGATGGATTTACTTCATCATAGTCAACAACAAAACCGAAAATTGTGTCCTTTGCAATGCTGCGTTCCTTGCGTGCTGAAAAAAATTTTTTGAAAAAATTTTTCTAAAAAAACTCTAACCAGCCATATGGCAACATTTTCTACAATCTTCATCACTTCCCGAAGCAATTATAGAGCAACGAAGCCTTTTTTAAATTTATTTTTAATTTTAAAAAATTCTCACAAAATTTACCTGTGTGCTTTAGCTACTTTATATTTATTATAAGAAGAGTGTCCATATTCTCCATATTTTTTGTATTCTTGATCAGCATATTCTGATCGTTTTGCTCTCTTTGCTTTTTCATAGCCTGCAGGGTAAGCTGGTTGTTTTGCTTCTGAAAATTAATTAATAGAAAAAATCAGAATTATCTGCCTTAGAAAATTTATTTTTAAAATTTCTGATTTGAAAAATTCTGGTTTTAAAAAATTCAGAATTTAAAATTCTGATTCTCAAAAATTCTGATTTTAAATTCTGATTTCCAGAAAATTCTGCTTTAAGAAATTCTGATTTTTAAAGTTCTGATTATAAAAATTCTGATTTTTAAAAAAATTTGGTTTTTAAAGATTCTGATTTAAAAAATTCTGACTTTTGTTCTGATTTATTTTTAAATGTTCATATTTTAAAATTCTGATTTTTTAATTCTGACTTAAATTCTGATTAATTTATTTCAGAATTTTTTTAGTATTTTTCTTACCATATCCTGCTTTCTTGTAGCCATTGTCACTTGTCACTCTTAAATATTTTAAAAATTATTTTTTATTTTTTAAAATTATTTTTTTAACATACACAAGCACTGAGGCATCCAAATCACAAATATAATCTTAAAACAAAATTTTTTTAGATAATTTTTTCCTTAAATTACCATCAATAATTCGCCTTCCTTGTCCATATTTCACTTGATAATTATTAGAATAACTATCGTCATACTAAAAATAATTGAAAATAATTTTTTTTAATTAAAAATAATTTTTTTAATTTAAATTTTTTAAAAAATATTTAAAAAATAAAATTAATTTTTTACTTGTTCATAATTTGCCAAAATAAACGAGGAAAATGAGAGGAAGAAAAAGATAATAATTTGGTTATTATTAATATTCATTATTAAGTAATTATTTTTTCTAGGAAAAAAATTAGAAAAAAAATTAAATAAATTAAAATCTAAAAACAAATTAAAATTCTTAGTTTCTAAAAAATTTTCATAAAAAATTTTGAGAAAATTTTTTAATAAATTAATTAATTTTGTTATTTATTTAAATTTTTTAATTTAAAGGAAAATAAAAATAAATTTTTTTAAATAATTAAAAAATAAAAATAAAGTTTTTTTTAATATTTAAAAATAAAAATAAAATTAAGAAAAATTAATGGAATAAAATATATTTAGAATAAAGATGATTTTCAAGCCTATTTAAATATTTTTTAAATTTTCTTTTTTTTAAATTTTCTCAATGATTAATCTCTAAAAGATGAATTTTATATTTTAACGCTTTCTCATAATGTTTGTTACAATAATAAAAATTGTTTTTAATGAGAAAAATAAAAATAAATTTACAAGGATTTGTTGAGTAATTTAAAATTGAAAGAAAAATATTTTTTGTAAAATGTTTTAATGAAAGAATGATTAAATAATTAAAGAAAAAAATATTTATTTTGCTAATTTTACACTTTTTAAACAATCATCCTTTAATTGGGAGGGAAAGGTTAATTAAAAATGAAAATTGCAAGAAAGGACGCTGAAAGGTAAAAAAAATTTCTAGAATTTTTTTATTTTTCAAAAAAGCCTGAATTTATCAAAATTATGTTCAAATAGATAAAAAAATATTCTAATTTCTCAAAAATTATCTTAAATTTATTTTATGAAATGACTAGTAATTAAATAATTCTTGTAAATATTTAGGCATTCCATATTAAATTTGTTTTTTAAAATAATCACCTAAAATATTCAAAATAAAAATTTTTTGGTTTACGCCTTAACCTCATACCTTAACTCATCCATTTTTAATTTAAATTTAAATTAAAAATAATTATTTAAAAAAAATGTTCATTTCGGACAAAGGTCGTTCAAGAGAAAATTTTTAGCTTTAAAGATCCGCCTTTCCACTTAACACTTATTTTAGTTTTTCCAATTTTTTCCCAAGTTCATTGTCCAAAGAAAAATGTTGAGAAAAAAGAATAAGGAGGGGGGGGGACAGTTTTTGTGTAAAAATTAAAAATTAATTTTTTTATTTCCTTTTTCCCAGAGATAAATAATTAAAAGGAAATAAAGCTGTAACAATAAAGTGACAGATTTTAATTAATTGATAATTCTTTAAAGGATTTTTTTAATGTTTAATTTTCTCATATTTATTTATTGGAGAGTTCACAATTTTCATTTTAATTTGAAAAAAAATATTTTTATTATTTTTGTGAGAATAATGAATATTTTTTAAAATATATTTAAATCAACAATAATTTTCAAAATTTTATTTTATTTTTTAATTAATTTTAATTTTTTTTTTAATTTTAATTATTATTTATTTTTTAAAAATTCAAAAAAATATTTTTATCAATTTAGTTTCAAATTTATTTTTATTAAATTACCCAAAATGTTTCCAACATTTATTTCTTCTAAACTTTACTTCAAAACATTTATTCTTTTATTTGTTTTCATCTCCCATGTTTTGGCTGTTTCGCCTCCTCCACAACAACATACAACAAACATTACTTTAAATGAACAAACAAATACAACAACCCCTATTCCATCCAAAACAACTGCTTCGACAACAACACCACCTACAACAGAAAAAACATTAACGCCTACAACAACAACAAAAGCCACAACAACAACGACGATTAAAACAACAGCGAAAACAACACCAATTTATAAAGTTTGTTTTAAAAACATTTAAAATAATGTTTTGTTTGTTCTGTTTAGAAAAACAATGTTTTGTTTTTATAAAACAAAATGTTTATGAAAAACATTTTGTTTATATAAATGTTTATGAAAAACATTTTGTTTAAAACATTGTTTGGCAAAAACATTTGTTTTTAATTAAAACATTTAAAACAATGTTTTATTTGTTTTGTTTTCAAAAACATTGTTTTTTTCTCATAAAACAAAACATTGTTTATGAAAAACATTTTGTTAAAAACATTACTAAAACATTCGTTTTTGTTTTAAATTAATTATTCAAACATGCTAAAAGTTTCTAAACCTGTTTTTAGAAAAGTCCACAACAGCAACAACAACATTATCCACCAAAAAATAACCAACAACAGAAGAAAATTTTTCACCGTATTAATTATGAGGAGCCAACTAATTATCAATCTTCTAATGAACGACAAAATCATTATGAAAGGCCTTATCCTCCAAAATATCATAATCGAGAATATTATGGAAGTGGAGAAAAAGAATATGGGGGAGATTATAAAGAAGTTCCTCAGTACAAGGAATATCCAAGTCATGCTGAATATAATAACGAAGGGTATTTTTTAAATCTTTTCAGAAAAAAAATTTTTTAATTTAAAAATTTTCCTAGAAACTATGAACAATACCAAAATGGTTATGAAAAAGAATATTATCCAGCAGAAGAGAAAAAGCCTTATGCCCCTGAAGAAAATTATGTAAGGAGAATTTTTTAAGGAAAATTAATTTAAAAATAAAAATTAAAAATATCAGAATTATGTGAAAGAATCAGAAGAATATAATAATTATGATGAATATAACCAACAACAACACTATTCCGGTACTTCCCCTTGGGCTTTTGATCAAAATAAACGTCATTCTTATGATTGTAAATTTAAACCTTTATTAACACTAATTTCCTCATTTATTTAAATTTATTTAGCTCATTACTGCTCAGTCCATGGTTCGTTCTCCCTTGCTTTAGCTACAACATATGGCAATGAATACAGTAGCAATTATGGAAAAAGTGGGGAAGGGAAAGGTGAAAAAATTTAACAAATTGTTAAAATCACTAAAATTTCCGTATTCAGTAACTGATTAATTTTTAGGATGACAAAAAAAAATTTTTTAGTTTCAAAAATGTCCCTTAACCTATTAAAAAAATTTTTTCAATTTAAAGAATATGATCAAAGTTATTCTCCTACTCCCCAACCGCGTTATCATACACGCCAGTTTTGCCGATTTACTGCTGCAAACAGTCAAAAGGCTTGTCAAATCTGTTGTAGAATTGTTGCTAGAAGTGCTAATACTAGCCCCGTATTTTTTTAAATTAGAAAAAAATATTTTTTTGTTCATTTTAAAGGACGATATAATCTCTGCCATCTTTAAATTTGACCCGGCATATCCATCGGCAAATGGAGCAGGAATTGGTGGGGATTATGAAGAGACAAGTTATACGTCTACTTCTTTGTTTCAATGTGTTTGTTGTGCTCCGAAATAAAAATATATGGAAGAAAAAAAATTTTTTATTGAGAGAATTTTTTTTAAATGTTTTTAATTATTGCCAGAAATATATTTTTTGAAATTTAAATTATTTAAATTATAAGATAAATATTTATTTAGTGTAAATTAATTTGAGAATTTGTAATGTTTTATAGAGATCGAGCTGGGATTGGACCAAAACCTGGGGTTTTCCTGCACCCAAAGTCTAAGCCCAGGCATGTTTTGACCTTACTGGGTTTTTCCTGGACTACAGGCCCAGGTCCGGCCCAGGTCAATAAATCAAACCTGGAACTTAGGAAGAGGCCCAGGCTTTTAAAAGTCTCGAACTCTAGTGTTTTAAGGTTTGTAATTGTAAGTATGAGGGCTAGACTTTGACTCCCCAACACAACAAAAAATATGTTTTTCCAATGTAATTAAATGCGCTGAGTTCAAATATCACTATAAAAATGCTCAAAACGGTCTACTTTGCCATTTTTCCCGGATTTTCAGACCCCTGAAAATCGAAAACCATAGGGGGGACCAAGCTGATTTTTGGGGTCGAAAATTCGAATATACAAATAATAGCTCATTCGAAAGGGCTCGTCGAGCTGAGTCGAATGACACCAAAATCAACGAAATCCGACTTGATCTGACAAAGTTATGACCGTTTGTTTTTACCCCTTCCACAAGGTTTTCGCGGAAAAAAGTTTTTGCCGCTGCGGAGGAAGCCGGGCATGTCGAGCGGAACGACGGCCGCAGCTTCGCTACGGTCGCCGCGAGCGCAGCGAGCACGACCGCAGCGAAGCACGGCCATCGTGTAGCGAAGACCATGCCCGGCCTTCCCTCCGTAGCAGCACAAAAACAGTTTTTCCAGCGAAGATTCTGTTGGTCATAACTTTGTCAAAAATCATCCAATCTAGCTGATTTTGGTGTCATTCGACTCAGCTCGACGAGCTCTTTCGAATGAGCTATTATTTGCATATTCGAATTTTTGACCCCAAAAATCAGCTTGGTCCCCCCTATGGTTTTCGATTTTCAGGGGTCTGAAAATCCGGGAAAAAATGGCAAAGTAGACCGTTTTGAGCACTTTCATAGTGATATTTGAACTCAGCGCATTTAATTACATTGGAAAAACATGTTTTTTGTTGTGTTGGGGAGTCAAAGTCTTACCAGTATGAAGAATAATGCTTTTAAAAGTATTCGACAACGACCTTTTAATTGTTTAGTTTTTATAAAATGGAATTTATTTTATCAGAATGCTTTCTTGAAATTGTGCTTAAGATGAGACCACAACTAAAAACCTCTCCTAGTAAAATACCGGGCCGAACACAAAAAGCAAATAAATGCAAGAAAGTGCACTTGTAAGGAACGTCAAATTTGACTCAGCTAAGAATGCAAACTATTGGGAAAGTTTTTCTTTTTACCTACTGGATTTTGAATATGAGGGAAATGTATTTTTTTAAAGGCCAATGGATTGAATAAGGATAAAATTTGAGTTGAATTGTTTCACTATCAACCTATTTTGGTCACTAATTTTGGACAATCTATTAAAAATACCGAACAATTATCTTTACAATTTACTTAAGAACAATTTACAATATATACAATAGCTATACAACAAAAAGATCACAATACATTTACAAACAATATATATCTATATATCACAGAGCAATTATCCTCTTTTCTACATTTAGGTTTCACTTTTCTCTAGTCGTTTGCCATCATCCCATTTGCAATCGTGCCCGCTCAAAGGATAGATGAATCAAAGGATAGATACGGCTAAAATCGATCAAAGGATAGACGCGGCCAAAAGCTGCTAAAGGATAGATAAGGCAAAAAACGATTAAAGGATAGATGCATCAAAGGATAGATGCGCCAAAGGATAGATAGGGGTAGAATCCATTAAAGTATAGACACGTCTAAAATTGGGTAAAACATAGATAAAGTTTGGAGTCCAGTTGAGTACCAACTGTTGAGTGCCTAATCTTTGTTTGTTTTTTTCAGATCTTTGTTCTGATTTCATGTTTCTGTTCTGATTTTTATTTTATTTGTACTTTAGTATATTCGCGGAAAAAAGTTTTTGCCGCTGCGGATGAAGCCGGGCATGGTCTTCGCTACACGACGGCCGCTGCTTCGCTACGGTCGCCGCGAGCGAAGCGAGCACGACCGCAGCGAAGCACGGCCATCGTGTAGCGAAGACCATGCCCGGCCTACCCTCCGTAGCAGCACAAAAACAGTAGCAGCACAAAAACAGTTTTTCCAGCGAAGATTCAGATTATTAAACATTTTTGTCCAGACTCAAACGACCTATTCAACTGTCTATCCTTTGATCGCTTTTGGCCGTATCTATCCTTTAGTGCATCTATCCTTTGATGCATCTATCCTTTGATAGTTTTTGGCCGTATCTATCCTTTAGCGCATCTATCCTTTAATTCATCTATCCTTTGTAGGGGAGCCTTTGCAATTTGCGCCGCCACAGAGCCGTTGGAGTAGTCGGTGTAGTAGGCGTGCGGATTCTCCATTCCCTTGTCCACGTAGAATGAGGCACGACGAGCTGCTCGGTAGAGCTTATATTCTGGGTAAAAAAAAAGAATTTTTTTGTGGAAAATTAAAATCAGAAATGTCAAAAACTCACTTGGTTTAGTCTCTCCAACAATGTACATGCGCGGCTGCTCTTCCTCGCCTTCGGAATACACAGTTGCCGTGTCACAGTCACTGGTGCAACGGTCCATGTTTGGGTAGTTGTTGAGCTCAGCAGCCATCAGAGCGTTCATGTCCACCTCTTCCTCTTCTCCGTCACTGTCCGTCACAGCCGTTTCAACTTCCTTTTCTTCCTCCTCCCTCTGCGTCTCATCGGCTGGAAGATCTTCGTCTTCTTCATCTCCCAGCAGCACATTATCCTCGTTACTGATGGTCTCCCTTGCAGTTTCATGAAGTTCACGGCACGAGTCGACGCCCTCCACTGGTTCGTTTTCTGCTGGCTCGTCCTTCTCGACGGTGATGTCCCGCTGCGTGTCGTCAATGTCATCCGACAGATGTTCCGCGCTGAAGCTGTGTTCCTCCACCTTGATGGCCGTTGTAACCGTAGTACCCATTTGGACTTGTTGAGAAGCGTGTAGATCTGTGAAGAAAATTGAAGATTGGTAAAGGGTGGGATTTAAAGTTTGCTTTTATAGGAACATAAAAAGAACAAATTTCTCTCATCACATAATAAAAAACAAGGTTAAACTCACGGAGAATTGTTAGTATAAAAGCAAAGGTAAAATTACCAACATTAAACACAACAACAAAAGCAACTCTCAAACAACATCCGCAACCTTCAATGGACGACAAGGAGTCTTCCTCTTCAGAACGTGGCACCTTCAGCGGGGAAATGCTTTATCATCTTGATGGGACATCACTTTGCGTGCGTACGTGCCAGGAGCTGAGCAACAACGAAATCGTCAACAACAATGGAGGTCAAAAGGAGTGCTGCAAAAGGCGGGAATGTTATGGCGATTCTTGCTCGCAGGTGGATATGAATGCTCTGATGGCTGCTGAGTGTCTCGAGAACAGCAAGAACATCTACTCTTTGGCGGAAGGTTTGGATACTGCTGCGAGCTACAAAAGCGACCATGACGACAATGTGGGGGACCGGCAAAGTGAGTTTGAACAAAACCAGTTTTTATAAAAACCTAAATTCTCTTTGTTTTTTAGGTCGAGGGTCGCATGTGGATATGAATGCTCTGATGGCTGCTGAGGGTCTCGAGAACAGCAAGATGATCTACTCAGTGGCTGAAGGTTTGGATACTGCTGCGAGCTACAAAAGCGATCATGACGACAACACTGCCAAGCCCTGTAGTGATGGTGAAGAGGAGCCTCAATCATTCGTCATTGGAACACTCAAACTGAGTGAGTCTAACAAAAACTGCCGGCCTAAAATCTAATTTCCCTTTTTTAAAGGTCACACGTACAAAGCAAGAGTTGCTCGTCGCGCATCGTTCTACGTGGACAAGGAGATGGAGAATCCGCACGCCTACTATACCGACTACTCCAACAGCTCTGTGGCGGCGCAAATTGTAAATGGGATGATGGCAAACGACTAGAGAAAAGTGAAGCCTAAATGTAGAAGAAAGAGGATAATTGCTCTGTGATATATAGATATATATTGTTTGTAAATGTATTGTGATCTATTTGTTGTATAGCCATTGTATATATTGTAAATTGTTCTTATGTAAATTGTTGAGATAATTGTTTTTTCGGTATTTTTAATAGTTTGTCCAAAATTAGTGACCAAAATAGGTTGATAGACAAGTCAACTCAAATTTTATCCTTATTCTATCGGCATTCCAATGCATTTCCCTCATATTAAGAAACCACTAGGCAAAAACGAAAAGCTTTCCCAATAAGTAGTTTGCATTCTTAGTTGAGTCAAATTCGACGTTCCTTACAAGTGCACTTTCATGCATTTATTTGCTTTTTGTGGTCGGCCCGGTATTTTACTCCGAGAGTAAAAAAAAGTTCCTCAAAAAGATAAAAAATTTACTCAACAAGTTGGCAAGTTTAAACCTCTCAACTATTGGAAAAGTTTAAACCTTCAAAAAATGCAAAATTTTTAATAAATTACCCCAAAAATTAATAAAATACAAAAATTTACACAAAAAAAAAACAAAATAGTCAATGTCTCGTTTCACTTATTAAATTTGTGGCCCTAAAGAGGGCCGTTTGGGTTTGGTTTTTGATGCACAGCAATTCTTCAAGCAGTCTCGCCTGCAGTCTTCTTAGGCAGCAGAACGGCGTGGATGTTGGGAAGCACTCCGCCTTGCGCGATGGTCACGCCAGAGAGCAACTAAAAATTTAAAAAATGAAAACTTAAATTGAAAAGAAACTCCCAACCTTGTTAAGTTCCTCGTCATTTCGCACGGCAAGTTGTAAATGCCGTGGATTGATGCGAGTCTTCTTGTTGTCTCGAGCAGCATTGCCTGCCAATTCAAGAACCTCAGCGGCTAAGTATTCAAGAACGGCGGCCATGTAGACGGGAGCACCAGCGCCGATCCGCTCAGCATAGTGTCCTTTGCGGAGAATGCGATGCAGACGTCCAACAGGAAATTGAAGTCCGGCACGCGAAGAGCGAGTTTTCGCCTTTCCACCAGTCTTTGCTTTGCCTCCTTTTCCTCGTCCTGACATTGTTTTGAAAACCGTTAAAGTTTTTGAAAAGCTTGTAAATTTTGCTGGTCACAGTGAAACTGTGAGGTGGACAGGAAGAAGTCTTAAATAGAAATGAAAGAAAAAGGGCGGTCTTTGTTGCTGAAAAGAGACGCAGAAACGACGCCATGGTGTGAGGCAGGATATAATAAAGATAGTGTTGAAATTGGGGACTAGATAATCAGACAAAATTAAATATGGAAGAAAAAACTTTCTTTAGATGTCTAACCCATTATCTTTACTTATTTTATTTTCTCTTTCTATTACATAAAATCTTGTTTTATAATTTTTGGCGGGCAAGCTAGCTTCATTTTTTTCTTGTTGTGGGCGTGTTAAAAAAATGACCGCAATATTTAAGACTTTTTCCTAGGTTTGACCCTCACTTTTCAAAAGTAAAAAGTGTTCTTCAACTTAAAAACAACAACAAAGCTTTACAACAAAAATGGCTCGTACAAAACAAACAGCTCG
Organism: Meloidogyne enterolobii; assembly: GCA_963681835.1. Classification (NCBI taxonomy): domain Eukaryota; kingdom Metazoa; phylum Nematoda; class Chromadorea; order Rhabditida; family Meloidogynidae; genus Meloidogyne; species Meloidogyne enterolobii. The sequence goes on from CAVMJV010000023.1 coordinate 1,883,616, forward strand.
TAAATCTACTGGAGGAAAGGCGCCGCGTAAGCAGCTTGCCACCAAAGCTGCGCGCAAATCTGCACCGGCAACTGGAGGTGTGAAGAAGCCACATCGCTACCGCCCAGGCAAGAAAATACTTTTAGTTTTGTCTCATTGAGATACTTCACTTTTTTCAGGAACCGTAGCTTTGCGTGAAATTCGTCGTTATCAAAAATCGACTGAATTACTTATCCGCAAGCTTCCATTCCAACGGCTGGTTAGAGAGATTGCGCAAGACTTCAAGACCGATCTTCGCTTTCAATCTAGCGCTGTTCTTGCTTTGCAAGAGGCTTCTGAGGCATATCTTGTTGGTCTTTTCGAAGATACCAACTTGTGTGCAATCCACGCCAAACGTGTGACCATCATGCCAAAGGGTGGGTTTTGAGGAATTACTAATCAATTTTTAAAAAAATTAAATTTTTAGACATCCAACTTGCCCGACGAATCCGTGGCGAGCGTACGTAGATGAATGCAGTGTGAACACAAACAACCAAACCCAAACGGCCCTCTTTAGGGCCACAAATGTAATAAGTGAAACGAGTGTCAAAAGAACAAATTTTTACTTCTTTCGACTAAATTCTCTTCCTTTGAGAATTTATTTAAATTTTAGATTTAATTGCTCGGAGAACCAATTCTTTCTTCTTCGAGTTAACTTTTATTATTTTTAAAAGTATTTTAAATCCAATTCAATTATTTTCCAATATTTATTTAATAAAGGTAAAACAATTTAAAGAGAAATTTCTTTTTATTTTAAAAGAATTAACAATGTTGAGAGAAGCTTATTTATTTTTAATGAATAATAGGAAAGAAGACTAAGAATGAACCGTAAGAGTGAACCAATGAAAACGATTAAGGGGAGATTATTACAATTATTTATAGGCTTTGAGCGATCAAAGTTCGCTGCTAGAGTTTATTAATGTAAGGAAAAATAAAGCCTAAGTTTTAATGGAAATCTTAAGGAAACGGAAATGAATAATATAAAATATTAAATAATAAAGGGGCAAAGTCTAAAAGATTTAATTTATGATTAAGTGGAAATTAAATATTTTTATATTTCTTTTAGACTTCTAATTACTCCTCTTTCCGTCGTAAGACTTCCTTACGAAATGAGACTGTCCAGTCGAAACACTCCCGCAACAGCCAGATTTTGTCTTCCAGCAGGTGTTGAATTTCGTCTGGTGGTTGTTCAGCCTCCAATTGATTCGATTTATTTTGTGGACAAATTTTGTCGTTGGACCAAACCGTTTGGGTTTTGTTGATGGGAGTATTAAATTTTTAAATTCCAAGCGTTTTTGCTGCAAAAATTTATTTAACCGAGAAGTATTTAGTTCCTCTTCAATTTTTGTTTCCAAGCAATTTTGTTGCTGGAATTTGTTTAGTTTGGCAGAGTATAAGCCTGGTTGTTTTCTAACTGTTTCAATTTTAATTTTATTCTTTTTTGTATTTATTGTGCGTTTTTTTTGCACGAAGGATCGAAGACGATCATCTGGATTGGTTCTCCATTTTTCCGATTTTGTCGGATTTTCGTACTTCTCGTTACTCCCATTTATCGAATCTAAATTTCCTTTTTCCTCTAGGATCTTCCTTTTTGATGGCTTTTCTTTGTTCCTGGTAAAAGCCAAATTATTTAGGTACATTTCTTTTTTAATATTTTTTGAATTTTTGTTTGTATTCAGATTAAGATCCATTTGATCGTGTTCAGACTTCGAACAGATTTCGATTAGTCTGATTTTCTTTTTGTCCCTTTTTTGAGAGCTGTTTTTATTTTCTTTCTCTTTTTCTTCCGATTTTTCCGGAATTATTTTTTCTTTAAAGGGATATAGATCTTTTGCGGCGCTTCGGATAGATCTTTTATTTGTTGACCTTCGGTGATTGCTTGGCCATTTTGGACCGGAGTCTTTTCGTAACCAATCGGTTTCATAACGTTCATTTTGGAACGTTAATTTTGCTTCAAATTTATTTCTTATTTTTTCTTCCAATTTTTGATTGGTCGCGTCTCTTGTTCCTCTACTTGTAAAGGAACATATTTTTTCTTCTAATGTTTCATTTTCGTAATCATCTTCAGTAATTACGACATTAGAGTGATCAATCGAGGGAAAGGATTTTCCATTTGTTATATTTCCTTTTCCACCTTTGATAGGTCCAAGCGCGCTATCCGCGAGCCATAGTCCGCAATTCAATTTTTTCTTGCGTACTATATTTAGTTCAAAGAAGTATTCAACTCCTAGTAAAACGTCAGGCTCGACTACGGAATGTGGCATTTTCTTTGAATTTAGATCCACTTCCTGTTCGTCTTTTGGAGCCAAGACTACGGACATTTGAGTGATTAAGCTGTGAAGATTGTTCAGCTGTCCCACTTCTACAACCATTTGCCCTATTTTGCTTTTTTCGATTCCCAGTTTGAATATTTCGGCTTGAGCTTCAATTACCGGAGTTCGTTTCGTTGGGAAAGGTTGAATTCTTTGTACTTCTTTTTGAGAAGTACGTAAGCCCAGTTTTTGAGCAATTCCTTTTCGAATGTACGATCTTTGAGATCCACAATCGATGAATATCCTAGCTGTAGTCCTTTTTTCTGGACTCGAAGGATTAAATATAATAGCTTCGCGACAAAGTAGAATTCGATTTTGACGCGGCCTTTGTATGAGGGCAGAATTTTGCAAAACATTTTCTTCAATTTTTATTTTTCTGTCTTTGTATGTTTTTCCACAAAGAGCAGTGTTGTGCCTTTCTTGGCAATAGAAGCATCTGATGGGTTTTTTGCAATTCCCATTGTGTTTTGGCTTAAAGCAAAATTTGCATCTGCTTAATTCTATCAATTTTTTGCGACGGTCTGAAGCGGTGCTGATTTTTCTGCAATCGTTTCCCCAGTGGCCTTTTTTACCACAAAATATACATGGGTATATTGGGGAACACCTCCCGCCTTCAATTCTATTTTGATTTTGGCCATTATTTTTGTTAAATTTCGCTCTATCATTAAAATTTCTATTTTTAGCCTCCGTATTAGCAAATGTCCTGGTTATTTCTTTTTCATTGGAATTTCTTCCTCCATTTTGGAAGTTTCTTGAACCTTTTGGGTTATACCTACTTTCTATGCCTTTTTCGGGTGATTTTCCATGAATAGATAGGACAAGTTCCTCTTTTTCGATTACTTCCCTTAGGGCTTTTCTGAAGGCGGTAGTATCCCATTCTGTTCTTAGCGTTTTGGCCAGCGCTTTTTTTGTTTGTATTTCGCGCAAAATTGGGATGGTAAGTTTCTTTTCTAAACTCATCCATATTCCTTGCCCAGATATATTTTGGCCATTATTTTCAAGGAGTCGGCATATCCTTTCAACTTCAATAGAAAATTTACGGCAATCCTGAAAGCTCTGACAAGGCTTTAAACTCTCAAGTTGCGAATGTAAATTTCTAGTATATTCTTCTTCACTACCATACCTCTGTTTTAAGAGGTCTATAGCCACTTGATAATCGCTTAATTTCAAGCCAGCGATAAGAGATTTTGCCTCTCCTTCAACACACTGTTTTAATACAGCGTGTTTTACTTCCTCGCTTCCTTCTGTTTCATGTACAGTGGCCTCAAAAATTTGCCACCATTCTGGCCAATCTATTTGTTTACCAGAAAATTTTCCAATTTCTTGCCTAGGAGGTTTGAAGCTAAACCCGAATGACTGTTGACCTCTGGATATATTAGTCGTAGATGCCGCTTCCCTACGTTCTTCCTTTCTCTTTTCCGATTTTAAACGTCTTTCCAATTCTTTAAGTTCTCTAAGACGTGTTTCTGCTTCGTTTAAGCACTCTTCTATTTTGTAGAAAGAGGCCGTTTCTTCATAAGCTGTCTCATTTGCAGCTTTTTCTGATTGGGAGCACCTTTGGACTAAAGACAACCATTTAGAATTAATTTCTTTCAAATCCGAGTGTGCCTCGGTTAATTCTTCAATTTCAATACATAATTGGTCTAATGTTTCACACAAACCAAAAATATAATCTTCATCTTGGCTATCAGGCTCTTTTGGAGCACTAATTTTTAAAAGATTTTGCACTTTTTCTGCCGCTCTTCTTGTAAGTGATTTTAGCATGCGGCTCATTTTTTAAATTTTGATTAAAATTTTTGTTTTTTAACTTTTCAATTTAAATTATTTAAAACCTACAATTTCTTCTTAATCACTGCTTTGAGCTTTTTAGACCACAATTAATTTTTTGATGAGCCAATAATTAATTTTTATTTTGTAGCAAATTAATTTTTTGTATTCGCTGAATTAATTTTTGATGACAATTAATTATTTGTAGTCGATTTATTAAATTTCTAATTTTGCAGAAATTTAAAAATTTTTTGTAGTTAAAATTTTAATATAATTTTTTGTAGTCTGGGTCGCCACTTGTCAAAAGAACAAATTTTTACTTCTTTCGACTAAATTCTCTTCCTTTGAGAATTTATTTAAATTTTAGATTTAATTGCTCGGAGAACCAATTCTTTCTTCTTCGAGTTAACTTTTATTATTTTTAAAAGTATTTTAAATCCAATTCAATTATTTTCCAATATTTATTTAATAAAGGTAAAACAATTTAAAGAGAAATTTCTTTTTATTTTAAAAGAATTAACAATGTTGAGAGAAGCTTATTTATTTTTAATGAATAATAGGAAAGAAGACTAAGAATGAACCGTAAGAGTGAACCAATGAAAACGATTAAGGGGAGATTATTACAATTATTTATAGGCTTTGAGCGATCAAAGTTCGCTGCTAGAGTTTATTAATGTAAGGAAAAATAAAGCCTAAGTTTTAATGGAAATCTTAAGGAAACGGAAATGAATAATATAAAATATTAAATAATAAAGGGGCAAAGTCTAAAAGATTTAATTTATGATTAAGTGGAAATTAAATATTTTTATATTTCTTTTAGACTTCTAATTACTCCTCTTTCCGTCGTAAGACTTCCTTACGAAATGAGACTGTCCAGTCGAAACACGAGACATTGACTATTTTTTGTGTTTTTTGTTTTAATTTTCTTTTTTTTTTAATTTTTGTGGTAATTTATTTAAAATTTGGCATTTTTTGACGCTTTATTTAGTGATTTGTCGTCTTTTTTGAGTATGAATTATGCGAATAGAATTCTGCCAACTTGTTAGTTTTTGTTTTTTTCTATTTTAAGAAAATTACACGAGAGCTGGGAAACTCTAAATTTTGTTCTAGTTATTAACTTTGACAAATTGTAAGGTTTTTTTAGAACAGGAAAATTATTAAATCAAAACATATTTAAAAATCGTATAAATTTTCTATTAATTTTTTTTAATTTCCAACTTTTTGAGCAACTACCCAAATATTGAATATTTATAGTGTGGCAGGATAATACTTGGAGTCAGGATAAACCGCCGGCCGACCAAACGTCGATCATACGATGATTAGGATTACCGGCCATTCTACCTTACGGCTATTTGTTCAGACCAGGACCCAATAGCATTGAAGTAGAAGATACATAACGGCTTACAGGGTGACTGTGTCTTTTATTCTACTTTAACCGGGTAATTTTTTCCAAATTTCTTAATTTTTCGAGGCGGACAAGCCAAAAAGTTTTGATACAATTTGTTTACTAGCGTAGTTTATGTGACGGCCCTGCTAAATTTTCAAGTAGGTTGAGAATTTTGCTCAGCAACATTTTTTTAAAAACGCAAGCCAAGCTGTTTTGTTTTTGCCCGCCGATTTTTAGTATTTTCTCATTGAAAAGGCATAAAAGAACAAAAAGCCTTCTAAAATGGAACTAAATGTTGGTTTTATTTTCAAGGAGACATAGGTGAACAATGTTAACAGCACAACATAAAAACCCAAGCCATATAAAAATTAAATGTGAATAACAAAATAGTTGATGATTAATACAAGGAATTGTAAAGTAATGGGAAAAAATAATTTTATGAAAGAAATAGGGTGATTTGGAGAGGATATACGGTAAAATTCAATTTCGTTCCCCCCCTCTTTTTTTCCTTCCTCAAAGTATTACAAAATGTTCAGTCAATCTTAAGTTATAGAACTCGTCGAGCTGTGTCGAATGACACCAAAATCGAAAAAATCGGACTTGATTGAACCGAAATACAGACCCCTAAAAATTGAACAACCACAGGGGCGAAAAACCAAAAGGACGAAAAAGTATACAAATGATAGCTCGTTCGAAAGAGCTCGTCGAGTTGAGTCGAATGACACTAAAATCGACGTGATCCGACTTGATTTGACAAAGATATGACATAAATCATCGACTCCGGTAGGTCTAAATAACGTCGTAACTTTGTCAAATCTTGTCCAATTACGTTGATTTTGATGTCATTCGACTCAGCTCGAAGAGCTCTTTCGAATGAGCTACCATTTGCTTAAATTTTTTTAATTTCAAAAAATCATTCCTGTGGTTGTTCAATTTTTAGGGGTCTGTATTTCGGTCAAATCAAGTCGGATTTTTTCGATTTTGGTGTCATTCGACACAGCTCGACGAGTTCTATAACTTAAGATTGACTGACCATTGTGTAATACTTTGAGGAAGGAAAAAAAGAGGGGGGGAACGAAATTGAAAATTACCGGATATACATAGGAAGAAAAAGGTTGATATCGGGATATTTGAGGATCTTCTTAGTTGCTGCGATATTTGTTCGAGGATCTACCGGTAATTCCAAGGCTGGTCCCCCCCCCTTTTTTTCCTTTCAATTTTTTTTTATTTTTTAAACTTTTTAAAGGAAATTATATATCGTTCGAAAGAGCTCTTCAAGCTGAGTAGAACGGTACTAAATTTATCGAAATCCGACTTAAATAAACATAGTTATGACCATTTGTTTTAATCCCTTTCAACATCACAAAAAGCATGTCCATCGAGGATTTAGCTTCATAATTCTGCTCAGAATCTCCAAATCGAACCGATCATAGTATCATTCTACTCAGCTCGAACAGCTCTATCGAATAATATATTGTAAATTATATTTCAAGAAAAAAATCTCAAAATGGTCAGAGGAACAGAAAAAAAAGGGGGGGACCAGCCTTGGAATTACCGATCTACCTCATGTAGTGTGTGTAATTTTATGAAGATAATTTATTTTTCAAGCATTAATTATTCTACTTTGGCTAAAACCTCATCCACTTTACAACCTGGCCTAGTTGTTTTTTTAAAGATGGAAAATAACGATAAAAAAATTATAAACCGTAGAAAACATAAATTTGAGATTTGTAAAATGGAATTATAAACAGGAGCACATCGCAAACGCATTCCATTCTCCAGCTACATCAAAATAAAAATACATACTATTCTAAAATTCACTGGTAAAAACCAAAAATTTTATTTGAGGTAAAGCAAAAAAAAAGAAAAATAAATTTATACAAAATTCAAATAGTCAATGTCTCGTTTCACTCATTAAATTTGTGGCCCTAAAGAGGGCCGTTTGGGTTTGTTGTTGCAGTTCAGCTGCCTTCCACCAATTGTTCTTTAGCCACCAAATCCGTAAAGAGTACGTCCTTGGCGCTTCAACGCATAGACGACGTCCATGGCTGTGACCGTCTTTCGTTTGGCGTGTTCGCAGTAAGTTACCTGGGAAATTAAAAAGTCAAAATCAAAAAATTTTCTTAAAAATCTTACTGCGTCGCGGATCACATTTTCAAGGAAGACCTTCAGAACACCTCGAGTCTCCTCGTAAATGAGCCCGGAAATACGTTTCACTCCACCACGACGTGCCAATCGACGGATTGCCGGCTTTGTGATTCCTTGGATGTTATCACGCAAAACTTTTCGGTGACGCTTAGCGCCTCCCTTTCCAAGACCTTTTCCGCCTTTACCACGTCCGGACATGTTTGGTCGTTGTTGTTGATAGTTAAAATTTTAAGCAGCAAAAGTTGAGTACAGCGAACTGTGAGGAATTTTGTTCGTTTTCTGCTTTTATACGAGCTTGAACTTGTTAGATGAAAATGGAGGCGTTACCTAATATTTTGCTGTTGAAGAAGAGAAATACGGCTTGCAATTTCGTCTGCAACTCTCTTTTTATAAAATAATCTCTATTTTTTATTTTTCTCTATTCACTTAATAGTTAGACATTATTAGTGGTTAGACAGTGTTTGAAGGGGACGCTTTCTTGTTCTCTAACCTAATGTGACAAGAAAAAAGGCGGGCATTTCTTTTTGTATAAAAGTCTTAGGTTGACCATTCTTCCTCATTTTCCAACCGCTTTAAAAACAACGTTCAAAACAACAAGCTAAAAATATTTAAATGGCACCTCCAAAACCTTCTGGTAAAGGAGCGAAGAAAGCTGTGAAGTCGACGAAAGCTGTGCGTACTACCGACAAGAAGCGAAGGAAGACGCGAAAGGAATCATACTCGGTCTACATCTACCGTGTTCTCAAACAAGTCCATCCGGACACTGGGATTTCCTCAAAGGCAATGAGCATCATGAACTCGTAATAATTTTGTTTTTCAATTTACAATATCAAATTTTATTTTCTAAGGTTTGTCAACGACGTTTTTGAGCGAATTGCTGCTGAGGCCTCGCGTCTTGCGCATTACAACAAGCGCTCCACCATTTCTTCTCGTGAGGTGCAAACGGCCGTTCGTCTGATTCTGCCTGGAGAGCTGGCAAAGCACGCAGTTTCTGAAGGAACAAAGGCGGTGACGAAGTACACTTCGTCAAAGTGATTGGCAGAACAACGCCACCAACAAACCAAACCCAAACGGCCCTCTTTAGGGCCACAAATTTAATGAGTGAAACGAGACGTTGACTATTTGTTTTTTCTTTGATAAATATTTGATTTTTGTATTTAATTTTTTGCTTGTATGGAATTTTGGGATTTGTTTTTAAATAAAAAATTTGTTTAGTTTACCATTACTATTTTTACTGGTTCGTTTCACGACACGGTGTTCTTTCTAATTTTGTTGATCTCTTAAAAACATTGATAGGTTTCAGCCATATTTTCATTTTATGTTTTGAATTTTAGTGTTGATTTATTTTGTAATAGCGTTTTTCAGTGCTACGACTTTACTGGTTAATTTGTCAGCTGTCCAAAGCTAGCATCCACCATTCGAGTCTGCATTCTCAGAGTGGCAATTTTTAATTTGTTTTGTTTATTGCATTTTTATTGAATTAATTTTAGGTAAAATTTAAGTTAAATTCTTGTCAAGGTCTCCTTAATTTTGTCAAATTCTTAATTTCTTCTGATGAATTTAAATAAACCTGTCTTGCCACAGAATGTTCTTTCAATGCGTTTTTATGCTAATTGGGATGTTGATCGTACTTCTTCCTCAATCGCTGTACAAAGGTTTATCGAAAATATTTTTTAGAATATTTCAAAAATTTTTCAGAACTTTGTCGATGGTTTTTACCCGTCTAGTCCTCACAAAAACATTAATTACCTCTGAAACTACTCCTTTTACTATTGCTGTTAGATTACAGGTTTTTAATCGAATTTTTGTTTTATGTATAATTTTAAAAAAATATTAGGGTAATCGTCGCATTTTACGCAGTAATGATTTATGCATTTCTCCCACAAAACTTGAAACTCCACTTGATATTTCTTTTACAATCCAATATTCTCATTATGTCAAAAGAAAATCAAATAATCTCCAAATATTAATTCAAAGACGTAAACGTTACAAAAATAGACAAATTCCTGGATTCAAAACTTTGGCAATGGGAAGATTAAATTTGGACGAAATTTTACAATTTGGTGGTTCTAGAGAAATAATTATTTGGGATGCTAGTTGTTTAAATAAAGCAAGGCATTCAATGAGAGGTTTGGAATTTATAAATTTATAGTTTTATGGGTTAAAAGATTAAATAAAACGGCTAATAAGATTATGACTTGTAATGCGAGTTAGTTGCATAGGTTAGAATCGTTATCGACTCATTATGATCTTTTCAATATTTTTATAGTTAAACATTTTATAAATTTTAGAGCTCCATGCCGGCAAAATTTACGTCAATTCTTGCTTCACCTCATCTGCAGAATCGCCGGAACCTTATTCCGGCCCATCCAGTTCTAGAAGACGGCAAAGACTTGTTGCTACAGTTAGTGAAAAAGAGCCAATGGTTTTGAGTGAAGAAGAGCCCGAAGAATTTACAACTGGGGAAGAAAGTGAATCAGATATGGATGACACTCCGAGAGGACGTTCTAATGACCAGGTAATGAAAATGATTTTTTAATTATTTTTTTCTTATACTATTTTATTTTTATTATTTTTAATATTTGTAGCGTCGGCAGAAAAAATTTCTTAAACAACGAAATATCAAACAACGAATTGTTGCTCTTCTTCGAAAATTTAAACCTGAAGATGAAGTATTTGTTTATTTAACAATTTTATAATTTTAAATAATTTTTAGACTGTATTAGAATGCCCTCTTTCTTCTCGTTCTATAGTTCCTCCAACAGAGCAAGAATTGGAAGAAATATTTGAAGAACTTGGAAATATTAGTGATTCTGGCCCTGAACTTGAACCTGACAAAATGAGGTTTTCTTTTGAGTTTCTTTTTTAATTTATTTTTATTTTTTTCCTGATAGTATTGTAAGCAATCCACGACCAAAAATCCGTCCATTCTTTGGCTCTAAATCAGATATTATGCCTCCCATTGAAGATTATCGAAATGACGAATATCCTTTTCTTTCGGATGAAATTACTGATGACAGCGAGGTTAATTTAAAAAATATTGCAAATTTTTTGGGTTATGATTAGGTAGCTTTATGAAAATAAGTAATTGAACTGATTGTTTTGATTTTTCTAAATTTTATAAGTGAATGTTGTCTATTTCCTAAAAACATAATACTCATGCCCGTAGACAAGTGGGCTGAATAAGGAAGAAATTTTTGGCGCCTTCGGAGCCAAAAATTCGGTTTAAAAAATTTTCCTCACTTGCCCTCCCCGGAAAAAATCCTGGCAACGGGCCTGTACATACTATACATGCTAAATTTTTATTAATAATTTCTTTCAGTTTGCAAGTTCCAACGATGATATCCAACAATCTCAACAACAAAATAAACGTGAATCTGAACCATTTGATGTGGTATTATTAAATTTTTTAAATTTCTTTTTGAATTTATTTTTTAGTCCCGAAAGGAATCTCATGGGAAACCGAATTTTTATGTTCGTCCTCCTTTACCTCTTACACATTCGGAAACTCTTCAATCAGTATTATCAAACAGCGAACCTCCTCAAAACAAAGTTGTGCTTGATTCTATGGAAGATTTGGTAAATTTTGATTTTTTTTTAAATTTTAATTAATTTTAGTTGAAACGATTGGATAATTTGTCAATGTCAAACAACCAAATTGTTCCAGAACATATATGGATTTGTTCAAGTAAAGATTTAAATTGGCTTTCTAAAGGTTTCTGAAGGATTTCTTCCATAAACATTTCAATTTTTTCAGTTAATTCAAAAGCATTAGAACCAATAAATCTTTTTGATTGCCCAACAGAAGGAAGTGTTAAAATGATGTTACAAGCTGTTATTGGAAAAATACAAAATTTGTTAGTTTAAAAATAATTTAAAAAAAAATTCTTTTATTTTTATGTTTTTAGCTGTAATTATAATTCAATTTCTCCGCCTGTTTCAATTATTGGAGTTTTGGGAGGGGATCATCTACTTTCAAATATTTTACGTGCTTATGTTCACTTATTACAAGACAAGGTTTTTCAATTAATTTATTTTTTGATTTTTTACTTGATCCTTTTCAAAAGGCTTGCAAAGAAGATTGGCTTTATTATTTACGTTTTGCATTAGTTTTACCTCCAACTAGTGCTATAGGCCGTTTGCTTAGTCAAGTAGCTGGTTTTGGTGGTTATTCTGAAGCTATATGGAAGGTTTTCTGATTTTTGAAAGACATCTTCAAATGTTTATTCTTGCTAGGTAATTCAAAGTGTTTCTCTTGCCTTTCGTGAAGAAAATTATTCTAATTTAACTGATCAACTTATTGAAATTCGAAATTGTCTAGTCGCCCTACAAGGCTCACAGGAAAATAAACGTTGTACAAATTTACAAATTGGAGAAGCAATGTTACAACTATGTAAAAATAAAAGTAGTGGAGGACATTTTGGTTATAAAGGCGAAAATGGAACATCTGATATTCTAAATGGAAAATTACAGGTTTATATTTCAAATTTTGCCTTGCTTTTAAAAATGCCTTGCTCTTGACTCTGGATCCAGGAAAAATATAGGTCTGGATTCTATCCAGCTCTTTCTCTAGCAATCCTTAATTAAAATTGTCTTATTGTTGCCCATAAAATTATTAGAAAAACAGATTAAAATTTTCACTTTGGATTATCCAATGGCCTTGTGAGGATTATTCCAAGTTTTAGGATCTTCGGTCTTGAGTATATTAGATGACTAGGATTCGAGAATGAGAAAGATTATAATTTCACTTATCAAAAAAATTTTTAAAAAGGTATTTGTCCCATTTCTTGCCGAATTATTAACTTGCTCTACGGTTGGTGGAGAGCAGCCATCAAACAGTGAAACTTCAACAAATCTTGCATCATTACATTTTATTAGCAGTCAAACTGCACAGGCTGATGAGCATTTAACTGAGGTTTTTTCTTATATTTTTTTAACTTAAAAATAATTTTTGAAGTTCTCACCTGAATGTTCTTCAATAGATGCAAATATTGCCAATTCTATAAATAGCTCGGCAAAAACCCCTAGGTCAATTTATAATCCAACACAACATTCACACTCTTCTCCAAGCATTCCATCTGCCTTAAATGCTTTGGCCAATACTGCAGGAATTGAATTGAAAGAAAAGGAAATGAATGAAGATGATATAGAACAGAAACATCAACTACAGCAGCAGAATGTTAATACTTCCCCGCAACGAAATGTTGGATCTGTAAAGTAAATTCTTTTTAGAAATTTGATTAGGGGGTTTGTCTTTCAAATAAACATTTTTGATGGAATTCTCTAAAATATATTCCTTTTTGTTAATTTTACCTTCCCTTAATTTCTTCTCTAATTTAATATAGGTGAAGCTACTTAAAATCCTTTATATTAAAATTTTCTAAAATTTTCTATAATTGTTATACAATTCTTATGTCATTTTTTTCAGAATTTTACATTCAACACCAACTGGTACAGAACCTTCGACTTCAACATCTTCTCCATTAACTCGTGAACTCCAAATTGAATATTGGACAACTTCAAATTATCCTTGTTCTCCACCAGCATTTACTCAACAAGCAACACAATCTTTTCATAACGATTTTTGTAGTCCATCAACTAGTAACATTTCAACAACAAGTGGTAGCAAGTTTTCAATGAAAGCGTCAGTTAGAACACTTTCGATTGCACGTGAACCTTTGAATCATTTGTTGTCAATTCTTTTTGTGAAGGAAAGGAAAAAGGATAAAGTGCTTCAGAAATTGGGAAGGAGAAGTAAACAGGTATTTTTTTAAGATTTAAGGGAACTTGTGTGGAGGATGGAGTGGAATGGAATTTTTTTTTCCAAGGGAATATTTTCAAAGAATTATTTTCGGTATTGGATTTTAAAAAGTCTCCGAGAATCTGAGCACGGATTTTGTTGGATCTTTTGCCTACCACTCTTATTACTATCGATGATTTAGAGTGTTTAATCTGACTGTTTCACAGAATCCAACAGGCAAAATCCAACAGAATCCGTGACAAGATTCTGTGAAACTTTAAATGAGATTTTTAAAGACCCATTGATATAGGAAGAGGTTTCCTTAATTTTTATTTCAATCAAAAATAATTTTTGAGAAATCATTTGAAAACAACTCTGCCGGTTTTTGTGCACAAAGTCGAGTTGTTTCTGGTGTAACTCGAATTGTTTGTACTTGTGGAGGTGGTGGAATTGGTAAAAAAGATGCTGGAATGAATGTAACAATTGATGGAGTATTGTGGAAAGGTGTTCGATTTTTTCAAATCTCTGCCCAATGGCAAACTCATGTCAAGCTATTTCCTGTTACTTTTCCTATGGATTTACCTCTAATGTCGATCTTGCCAACTTGAAGGTTTTTTGTGACTTTTATCAAAAGAAAAGATATATTATATTTAAATTGGCTTTGATTATGAGAAGGAATTCCTAGGGTTAAGGGGTTGACATTTTTCAACTCAACGCTTGCTCCGTTACTCTGTTACAAACCTAAAATTTTTCCTGGCATGTTTTTTAAATTTTAACAGATTTATAAGAGTCAATCCATGAAAAGTATTTTAATTTCAAAATATTTAAAACAAAAGGTTTAATTCCAAAAAGAACTTTTTTTAAGAAATCGCATATCAAAGCCTCTAAATACTTTAAAAAATATTCCAAAATTATTCTTGTATCATAATTTTTTCATTGTTGCCTTTAAATTGATTTAATAAAAGATTTTAAAAATCTAAATAAAAAACGTTTTTAATTATTAGCATTTTCTTTAATGAATACAAACACATGTACATATGTCGTTTTTAATATTTTAATTTATTAAGTGCTAATTGTAAGGATGACCAAAATAATTTTATTTTTGAAGTTGTTTTCATATTTTTTATTTTTGATTCCATTTTTGGGAGGGAGATGGAAGTCGAGAGACTGTTTGTACTATTTTCAGAAAGTCTGGAATGAGATTTAATCTTTCCGACAGATATTCTCTTCCATCCCTTAAATTTCTCATCACAATTTTACAGATTTTTATGAGAATTATTCGCCATTTTAGTAGAATAGCTACCGTTTTGGCTAAATATCCACTCAAAATGCAATTAGACTCTCCTGAATTTCATGCTCTTTTTACTCCAGAATTAAAAAAACTTTCTTCAATTTTTACCTCTAATGGATTTGAATTAAGGTTTTTTTAATTTTCAATAATTTAAAATAAAATTTTTTTAATAGAATGGCTGGAGGGGCGGTTAGGGATTTGTTAATGGGTGTAAGGCCTTCAGATGTTGATTTTGCAACGGATGCAACACCTTTACAAATGAAGGAAATTTTTACACAGGAACAAATTCGAATGTTAAATAAAAATGGAGAAGAGCATGGTAATCAATAATTTTTATTTGAAATTTTGTTTATTTTCTAGGGACTATTACATGCAGAATAGATGACAAAGAAAATTTTGAGATAACGACGTTGAGGTATTTCTAATAATTTTTTAAAAGTCATTTTGTGATGGGGTCTTTTTTAATTTTTTGTATTTGTTTTATGCTCCTAAAAGGTCATTGATTTTATTTGATAAACCATGAAGGCTTACTGGCAATTTTTTGGGAAAATAGATGAAAGAATTTTTTCGATGATGTATTTTCCCCCAAAATATTTTTTAATTTTTTAAAATAATTTTTAAATCAGAATTGATGTAGTTTGTGATGGGAGAAGAGCAGCAGTTAAATTTACTAAAGATTGGGAAGAAGGTATTTTAGAAATATTATTTTAATTTAAGGAGTTTACTTTTTAGATGCATTTCGTAGGGATTTAACAATAAATTCTTTATTTCTCGATCTCAATGGATTTGTGCATGATTATACTGGAGGAATAGAAGATATTAAAAATAGAAGAATTTCTTTTGTTGGTGATCCTGTTATTAGACTACAAGAGGTTTTTTTGGATTGAAGAAATAAATAAAAATTAATTTGAGGATTTTCTTCGTATTCTCCGCTATTTTCGATTTTTTGGACGCTTTGCTCCTGTTGGCGCTACACACGAACCTAAAAATATTGAGGCTATTATAAAATGCAAGGATGGTCTTAAGGTCTGTTTTAATTTTTATTTTTTAAATTAATTTATTTTTTAAAAGTTAGAGACCGGAAAATCAAATATTTGGTCCACTTTCCCCTCATTTTTTCTTTAAAATCTTGGTTAAGTTTAAAAAAAGAAAAATTTAATTTATATCAATGGATGTTAACCAGAAAAAGAAAAAATTGAATATTCTTCGAAATTGTTTAACAAAATTTTTGTTAAACCAATAGAAAATTTTTTTGACTTTCTTCGAATATTAATTGAAAAATGAAAAAAATTTCATTTTTTTATTTAAAATATTAATCTGGACAAATTATGAAAATTATTGTCCATTTTTGAGTAATGACCAATAAAAAAATTAATGGAAATAGTAGGGGAGTATTCCCTAAGTATTTGATCGAATATTTTGATTTGGGCATTCTGGTCTCTAATATCGATTCATTTCCTCATTTTTATTTTTTAAAATTTTATTTTTTAGAATATAAGCGGTGAAAGATTATGGATGGAATTCAACAAAATTTTAATTGGAAGAATGGCATCTTCTGTAATTAAAGAAATGCTTTTAACGTGTAAATTGGGGCCTTTTTTGTGTTTGCCTGAAAATGTAGGATTTGATGAATTTGAAAGAGTGGCTAAAGTAAATTCGCCTAAAGGAGAGGATGGACCTTTGTCAGCAGCACCAAGCACTTTATTAAGTGCTTTATTTAATAAAATTGAAGATGTGGAAAGATTTCAGGTTTTTTTGATTTATTTGAAGAACTGCAAAATTAGAAGGGAATATTGGGGGGAAAAGGTTTTGATCTCGAAAAATTCTAAATTTGTTCCTTTAAAGAATTTACGGAATCGAGATTAGTCCTTTAAGATAAAAATTTAAGTGAATTTTTTATCCTAACCTAAAGGGCCAACAGCACTCCAAAATTTAATAAGTTTTTATCATCCTTCATTTAATTATCTAAATTTTGGGTATTTTAAACAAATTAAAATTTATTTTTAATTTTTATCAATTCAATTCTTCTAGTCTCGTTGTAAATGTTCAAATGCAGAAAAATGGCTTTGTGAATTAATTGTACAAAAACGAGAGGAGGCTATGAAACACAAAAATGATATTAATTATTTTAAATATGCAATTTTGGATGAAATATTTGAAAGAGGAGGTTAAAATTAAAAATAATATTGTTTGAGTAATACCAGAAATAAATTTTAGAAATAGGAGAGCATCCATATCTCTCCATCATACAATCAGACCTCATTTTTGGACACCTTTTAAAGCCTAGAAATTGTAACTTGTAGTTAGGGATATTTTTAAATAGAAGGGTAAAAATTAAAGAATTCTCTCCTTTGTAGTCTTTTTTCTGGGGAGAAGTTTTATAAAAGCGAGAACCTTTGAACAATAATATTTATCGCTGAAAGGGTTCTTACAGACCTCTTACATCAGGAAAAAATACAAAGTCAATGTATGAAGTACCTGGTAAATCTACTTTGATTCTCTTACTCGAGTAAATCGAACACAGAGTTGCTGGTTACCTTACTGCAAAAAAAATTAACCCAGAACTCGCTGATTACCAAGCAGCTAGAATAAACTACCCCCCTCCCACAACTTTTTTTTGGAATATCACTTTTGGGTATTATTCAAAAATCTTTGCAAATAATGTTTTTTTCTCAATTTATCTAAATTAATAAAATCCAAACTTTAATTTCTTTCTTTTTTAAATTAAAGGTCAATTACAAAAAGTAGTTCATCAAAATTATTTGGAATTAATTAAATATATTGGAATTGTTGACTCACAAATTTTTAAAGAAATAAATGAATGGAATCTTGAGAAATTTCCAATTAGCGGGATTGATTTAATGACTTTAAATATTCCTAAAGGGCCGAAAATGAAGTAAACTTTAATTTAAAAAAATTAAAAAAATTTAATTTATTTTAAAGGAAAGTACTTAAATATTTATTTAATGTTTGGATTAAAAATAATTTAAAATTAAATAAAGAAGAATTGTTAGAACATATTAAAGACAAAGAAGTAGACAATATATTGGCAGAAATTGAAGAACCGACAAATAAAAAGAAGAGACGAATGCCTGGACCTTTTTCTTTAGAAAAAAGATGAAAAAAAAATTTTGTTTTTTTTTAATTGAATTAGAATTTTATTTAAAAATAAATGATGAATTTTAATTAAATTTCTTGTCCATTTAGTTTTAAAATTATTTTTTGTTCACCTCCAAGACCCGACAGGGTTATAACTTCACATTCGTTAGGGGTCTGTTTATTGGGAGTTCACATCCTTTCAAGACATTTTTGTAACCTTTGAGGTTTTGTCTGACAGAGTTTTGTCGGTCTAAGTCGTGTCCGTCCGAAGTTCTGCCCTGATTTTAATGTCTTTAAGTGAATGGATCTTGATATTTTTTTGTAATTATTTTTTTAATATTTTTTTAAATAATTTTGTAACACCCATTTGTCTTTCAAGGTGCAATTAAACGTATTTTAAAGTTGCTTTGTTTGTTGATTTAAAAGGGAGGGGAAATAATTTGTGTATTGTGAATGACGGAGAAAATGGCACTTTTTTTGTAAACAACTATATTTTGAATGGATATCT
Source organism: Meloidogyne enterolobii (assembly GCA_963681835.1). Taxonomy (NCBI): domain Eukaryota; kingdom Metazoa; phylum Nematoda; class Chromadorea; order Rhabditida; family Meloidogynidae; genus Meloidogyne; species Meloidogyne enterolobii. The sequence continues at coordinate 1,901,886 of CAVMJV010000023.1, forward strand.
AATGAGAGGGGGAATAAATAGATATATTTAATTTGAAACCTTTAAAAGAAAATGTAAATAAACAAAACATTTGTGCTTTACTTGCAAATATTATTTAAAACTGTGACGATAATGAAAATTTCTTTTGTGCAAATATTTTCTTTATTTGCAACTTTTCTTTTTAGCAGGTAATTTTTGAATTATTAAACATTTGGGAATGTCTCTAAATGCTAGTTAGGGATTGTGATGGATTTTTTTAACTATGAAGTGAGCGAAGGAAGCAAATAGCTCTGGTTGGAACTGGGATGGGCCGGCTGTGAAAAAGTCGGGATGAAAAAGTCCTATCCCTGGTTTGGATTAACTTTAACCATAATAATAGGGAGACTTAGAGAATTATGGTTAAACCATCAATTTAAAATAAAAGCCGGCATGGAATTATTTGAAAAAAATTCTGTAAAAGTAAAAAATTTTTTTTGGAAATGTAATTAGTGGATAATTAAGCAACTTAATTTTTCATAAAAGAATTATTTTAAGTGAAACATCAGCTAATTTTTTCTTTGGAAATGTTGTTGGGAATAATGGAGTAAATGTAAGGGGATTTTCAAAAAACAACCCCTCTAAAAATAATTTTCTAGTCAATCAACAAAAATGTCAGATTTCGTTATCCTCCCCGAACACAAAATTTTATGGCCAAACAAAATTTTCAATTCGGACAAATTTTGTCTAAAACAACACCAAAAACACCCAACAAATCTTCAAAAAATCAAAGAAAAAATAAAAAGCCAAAAATTTTAATGAAAAGTAAAGGGTTATTATTAAATAATAATCAACATTTTAAGACAACATTTAAAAATGTTTTTGGATTTAAAACGGTTTTTTTGAAAAAAAATTTTTTTAAATTTTTTCAAAAATTTCTAGTCAATAAAAGGTCTCAAATTTACCCCGACAGATATCAAAAAATATACAGGTAAATTAACTAAATCTCGACGACAAACGTTTAAATGGGCGCCGAATGGACCTATTAGTGATTATTTAATGCAAAGTCCGAGAATTTGAGAATTTTTTTGGAAAAATTTTCTTAAGAAATTTTAAAAATAAAATAATTTGTATAGTCAAATCTCATTTTTAAATATAAAATTGGGAATAAAAAATCTTAAATGGGAGATATCGTTTCCACACCTTTTTTAATCTTGGATTTAGAAAGAAGTTTTTCTAAATTTTAATTTTATTTATTCATGAATTTCTTAAAGGAAATCAACTTTTCAAAGTTTTGTTTTCTCTTTTTTCCAAATAAATACCTTTTAAATTTTCTACCTAATTCCAAATTTGGAGGAAAGGTAGAAATAGGCCCAACCTAATTAAAGAAATATAGATTGAGTATCTAGAAATGAGCTTTGACTGTACAAATATTTAAAAATAAATATTTTTAAAATTTTTGTGTTTTAATAAAATAAAAATAAATAAATGTAAAGAGTTTCTTTGCAAAAAAATTTTTTTGCTCAAAATTTCTCTAAATTTAAGATTTTTTATTTAAATTTTTGAGAAAAAATTTATTTAAATTTTAAAATAACAAAGAAAAAACCTTTTCTAAAAATTCCATTTTTCCAACAAAAAAAAACAATCAAACCATATCCTTGTAGGACCTTCTCTGTTTGTCTTTAAAGAAATAATCTGGCTCCCTCTTCCACAATCCCAATTCCCTTTCATTACTTAATTCGTCTTGTTTGTGGTAATTGTGGTATTGAAGTAAATAATTAATTCTTTTGTTTAATTGGTGGAAAGAATGGGGAGAGGTTTGTTGGATTTTTGGGCCGTAAACATTTCTGAAAATTAAAAAAAAATTTTTTTAATTTTTAGAAAATTAAATTTGATATTTATTTTGATTTTTATTACAGGGTACAAGAAATATTTTTTCTGGTAATAAACCCGAAATATTTTTACCAGAAATATTTTTAACTAATTTTTCTGAACGCCTTTACTCGACAAATTAAAAAAATAAAATTAAAATATCTTATGAGCCAACGGCGAGGAAAATAAAACAAAACTTTAAAAAATGATCTTGAAAATTTTTGCCGTCTAAAAAAATATCAATTTCGATAACCGGGATTTTTGTTCAAAATTTCGTCTCGGTCCAATCTCTATGTGAAACACATTTCTATTTTCGGTTAATTTTCGTTTTGCCGTTGACTTTTCTTAATATCTAATTATAATATAAAATGAGAGCCCCTCCTTTCTTCAATCCTAAATATTTATAATTAAATAAACAAACCTATAATGAATTTTCCTAATTAATTCATTTGCTCTATGATTTCCAGGAAATCCTCTTAACCATCTCGGAACATGATAAAGAAGTTGTGAAGGATGTAAAGAACCATCTCCAAGAATGTCAATATAATCATTTTCTCCAAATCTAGCATTACTTTCCTTCCATTGGTCTTTAACCTTTAAAAATAATTTTTTTAATTTTAAAAAGAAATAAAAAAATCTGTGCCAAATTTTTAAACCACCATTATATTAAGATTTAATTTTTGTTGTTATTCATCAGGAGGTTCACTTAGAAAAGCAAAAACAAACATTTTTGCAAATTTCAAATTTTATAAGTAAAGCATAAAAATGAGAAGATAGCATTTATTAAAACTAATTTTTTAACAGAAAGGACCGGCATTAATGCTAAAAGTAATTCTTTTTTTGTCATTTCAAAAATTTGGCCCTATACGCAAATAAGAGTCGAATCATTTTTTCCTTCATTTTTTCATTTCTTAAATTGGTTAATTTTCCTTAGTAATTATTCTATAGGGTCAAAGAAATTTTTAAACTTTTTCTCTCTAGACTGTAAGTTCCCTTAACTTATTTCTTCTTTAAATAAACTAATTCAATTTTTGGTGTAAAAGAAATCTCGAAAACCAGAAAAGCCTTGCCAAATTTACGTTACTTTTGCCCTATTATTAATACAATTCAGTTAAAATAGGCACAGATATTTAAAAATGACAAAAAATTAAAAAAAAACCTTGTCTTTCGGTTTAAATAAAGGCTCCTTCAAATTTGGAATTCTTGGAAGAGGGTCAACGCCTGGACGGTGATAACGATAAAAATAGCCAGTATCAGCCAATTTTGTTGTTCTTTTACGTCTGTCATCAGCAATTCGTGGAACTTGTGAACGATCGTGCCAAAACCGAATATTTGTTGTTAAATAATTTGTTTTGACAAATTTTATTAAATTTGGAAACATCTAAAATATTTTTTAAAAAATCTGAAAAAAAATTTGAAAAATAAAAAGAAAAATTGCAAAATGTGGCAGAGACCCGTATTCTTTCTTCGCCTGTTCATTGCTAGCAGAGGTGGGCCGGAATTCCGATCTCCTACGTTTTTTCCTTACGATTTCCGACTTCTGAAAAAAATTTTGATTTCGAGTTCCGACTTTTGAGTTCCGATTTCCGACACCTCTGACTGTTACGACCCACCTCTGATTTCTAGTCCTATTTTGCCTACAATTTTGTTTTGTCGCCATAATTGGACTTAAAAGGCTCATTGTTAGGAATGAAAAAATTAACAAATATTTATTGTTAAGTTTCAACAAATTTTTGGAAAAAATAAAAAATAATAATAATAATATTTATCAAAAAGTCAAGATCACCGCGACATTAAAATAAATAAATTTGTTTAAATCTTTTAGAAACCGCTCAGAAATGAATGGATTTTTAACTCGACTAGAAAAGATAAATTGATGGAAATGTTGGAATAAATAAAAATTCCTGAGCGGATTCAATCCAATACCAAAAGAAAAAATAAATAGGCAAATAGTCAAAAAACATTAACAATAAATTCGTTCAATTTCAATATTATTAAATACTTTCAAATTTCCCTCACATAAAAAAGAAAATTTAACTTTTGGATTGAATTTGCTGGAAAGTTGGTATTTTGTTTCTACAAAAGTTCCGATGACAAGTTTCTTTCCAATTTTTTTAGCTCTTTCATTTAAAAAAGTAAAAGGAATATTACAACACTGTAATTCAATATTAGCCACCAATTTTGAACTATCCTTTGACGTTTCAATATGCTAAAATAAAAATAAATTTGGATTCTTCAAAAATATTCTGTAAAAAATTTCTGCATACGGGAAAAAAAGGATTGTCCTAACTAGAGACCGGCGCGGGACGGGATCCCGAAATCCCGGATTTTTTTGATTTTCGGGATCAACCGGGATCCGGGATTTTTTCGGAATTTATCCCTCGGGATCCAGTCCCGGCATCGGTCAAGAAAAAAATCTCGACTCGGGATCCCGGAAGTGCGATTTTGCCGGTCTCTAGTCCTAACAAGGGAACCTTTCAAACTTTAAGTCAAAATTTTGGGCTCTTTTTTGACCAATAGATAGAGCATTATTGATTTACTTTAGAAAATCTTTTTCTTTTTTCCACAGAAATAGGAAACTTAAAAGTTATGGGGCTTCAGTTTGTGAAAATTAGGATTGCTTGAGTTCTCCCAATGAAAGAAAACCCTATTTTATTCAATCTGCCCAGGATCGGACGGGCCAAGAAAATAAGCACAAAAACTTACATTTATAATACAATCAAAAAGGTTCTGCACTTTTTTCGACACTAAACAAACATTGTTAAACTTGTCTCCACTCATTAAAATTTTAAATAAAACATCTGTATATTTTGTCGCGTCTTCATCATATAGATTAATTTCAAAAGTTTCACTAATAATTAGATGATTCAAAATAAATTTTAATACATTTCCAATATTGTAATCCAAAAACACAGAAGATCGCCGAATATAAAATTGTTTTGAATTTCCAAATAATAATTGAATTAATTCCGGATTGAATGTAAAGTCATCAAAGTTGCCATAATCAAAAGAACAATTAAATAATTTGTTTAAGTAATAATAAACAATTTTGATTTGATTTTTGCTTCTAATAATGGTTGGTAGTTGAAGTTGAAGACCTTTAATTTTTGAACCGTCCGAAATAAATTCTTTAAAAAAAAGTTAAAGGAAAATTATCAAAATTCAAAAAAAGTTATTAAACAAGATTTAACCTTTATCTAACCAAATAGCAATATTATTGTTCGAATATTGACTAGCCAAATAAAGAGGAATTGGTTTTTTGATTCCATTTTTCCACTAAAAAAGAGGAAATTTTAATATTTTAATTTATTCTATACCTTCTCTTCAAGTTCTTCATTCAATGCAAGATCAAAATTTTTAACATTTGGTTTAATTAATTTAAAATGAGGTAAACACTTTTGTAGATAAGAATGGTCCTTAAATATTTAACAATTTAATTTAATAAAAAAAACCTTACAATATTTATTTCGTCAAATTTCTCTCGAGCAAGTTTCCCTTCAAATTCATTGATAAAATTACGGAAATACAAATTTGTTTGTTTGATTGAACATAATTTATTATAGTTGAAAAATTTAAAAATATCAAGTTGAACTTCAGTTGGTAAATACTTTGCAAACAAAAAAGTCATTTTTGAAAATTTGTTTAGCACTAAAATTAAAAAAAAATATTTTAAAAAATTTAGGTAATTTTAAATTTTGGTTCCCCATTTTTTCATTTACCAAACAAAATTTATGCTTTTAAAAATCGTGGACCGAGATATAGTAGAACTTGGAAAGAGTCAAAACCTCCAAGGGAACCAAGCTGATTTTTACGGTCAGATTCAAATATTCAAAAAAATTTTAAAAAACCACAAAACAAAAATGTCAAAATATTAAAAACGTCACCAACGTAAAGCGAAGAAATGAAATTGAAGACAAAATTTACAAAAAATAAATTTACAATATTTATTGTTTGCTTTCAACAAATTTTTGGAAAAATAAAAAAATTTAAAAAATATTTATCAAAAAGTCAAGATCACCGTGAAAATAAATAAATTTGTTTAAATCTTTTAGAAACCGCTCAGAAACTCAAAAATAAATTGAAAATAATTCTGAAAATGTTGGAGAAAATAAAGATTTTGAGCGGATCCAATCCAGTACCAAAAGGTAAATAAATAAATAGGTAAATTGTCAAAAATACATTAACAATAAATTCGTTTAATTTCTATATAATTAAATTCTTCCAACTGTTTCCTACATAAAAACAAGAATTTAATTTTTGGATTGAATTTGCTGGAAAGTTGGTATTTTGTATTTATAAAAGCTCCGTTGGCAAGTTCCTCTCCAATTTTTTCAGCTCTTTCATTTAAAGAAGTAAAAGGAATATTACAATCAATTAATTCAATCTTAGCCACCAATTTTGAACAATCCTTTAACGTTTCAATATGCTAAAATAAAAATAAATTTGGATTCTTCAAAAATATTCTGTAAAAAAATTTCTGCAATCGAAAAGTTGGGACTGTCCTAGCAAGAGAACCTTTATAGATTTATTGAATTTTAGAAAATTTTTTTGTTTTTTTTTTCCAGAAATATAAAACTAAAATGTTATTAGGCTTTAAAGTTTGCAAAAATTGGATTGCTTGAGTTCTCCCAATGAGAAAAAATCCTATTTTAATCAATCTGACTAGTTTAAGAGTAAACACCAAAATTGGACGAACCAAAAAATATTAAAAATTATTTGAGTTGTCTGAACTCTTAAGAAAGTATATATAATGCAAAAGTAAGAATAAAAACTTACATTTATAATACAATCAAAAAGGTTCTGCACTTTTTCCAATTCTAAACAAACTTTATTAAACCTGTCTCCACTCATTAAAATTTTAAACAAAATATCTGTATATTTTGTCATTTCTTCATCATCTAGATCTTTTAAAGAAGTTTCATTGGTAATTAGATAATCCAAAACAAATTTTAATTTATTTCCAATATTGCAATGTAAAAACATAAGAGATTCTCGAATATAAAATTGTTTTGAATTTCCAAATAATAATTGAATTAATTTTGGATTGAATGTAAAGTTAACAAAGTTGCCAAAATCAAAAGAACAATTAAATAATTTGTTTAGGTAATAATAAACCATTTTGATTTCATTTATGTTTGTAATAATGGTTGGCAGCTGAAGTAGAAAACTTTCATTTTCCAAACAGCCCGAAATAGATTCTTGACAAAAAAGAAAAGTTAAAGTTAAATTATCAAAATTAAAAAATTATTAAACAAAATTTAACCTTTAGATAAACAAATAACGATAGTATTATTGTCCGGATCTTGACCAGTCAAATAAAGAGGAATTGGTTCTTCGATTCCATTTTTCCACTAAAAAAGAAAATTTTGGTTCTACTTCACTTTATGAGCCCAATTAAAAATAATTGAATTTTTCTTGGTGTTGCAAAGTAAGGGTATGGTTCCAAAACATTTCTATCCCTATGCCTCGAAATTTCTGAAAGTTAAGATCGTTTTTCTGAAAATTTTAAAAATTGGCTATACCGTTTAGAAATTACGAGGGATAGAGTAAGGAACGGTTCCAGACTCAGTGGGCACAGGCCCTGTACATGAAGAAATGTTTTAGAACCATACCCTTACTTTGCAACACCAAGAAAAATTCAATTATTTTTTAATTGGACTCATAAAGTAAAATAGAACAAAATTTTAATTTAATACCTTCTCTTCAAGCTCTTCATTCAATGGAAAGTCAAAATTTTCGACATTGGGTTTAATTAATTTTCGATGAAAGAATAAGCCAGAAAAGTTCTTAATTATTTAACAATTTAATTTAATAAAAAAAACCTTACAATATTTATTTCGTCAAATTTCTCTCGAGCAAGTTTCCCTTCAAATTCATTGATAAAATTACGGAAATATAAATTCGTTTGTTTGATTGAACATAATTCATTATAGTTGAAAAATTTAAAAATATCAAGTTGAACTTCAGTTGGTAAATACAAAAAAGTCATTTTTGAAAATTTATTTAGCTCTAGAAATATTTAAAAAATATTTAGGTAATTTTGAATTTCAGTTTCCCCATTTTTTCATTTACCAAGGAAATCTATGCTTTTTAAAAACTGTGGGTCGAGAAATAGAGCTCGAAAGAGTCAAAACCCCAGAGGGGGACCAAGCTGATTTTTACGGTCAGATTCAAATATTCAACAAATTTTTAAAACAACAAAACAAAAATGTAAAATATTAAAAACGTTAACAACGTAAAAGCGAAGAAATTAAATTAAAAAATAAAACAGAATTTATACAAAATAAATTTACAATATTTTTGTGAGTTAATTAATTTATTATATCAGTATATACATGAGAGGAAATATTTATTTAAACAAATCTTCTAATATCTTTTTAATTTTGTTCCATAGTTCCACTTTTCAGATCACCCATCAAGTCCTCACAATACTTCCATTCTTTATTTTTTGCCCCATCATAGGCATGTTTCAATAAATTTTTGCAACTTTTCTTCAAGTTGTTGGTAACCGCAACTGCCTAAAATTTATTTTAAAAATTTAATATACAAATTAATTAGCCAGATTTTTGTGCAAGGACAGTCCACCTGTAGTCAACTGATATTTTAATCAACTATCCTAGACAGGGGAGGATTTGGAACTTTTGATTGCCTTTGAACTAAAGAAAGACACATAAAACCCTTGAAAAAGCTTCGGTATAAACTAACACAAGGCCACTGCTTTCCATCCAAAATTAAATTTAAAATAACTCATTTTAAAAGGTGAATTACTGTCCCCTAAAACTCTTTAAAAAACTCTTCTTACATTAGTCTTCATCCTTTTCAGTTCAGTTTCATCCATCGCGTTAATATCACTTTGCTCCAAAAGGCTTGACAATTCTTCTGTTGGCCTTTCAATAAATTCCTGATTGTCAACAAAAATGACAGTAGACAGACTATCTGCTTTGAGAAAATAGGCCAAAGCATAGCTAAATTGAAGAACCCTTCTAGCAATTCCCAAAGCTTCAACAGCGTCTTTAATGAAGGCAGCATCAAGATAAGAGCCTTTAGAGCGTGTTTGGTATTGTTTCATCTTTTCTTCTAGTTGTTGACGAAACTTTTAAAAAATTTTCAAAAAAATTTTTCAAAAAAATTTTCAAACCTTATGCTCAAATTTCAAGCTCTGTTCATGGTTTGCATATCGTCCAGCGTAGAAAATAAAACGTTGGGCATTCAATTCACTCATTTGTTTGTCCTTTTGTTTTTTATCTATAGTTGCCCCCAACTTTTTAGCAATGTCTCCACCTCCTTCAAAACGATTGCATCTAAAGGGAGAGGCTGCCATGTGAAGTTTCCAATCTCCCATACTGAAAAATAAATTTTTCAATTTAAGAAATTTGAGATCAAATAACTAAATCGTTTAACGCTTTTTTTGGGTGAAACAAAGGGGCCCTGACAGTCGCACTTATATTAACACCAATTTTTACCCCGTTAACTCATTCTCAATAATGCCTATAAAATCCCCAGGTTCTAGAAAAAAAACTAACCAAACCCAACAGAATTGATATCTACACGACGCTGTTGTGCAAGACATATGATTACATCCTCTATTCTTCTCAATGGGAACCTAAAATTAAAAGAAATTCAAAAGAAAATTAAAAAAAACTAACCTTGCATTTTGGACAAGGTTTAGTGTTTGAATGAATCCAAGAAAGATTTTTGTGGTCTGAAGAAATTGATCTCATCCACATTGCCAACAATGCACAATTTAAAGGTTCATGCCAACTATAACCACAATCAGAGCAATAAATGTTGCCACAGGTACAAGCCACGCGTGCAGAATCACTCCAAAATTGGGTTAGAGAATAGAGGGTACAGCCAACGCCTGGACATGGCTTGATTTTTGTGTTCCACTAGAAAAGTAAAGAAATTATTTTGGGAAATTTTAATATTTTTGTACCATAACATAGCGTTGAGCTTCTTGCTGTCGATATCGTTGATGAACGCTTGTATCTTTGCATAGTCTAAACAATGTAAACCGGTCCAGAAGAACAGCGCAATTAGTATCTGGGCATTGGATGATGCTAAAAAAGACAAAGATAACATTAGAAAAAGACAAAGAAAGTCGAAAACTCCAAATAAAATTTTCGTGTCTATTCAAAAGCTATTTTTGACCTACCAAGTATTCTCGGCAACAACTTTTTGTCTGATATATGCATCCCAACATTCAGTACAGAAAAGATGAGCACAATTCAAGCCTTGGACTGCCACATGTTCATCATCGCAGAGAATACAACTCTTGCCTTTGGATGAGTAAAGTTGTTGAGGATCTGACTCTTTGGGGTCCTTAGGGTTGTAGGCACCACAGAATTTAGCGGGGATCTTGCAGCCAGCATTAACGTATCTAAAAAAGAAAGTTTTCAATTTACGCGTTGTTTCCCCCAATCACCTTAACACAGCACTGTCACAAGACCATTTACATTCCTGTAACAAAGCCCAACAGACTGGCAACGGCTTCTCAATGGTCGCTTGCAGTGAAGTTGCAATTTTATTCATCCTCTCTTGAAGGTTGTCGACAGTTAGTATTTCGAACTTGAAAAGAAAAAAGTCATTAAAAATGTAAGAACTTTTAAAACTAACGTCAGCTTTTGCCGCTGAACCATGTGGAGGAGCCATGAGTTTATAGAAAAGAGAGCGGCCACAAACAAGGCAGCCAATATGAATTGAGGAAGAATGACTAGATTGCACATTTGTTGCTTTTATAGTAGTCTGCAGATTCTGAGATCCATTGAATTATAATGAAAATTGAATTGAAAATATAGGCAAAGTTTTTAAAAATTAATCCAAGGGCTAAAAGAAATTTTCGGAAAATTTAACCAATTTGAATTAAAAAATTTTTAATCTAATTTGGCATAATGTTTGGCGGTAAAATTCATTTTAAATTTAAGCTTCGTTTATTTTATTGATTTTTTCTGTCCTATTTAATTGTTCGGAGAACTTCATTTAAGAAAGACTAAAATTTTCTTATTTCAGAGCTTAATAGGAATCTAAATAATTTTTTTGGAAATACTTACGTTTTTGGATTTATAACCATTTTAATTTTTTTCATATTATTTCATAATGTTCAATTTTCACTATTTTTCAGAGATTTAAATCAATCGTTATTAAAATTTTCATAATGCAACAATCACCTGATAAAAACGATTCTCTTAGTCTTTTGGAAAGCACTAATCGTGATAGCAGTATGTAATTAGTTGTTTATTCTTAATCGCTGTTTTTTTTTAGATTTTTCGACCTACCAAGCCGATCGGGAACAACTTGAACGTTTGAAGTCACATAATCGTGTTTTGGAATGCGAATTTGCTGATCTTCGTCGACAGATGCCAATACTTAAGGATGCAGAAGGAAAGGATGTTACCGCTGAGGTTTGAGCAAAGAGGAGGGTTTTGATCTTCCTTATTTTGGGAAATCCCTTATCTCATTTTCAGTTTAAGCTGATAATTTTTCTATTTAGTTTGCAAAACTTGCTCGCGAGTTGCAAAAATACAAGGATGAATGTGATAATTGGGCAGAACAGCATCGCAATTTGCTTAAGAAACATGACGATTTTGAGCAGAATACTATGGAAGAAATTGGTATTCGTGACAAGCAATTGGAAAATTTGAAGAAAATTGGATTTGAATTGGAAGATGAAAATGCTCAGGTTTTCTTTTAAATTTTTAATAAAAATTATTGATTTTTAAAAATTAAGCTTCGTGAAAAACTTCAAGATGAAATTGCAAAGAATAAACATGTGGAGCAGGCAGCAGTTGTTGGTCATGGACTGGAACATTCGCTTGAAGAATTGCATGTAAACAAAATTTTAATTTACACTATTTTACATAGGGGAGATAAGTCGGGGTCAAAGGGTAGTCGAGTTGAGTGAGGTATGCTGGGAATGGCTTGGGGCCGAGATTATCATTCATTTCATGTCTGGTCAATTCTATTTTACACGTCCGTCCACAATTTTCACGACAATTATTAACATCTAATTGATGATTAAAATTTTATTTTTCAGATTCGCGATCAAATTCGTAATAGCATTGCAAAAATACCAGGTTATCCTATTTCTTCTTTTTCAAATTTATATCTTTTAGGCTTGTCGTCTGCTCAAATCGCTGCCCAATTCAACGAATCTTTTGCTGATTTAAATCCAGATGATGCTGAACAGATTGCTGCACATATTTTTATGATTCTTGAGAAATTGGAAAATAACACTCGGGCAAATGAAGAACTTCGTTCTGGAATTTTTGCTTTTCTTTCACAACATGGTTTTAATGCTGATGAGAAGAAATTTGCAACGTTTTCTGGTGTTATTAAAGAAATGGTTTGAAAATTTTTAGAAAATCTAAAAATTATTTAAACACTAAGCTTCAAAAACGTCAAAATGAAATCCGTGCGGCAAATGATCGTTTGGGAACAAAATTTGGTGGTAGCATTGGTGGCAAAGAATTTGAGGCTTGTATGCGTCAACTCAATCAGGACTCTCTTTCATTTTCAAATACACTTCCTGGAGGTGCTGCTGATGCGGTTTTGGCCCGACAATCTATTAATGTAAACTATGATTTTTTTAAATTTATTTTGAATAAGGAAACCAGTTTAAATTTACGGGATTTTTAGGCAGCTGCTGCCAGTGGCTAGCCAAATTCTTAAAAAATCTTTAGTGATAATAAAAACGGGATTCAACTAGTTAAAAACAGCTTTCAACTTTTATAGACGACAATATTTGAATCTGAAAATGTGACAATGGAATCAGTTGCCGCAATGCATTTGGCAGAACAAACAGCCAATATTGCAGAATCTTGTGTCAAAATGTTTGATCGTCTGCGTGGCACTGCTGAATTCTTTTTGCAACTTTTGGAGACAATTTCTGAGGGTGGAGAGTCTGAACTTGGGAAAGAATTGATGCAGAAAATTGAGTCGCTTCGTTTGGATCTTAACAAATCAATGGGAGACGCACGTTCTATTTTGGTTGAAGCGAAAGGTTTTTTTGAAAAATTTAAAATTTTTAAACAAAAAACTTTCTCACTTAGATGCCGAAAAGAATGCTCGTTCATTTTTGGAGCAAACTTTGCATCAAGTTTCTGTCATGAATTCAACTGTCTATAGTACAATTTCCAACCAATCAAGAATGGTTGTTGATGTGGGTACTAGTGCTATGGAACCGGGAATTTGTGTTATGGAACCATCTCCGGTTTGTTTTTGGTTTTTTAGAAAAAAATATTTTTGTTTAATTTTTAGAAGTTGCCTCAAAGTAAAGAAATTATTGAAAGTATTTGTGGGGAGCTGAACAGAATTTATGATACTATGTTTGTTCTGCTAGATTTTTTGAAAAATTTTCTAATTAAAATTTTTAGGTCTGACGTTTGCACAAGTAGTAAGAAAATTGCACCAAAAACTGGGAAGGGAACGTCTAAAAGTGGGACGTCAACAAGTAAGAAGAGTAGCGGTGTCAATAAGAATAAGAATGATGGACAATTTAAGAAACCAAAGAATGAGACGAAAGGTGACAAGCGTAATTGAAGTAAATATGAAGTAAATAAATTATATTTTTTTGTGGGGATTGGTTTTAATTTTATAGTGCACTTGAACTATTTGTTTTGACTTGCATTTATTTTTTGGAATAAATTATTCTTTTTAATTTGATACACAATTATGAATTTATATTTTTTTAACTTCCTTTAATTACCGAGGGAAGTATCTGTTGTAGTTTGAGGATTAGAATGTTTTTTTCATTTTTCAATTTCACTTTACAGGCCTTCAATAAATTTTTTCCTTTACCTCAAAGAAATTTCAAAATTTTAATAATTCGCGAATTGGCCAAGTTATTCTGTCCGAATTTGATAAAGTCAAAAATCATAAAATAAATTTGCCAAAATATCAATAGGGAGGGGATTTTTGATTTTTACAGGGAGGGGATTTTTTGCTGGTAGGGGGAGAGGGATATTTTATGTGACGTTTAAATTTTGATTTTTAAAAATTTATTTTTTAAGAATTAAATATTTTTTGACCAAGAACACTTAAAATGAGTACTCAACTTTATATTTTATTATTATTTTTATTTCTACTATTTGTGGCAGCCTTTTCTTTGATATGGTTGGTTATTGTTTAAAAATTAATTTAAATAATTTTCAATTTAAGTCTTGCCCTTCTAACTCCATGGACTAAACGTGTAAAGTCTTATTTTTACACAAAACGTTATCCATTTACATTATATGGAATTTCAAAAACTCCTTTTGTTGGTTTATTTGTTGAGGATTTAAATACACAAAAAGGCTTTAGAAGGACTGAACCAGAAATTTATTTGTCTTTAATTATTCCGGCATTTAATGAAGAGGTTTTTTTATTGTTAATTTGGCCCTATCAAGGGTTGAATCGTGCAAGGATTCGTTGAATCGTGCAAGGAAAGGAAAAATGGGGACGGATGGCCAGACACGGACGGCCAGACAAAACACACACCGTCTGTGTTTCTTAGTTCGTGTTCGTCCGTTTTTGAGTCCCCCTGCCAATCCTTCTTCATTTTTCCTTTCCATTTTTCCTTTCCTTGCAATTAATGAAAAAACGATTCCGCCCTTCTTTTGGGATAGGGTCATTAATTTATAAATTTAATTCTTTAATAGCTTCGTTTGCCTAAAATGTTGGATGAATGTTTGGAATATTTAAATAAGAGAGCTGAAAATTCTGAAGAATTTACTTTTGAGGTTTTTTTGGAAATGTATTTTTTGTTCTAAATATTTTTTATTTTTTGGGTTATTATTGTGGATGATGGAAGTACTGATGCAACTGTAGGTAATTAATTTTTTATAGATTAAAATTTCTTAAATTATGATTAAATAGTAAACATGGTCTGGGGAACGTTATTAAGTGAAACGGAAAATTTATACTAGGAATCCATTTAATTTGGCCATTTAAATTGACATTAAATAGTAAATAGCGTTATCAAGTGATAACGGAAAGTATATACCGGGAACCCCATTTACTCACGATCGGACAGAATTAATTTTTTACTCGTCCATACATATTTCACAATCAAGAACTCGAGGAATAACCAGATATTGGATTTGTAAGATAGAGAAAAACATTTTTGAACCAAATTTCCCCCTTAGACAATTATAACCTGCAGCTTGTTTATTATAGAAAAAAATTTTTTTATCAAAAAATAGAAAGAAAAAACTTTTTTTTCCAGACGTTGCCCTCAATTATTCAAAACAACAAAACCAAAATAATCCAATTTATGTCCTCAAACTTGTCGAAAATATTGGAAAAGGAGGGTCAGTTCGTGCAGGTGTTTTGTGTGCTAGAGGGCGTTTTATATTATTTTCTGATGCGGATGGAGCTACAAAATTTTCTGATTTTTCAAAATTGGAAAAAGAAATGTTTTCTCTTTGTAATGGAGAAAATGAAGAAAAAGAAAAATTTAATGGAGAATCTTCAATTGATTGGACACATCCAGCTTTGGTTGTTGGTTCTAGAGCACATTTGGCAGATGAGGCGATAGCTAAACGTTCACTTTTGAGAACTGTTTTAATGTTGGGATTTCATGCAATGGTTTTTTAATTTTTTTAAAAGATTTTTCTGATAAATTTTTTATTTTTGTAGGTTTGGGTATTTACAGTTCGGACAGTCCGTGATACACAATGTGGTTTTAAATTATTCAGGTTTAAAAAAAATTATTTAATTTATAGGAAATTTAGTTATATAGGTGGACTACTTTTTCAAATTATCGAAGGACCTTGCTAGTTCAATTGATTGGACAGTTGTTGGTTCTAGAGCACATTGGGTTAAACATAGGGGTCCAGGTTTAACCAAAAATTGTAAAAATTGTTCCATATGGAGGTTATAACGAATTTTAGTTTTTTGGCCATTACCCCAAAATTCGAAGCTTGTAGGACATTAAAGTTTAACAATAAGCCTATGAACTGTTTCTTTTCTCATTTTAATATTTCTTTTCAATTTCCAGTCGTTCTGCCGCTGCCAAATTATTTTCTCAACAACGAATTGAAAGATGGGCTTTTGACGTAGAATTAATTTATCTGGCAGAACGTTTAAATTTTTCTATTGCCGAAGTTTGTGTTGAATGGGAAGAAATTGACGGTTCTAAACTTACTCCTTTATTGGCTGGATTGCAAATGGGAAGAGATATTTTATTATTATGGTTTAGATATACTTTTGGGTTTTGGACTATTTCTCAAAATTAAATTAAATTTTTAAAAGAAAATGTTCAATTTTTTTGAACTTCTATATTCACTTGTTAATCATTTAAATTTTTAATTTAAAAAACACTTATTTTTTGGTTCAAATTTAATTTTATGAACAAGCCTGAAAATTTTATTATTCTAATACTTTTCGTTGAATTTTCGACTTTTTTGACACTCAATATTTGTTGAGAATAGTTAAAATTCCCTGTTTTTTTTGTTTTCTATTTTTCTGTTAAACAGGGTTTTTGCCTGTCCTTATTTTCTCTTTTTTAAATTAAAAAATTGAATATAAAATATTTTTATTTTTTTCAAATAAAGCTTTAATTAATTTATTTTTTTGAATATTTAAATGTTTATTTTCCTTTATTTATTTCTCTATTTTTATTGAATTAATGTAATTTTCAGATAAATTGAAAAATTTTATTTTAATGGATTCTAGCAAAAAAAAGGGTAAAGGAAGACAAAAAACTTCAGATGATGAATCGGAAATTTCTTGGAGAAATGTAAAAGATGAAATAATGTCTTTGGAAGAGGAAGAGGTTGTTAATGTAAGTTGGTATTTATATTTAAATTTATTTTTTGTTGGCACCTTTTGGTGTTTGTCGATTATTAGTCTGGGTTCTTTCCCAATCAAATAAAAGGAAATGATAGGGTGTTAAGAAGGTGATTCCTTTGTTATAATTCTGTCTCCGCATAAATCTAATCTCAACACTGGGTTAGCCAACCAACAAGTAAAAAACTAACCAAAAAATATTTTCACATGATATATTTGGCCTCTTAAATTAAAAATTTTTTTTAAGACTTTCGATCCTTTGCCTTTTGCTGATGGTCAATGGGATGTTCACGAATATTGTCGCCAAATTAATTTGACTGTTGTATCCCAAAGTGTGGACAGATTGGATTTAAGCTTTGATTTAATTAAAGTTGAGGCGCCAATTGCAAATGCTTTGAGGAGAGTTTTAATTGCTGAGGTTATTTTTAGAGGGGATTTTTCTTGAAATTCTACAAATGTTTTTAGGTCCCAACAATGGCTATCGAGAAAGTTTTTCTTTACCAAAATACTTCGTGTATACAGGTTTTGTTTTGAATTATGTTGACTCTTTATTTTCTTATTAAATTTAAGGATGAAGTTCTTTGTCATCGTCTGGGGTTGATTCCTATTTATGCTGACCCGACAAAATTTGCTTTTCCTCCTGCCACAGATCCTTCCAAACAACAACAAATAAATACTGATATTTTGGACGAGGAACCTGCTGGAGATGCAAGAAGAAATTTAATATTTAATTTACATGCAGTTTGTCCAAGGTTTTGAAATTATATTTAGTTTTGGTTCACGGGTAATTTTTCTGACAATGAGTAAAAGTGGTCTAGATGCATTTCTATGGTCGCTCTGTCTCATCAATTCCCGTTCATGGTAGAATATAAAGTGGCTGTTACCTCTTATTTTATTCTGACTATCCTTTCTGATTGATACCAAAATTTCGAAGTCATATTTAAAGTTTCAGAATTCTTAAACGGGGAAAATACTGAAAGGAGACTTGTATATACCCTTGCTAACACAAGATATTTTGGTTAAAAATAACTGGGTACAAAAACATTTTAGGAAGTTCATTAAACTTGTTTGTTTTTTTATTTTTATAATTTTAAATTAGCTCAAAAGATGAAAAAGTCAAAAAGAAGCGATCTGTTGCAAAAAGCTCCGATGGTAGTGATTTGGGAGATGGGTGTGTTCGTGAACCTGGAGACAGTGGGAATTGGGTGCTTTACACAAGTGCTTTTAAATGGGTTCCAATATCTTCTCAACGAACTCAATTCAGCACAGATCCACCTAGAATGGTACATAAAGATATTATTTTGGCAAAATTAAGGCCTGGACAGGAAATTGAAGCGAGGTTTTTTGGGGATTTTTCTTTGAAATTTTAAATTTCTCTAGATGTCATTGTGTCAAAGGCATTGGCCGGGACCATGCAAAATTCTCGCCTGTTGCTACTGCCACATATAGGATGCTTCCTCAAATAAAATTGAAAAGAAAAAATTTTACTGATGACCAGGCAAGAAGGTTACAATCTAGCTTTTCTAGTGGAGTTATTGGAAAGGATGAAAAAGGAAGAGGTTTTTATTTTGGAGGTTATCATTAAATTATAAAATATTTTTAAAGTTTATGTAAGGGATGCACGTTCTGATACTTCAAGCAGAAATATTTTTATGCATGATGATTTGAAGGATGCTGTTGAAATGACAAAGGACAAAACACATTTTATTTGTTGGTTTTTTTTATTTTTTAAGATTTTGGGTAACCAAGTTAACCGGTGGTTAAAGATGTGAAGGTTCAAGTCCTACACCTACATATTTATTCACAAGACAATGCCAATAGGATGAATTATTCGAATCAATCTGACATGAAATTTTACCCTTTTGAAATGAGATACGAACCCATACGTTTCAAAAAAGATATAAAAACCCAATGGAAAGGTCTTGTGATTGTTTATCTGTTGTTTTGGAGATGAAACTATTTTTTGAAATTCTAAAAATTTTTAAAATGAGTGAATAATTCCATTGAGATTCTTTCTTGATTTCTTTCAGAAATAAAATTTATTTAATTTTAAAAATCAAATTTCCCTATAATTTAATTTTTAAGTCACTGTTGAATCCACTGGATCAATGCCAGCACACCAATTGGTTACTGAAGCATGTGAAATAATGAAAGACAAAGCTGTCTTTTTGCGTAAACAACTTGAAGAAAAGCTTGCATTAATTTGTTAAATTTATAAGTTTATTTATTTGTTGTTATTTATTTTTATAAGTTTACATAAAAAAATAATAGGGAAAGATCCAAAATTAATAAAATTGCGGGCCAGAAAGTAGCCTCTATAATGAACCAGCCAAGACTACAATCGGAGTTTTTTGCGACATACGGGAAAATGAAAAAATCAAAAATAAGTGTATGCCGGAGTCATTTTGGGCGATATTTTGGGTCATTGATATTCTGGGGTATCCTGTATGTCGCGAAAAACTCCGATTGTAGTTTTTTGTGAGAT
The DNA here is from genome assembly GCA_963681835.1 of Meloidogyne enterolobii. Taxonomy (NCBI): domain Eukaryota; kingdom Metazoa; phylum Nematoda; class Chromadorea; order Rhabditida; family Meloidogynidae; genus Meloidogyne; species Meloidogyne enterolobii. Next base: position 1,920,964 of record CAVMJV010000023.1, read on the forward strand.
GATTGTTTCCTTTTAATATTTATTTTATAAAGGAACAATTTTTATAAAAATTGAAATTTTTTTAATATTCATAAAAAATAGCGTTCGTTATTACACGTTGCTTATTTTATTTAATTCCTTGTTTTTTTTAAAAACGCTTTTGTTATTTTATAAAATATTTTTCTATTTTTATTTTACTTTTCAGTTTTCTTTCTAAATTTATTTTAATCAAAAATGACTTCACGTCCCTTAATTTATGGCACTTCAGGATTTAGAGCAAAAGCAGATGAACAACTTCAATTAATTGTATATAGAGCTGCTTTTTATGCTGCTGTCAGGGCAAAGTAAGGAATTTTTCTAGAATTTTCTAAATTTTCTTTTAGAAAGTTGGGGAAAGCTGTTGGAATGATGATTACAGCCTCGCATAATCCTGGATGTGATAATGGGCTTAAACTTGTTGACCCGAGTGGACGAATGTTGGCGATGGAGTGTGAGGAAGAATTGACTAAAATTGCGAATGGGACAGAAGAGGAATTTGAAAAGTTTAAAAATGAAGAGGTTAATTTTGAAAGATTATTTTATGATTAGGAAGCTGACAAGGCCACAAAAACTAAGTTAATATGTACCTCTATAGATAATGTTATTATGAAATTTTTGTCGTATCTCGTCACGGTCAGGTTTCTAGTCATAACCCTCAACATTTTCAAGAAAATCAAATTTCTCCCTGCAATAAGCCACGTAAAAAAGGTTAGATACCTTTAGAGTTGGCGTTTCAAAGACTTCGGGTCCTAATTCTGGTTTTATTATTTTTACGCTAACCAGAGTTTGTTTCAGGTCGAAACTGATTTTCTTTAAAGTTTAGTGGTCAAGGGTTATAACTAGAAACCTGACCGTGACGAGATACAACAAAAATTTCTAAAAAAAATTTTTTTGTCCAGATTCAACAAATCAAAAACAATGAAGAAAAGGACAATCCAACTCCAATAATAGTCATTGCAACAGACACCCGTCCATCATCTGCTATTCTTTATGAAGAAGCCGTTAAAGGAATTAAATTATTGGGGATTTCTGTGGATATTAAATATTTTGGTTTGTTTAAATTTTTTTGAATTTAAAAAAAAATTTTTAGAACACCATACAACTCCCCAACTTCATTATATAGTTAGGGCAATAAATGAAAAGAAGCCTGTGGACGATTATATTCAACAATTTCGAAGGGCTTTGGAAAAGTCTAGAGAAGTAATTTTTAATCTTTCTAAAATTTCTAAAAAAATTTTTTAAGTTCCTCAATATCGAAGAAAATACAAATTTAAGTCCTCTCTATTTGGACTGTGCTAATGGAGTTGGTTCTCTTTGGATAGCAAAATATTTGGAAAATAATGGATTTATTTGTAAAAATGGATTGGATGTTACTAAAGAAGAGAAAGAGAAAAATTTGGGCAAAAATATTTTGGTTAATTTATTTAATACGAATACAAATGATGGAGAATTGTTAAATAATGGGGTAAATCTTTTAATTTTGAAAATTTTTTCGACTCATTCGTAAGCCAATAAACGATTTAATTAGAAAACAGGCCTTGGATCGACTTGTACCCTTTATCCTTTACCCAGATTTTTTTTCAATTTTAAAAGGAAGGGCCCTCGTTCGAAGAAAGATCATTGAGTAGGTGTAGGCCCTGAAGATATTCCCCTCCTTCGTTAACGAGGCCCTTCCCTATAAAATTGAGAAATAAATTTTTGGGAAAGGAATCAGGAAAATTAATGCCGGTGAATTGTATTGACGGTGAACTGTCCTGACATTGAAAATTGATTCTTTTTAGAGTCCGGCAAAATCGCATTCCCGGGATCCCGGAACGGGATTTTTTTCAAAATTTTGTACGGGACGGGATCCCGCGGGATTAATCCCGTAAATCCCGTAATCCCGGTAATCCCGTTTTCAAATTTCCCGGGATCCCGCCGGGATTCCGGGATTTTTACAAAAAAATTTTTACGTAATAGATATCGGGGATATTGGTGTATTTGGAGGGATATCAGTGGATTTGGAGGGGTATCGAAGAATTTGGAAGGATATCGGAGGATTAGCAAAGATGTCTGAGGATTAGTAAGGATATCGCAGGATTAATAAGGATATCGGAGGATTAGATGAGATATAAGTTGCTATAGTTAAATCGGCGGATTATGAGGTCAGTTTGGGCGGATTAAGAGGTCATCCTTGATCCACCTTAATCCTCCTTTCTTCGAATCCCCATTAATGCCTCCGAATCCACTGATATCCCTCTTAATCCCCCCAATTTCTCTTGAGACTTCTCTTTATCCCTACAAATTTCCTAAGATCTCTCCAAATCATCTTAATCCCTGTAAATCTCTTATCCATCTTAATCCTCATATCTTCAAATCCTCTTAATCCCTTTAAATCCACTCACCTTTACCAATATCCTTCTATAACTCCAAATCCACCGATAGCCCTCAACTCCTTTCCAATTTTAAGCGCCGCAGGCAAAAATTTTGAGAATTTTGAAAGGCCAGAAACCAGGTTTCTTCCATTTTCAGCGCCGCAGGCAAAAATTTTTAAAATTTTGGAAGTCAAAAAGCCCTATTTCTTCCTTTTTCACCGCCGAAGGCGAAAATTTTGAGAATTTTGGAAGCCCATGTTACTAGATTTCTTCATATTTCAGCGCCGCAGGCGAAAATTTTGAGTATTTTGAAAGCCCAAGAAGCCAGATTTCTTCCTTTTTCAGCGCCGCAGGCAGTTTACTGGAGAAATTATGAATCCCGTAAATTTGAAAAAAATTCCCGGGATCCCGGGACGGGATTGAGTTTTAAAAATTCGACCGGGACGGGATCCCGCGGGATTAATCCCGTAAATCCCGGAATCCCGGTAATCCCGTTTTCCGCGAAAAACCCGGGATTCCGGGACGGGATCCCGTAAAATCCCGTGCGGGGTCCCGTCCCGTGCCGGTCTCTAATTCTTTTCGTCTAAAAATAATTTTTTAGTGTGGCGCAGACTTTGTAAAAATCAAAACTTCTTTGCCTGCCAATTTCCCAACAAATTTACCTGTCGGAACTCGTTGTGCTTCTTTTGATGGAGATGCTGATCGTTTAATTTATTTTTATCCAAATTTGGAAGGAAAAATTTGTTTGCTCGATGGGGACCATATTTGTGCAATTTTTACTAAATTTATTAATGAAGTAATTTTTATTTATTAAATTAATTAAATTTAATTATTTTTAGCAATTAAACGAAGCAAAAACTAATGGAGAATTAATTAATTTGAATTTTGGGGTTGTACAGACTGCTTATGCTAATGGAAATTCTACGCGTTATTTTAGTGACAAATTGGTAAGATATTAATTAGAAAAACATCAGAATTTTTTTGATAATAAAATCAGAATATTTTTTTTTCTGAATATTATCAGAATTTTTTAATATCAGAATTATAAATTATACTTAATTCTCTGAATAATATCGGAAAATTTTAGTATCAGAATTAATTTTTTTCAAATAATTGACATATTCTTTTGAATCAGAATTAAAAATCAGAATATTTTTTCCTGAATATTATCAGAATTTTTTTTAATATCAGAATTTTATTTTTTTAGAATTTAAATTCTGATTTAAAATAATAAATGAAAAATCAGAATAATTAATATACACTGGTGGAAAAAAGTATTGTTCCCTGGGTATGAAAATTTTTGAAAAGTGATTATTTTGACATTGAAAGTGTAATTGTTTTACTTCTTTTTTCATAATCAAAATTCACAATGTTAAGATCGTGTTGAGGAGTAAGGAACATACAAGGCGGCAAAAATCTCTCATATTACCCCATAAATTGTCCTTTTTTGCCGTGTTGTATATTTCTTGTTGCCTAACTTGAAAGATAATTTTTTCAGGGAGGTCGACTTGAGATATTTTATAGCAAATTTTATTGGCTTTCAGTCAAGCATAAAAGAAAATTTTAATCGCTGATGTGAGGTGACGAAAATATTTTTCAAACAACTCTAATCCCATTATACGTTGACTTTTGAGTGTTTTAGATTGTTGAGATTACTGTGTTGTATGTAATTGATGTGCTCGATCTTTTGGTTTTTATACTTAATATCGAAGAACGTATTCACTGGAATTTTTCAAATTTTTACCTATATTTTTACTATTAGTTCCCGCTAGGGATCATTACTTTTTTCCACCCAAAAATAGGGGGTATCCATTTAAAGTTGAGAGAAATTCACGGGGTTGGAATTTTTGAAAAATTTTTTTCCGTGGAAAGTATCTTAACATTGTGAATTTTGATTATGAAAAATGAAGTAAAACAATTACACTTTCAATGTCAAAATAATCACTTTTCAAAAATTTTCATACCCAGGGATCAATACTTTTTTCCATATAAAAAATGTACCTACATATTTTAATATCAGAATTAAAAATCAGAATTTTATTTTTTTTCAGAATATAAAACCACTGGTTACCAAAACAGGAACTAAACATTTGGAAGAAGCAGCTCTTAATTATGATATTGGAATATATTTTGAAGCAAATGGACATGGAACTGTTTATTTTAGTGATAAATTTTATAAATTAATTAAAGAGGGTGAAAATGGAAAAGAAAAGTTTGAAATTTAATTTTTTTATTTAAAAAAATGTTTTTTTAGAGAACAAGTTCCTCGTTATATTAAATTGTTGTCTCTTTTTTCTAAACTTGTTAATGAGGTAAATATTTTTTGTTTTTTTTTAAATAATATTTATTAGAGAAATGACTTTAAATGATATCTCGATCAAGAATTCTCGGTTATTGAGAACGAGATTTTTCGCAATCTCGATTTTCGCAATTCATTCCCTAGTCCTGTCTCTAATCTTCATTGTCTAAATTCATTTAAAATAAAAATTTTTCCAATTTAAATTTTCCCCTCAAAAATTTCTAGGTAGATGGTGATGCCATTGCTGATTTATTAACTGTTGAATTTCTGCTTCGTCATTTTAATTGGACAATTCAAGATTGGGAAAAGAATACTTATAGTAACTGTCCAAGTTTTCAACTTAAAGTGCCTGTAAGTTTTTTAGAAGGTTTTGAATAAAAATAAATTCTTTAAAAATTAAGGTATCTAATCGAAACCTTTTTGTCACACCTGAAGATAATGAAACTAAATTACTTCAACCTACAGGAATTCAAAACAAAATAGATGAATGTGTTTCTAAATTTTTAAATGCTAGAGCTTTTATTAGGTTTTCTTATATTTTTAATTTTTAAATTTAAAAATTAAAAAAGGCCTTCTGGAACTGAACAAATTGTTCGTATTTATTCTGAAGCAAATTCTTTAGATGAAGCAAAACAACTTGCTAATGAATTGGAGAAAATAGTGAAGGCAGAGACTTTAAAAGAGTGAATGAATATATTTTCAAATTGAATGGGAAGTTATTTTTATTTTTGGACTTCTATTTTTTCTTGGCAATTACTCAATTTGGATATTTTGTTAATTTAAATGGGTATTTATTTTTAATTATTTTTTTGACTTTCCTAGTATATCTATTAGATTAAAATTTTGTTGTTATTGCTCGGTACTATTTCCGTTTACTTTCCAGAATCAATGTCCCTTTCTTTTTCACGCACAAGGCTCATAATGGTCAAACAAACCTGTTTAATCTCCTATCTCTTTCACTAAATTTTTCTGCTATTTTCGAATTTTTTAGTTTTATAAAAAAGGGGGATAAAGTAATAGACGGGAAATGTTGACAATTATTTGCCTTGATTTAAGTAAGTAAAAGTGTCGTGGCATTTTAGACGTAAACGGCATTCCTTATTTTTGCATATTGTTTTTAAAATATTATTTGCTCATTTTTCTTTAATATATTAAAAACGGTGTTTTGTTGACTTGGGAAAATTTTTGTGATTTTTATATTTATTTTAAAATTCAGTTAAATTTTATTTATTTTCCCCAATAATTTAATTTTCTGTGATTCCTTCCCTTAATTCCTATCTCTTTTCTAAAACTAATTTTTAAATTTTACTTCTTGACCTTTAAATATGTACATTTAAGAGTTTATTAATTTTTACGATCATTTAAGACGATTATTTTTCTGAATTTTTCCCTTATAGAGGTAACCTTTTCAATGGGAATATTGCCTTTTTGACAGAAATAATTTAAATATTTATTTGGAAAGACTAAATTATTATTTATTTTTAAACTTATTCTCTATCTTTTTCTATTTTTTCTTTAAAATTTTCCTCAAAATTCAATTTTTGTTTTCGACCAATTGTTGGTTAAAAATATTCTTTGTTTAAATTATTTTTAATTTTTAGTCAGTTTATATACATAACTGATTATTTTTTAAATTAAAAATATACAATTTTTAAAATTTTTCAAAATAATTTTGGATTCATATTACTTTTTTCTTGACAACAAAAAATTTTAAAAAATAAAAACAACTTTAATTTCACCAAAAATGGAAAAAATAAATAATTCCTCCATTTCTTTAATTCCCCCCAACAACAACAATACCCTCCTCATTCCAACAAATTCCTCCTCACAATTTATTTTAAATGAGGATCAGTTAGACCAGTTATCTAACCAATTAAAGCTGTTAATTATTAATGATGTGGATATCAACAAAGTTTTGAAAAAATTAAAAACCCTTAAAAAGGAGGTGGGAAATTTTTGGAAAATTTATTTGGTTATATGTATGAACGTATGTATTAGAGAGAAGTTGCTTCTCTTGATTTTTTACTCCGCTAAAAACACCCTCCACCAAAAACACACTTATTGCCAATCAAATTTTTTAATATTTGAAATCCCAAAAAGTTTCACCCATTAATTACCCTTTTTAAAAATATTCTCTTCCATCTTCCGTTGAATTCTTAAAAAAACAAGGAAAAATCACAAAAAAATTATTTTAGCAGTTTCCATTGACAAATCAGGCCTTTATTGAAAGTAATGGTTTGCTTGAATTTGTTCTTTCGCAAATTATAAATTTTGGACTTGTTTTGCCATTTGGCTTAGAAAATCATAGGTAAATAAAAATTCAAAACTTCGATTTTCTTATGAAAATATATTTCCATAGATCATCCATAGATCAAGATTTCTACCTCGTTTACAATACACATAAACAAATATTACATAACAAATTACTTGTTATTGGAGTTGACAGCAAAATTACTTCAAAGCAAATTAATATGATTCTCGAATTAATTAATGTTGCTGACGAGATGGTTGATAATGGTATTTATTTATGGGGGTAGTGATGGATCAGTATAGCTCCGATTCAGTCTATGTCTAGAAGGACTGAAAGGATTTTTCTTGCGATTTTTTAAATCTTCATTTCCCTTTAACTCCAAACTAACGTTAAACTTTGACTGGCCATAACTAGGCCCAAAGTTATTTTGTAAGAAACCGATATCACTTTGCAATAGGAAGTCGAGGTTCCTCTATTGAATGGTACCAAAAAATTCCAAATTTGCACTTACAGTAAAAGATGGTTCCTTGTTAGTAAACTTTGTGTAATAAAATTCTTAGAATGCCCTGAATCTCTTCTTTTTAAAATTTTATCTTTAAGAAAATTTTCTTGCTAGAGGAGGATGTGATTATATTTTAAGCAAGATACAGACACTTACCTCAATAGCTGATTTGGACGATACAAAAAAGTTAATCGAAAACAAGTAAATGCAATACTTGCACGAATGAAGGTAGCTGATGTGCAGCTCCGAAATAGTAAATTTTAATATATTTGTGACAGAATCAAATCTTTTGGATAACCGAAAATGATTATATGTAGATTGTCACGGCGGGGTTTAACTGAAAATCTATCCGTTTGACAATCAACTATCCGTTTAACAACATTTTCCCGTTCTCTTATTTTTCCGCTCTTTTCATACAAAATCATAATGGTAACACCGGCACCGGCTTTTAACACCGGCTTTAAAAGCCACTAACACCGGCTTTTATACTATACTAATTTATTAAATATTAAAAAAATTTTTTTATCTTATTAAGAATGTCTTGTTGAGCAAAAAGGAGAAAATTTTGATGTTGATTATTTTTATAATGGAAATTTTACTTTTGGTGGAAATTTTTAGGAAAACATTTTTTGGCATATTAATTTTTTTGAAAATAAAATAATTTTTATTTTCAGTAATGGATTTGTGTCAATTTATGGTTTAAACTAAAACGACAATTTGGATCGAAACAATAATCAATTTAATTTAATCATCTTTTTTTTAATTTAATTAATCACCTACTTATTAATTTAATGTAAATAAGAAAACACTGTTATCATGTGCTAAGAAATTACAACTCCACATGATTTTTTCTGTTCTAGGTTCCAACCGATACCAGGGCTGGGCTAATTTCATAATTCGTATCTTTCGCGTATTTTTTGGCATTTTGTTTTTTATTTTTAGATTTCGCTCAGCAACGATATTTTGGTTGTCGATACTCTGGGGGTAATCCTATTTTATAATATTCGCTCCTTCGTATCAGAAGGAGGGAATTTTTAAGATTTCTTGTAACAGTGTTTAATTTTGTCCTCGTGTTTTTTTTCAATTTTCGTATAATTAAATAAATAAACTGAACTCTCTTAAATTTCTTTTTTGCTTATTTATGGTTGACATTAAATTTGTCGCTATTTATCTTTTAAATTTTCCATGTCTTTTTTTAAATTATTTTTTTAATAATATTTAAAGATTTTCTATTAAAATTTAAAAAAAAGAAATGCCAACTCAAAAATCTGTTCGTTTTGATTTAAACGAATTACAGGCACAAATTAGTGAAGACAAAGGCAAAATGTTCTTTTTAAAACGTATTTTTTTTATTAAATTATTACAAAATTTTGATTAATGAATTGGAAAAAGAGTGAAGGCAGAAACTTTAAAAGAGTAAATGCCTAAATATACAGTAAGGTGCAAAAGTTTGGAACATTTTGTTGTAAATTGTTTAATCAATAGTTTTTCTGTTCATTTCTCAGTGATTGGTCTGGATTAAAAATTTTTAAATTAACTATAAGAGTCCTCTATAAATTGATAATAAAAGTTTTTAAATATCTTTAGATATTCTTATATTTTACCCTTAAAATATTTTATACCCAAAAAATAAGAGGTGCAAAAGTATGGAACATTTTTGATTTTGCTGTATTTTTATGCAAAACTCCAAAGAAAAAAATCTATAAAATTTTCATCGAAAAAAATATTGATATTGTAAAAGAATAAAAAGAAACTAGGTCCATATCGATACTCTAACCTGAGATCATGACACCTCGAAAATCAACGTAAAATGGGGGGTAAGTCACTTAAAAAAATATTTTCGACCCCTTATGGGTTATTCTGAATTTTTATTTTGGGCATATCTTAAAGCCCTTGAAATTTACTACAAGATAGCATAAATCTTGTTTTCCAGAAAAAATCCAATCGGGAGATGAGGACCGTTTATTTTTCGAAAGGGCATTCTATGGGGCATTTAGGTGTTTTTTGTTGTGTTAGAAAGATAAATGGTCCTGATCTCGCTAACAATTTTTTTCTGAAAAATTCTATTATTGCTATCTTATAGCAAATTTAAAGAGCTTTAAGATGGGCTCAAAATAAAAATTCAAAATTATCCTTAAGTGGTCGAAATATTTTTTAAATGTGAAGAATCCCGTCTTACGTTGATTTTCAGGTTTGCGAGATCTCTACACTGAAGTGAGATATGGGCCTAGTTCTTTTTTATTTTCCCTTATTATCGATCATTATACCTGCCTGAATTTTTATAAATTTTTTTGATTTGATTTTGACATGAAACTACAGCAAAATCAAAAATGTTCCAAACTTTTGCTCACCCTATTTTTAGGTATAAAATATTATAAGGGTATGTAGAATATAAAAATTGCGAATCTAATTAGAAACATCTAGTGTCATTTTATAGAGGACAATTATAGTTAGTTTAAAAAATTTTAATTCAGACCATTCACTGAGAAATGAACGAAAAATTATTGATTAAACAATTTAAAAGAAAATGTTCCAAACTTTTGCACCTTACTGTATGTAAATTGAAAGTCTTTCTTTTTTTTAAATTTTATTTTTGAAATTACTCGGGATATTTTGTTAATTTAAATGGAAATATTTATTTTTAATTTTTCATATACATATTATAATTAGAGAGACCGGTTTCTTCCGGGCTCGGTGGCCGGAACCGGGTATTGCTGAAAAAATCCGATTTTTCCGGGCTAACCGGTTTTTCCGGTTTTATTTATCCGGAAAAACCGGCCCGGGTGCGATTTTGAGTAAAAAAACCGGATCCCGGGCCCGGTAATTTTGAAAAGTTCGAACTCTAATTATAATATTGAAATTAAGTTTTACATATTCTGGTGCTATTGTTTTTTTACTTTCAGGAAACCACGCCTCTTTTCCTTCCATTTTTTTATTTCACCCCTTTTTCTTTTACTTTTTATCCATGCCTTCACATAAACTAATGCTATTTTATTTCCAGCCATTTTCGCATTTTTTATTCATTATAAGTGTAGGGGGCGTGGCAATATGTAAAAAGGCAAGTTATGACTTCGCGCCTACTCGGTCACACGCCTACTTGGGTCGTACCCAAAAAAATATTACGTAGCAAAATTAAAGGAAACTAAGATGAAAAGGGGCGTGTTCTCTGAGGGCGTAAACTATTTGAAATATAAATATAGTTTTTAAACCATTATTCTTTAAAAGGGTTAAAAACAGCTGAAAATTATTTTAAAATATTTTAATATATCAGCTTTGTTTCATCTCTTTAAAATTATTATTCCGTTATGATGTTCTCTACATTGATAGCTTATTCCTTCTTTTTTTTTTATCATTTTTTTGGTTTAAACTTTGTTTTTTTATAAACAATTAAATTTTATTTGGGTAATACCAAGGCTGGCCCCCTTTTTTCTGTTCGCCTGACCATTTTGAGCTTTTTTGCTTGTAATTTACGGCCCTATACGCAGATCGTGCCGGCTTGATATTTTTTCCTTACTTTTTTTACTGGGTATTTTTCCCAAGTTTTTATGTTTGTGATGGTTGCCATAAGGAAAATCTTTTAATTCTTTCGTGTTCGCCCGTGTTTTGTCTTTCCGTCTTCGTCCATGCGAACATCCAGAATTAACAGAAATATAGGGAATGATAGCAAGAAGAAATAAGTCACCATCTTTCCTTACGGCAAAATCACAAACATCAAAAATGTAGAGGAACATGACCATTCTGAACCATTCAAAAAAAGTAAGGAAAAAATATCAAGCCGGCACGATCTGCGTATAGGGTCTAATTTACAATGTATCATTCGAAAGAGCTGTTTGAGCTGAGTAGAATGATACTATGATCGGTTAGATTTAATGATTCTGAACAAAATTATGAGGCTAAATCCTCGATGGATATGCTTTTTGTGATGTTGAAAGGGAGGACAAATCTATAGGAGGATTGTTTTTCTGTCAGAAACAATTTAAATATTTATTTTAAAATTTTGTTCTTTATCTCCTTTTAAAAACAAAATTATTTGTCCTTTAACCTATTCTTGATCATTTTCACGAGTATTTTCTAAATCTCCTTTGATAAAATTTTCTCTTTTAAAATTTTCTTTTAAACTTTTTTTTGTTTTCGTCCAATTTTTGATTTTTTTTAAATTTATTATATACAATTTTAAAATTTTTCAAAGTAATTTTTGGATTCATATTACTTTTTTCTTGACAACAAAAAATTTTAAAAAATAAAAACAACTTTAATTTCATCATTTTGACTTTAAAAATGGAAAAAATAAATAATTCCTCCAATTCTTTAATTCCCCCCAACAACAACAATACCCTCCTCATTCCAACAAATTCCTCCTCACAATTTGTTTTAAATGAAGATCAGTTAGACCAATTATCTAACCAATTAAAGTTGTTAAGTATTAATGATGTGGATATCAACAAAGTTTTGAAAAAATTAAAAACCCTCAAAAAGGAGGTGGGGAGAACTTTTTTTGAAAATTTATTTGGTTATATGTAGATGGACACTAGAGAGAGTTTGCTTGCTTCTGTCTTCCACAAAATTTCAAATTACGTATTTTTGATGCTCTCATCCGCCAAAAATACTTCCCCCTAATACAAACCTAAATTTATAATTTTTGATCTTACATACCTAAATCCCAGAAAGTTTTGTTTGTCTTTTGACATTTGTTTTAAATTTTACTAAAAAATGTTTTTTCCCGTCTTCCGTTAAAACTTTCTTTTGAAGACAGGAAAATTACAAAAATATAAGAAATTTTATTTTTAGCAACTTTCACTGGCAAATCAAGCCTTTATTGAAAATAATGGGGTGCTAGAATTTGTTCTTTCACAAATTATAAATTGTTGCCTTGGATTTGCTTTCCCAATTAGAAGGAATAATAGGTAAATTAAATCAAAATTTAAAAAAAAATTAAAACGAAATTTTTGGCAACACTTTATTATTTATTTATTTATTTATTTATTTATTTTTCTTTATTATTGACTGAGTCTTTTGAACATAAGTCTCCCCATAAGTCTTCACTTCTTCACATAAGCTTCGATTAAACGTGAGACCAGTCACATTTTAATTTAAAATTACACTTAATACCAGAACGATTTTTCGCTCTCATTTCCAACGAGCTCCTCTAATATCCCTCAATTCCTTCAAACCCCATAACCCTTCAATATTCTTCTAAATCACTATTATCCTTAAAAATCCCCCTTAATCCCTCCAAATCTCTTTAATCCCTCAATTTTTTAATAAATTATCGAAAATAGAACGAAAACGGGTTATTTCTGAAGAATTTTTCTTTTAAATTAAAAGCCACACCGCGAACAAGGGTGGACGCAATTGAAAAAGATTTTCCGCAATCGTATGCAATTATGTCCAGCCCTAACCCCTGCTTCGAAACATTTCAAAACCCGTGCAACCCCAGTGGCGCGAACTTTGAGGACCTGAAAATTTTGGTGACCCAGACTTTGCAGACCCGAAGTTGCGGACTCGACATTTGCGGTCCAATATTTTAGGACCGTCATTTGAGTAAAAAAGAAAATTAAAAATTTAGTTTTCAAATCATAGATCCGTAAAATTCGTATCCGCAAGTTTCATGTCTGCAAAGTACGTGTCCGTGTCCGAAAATTTAATTCGCAAAGTTCGGCGCGCTGCAACCCTACTTCGAAATGTAAAAGTAATTTCTAAAAAGTTTCAGACTCAAATCTCGCTAGATTTTTGAGTCTCCCACAACTAGTCAATCCATTTGCCAAAAATTTTAAATAATATATATTATGTACATATGAATATTTTATAATCTTAATTATTTTTTCAACTTTTCACATTTTTTTATTTTTTTAAACAATTTTTAGATCAAATTTGATCGTTACATTGAAATCTAATAAAGTGAGTACTTTTACTAAACAAATTGTATGAAAAAAATTTCGACAGTCTTTTGGGATTGTGACAAATAAATTTGCAAACCCTGCAAAACATTTTCTTAGCTAATTTCGGCCTGATCACGAATCCTAACTGAGTTTATCCAACACTTGATTTGATCCATTACCCTCCATCTCGTCCATAAATGTTTCTTTCATTTCAACATGTTGTCAAATGCTTATACTATCCGCTCATGTGTTATTTTGCAATTTTCCAAAATCCCTCCACATGGGCTCCCGTGAGGCCTATAGTTCACCAACATTATTTTTTGATAGCATTAGATTTCTTGAGATGCTAACAATGGCGTTGTTTTATTATTTACAACCATACTTGATGAAAAAATCAATTGTTAGATAAAATCAGTTGTTGGATAAAGCTGAGTCAAATTCGTGATCTGCACTAGAATTACCTTAGAAAATAGGTTTGCTGGATTTTTAAACAATTCATAAGTCATACCAAAATTAAAGATCATCTTACATAAAATTATTTTCTTAACTTATAGACTAAAGTAATGGATTCCAACTTTCTTAAAAACGCATACTTAAATAATCAAAAAATAATGCAACAACAAATAACAAGTAATCAACAAATAAATGACCAAAATCGCCAAATTCTAAATAGTAGGTTTTTGTTTCTTTTGGTAAAACTGCTTTTTCTTTGCGTCCATAACATTTTAGAGAGTTTACGATAAATGAAAAATTTCAAAAAAGCCTGAAAACACCCCCATATCTACTTCCAAGGATGTTATCATAAATTTATTATTTTAGACATTATTGGTGGAAATGAAGGAAACGTTTTTGGGGGTGGCGGTAATGCTTTTGTTGGACAAGCAGGGCCCAATTTTTTTGGTGCAAACCAAGGGAATGCTTTTGATGAACAAGCAGGGCCCAATTTTTTTGGTGCAAATCAAGGAAACGTTTTTGGAGGAGTTGGTGTGAATGATCTTGGTGGACAAGCGGGGCCCAATCTTGTTGGTGCAAACGGAGGAAACGGTTATGTTGGAGAAGGAGGAGGCAATGTTTTTGGTGGACAAGAAGGGAATGTTTTTGTTGGACAAGAAGGGCCCAATATTTTTGCTGCAAATGAAGGAAACGTTTTTGGAGTTGGAGGTAATGCTTTTGGTGGACAAGGAGGGCCCAATCTTGTTGGTGCAAATCAAGGAAACGTTTATGGAGTTGGAGGTAATGCTTTTGGTGGACAAGGAGGAGGAGGAGCCAATCTTTTTGGTGGAAATCAAGGAAACGTTTTTGTTGGAGTTCGTGGGAATAATTTTAGTGGTGGAGGAAAAGGTGAATTTATCATTATTTTATCATGAATTGAACATCATTTTAGACATTTTTGGTGGTCAAGGAGGGAATAATGGAATTGAGAATCAAGAGAATAATGGAGGAACTTTGGGTGATGGTTATTTGGATGATGGTTACTTTCAGGGGTGAGCGCAAGAGACAATCTCAAAAAACGCAAGACGCAAAACGCAACGCAAGGCCAAAATTTAACGCAAATAACGCAAGACGCAAAACGCAAGAACGCAAAATTGGGAAAAAAATTTTTTAAATTAAGTATTAGCCATTTTTCAGTTAAAATTGGTGTATTACTATAAGTCAGCGAGTCCTAATTAAGTTTGTGATACATGTAATTTGGATGGGTAATGCTTTGGAGAGGGATAAAGGATTTGAAGGGATTATGAAGGAAGTCAGAGGATTTAGAAGGATCAAGGGGTTTAACGAAGTAGCGGGGGATTACGGAGATTATCATGTAATTTGGAGCGATCAAGGAGATTTAAAAAGATACCATGGGATTACTGAAGGCTGTCGGGTGAGTTAGAGAGATAACAGAGGATAAAGAGCTATCAGTATTTATAATTTGATTCCGGGGATATCAGGTGATTTGGAGGATAACTTGAGATCTGAGCTCCAGATACTGACCGATATTTTTTGAGCCGTTCCAAGATGGAAAATTGGTATTTAAATACCTTGCTTTCAGCGCCGCAGGCAAAAATTTTGAGAATTTTGGAAAGCAGAAGCTAGATTTCTCCCAATTTTTGCCTTCAGATTAGAAGAATAACAAGGATTTGAGCATATAGTAGTTATCAGGGATTGAAGAGATATAGCAGGATATCCCTACAAACCCCCGATATCTTTTTAAATCAACCTTAATCGCAGTAAATCGACCGATAGTCTTCTATCACCTCATTTCCCCCGATATTTTCCACTTAGCCACTTTATCCCTCCTCCATTTTCTGCGCCGCAAGCGAAAATTTTGAGAATTTTGGAAGGCCAGAAAGCAAAATTTCTTCCTTTTTTAGCGCCGTAGGCGAAAATTTTTAGAATTTTGGAAGGTCAATAAGCCGGATTTCTCCAATTTTGTCCTCAGATTGGGTATATTTTTTGCGTTAATTTCATCGAAAATAACGCAAGACGCAAAACGCAACGCAAGGCCAAAATTTAACGCAAATAACGCAAAACGCAATGCGCTCACCCCTGGTTACTTTGCCAATGGTTTCATTTGAATGGTTACCTTTTGGTGAAGAATATCTTTTGTTGATTTGATGATGAATGGTTAATTGAATAAATTAAGCCATGTAAATACATTTGTTGAGCTAATTTTTTTATGGATTTTCACATTTTCGGTTTTTTACTGTTGCCACAAGTCTTAGACTCATGCTAAAAATATGTATAGAGTAACAAAAGTTCTAATCATGATTATTGTGTTTTCCCTTATACATATAACGAACCTCTAGCACAAAGATGGGCCACTTGATCTTTCTATACAGTGGTGTGCATGTTTAGAACCACTGGTAAAATTATTTTTAAATCTTCATTAACTTTCTAAAACAATTCCAACAAGACAAATTGCTAATACAATTTTTATAGCATTTTTAATGAGCTTTTCATATATTGCTATTCCTTTCTCAAAATATACCTTATTCCTAGAAAATTTTCGTTTACTCAAACGCAGTCGTATTTTCATATGTGCAAATGTTTAAAACCACTTTGGGTTTTCCGACTTTAATTGGTCCGAAAATTCAAAAAAAATTCTGTAGACATTTCCATCGATACTGACATGAGCAGAAAAGGAAAAAAACGAAGTCTGTAACTTTTTTCATCGAGATCTCGAACCTCTGCTCATGTCAGTATCGATGGAAATGTCTACAGAATTTTTTTTGAATTTTCGGACCAATTAAAGTCGGAAAACCCAAAGTGGTTTTAAACATTTGCACATATGAAAATACGACTGCGTTTGAGTAAACGAAAATTTTCTAGGAATAAGGTATATTTTGAGAAAGGAATAGCAATATATGAAAAGCTCATTAAAAATGCTATAAAAATTGTATTAGCAATTTGTCTTGTTGGAATTGTTTTAGAAAGTTAATGAAGATTTAAAAATAATTTTACCAGTGGTTCTAAACATGCACACCACTGTATAGAAAGATCAAGTGGCCCATCTTTGTGCTAGAGGTTCGTTATATGTATAAGGGAAAACACAATAATCATGATTAGAACTTTTGTTACTCTATACATATTTTTAGCATGAGTCTAAGACTTGTGGCAGAACAATAAAGTTCCTCATTTTGTCTAATTTTTAAATAATTTTTGTTAAACATTAAAAAATGAACGAATTAAATCAAAATTTTTTGCTTATTTTTATTTGACATTAAATTTGTCGCTACTTATCTTTTAAATTTTCCATGTCTTTTTTCGTTTTTAATTTTTTTTTAAATATTAATTTATAGATTTTCTGTTAAAATCTAAAAAAAGACATGCCAACTCAAAAATCTGTTCGCTTTGATTTGAGGGAATTACAAGCACAAATTAGTGAAGAACAACAAAGGCAAAATGTTCTTTTTAATATAACGGTAAATTTTAAGAAATATGAAAGGAATGGGGCACTCAAAATTCTCCCTACTCCCCATAATTATGAGTAGGAAATAGGTGAGTAGGCAACACGGACAGTCGAAGCATGGACAGATACAGACGGTTAACAGAAACTAGACAGTCAACAGACCTACGGCATAAATATAATATGAGAGAATTATACAGGGGAACTTATGTTGAGTGACGAAAAATTTCGAGTGCCGCATTCCTTTCATATAGAGCCGAAAAGTTTTTCTAATTTTTCTTTTATTTTCTAGGAACGTTTCCCCGGATTTTTTGAACTCCCAGAACGCTGTATTCCTTTCCAATTTGACGACAATCAACAAATTCAACAAAAAGGCTTTCCTCAAGTTTTAAAAAATGTTTTATTTAATGAAGAAGAAGAGCAACAACAACAAAGTTCTTCACAAAAAGAAAAAGAAAAAATTTTTGTCAGAAGAGGACAAAAAAGTCTTTTTTCTCAACACTTTGACAGTTCAAAATTAAAAGGAAAAAGCATAAAAGAAGAAAAGAGGGAAGAAGAAAATTTAATTAATGAGACAATTAAAAATTTGGAAATTATTGGGTTGGTTGAGAAAAATGAAAAAGAAGCAAGATTTAGTGATGGTGGAAGTGGTGCTCATTTGGCTATGGTTAATTTGTTTAATTAATTTTTTTAAAATTAAAAATAGTCCATGAAATCCAATCTAAAGGGGGATTTTGCTACCCTTCAGTCACTAGGCTGAGACTTGTTGGATAGTTGGATACATTGAATAAGATTTTTGTCTGGGGACATTTTGATTCAAATTATTCCGCGAGCTGTTAAATCATAGGATTTTAACTTTGTAAGAAATTAACGTATCACGGAACCCCGGGCAATGTTCGATTCAACTCGTCGAAATCTTCAAATGTAATTTGTTTTTTGACATTCCTATTCGAATTTTAGTACAAAGTTAAAGCTCTGCAATGAGTGAGCTCTTGGCATAGTGACCTTTTCCTCAAGTTGAGTTGCTGACATTTTTTGTGTAGTTGCTCGCTTTAGTTTTTAGTTGGGAAAAATAACTAGCCTTGCACCTAATAGGTTTATGGTTCGAATCTCCTTAAGGGAACTTGTTTTATTTTTACAAATTTAAAAACTTTCAATTTTTCAATTTAAAAAACATTTTAAGGATCCAATTCAACAGGATTTGGCATTTAAATTTATGAAGAATATTCTCCCACGGAAAGAACAACAAATATTAAAAATCTTTGACCAATTTTCAAATACCAAAATTACAACAGACCCCCAAATTAATGAAAACCGAGAACAACAAATTGTTAGAATGTGTCGTGAACGTTTAGAAGAAATTCGCTCGCTTTATTTGGAACAAATGTTTTTTTTTAATTTTTTTGATTAAAAATTTAAAAAATATTTTTTAGTGAGGATACAACAACTGGCCGTCGAACATGGATTTTTGCTAAAGGAATTGTTGATATTTTTGTGAATGAAGCTTGGATTTTGGTTCGAAAATTTTTTTAATTTTTTAAAGGACACGCCCAAGTAGGCGCGCGGCCATAACGGCGCAAAGCCATGACTTGCTGAGAATTTCTGGCCCTTAGCAATTTTGGTACCAATCTTTTTAGCTCGATGGGAGGAATCGTTTAATACTAAATTTGGTAAGATTCAGAAATCTTGAAGAAAGTTATGGCTTTGTGCCGCTATATCCGCGCGCCTACTTGGGCGCCTACCCTTTTTCTAATTATTATTTCTTTTAATTTTAAAGATACCAATTCGTAAAGTTTTGGATGCTGTTAATCAACGAAGGTAAAGAAATTTTTTTAAATTTCTCCCAACATTTTTGTCTTTTCAAGTTCAACTACCCCAACATTGGATGATGTTGAAATTATTTATTTATGTTTACTTTGGACAGTTGCTCTGTTTTTGGAAAAACCAACACTTTTTAAGGCTCTAACTTCTGTCAATGCTTTTTGTGTTCGTTTAGCGGAGGTTTTTTTAATTGGTAATTTTATTTTAAAAATGAAAAGCTCTATTTGAAATTCTCATCATTCACTGGGCGTTTACTAGCAAAAAACTTACTACCCAGGTTATATGTTTTTTTTCATTGGATCTCCCATCATTCCAACCATATACCTTTCTATTATTCTTCCACCACTTTCTAAGGGGTTTGGTCATTCTCCTTCCTCTTTTTCCATCCTTGCCCAATTGCTGGTTGGGTGTTTTTTAAGTTGAAAAATTTTCAAAGAATTTTTTTGCTTTTAAAAGAAAGCCTTATATTTCATATAGAGTCAGACACTTTAAATAATTTTTCTAAAATTTCCCCTCTTAATTTAAGGTCCAGAAATATTTTGTAATGAAGCAATAAATGAATTAATTGGAATTATTTTAAAGAAATTTTTAATTGAATCAGCAAACAAAAAAATGTTAAAATTTCAATTGGAAGACACAATTGCTGGTTTGGATGCTTTTATGCCTTTGTAAAATTTTTTATTTTTTTAAAAATTAAAAAAAAATTATTTTTAAAGTTTTGTTGATTTACTTAAATGTTTTGAAGAATTTTCTAATGGAAATGAAAATTTTGGATTAATAATTCTTTTGATTATTTATTTAAATAATTCTCCAAAAATTAATAAATTAAAAATGGCACAAACACTTTGGTCGTTACAAAGAAATGTTGTTAGGCAAATGAATATTTTAATTAATGATAATAATGGAAAATTTGTGGTAAATTATTTTTTAATTTTTAAAAAAGTTTAAATAGGGGGTTACGCTTGGTTAGCTTCCTCCACACATGGTCCTACCCTATTATAAAAGATGTACCTTAAATAGAGGTGTATCTAATTTTTGGTGTATGCAAAAGGGGAGTTTCAAGTATCTAAAAAATTTTATAATTACTTAGCCTCATGTAAATTATTAAATTACACATAACAGTTAAAATAATAAGTAGGTCTATGAGGTTTGTGGTGTAGTCGGTAAGGCGTCAGCATTGGTCACGATAGGGTTGGGGTTCGAATCTCTGGTGGTGTTATGATTTTATTAACGATTTTTTTAAAGGATTTTCTATTAAATAAATTAAATGAAGAAGAAAATATTCAAGAAGAGGAAGGGGAAGACCAAAATATTATTCAAGAAGAAAATAAATTATTATCCTTATATTCAATTAATTTAAATCAAAAAATAGTTACAAAAGAAAGAAATCCATTCTTGTATTTAATTGCTACAAAACATTTGGATATTTTAACGAAGAAAAAGAAGGGAGGAGTAAATATTTGAAACAGAATTTTTATTTTATATGTAACGTGTGTATTTGGTTAATTTTTTTTGGTTAGAAAATATTTTGAAAAAATAAAAACGATAAAGAAAATTAAAACTGGTGTTTTTCCTAGGAGTTTTAACATTTAACATTTTAAATTTTAATTTTAGGAATTTAGTTCGTGGGAATTTTAACGAAATTTTAGGCAAATTTTATTTTTTTGCTACAAGATCAATTTTTAGATAGAAATTTTACTTTCTTGTACTTGCTAAAATGTTTCTGTTTGAACAGTCATTTTTCCTCATTTTTATCCTCTTTTTGGCAATGTAAAATGTGATCTAATTATCATTTAGAATAAATTTTTTCAGTTAAACAGTGAAAAATATTCATCCAAGTTTTAAAGAAGGTGGAATAGAAAATTTTAAGTGAAAAGTTGTTTCTACTCAAGAAATATAAAAAAACCCCCAGCAAATTTTATTTACATTCTAAGAGAATATTTCATAAAAAGAAAAATAGAGAGAGAGGAATTCTTAAAGAGAAAGATTTTAGAAAAAAAGAACAAGAAAGTTTTTTAAATAATTGTTTGGAACGATAGGAACATTTTGGGTTGGATTTGCCAACAAAATGTACATATATTTGCATTTTAAGAGAATATTTCATAAAAAGAAAAATGAGAGGAATTTTAAGAGAGAAAGATCTTAATAAAAAAGAAAAAACAGTTTCAAATAATTATTTGGCGTAATAGGAACCTTTTGGGTAGGATTTTTTATAAGAATAATATTAGGTAATAGGAATAATCAAATTTTCTATTTTTCAAATACATATCTTCCTTTCACTTTCTCTTCCTTCCTTTATTTTCGATTGACTTTAATTTGTTTTCTCCCTCTTCAGATTTTTTAATAATATTTTTTAATTCAATCAGAATCTTCTTCATTAAAAAACGTTTGGTTTCCAAAGTAAAAATATTTTTGATAATTTTCGATATAAAATCGTTTGGCGTATTTGTTGGAAAGGTTAAATATTCAGCATTTACTATCTGCAATAAAAATAAATTAAAAATTATCATTAGCTTAAAACTAACTTTTCTAGCAATCTCTAAATCCGTAAGGCCTTTGAACGGCACTTTACCATTTGTAAAAATTTCCCAATTTAAAACTCCAAAACTATAGACATCAGTTTTTTTAGATAAAATTTTTCTGATAAAAGTTTCAGGCGCAAGGTAAGGGATTGGTAATTTAGCTTTTTTTTCTACATTAATTTCTTCTTCATCTTTTAATTTCGTAGAAAGACCGAAGTCAGTAATTTTGATTTTTAAAGTTTTGTCCATCAAACAATTCCTAGCTGCTAAATCGCAGTGGATAATATTGTGTTCGTGAAGATAATCGACACCATTTGCTGCATCTTTTATCAAAATTAATTTTGAGTAGTTTTTCAAATTTGTATTTAACTTCAAATAATCCAATAAACATCCTGAACAAAATTCTAATACAAGTAACATTGGTTCTTGGTCCAGAGTAATACCTAATATTTAATTTAAATTTTATATTAATTATTGTTAATATTTTTAAACTTTTTAAAAAGTGGAATAAAACAGGTATTTTCAAAAACAAAAATGATCTTAAAAATGCCATCCAAAATATTTAGCCTAATCTTATTTTTACAAAATTATACTAAAAGTCAGAAGACCCAATGACATTAATGTTTTTGAGAAAAGTTATTATCTTTCTTAAGATAAAAAATACCGAATAATCTAACGATATTATCATGGTTTAGATTCTTGAGAATACTAGCTTCTTTGTATATTCCAACACTATTATTTAAATCCTGTTTAACAGCCACATCAAATCTTCCTTTTAATCTCGCTTTCTTAACTATCCCAAACATCCCACTCCCTAAAACTTTTCCAATCTCTAAATCATTTTGGCAAAGTTCCCATTCCATTCTATTTATAGGCTTCTTTAAAACTATCTGATTTTCTTCTTTATTATTAATTTGTGATTCGATTAAATTTTGTAAAGTCGTATATCCTTGTTTATTAAAATCAAAGTAATATAAATTGTTCCTAACGAAAATTTCAATATTTGTTTCAATATTTTGTTGGATTGAAGATAATATGAGAATTTGTTTATCTTCTTTTTTTGACATACGAACAAGATAATCACCATTGTTGGTCAATAAATCAAATGCGTCAGATCGATCAATCTAAATGTTTTATTTACTTTTATTTTAAAGATCTTATAACTAACAAGGCCATGAAAGTATGGAACTTTCCATAACTGGCTGCTATTCATTGTGTAATAATTGGTAGAAGTAAGATTTAGAAATAATACGAATATCCAATAAGAATAAAGAATTTAATTTTTGTGAAAATTTTTTGCTTTCTAAAAAGAATAAAAATCGAATAATTAGATAAGTAGATGGAGAAAATAAAATACGAAATAAAATTTATTACGAAAGAACATGGAAAATAAACATAGAAACTCAAAAATTACAAATTATGAAACTTATGACATATAAAGTGTCAGTAAAATGAAGACTTTTATAGTAAATTAATTCAACGGAAAGGCTTTCAAACAATTAGGGGAAATGGCGCAAACCTCAACTTTAAATTTAAATTATTTATCCGCGCGGGAAGAGATTCCGCGCGGGAAGAGATTCCGCGCGGGATTTTCTGAGACCCCACTCCCGAAATCCCGCATCGTTTCAATTTGAGGGATTTTGCCGCGTGCGGGATTTTGCGGAATAATTCCATCGGAATTTACTACCGCATGTGGGGTCTCCAAAATATTTTAAAGTTTGAGGGATTTCGGATGATGCTGGCAAAATGATTTTAATTTTTGCAAAATTTTTGCAATTTATATTCTTCTTGTCTATCAAGCTAACAGGAAATAAAAAAACAATTGAAATATTTTCTTCTATGGTTCCAATAACAACAAAACAGTTTATTTTATTCAGATGTTATTTAAAAGAATTTATTTAAAAGAAACAACAAAACGAAGCAGTAATTTATTGATTGATTTATCTAAATTTTCACTTCCATTATCCAAAATATTTTGGTTTGTAACCTTTTAACTTAATTATATTGATTGATTCATCTAAATTTTCACTTCCATTATCCAAAATATTTTGGTTTATAACCTTTTAACTTAATTATATTGATTGATTCATCTAAATTTTCACTTGTATTATCCAAAATATTTTGGTTTATAACCTTTTAACTTAATTATATTGATTGATTCATCTAAATTTTCACTTCCATTATCCAAAATATTTTGGTTTATACCTTTTAACTTAATTATATTGATTGATTCATCTAAATTTTCACTTGTATTAACCAAAATATTTTGGTTTATAACCTTTTAACTTAATTATATTGATTGATTCATCTAAATTTTCACTTCCATTATCCAAAATATTTTGGTTTATAACCTTTTAACTTAATTATATTGATTGATTCATCTAAATTTTCACTTGTATTATCCAAAATATTTTGGTTTATAACCTTTTAACTTAATTATATTGATTGATTCATCTAAATTTTCACTTCCATTATCCAAAATATTTTGGTTTATACCTTTTAACTTAATTATATTGATTGATTCATCTAAATTTTCACTTGTATTAACCAAAATATTTTGGTTTGTAACCTTTTAACTTAATTATA
Organism: Meloidogyne enterolobii; assembly: GCA_963681835.1. Taxonomy (NCBI): domain Eukaryota; kingdom Metazoa; phylum Nematoda; class Chromadorea; order Rhabditida; family Meloidogynidae; genus Meloidogyne; species Meloidogyne enterolobii. The sequence goes on from CAVMJV010000023.1 coordinate 1,945,088, forward strand.
TTGATTGATTCATCTAAATTTTCACTTGTATTATCCAAAATATTTTGGTTTATAACCTTTTAACTTAATTATATTGATTGATTCATCTAAATTTTCACTTCCATTATCCAAAATATTTTGGTTTATACCTTTTAACTTAATTATATTGATTGATTCATCTAAATTTTCACTTGTATTAACCAAAATATTTTGGTTTGTAACCTTTTAACTTAATTATATTGATTGATTCATCTAAATTTTCACTTGTATTATCCAAAATATTTTGGTTTATAACCTTTTAACTTAATTATATTGATTGATTCATCTAAATTTTCACTTCCATTATCCAAAATATTTTGGTTTATACCTTTTAACTTAATTATATTGATTGATTCATCTAAATTTTCACTTGTATTAACCAAAATATTTTGGTTTGTAACCTTTTAACTTAATTATATTGATTGATTCATCTAAATTTTCACTTCCATTATCCAAAATATTTTGGTTTATAACCTTTTAACTTAATTATATTGATTGATTCATCTAAATTTTCACTTGTATTATCCAAAATATTTTGGTTTATAACCTTTTAACTTAATTATATTGATTGATTCATCTAAATTTTCACTTCCATTATCCAAAATATTTTGGTTTATACCTTTTAACTTAATTATATTGATTGATTCATCTAAATTTTCACTTGTATTAACCAAAATATTTTGGTTTATAACCTTTTAACTTAATTATATTGATTGATTCATCTAAATTTTCACTTGTATTATCCAAAATATTTTGGTTTATAACCTTTTAACTTAATTATATTGATTGATTCATCTAAATTTTCACTTCCATTATCCAAAATATTTTGGTTTATAACCTTTTAACTTAATTATATTGATTGATTCATCTAAATTTTCACTTGTATTATACAAAATATTTTGGTTTATAACCTTTTAACTTAATTATATTGATTGATTCATCTAAATTTTCACTTCCATTATCAAAATATTTTGGTTTATAACCTTTTAACTTAATTATATTGATTGATTCATCTAAATTTTCACTTGTATTATCCAAAATATTTTGGTTTATAACCTTTTAACTTAATTATATTGATTGATTCATCTAAATTTTCACTTCCATTATCCAAAATATTTTGGTTTATAACCTTTTAACTTAATTATATTGATTGATTCATCTAAATTTTCACTTGTATTATCCAAAATATTTTGGTTTATAACCTTTTAACTTAATTATATTGATTGATTCATCTAAATTTTCACTTCCACTATCCAAAATATTTTGGTTTATAACCTTTTAACTTAATTATATTGATTGATTCATCTAAATTTTCACTTCCATTATCCAAAATATTTTGGTTTATAACCTTTTAAAAAAAAGAAAAATACTCAAACCAAAACGGATGTCGATTGCGACCATGAATATGCTCTACAAAAGCCTGGGAGGAAATACTCGTTGGCGGATCAAGAAGTTGTACGCAGAAAATTTGCTCTGGCTTCAAAATTGTCCGAAGAAAAAAGAAAAGAAAAAACACTTGAATTTGAATGTGGAATACTCTTCTTGGAAATATGGCTCAGCACTATTAAAAACTGGAAAAATTCTAACGACTTTCAATTATCCTTGCAGAAAAGATTTAGAGAAATTGAATTACCTCCAATCTATTTGGTGGACAGGGAAATAATTGTTGCCGCTGATAATTCATTGGATTCAATCAACACTTGGTCTACAGACAGGAAATTAATTCACCACGCGCCATTTGATGGAACAAAACCTTTGCAATATATTTGCTTCGTTGGAGTAAAGGTGAAGGAATTACTAATAATCACTAATGCAGATGAAATATCACGAGCAATTGACAGAACCTTGGAATTCTTCTCAGATATGGAATTAAACATCCGGCCTACTCTTATTCTTGCCGAATCAAGCAACAAAAATAAACAAAGAAAAATGGCAACACACTTCCATAATTTGGCTGAAACTTAAGGCACTGGATTTTACAAATGGAACGTAAGTGCAAAAGAATTAAAGAAGATTAAAAAAACATAGGAAACTAAAACTAACAGCAAAGGAAAGATAAAAATTGTTCACAAACCAAATTCCGATCCTTTGCGAAATATAACTTGTGAGCTTTATCGGAAAGGAAAATCTCCACCCTCTCGAAAATCTGAAAAAGCTAGTGAGAAGCTTAGACGCTTCCAACACGCACATATGGAACATATTACAATGCCTTAAAATGCACAAGTATTTGCACAAGTATTATGCACAAGTGTGGCAACTTTTACACAACCAATCGGCAATTCACTTTTAATCCCAATTCAAAAAAAATGAATTTTTTACTGCAACGCAATACATGGGATTTAATGACAACAGAACGCCAAAAAAATTCATGTAACGGCATCATCTCGCCTAAAGAAAAAATTCAAAGAAAAAAACCTTTATAACCTTTTAACTTAATTATATTGATTTATTTATCTAAATTTTCACTTGTATTATCCAAAATATTTTGGTTTATAACCTTTTAACTTAATTATATTGATTAATTCATCTAAATTTTCACTTCCATTATCCAAAATATTTTGGTTTATAACCTTTTAACTTAATTATATTGATTGATTCATCTAAATTTTCACTTGTATTAACCAAAATATTTTGGTTTATAACCTTTTAACTTAATTATATTGATTGATTCATCTAAATTTTCACTTCCATTATTTTTTTTTTTTCCTTTTTAATATTTTATGCAGCAATCACAGGTACAAATAAAAGTACACTGACAGTGATTGTAAACGATTATATTGATTGATTTTTTTTATCCAAAATATTTTGGTTTATAACCTTTTAACTTAATTATATTGATTGATTCATCTAAATTTTCACTTCCATTATTTTTTTTTTTTCCTTTTTAATATTTTATGCAGCAATCACAGGTACAAATAAAAGTACACTGACAGTGATTGTAAACGATTATATTGATTGATTTTTTTTATCCAAAATATTTTGGTTTATAACCTTTTAACTTAATTATATTGATTGATTCATCTAAATTTTCACTTGTATTATCCAAAATATTTTGGTTTATAACCTTTTAACTTAATTATATTGATTGATTCATCTAAATTTTCACTTCCATTATCAAAATATTTTGGTTTATAACCTTTTAACTTAATTATATTGATTGATTCATCTAAATTTTCACTTGTATTATCCAAAATATTTTGGTTTATAACCTTTTAACTTAATTATATTGATTGATTCATCTAAATTTTCACTTCCATTATCCAAAATATTTTGGTTTATAACCTTTTAACTTAATTATATTGATTGATTCATCTAAATTTTCACTTGTATTATCCAAAATATTTTGGTTTATAACCTTTTAACTTAATTATATTGATTGATTCATCTAAATTTTCACTTCCACTATCCAAAATATTTTGGTTTATAACCTTTTAACTTAATTATATTGATTGATTCATCTAAATTTTCACTTCCATTATCCAAAATATTTTGGTTTATAACCTTTTAAAAAAAAGAAAAATACTCAAACCAAAACGGATGTCGATTGCGACCATGAATATGCTCTACAAAAGCCTGGGAGGAAATACTCGTTGGCGGATCAAGAAGTTGTACGCAGAAAATTTGCTCTGGCTTCAAAATTGTCCGAAGAAAAAAGAAAAGAAAAAACACTTGAATTTGAATGTGGAATACTCTTCTTGGAAATATGGCTCAGCACTATTAAAAACTGGAAAAATTCTAACGACTTTCAATTATCCTTGCAGAAAAGATTTAGAGAAATTGAATTACCTCCAATCTATTTGGTGGACAGGGAAATAATTGTTGCCGCTGATAATTCATTGGATTCAATCAACACTTGGTCTACAGACAGGAAATTAATTCACCACGCGCCATTTGATGGAACAAAACCTTTGCAATATATTTGCTTCGTTGGAGTAAAGGTGAAGGAATTACTAATAATCACTAATGCAGATGAAATATCACGAGCAATTGACAGAACCTTGGAATTCTTCTCAGATATGGAATTAAACATCCGGCCTACTCTTATTCTTGCCGAATCAAGCAACAAAAATAAACAAAGAAAAATGGCAACACACTTCCATAATTTGGCTGAAACTTAAGGCACTGGATTTTACAAATGGAACGTAAGTGCAAAAGAATTAAAGAAGATTAAAAAAACATAGGAAACTAAAACTAACAGCAAAGGAGAGATAAAAATTGTTCACAAACCAAATTCCGATCCTTTGCGAAATATAACTTGTGAGCTTTATCGGAAAGGAAAATCTCCACCCTCTCGAAAATCTGAAAAAGCTAGTGAGAAGCTTAGACGCTTCCAACACGCACATATGGAACATATTACAATGCCTTAAAATGCACAAGTATTTGCACAAGTATTATGCACAAGTGTGGCAACTTTTACACAACCAATCGGCAATTCACTTTTAATCCCAATTCAAAAAAATGAATTTTTTACTGCAACGCAATACATGGGATTTAATGACAACAGAACGCCAAAAAAATTCATGTAACGGCATCATCTCGCCTAAAGAAAAAATTCAAAGAAAAAAACCTTTATAACCTTTTAACTTAATTATATTGATTTATTTATCTAAATTTTCACTTGTATTATCCAAAATATTTTGGTTTATAACCTTTTAACTTAATTATATTGATTAATTCATCTAAATTTTCACTTCCATTATCCAAAATATTTTGGTTTATAACCTTTTAACTTAATTATATTGATTGATTCATCTAAATTTTCACTTGTATTATCCAAAATATTTTGGTTTATAACCTTTTAACTTAATTATATTGATTGATGCATCTAAATTTTCACTTCCATTATCCAAAATATTTTGGTTTATAACCTTTTAACTTAATTATATTGATTGATTCATCTAAATTTTCACTTCCATTATCCAAAATATTTTGGTTTATAACCTTTTAACTTAATTATATTGATTGATTCATCTAAATTTTCACTTGTATTATCCAAAATATTTTGGTTTATAACCTTTTAACTTAATTATATTGATTGATTCATCTAAATTTTCACTTCCATTATCAAAATATTTTGGTTTATAACCTTTTAACTTAATTATATTGATTGATTCATCTAAATTTTCACTTCCATTATCAAAATATTTTGGTTTATAACCTTTTAACTTAATTATATTGATTGATTCATCTAAATTTTCACTTCCATTATCCAAAATATTTTGGTTTATAACCTTTTAACTTAATTATATTGATTGATTCATCTAAATTTTCACTTGTATTATCCAAAATATTTTGGTTTATAACCTTTTAACTTAATTATATTGATTGCTTACCAAAATACAGAATAAACGTGGCGCGACTATTTCTACACTGTTGAGTGGATTACTTAGGCCCAATGAATGTGAAAGGAATGAAAACATCGACGGAAAAGGTTTATGGCGCACTCTTTACTTGCTTAGCTATTAGAGCAATCCACTAGGAATTGGCTACAGATGCTTCAGCAGAAACTTTCCTTCAAGCACATCGTCGTTTCATTGCAAGACGTGGCACACCTTCAATAATGGTCTCAGACAACGCTACAAACTTCACTCTTGGCTCAAAAATAATTGAGAAGATAGTTTGGGACTTATACTCTTACAAGGAACTGCAAGACTTCATCAAATTCAGAGGCAAAGAGTGGAAATTCATCACACCACGCAACCCATGAGAAGGAGGAGCCTGGGAAAGATTGGTTGGCGTGCCCAAAACAGCAAACAAAAGATGCAGTGGCAAAAAACTTCTGACTACAACTGAATTAACTACACGCTTTTGCGATAATGAAGCAATAGTAAACTCTCGACCACTTACAATTATGTCCGACAAAGAACCTTTGCATTCTCTTCGACTAATCGACTTCATTTGTCCATACTCTCCAATAGAAATAAATTTACCACAGACAGAAAGTGATAAAGATGAAGAATATACGCCATCCACAACAACAAAAAATGAATTGACCAAACAGTTAAAAAAACGTTCAATTGCATCTAAACAATTTCTGGAAATTCTGGAAATCCAACTATTTGTTTTCTCTTCGCGAAAAAATGCCTAAAGGATAAGGGGAAGCAAATATCGTACCTAAATAGGGAGACATTGTTCTCGTCGAAGATGAGAATCTGATTCCTCTCTATGGAAATCAGCTAAGATCGTGGAACTAATTCGGGGAAGGGACAATTTAATTAGGACAGCTAAAATTTTAATAAATGGAAACATTTTAAAAAGTATTAATAAACTTTTGCGTTTAGAAGTTCAACCCAAAGTGGGGTCGTTTAGAAGTTCAACCCAAAGTGGGGTTGAACTTCTTCAACCCAAAGTGGGGTTGAACTTCTAAACGAAGAACCCCACTTTGGGTTGAACTTCTAACCATAGCAACGTGTGACCAAGGATCAAGCGGAAGTTAGCAAGCTTCTTGATGAGCTAAACATTGAGGCCCTTCCTATAACTTTTTATAAGATGTGTTATAACAAAATCCTAGCACAAAAAGGCAAGTATAGACCTATAAAAATCGTGCTTCCCGCAAAATCTTTTTAGTGGCAAGCTTTGGGCATGTGGAAACAACGACGTCAACAAATTTGGAAGACCAAAGTCGAAATTTCAAAATAATTTTTTAGTACAATTTTGATTCTAAATTAATAAATTTGTTAAAACTAATTAATGAAATATAAAAATTAGTAGAACAAGTTTTTATTGCCATTATTAACGAAAATCGAGTTTGGCATCAGTGCCAAAATTGAGCCTTAAGAACGGGCTGATAAAAATTTAAAAAAAAATTTTCGTTGGGAATTTTCTATATAACCTTATTCTACAGATTTTCTCTATCAGAATCTATTTCAATTTTCGTTTACACATTAATTAAGAAGTGAAAATTACTTAGAAGTTGCCAAGTTTCAAAAATACAAATTTTTGTATTATACCTCTAAATCCTGCCAACTTAATCCTATGACGCCCAAAAATAGGCAACTCTCTTGGGAATATAAAGAAAAATAAATTACATTTCGAAAACATTTTGTTGAATTTTAATAATTATTTAATGCGCTTAACTCAAGGGGGTTCAATATTTATGTCTCAGCCTAAGTATTTTCCATTCCATGTAGAAGAAAAATTAATTTAAAATCATCAGAAGCAAAAAATTAACTTTTTTGATAACTTCTCTATCAGTAAGGTCTTTGAAAGTTATTTTATCGTTCCCAATTTTAATTTTTAAAGTCTTATTTAAGGTTAAAAATACCTAATAATTGAACAATATTTTCGTGATGTAGATTTCTCAAAATTTTTGTTTCGCTGATATTTTCCATATTATCATTGAAAGATTGTTTGACAACCACGTCTAAATCACATTTTAATCGAGCCTTCCTCACTAAACCAAATGCCACTACTTTCCAATAATTTTCCAAGTTTTAAATGGATTAACTCCCATTCCATTCGTTTAAAACTTTGCCTTTTTCTATATTTACTTTATCTTTTCCATTAGGTAATTTTTGAGAAATGCCAAAATCGGCAATTTTAATTTCTAAAGTTATAGTCTTTAAAAAATTCCTTGCTGCTAAATAGCAGTGAATAATATTATTTTCGTGTATTTCCATTAGCAGCATCAAGTATTAGAAGTAATTTTTAATTAGTATTTATGTTTTGATTTAATTGTAAATATTGTAATAATTTTTAGAGCATACTTTCCAATGGGTATTTATGTATAAGGAGTAATTAATTTCTCCAATATTTAATTTAAGTTTATTTAAATTTTTTTAATTTAATAGTTTAAGAATACTTTAAGAATAATAGTTTAATAATACCAATCAAAAATATTTATTTAAAAATATTTTGTTGTTATGATTTTTAAATAATGATGTGTTTAATAAAAAAATACAAGAACATTGAGTTTCTATTTTTTGTTAAAATTGGTTCTCCTTTCCTTTTTTATATAGAAAATTCTCTTCTAAAATTCAAAAAAAATTTTCGTTCATTTCCTATATTCTGTTGGCAAGTTTTAAGTTTTGGATCGAGAAGCGAGATCATTGTAGATATAGAAAGATTTTTTTGTAGTGTACATTTGGATATTTTAAAGAAGAACGGAGAAAAAGCAAGGAGATTTTAAAGAAGAAAATTCTATTGAAAATATTATTTCTGATTTTATGTGTTAACCTTAAATTATGAAAATTTGAATTTTCTTAATATAAAATACAAAAAGTCGAAGAACGAGAAAAAATAAATAAAAAAAATTAGAAAACTTCAATGGCATTTTGCTGAAATTTTTGTATAAATAAAAATCTTCTAGCTGAAAATTCTATCTCAACTTGTATTTTGTTTACCTCCCTTCAATACTGCTGTACGTTTATACGATAAAATTAGCCCTGTAGTTTAGTCCTGTATCTTTTTTTCTGTTTAGAGGCGAGAAATATTATAAAAAATTCATTCGGATATCTGACAGACTGTGAAAAAACTAAAACCAAACAGATCACAACATTAAATGACCAAGCAATATACAAACAACAGAAAATGAGAATCATGATGAATAGTAGAGTTGGGGTTTTCGAGTCGGGCCGGCGTTCGAGTCATTTTTCGTGCTTCATTTTTATCGAGCCGGCCCGACCGAGTCTTTTACGGGCCAAAATTCTATGCCGACTCGATCTTTCGGACCGGGCCTCCAACCCTAATAAATAGTAATTATAAAATCTCCTTAACCTTCCCCTCATTTATTCTTTTATGTATTCTTTTCTACCAATGGTCAATGGCGTATAATGGCCAGGGATTTAAATTATTATTACTTAGGTAAGTCGTGATTTTTATAGACTGGATTGTTTAGCATTTTTGTGCTTTGCGCCATAACGGTCGCGCCATAGTGAGCTTGCGCCGAAGCGTTCGTTTTCCTATTGAAATCCTCAAAATTCTTTTTTTCAAAGTTCTTTTTTACCAATTTTATTTAGGAAATTTAAATGGGCGAACTTGAAAATCAGCCAATTACTAATTTGCCCGTAGAAGATGATCAACAAGAAAATCATTCGGAAATTCAACTTGATGGAGTTATTGAAGATAATCCAGAAGAGAATAGTTTAATTTCATCAACACCTTGCACTGTTCCCTCTTCCTCAGACGTTTCTGATGATCCAGCAGAAAAATCACCTGTCGAGATTACCAATAGTGTTGATTTGGAAGTTGTTGCCAATGACAGTTTGGACACTGTGGAAAACTCGTTAGCCGCTGAGGCAACTGATGAATTGGCAGACAATACATTTCTTGCCCCGATTTCTGGTTGTACTGATTCGGTTTCCTCACAACGATCAGAAGGTTTTTTTTATATTTTAGAGAAGTTTGATGAAAATCTTTGTTTCAGTTAATGGATCGTTATTTGTTAAGCAAAAGGTTTTGAAAGCGCCTAACAGACAGTTTTTGTCTTCTGATGTTACTCATGTTCCTATTCAACCATCAGATATTATAGAATATGAATGGCCTCAAAAATCGGGAGAACGTTTTTTTATCCAGGTTTGCTTGGAAGATTTCTCTTTCCTATCAAATTCCTTAATTAACAGGAACAAATATCTGAACTTCTTGGTATCAGTTCTTTCAAACGTAAATATCCAGGTACTTTTTTTACTCTTTATACACGTCTTCAGAAAAAGATTTTTGATAAAAACCGAGTAAAAGGATGTTTGGAAGAATTTAGCGAGTTGAATTGAAAGGTTTAGTTCTGGCAAAGATTTGACTATTTGTGTCAATTTTTGTCTTATGTGAGCACAATCAACTCGTCAAACTTTTTTAAATAATCGTTTACTGATTTTTAGTATAAAAATTTTTTGAAGAATGGCTTAAACACAACAGGGATCTGGCCGACATAAAAATTCAATTCACGGTTTTAGGGAACTGGTCGGCTAGATCCCTGATACAGGCAGTTTTTCTGTGTATCAGGGCTGCATGCAATTTCGGATTGTTTGGATTTTTTGATCTGTGGGTTTCTGCTACGGAATTTTTTTCTATTTGCGAGCAGTCCTTTTGTGTATACACAGAGTAAACAACTATTAAATATATTCAGAAATGCATCGCCGAACTATTGAGCCAGCAGAACGAGATATGCTTTTAAAAGAAAAGAAGGTTCAAATCGCGCTAACTGCTCATCATTTGACAGCACTCCATGCTGTGGATGTTTACGAATTAATGTCATCAGAATATCCCGAAATATATTCTTCTTACCAAAAAGCCTGTAATGAACGTGTTAGGCAGGCTATGCTTGAAAAACAAAAAGAATTTGAAGCTGTAAATTTTTTTGAATTTTTAAGAAATCCTTAAAAAAATTTTTTTTCAGATTAAAACGGATGCAAAAAAATTGGCAGAATTGCGACAAAAGGCTATTCAAAGTTCTTTTACTTTCAATTCTGATTTACAAGCTGTTCGGAAAGCAGAAAGAACACAATATTGGGAACTAAACACAAATGTTTGTTTGAAAAAAATTTTTTTATAAAAGAATAACTAATAAGAGTCTCGTTTGTGTACGACATCTAGTACTAGATTTTATCTAACACATGACATTGTCTGACAAAGGCGTAGCCAAGGAGTCAATTTCAGGGGGCTAAAATGGGGTATGCGCCAAATTTAGCGTTGAGAATTTAGGGAGTTGTAGAAGTAAAAAATACTTTTCTGATCATTTCTCTCCTAAAATTATTTCATTTTCCCGATTTCAGGGGGCTATAGCCCCAGAAGCCCCTGGCTACGCCCTTGTTGTCTGAATTACAAAATTTAAAATCGACTTCAGCTCACCCTTTAATATCGAGCGAATATTTAAATTTGACCCCTGACCATTTTGTCCTCTTTTTAGAGTTTCCCCTAGAAAAAATATTGAACGCGACTGTTACCGAATCACTTTTCCCACCCCCTCCCTTAAACTCCAAAAAATATTTTTAATAATAATTTTTAGATAATTCATTCACCGCTAAATAAATGGATGCGTGTATCAAAGGAATATACTAAACCATCAATTTATCCAGTTTATTTAGTTCCTGGACAATATACAGATTACTACAAAAAGTATAAATTCTTTAAAAGTATTTTTAAAAATAAATTTATAAGGTTTACCTCGACAGAATTGCGTTCTTTACCTTTTAATACTGTTCTGAACACTCGACGATTATTTCCACCCAAACGGGATTTATCTCCACCATCAATTAAATTAACGGAAGAAGAACTGTCTGGACCTAAAGAAACTACAGAATCAACAATTTTGGATCAAAAAGACGCCAAAGAAGATTTTAAAAATACAATAATGGCAAGAGAATGTGATTTTCCAAAAAGTTTGCAGAGGCCGTTGCCTCCAAAGATGCGTAAAATTGGAGGGGACAATAACGGATTTACTTCTAAAAAGGTTTTCTTTTGTAAAAATTTTTTTAATTTCATCCTTCCAGAATTCAACTTTCTCTTCTTTTCCTCGACCTCTACCAATTACTTCAGCGTCCCCCTCATTTTCTTCGAATATTCCGATTGCTTCAGTCAAACCTTCAACGCCCAATTGCTCAATTTGTCAGCTTCCGGATGCTGGCTTATTCCAAGGAAAATCTTCTATGGTCCGTTGTTCATCCTGTCAACAACGAATGCATTCTTCTTGTATTGATATGCCTCAATCAATGGTGGATATGATTAGGCAATATGATTGGCTTTGTATAGATTGTAAACGATGCTATGTCTGTCAACAACCTGACCAAGAAGTAATTTTTTTGGGGGTCAAGGGAAAAAAGCCAAAAATTGGCAATAGGTTATCAACCGTGCTTTACACGACAAGGGCGTAGCTAGGGGGTCGATTTCACGAATTGGGTATGCGTAAAAATTTTTCGTTTACTTTGGCGTTCCCAACAGAAATTTTTTGAACCATATTTTTATTTTTTCAGCGCCGTAGGCGAAAATTAATTGAATTAGGACGGTCATAGGAAAAAATTTAGCCTTTTTCCCAATCCTCCTTAAATTTTTCCTTTCCCCATTTTGAGGGGGGGGGCTTTAGCCCCAGAAGCCCCCTGGAAACGCCCTTGCTACACGATGGAATAAGTTTTTTGTAATATTCTTGGTCATAGCTCGATAATGTCCTTTGGTAGAATTTAAAATTTGATTTAAAAATAAAGCATAATCTCTATTTCAGGCTGCCATGATGTGTTGTGATTTGTGTGACCGTGGTTATCATACATTCTGTATTGGACTCGATCAACCGCCTAATGGTACTTGGCATTGTCCGAAATGCAAAGGTTTTTGTTTAAAATGTTTAAGTTTAATATTTTTTTATTTTAAAGAATCTAACCATAACTCAACAACTATTGAAATTAAATCTGAAGCTAGTTTGGGTCAAAAATGGAATTTTACAAATCAAATGGCTTCGGGCAGTGATCCAAATCAAACCAACGTTTCAACTCAAATAAAAATTGAAAAGAAGCCTAAAATTGAGCGGAAGAGAGGAAGACCGAGGAAGAAAGTATCCGAAGATGTTCCAGTAGGTGAATAAAATATCGATTAAATCCCATATTTTCGGCTCTTCCAAGGTAACTTTTGGGGAATTTTAATTAAATTTGTATTTGAGGACGTTAAAATTATTTTGAATTTTTTAAATTAAAATTCTTCCAAGTATGCCTTGTGAAAAGGTTTCATTTGTCTAATTTACCTATAAAATTGAGAAAAAGTTTAAGAAACTCGGCAATCCAAATTTAATTATTTTGTAAATTATAGTAAAAAGAAATCCCTAAAAAATCTGATTAAATTATTTTTGGGACACTTTTCATTATTGTAACAAAACGAATATAATTTTGGGGTTGTTCCTCGGCGGGAATCATGGGGAATATTTTCGGAGTGCCATGAGAGGAGGGTGGGACGGGGAACAACCCTGGTATTTTTAGCGTATTTTTGGAAAAATTTTAAAATTAAATGTTTTGGATCGGTATATTTTTATATCATTAAAGAAAAAATACCAATTTGTTTAATTTATTCAAGCAAATCGAAACTAAAAAAACGCTAAATTGTTTATTTCTAAATATTTTGTTTTTTTACAATTTTTATTGAAAAAATATGTTTAATAAAAGAAATACAAAAAAACACTGAGTTTTTATTTTGAGTTAGTTTACAGAATATTTTTTGGGTAAAAATAAAGTTTGTTTCCCTTTCCCCTCTTTACCAAAGTTTGAAAATTTTGATCTTCTTCGCCTTAATTAGATGCGAATTTAAAAAACTAAGGAAAATTGAATAGAAAAAGTCAAATAAAAAAATCGGAAAGGAATGATTGGGAGAAAATACAAACTTTACTTTTACTAAATTTTTTGTTTTTTAATTATTCAAAATTTAAAATTAAATTTCCTGTTAAAAAGGCTTGGGAAACATCTGAGATGAAAAATAATTTTAAGGTAGACAAAGTAAGAGAATATAAAAAAAATGTCAAAAGTATTTTTCGGATTGAAAATTGTTAGATTTTTTACCAATTTTAAAAGTTTGGCACGCCACGCGACTATTTTGGCGAACAACCCTGAGTTCCACATTTTTCATTCAATTTTCGGTAGAGGCCTCACACAAAGGTATTTTAATAAAAAGCATTGCTTTTTCCCAATTATTAGAGTATTAAGAAAGTTTTTTTTAATTTTTAACTAAAAGAACATTTATTTAAGCAGAAGACAAAATATTTTACATTTTAAATTGTGAGCAAAAAACAGGAGAAAAATGAATTATTTGATTGAATAAAGAGGTAAAAAGATTAATGCATTATTGTAGGGTTGGTCAACACCGATCACTCTTTTTTTAATTTTCTGGGTTTTGACCAAATACTTGTTTTATTGTATGGAAAATTAAAAAAAATTTTAAATTTCGGTTTTAATTTTTAATAAAATCACTAAAAGTCTTGACCAGTCCCTTATTGTATAAATGAAAAAAATATATATATGGGAGAGAGAGAGGCGTATTTTAATTTAACAACCTATTTAAGTCTACAAAATATTTTGTACAAATTTATTTAAATTAATAAAATAGTTAATTGTGTAAATTCTGATATACCAAAAAAGTATTTTTAGTCTAAAAATATCCTCCCTACAAAAAACTAATTTTATAATTTAATTAGTAGGTAAAATATAAAATTTAATAAAAAAATTATTTTCAAAAAGCTGGCAGCAAATTGTATTCGAAAAACGTTTTTTTAAATCAAAAAAATAAAGCGGTACAAAAAATAAAATAAACATGAATTATTCAAATAAACATGAATTATTCTTTACAAAAAGAAATTTTTCTGTAAAGAAACGAAAATTAATAAATCCAAAAATTTAGATATCTTCTCTCCTTTAAAGAGGGATATTTAGAGACGAAAAAAATTTTTTAAGTTTAAATTCATGAATCATTTGTTTTTAAATTGCATATTTATAAATGGGAAGTTACATTTTTAATTTTTTTTTGAAAAAGATTTTTTAAGGATTTTCGTTAAATAATAATTGCCTTCAAAAAAATTATTTATTCCCTTCCTTTTTATTTTTTACCTCTCTCATTTCTTTCCTCACTTCTTATTTCTTCATTACTTTTTTATCATCAACATAAAAAGGTTGTAAAGGTGGTGGAGGTGGTGCTGTTATAGATAAACTTGTTGTTGTTGATGTTGATGGTTGATTCTCTTTTGTTTTATTTATTTGTTTCATTTCTTCTTCTTCTTCCCTTTCATTTCTTCCTTTAAAATTCCCCCCTCCTCCTCCTCCCAATAACATTGAAGACGAATTAATTGAAGAAGTAAATAAATTATTTAAACGACTTGTTGCTGTTAAATCAGGAACTCCCCAAATATTACTTTCTGCCATACTATCCAAAATTGGTTGAGTTTCTGTTATTATTCCTCCTTTATTTCGGATAGAACCATAGCCACGATTATTTTTATTATAACGAGAACGAACATTTTGTTGTTGTTGAATTAATTCATTTGGATTTGTATTTATTGCAAGAATATGGTTAATTGCTAATGCATTAAGTGACATTTCTGTTGCTTTGTTTTCTAAAAGAAAATTTAAAAAATAAAAAAAGAAATTCCAATAATTTCAAAAAATCGAATATGGAGAGATTCCCGTTCCCGCAGACCCATTTTTTTATTTTTAAGGGGATAAATGATTGTAAATTAATTTTAAAAAATTTATATAAAAATTATTATCTAATAGATCCAAAAAAGGGAAAATGGTGAATTATAAAAAATAAAAAAATCAATTTATAAAAAATTCAGAAACATATTATAGAGCCCCAAAATAACTCAAGACCCTTATTTTTATTTTTAAAGGGACTAAACAAATTATTTTAAAAAATTAATAAATTTAAACCTTGTTCAGTCCGTGGTTGTACTGTTGCAGACAATGATGCTGGGGCTATAAAACTAGAAGCAAGTAACATTTGATGTTGTTGTTGTAAATTTAATTGTGAATGGATTGATGTTGTTAACATTCCACGCAATGAAGAACTGTTACTTAAAATATTGGCAAGTGATTGTTCTTGTAATTGGCGTTGTCTTTCAATTTGTGAAGCTGAGGGAAGTCCTCCAACACCGGTAAATGTCTTTAAAAAATTGATTGAAATGAAAAATTGAAATTTGAGTGACGCCCAAAAACGCAGTGAAACGGGAATAATAAAAAATCGTGTCAGGGATGGAGGAATTCTTCCAAGTACCACACACCACAAGTTCAACGTAAAAATCTATTCAAATCAAGGGATAACTAGTATTAAAGAATAGAATGTCTATATAACCGATAACTTATTTAATGTTAGCCCCCCTCCGAAATCGACCACCTGGCTACGCCATTGTTGTCAAACAACCTTATTTAAAATTAAAAAAATTCCAACCTCTTCCTCCTTTTGTTCTGCCAAAACCGGGCCAGGTTGTTGTTGACTAGTTGTTGGAGTCACATTCTCATCAGATGACTTTTGCATAGTTAAAGGGTAATTCTTCTCTGCGTTAGTAGGTAAAACAACACTTTTATTATTCGATCTTTGATATAATAAACGTTGATTTTCCATATTTTCCAAAATTCCAAAAACTTCTGTTGAAACCTTTAAAAAATAAAAAATTTTTTGAATTTTAAAGAAAAAATTCCGAAAAATACCAAATCCTTAACATTAGAAATAAATTCAGCTTCAGGCCCAGTAGGCACCCAATCAGGATTTTGAGTAGCAAAATTTAAAAGGGACAATTCTACTTTCCCACAAGGTGTTCTTCTTCGTCTTGTTGAAACTTTAAATTTTTAGAAATTTTTTTCTAAATTTTAAGAAATATTAAACCTTTATTTTTATTATTTTCATTATCATCAACACAAACAGATTGATTTAATGATACAAGTCGGGTATCTCCATCACGGGCAATATTCATTTGAGCAAGCGAACAAACATCACCGAGACCTACAATAATTTGAATTTAATTTAAAATATGAAAAACAACAAAAGGTTATCTGAATTTTTATAGGGTAAGAAAAATAAGTAGAAATTAAGGTTTTAAAAAAGCTATGGCTTGTTTAAGAATTCAAATCTAAATCGAATTAGATCACGGCCTTTAGTTTCAAAAAAAACCAGGAAGCTCAAGAAGTTTTGGCAAAGGAAAAATCCTTGCCTTACAATTAGTCTGTTAGTTTTTAGAAATTTATCACTATTAAAACACTCTGTAGTCAACGAATAATAAAATTAAAAAACCTTCTAAAGTGACTGTATTTTCATGTAAAAACACAACAATTTCTGGTACTCGTTTCCATACACTGAATAAAAATTAAAAATTTTCCCTACAAAAACTTACCAAAAATAAAGAATAAAAGGGGAAAGGAAAGGGCTCAATAATTCTTCTATCAACAATTCTGTCTTCATTCGAAAAATTTGTACAAATTCTTTATGAATTTCAGTAGAATGTGCATTTGCTAGCCAAGAACGAGGCGCATAATGAATATTTGCAACAATCTTTTTTTTAATTAATATTTTTTAAATTAAAGAAAAATAAAACTTGTTGCATTAAAAGATGTTGACAAAAAACCATATTTTCTTTTGGAATAAAAATACGAGAAATAAGGACAGCCCCACCGGTTATTGAAAGTATTGTTGTTACATGTTCAATCTAACATAAATTTAAACAAAAATTTTTTTTAAATTTTTTTAAATGAAGAGGAAATTTTGGAAATTTTTTTTAGATAATTGAATGGTAATATTGAATCTGACGGAAAATAGGAAGAAACATGGGGAGGAAGAAATGGGGTCTGTCAGGTTCTGGGGGTCCGTCAAGTTAAGAAAACTTTTTAAATTTTCTTTTACATAAAAAAATACAAATCCAAAAAGATAATCTCAAATATAAACATTGGACAAAAAAATAAATTTATAAAATTAACAAAAAAGAAAACCTTTAAAGTATCTTCATCAATAGCAGTTAAAGCACACAAAACAACAAAAAAAGAAGCAGCCACAAAAGCAATATTTCTCGCAATAATTTGGGTCAATGGAGAAATAAATTGGTCTGTATAACGAGCTGCAAATTCATAACTTTTATTTAAACGAGCATCCAATTCGTGATCCATTTCATTGAAATGACGAAGTTTTTCTCTTAAAAATTATTTTTTAAGGAAAAATTTTAATAATTAAAAAAACCTTCCATAATTTGAATATTTTCTCATTCCAAAAACATTTGGATCACGTTGATAATGTTCAGAATAAGAAAAGAATGAAAATAGTAATTGATAGACAAATACAAATGGGAAGAATATTAAATTTGCAATAGACATTATTGTTAAAGTTCGTTGGAGTTGGCGAACTTAAATTAAAAAAAAATAAATTAAAAAATAATAAAAATCAAGATAAATTGAAAAGAAATTCAAAAAGACATTTGTTTTATTAATTTAAAATAAAGAAAGAATGAAAGGGACTCAAGAAGTATCGAACCCACACAAAAAGAAAGCCAAAATCTAAAATTATCCCACTACACTACAAAAAAGGAAACGGTAAATTAACAGTAATTCTTTGCCTACAATAAAAAATACCCAAAAAATTAATTTAAAAAACTTGCCAATCATCGGCAACTTTGCAGGATCCTTAAATTCATCTTTAAGTGCATAAGGGCCTTTCCAAGGACTCCAAGGTCCCCAAAATAAAAGCCATTCCAAATTAAATCGCAATCCATTTGATAAATAATGGACATGTCCAAAGAAGGGAAGACGAATTCTTGGAGGGAGAATATTCTGAAAAAATTATTTTTAAATTTAAAATAAATTTCAATTCACATAATATACAAGCGCCACAAAATAATTTTTGTGTCGTAAAATCCGTTGGCAAACATCCAAAGGAGTGATAGCCTCACGGTTGACGATTAAATGTAATCTTTTTTGGACACCACACAAACGTTCAACGACCTTAAAAAGAATTTAAAATGTTAACCTTAAAATTTTCATTGTTAAAGTAAAACTTGCGGACAATCCGCAAAAGTGTTACAAACTAATTTTGTCATCAAAATTGTCCCGAAATCATTAAAGAGTGGACTTTTCCCATAAAATTCGACGTAGAATAACAAAATTATTTTAAAACCTGTGCCCATGTCAAATTTTGCATTTCAGAATCAGCAATCTCCAATTGACTAATAAAAAATCGCCGAATCTCAGAAAACTGTACAAGTCGACAAAAAATTCGAAAAAGATGTGCCAACCAAAAAAGGGCAGCTAAAAACAGCGCCAGTGACATTAAAGGATTTATGCGGGCATAGCAACGGGGAATGAAAGCATTCTAAAAATAATTTTAAAATAAATTTGAAAAAATCCAAACGTGAATAGCCCGTTTAGCGGGAAGTGGCCGCCCATCCAAAGTTGTATTGCGGTTATAAAAAAGTACATCGTAGTCAACACAATTGACCAAAAATGTAGAAAAGAGAACAACAAATGCAAAACGTAAAAGAGAAAATAAAGAACGGAGGGCAATGCAAGTAAGGCCCCGTTGTTGGTAATACTCGTAGATGTAGGCAAAAAACTTGAAATTTTTTAAAAATCATTTCCAGGAATCGACCGAGTTAAAATGAGGCAAAATTTAGGACCAAGAAAATTATTTTCAACTAAAGGGCAGTCCCTGCTCAAGCTTATTTAACCTAATTTAAAAATTTTGAATTGTAAACATGCAAAAACCCTTGCAACCTGACAAAATGTTGAGAATACTACTTTTATCGGCAATCCCGGAGAATTGGGGGTCACGCGGAAAAAAAACAATAGAAAAATCATTTTTCTTATTTTTAAACTTTTTTCGAAGGGACCCCAATTCTCCGGGATTGCCCTTATATCTACAAGAACCTACCTTCCCCTCCCCAAAATATTTCATTTAAAAAATAAACCTGGTCAACGTCTTTAATATGATCCCATTCAGCAGCTGGATCACTAGAAGCTTGCAATTCTGCATCTCCTTTACCACTAAAAGAAACAGCAACACCGTGATGAATAGGAGGTGCTGATGATTCAAAATGTTGATGACATTCCTCCTCAACCTCCTCCTCCTCGATTAATTTTATATCGGTAACTCTGCCGAGTTCCATACTTTTTAGAGTTCCAGGCTCGTTTTCGTCCTCAACTTCCTCAATTACGTTATAATTAGCTCTTTTTAAAGAAGAGAACATTTTCAATTCTTTTACATAATTTTAAACCTAAAAATAAATTTTTTTGCAAAAGTTTTATGTTAAAAAGCTCTGAAAATAAAAAAAGCGTCAGGAGGACCCAATAAATCAAATAAAAAAATCGACAATAAAAAAAGGAAGAAGGACTGTAAAGAAAGGAAACATTAAAATATGCGCGAGCAAAGATTGAACCAAAAATGTACAATCTTATAGGTGATGGTGGTGACTTTTTTTAGTTTATGAACAACTGCTAAAAGAGGGAGAGGATGTCTACACCAACAGCCAGACACGCTTAGGACGAATGTACATCATGTGTTTTTTGTTGGCCCAAAGTTAACCGATTCTTTTCCGGGAAACACATTGAGGCAAAATTTGTGAAAGAATACAAGTCTGACAAATAAAATGTCGTTCGTCTCCCAAGAGACAATTAATTTTTTGACTCTCTCATATTTTTCGCTGTCTGCCAATTCTAAACATTTTTTAGAGATTACATTAAAGGTAAATTAGAGATAAAAATAATTTGGATAAACAAAATGCCAAACCTTATTAAATTTCAAAACTAAAGTCAAAGGCCCTTTTTATTTTACTATTTTTATCATCTAGTAGAAAGGAAAGGATATTGGAAAATTTTATAATTGAATTAAAAATGAATGCCGATTTATTTAGAAAAAAGGAAAAATTTACTAATAATTTTTCAATTTCCATTTCTTGTTAAAAATTGCAAAAAAAGCAGCGGTCAAGGATTTGCAAGTGGGCCTTTTAGATTTAAACAAATTCGTTTATTGACATGATAACCCACATGCCACGGACCTTCTGCGGAATTCTTCGTAAAAAATTTATTATATTTATGTGTGGAAATAATTTTAGTGAAAAGTGTCGATGTTCTTTCTATGCTAGAGTAGAGTGAATATATTTGTTCTCTCTCTCCTTTTTTACTCTCTTTACACTCATACTAAAAAGCGGAATTTGGAATGAGTAGCAAAATAAAATTTAAAAACGGAAGACGAAATGTAGAAACTGAGGAGTCAAAAAATGACAGACTCGCGAGTAATAAATGTTTTTGTTAGGTGCTTCCGAGCCGGCAAATACCGTACTAAACTACTACAAGGACAGTGACAACAATATTAGCAAGGACGAAAAGAAGCATTTCCAAACGTTTTGCATTGGCCTCTAATGTGAAATTTTTTGATTTTTTTTTTTTTGCCTATTGCCGAAGTTCGAGAGAATACAGCGAGGGCAAAAATAGAGGAGGAAGGGAATGGAGGAGTTACTAGGCAAAAATGGAGTGGATGTTGTTCTAGAAATTCGAGTATGATCAAAATTGAAATACGAGCAAAACTTTTATTACATCTTTTATTCACATTATATATTACAAACAAACAAATACTATGTACATACAAAAGCAACAATATCACAAATGGCAAATAGAACAATATCACAAGTGGCAAATATTAGAGAAAAATACATACAAGAGTAATATGAGGAAATATGTGAGTTTATGGGATATATCCTAGCAATTACAGCTGTTTAGAAGAGCATCTTCATCCATTGCGCTATTCTCTACCTCTGCCGTATTGGGGAATTCGGAATTCCTGTCGTCACTCGGCGCAGCTGGCGGCCAACATTATCACTCTGGATCGGGACGATCTCGTTGTTTCCAGTGAAGGTGATGCGACGGCTGTTCGGTTGAGGCGGTGTGGGACCATTACGAAGCACGGCCGGAGGCTGGAATTGCGCCAAGGCTGCCATACTCAAGATCTAGAGAAAAGAAAAAAGTTAGAAATGAAGTTTTGTTATCAAATAAAGAAAAGACACCTGCTGCCGCATCACTTGCTGCACATCCACATTCAGCCTGACAGAAGGCGGATCATGAGCATCTTCTTGCGCCAAGGTGATCATTGCAGCAGCAATCGCCGGACGGGAAGTAGGACGGCCAATGACCAGGTCGACGCGGCCGGTCTAAAAACAAAGAAAAATCAAAATTAGCCTTAAATTCTGGCTTCTAGTCCCACCTCTTTCATGCTCTTTACCAACAGCGTTTGCGCTACGTCAGCTTGCGTCACACGAACCCCGCTCACGTAGACGATATGGTCGAAGACTTTGAGATGAGGCGAGCACATCGAGTCGGGTTTCACATCAGAGACGAACACTCGATTGTCCCTTGTTTTGATTGAGAGACCCAGACGAATTCCTGGCACTCGGTCGATGGTCACTAGCTGAATGGAAAAAAGATTAAAATTTTTATATGGTCTACTCCGTATCGTTTGCTTACCGAATAATGGTAGCCGTTTCGCCTGACGAGGGTATTCCTTATATCAGCAGGGAGATTGTCACTCGGATCGGTCCGAACTTCTGGTGGCAGCTCCTCGTTCGATCTTGGTCGCCGAACCTCAATCGTTGCCGTTGGATGTGCAATGCCCATGATCTGGTAGAAGTTCTTCAGGTTGCTGATCTTTCTTCCGTTGACTGACAGGATTGTGTCGCCGACCTGCAGATGTCCAGACGCAGGGGAGCCTTCTTGCACATCGGTGATGACGAGCCTTAAAGAAAAAATTTATAGAGATGATTAAAAATTAGCGGAGAATAGTATAAGCGTTTACCCGTCATTTGGCCTGGCGCCAAGGGGCTCGAACTCCTCGAGCGGTATTTGAACCGTCATCGTTGGTGTTGACGCAGTAGCAGTAGACATTGCAGCAATCCCGACGAGAGCTTGACCGGCGCAGTAGAAGCAGGAGTAGTTGTTGTGAGTTGTGGGAAATGTGATTCAGTCGAAAAAAGGCTGCTTTTTATAGTTAGTGTTTGCCACTATTCAAGTTACAAGCTAATTTATTGCTATAAAAAGCAGCCTTTTTTCGACTGAATCACATTTCCCACAACTCACAACAACTACTCCTGCTTCTACTGCGCCGGTCAAGCTCTCGTCGGGATTGCTGCAATGTCTACTGCTACTGCGTCAACACCAACGATGACGGTTCAAATACCGCTCGAGGAGTTCGAGCCCCTTGGCGCCAGGCCAAATGACGGGTAAACGCTTATACTATTCTCCGCTAATTTTTAATCATCTCTATAAATTTTTTCTTTAAGGCTCGTCATCACCGATGTGCAAGAAGGCTCCCCTGCGTCTGGACATCTGCAGGTCGGCGACACAATCCTGTCAGTCAACGGAAGAAAGATCAGCAACCTGAAGAACTTCTACCAGATCATGGGCATTGCACATCCAACGGCAACGATTGAGGTTCGGCGACCAAGATCGAACGAGGAGCTGCCACCAGAAGTTCGGACCGATCCGAGTGACAATCTCCCTGCTGATATAAGGAATACCCTCGTCAGGCGAAACGGCTACCATTATTCGGTAAGCAAACGATACGGAGTAGACCATATAAAAATTTTAATCTTTTTTCCATTCAGCTAGTGACCATCGACCGAGTGCCAGGAATTCGTCTGGGTCTCTCAATCAAAACAAGGGACAATCGAGTGTTCGTCTCTGATGTGAAACCCGACTCGATGTGCTCGCCTCATCTCAAAGTCTTCGACCATATCGTCTACGTGAGCGGGGTTCGTGTGACGCAAGCTGACGTAGCGCAAACGCTGTTGGTAAAGAGCATGAAAGAGGTGGGACTAGAAGCCAGAATTTAAGGCTAATTTTGATTTTTCTTTGTTTTTAGACCGGCCGCGTCGACCTGGTCATTGGCCGTCCTACTTCCCGTCCGGCGATTGCTGCTGCAATGATCACCTTGGCGCAAGAAGATGCTCATGATCCGCCTTCTGTCAGGCTGAATGTGGATGTGCAGCAAGTGATGCGGCAGCAGGTGTCTTTTCTTTATTTGATAACAAAACTTCATTTCTAACTTTTTTCTTTTCTCTAGATCTTGAGTATGGCAGCCTTGGCGCAATTCCAGCCTCCGGCCGTGCTTCGTAATGGTCCCACACCGCCTCAACCGAACAGCCGTCGCATCACCTTCACTGGAAACAACGAGATCGTCCCGATCCAGAGTGATAATGTTGGCCGCCAGCTGCGCCGAGTGACGACAGGAATTCCGAATTCCCCAATACGGCAGAGGTAGAGAATAGCGCAATGGATGAAGATGCTCTTCTAAACAGCTGTAATTGCTAGGATATATCCCATAAACTCACATATTTCCTCATATTACTCTTGTATGTATTTTTCTCTAATATTTGCCACTTGTGATATTGTTCTATTTGCCATTTGTGATATTGTTGCTTTTGTATGTACATAGTATTTGTTTGTTTGTAATATATAATGTGAATAAAGTGAAGTAATAAATGTTTTGCTCGTATTTCAATTTTGATCATACTCGAATTTCTTACCAACTCCTTCACTTTTGCGTGATTTTTGCCTTACGTCGTATTCTCTTGTAGATCAGAAAGGAAAGAATATCAAAAATTTTGATTTTCTAAGCTAAACGGATCCAAATTCTTAGTGCAATTGACAAAATTTTTGGATTTTCACATCAGAGGCCAATTCGGAATTTTTAAAGCCAGTGACAAAAATTCCCCATATTTCGCCTTAGCTTCATCCACTGTCAGTGAAATACTGTTGACTCCTTATTGAATTAAGTACTTACTTTTAAAAAGAAAATAACAAAAAAGCGGAGGTCAAGGACCTGCAAGTGGGATTAATTCATTCAAAACACAAAATCCGACACGTTCATTTATTTATTGATAACCCACTCTGCCACGGACCTTCCGCTAACTTTTACCTTTTATTTCATACTTATATTTATGCTACGCTTACATAAAAAACGCGCGCGTCTTGCGGCAGAAAAGATAATGGGAAATGAGGAGAGTAAAAGACGCCGGCGTCTTGCCGCTTTTTTTGAGTGCTTACATAAACTGCGTCTTCCGCCGGCGTCAAGACGCCGGCGTCTTGACGCTTTTTTTGCGTGCTTACATAACTCGCGTCTTCCGCCGGCGTCTTGACGCCGGCGTCTTGCCGCTTTTTTTGAGTGCTTACATAAACTGCGTCTTCCGCCGGCGTCTTGACGCCGGCGTCTCTTTTTTTAATTCAAACATGTTTGAATTTTTTGCGGCAACTTTTAGCGTCTTGATCATTTCTCGGCCAATTCTAATCCGATTTTCAAAATTTAAAAAGATTTTGAAAATTCAATTCATTCTCTATCGATCAATATAAATTTTATATTTTTAAAGTTAAATCTTATGGGTTAAAATTGATTTTGAAAAAGGTATACTTTTTGCAAAAAATATTCTTTTTTTTCGATATTTTTGAGATTTTCGAGATAAAAAAGTATTTATATCATAACTTTTTTATCAATCGGTCAAAAATTCTGATTTTTTGTTATGTTGTAGAGCTTTTGATTCTCTATCAAATAATACCAAAAACATGAAAAATTGACCATTTCTTAATGACTAGGGCTCGTACCATATAGTTAAAGACAAAAAGTTTTGGGGAAAATCGAGGCTGATGGGAAAGTTCCAAAATATCTCTGGAACTAGTTCCAGTTCCTAGGATATACTCTGGAACTAGTTCCAGTTCCTAGGATATAATAAATTATATGTCAAGCAAAAAAGCTCAAAATGGTCAGGGAAACATAAAAAGGGGGGGCGACAACCGAAGAATTACCTCCCGAATGATCCCGATAATAACAAAAATCCGGGATCACGGAAAATCCCGTCGGGATCCCGTCCCGCGCCGACCTCTAAGTAGAATATTTTACCATTGAAGTTGGATCGGTATCATGGCAGGATAAAATGATTTAATATTATTTGTTCAATTTAATTTCAATAAAATATTTGTTATAAATTTAGTCCGCAATTAGTGCTTACATAAAAAACGCAGCTTTTTGCGGAAGACGCTCGGCGTCAAGACGCCGGCGGAAGACGCTGTTTTGTGCTTACATAAAACTAGCGTTTTGACGCTTTGCGTCTTCCCGCTTAGCGGAAGACGCCGATTTTATGTAAGCACGAAACTGCGTCTTCCGCCGGCGTCTTGTCGCCGAGCGTCTTCCGCCGGCGTCTTGCGTTTTTTATGTAAGCGTAGCATTAGGCAGGAAAATAATTTCAAAGAAAAGTGTCGATGTTTATTTTAATGTTAGAAATTGAGGTGAATGCTTATGCTCTTTCTTTTTTCTCTCTTCATAACAGCGAGTATAAACAAAGGATTTACAAAGGCTTTAAGCAGCTAAAATAGATACAAAGGGATCTAAGTTCCCCTCCACCATTTTTCTTCTAATAATATTGGAAAGGCATTTACAAGGAAGATTATTAAAACGTGATAGGGCAACATAACAAATTTGTTCCCCTCGTCTTTACGTTTATCCTCTTTTAAGAACATTCAGATACTTTAAAAATTTCCAAATTTAATTCCCTAACAATTATTTTCTCCTTCATTTTTATCCTTTAATTCTAAAAAATTTTTCTTCTTCAAAATTTTCTTCAATTTTTTCTTCTTTCATCTTTTTGGCAACAAGTAAAAACATTTTCAAGTCCAGCTTCATTTAAACAATTTAAAAGAAAGTACCGTAAAAATTATTTAAAATGACCCTTCTAATAAATAAGATTAGCCGACTTTTGCGGCGCGTACACTTGCGGCTCAGACACTTGCGGCCCCGACACTTGCGGCTCGCCCCTATTTTGACACTTGCGGTCCCGACACTTGCGGCTAAGAAATTTTCGGCGCAGACATTTGCGGCTATCAACTTGAGGCCCAGACACTTGCGGCCCAGACTATTGCGGTTTTTCCATTTGAGGCTCCCCCCTATTGTGACACTTGCGGCCCTGACATTTGAGGTTTTGACATTTGCGGCCCCGACATTTGCGGCGATGATTAAATAACTAAGTAAATAAAAGTATTATTAGAATTAAAGTATTATAAACCGGACCGGACCCGGTCCGGATTTTCCGAATCCAGTGGTTTTGAATCCGGGTATTTCGATAAAACCCGTATTTCCCGAATTTTGATCAGGAAAATTCGATACGGGTCGAGCAAAATACTCGGATTCGGTCCGGGTCCTGTATAAAAAATAACCCAAATCCGACAAAATTTCGTAAAAATAAAAAAAATTGCAAAAAATTTTTACAAAAATTCATGTCATTAGGGATGTATTTTTATTTCGTTTCGTCCGAAAGTTTATTTTATTTCGCTCCGAAACGAAACGAAATGGATAAAAAGGCACGAAATAGCGAAACGAAATGAAAAGAAATTTGGTTATCTCTGGTCCGGATCCTGGTCTAAAAAATTCGGATTTCCGGATTTTCCGGATTATTATGCCAAGGAGAATAAACTTGGAGAATAAAATTGATTTATTGAACGATAATTAGTATTTTTTTATTTTAATTTACTTAATTTTTTAATCATGGCCGCAAATGTCGGGGCCGCAAATGTTTGGGCCGCAAATGTCGGGCCGCAAGTGTCACAATAGGGGGGAGCCTCAAATAGCAAAACCGCAATAGTCTGGGCCGCAAGTTGATAGCCGCAAATGTCTGCGCCGAAAATTTCTTAGCCGCAAGTGTCGGGACCGCAAGTGTCAAAATAGGGGCGAGCCGCAAGTGTCTGGGCCGCAAATGTCTGAGCCGCAAGTGTACGCGCCGCAAAAGTCACATCACCATAAATAACACTTTAAATGTAGAGTGAGAGTTGAAAAATAAAATCTTCAAAACAATTCACTTTATTGCTCTTTTTTTCATTTTATTGCAATATTTGTTCGATATTTTGCGATTTTTTGATTTAAATCGATTAGAATAAGGTTGTCAGTTCCTGGTATTCAAAACCGGAAAATCCCGGGTATCCGGAAATTTCCAACTCGGTTATTGGTTCTGGATACCCAAAGATTTCCCAGGAACCGCCAACCTTAACTTAAAATTATGTTTGTGTAATAGAACAATAACAAAATTTCAGTTACTTTGAATGTTAAAATAAAAAAAGATAATTAAATTTATTTAATAAATTATTTCAAAATTAGCCATTTTATTTTTATTTAAAAAATATAAAAGTGCAAAATAAAAAATCAAAGGAAAATGCCGTTGTTATTTATTAAAAAATAAAAGGACAAAAAAGTTATCAAAGGAAAACGCCGGATATTTTTTTTTGTCTTTACACATCTAAAGTAAAAAGGGCAGGGAAATTAAGAAATATTTGCCCTTTCTTTATTTTTAAAATGCCGGAATTTTTAAATGTAAATATGTTTGGGGACTATAAAAATAAGTGGAAAATGATAACAAATAGACTCACAATCAGTCTCTCATATTAAATTTAAAAAATTTTAATTGTTTTTGTTTATTTTATAGAGATTTTTCAGAGAAAAAAATAAAATGATTAATTTAAAATTAAAATTATTTTTAATAATTTTAATTGGCTGGATGTTAGGTATTTTTAATTAATTTTAAGAGAGAGAGGTAATCAAAGTTTGGAACTCGAGCAGGCATTTTAAGAATAAAACTCCTAATCAAAGATATTGTTAAGAGCAGCTTTCGCTCTACACATAGGAAGGGGCTTCTACTGAGCCCTTGCTTTATTTTTTCTATTAAATAAGCACCCAGATAGACGTTACGTTTTAAATGTTAGCCAGTAGTGTTGTTCCACCCGACGAGGAGGGGGGGGGGGTGGGGGTGGGGCGCGGGGATAAATTTTCGGGGAAGTAGCATCACGGGGAGGGGACGGGGAATTTTCAAAAAATCTCTCAAATTCCCCTCCTTTCGGGAACGGAGAACAACACTATTAGTAACAAGTCTCCTTCTCCCTTTCTTCATTAAAATTAATTAATTTAAAAGGAATTAATTCAACAAAAAATAATAAACCAATTATACCGAGCGGGAATGATTGGAAAATATTGGAAGGGGAAAAGTTGGGAGAAGAAGAAGAAATTAATTCTGACGAGACATCTTCTAACGAAATGCCCTCCCCTCTCGAAGAATCCTCTTCCCCAAATTGGACAACTTCTGTCAAAACATTGTCAAATTCTGTTTGCCAAACAGTTGGAAATTTTAAAGAAAAAATAATTACAAAATGCCAAAATATTCCAATTAATTGGAAAAAATCTGTTACTTGTGTTTTCGTCCTTATTTTGGCCTGTCAAGTTTCTAATGTTTATTTGACTCCAAAAAATACTCAAATAGAGCCGATAAATTTCCAATTAAAATGTAAAGTTGGAAAAGAGGGATATGAATGTACTGGAAATAAAAAAATATTTAATAATTACGATATATCTCTTAAAAATTACCAAGGAAAATTAACAAAAGAAGGAGAAATTGAGGAAGAATTTAAATGTGTAGGGAATGGAAAATTTTGTTATAAAACATATAAAAATAAGGAAAATGAGGTTAAAGTTGCTGTTAAATTAAATGGAAAGAAATATAAAATTGAAAAAGCGAAAAAAGGGAAAAAGATGAATTTTGAAGGAAAATTTTGAAGGAAAAAAGAGAGGAAGAAGAAGCTGAAGAATGAGTTTTAAATTAAAAAAAAGAATTTAAAGAATATATAAAATTTTGAGTAGAATATTTAAAAAATATGTACTATTTTTTAATAGAATTATTTATTCCCGAAACGAAGCCTTCAAAGAATTACTATTGTTATCCTAAACTGCAAGGGGATTGGAAAATCTACCGTATTTACTCGATTAATTCCCCTCTCTTGAATAAAAATAATTCCCCAGGGGAGTTAATCGAGAAAACTTTGCTCAACAAGGCTTTATTTTAAGAAATTTATTTTTAAATAATTTTTTGGGATATTTACATATTTTTAATTTAAAATTATAAATGTAACACCTTTTTTGAATTTTTATAATTACTAAAGTTGAATATAAAATCATTGTAAATTTTGGGAATTTTGGCCATTTTTGTTTTTGGTGTTTATTTTCGAGTTTAAAGGAAGAGGGCCTTTTTACCCTGCTTGGGTTGGGATTTATGTCCAACTACGCTAGAGCAAACTTATTTTTAGATTCCTTTCGTATTTTTTTTAGACGCAAAATTATTTTTGGGACGCATAAGTGAATGTGTAATCTACTATGTTGGGACGACTAATATCTTGTCATAGGACGCTTACCCTGCACTAGCGCCAAGTTTTCATTTTGTTCCCCCATTCATTCCCTTTTCTCAGTTTTTGATTGTTTCAAGTTATACTAAAAAGGTGATAGAAACATACAAAAAAATTAAACAATAAAAAAGAAATATGAAAAAAAGAAAATATAAAACAATTTTCTCCTTAAAACACACTAAAAAATAAAAATCGACACATTTCTCTAATTTTAGTTTCAACTACGAATTTAATTTGAAGTAAAATATTAACAATTAGTGACAGGTCCGGAGTGACTGGGTTATCACTTACTTCTCTCTCTACATTACCCAGTTGCATTCACTTGACTGTTGCTTTTTTGGAATATTTAAAATAATTTTTACAGAAAATTCCTTTAAAAATCACCAAATCTTTTTGAAATCCTACTTTGAAAAATCAACGACTTTATAGGTTACGGCTATTGTAATCGTCTATAATCATTCTACAAATTAAGACTTTTTTGTCTATTTGTTTTCTCTCATTCATTTCTCTAAGGACATATAACGAAACTGATCTAAGTGACTTAATACATATTGTCTGAGAACGCATGTCCAGCACTAGATTAGGGTTTGACCCCGAATCCTGAGGACACGTTTTTCGGGGAGCGTTAGAGGATGACTGACAATAAATTGTGAGTGTTATTATTCTGTCAGTCATTCTCCAACGCTCTAGTGACTAGAGCCAAGTTTCTTTTTATTCCCCTACCCGTTCCTTTTTTAGTTTTTGAGAACAAAAAAGAAATATAACAGAAGAGAAAACATTATGTAGGTGTTTCCCTCCCTTACAAAATAAACAGCGACACATTTTTCTAATTTTGTTATCAACTACATATTTAAACATGAAATAACAGGCGATTAACAGCGAAAGGTCCGGGGTGACTGGGTTATCTACATGTCAGTTATTTCACCCAGTCACAACTATTTGACCGTCGCTTTTTTGCAATAGTTAAAAAATTATTTTAAATTTTTTTATTTAATTTTTACAAATTATCAAATCCTTTTTGAAATAGAAATAAACGTTCTCGTCTCCTCAGTTAAATTCTGATTCCAAAAAGCATCAAATTTACAAGTCCCGGCTGTTGCAGAATCGTTTTACGAACATGGACTTTATTGTCTGTCCCAATGTTTTTTCTGACTTTGCTAGTTGTGAAAGAGAAAGAAGAATAAAATAAAATATATTAAGCATTTCTCCTCATTTAAAAATAAAAAAGTGCACATCGACACTTTTCTTTTAAAATATTTTTAACCTTAATACTATAAACAAATCTTTTCAATCACAAGGTTGATGTGAAAGATCCGAAGTAATTGGGTTATCTAGACAAATAGTAATTGAATACAGACAACTAGACATCAAATGGACAATGCCTATGGAAGAATATGTAAAACTTCTACCCAATTACAAATTATTGACCTTTGCCATTTTTTTACAATTTAAAAATTTATTTTTGTTAATTCGAGAAAGAATTTTTTTCGAGTTTATGTAATTTTAAGGATCAATATAAAAAATAAATCGAGAAATTAAAAGGATTTGGGGAATATATCAAAGATTTGTTTTAATTAAGAGGGATATTGAGGGTTGGGGAGAGGATAATGAGAGACTAAGAAGAATCTTGAATACACCCAAAATTAAAGATTCTACTGAAGGGAGGAGGGGGGAAATGTAAATGAAAATATATAGTCTTTTGTATTTATTTTTTGTTATATTTTTTGTCATTTCCTTTATTTTGTAAAGAAAAAGCCCAATGAACAGCAATTAAAAATTGTTAACAGCAATGAACAAAAACTTTTTAAAAATTCTCCAAGTTCGAAAAATTATTTACAATGCTTCTCTCTAATAAATGACATAAAGTGAGGAAATTAATTGAATTGGGGACTAATTGTTTTTATGCACTTTATTTAAAAAATATAAAAGTGCAAAATAAAAAATCAAAGGAAAATGCCGGTGTTATTTCCTAAAAAATAAAAGGGCAGGGAAATTAAGAAATAATTATTTGCCCTTTCTTTGTTTGTTAAATTCCGGAATTTTGAAATTTAAATGAAAATATATTTTTTGGCTGGCATATAAAAGTAAATAGAAAATAAGCAAAAATTTATTTAGATGATAAGTAACTCCCCAATTACCCCCTCCCCTCCCCTCCCCTCCCCCCTCTCAACCCCCTCCCCTCCCCTCCCTCCTCTCAACTCACCCCAGATTAAAAAAAATTTTTTTAAATTATTGTTGGGACAGGAGGATACGAGCCGTTTCACATTCCTTTAATGTTTCTTGTTTTCAGGAGTAAAAGAGGCAATTAAGAGCATTGGTCCGTAAAAGTTTTGTCTTAAGCCAAAGTTTTTCATTTTAAATTTAAAAAATTGTTTCTTTCAAGATTTCAAACAATAATTCATTAGAGCCGTCCCAAAGCAAAGGCTCCCGTAGATTTGGGGAGTGGACACTTGAGGAGTGGACATTTGGGGAGTAGATAAATGGGGAGTGAGCGGACAATTGGGGATTGGGGATTCCACTCCCCAAGTGTCCACTCCCCAAATTTCCGGACACGAAAGCAAAAGAGTCTACGAAAGTCAAAAATCGAAAAAGGAACAAATATTTTTTGACGGACCTAAAAATTGGATTGACTAATTGTTTTTATTTATTTTATAGAAAAAAATAAAAATGATTAATTTAAAATTAAATTTATTTTTAATAATTTTAATTTATTGGATAATATTAGGTATTTTTTATTAAAAAATTTAAATAAAATTTTATTTGTGTCGATAAAGGAAAAATATAGTAAGAGAGACCAGAGGGAATAAAAGTCTGGACAGGCATCAATTTAGCGACCTCTTGGAAGTTATTATTAATCACTCTCGGTTATTACCTACAGATCAGGGGCTCATTTTTAAAGGCCGAAGAAGGAAGGCGGAAGAAAATAAAAAAATGGGAGACTAGCGGAAGAGATCCCATCCCTGGTACGATTGCCCTACAGACTACATAGTATTGGGTAGTGATGGTCGGGATTCCCGGTCTCGGTTCCCGAGTCGGGAAATTTCCCGGGTTTTTTGAGCTCTCGGTCTCGGTCTCGACCCGGGACTCGGTCTCGGGGTCGATTCCCGGTCTCGGTCTCGACTCTCGGTTTTTTTTTAACTCCCGACCATCACTAGTATTGGGCACTGTTTTGAGTACTTTTCTTTTAATAAATCCCCGTCTAGTTTTAAATGTTCTCTCTTTACATAATTTATTTAAAAGGGATTAATTCAACAAAAAATAATAAATTGAGTGGGAGTGAATGGAAAATAGATATTGGGAAAGAAGAAATTAATTCTGATGAGGCATCTTCTTTTGAGGAAATGCCCCTTGAGGATGTTGAAAAGGAATCCTCCCCAAATTGGACAACTTCTGTCAAAACATTGTCAAATTCTGTTTGTCAAACAGTTGGAAATTTTAAAGAAAAAATAATTACAAAATGCCAAAATATTCCTATAAATATGAAAAAATCTATTTTATGTATTTATATTCTAATTCTGGCCTGTCAGGTTACAAATATTTATTTAATTTCAAATTTACCTCGAAAAGAGCCGATAAATTTTGAATTAAAATGTGAAAATATTGAAGATAAAGAATTTGGATTTTTAAAAAAATGTACTGGAAATAAAGAAATATTTGATAATCGGGATATATATTTTAAAAATAATGAAGGAGAAATGTCTAAAATGGGAGAAATTGAGGAAGAATTTAAATGTAAAAAAGGAAAAAATGGACAATTTTGTTATAAAACATTTAAAAATAAAGAAAATGAGGGAAATAAAAAGAAAAATAAAATTTTAAAAGAGAAAAAAGGGAAAAAAATGAATTGAAGGAAAATTTGAAGGAAAAAGAGAGGAAGAAGAAGTTGAAGAATGGAAACGAGTTTTAAATTAAGATAAAAGAATTTAAAAAAAAATATTATTTTTTAGTAGAATTATTTATTCCCGAAACAAAGCCTACAACGAATTATGGTTACCTGCAAGGGGAATTGGAAAATCTACCGTATTTACTCGATTAATTCCCCTCTCTTGAATAATTCTCCCTGCTACGGATGTGTTGAAATAATAATCCCCCTCCCACAAATACTCTACTACACGTTCAGATTTCCAAACTCGAATAATTCCCCTCCCTTGAATAATTCCCCATGCCAATGAAAGGTTGAAAAAATAAATCCCCAGGGGAATTAATCGAGTAACTACGGTAACTTCCTCAATAAGGCTTTATTTCAAGAAAAACTTTTTTAAATAATTTTTTGGGATGTGTTTATTTTTAATTTTAAAATATAATTGGATAAAAGCTTTTTTAAATAAAATTATGTAAATCCTTTTATTTAAATATTAATCTTCAACAAATCAACAACCCCTTCTTTTGTTTAAAATTACTAAATTTAGTAATAATTATTTTTTGAATTAAATTTTTGAAACTTGAGGATGATTGTTTTTGGTGTTTATTTTAAAAGGAGAACAAGTAAATAATTTAAAAAAAAGATTTAAATAATTTTAAACCACCATCTTGCCACGGACCTTCCACTGATATTTTAATATTTAAGCAGAAATTTAAAAAAAGTGCCAATGTTTATTTGTTGTAAAAAATTTTTTAGAGAAAATAAAATTTAAAAACAAAAATTTCCTAATTTAGTAATTCCCTAAAATAACATTTTTTTATCCTTTAATTCTAAAAATATTTTCTTCTTCAAAATTTTCTTCTTTTATCTTTTTAGCAACAAGTAAAAACATTCCATCACATTCATAAAATAATTTGGTCCCAATAGAATCTTTAAATATTTCAAGTCCAGCTTCATTTAAACAATTTAAAAGAAATTCTCTATCAATGTAGAGGCAAGAGAAACGACGCCCTCCAAATGCACACCAACTTGAAGAGAAAAAATATGTTTAAATTTCAATTAGAGACCGGACTGTGAGTATCGTACGAGAATTGAGATCTCGAAAAATTCGCAATCTCGATAACCGAGATTTTCAATCGAGATATAGTATCTGTATCCAATTTCAATTTAAGTCGGGATAAGATGGGAGAATAAGAAGGAGAATTCGTTCACTATTTAATTCTTTTCCCTGCCCTTCATGATTTTTCTGAAGGAATTTTTCTTCAAAAAATTCCTCGTTTTTCCTTCATTCATCCTTCAGTCCTTCATCCGTCATTCTTTCCTTCATTTCCCCGTCCTCCAGTCCTTCCCTGATTTCATTCATTATTTCATTATTTTCACCGTCCCTTTCTGTCTCTAATATTCTCACATAAACCATCATTTAATTATCCCGAAGTGGATATATCTCTCTAATAAGAGTGTGTTAAGTGTGATAACTTGAAGATTTTTATTTTAAAAATCCAAACGTTTCTTCCAAAATTCCACCCATAATTAACAAGCCCTGAGGGGCCAAAATTGCAGATAATCGTTTCAAAGCGTTTTTGTATTCCTCTCTATTTAAACAACAATACTCTATTGTTAGAAATGTTGTTATAGCATCAAAATAAATTTGAGGGGATAACTAGAAGGGGGATTTTAAATTAATTAATTTTAAAATTTAAATAAAAGACACTTGAATAGCTGGAGATATATGGCAATCACAATGGAGAATTCCACGTACCTATATTAAAATAAATTAATTAATTTAGGTCAGAAATTTAGAATTTCCATCCAAAATTAAAGACTGGACTGGGAGGGTATGAGAATTGAGATAGAAATCCCGAGTAGAACAGGATCGGGATCTAGTCTCAGTTAGGCCTCTACGAAAAGTACCATTCTCTAGTTTACATTTATGTAAAATCCGAGATCCGTAAGACAAAGAAAAATGTCAATTGTGTAAAATCCGAGATCCGTAAGACAAAGAAAAATGTCAAAAAAAATGTCAATTATATATGTATTTATCGACATTTGCGATGAGGTTTGTTTTCAAAAAATTTTCCACAAATTTTTATTAAAACGCAAAAAAGTTAATTTTCTCCCCATATATCAATCCACAAAATTAAAAATTACTTTATCCTTTGTCGATTTCTCCATTTTCTCTATATCTGTAGGTAAAGGGAGAGCCTCATAGACAGCAATTAACTAAATAAAAATAAATATCTTTAATTTTTAAAAATATTTTCTAGAAAACTTAACTAGAAACCCTCAACTAAAAATCGGAATTTTAGAGATCCCAAAAGTATTATAATTCATAAAAAAGTTTTCCCTTAATCCCCCCACTCTCTTAATAACTCGAAATAAATCATTCTTAGGCATTCAAGGAGTCCCCTAACAGATAAACTTTTTTAAATTTAAACTCCCTCCTCCTTACTCTAAATATTTTAGTCCAATCAAAATTGGAATTTCCACTTAACCAATTATTTAATTCTTTTTTGTTTTGCGGCAAATAATCAGAAAGAAAAATATTTTCAGCTTTTTCTCTGAAACAAATAGCCACATAAATTGTTGGTCCAGAACCAAAATCTAATAAATTATTTATTTTTGTAGGTAATCTAGCTATTATTGAAGGTAAATGAAAGAGAATTAATTGCATTGCTGGGTCTTCTAATTTTGAATAAAAATCCTTTAAAAATTAAATTTTTTTTAAAAAATTATTAAAAAATTGGAAGCAAGGGTTTGATAGCATTACTCGAACCCCAATACAAAATCCGAAATTTTTTGGTTCGAAACTAGAGAAAAGTTCGAAAATTTAACTTAATCTTTTTTGGTTAGTGGATAGCCAATCTATAAAGTAAAATGTTTGAAAAGAGGAACTTTTCTTCGGATTAAGTTTCAGGTCGGAAAAGGGTCCGGGGTTTCGGGTACCTCGGTCGGTATCTCCCTAATTATTGGGGCAGATTCCACCTTCAATTTTTAATAGATTCCCTGTCTAGTGTAGAGACCGAATCTATACGATATATTGATGGAGGATATCGATACCGATATTCTCGAACGACCACTGAAGTTCGGTTTCTAGTCTAGAGTACGTTTTAAATGGGATTAGCCCTTCCTTTTTCCTTACAAAAGGAACTGTTCTTTTCATTGAGTGTTAATTTTTTGCGAGATTTTAAAAAAATTATCTCTAAGAGATGGCCCCGTTCTATATATTTATCCAACAATTTTTAAATTTAAATTAATTTAAATTTAATTAAAAACCTTTAAATAAGCTTGAGTATCAAAATATTCATGAAAATGGTTTCTATTAAAAATTATTTGTTGAGAAAAATAATCTGAATTTTCTTCATTTTTTAATATTTTGAAATTATTTTTAATTAATAAATTTGTTTTTTGATTTTCTTTTTGTTGTTCTTCCAATTCATTATTTCCAGTCATTTTATTTTTTAAATAAAAATTTTTTTTTCTAACAATCAACTGAAATACAAAAAAATTTCCTTTCTCCTAAAATTAGAACTTCTCTAATCAAATATTTTTTATAACGTTTTACATTAAATAATGGGAGAGAGAGACAGTTACGAGTCTACCTTGATAAATTAAATTTAAAAAATTTTTTGTCTGGTCAATAAATACTTCAAACTTTGGATTAGATACCTAGTCTGTTCTCTAATTCACAAAAAAATTCTTGGGTATCAAAATATTTTTTTGGTATCGAAAATCTAGTTTTGTAGTTTTGATTGTTTTGAGTTGAATAGATTATTCTGGCAATATAAAAATTCCAATTTTTGATTTAAGGAAATTTAAGTTTTTGGGAGGATAAAAGACCTTTTTTTGCTTTTTAATGCTTTCTAAAAGCTTTCTTAATGCTTTCTAAATTTTAATTTTTTAGTAAATAAATATATGTATATATGAACTACATATTTATGAGTTATAGGCTTTTTAAAAAATAAAATAAATATATTAAAAAAAATTTTTTTTTTATTTTCTCAAAAAACAAAACAAATGTTGCACAGATTAACAGGAAAAAATAAAAATATATATAATTCTTTTTATTTATTTTAAACTGCAAATCGTGTTTATAAGAAGGAAATATTTTGTTTGTGTGTTGATAGGCTTTAAAAGAAGAAAATAAAAAGCATAGATCGTTTTTTTCCTCAATATTTTTTTCTTCATTTTTTAAGACAAGAATGAAGACATCGAGACAGAAAAATTATTATTTTCGAGAATTTTCTTTTTTGAAGGAAAAAAAATTTTTGATGAGTAAGATATGATCAAACCTTATATAAAATACCCCCTAGATGGACGAAAAAGTCTCTTATAATGAGTTGGTCTTTTAAATAGAAGGTATCGTTTAAGCAGTTCTTTTGCTTAACGATCAAGGCTGTACTTTAGTATAGGCCCACCGAGATCGGAACTTGTGGTATATACCATTCGATTCGTCTCGCCGAGCTGAGTTCAAATATGCAAGAATTTTCTGCGGGAGACGAAAACTCGCAGAGATACAGGCCCCCAAAAATTGAAAAACCATAGGGGGGACCAAGCACTTTTTTGGGGTGAAAAATTCGCATATGCAAATGATAGCTCATTCGAAAGAGCTCCTCGAGCTGAGTCGAATGACACCAAAATCAACGAAATCAGACATGATTGGACAAAGTTATGATCTTTTCTTTTAGCTCCTTACCTATGGCATTTGTGGAGATTTTTCTGCTACGGAGGCCCCAAATACGTCCAGACAAGGGAGATAGGAATAGGTTTATGTTACGAGCCCAGACCCAGCGCCCGTAGACTCCCCGCGAGGCGCGTGCCGCAAAACCCCGCGCGAAGCGCGGGGTTTTGCACAAGCGCCTCGCCTACGCCCCATAGGTTTAGGTTTTTTTGTTTTTTTGTGTCATAACTTTGTCTAATCTTGTTCAATCACGGTGATTTTGGTGTCATTCGACTCAGCTCGACGAGCTCTTTCGAATGAGGTATAATTTGTATAAAAAATTTTTTATTCCAAAAATCGCCCCTTTGGATCTTCGGTTTTTTGGGGCCTATATCTCGGTCCAATCAAGTCGGATTTTGTTGATTTTGGTGTCATTCGACTCAGCTCGAGGAGCCCTTTCGAATGAGCTATCACTCGAAAAATCGAATTTTTCATCCCAAAATTGTGCTTACTCCCCCCTATGGTTTTTCGATTTTCGGGGGCCTGTATCTCTGCGAGTTTTCGTCTCCCGCAGAAAATTCTTGCATATTTGAACTCAGCTCGGCGAGACGAATCGAATGGTATATACCATAAGTTCCGATCTCGGTGGGCCTATACTAAAGCGACCCCACGATCAACTAAAATTCAAGTGTATCTAGTATTGAGCGTATTTGGTAAAGAGGTCTAAATATTTGTTGATGATATTTTCCTTTTATCAAGAAAAAATCTGATAAAATATTTTTTTTAATTTTGGAATAATAAATAAATTTGTTAAAAATTCAAAAAGAAGTAAGAGATTGAAGTGAGATTTATATTTACTCAAAGGTAAAAAACGGAACTAGATATTCGAGTGGTAATGTAGTTTTGATTGACTCTGTTTCGACTTATAACATTCGATGGAGAGATTTTATGAATTCATCTCTGTTATGTCCGAGGGTTGTTCGAGACTCGCACAAGAAAAGTTGATGCAGGGTGGCAAGAATGGACGCCAAAGTGGACCAGACTGGAAAAGACGAAAGAGATCAGGGACTAGCCGGACTAGTATGATCCCGGCTAGACTGATACTCACACTGGCTTTTATACTATAGGGACACCACTACAAATTAGTCTCTCTCCAACGTGATATTCTTTCCAGCAAATGCTATAAAAGCCAGCCTTAAAACTTAACCCCAACCAACATTCAACTCAACCGACTTCCATTCTTCTAAACTTCGCTCGTCTACACTACATGACCAGCCGCAACAACCGCAACATCGTCACTGCCGCCCGAGGAGACACTCCAAGAGGACGCTCATCTTCCGGAAGCACCCCAAGGACAACTCGTCAATCGGCTGGGCAGCGAAGCAGCAGCGAACGACGACGTCCACAGAGCCGCCCAGGTACTACTCGACAACAGGGAAGACCACAAACAGCCGAAAGACCTAAAACCGTCGAGGACAGCAACGAAGATGCAGCGTTCATTGAGCAGCTTCAGGCCTGGGCCCAGGAGACTTCGCGGAAACAGCTGACGGATCTGGAATCTGAGTTCGAGCGTCTTCAGAGCCAACCGCGACCGGAACCATCTGAGGAATTTGCACGGTGATTTTTTCTAGCTAAGTTGTTTTAACGCTCAATTATTTTTATTTTATTAGCAATCCAACCCTGAACCGTTATCGAGATGTCATCTGCGTCGAGAACAACCGGGTCGCTCTGACAAACGGACGCTACATACACGCTAATTGGATTGATAGCCAAGGTGAAATTTGGTAAGTTTAAAACAAAGCAAAACTCTTTTTCAGGTGATCGGCGATACATCTGCACGCAGGGCCCTCTTCCGCAGACAGTTGGCGACTTCTGGGAAATGGTTCTGCAGGAGAAAGTTGAGGCGGTTGTGATGTTATGTGACACCGTTGAGCTCAATCGTCCCAAGTGTCACCAGTACTGGCCTAAGGATAATACACCAGAATCGGTTAGTTAGCCTCTCTGTAGATTAAGTCACTAATTTAATGCTTTTTTCTTTTTCAGGCAATCACCAGTCGGGACGGCAACATAAGAGTTCGGTTCGTGGACACGGAGGCACTGGACGACAACCATCTTATTCGGACACGCCTGCAGGTCACCAGCGACAATCCAAAGCGGCAAGCGAACGTTCGTCACTTCCATTGGAGACGTTGGCCCGATCGTGGAGTGCCTATGAACCATCTCGCGGCGCTGCGACTGCTCTTCTACATCGGGAAATACAAGCCAATAGTCGTCCACTGTTCGGCAGGTGAATGACCACAATAAAAAAATTAATTTTTGACCAATTTTTCCGGCTTTTAGGTATTGGCAGGACCGGGACTATCGTCATGATCTACTTGGCTCAGAACACACTGCGCTCTGGGCAGCGTCTGGACTTCTACGAATTGGTGGCAGATTTGCGTCGTCAACGGGCAGGCAGTGTGCAAACCCTGGATCAGTACCTGTACATCTACAGCGTCTTTCTCCGGTAAGAGATACTAAAGGCACACCTTACAAATTCCTTAAAATTTCAATTTTTCCTTCACAGGTACGCGAAGAACAAGGCTGATGCGGGCAGGTTCAAAGTGGACACGGAAGCAATTGACAAATTGATTCAGGCCATATCTAAGCGCATCTACAAGCAGACTAAGCGTTAGTTGGGACAGAGGAATGTTCTGCTGTGATATAGTGATATGTTCATGTATATTCATTGTTGTATTTTGCTTGTGTATTCGCTTGTATTTGTATGTTGACCTCATAATTGTATATATATAGTTGTGATTATGTAAATAAATATATGTATTTGTGTTTTTTTGTTTTGTTTTTATCTTAGGGTCGAAATAAACGTTTAGCCTTGTGTTAAAATAAGGAAAAGAGCTGCGGGAGGGGTTAAGGTAGTGGGAGGGGTTTAGGTAGTCGGATAAACTGAGCCCTTGACTTTTAGGTCATCAAGAATTTAGGCGTCCAAGAAAAAAATTTTTTAATGAGTTTCAAAAATTCAGTCATTTCTTGAGTGTTGTCATTTCGGTCGCCTAAAGTGTTGTAACTTTACTAGGGACTTGAAGTGAGAATTTAACGCAAAGAAAGTTGATTTAATTTTATGATTATTTATAACAAAATCAAAGCTTTGTGTGTAAAAATAAAAATTTAGGGCACAAAAATTAGCTTGAACGTTTTTTACATAAAAAAGGTTTAAAAAATAAAACAAAATTTGTTGGAGCTTTAATTACGCGAGTTTAGAAAAATATCAATTGGTAACTTTAGACTTGATTTTTATTTTAGTATTCATTTTGCTTGGTCATGGGGGAGAGATCTGCTTAGAGTTAGACCATCCACTTTAAAGTGATCCTAATTTTAATATGTACGATTTTCACATTTAAAAGGGTACATGAATAAGTGAGGTCCAACTAATAGAAAATGCCCCCAAAATTTTGAGATTCGCCGATAAAACGATTTTTTAATTCCAAAATATTTTTCCCTTAAATTCTCACTCTTTTTTCACTTCCAAAAATTTCACGATAAAATTTCACACTTTTCGATGTGATTTTAAGAGTGATTAAAATTTAGGTGCGATTTCCACACTTAAAATTCCATACTTTTAATAAACTCGCGCCCCCTTCCATTCCCCATTAAATTTCCTCATTTTCTTAATTTTCTTTAAAATTTCCTTTTCATTTTTTACGCCAAGAAGGAGTATAACCGGTAGTAGAAGGTTTATTTTGTAGTTTGTCTTCAATTGGTTGTTTTTTAGTAGGTGAAGAATTTGTATTTAAAGAAGGTTTGGTGGTGTTGTTTTCTTCGGGTATTTTAAATGTTTTTTTGGCAACTGGAGGGGGAATTATATTTTGTTTTTTGGGAGGGGATTTGGGGGGAGATTTGCTTAGTTTTCTTGTTGTTAGTATTTGTTTGTCTGTTGAGTTTGTGTTTGCCTTTAAAATTAAAAAAATTAATATTTAATAAATCTAGAAAAATTGAAAAAAAAGAAAATTAAGAGGAAAAGGCGAGAAATTAGAAGAGATATTTTCAATAAGAACCCAGCTGAATTTAAAACGCTTAGGCGGAGGTTAAACGATCTAAAAGGATGAAAGAGAAAGCATTAGTCGGTGCCCCGGTAACTCAGAGGTAGAGCTCCTGTATATGGTGAGCGAAAGCTCCTGGCAATAACTGGCAGGAGGTCATTGGTTCGAATCCTACCCGGTGGCTAAACTTTTGCCAAACTCTTTCTTTGAAGTAAAATTAATCCCGATAGATTTCATCCTTTAAAAATGTGTTTTTGCGGATATTTAATAGAAAAAATACGATACATATGAGAGAAAAAATAAAGTATTTAAATTTTAATAAAATAAAAAATTTACCAAATTTTTATTTTTAAAATTATTATTTAAATTTCCTCCACCAATATTTTTAACATTTTTCTTTTCTTCATCAAAAGATTCAACAGAAGAAATACTTTTTTTACTAAGAGATGTTTGTTGCTGTAATTTAGCTTTAACATTCTCCACTAATTTTTCCCCTCCTTTATTTTCCTTCTTTTTCATCATCAATTTCTTTTCTTCTTCCCCATTTTCTTTAGACCCCATTTTCTCAAATTTATTTCGTAATGCCAAAGAAGTTTTTGGAATATTTTCTGTTAAGTCTTCACTTTCTCTTTTAGCCATTCTGTCCCTCCAACTTGGAATTTTGTTTTTTGTTGTTAATTCTTCTTTTTGTTGTTGTTGGTAGTCTTTTTCGATATTTGGTTGTTTTTTTAGTACTCTTGTAGGCTATAATTAAAGTAATTAATTAAATCAATTTTAAAATTCTGATTTTTTCTGATTTCTTTTTTAATTCTTAGTTTCCAAAATTGTTCCAAATTGTTTTTAATATTTCCCTTACTTCATTCATAAGCGATTTAGGAGAGGCATTATCCTATTAATTTTTAGTCTACAAAAGTTCCTTCAAAAAATTTAAAATTCCCCCAACTCCTTCCCCCATTTATTCACATACTTTAGGTTGTTCCTCCTCATCTTTAGAATCTTTGCTTTTAAGCCGGGAATTTGGAGGCCATTTGGAAGCTGTTGCAGCAGCATTCTTTT
This sequence comes from Meloidogyne enterolobii, assembly GCA_963681835.1. Taxonomy (NCBI): domain Eukaryota; kingdom Metazoa; phylum Nematoda; class Chromadorea; order Rhabditida; family Meloidogynidae; genus Meloidogyne; species Meloidogyne enterolobii. The sequence continues at coordinate 1,988,342 of CAVMJV010000023.1, forward strand.
GTTTTGACTTTTCTGCCAAAATTGCCCTCTCTGCATTTTTTTCTGGTTCATAAGGCTTTTTGGATTTTTCATCTGCTTCGCGGGCACGTTCTCTAACTGCTGTCTATAAAAATTTAAATTTAAACACATCATCATTTCTAGTTGTTTAAATTTTGGCCCATTCTCTCAAATTATTATATGTGATGTTCCTCTCACTCTATAAATGTTCCTTCCAGCCTACCAGATAATTTAAAAACCCTCACCTCTAAAATCACCGAAATATCCTCTAAACTTAAACTTTTAGATATGGTTAATGTAAAGTATAGTTTCCCTTATAGGGAGGGTCAATTATATAGAGAGTCCATTAAATAGGAGGTACATTATATAGAGGTATATTATAATAAATAGGGGATGTCTGTCAAGAAAATTTTTCAAAAAAATATTTTTCTATTATAAACCCCCAACCTTCTTCTCTAAATAAATAGGTTCAGATTCAGAAGTACTAGGCCTTGGTGTATTAACACCAGCAATTGCCAATTTTGCAGGAATATGTTGTTTAGCCAACTCTGCTGCAGCACCACTAGGTTGCCTTTTTAATGTTTTCTTTTCTTCTTTTGGTTTTTCTTCTTTTTTGGGGAGTATTTTTGTTGGGGATTTAGGTTTTTGTTCTTCTGCAGCAGCTTTTTGTTCAGCCAACATTTGACGTCGAAGAATTCTTCCTTTTTTAATTTAAATATTTTTTGATATTCTTCTTAACTTGCTATAGACTTGACCCCTAATTTATTATCTATAATCTATCCCACATTCCCAGATATCACATATTTCCAATTAATGAAGTGATTATGTTCCCTTCACACTATGTGTACCGTTCAGACCATGTGGGATGTTCCCTTAACATTATTCTCTTCTTTCCAGCTTTCCAGACAAAGCAGAACTAAAGACTGGGTAAAAAGGGTGTTTCGGACTCCTCAGGAAAATTTGTTGCTTCTTTAATTTATTCCATTCTTAAATCCTTTACATACCCTTAGATTTGGAAAATTCCTAGAATTGCCTTTTTAGTAAAATATCCCCCCAAAAATTAGTAAAACTTACTAATTTCTTGATTTCTAATAGTAGCTTGTTCTACTTTAAATCGGCCTTCAGGCAATCTTAAATTAATACTAACTTTTGTAAGACCCCGATTTTGCATTATTGCCTCAATAATTTCTCTTTCTGTTTGTGTTGAAAAAGCTACACCCTTAAAATAATAAAAATTGAAGCTTTTTGGAATTCTTTTAGAATCCTATAATAGAGTTAAACACTAATGTAATCACTACTGTATTACTAATCCCTCTACCGTACTTATTATAGTTATCTACTAAATAGTGTACGCTAATTAGAGGGAAGACTCATATAGGAGCAAAATAATCTGTAAAATAGAGGTTAGACTCCCATGCCATATAAAGGTGTCCGAGGGTGTCCATAAAATAGAAGGCTTACTCAAAATAGAGGGTTTAATAATTAATCTTAAAAATTCGGTGAATAATCTTTTCGTTAAAATGCCCCCACACAAAATTTCCTCCAAAAACTACTTACTTGATTAACAGCCTTAATTTCCTCAAGAGACTGATTATTTAAAGCAGCTTTAAATAATTTTGAAAAAAAATCTCCGCTTAAATAATTTGTTTCTAAATTTAAACAACGCAAATTTGTATTTTGTCTAATAACTTCAATTAAAGGCTCCAAATCCATATCATATAAACCCATATTTGCAAGTGAAAGTTTTTCTAAATATTCATTCTCTTTAATTGCTTCTATCATTCTTTTAATTTTTGGTATTGGAGTTCTCTTTAAAATTAAAAAAATTTTTTTTGATTATTTTTAAATTCCATGAAGCCATAAACAAGAAAAAAGATCATTAAAATAATTTAAAAAAAATTTTATCCTGAAATTAACAAAAAAAGCTTACGACACCCTCGATTCCCAGGACGTCTCCGTTCCAAGTACTAAGGAGGCCCAGCGTTGCTTAACTTGCCAGATCGGACGGGATGGCGTGCTTTCAACGCGGTATGGTCGTAAACGAATGACTCTCTTCTTTTATTTATTATATAGAAGAGTGAATGGAAAGTACCGTATTTGAAATATAAAGGGTTACAAATTAAATAAAGGTTTTTAAGAAACTTATAAATTTAGTAAATCAATTTAAATTAATAAATAAAAATTTTAAAAATAAATTTAAATTAAAAATCACCTTCATATTATTCAAATTAATTTCAATTAATTTCGGATCATTCTTAAATAATTTTTGCATACACACTTCCACATCTGTGTCATTATCAGGCTCTGTAGGCCTTGTTTGTTGGGGTAAACTTGATTTAATTGGTTCATTACTCGTTTCTCCTAATATTCTTTCTGCTTCCTTTTTTATTTTAATTTTTAATTTTTTTGAAATTTAAATTTACACTTACATCCCAACTAATTATTCGATTTTCACTCATTGCCACTAAAAATAATTAATTTAAATATGTCTTGAACTAGAAAAAATATATTTCCTTTTTTTAAGAAAAGGAGCAACAATTTCTAAGGCTCACCACGTTCGATTGCTTCACTTTTAAAAAGATTAAACCCTCGTCTAAATGCTTGATCTCCCCTATCTTAGAAAAGGGAACAAACAATAAGGTAATCCTTAAGGCTGAAAACATTGCTAGAAGCATCATAAATTGAGGGTATCGCTTAAACAACTCCCCAACTAGTGGCCAAATGAATTTAGAAACTCGTCTATATCGAAGAATATCCAAATAATTTAGGGGAAAAAGATTCTTTCTAATTGAGCGGCGTCTCTACTTAAACTGCGATCTCTAATAGAGCGGTCCGTTGAGAGGGGATCGAGAAATAGAGCGACGGCCTTCAGTTGAACGGCAGTCCCCAATAGAGCGGCGCTTTGACAGGGGGTTGAAAAATAGAGCGGCATGGTCGCTTAGAGAAAATACGGTACCTCTAACTTAATTATTTCACTTTATTCCAGCTTTCTATGTTGATAGGGGAACGAGGATTAATTAAAGTATAATATCTTTAGAATAGCTCAGTCCGTCTCTAAATTTTACAGGGGAATATGGAGTAAACAACACCCACAAATATTATCTTTTAAAAAAATTCACAAAAAATTAACCAATTAATTCGTTAACTTCTTCATCCCCCTCCTCTTGTAATGCAGCCATTGCTTTCTCAAAATCTGCATCTGTCATCTAAAAATATTTTTTTTGTAATTTTAAATTATTTTTAAAATTACAATATCTTCACTGTCCACAGATTGCTGCTTTTTTGAAGTCATTTTTTAAATTATTTTTTTTTATTATTACTAAAATTATTTGTTAAAAATAAAGCACAAATAGAAATAAAAATAAAATCGGATCTTGGTTTTACGTAACACCAACGATCCTACCTGCCGTGTCGATTCCAGAAATCAGGAATTTATTTTCACGTCAGCAGGATTCCTGTTAAATACTCTCGATTTTACGTACTCTCTTACTCTCGATTTTACTCTCGATTTTACGTACGATTTTACGTACTCTTTACGTAAAATACTCGCGATTTTACGTAAAAAATCTAAGGGTGTAAATATGTATGTACATCCGAGTTCCAACTATTTATTGATTCAACTAAGAAATTTTTAATTGAAAAGAAAATTTAAAAAATTAACTTTTAATTTTGTATTTATTAAGAAAAGTTTATTAACACCGTATGGAATATCTAACAAAATCCTATAAAGATATACCTCAACTTTAGACACAGTTAAGTAAGGAAGATTCTCAAAAACAGAAATTCAAAACGATCGTTCTTAACATCCGAAGGGGTCTTATATGCAAAGATACTACTGTAAATACTCTGAGTAATTATTGCGGTGCTTTGGGAGTATCTCACCGCATGTCTGCAAAGGATAGGACGGGATGGCATGCTTTCAGATCGGAACCGGGACGGCATGCGGGGAGATAGATACTCCCAAAGTACCATTATTGTTTTAATCTCTCAACGGAAGGGTAATTATTTGAGGGAGAGAGGGAATTATTTCAACATTTTTAATAAATATTCGGAATCTACAAAAATATTTTTTCGAGAATAGACAGCGTTTACTCGAGATAATGTCCATCAGATGCCCTAGACTAATAAAAAGTCAAAAATAAAATAATTCCAAATAAAATCCAATTTAAAAGAACATGCAAAAATAAAATATAAAGCGTCATCCTTTTCAGATAAATCTGGATTTAATCAAGTCCCAGACAGGGAAAAGGTAAAAGCAGCTTAATGGAAGAAGCTTTGATGAATTTATGTTGTTTAATAGTGTTCTTCTTCCCTTCTTCTCCTTTCCTTATCTCCTTCCTTCCTTTCCTCCTCCTCCACCCACCCAAAGTTCCCATTCTTATTTGCAATAAACACACACACATATACAACAGTCCAGTCAGCCGGTTAGTTTTAAAAAGCTGAAAAATCTTTTTTCTTCGATCAATCCCTTCCCTTCCCTCCCTCCTTTCCCTCCATTTATTTACCTCCTCTCTAAATTTTTGCCTCAATTTTCTCAAAGCTTTTTTCTTCCATTTTTCTCCTGCCCTACAACCCTTTCCTTTCTGTCCCAATCCTCTCAAAATTCTTTCTAATGCTTCTGATCGATCTGGTAATGTAAAAAGCAAAATGAGTAATCAAAGAAAAGGGACGTTTAAAAGAACGAGAAAAACAAACAGAAAAATGTGTGGAGGGGGGGGGGGGATTTTTTGTTTTTAAAAGTAAAGGAAAGAAAATGTTTTTTTGTTGGAATTTGTAAAGGAGAAAAAATATATCCTTTTACTGATCCATTAAATATTTTTCTTTCTCCCGGCTGCTAAACTCGAAAGGAGAATAAAATATTTGAGAAAAATGTGTTTTGTTTTATTTTTAATTTTGTGAAGAGGTGTTGATTGAATTTTTAATTTAAATTTTGGCAAAAAATTAAGTCAAGAGACGGCAGCAAAAGAAGATATGCAAGGAGTTAAAAGCTCTGTGAAGCAAAGTTGATATAATATCTAGTCCATTTTTTGCTTTATTGTCGGGATTTAATATACCTTTGTCACCCAGAGAATTTAATAAAAAAGAGTTAAAATAAATTCTTTAGACGAAAATTTTTTTCCCAACTTTGCCCAAAATTAAAATAAATTTTTAAATTGTCGAAAAAATGGCGAAGGTCAATAATTTGCAATTGGGTAGAAGTTTTACATGTTCTTCCACTAGCATTGTAGTTGATGTCCATTGTTTGTATTCATTACTATTTATCTAGATAACCCAATCACTCCGGACCTTTCGCATCACTTCTGCCATGGAAAAGATTTGTTTATATTATGGATAAAAATATTTTAAAAGAAAAGTGTCGATGTGTAGTTTTTTTATTTTTAAATAAGGAGAATAATGCTTAACATTTTATTTTTTTTATATTTCTTTTCATTCTCTCTCATAACAGAAAAAAACATTTTGTGATAGACACTAAAGTCCCGGTTCGTAAAACGATTCCGCAACAGCTGGGACTTGTAAATTTGATGCTTTTTGGAATCAGAATTTCACTGAGGAGACGACAACGTTTATTGTTATCTCAAAAAGATTTGATAATTTTTGTATACATATAATTTTAAGCAAAGGTTGGAAATTGACAAATAATTTAAGGCAACGAAAAAGCCAATTCAAGATTCGAGATTCACGTCAGTGTTACAATTGTGGCATGATTGGGCATTTTTTCCGAAACTGCCGGAAACCAACAACTCTTAACAATTTTCAAAAACTAAAAAAGGAACTGATAAGGGAATAAAAAGGAAGGTTTGGCTTTATGGGGTAATTTTTAAAGGAATTTTCTGTAAAAATTAAAATATCTACTCCAAAAAAGCGACGGTCAAGTAGATGCAACTGGGTAGTTTATGGAGAGTGAGAGAGAATATACGCGATAACCCAGTTACTCCGGACCTGTCGCTGATAATTGTCGTTTTACCTCAAGTTTATATATGATGCTGAAAACAAACTTGGAGAAATGTGTCGCTTTTTATTTTCTAGACTGTTTTGAGGAGAAAATTGTTTTATATTTTCATTTTTATATTTCTTTTTCATTTCTCAATTTTTTTGTTTTGTTTCTAACAACTTTTTAGGTCTGACTTGAAACTTTCAAAAACTAAAAGGGAATGAGTTGGAGAAAAGAAAGTGAAGGGCAATTAGAGAAATTATGAAAATAATCTAAAAATAAACAGTTTATTTTGCTCTAGCACAGTTGGCCATAGATGCCAACCCGAGATACAAAAATAGTCGAAAAATAGTGATTACCTAATTGGGAAGGGATCTGTTGACAAAAAATAAAATTTTTTTTCCATTATTTTACCAATTCTTTTAATATTTCAATAATTTAGACATTTTTTATTTAAAAGAATTTTAAAGAATTTTTAATTCTCAGCTAAAAATTCTTTAAGAGTTCTGGTTAGAGTACGTCGAGACATACTATTCTAGTTCTCGTTTAGAGATTAAAACGTTTTTCTTCAAATCTTTTAATTACTCGTAATTTTCATTTATTTTATATTACAAACTAAAAAATTACAGTTTGGGAGGTTTTGGAAATTTAATTTTGGATTTAAATGCCCTTGATAAACCTGAAAAGCACAGAAATGTTTCGAAATTTCGGTTTTTGATTTTTGAAAATTTTTTTATTTCGAAACAGCTTTGCTGAAGAAGGCTAAAAGCCCCCCCCCTCCCCCTTTGAACTCTAAAATAAACACTAAAAAGTAACAAATTTCCAAAATTTACAAAAATTTTATATTCAACTTTAGTTAAATAAAAACTCAAAAAGGGTGTTACATTTATAATTTTAAATTAAAAATATGTAAATATCCCAAAAAATTCATTGCAGGCTTTGTTTCGGGAATAAATAATTCTACTAAAAAATAATTTTTTTTTAAATATTCTACTCAATTCTTAAAAAAAATTTTTTTAAATACTTTTTTAGGGTTGGGGCTTGGTCCGGTCAGAAAGATCGAGTCAGACATAGAATTTTGGCCCGAAAAAGACTCGGTCGATATCCCAAAAAATTCGTCGAGTCGGCCCGGTAAAAATGACTCGAAAAAATACGGCAAAACCCCAACTCTATTCTTTTTTTACTTTAAAACTCGTTCTTCAACTTCTTCTTCCCCTCTCTTTTCCTTCAAAATTTTTTCTTCAATTCATCTTTTTCCCTTTTAAAATTTTATTTTTCTTTTTATTAAATTTAACCATAACTTTTTCCTCATTTTCAATATTTTTAAATGTTTTATAACAAAATTGTCCATTTTTTCCTTTTTTACAATTAAATTGTTCATCAATTTCTTCAATTTTAGTCATTACTCCTTCATGATTTTTAAACATTATTTTGTGATTTTCAAATATTTCTTTATTTCCAATACATTCATATTCACCATTTCCAACTTTACATTCTAAATGAATTTTTGTTGGCTCTTCTTGTGGAAAATTTTCATTAGGGAAATTATTTTTTGGAGTCAAATAAACATTAGAAATTTGACAGGCCAAAATAAGGACGAAAACACAAGTAACAGATTTTTTCAAATTAATTGGAATATTTTGGCATTTTGTAATTATTTTTTCTTTAAAATTTCCAACTGTTTGGCAAACAGAATTTGACAATGTTTTGGCAGAAGTTGTCCAATTTGGGGAGGAAGATTCTTCGCGAGGGGAGGGCATTTCATTAGAAGATGTCTCGTCAGAATTAATTTCTTCTTCTTCTCCCAACTTTTCCCCTTCCATTATTTTCCAATCATTCCCGCTCGGTATAATTGGTTTATTATTTTTTGTTGAATTAATTCCTTTTAAATAAATTTGAATTTTAGAAAAGAAAAGGAGACATCTAACTTGTTAATAGGGTTGTTCTCCGTCCCCGCCCAAAAGTCTGGGTGCCTAACTTTGATTACCTCTCTCTCTCTCTTAATATTAATTAAAAAACAGACCTGGCCATGGACACGGATTTTACTATCAGTATTCGGATATATCCGCGGATATCCGGATATTATCCGTATCCATGTCCGGGTCTGATTAAAAATACCTAACATCCAGCCAATTAAAATTATTAAAAATAATTTTAATTTTAAATTAATCATTCTTTAAAGATTTCTTTTTAAAATAAATAAAGACAATTAAAGTAAAATACAAATTTTTAAATTTAATACGAGGGACTGTGTTTATTTACTATCATTTTCCACTTATATTTATAATGCCCAAACAAATTTACATTTAAAAATTTCGGCATTTTAAAAATAAAGAAAGGGCAAATAATTCTTAATTATTTCTTAATTTCCCTGCCCTTTTAATTTTTAGATGTGTAAAGACAAAAAAAAATATCCGGCATTTTTCCTTTGATTTTTTATTTTGCACTTTTATATTTTTTAAAATAAAAATAAAATTATTTCAAAATTAGCTATTAAATTTTTATTTAAAAATATAAAGTGCAAATTAAAAAATTAAAAGGAAATGCCGAAATATTTTTTGTAATTTTTTTAACTAAAAAATTACAAGGGCAGGGAAATTAATATTAATTTTAATAAATTAAATTTTTGTTTTCCATTATTCTAAAAATTCTTTTAATATTTCAAAAAAAAATTATTTTTGTGTTACTTTAAATAGATAAAAAATTAAAAGAATTTTTTAAAATAAATTTTTTAGACATTTTTTATTTCAAAAAAAGAAATTGTTCCTTTAAAGAATTTTTAATTCTCAATTAAAAAAAAAGGAATTTAAGGAATTAAAGAAGAATTTATTTATTTTTAACGACAAAAAATATTTAAATAGCCATAAATTATTAAAAAAATAAAATTAATATTCTAAAAAAATTTCTTTATAAATAAAAAATTTAGTAAAAGGACAGATTCATTTTAAATTTAAAAAAATGTTTAAAAATAATTATTGTCGAATACAAAAATTGTTGGTTGTTTGTTTATTTTTAGGTGAGTAATTTATTAATTTTTTTAAATTTCTTTTTCTTCCATACGTTTCCTTAATTATCCCAAAAATTAAGCAATCTAGCAAGCAGGGAGGGACTCAATACACGAAACCTGAACCGAAGAAAATTTTGAAAACTCGGCTTGATATTTTTCAATCTGTCCCATCTACTAATATAAACTCATGGAATTAGGGTTGGGAGCCCGGTCCGGTCCGAAATATCGAGTCGGGCATTGAATTTTGGCCCTAAAAAAACTCGGTCGGGTCGGCCCGACAAAAATGACTCGAACGTCGGCCTGACTCGAAAATCCCAACCCTACATGGAATGTCAAAACATTCTCTTTACTATGTCGAAGCTGAAAATTCGAATCGGAGAGAGAACTATAGTGAATTTACAGCCAAAATCTTATTTAGGTATATTTTCCTTTTAAGTAACACCTTCGTTATTTGTAGATTTCAAATTTTCTAATAGAACATAGTTCTAGACAAAATTTGTTTTTTAACATAAGGAGAAGGGACTGGTAATAGTTTGGGGGGGGGGAGGGGGGAGGCTACTTCCAAACTATTACCTAGAGAGTTGCTTACCTTAAATTCATAGAAGGGAGGTACTTATATTTAAATAAAAACTTAAATATCAAGGATCATCCAATCATTCCAAAAAACCATTAAAAAATAAAAAACCCAGTGGAAAACAATACTATTTTTTCTTAATTTAAAAGGTTTACTACTTCAACATTTGTGTAATTCTCATCCATTAATTAAAAACAATTTAATTAAAAAAAGAATTATTTCATCAAAAATTAATTCAATAAATCAACAAAAAAGACATCAAAAAAGGTCTATACAAAATCCAGAAAATGCTGAGGGTCCAATTTTGGATCCAGACGATGGAGTATTTACTCGTTATGGGGGATAAACTTTTTTTATTTTAATTATTGTGTAAATAATAATTTTTTATTTATTTTTGGATTTTTATTTTTTTTGGTAGAAATTATCTTCAATGAATTTATTTAAATGTTTGGATTTGATTTTTAACTTGTGTTGGCAGTTTACGAAATTCCTCAATTAACCGAAACCGAACCGAAACGACAATCCGCTCCGAAATCTTTGGGTTTCGTTCTGTTCGAAACCGACAACTACTTTTAACACAAGAATGCGGTCCATTCTGTATTAACCGAAAATTTGCGATTTTAAATAACCCACAAGATTATGAAATGATCGGAGCCCTATTCGGTGTAACTCCGGCAAAGTCCTTGGTTAAATTGTCAGACAAGGTGATCAAAAGAGGGAAAAATGAATTGATACTAAATATTGCTTTATTTATTGTTAAACTTTAAAGTAAAGTCACGTCCAAATTTATGTCCATTCTCAAATAGCCTGGACCTCCTATTTTAACTCTACTATTGAAATACTTAAAAATTAAAAACAATTATTAACTCATTTAATTTTTTATCAACTAAAATTTTTAACATTTACATACCACTATAAATTAAATAATTTAATGAATCACATCTTTTCTTTTTTAAAATTGAATATATTCAGCATCCACACAGTGGACTTTTTGCTTTTGTAAATTCTTTTTTAGAATTTGTCTATGCTAATATTTTTTTAACAATCCTCAAATACTACATTAGATTTCAACATGTCTTCATCTTTTTAAATGGTAATATTAACAGTTCCATTTCCAACTTTTTCCTCATAAAGCGTCTATAAATATTGAGTAAAAACCAATTTTATCTTTTATATACCCTAATTTAAGCCCATCTCTCTAATAGAAGCCCATTCAGAAACTACGAAAAATCAAAGCCCGGGTCTTAAGTTATAATAGAATCTAGATAAGATTTCGCCCTCAGGCCTAATTGTCGAACGAATTATGAAAGGGCGTAATACTTAAGAGACTATATCGACCTTTAATTGTAATTTACAGTAACTATTAATCTTTTAAAAACTAAAAATAAACCCATTTGTCGAATTTATCCGCTGGTCCATTCTTTCCATCTGCTTCACAGTATTCAGTGCCAGGTAAAACGATACGAGGTGTTATATAAAATTTCAGCTTAATTAGAGGATTGCAATCGCCAGGCATTTTTATAGGATTTGAATATAAATTGCTTAAAACTTCAAAAACAATAGTATTTTGTGATGTGTCTTTAATTATTTTTTGTTGACGAGTTGGTGAATTTAAACGAGCACATGTTATATGAACACAAAAAAGTTTATCTTCTACGGAAATAATTTTGAACTTGAAATTTTTATCGTCGCTTTTGACAATTGAAATAATACAAAGGAAAATAAAAAGAAGAATGGGAATAGAAGTTTTGAACATTTTTTTGTTTTTGTTTTTTTGTCTAAATTATTAAAAAAAAATTTTATAAGAGAAGAAAGTTTCCAAAGATTTTTTCAAAGAAATTCTCTCTCAGAGGGAACATAAAATACAGTAAAGCAACCAAACCCATCCTAGAAAATAGCAAAATATTAGATGGAACTTGGTACTGTCTCCTATTCAAAGTTGTTGTTAATCGCTCAGGCATGCAACCAATAACTGACTGATCATAAACATTTTTGTTTTATGGCTGGGAGGAAACTTAGCTGGCCTTATAATAATGACTGACATATGGAGAAAATATAATTAATTTTTAATAATTTTTATTTATAAATGAATGTTGTTGTTTAATACTAGACTTAAATCAAAATTAATTTTATTTATTTATGAGTAAATGATAAAGAACTTTTCGGCAAATTCAAATAAAATTAAGAAATCGCTTAAAGGGCAAATCTACATAAAAAAAAGTGCCGACATGCTCCCCCCCCCTCTTATCCAATCAATTTATTTTTTAATTTTGAACAGTAAATAAAAATAGAATAAGACATCATAAATCATGAAAGCAAAACACATTTAAAAAAAATAAATCTTTATTAATTTTTGTTTATCTATTGAAGCAAAATTAATTATTGCATTGGGCCAGGGTGGCTTTTTTACAACTTTTAGGAAGCATTCAAAATTTGACTTTTTCGCTGTTTTTAACTTTTTCGCCCCGTTTTCTCCCATTTTTATATTGCCACCTCTTCTCCCTCCTTTCTGCAAAAAAATCCTTAAAAAATCTCTAATTTAATTTATTCCTAGGAATATGATCTTATTATTTCTTATCCTGATTTGCTCAATTTAGTTTCAACTAGTGAATAATTATAGTTGTGTCAATAAAGAATAAGCATTAGGGAGTCGATGTTCTCTATCGAATGGTACCAAAAAAATTTAAAAATTCTTGTAGACAGTAAACTGTTTCCTTGTGATGACAAAATAATTGTAAGTCCATATCGATGTCTCAAAAAATATCGATATTTCTAATCGAGATTCTCGTCCCGATCCGGTATTTAATGTGTATCTTCTTACTCTATTCTTGTTCACAATTTTCATTAATTTGAGGGTTTGTTATAATTTTGGAATTTGAAACTTAATCAAAAAGTTTGTGTAAATTTTACCTCTATTCAATCCACCTCTATTTTAGAGAGGAAAACAAAATTTTAAAAGAAATTGTTTAAAAAACTTTCAAGAAAAATTGTTTATTTGTAAATATTTTGTATTTTTATAATTTTTTAAGAGGGAAATTGTTTAATAAAAGAGATATTTCAAGAAAGAGGGATATTTAATAAAAAGTATCTTGAGAGATCTTAATAAAAAAATATTAAGAACATTAAGATGACAAATTGAATTAAGGGAAGAAAGAAGCATGTGTCGATTTAATTAAATAATATAATATTTTACTAGATACTTTTTCTTCAACAAATATATGAGATATAATAACCATACTTCCTCTTAACATTTTTAGTTTCTTTTACTTTGTGTTATTCTTCACGTTTTTTAATTAAATTCTTCAATTTTGGCAAAATTTGATGGATCAATAAACGTAATTTTTCATCTATAAAAATATGGACAACAATATTTGAAACAAAATCCTTTGGGGTTTTATTCGAAAAAACCAAGTATTGTCCAGTAAGTATCTAAAAGAAAAATAAATTAAAAATTATCAGAAACTAAAAAACTAACTTTAGTAATCGCTTCTTGATTAGTTATGTCATCATATGGCTGTTTTACCTCAAAAATCTCAAAGCATAAAATTCCAAAACTCCACACATCCGTTTTTTTGAAAGAATTTTTTTGTGGATTGTTTCTGGAGCTAAATATTTATATGCTAATTTTTCTCCTTTTGTTGTATTAACAAAATCTTGGCCTTTTGGCAACAATCGAGAGGTACCAAAATCAGATATTTTAATTTGTAAGTCTCTATTTAGAAGGCAATTCCTTGCTGCGAGATCGCAATGGAGTATATGATTTTCATGTAAATAATTTAGACCATTAGTTCTATTAGTCCAATTCTATTAGTAACTGAATACTATCCGAAAGGATCACTTTTTGACTATTTGAAAAAAAACCAAAATTTAAATAATCAGACCAAATTCAAATTTATTATGGATGCTACTAATGGTCTAAATTATTTACATGAAAATCATATACTCCATTGCGATCTCGCAGCAAGGAATTGCCTTCTAAATAGAGACTTACAAATTAAAATATCTGATTTTGGTACCTCTCGATTGTTGCCAAAAGGCCAAGATTTTGTTAATACAACAAAAGGAGAAAAATTAGCATATAAATATTTAGCTCCAGAAACAATCCACAAAAAAATTCTTTCAAAAAAACGGATGTGTGGAGTTTTGGAATTTTATGCTTTGAGATTTTTGAGGTAAAACAGCCATATGATGACATAACTAATCAAGAAGCGATTACTAAAGTTAGTTTTTTAGTTTCTGATAATTTTTAATTTATTTTTCTTTTAGATACTTACTGGACAATACTTGGTTTTTTCGAATAAAACCCCAAAGGATTTTGTTTCAAATATTGTTGTCCATATTTTTATAGATGAAAAATTACGTTTATTGATCCATCAAATTTTGCCAAAATTGAAGAATTTAATTAAAAAACGTGAAGAATAACACAAAGTAAAAGAAACTAAAAATGTTAAGAGGAAGTAAGGTCCCCTCCCCCACCCCCCCTCCACATATATTTGTAGTAGAATTTTTTTCTTTCTCCCTCAAATCAATTACCTTGTCATCTCAATATTCCTTATATTTTTTTTTATTAAGATCCCTCAAAGATCTTTCCCTTTTTATTAAATATCCCTTTCTCTGAAAATCTCTTCTTATTAAATTAAAAAAATATTTAAAGAGATCAAAATAAATATACTAGCCTTTTCCTCCTTCATTTTCTAATCAGCAGAAGACAACCCCAAATAATCATCCATTAAAGTTCCAATAGCAAATATGTCTGTAGCATCAACTCTAATTCCAATAATTTTTAATCGAATCTTTAAAAATAAAAATTTTTTGGATATAAAAATTTTTCAAAGAACCTCATCATCCTGTTTAATAACAATCGTTTCTTCTTGATTTTTATAACATGGTGGAATGTTGTTTGGCTCAAAATCCATGTCCGGAGGTATACAATGACGAGAAATGAAACAACTTAGAGGGCCAATGTCACAGAAAATTCCAACCTTTTTAAAAAAAATTTGTAAAGAATTGTGTTAGGATTTAATAAAGTATTACTTCCAAAGGTAAAAAAAGATTAGATAGACCGATTATAAAAGCTAAAAGTTAAAAAAGTATTACTACCAAAAGCAAAAAGGATTGAACACGACCAATTATAAAAACTAAAAGGTTGATATTTCTTGATAATCTTTAAGAAAATTTAAAAACTAAAAAATTTGACTGAAAATCAGCACAAAATGCTAAACAGATTTATTAAATCTGGATTAACCGAGAAACTGGGGGAGGGAAGGGTTTGTGTCCAACCCCTAGTAAAAGCGATTAAGAATAAAAAATGTTTTAAAAAGTATTTTTAAATTTCTCCAAATTTTAACATTTTCAATTACAAAAAATAAGTTTTCCCTTTTATTTTAAATTAAAAATAAAATTTATATACTTTATTAACTTGATTAACAACAGCATCCATCACTTGACCTTTGAATGGACGAAAAACAATAGCTTTGTATTTGACTGGAAATGTGACAAAGCCTCTTCCTACAAAAATAAAAATTATTTAAAGGTTATAATTGTCAGCGATCAATTTTCTGAATTGAATTTTAACCGGAGCAGGCCAAAGCACCGCGAGCCCAATGACCGCCGAGCTATAACTTCGTTCAAAATTGAATTCGGGCAGCCTTACAATTAGTACGGTTCGATGTGTCTCCTAGGGCGTACCGGATTCAATAATTCCGAAGTTATAGCTCCACGGTACTGGGCTCGCAGTATTGTGGTGACCCATTTAACAAAATTAAACTTTTTGAGTTAATAAACGAAAAACTATACTATAGAAAATTCAATAGCTAATGAACATAAAACTTAAGATCCTTTAAACACCTCTAAATTCAAGATGAGGAAAGCAGGATACCCTATATACAGCTAACCTTTAAATTCTTTTTAAATTAACCTGGTTGAATCATTCCGTGCCCGATTGTATCAATTGTAGTAACAGCAATAACAAATCCATATTTGCCTGTACAAGTCCCTTCTACTTCACTAAATAATTTTTGCTTGACAGTTTCCATTAAACTTTGACCAAAATATTTTGGGTGAAGTTGAATTTCATGTTCTAATGATAAATGGTAAAACATTCTTTTCGAAAAATATTTACTAAATAAAAATTAACAAAAATTTAGAAATATTAATTGTATAAGAACAATTATTTTAAAAAATTAAAAATTCAAAAAAAAATATATTTTATTCAACCACTCCCAAAAAACAAATAATACAGGAAACATCAAATCAAAGATACATAGACTCCGGTGCCCCATCTTTCTTTCTGTAGAGAACATTCTCTTTAGCTTTTCTCATGTCCTCCTTTAAAATAATTTTTAATTAAATTACAAATTTTCTTGGTAGTTAGAAAATTTTTTTGAATTTTCACAGAAAATTTCCCAGTTATTTTAAACGATTTCTTAGGCTATGGGCCCGAACTCGGTTGAAAAATAAATTTAAAAAAGTGATGGTTTCGAAAATTCAGTGGGAGTCAATCCAGTCGCCGGTTTTCCCTGTTATAACTGTCAAGGGACATTATTAAAGTGTCAAGAAATTTAAAAAATCCCCTCACCATAGTAACACGCATTCGACGATCTCGAAGTGCCAAAAGCCCGGCCTCAGTACAGACTGCTTTAACATCAGCTCCCGAAAGGTCATCCTTTGCCTCAATAAATTCCTCCAAATTAACATTTTCTAATTGCATACGGGCTGTGTGAATGCCAAAAATACGTCTTTTAGTTTTTTCATCGGGAAGTGGAAATTCAATTTTTCTATCAATACGGCCAGGGCGAATAAGTGCTGGATCTAATGAATCAATTCGATTTGTGGCCATTAAAACCTGAAAAATACTTTTTTCAAAAATTTTTTAATTTTCAATTTACCTTAACATCTCCACGAGAATCAAAACCATCTAGTTGATTGAGCAATTCAAGCATAGTACGTTGAATTTCGCGTTCTCCACCAGAATTGGATTCATAACGTTTTGTGCCAATGGCGTCAATTTCGTCGATGAAAACAATTGACTAGGAAAAAATTTTTTGAAACTTCTTTAATCAATTCCCAAAAATTTACCGGTGCATGTTCTTCAGCAACCCGAAACAACTCCCTAACCATTTTAGGCCCATCCCCCAAATATTTTTGAATAAGCTCAGAACCAACAACACGCAAAAAGGTGGCAGACGTTTGATTAGCAACAGCTTTAGCTAGCAATGTTTTGCCTGTGCCAGGCGGGCCGTAGAGAATAACTCCTTTTGGAGGTTTGATTCCAATTTCCTCATAGTACCTTTAAATTAGAATTTTAAGGCCAAAATAAAAAAGGTTCAACTACTCTGGATGTGTAAGTGGCAATTCCACTGCCTCCTTAATTTCTTGAATTTGTTGCTCCAAACCGCCAACATCAGCGTATGTTTCAGTTGGAGCCTTTTCCAATTTCATCACAGAAACCATTGGATCCGTGTCATCAGCCAAAACACCAACAACTGCATGTGTTTTGTGATTTAGAAGAACTGCACAGCCTGGCTAAAAAATAAAAGAAATTTATAAAATTAATTTTAAAAAATACCTCCAATTGTTCCTTGTCAACAAATGAAAGAATATTAACATAATGTTCACTTCCAACGTTCTAAAAGTTGAAAACTTGAATAATTAAAACAGTCAACTTCTCTATTTTTACATTAGTAATGCCCCGCTCCTCCCCCATCTCTCCTTGTCTTTTCCTTCCTTGGAAAAAACTGACCATTAAGTATATTATTAAGGAAAAAAGAAGGAAAAGTGGGGAGGGCACGAAGCTTGGAATTACCTTATTTTCTCCAATAACTAAAAAATCAAACCGTCGAAACAACAGCATGCTGATCGTCAATAATCTCCTCCAAAGTACCCACAGCCATTGGTGACCCTCTCATCTCATCAACTTTTGTCCGTTCTTCTTCCTGCCTTTCTTCTTGAGGTTTATGTCTTTCCTGATTTCGAATAAATTCTTCTTCCATTAACAAATAATCTTTAATCCGTTCATATTTAAGAAGACGCAATTTGCAACGAGATACTGGTGTCACATTAGGCATTTTATTGCTAGCTTCAGGTCCTTTACTTCCCTTCTTTCGCTTCCCAAAGCGTGTAGGGATTGGTGGCCCAAAACGACGCTTCTTAAAAAAATGGTTAAAGTAAAATAATATTTAAAGGAAACCTTATCTCCTTCTCCTTGCTTATCTCCTGAACCTGGCTTTTGTTGTTGAAATTGTTGATTTCCCATTGAAAATATTGAGATATTTTATTTAACAAATAGTGTCTCTAAAATATAAATTAACAAAGAAAGAATTTATGGGTGAGGGGCAACTCAAGGAATTCCCAAGCATGGAACAGACGAGACAAGGAACGATTCATGAGTTGGTTGTTCCTTGATTTGTCTTTTCCTTGACTTGTCGTTCCTTGCGTCTTGTCCGTTCCTTGAGTTAGCCCGACACGAAAATTTATAATGAATTTATCAAGAAGCCTATCAAGAAAATTTTTCAAAATAAAAAAATTCGAAGAAAATTCAACAAAATTTTTTTAAAAATGATGAAAATGAAAAGACTGCAGAAAATTAAGAGAAAAAGAAAAAGAGAAAAATTAATTTTTAAAGTGTATAATACGAAAGACCAAAAAATTAAAAATGATTTTTCTTTTAGATTTTCCTCATGTTTTCCAAATCTTGGAATTTTTCTTTTCATTTGTTGCAAGTTTTAATTTTCTTTAAACTATTTTTAGATTATTTTCATAACATGCAAAGTGGAAATTTGCGTTATCCACCAGTCAGATTTATGCGAATTATTGAATCAGCACCTAATTCTTTAAATCGAACTTCTAGACGTCTCGAAATTATGGTTTCTAAGCAGACTACAAGGGTATTTAAATTTCTGAAGAATTTAACTTAAAAAATTTAAAGGTCGCAGCTGTCTCTTCTCGCCTGGAATGGAGAATTGATCATTTTGAAAAGTTAATGAAGTTGATGAAGAATGGACAGAATCTGATAAGTGAGTTTAAGAAGGGATCAGGTTGTTTATTTGCTAGGTATAAGTTCTGATCAGTTCTATTGGATTCCTTTTAGTTGGAAAGTTGGCAGGTTTCCGTCCCTTCAATTTTTCCTAATCCACGATCTGGATGTTTGCGTTAAGTTCTCTCTTCATTAAGCAAAGGAATGTAAACATTAAATCATTACAATTAGTGAGCGAGATTTTCAAAAAAAACCTTGATTTTGGATGGGTACCTTGACCAGATTCTTGACCTTGAGTCAAGGAAAAATCAAGGAAGGCTGAAAAATGCCTTGATCTGGACTCTGGATCCAGGAAAAATCAAGGTCTAGATCCAGATCCAGCTCGCTCTCTAATTACTATGTACTCTTCTTTTCAGGTAAACAATTCGCTTGTTCAACCTGTCCATCTGTAATTTGGGAATTACATGTTTATCCAAATGGAAAGAGAGAGGAGGATGTTAATAGTAAAAATTTTTAAATTTATTCTTTAGTTAACCATATATTTTTTAGATGTTTCTTTTTTTCTTCGCCAAGTGGGCCTTCAACGTGGGGAGGATCCTGTAATGACCGAATTTCAAATTTATGCTTTGGATGCTAGTGATTGTCGTATTAGCGTTTGCAGGTTATTTTGAAATTAATTGAAAGAAAAGTTCTTTTGGATCATTTTAGAGATACAAAGGATTTCTCAAATCAACAAGGCCGCGGGAAATTTCAAGTACAACGAGACAAAATGTTGACAGCGCTACGTCCGGATGGTATATTGAATTTTTTTCGGCCTTTTAAAAAATAAATATTTAGGTTCTTTATTGTTATTTTGCGAAGTTGAATTTCTTCCTCCTGGCATAAAATTAAATGTGGAAAAAGAAGATGATGAAATTGTGGAAGAAACAAATATGGATTCCTCTGTTTGGGTGCAGGAATCGTTGAGAGAAATGTGGCAGCAAGAGACTTTTACGGATTGTATTATTCAGGTATTTTGTGTGTAGACTATTAATCGTAGTCTCTCAGTAGTTCTGGGTTTTAGGGGAGTGAGGGGTTTAAATGTTCTAGTGACTTACAAGAACTCTCACGAACTGTGCGAAAATTTCGAATATATTTTTGCACCATCATGTAGAGAATAATCGATAATATTTTGCCAATTTTAGGCTTTTTTTTTGGCCCTGACCCCCATTTCATAAAGTTATAGCTGGTCAAAGTTTCGGTATTTTGACTTACTTTTCTTAATAAAACTCACTTTTCTTTTTTTAATATTTTTCGGATAATTCATATAGCGGCTGATTTGACCCTTATATTTTCAAACATTGCCAAATTTTTTATCAGGTTGGAAGTGCACGAATGAATG
This sequence comes from Meloidogyne enterolobii, assembly GCA_963681835.1. NCBI lineage: Eukaryota > Metazoa > Nematoda > Chromadorea > Rhabditida > Meloidogynidae > Meloidogyne > Meloidogyne enterolobii. The sequence continues at coordinate 2,008,207 of CAVMJV010000023.1, forward strand.
CTCACAGATGTATTCTTGCACAACACAGCGTTGTTTTCCGTTCAATGTTTGCGCAAAAGTCAATGTTGGAGGCTCAAAATGTTTGATTTTAAATTTTCATTTCTTTTATTTATTTGTTTATTAGGGGCAAATTAGCATAACAGATTCTCGTCCTGAATATGTTCGTGCCATGCTTCAATTTATTTACACGGGTTCAGTGGACAAAAGTTTGTAAAGAACTAATAGAAATTTATTCTAATTAATTTAGGTGCTTTGGAAAATTTTGCGGAAGGTATTCTCGCTATAGCTGATAAATATGCTGTAATGCCGTTGAAGGAACAATGTGAACGTTATATGACTTCGATTATTTGTAAAAACTTTTTTTAATTACTTACATATTTTTAGTAAATGGGACACTAGAGAAGTATAGGCTGATCCTGTTTTGGATCTGGGAATTTTAGGAATTTTCCCAGGGCCTGTCAATCCAAACAAAAAGAATCTTCTGGGAACTTAATTTATTCTATTCCTTGAGGCAAGGACACTGAGGATTTACGAATCTGAAATAAAGCGGAGTTTTATTGTTTTAGGCGTTTGGCTTTACATTCCTGTAATTCTAGAATTAAATTAAACCTCGATTTCAAAAATTTTGTTTTAATTTAATTTTTTATTTTTTAGGTGCTAAAAATATTGCTAATCTCTGCCTAATTGCTGATACATATTTTGGATCATATTTAAAAAAGGTTTATTTTAACTTATTCAAAAAATAAATAAATTTCCAGGCTTGTATTAAATACATTTCTTCAAATCACAAAACATTTTTGAGAAGTCCTGAATGGAAAGAATTGAAAGCTGTCAGAGGACAACTTGCAAATGAATTGTTAGAAGCTGTGCTAGATCAAAATGGAAGTGAAGGGATTGATTTGAGTAGCAGTTTTGAAACTGGAGGGACTACAGAACCAAGTACTGGTGGTGGAGGTGCTGGTAGTACTGGTGGAAGTGGAGGTGGAGGAAGTACTGGTAGCAGTTTAAGTATGAGTAGTAAGTTTTTGAAAAATTTTTTTTGAAATCTCAAAAGGGGAAATAATCTTTATCTAACTTGGGGAGATTTTCCTATCTTTTTGAAAATACCCAGAAATCAAAACTGTCCACTATAATACTTCTTTTACAGCCCCAGCAAGTCTTTACGGCGTTGGTGTCTTCTCGCCTAGCAGCAATATATCTCGCAATAATTCTACTTCTGCTTTAGCCTCATTTTCATTAAATACAAGTGGTGGAACTTCTACTTCATCGTCATTACCGTCAGTGTCTAATTCTACAGCAGGTTGTTTTTCTAAATTTTTTAAAAAATTAAAAAAGATTTTTAAGCCTCTTCTTCGTTAATTTATGCCTCTCAGCCTTCACAAGTTTGTTCAACATCATCATCAGCTCTTTCAACTCCAACAACTTCATCATCAACTACCAACGCCAACAATGTCGAAAACAATGCAAGTACTAGCAGCTCTTCTTCAAATCCCCAACCAACGCAACAAGCACAGGCTGAGGAGGATTCTCGTGTACCTGTTAGAAAACGTCCGCGCAGAAAGATTTGATAAAAAATTTTGGTGAGAAAATTTTGAAAATTTTTATTTTTAATAAGCAGACTAGTCAATATATTCACTAATATTTTTAATGAGCTGGAAAAAATTTAGATTTTTTTTATTTTTTCAGTTCCTATTTTAGCTTTTCTAGATATAAATTAATTGATTACTCAATATAAGAGTAAAAAATCGTTTGAGTTTATACGAATTTTTGGGTTATTTATTCACAAAATACTTATAATAGGATTACGATTTTACGTACACCCGATCTACTTTCTATTGTGTATATAATTTTTAAGTTGAATTTAAGCCAATGGGAGGTGATTTCAAATATTAGAAAGCTGCCTAATGTAAGCAATACCTCCATTTACTTACACTTTTTCGCTTTTTATTCCCAAGGGTGTAAAAGTACGATCGAGATCCTAAAATATTCTCAAAAATAGTAAGAAAAATTTTTTTAATACCAATTATTTTTTGTAGTTATGGGGGTGAGAATTCATTTGGAGGAAAGAAAAGTTGATGATTTTATATGATATATAGACTAACTATGAAGATTGTTTTCCTTTTTTGTGATCGACCCAAGTCCCACCCCGTATTTAAAAAATATTAAAATTGTATTTTCTGTTTTGTTTATGAAGGCGCGATTGATTGATCGGCTTTTTTCTTTGAAAATTGGCAGGATTTTTTAAAATTAATTTTGAAATTGTATTATTTTATAAAAATCCTTGCTTATTTTTACCTTATATTTACTATTATTATTACACTGAAAATATTTTTATTAAAAAATGTAAATGAAAAAAATTTTTTTTAAATAGGAAAAAGGAGTGATTTTTATTTTTTAATTCTCTGAAAAAACGTATTTTCATAATTTATTTTTTATTAAAAATAGGACAGAAAATAATTTTGGAAATTATTAACGTTGTATATTAACGAAATTTTTTTCAAAAAAAATTAGAGGGGAGGTTAAATAAAATAATTTTCAAAATTAAAAAAATATTTTTAATTGGAAGAATTATTCTTCGGTTTAGGAGTATTCGGAAGATGTCCTAGAGCTGCACATTTTCCCTCATCACAAACAGCACCTTGACGTTCACTTTGTATTGGTAAAAGATTGTCTTTTACTTCGTAGAGGACACGGCCTGTTCCGCTTAGAGAGACCTAAAAGGATTTTCAAAAATTTTCTCAAAGCCTTTTTTCACCTTTTCCGTTGCCTTAGACCCTCCATTTTTGTCAAATGTTTGTATTTCCCACTGCCCTTTAGTGCAATCCCCCGTTCCATTCACAACAGGATGGAAAGTTTCTTTTTGACGATTTTTTGTAAATTTCCACCTTTTCAAAAATTTTTTATTTTTTAATCAAAAAAATTCCAAACATTTCACTAGACTGCCCACTCGGAGCAATTACTTTAGCATTAAATGGGGTGTCAGTCATTGATTTAACATGAACTATAATATCGCATCTTTCAGTAGATATAAACGATGAATTTAAAAGTATTAATAAAAAGAAAATTGGAAATGTTGATGATGGTGATGATGACATTTTTTTCTTAAAAATGTTTAAAAAGTAAGAATTATTTTTTATTTCTTCACGTTCTAATAAGGAAACTTTTTGTGATCCAAATGCCACGACAGGGAAAAGAATTTTAAAATTTCTGTACCTATAAACATATAGTCTAATTTCTTATAGAGTCCAAAATACTTTTTGTAAGCGACCAGTAAAATAAGAAAAAAATAAGCACTTTTATGGAAGTGGGATGGATATAAAGTTTTTGATTAGATACTCTGATCTGTTCTGATGAACATTTGTAAAACGATTATAAATTTAGGGGAATAGGATAAATTACTTAAACTTGGATAACCTAAACTTGGATAATTAAATTTGAGGACAACTAAAAGATTGAGACTAATAGGGAAAAAATTTAAAAAATTTCTTAGTAAAAAATTTTAGTTTAATAAATATTTAGTTAGAAATTTTGTTTAAAATAAAATATAAAAAGAATTCGAGAAATCTTGTCAAATAAACACATCAATAAAATTGAAATTTTAATTGCCTATTTTTGTCAATCTCGTGTTTTTATGCGGATTTTGGAGGATTATTTATTTGGATTTTGAAATTTAAGGGAAGAGGATAAATTTGGAAAATAAATAAATATGTATACTAATTATTGTAGAAGAAAAAAGGGAAAATAAAAAATAATTGGAAGAGGACCTTCAACAACAATAAAAGAGAGAAAATATTTTTGTCCTTCAATCTCTCTCATTTTTCAATTTTTTCAATTAAAAAATTGATGGAAAATTTTAATTTTTAATTTTAAATGAGAAGTTTGTAAAGATGAAAGTTTTTAAGGAGGAAGAACAAGTGTTTCTGATAAATTGAATTAGTCTCTCTTATCGATCCAGAAAATTTCCTTTGAAAGGAACAAAAAGGAAGGAGAAAAGTGTGGGAGGGAGTTCTAAAAATGAAAGCATTCTGTTCACAAAAACACCTAGGAATGATCAATTTTTAATTTATATCATCCCCAAACAAACAAAAACAAATTCAGAAAAACAATTTTATTTACAACAAATACATAACAATACAATATTATTGGTACATTATATAGGGAAGAAATATACACAATTCATGATTATATATTTTGGGTGGTCCTATATCATCCTTCTTTTCTGTGTGTTCATCTATATCCATCGTCCCGCAGCCATACTCATGCAGCAGCCATAGGAACGTCGACCTTGAACTCGCCAGAAGATCCAGGAGGGAAGATGGCCTTGGCGTCCCCAGCATCTGGAGGAGCCCCAGCGAAGCAGATCTCGAGCTTGTCATCACCTTTTGGCGGGCCGTTCTGGCGGATCACTTCGACTTGGGCAGCGGCGCCGCGAATCCGAAGACGGGGTTGACTCGGTAGTGCTCGTTATTGCTGGACTTGAGCTTGAAGGCGAAGCGGACCTTAAAAAAGAAAAAAGAACAATTTTGATTATAAGAATGATTTGAGAGAGAGAAAAGAGAAGATGATTTGAAGAAAAAATAAATACTACCTCAGGGTTGCCGTTCATCAGCTGAAGCGAGACGTTGCCTCCCGAAGCAGGGACCTGGATAGCAGCTGGCTCGACTTGGACCGCCATTGTTGTTGTGAAGATTGGTTGTTGATTGTTTGAAGAGTTGTCGTTTGTGAAGTGTTGCGTTTGAACGAAATCAGTGGGCTTTTATAGTTGGCTGGGTGTGTGTGATTTCTTCACGGAAATCATGATATAAAAGCTTTGTCATCATCATCGGTCACCAACTCTCAACAACGACAACTCTTCAAACAATCAACAACCATCTTCACAACAACAACATGGCGGTCCAAGTCGAGCCAGCTGCTATCCAGGTCCCTGCTTCGGGAGGCAACGTCTCGCTTCAGCTGATGAACGGCAACCCTGAGGTACATATTTAATTTTAATGTCGTCCTTTCTTTTCTCACTCTCAAATCATTCCTCTAATCAAATTTTTTCTTTTTCAAAGGTCCGCTTCGCCTTCAAGCTCAAGTCCAGCAATAACGAGCACTACCGAGTCAACCCCGTCTTCGGATTCGTGGAGCCCGGCGCCGCTGCCCAAGTCGAAGTGATTCGCCAGAACGGCCCGCCAAAAGGTGATGACAAGCTCGAGATCTGCTTCGCTGGGGCTCCTCCAGATGCTGGGGACGCCAAGGCCATCTTCCCTCCTGGATCTTCTGGCGAGTTCAAGGTCGACGTTCCTATGGCTGCTGCATGAGTATGTATGGCTGCGGGACGATGGATATAGATGAACACACAGAAAAGAAGAATGATATAGGACCACCCAAAATATATAATCATAAATTGTGTATATTTCTTCCCTATATAATGTACCAATAATATTGTATTGTTATGTATTTGTTGTAAATAAAATTGTTTTTCTGAATGTTTTTGTTTGAATTTTTGCTTTAGCTAGGAAGTATAAAAAAGATTAGGGTTTTTGTTTGTTATTTTCCTCAGAATTGGTTTGAACTTGTTCAATTGGTGTTTTCCAATGAGACTCAATTTTTTGAAATATCCCGCAATTAACACCCTTTCTAGGATTATTCCACAAATATCCTTGTCAATTGTTGAAGAACTCCTTGAAGTAAAATTTTCCTTACTTGCCCAAAATAAAATAATTGGATGCGCCTAAACATGTCGAATGATATGTCAGTTGAATCGTCCCGATTAGCTGAGTCGAATAGTACCACTCTTTAGGGGCGGAAATGCCTGTTGACCGAGATATAGATCCCCGAAAATTGAAAACCCATAAGAGGGTAAGCCCATTTTAGGGTTAGAAAATTTTCAAAAATGCGGCCCGATAGTTCTTTATTTTCTTTTTATTTACATCAAAATAATTATTTTTTATTAATTTATTTGTTGTAATAATTATTTTTAAATGTTTAGTGGGCGTTAAATAAAAATAATTTTATTTTTTTAAAATTCTGTCATTCATCTTTTTTTATTCAAATAAATTTTTTAGGTTTATTTTTAAAACTTTTCTTTAAAAACCTTTTCTTTTTTATTTTTATTTTCTTCCACCTAAATATTCCAACTTTTTTTGTTTTTATACATATTTTTCTTCTCATTTTTCATTTTTATAAATGTGAACAAAGGTTGGCTGGAAGAAAGATAAAACATCTGTTTTTTTGGTTTTATTTTTTTTTCAAAAAAATTTTTTTCAAAAATGAAAAGATAAATAAATATATATTTTTTAAAAAGAATTTTTTGCTTTTGAAAAGTGCAATAAAAAATAAATAAAAATATTTTTCTATTTTTTATTTTTTAAAAAATATTTTGGAAAAAATTTTTAAAAGATTAAAAAACTTTTATTTAAAAACATGGCTTGTATAAGAGATTCGATTCTCGAAAATTCCCGATTATAAAATTCCGATATCCAAGAATATATGTGACGAAACTCGGACTAGTTGCGACCTCTCGGAACCGGTACTTGTTTAGTTTCCACCAGCCCCGCCTCTTTTCCCTTTTTCTTTATTTTCTTACAAAATGTCATTTCACATAATTGCCGTCCCGATTCCCGAAAATCGGGAATTTTGTTTTTTAGTCGGCTAGATCCCTGGGGCTTGGAGGGGTTAACAAAAATTGAGATTGATAAGTCTCGATAACCAAAATTTTTGTTTCAAAATCTTTTCCCAATCCAATCTCTAATTTTCTTAATTATTTTATTTTTTTTAATAACTAAAATTGTTTTTAATTATTTAATTTTTTATTTCTTTCTCCCACTAAAAAATTCTTTTAATTCCATCAAAAATTAGCTCAATTCAAAATACTTCAATTAAAAAATAATTTTCTCTTTTAATTTCTAAATTCCCAAATTATTTATCAAAAAATAATTTCTATTTTTATTAAATTAAAAAAATTATTTTTCAACTAATTTTGGATATTTCTTTCTTTGAAAAAAATTTTTTTTTGATTGACAATTTAAAAATAGTTGAGGAAAAGTGAGTGGTTATTTTGTGTGTGTTTGGATCAAACTAGAAAGAAAATATATATTTATTATTTATGATCTAAAAATTGCTTTTTTTCAGAGTAGCATTTGACATTTTTATTTAAAAATATTAACAAATCTTTCTCTTAAAATATTGCTTAATTTAATTAAGAAATTTGTTAGGAAAGATGAAAATAAATAATTAGGTATATTTAATTAACTAATTAAATTATTTTTAATTTTCCAAATTTCGTTTTCTAATTCCAAATATTTTTTTACTTCATTGCTAATCTACATCTTTATTTTAAAAATTATATAATTCAACGTCTATTAATTAAAAAATTAATTCCAGTATTAAATATTATTTATCCCTCTCTATAATTATTTTAAAAATTTATCAGAATTGAATATGACATGAAATATTGAGAAAAATACGGGCACGTTTATAATTTTGGAACAGACTTATTAGAGACCGGACTGGGAGTGTCGTACGAGAATATCTTGTCTCTATTCGATCTCTAGACTGTACCCTCAATTTTACGTACACTCTCTAATTGTGTGTACAATTTTTAAAGGTTAGTTGAGCGGAGGGCTGTCTAAGAAATGCCTTCAATTTCACATATACCTGAGTTCTTGTTTTTTCGTTCCCCAAAAGTTTATTTATACAATCAACGTCTGACCATAAATATTCATTTATTTAGTAATTTATTTTTTTACTTCTCATTTTTAGAGATTTATTATTTAATTAAATATATACAATAAATTTATATTTTTATTTTATTTAGACTTTTTTCCTGTTAATTTCCTTTTCATTAAACAATTGTCTAAAAAATCCTTTCTTTCTTCCTTTACCAAATTAATTTTTTTCTAAATTAATTTCCCCCTTCCCTTCCCCCTTTCCCTCTCTTTCCCCCTCTTTTTACGTCCATTCTCCGTTCAATTTTAAACATTTTTACTTTTCCTTTTTTCTAAAATTTTCAAATCATTCGTCAAATACTTACCTACCTATTCTCTATTTATTTTAACGCGCAAAAATGATTCGAAAAAAAATTAAAAAGAAGAAAAGGTAAATTTAAATTTATTTTAAGAGGAATATTTATGTGGGGTAACTTACCGAATAGACAGTTCACCGAATTTGGAATTTTTGGGCTGCTTATTGTATAATAAAAATATTTTTGAATTTTTGTTAAGAAATACTTTTTATTGTCTCAAAAGACTAAAAAATAAAATTAAAAAATATTTTTATGCACATTAGAAAGCCAAAAAGATTAGACGGTGAATTGTCTATTCGGTGAATTGTCTGTTCGGTAAATACTCCAATAAATATATAAATAAATTTAGTTAATTTTTATTATTTGTTTGATTTTATATTTAATTTTTCTTTCTTTTTATTGTTTAAATAATTAATTAAATTTTTTATTTACTTTGTCATTTCTTTATTTTATTTTACTTACTATTTTTATATAACCACACCTTTATTTAATTTTTATTGTTTAATTTAATTTTAAATTAATCAAAAATTAATTTTAAAAAATAAAAATTTTTAAGATATTTCCAATTTAAAATTTAAAATTATTTTTTCTATATTTATCATTTCCAGCTAATTCTTACAAGGGAAGAACTACAAAAGTTAACCACAATAATCTTTCCTTTTTCTAAATTCATTCACCGAAAAGAATAAAAACGTCACTTACATTTAAATACAAATATTAAAAAATATTATAAAAAATTAAAATTCCTTTGAACAATGACTAGCTGGTATTGAATACCATTGTAGTGTTCAATTATAAATTCCCTAATTCTCGTTTTCTAGAGATCCTTTTAATTAAACATATATGTACTAGAGGTCGGCGCGGGACGGGATCCCGCGCGGGATTTTGCGGGATCCCGTCCCGCAATCCCGCACTTTTTTCGATTTGCGGGATTTTGCGGGATTTATCCCGCGGGATTCCGTCCCGCAAAGATTTTTAAAAAAATTTTATCCCGCGGGATCCCGCAAACACGATTTTGCCGACCTCTAATATGTACACACCTAATTCCTTAAAATTCATCCTTAATCTTTTAAGTTTTTAAAAAATCTTTTTAAACTCTTTACTCTCAACTAGACACACACACTTTCCTCCAACTTTCCTCCAACAAATACCTATATAATTTATTTTTTACTTAATTTTTTTCTTCCACTTTTTTTAAAGTATATACATATACAAGTACTTGAGTTCTCTTAAAATTATTTTTTTCTAAAAAAAAAAGAAGAATCATTTCTCTCTCTTAAAACATTCCCGTTTTTTTTTTCTTCATTCATTCAATTGTTCTTTAAATCGTTGCCTCCTCTTCTCTTTTATTATTTTCTTCTTTTTTTTCGTTTAAAAGACGAACAATGATTATATTAACTAATAAATAAATGATGAATATTATCTGTTGGTGTTTCATCTTTTTTTTATAAAAAAATAAAAAAAAGAGATAATGACAAAAAATGACGCAAAAAGGAAATATTTATTTATATTTATTTTTATTTAAACAAAATTAAAAACATACAAGGATTATTTTAATTATTTTTCACTTTCTCCTTCGTGTTAATCTTTTTTCCTTCCCTGACATGCAATATTAAGTTCTCCTTTATTTTTGTAATTTTTAATTTCACAAAAAAATTTTTTTCAAATTTTTTCTCGACGTCCTTTTCATTTCAATCAACTGTTTTTCCTTAAACAGTTGATTGAAATGTCGAGAAAAAAAATTAACAAAAAATTATTATTTTGTTTTCGGAAAAATAAAGGTTTCTCAAACTAGTAAAATCATTTTATTTTCCTTATTTTAGACATTTAATTCTTTAAATAATTTAAAATTATTTTTATTTTATTTTTAAAGAAAACCTTCAAAAATTACTTAAGCAATAGCGTGACCTTACACACAATTTGTCTGTTTATTGTTTTTAAAATTTAAAAATAAATTTTTTTAGATTTTATTATTAATAAATATGTAGTCTTTTTAAAGAAATCCTTTTTTATATTTAAAAAATTTTTCTAAAAAAATTTAAAAATTAAAAAAATTTTTTTCTCAGAAAATGGCACTTTTCAAGTAACCTTTTATTTCATTTAAGGAAAAATTTTTTCAACATTTTTTTCAAAAATTTTTTTTTAATTTTTTTAAACAATTTTACCCTTTAATTACTACTATATTTAATTCAAGTACACATTTTTATTTAAATTAAAGTTTATTTTAAAAAATTTTCTTTTATTTTTTCATTTCCGTGGCACTCGTTTACGTGGTAACGCGATATAAATGAATGCCTATAAATTAGCCAAAAGAGCACCTAAAAGGTGAATAATTTCGTTCAGAAATATTTTAAAGTGTTAACTAACAATTAAATAAAAATCAGAATTTCTGGTTTTTTAAATCAGAATTTATAGGCAAAAATATCAGAATTTATCAGAATTTTTGTTTAAATTACCTCATTTTTCTTCATTTTTCGTCCATAAATTCTGAAATTTTTTATCAAAAATTCTGAAATTTTCAGAATAAATTTTTGAGGGTATTAAGAGTTTTTAGGCAAAATTTAATTGTAATACGTTCACTTTTACTTTTTTTATAAATTTATTAAAACAAACATTACTTTCACTTAAACTTCACTTAAATTCCCTTCTCCGCTTCTTTTTTGTATTTTAAATTTTTTTTTAAATTTTATTTTGCAAAAATTTTGTAAAATCTTTTAAAAATAAAAAATGTTTACTCACTAGAAAATTTTTTTTCTCCCACATTTTACCATCTTTTTTTTATTTTTTTTTCAAATTTTTACCAAGAAAATTCTTCTTCATTTTTCTAAAATAAGTTTTCATTTAATACATTTTTCTTTTTCTAAACTAGAAAAATCCTCTTTATTAATATTTTTAGAGAATTTATAATTCTTAATAAATGTTTCCAATTTTATACACATTTTTTCTATTTTTGAAAATTAAAAAAAAGTTTTTACAATTTTAAACTAAATAAACTTGAATTTAAATAAAAACTTGGGTTTTATTGGGGACAACATACCATACAGACAGCCTCCACTTTTACGGATAATAAATTCGATTTATATTGATATAATGATATTTTGATATCTTTATTTCCTGTGACTATTGAATTTCGTTTAATACTTTACTTATATATCTAGAAATTTTATTTTGAGGTTTAGTTATTCTAAGTGAGTGTTTTTTTCTCACAAAAGTATTCTCGAAGGTTTCAACCTCTCGAAGGCCTCAACACATTTACATTTTACCTATACATATGCATCAGGGTCCGTTTCGCCTTTCGTCTTTCGCCACATTTTTGTCTTTTTTGGTGTTTCGTCTTTCGCTCTTTAAAATCTGTTTCAGCACACCCCGGATAACATCTCTCAGATTTACATATTTAAATTAATTTTTTTATTAACACAAAAATTATTTTTGTGTTAATAAATTATGTTGATCTTTTTGAACAATTAATCTCTTTTTTTAATAATTTTACATATTTTTTAATTATTGTCACTTACTCTTTTAATGGCCATAAATTATTAAATACCTTTTAACTTTTTTATTTTCCATATTTATAATTTTCCTTTTATTTTTTATCCATTTTCTGCTTCAAATAATTTTTAAAAATGCAAAAATTAAATTAAAAATTTACATAATTCTTTACATAATTTTCTCAGGAAATGGAACATTTTAAGGCGTGGTAATTTTAAATAAAATTTTATAAAATAAATTATAAAACACCTGCAACCATAAAATTTTCCTCAAATAATTCTGATAATGTTTGCTAATGCTTCTGAAAATTTCAGAATTTTTTGTTGAGAATTTCAGAATTTCTGGCCAAAAACATCAGAATTTTCGCTAAAAATGCCCAATTTTCACCATTTTTTGTCCATAATTTTTTAAATATTTTACCAAAAAATTTGAAATTTATACCAGAGTTAGGTAACAGTATTACCATCATCACTGCAAAATTTCAGAATTTTTTGTTGAAAATTTCAGAATTTCTGGCCAAAAATATCAGAATTTGCTTAAAAATGCACATTTTTCATCATTTTTTGTCTATAATTTTTTAAATATTTTACCAAAAAATTTGAAATTTATACCAGAGTTAGGTAACAGTATTACCATCATCACTGCAAAATTTCAGAATTTTTTGTTGAAAATTTCAGAATTTCTGGCCAAAAATATCAGAATTTGCTTAAAAATGCACATTTTTCATCATTTTTTGTCTATAATTTTTTAAATATTTTACCAAAAAATCTGAAATTTATACCAGAGTTAGTTAACAGTATTACCATCATCTCTGCAAAATTTCAGAATTTTAGCTCATTTTTTGGTTGTTTTATAATTTTTTGTGAAGCGTTGTCAACTACTTGTTAACAGTTCCTTTTGCCTATTAAAAATATTTCCTTTTTTAATTTTAAAATTTTTTCCAGTTCAAAAAATGTTTAAAAAATATTTATAAAATAAATTAACTGACGTTATAAAAATATTTTTTTTATTTTTAAAAATTTATTTCCTTTATTTTCTAGTTGATTTATTCTTCCAAGTAAATTTTAACTTAAAAAATTTTCTTTACCTTTTAAATTTCCGCATCAATAAATTATTAAAATAAATTTTTTATATAAACTTTATATTTTTTCAGTTTATTTATATCACTTTTTTGGATTAAGTAAATTGTGTGGGCGTAAAGTTGAGGGGAGAAATATTTAAGTAGCTACACCAATTCTCGCAACATTTTCTTTTTATTGTTTTAATTAAAAAATGACAAAAGAAAATTTTAAAAATAGAAAATGACTAGAAAATAATTAAAAATAATTTTAAAAATATTTTTGGTTCGATTCCCCAAACAATTAAAAAATGGGGGAGAATAAGGGGAATTTTTAGTTGAGGTAAACGAGTCGTTCCGAGCTTCTAAAATCGTCATTTTAGAAGATTTCTTAATAAAAATTTACTCAAAAAATATTTTTTATTTTATGTCAATTATTTAATTTAAAGTAGGATAACTCCTCGACACTTCGGGGTCGGGATTGTCGGGGATCGGGGTTTGCCGGGGCAGAGCCTTCGGGGTAAGTGTCGGTCGGGTTTTGCCAAAAAAATCGACAAGGTTTTGGGGGACGTGGTGCTACCCTAATTTACTAATTTAAAAATTTTATAATTTTTAGTTAACTATTTTTAAATTTATTGGCGAAAACATTCAAAATTTTGTTATTTTCTGGGGATATTTTCTGTATTTTTACCTATAAAAAATTTTTTTTTTGATTTTTATTCTTTCCAAAATATCCCAAAAAATTCTATTTTTATTTAATAATTATTTTTTAAAAATAATTATTTTAAAAAATCCAACAGAGTTTTTTTAGAATTTTTTCTTTTATTCTTTTCCCCAAACAAAAAATTTCTTTTTTTCTTTTCTTTTCAATTGACGTTATTTTGTATGTACATAAATAAACTTAAACAATACAAAACTTGAAAATACATTTTATGAATAGAGAGAACGCTTGTTAAGTTGAAAATACAAAAATAAAACACAAAAAAAGAAATACAAACATTCCAACTTGAAATAAAGGAAAAAAAGTTGGTAAAGTCTTCTCGTATTTCAAGTTTTATTTAAATTTTTGTATTTTTGTTTTTGTGTTTCTCCAAGTTTTATTTAATATTTTATTCAAGTTTATTTATTTAGGTTTATTTAATTTGTGTTTTATCAAGTTTATTTTTAACAAGTTTCTTTTCAAGTTTTATATCTCATCCAAGTTTATTTTTAAAACTTCAACTAAGTCTATCTTATTAAGTTTATTTTATTAAGTTTATTTTAATGTTTATTTCTTAGTAATTTCTCTAATTACTGAAACTTTAATTTAATAACGCTTTTATACCTTTCCTTGAATTTTTAATTTATTAAGAAAAGTTGTAGGCAAAAATTCTTTTCCTAAAAAGTAACAGTTAGTTGCCTTTCCTGGTTATAAATTCGTAATAAAAATTATAAAAAATATTTTTGTGGATTTTTTAAAAATATTTTTGGAATTTTAATATTTTTTTAAAAATAAAATATTTAAATTTTTATTAAAAATTAACATAAAAATCTAAAAAAAATTATTTTTAGTCACCCAATAATTCAAAAAATAATTTCTTAATAATTATTAAAAAAAATTGTCTAAAAATATGTATTTTTATGTAAAAACTTTAAAGATTAAGTACTTTATTATTATTTTTTCTATTGTTTTCCCTCCCATTCCTCACATTCTTTTTATTAAATACTTCCCCCTTTTTTGTTCATTTTTCTATTTTTATTTACCCAAATATTTGGCCCATTTTTACCAAATATTTTTATTTTTAACTCATTTCCTTTTTTACTATTTTTATTTAAATAAAAAATATTTTTTTGTGAATACTTAACTAAATGTTCCAAATAAATATTTTTTTATAAAATTCAAACAAAATTTTTTTTAAAAATAAAATTTTTTTTAATTAATTAGATTGTTAGACTTAAATTTATAAAATTTTTATAATATAATTGAAATCTTCCCGAGCTTATTTTACAATATAATTTAAGGTTTAAGATAAGTTAAATTCCACTTCTTTTCTGATAATCTTACCTTTCTCCTTCGAGAAAAGGGATTTTTAACTCACTATATTCTAATGATGTTAGGGTACTCGAACAGGGCTGGACGCAACTGAAAGAAATTTTTCCGTAGCCGCAGTCCGCAATTCCAAAAAAAAAACACGCAATTCCACGCAATCCGCAGTTGCGTCCTGACCTGATCCCGACTCCTGTTTCCCAATTTTAAGGTTTTTTCTTCCCACGAACATGGAAGAAAAATCAATTCTCGTTATAATTCACACCTTTGTGATAATTTAAAAATAAATTTTAAAATATAAAATAACTAAATTTTTATTTATTCCAATTTAAATAAAATCTTACATTTAATTTTTAACTAAAAATTCTTTTAAAAATATTTTTATTTATATTTTTTAACCATTTCCTTTTCTGTCATTTCCTTCAAGTTTATTTTATTTATTCCCGACTTTTTCCTTTGCTTTTTAAGCAGTAAATATTTTTTATTAAATATTTTATTTATATTTTTATTATAAAATAAAACTTTTTTTTTCCTTTTTTCTCCCAATTGTTATATTTTATTAAAAAAAAAAAGAGAATATTTTTTGAGTGCTTTTATGGTCATAAAATTTTCACATATTTTATTATTTATTATTTATTTTTATTTAAAAAATCTAAGGGAAAATACTCCAAAAATAAATAAATAATCTAGACAGTTTTATTAAAAAATTATTATTTTTTTAGATTTCTTTATTTAGCTTTTTACTCATTAAATTAATTTTTTAAATTTTATTTAATACATTTTCTGTGAATATTTTAACTATTTTTTTTTTAAATTAATTTTTAGCTGGTTATCTAATTGGTTATTTAGTAGTATATTTTCCTAAAATTACCTCCAAAATTAATTATAGAAACTAAAAAAGTTAATAATCGTCTATATAAGTCTGGTCTAGATTTGTATGTACACCCTCGGGAACAAAAAAAGTTTTACGTAGAATTGAGGTTAACGTAAAATTGTGGGTATGGCTTGGGCAAATGTTGGAGGATTTTTTTGAGTGATAAAATACCACCTTGGTTAAAACAGTGTATTTAAGAATGAGGAGTGTATCTATTGCTTAGACAACTTCCCCAGCCAGGGTAACTGTCTAAGGCCACATTTTAGAAATGTGGCTTAGTACAAAAAACCCTGGTTATTTCTATAAAATACTCAATTGAGTATCTCCATTTTTGGGCGTATTTAACAATGAATTTCCCTTTATCCCCTTCATCTCCATAAGCTTCCACTTAGGGAAGCTCTCTAAGGCCACAATTTCAAAATATGGTCTAGTCCAAAAACCCTGTGCTACATTTTGAAAAACGTATAATGAAAGAGTATTCCATCTTTCGGTGTATTTAACAACAAAATCCCCTCTTTTTTTAAATAATTTTTTTTAATTTCAAATGTTTTCCTCTCCCCTTTCTATTTTCACAAACTATATATGAATTTATTTAAATTTAAATAATCTCTCTATAATCAAATTCGTCAAATTGTTTTTGTAATTCGCCAAATAAAGGCATCACATTATTCTATGGATTTTTAAATATTTTTCAAATTAAATTATTTGTTACCTCAAACATTTTTTAAATTTAACAGAAAATTTTATTTTTATTTTTATTCAATAATAATTTGTTTGACGTTTACTCTAAAATTCATAAAATTGTCAAAATAACACCTAGAAACGTAAAAATTTGTACAAATATATTTAATACTCTTAGCTATGTTCTCTAAAAATTTCAGAATTTTTGATTAATTATTTCAGAAATTCTGGCCAAAAATGACAGAATTTTTACTGATTTTTTGCTATTTTTTAATTATAATTCCAAAAATAATTAACCGAAAATTCTTAAATTTTGCGGGAAAATAGATAAAATAATTTGGAATGTTTCTGCAAAATTTTACTTTTCTAGAGCTCATCTGGCAATTTTTATAAGCTCGCGCCTGTCCCACCTTACACACCCTCTACCTAACCTTTTTTTCCTTTTAAAAAATTTAAAAATAATTTTTAGTTCTAAATTATAAAATTTAAAAAATGGTCTCAAGA
This sequence comes from Meloidogyne enterolobii, assembly GCA_963681835.1. Taxonomy (NCBI): domain Eukaryota; kingdom Metazoa; phylum Nematoda; class Chromadorea; order Rhabditida; family Meloidogynidae; genus Meloidogyne; species Meloidogyne enterolobii. Next base: position 2,024,846 of record CAVMJV010000023.1, read on the forward strand.
CGTAAAACTTCCTCTTCAATGCCTTGTTATCAACCAATAGATATTGATAATATTATTAGTAGATTAACTACTGTTTCGGCACAAGTAAAGAAATACATTTTTAGACAATTAAATAAAATTCTCAATTAATTTAGCAATCTCAATGGAGACATAGCTTGGATGTAAGTGAACGAGAAATTCGTTCAATATGCCATCTAAGTCGAGAACTTTTCCTTTCACAACCAATGTTGTTAGAATTAAATGCGCCTCTTAAAATTGTTGGCGACATTCATGGACAATTTTCTGTAATTTTTATTTTTAAATAAACTTTCCGAAAAGGTTTAAGAAAAATTCTGATTTTATTAAAAATATGAGAGGAATAATTCTGATTTTTATTTAATTATTTTTCTTCTGGAAAACATTAGAAAAATACAACTAAACTTAAATAAAAAACCAGAACCCAAATTTTTATAAATTCTGATTTCTTTTTCTGGTTACTTAAGTACTTAAGTGTCTTATTTATTTTAATTCTGATTTCGTTCTGATTTTCATTAAATATCAGAATTTTTTAAATTAAATACCAGAATTCTGGTCTTTAAATTATCAGAATTCTGATTTTTAAATTATCAGAATTCTGATTTTTAAATTAAACCAGAATTCTGATTTTTAAATTAAATACCAGAATTCTGGTCTTTAAATTATCAGAATTCTGATTTTTAAATTATCAGAATTCTGATTTTTAAATTATCAGAATTCTGATTTTTAAATTAAACCAGAATTCTGATTTTAAATTAAATACCAGAATTCAGTGTGTTTTCTATGAATTAACCTAAAATACAAATTAATTAATATTCTGGTCAGAATACGGGGAAAACCCCGTTTGTGTTTCCGGTTACTTAAGTACTTAAGTTTTACTTAATATTTAATTTTTTATTATTAAAATAAAATTTTAAATTATTTAAAATAAATTAAAATAAATATAAATTTATTTTTAAAAAGGATCTTCTTCGTCTATTCCGTGTTTGTGGCTTTCCCCCTTCTTCAAATTATCTTTTTCTTGGGGATTATGTAGATAGAGGACCTCGCAGTCTTGAAGTGAATATTTAAAAAAATTTTCTTAAAAAATTATTTTTTAAGACAATTCTTTTATTGCTTTGTTACAAACTTAAATATCCTCTCAACTTTTTTATGCTTAGAGGTAATCATGAAGTTGCTGCACTCAATCGAATATACGGGTTCTACAACGAATGTAAATTAATTAATTAATTAATTATCTTTCGGGACACGGTAGGCGCAAAGCCATAACTTGTTTGAAAATTTCTGGACCTTAACAATTTTGGTGCCAATCTCTTTAGCTCGATGAGAGGAATCGTTTAATATTAGATTTTGAAAGATTCGAAAATCTTGGAGCAAGTTATGACTTTGCGTCTGCTTGGGGCCTACCCTTTTCTTGCAAATTTTTTTTCTAAAATTTTTTTTTCTTCTATTTTCGGACAAGTCCTTTATTTATTTTTAAAATAAATAATATTTTTTATTCCCTCTTTTTTTCATTTAATTAAATGATTATTAATCAAAACAAAGGGCCAATGACCACAATTACAAACTACCTATTTATTTTTTAATTTATTTTTAGTTTTTTGTCTAGACAAAAAACTATACGAAAATAATTTTATAAAAACACTATAGTAAAATAAAAAAATAAAAAAAAAATATTGGAAATAATTTTAAAAAATTTTATAGGCAAAAACAGAGTTAGTGTGCGTGTTTGGAAAGCTTTTCAAGACGTTTTTAATTGTTTACCTATTGCTGCTTTAATTAATGTATTTTAATTAATTTTTGTTTTTAAATTTAATTTAAAAAAATTAAAGGGAAGGATATTTTGTTGTCACGGCGGTCTTTCTCCTCATTTAAGGACGATGGAACAATTAAAACGGATTCAAAGACCTGTTGAAGTTAAAGAATCTGGTGAATTTTTCAAAAAAATTTTTCCTCAAACAAACAAATTTTTGGAAAATAAATACCAAATAATTGCCCAATTAATTGTTTTATTAAATTAATTGACCGATTAGATACCAATTATATTAAACAATTAATTGTTTAATTATTTGTTTTTTACTTGTTAATTGGTCAAATAAATTTAATTTTCCGTAAATTTTCTGTTAGGAATCCTGGGCTTTTTTTCAATACTCCTCATTGTGTGGGCTTCTATTAGAGCATGGACTTCTATTTGGGACGGGCTTCTATCTCTATTACAGACCTGGTCATGGATACGGATATGGATACAGATAATATCAAAATGCCTGCTGATATTCGCCTGTATCCGCCGGTAATATCCGGATACGGATACCAAAATCAGTATCCGTGACCAGGTCTGCTCTATTATCTTTCAATTATTTGGTCATCTAATTGTCTCAATTCTAATTATTCTACCAATTTATTGGTAGAATTATTACCTAATTCTACCAATCAATCCTTTTCCAGTTAATCCATTTTTACTTGGTTATTTTGTATAATTATTGAAAATAGAACAATTAATTGGAAATTATTTGGTAATTAATTGATCAATTAATTTTTGACCAATTAATTGTTTTGATTATCAATTCCAACCAATTATTTGTTTTTATTTCAGGTCTTTTATGTGATATTCTCTGGTCAGATCCAGAACCGGGTGTTCACACAGGCTGGGCACCCAATGAAAGGGGTGTTAGTTATGTGTTTGGAGCCGATGTTTTGCACCAATTTTTGGCAAAAATGGAATTGGATTTAATTGTTAGAGGGCATCAAGTAGTCGAGGATGGCTATGAATTCTTTGGAAGGAGGGGGCTTGTAACGGTTTTTTCTGCTCCTAATTATTGTGGAGAATTTGATAATGCTGGGGCTGTGATGAATGTTGATAGGGAATTACTCTGCTCTTTTCAAGTGAGAAAATAAAAATATTTTTGGAAAATCTTTTTATACCAGACTTTAAGGATCTAAGAGATTCTGATATAGCGAAGGAAAAAATATAAATTATAGGAAGAAATTATAGGAAAGGGAACATCCAGACAATTAGCATTTACAATAAAATATAAAGCAAGATTGGGTAGCCTTGGGTAGAGCTAGCTACTCTCTGCCTAGCTCCAACAAGGTAGAGCCTTGGGCAGTAGAGCACACAAATCATTAATAGATTTTTTTTCACATTTTTTTTACAATCTTTCCACAGGCTTTTATGTAAGCTTATCTAGCTCTTATATTTTTATTTAAATTTCCTCAAAAATTTTTTCAAAAATTTTTTCTTAGATTTTAAAACCCTCTACATCAACAACAACAAATACACCAAACAACAATTTAACAACAACAACAAACTCTTCAGTTTTAAGAGAACGAAAAAGTAACATTTCTTCTTCTTCCGATTCTAATAAATTAATAGATCGGCCAAAAAGGTCTTGGAATATTAACAAAAATATAAATAACAACAGCGGGTTTAGATGATGATTAGACAGAAAAAGGAAATGATAAGAATTAAAGGAAATATTTAAAAGAATTTTTTATTTTTTGTTCTCATAATTTCAACATTTTTTTTAGTTTTTTTTCTACTCATTTTATTTTTTATGTATTTAAATTTAAAAATATTTTTTTTGATCACTTAGTAAATTTTTTTTAATTTTTTATTTAATTTACTACTATACAAGACAGCCAAACCCATTTTTAAAAAATAACAAAATATATGTATTCGATGGAGTTGATCCTGAAAGCTCTCCAAGATTTATCCCTGTTAAATCCAGAATCCATGTTAACCCCAAAATCCTGTTAAACCCAAAATTTTATTTTTGGAAAAAAAAATTTTTTTTGAGTTCTCAACTAGGACTTTAAAAAATTTTTCCCAACCAGTCGAGGAGAAACTTTTTCAGGAACGGGAATGTCGAGGAATATTTTATGTTGGGGATCGTGCTGGGGAATATTCTAAGAATCATCATCGGGCGGGAACACTGAATAGTGATGATGGGCCAACTTTAATTGCCATATTTCTCAAAATTCAGAATTTTCTTACAAAAAATCTCGTTTTTTGCAGCTGCCATACAAATTATCTTAAAACATCAAAAATAGATAAATTTCATTTCCAACAGGATTTTTTGTTGAAAAAAATTTTCTTTCCTTCATTTCCTCACCTAATTTTTTCTTTAATTTACCCGTTAATTTGTTGGGGCGTAAATTCTGACTTTTAAAAACGATTTAAGAGAATTTTCATAATTTTACAAAAAAAATTCCGTTTAAAAAATAACAGAGCGAAAATTATGCGCATAATTTTCTTTAAAAGATTTTGAAAGAATTATTTTTTTCTTTCATTTTTTTGCAACCTAAACTTTTTCTTCCTTTCATTTTGCAGCTGACACTTGAAAAAAGCGAATAGAAGCTTTTTTAGATTTTTTGGAGCTAAAATTGTCTTTTTATTGTTTTTAGAGTGAGGGAAAAAATTTAAAAATATGAGAAGCTTGCAAAATTAAAAACGCCTCTGGCGATTATTTTATGGGCGAAAATTGTGTGAAAAATTAAGTGAATTTTATGGATATTTTAAATTTTGATGAGATTTAGCGGAAGGAAAACGAATATAAATCAAAAATTAATTGTTATATAATTTAGGGAATTAATTTTTAAATTTCCGGAAAAATCAGAATTTTTGGGAATATCAGAAAATATATTTCTGAAATATAATTTCAAAAATCAGAATTTTATAGACATTAAATATAGGTTTTGGAAAGGGGAATAATTTTCCGAAAGAATCAGAAAAGTCAAAAGTTTTAGACCCATGAGCAAAAATGTTTTCGGAAAATTACAAAGAGTAAATTTCCGATTCCGGCTAGAAAATATTAAGACTTTTTCGGAAGAATCAGAATTTCTGAAAATATCCACTATTAAATTAATGTCAAAAATGGTCAGAACGATTGATAGAATTTTTGTTGGAATAATTATTTTCATGGCTTTATAATATTTTTATTTCCGGCTCCAATAGATTCAATCAAACGTTCTGACCATCTTGGTCATTGTTTTTAATAGTGGGCCACACACTATATTTATTTCTATATTTTTTCGGAGAGTGTTTCCAGAAATCTTAAAAATATTTCTAGAAATAGAAATTAAATCAGAAAACATAAATTAATTTAATTCTGAATCAGAACCTCAAAACAATACTTCTATTGTTGGTTACTAAGTACTTGTGTATATTTTTAAATTATTTATTTTTTTAAATATCTTTGAAGTTTATTATTAAAAATTATATTTTATTTTTTGTTTTTTATTTATTTTTATTTAAAAAAGTTTAATAATTTAATGTCCTTCTTTTAATAAAAAATATTTATTTATCAAATATTAATTAATGGTGCCAGCCACTGTCTGTCTACTTCAACTATTTTTAAAATAGATAATGAATTAAAAACTTGAGCTGGAATACCCAAGCTATTTTTAATTTTTTTATTATTTCCGCGCCTATTAAATTAAAAAATAAAAATTAATTAATTAAATAACCTTCTCTCTCTCTCTTTTATTTTCCCCCTTCTCCCTCTCCTTAGTTTGTCCTTCATGGCCGCTTTTTTAAAAACTTCTCTTTTATATTTTTGTTAACTTCCGACGATTAATTACTTTATATTATTTTTAAATATTTTATCGAGAATAGGAGACGTTCCTTTTACTTTTTTTGACCGTTAGAGTATTGGAAACTTGTGTTCTCCACAATATTTACAAAAAAAGTAAACTTGAAAATAAGAAAAAAATTATGGATAAGAGGAATTAATTTTTTATTTTAACCAGACTTTGCTTCTAGAAACCCCTTTTAAATAAAAAAAACGTTCCTTATAATTAGAGCGTATTTATAATAATGGGTATATCCTAGGAAGTGGAGGTGTGCGAGACTCTTGGTCTTGTTCTTGATTCCAAGACTTTTTTTGGGTTTTTTTTGTCTTGGTCTAGGAAAATTTTCGGTCTCACGTGCCTCTATTAGGAAGCCCTCCTATTCAATGGTCAACAAAACTAAAAAAATATATTTCTTAAACCGAGAATCATTTAATTTGGGGTAGCTAAAATTTCTCTCTCGATTGTGCTTTCCCATAGAAACTTAAATATTAATTTTGTTAATCTCAATTAACAAACTTTATTAATTAATCTCCAATATATTTTCTTTAAACTTCTTTACTTATTTTAATTAAACTTTCTATTTAAATTTCCTTATCAACCTCAACGATCACAATTTTATTTAAAAACTTGTGTGTCCATTTAATGGAAGGAAGGGAAGAAGAATTTCTCCCTTTAAAAAGAACTAGTCTCCCCCAACGGCTATTTCTTCCGTAATAGACGCTTAAAGCAAAGATTTGAACTTAATGGCGGAAGTTAGAAAAAAAGAAGAAGATCGGGGAAAGGGTAAAAAGAGATATAAGCTATTTTCTCTCTTTCAGGTTTAATTTCCCTTTCCAACTTGAATTTCTTTTTATTTTAGCTACTAACCGCTTTTATTCATTTTTAAACTTTTCCTTTCAGCTTTTATAGTAAAAATCTTCCAACTTTTTCTTAAAACTTTTTTACAACTTTTTTCAACTTTTTTTATTTTGTTCAACTTTCTTTCCAACTTTTTCTCCAACTTTCTTTCCAACTTTTTTTCCAACTTTAATTCTTTCTTCATTCTAACTTTTTTCTCTCTCTTCTTTTCCCCTCCCTCTTCCTTTTCACTTTCTCTATTATTCAAAAACCGGAACAACCGGAACGAATACATAATAATTATCCTGCTTCATTTACTTTATTTTCTCTTTCTTCCTAATTTTAAATGCCAAAAACATTAAATATTTAATTGTTCCTTTTTAATTTCTTTCTCATTGTCAGACATTAAAAATTATCGGTTATTTTTACTTTTATATACCTTCCCTTGGATTTGCTTTTTAAATTTTTATTTAAAAATTATTTTTCTTTTTTTTTCTGTTCAAAATTCTATTTGTATTTTTTTCTTTATTAAAAAGAGAAAATTTTACATATTCTTAATAAAGTAAAAAAATTTAAATATAATTTTTTTCAATTTTTGATTTTTTATTAATTAAAAATTCCTAATTATTTTTTTAATCTCTTCCTTATATATTATGTACAATCATCAACCTTCACTTTCGATACCTCCTCAAAGCTGAAAAATTGTGCTTTATAATCCAATTTCCGCCAAACGATGCTTTCTAAATATTGTTTAGAAAGCTCCTCCACCCAATAATTACCCGACTTTAACAGAATATCTCTTAATCTGATAGATATCTAATTTTGGAATACCTAAAATTAATGTTCCACTGTATTTATTTAAAAAGTTCAAAAAAATTTAATTTTTTTTTCTCCTTTCGCCTCATTTATTTTTTATATATTTTTAATTTGTCTGACTTTTTTTTTGTTAATTTTTAGCTTTTCCGTTGCTTTTTCTTCGGGGATGACTCTTTCCAATTTCCGCCAAACGATGCAAAAAACACAGACATTTCAAAAACCGGCTGGCTTTTTCAAAAATATTAAAAGAAAATGACCAAAAGAAAATTCTCATAGATTGGTTGGTCACTTTTTTTGACCATGCACTTTTTTTGAATTTTTTTTGAAAATTTCTTTGCAAAAAATTCAAATATTTTACTTTAGAATATTTAAAATATTTTTTAAATAATTTACTAGAAAATTAATTTATTTTTTAATATATTTTTTCTAAATTTTTAATTAAATATTTTAAAAAATTGATAAAAAAAATTATTTTTTTTTAATTAAAATAATTCTAACTCTCTTTATTATTACCACAAGTTTTATTTTTTAATCAGAAAAAAATAGATCAAAATTTATTTTAAAATACAAATTTTCAGAATATTCATTTCTATTAAATAAATCAGAATTTCCTTTAATTCTCATTTTCAAAATCAGAATTTATGTATGTACTATTTTATTTTTTATTTCAGAATTTATTTTGTATTTTATAAATCAGAATTTCTAAAATTCTGATAATAAACACAATTATTTGTTTAATTCTGATTTTTTCTGAACATTTCCAACTTAAAAATTTTCAACTAAAAATTGAAAATAAAATACAAAATTATTTAAATAAAAATATTTTTTTGCAAAAAATGTTTAAAAATGTAAAAAAATCAAAATTAACTTACCAAGATAACAAAAATAAATTTTTCATATTTTTTCTATTTTCGAGACAGAATTTTTTTAATATTTTTTATCTAACTTTTTGATCAAGAAAAGGGCAAAGAGCCAGCTGATTATTTATTTTTTATTTTTAGTTTTTTGTCCAGACAAAATAATATTTTTGTGTTTTCAGAATTTGTATTTTCTTTCTTAAATTATACAAATAAATAAACAAATCAGAATTTTTTATTTAAATCAGAATTTTATTAAAATCAGAATTTTAACTTAAATCAGAATTTATTTTAAAATATAAAATTTTCAGAATATTTATTTTTTCTAGTTAAATCAGAATTTCTTTTAATTCTGATTCTCAAAATCAGAATAAAATCAGAATTCAAAATCAGAATCTATGTATTTTATTTTGTATTTCAGAATTTATTTTGTATTTTATAAATCAGAATTATTCGCAAAAACACATCTTTTAAAAGAAAAATACAAATTCTGATTTAACGACCAGAAGAATATTTTGTGTTTGCAATCTAGTTACTCTAATTAACCTTCCTTTAGAACCTTCCAAATTTTATTTAAATTAACCTTTCTGACTTTTTTATTTTTTTTCTTTCATACATATTATTAATTTATTTACCTTTCTCCATTTAAAAGTACATTTATATTTTTGCCAATTTTTTTCCATTCTCTTCTGCTTCTCGTACCTGTAAGTGTCACTCCCCCTCAAGACTTGTGTCCATTACTATTTTTGATTTTTCTTTTTTTTTCATTTTCCAAAAATATAATTTTCCATCTGTTTTCTTATTTAAAAAATAAATTATTCACCTTTTATTTATAAGTGTCCTCTTATTTTTTTGCCGACACTCGAGAAATTTTGTACTTTCCTTCCTTTTTTGAATAAAAATGTATTTATTTAAAGGTCAGCAATTTTTCAAAAAAAATTCCTTTTCTTTGCCAAATGTCGCAACATTTCCCTAATTTTTGCATTTTTTCTGTATTATTATTTTTAGGATAGGGTTAAGGGGGCAGTTTTATAAAATTGTCAAAAATAGCCCAAATTGCCCCAGTAAAGCTGGGAGGTGTGAATATATTTTTTTAATTGAATTATGGCACAAAACACAAAGTAACGCTTTCGTTAAATTCAAATTTAACACGCCTACACATCATTTTTCTTAGGGCAATATCTCAGGGCAATATTAATCAAGTCAGTCTAGATTGTTTTTTCGGCGCAGTAAGAAAAGGCGTGGGGCAGTGAACAATGGAGGGGTATAAGGGTATAAGTACCCCATGAAATTTTTTCTGAATTTTCTTTTCTTATTAATTTTAGACCAGAAATTCTGAAATATTAATTTAAAATGTAATCAACACTATTAAGTAGCGTTCGAATCGGGACGAGATCCGATCCTGGTATTTTTGGGATCCGGTGATCCCGATCCGGAAAAATTTCGGAAAACGAACAGATCCTAAATAGGTCAAATTATATGTCATTCGAAAGAGCTCGTCGAGTTATGTCGAATGGTGAAAAAATTTTCGTGCGGACTCATAGAGGGGCTTAGAAATAGGTCCGCGAAAATCGAAAAACCATAGGGGGGACCAAGCACTTTTTTGGGGTGAAAAATTCGAAAATGCAAATTATACCTCATTCGAAAGAGCTCATCGAGCTGAGTCGAATGACACCAAAATCAACTCGAGATCTTAATTATGAGCCGAGATAGAGGCTCAAAATGGTCAACGTAAACCTATGGGGCGTAGGCAAGGCGCTTGTGCAAAACCCCGCGCGAAGCGCGGGGTTTTGCGGCACGCGCCTCGCGGGGAGTCTACGGGCGATGGGTTCTGGGCTCGTAACTTAATCCTATTCCAATTATCGCTGTAATGGGTTATCTGGCTTCCTCCGTAGCAGGAAAAACCTCGACGGATACCAAAGGTAAGGAGCTAAAACAAACGATCATAACTTTGTCAAATCAAGTCGGATTTCGTTGATTTTGGTGTCATTCGACTCAGCTCGTTGAGCTCTTTCGAATGAGTTATATTTTGCATTTTCGAATTTTTCACCCCAAAAAAGTGCTTGGTCCCCCCTATGGTTTTTCGATTTTCGCGGACCTATATCTCAGCCCCTCTATGAGTCCGCACGAAAATTTTTTCATCATTCTACATAACTCGACGAGCTCTTTCGAATGACATATAATTTGACCTATTTCGAAACTGTTCGTTTTCCGAAATTATACCCCGATCCTGGTATTTTGATAAAAATCGGGATTTTCGAAATTTCGGGATTTTGATCTCGAAAATCCGGTCCCGATAAAAAAAATTAATAAAAACCCGAAACGAGATCCGGCATTTTCCAAAATTTTAACATAAATTCACATTTCTATGTAAAAATTAGATTTTAAATACCATTTCAACTACCCCCACTTTTCAGACTCTAATTACCCCTCCCTTCTATTTTAAATATTCAAAAATGACCCCATTCCCATTTCTTCCATTAAAATATTCCACTTTCAATTCTCGACTATTTTAGTACATTTTCGTTTTTTATTATTTCTTTGCTCATTCATCAGCCGGTAAAAGGGAAGAGAAAGGGAGGGGCTGAATGACCTCTTTACTTTCTCTTCTCCCCTTTCCTCTCTTTTCAAAAAATGCCAATGGCCCTCCCTCCCCAAAATTGCTCCTTCGTGCAAAAATTATTTCTAGCTTCCCACAAGGCTTTTAAAGAACAAGGGGAGGAAAAGGGAAAGAGAGGAACATTTTCTCTCAACAAGACTCTAATAGACTTGGATATCTAAAGGAATTCGATCTTTCAGACTTTAATTATTCCTGTATTCACCATGTGGAGCCGCTTTTCCTTAAATTAGAATTAAGTAAAGGGCCCTTTTTTCAAAAAATGCCACCACCCCCCTCCCCCCCAAAGGCCCAAAAAAATTTCTCTTTTTTCCCTTTTTGTTGTCCTCTATCAAAAAACGAGGTCAAGTAATGGCCCTTTTAAAAATAATTTTTTAGGCCACGCCCACCAAAAAGATATATATAAATTCCCTCTCATCCCCCTTAATTTTTTCCTCTCTTCGTCCATTCTATATATTTTTTTAAGTTATATTTCTTCTCATTTTTCGTCTTCTTCATAAATAATTATTACCCTCATATTTTTTTATTTTTTTTTTCGAAGGATAAAATTTCAAATAATTTTTTAGTATGTTTAGGTTAACTAGGAAAAATTTTTTTAAATTTTCATTGTAAATTCAATAAAATTTTTTTGGAAAAAAAATTGAAGGGAATTTTTGAAAAAAATTAGTTATTTTTTTATTATTTTACTCATCACTTCCTTCTAAAATCAATATAGATTAATTACCTATATCATTTATCAATAAAGGTAATCTTCCTCCAAGTTTGTTGCTCTTCCCCAGAATTATTTTTTTATTAAAAAAGGCAATATTTATTTTTATTTATTGAGGGCTTTTGGTGTTTGCTCAGTTAAAATTTATTCTTCTAGAATTTTTTTAAAAATATTTTTTGCCTCTAAAATTATTTAATAAAAAAATTTTTATTAAAAAATGAAAAATAGGGATTTCTAAAAGTTTTTTTCAATATACTTTGGTACCACAAAATACCCAATACCCAGCAGAGGTGGGTCGGAACAGTTAGAGGTTTCGGAAATTGGAAAAGCCGGAAATCGGAACTGGCTCAAAAGTGGGTGGCAGTCTTTCTTTTTTTTCTTCGGAACTTGGAAATTGGAAATCAAAAAATTTTTTCGGAACTTGGAAATCAGAAGGAAAAAATTCTTTTCAGAACCTGGAAGTCGGAAATCAAAAATTTTTTCGGAGATCGGAACTCCGACCCACCTCTGATACCCAGCCCCCAAAAAAAATAAAATTTGGGCTCAAATAGGATACACTTAATAATTTTCTAAAAAAATTTAAGACTGCCACCCATGGAGTTTTTTTTCACAAATTTCTTTCTTCCTCATTTTTTTTAAACCTAGCAATTTTTCTAGAAGAAAAACCCCTTGTTTTCTAAACCTAGTATTTATTTAATCTCTTCTAAAAACTTTCCAAGTCCACCTACTTTCAAAAAAAGATAGCGTCATTTTACCCTCAGAGTCTCTTCTTTGAACCCAAAATTATTAAAAATTTTCTATTTTTAGAGAGGTTAAGCACGTGTAGGGGAGACTCTAATGGACATATCCCCCCCTTTCCCCTTCCTCTTTTCTTTTTATGTCCTTATTTATGTCTAGTCGCCCTTTTTCCCATCATTTCATTTTTCCCTTAAAGGAATGAGGGTCAACGCGTGAAAAAATTTTTTTTTAATTTTTAAAATTTTTTTTAAATGGAGGGGGCTTTGTCTTAGAATTTTTAGAGGCTAAGTAAGAAAATTTTCAGAAAAAATTTTTTTAAGCTGGCAGGGACGGCAATTTTTCGGCACAGATAAACATCCAAGCCAAGCCTTCCCCCGCCCCTTATTTTCTTTTTTTTTATTTTGTGGCCGAATCCCCCTTAAGTAAAAAGAAGGGGATTTTTGAAGAAGCCAGACAAAAGTAGGCGGGGTCAGAAAAAAAAGAAAATAAAAGGGCAAAGAAAAGAAAATTTTTATTTAAAAACAGAAGAATAAAAAAGAAAATAAACTTTAAGAAAAATAAACTTTTTTAATGTAAGAAAATCAGAAAGAGAAAGTTTTAAAAATAATTCTGATTTATATAGTATTCAAAACAAATAAAAAATCAGAATTTTTATAAACTTAAGTTCTTTTTCGAAAATCAGAATTTTCAAGTTAATAAATTCTGACACTAAAAAGCATGAAATTAAAAATAAATTCTGATCTGAAAAATCAGAATTATTAAATAAATTCTGAAAAATAATGAGTTTCTCTTAAATTCTGATTTATAACCCCATAAAGTATTTTATAATAAATTCTGATTTTTTGAACAGAATTTTTAGAAACACTTTTAATAATTCTGATTTGTAAATTCTGATTTATTTATTTTCTATTAAATTCTGATTTATTTAAAAATACACAATTCTGATTAATTATTATTTTTATTTTTCCTCATTCTGGTCCTTTTGTTTTTATTTTTTTCAAAAGCCCTGTGGGGCGCCGTCCTTTTTTCTTTTCAAACAAATTTCCCCTTTCTCCGTTCATTTACATTATTTTTATTTTTACACCCACCGGCTGTGCTTTACCTTTTCCCTTCTTTTTACTTGTCAGATGGCCATCAATTCCCCCTCCCCTTCTTTTCACCGGCGATTTGCCCTAGGCAAAATAAATTATGGCAAACAGAAAGACAGTCAGTTTCCCTGCAGTGATGACAGGCAACCGATATTTTTCACAATAAACACACAATTGTTTTATTGAAAAGAGGAAAAGGGGAAAGTAAATGGACACGGGCCCTCTAAAAGCTTATTTTTTAAAAATAGGAAGGGAGGGGGATATGTGGTCATTAAGGGGAGAATGGATGAATAGAAGGGGGAATAGGGCTTTAGGTACTTTATGGATATGTCACCCCCCCTCCTATTTTGAGTCTCAGAGTTTTTCTTAAACGTAGAAAATGGTCAGAGATTATTTTCTTCTCCATGTCAATCATTTTTTCCTTCTTCAAGTATTTTGCCTGTTTATTTTGCTTTTTCACATATTTTGTACTTAAATTTCACTCATTTTGTTGCTGCAGTTACCACATTTCACTTATTTTGCTTAAAGAAAGAAAAATGATTGACATGGAGAAGAAATTAATCTCTGACCATTTTCTACGTTTAAGGAAAACTCTGAGACTCAAAATAATAGGGGGGTGACATATCCATAAAGTACCGGGCTTTATACAAAATAAATAAATGACCATTGAAAATTTGAATGCTTTTTTTTCTTGCACTTTTATTTTAATAAATTTTATTTTTTTATTAAAAAAATTTTTTTTAGATTTTTTTCAAAAAAATCTCAAATTTTCAATTAAAAAATCCAAAATTTCCTTCAAAAATATTTTTAAAAATTTATTAAATATTCCCTTTTATTCTACAAATAACAAAGAAGATAAAAACGCTAAAATTAAGCAATTAAAGCAAAACCACCACCAACACAAACCAAAGAAAATAATTAAAAAGAGAAGAGTTAAAAGAAGAAAACAGAGGGGGCGTCGTCGAATGGAAAAAGGTGTGGAAAACTAAATTTCAGAATTTTGATCAGAATTAAATTTTAAAAAAATCAGAATTTATTTTTAATTTAATTTGTGAAATTCAGAATTTCTGATTTGGTTTCAGAAGTCAGTCAGAATTTATTTAAAAAATTATTCCAACAAAAAGAACTTAATTTCAGAATAAGTATAATTTAATCAGAATTTAATTTCTGAAAAATCAGAATTTATTTTTGAAAAATCAGAATTTATTTTTAGATTAATTTGTAAAAATCAGAATTTATTTCAGAATAATTAGAGAATAATCAGAATTTACTTCTAAAAATCAGAATTTAATCAGAATTTATTTCTGAAAGACCAGAAAATAATCATAATTTGGTTTTAAAAAATCAGAAAATACTCAGAATTTAATTTATGAAAAATCAGAATTTGATTTCAGAAATTAAACTTAATTTTAATCATTTCCCCTAATTTGTAGGGCATCAACACAATGCCTCCAAAATCACGGGGTGGCTTAAAAGCCGGGAGCAGATGGAATTGGAGAGGGCAATGGCCGATGATTTGGTCATTATCGACGACGAGAAAGAAGAATTTGGTGGGATTTTAATTCAAAAAAATATTTTTTGGCTCTATTTGGAAGGAGTGTTCCCTTCCCTTTCTGAGCCTTATTTTTGAGGGAGGCCGGTTCTGAAAATTCAGTAGAAAAAAATAATTTAGATTATATAACAAAATGGAAATTAAAAGCCAAGCTATTAACTTTTTTTGTAATAAATTTAGGACTATAATTAATTAATTAAGCAATTAATTTCCTAGACGCGTGTCTCTTTATCTGATTTATTTTTTTAGCCGAATTAATTTTTTTCCAAAAAATTATAAAATGATGGAACACTTAAATATATCGCTAATTAATCTCCCTTCTCTCTCCCATATTTTTTACGATCAAATTTTTTGATATAACCCCCCCCCTCCCCTACCCCCCCCCCCTCCCCCTTCCCTCCCCTCTTCAGTATTATTACAATTAAAAACTTTTTTTACACTAAACAATCCAAAACGGGTCCAATTTTTTAATTATTAAATTTTTTGTTCAATCAGTGCCGTCTTTTCAATGCCATCCCCCCTCCTCTCTCCATATTTTCAATCAAAAATAATTTCCCTTCAATGCCATTTTTTGTTTTTATTTTTGATTTGGTCTGGCCCCCTAAAAATCTACTCATTTTTCTTTTTTCCTTCCCTTCTCGTTTAGTGCCGCTCGTTCCCTTCACCCTACCCCCCCCCCCTTCTATGTCCCCTCCACCCTACCCCCAATAAATGCCCAAGCCTCTATCACCCTTGCGGCGCCGAAAAGGACAAATTCAAATTTTTTGGCTGCTGAATAGAAGAGGAAGGCTAGCTACTTGAAGAGATGAGAGAAAATGAATGTGGGGACGTAGACTGACTGAGAATGGGAAAGAATGGCACGGACGGGATTGCGCAATATCATCGTGCCCTTGTGGGGTCGGGACGGCTCTGAAGGCTTTCAATTTTCTTTTTTTGAGAGTTTGCCCTTATTTTTTTGACTTACTGACCATTATCCCCCCTCTATCCTTGTATTTTTGGGGTAATTTTTTACCTTCAGACTTTTTAGGACATGTGTTTAGATTGAAAAGAGAGAAAGTATAGAGTATGTGGATATTGAATGGGGGGATATTAAATTAATGAAAAAAAAGAAAAAATAAATAAAAATCAGAAAAAAAAGACAACTGACCCATAAACAAAAATATAAAAAAAATATATAAACATTTGTTAGGCAAAGAGATTTAGGGAGAGAAAAGAGGGTAAAAATCAAGGGGGGATTTGAAGGAATTTAAATTTATTATCTGTTTATTTTTGTGTATATTCTATTTATTCGGACAGAAAAAAAGGTCACTTTTGTTTTTTAAAAAAAACCTTTGGGGTATTCAAAAAAATATATTTTCTTATTGTTAGGTTCCCTTTGACATTTGCGGACATAAAGGGAGGGAACACTAGTTGCGGATAAAACTGAAGCCTATTTAAATTTTGAATAAAAGTGTATTCCCTTATGGTCTAATAAGCATATTTTTCTATTATTCTGTGATATAAGCCAAGAAAAATTATTTATTTCGTAATTGAGAATGTCCGCAAATGTCCTTTGTCCGCAAATGTCGTTTTATCTAACAAGGGAACATTGTTTACTATGAGTGCGAATTTGATATATTTTTTGGTACCATTCGATAGAGGACCTTCGATTTACTACTGTAGTTTGCGGGTTTTTTTGGAAATTTGTCTGGGCCGAGTTATGGCCGTTCAAAGTTGGACCGCTAAAGACTGAAGTATACTATCAAAAAATTGAATTTAAAGCTGATTTTAATCTTTTATTCAAGATTAATTAATTTTAAACAAAACGGAGCTTTCCCAACTTATTAATAATTTTTATGAGCGAATTTTTAGTTTTTTTTTGAAAATTTTTTCCTTTGATGTTTTTAAATAGGGGAGGTCATTAATTCTTTTTCCGATTTATTGGGCATTTTAAATAAATTATTAGAAGGAGGAACTGGCTTTTAAAATTAAAATAAGTGAAAGTCGGTAAAGGATGATGATGAAGAGATTTATTTTAATAGATTGCGCAGAGGGGTTTTTAGAAGATTTTTGAAAAGACTGGTAGAGGGGGGGGGGACAGGTAAATTAATTTTTAAAAAGGAAGGAGAAAATATGCGCATAAAGTAAAAGTGGCAGAGACAGTCACAGACTGTGACAAGTTTATTAATTTTATTAAAGTGCAGATCTGTTGAAAATATAGTAAAAGAAAATTTTTAAAATTATCTCGATGAAAAATAAAAATTTGGAAAATCTTAGGTGTTCTTTTAGACGAATATACTTTAGTTCTCGACTTGTAAAAAATTCCAACGTGAACCTATCTTCTTGAAATTTTGTGTATTTATTGTTGCTTGTGTTAACTAACTTGTCGTTAAATTTTAAAATTTTTGATTTGGTACTTTGTGAGTTATGAAAAAATTTTGGGATGTTTGAAAAATTAAACCCGAGGTTCAATAAAAAATCTGATTTTGAATTTATCGTTTTGAAATTTTTAGCATATACTCTCAATAGAGCTATTTAATTATTTTCTAAATTTCAAATTTTTTCATTAATTTTTTAAAAAGTTATGGGCAAAAATATGGGCATAAAAGCAATAAAAAATCATCATTTTTTAACGGAAATTCTGATTTTCTGGCTATAAATTCTGAAATATAAAATCAAAAATTCTGAAATTTTTAGACAAGATAGATACCTTAATAACAAAGATTTGTCTGTAATTTCGTTATTCTGGGTCTTCATTTACCAATTTTGTTTAAACGAGTTTAGGCTTAAGCTTCGATAATTATTTAATCTGTTAATTTTAAAATATATTTTTTGATTTTTAAATAAAAAAATTTAAAAATTTCCATTTCCATGCTACTTCTTTTTCCTCTTTTTTTTTATTCTTTTTGCCACCTTCACACAATTGCTTTTCTGTTAATTTCCTTTGAGGGCATTTTTCTAAGGCAATTTACACCTTTAAATGTATTTGCTTCTCTAGGTCAAATTGAGTGTTAAAGTGTTTTTGTGTTTTTTCCGGATTTATTTTTGGCTTAATTTAATTTAAAAAAAAATAATTAATTAAAGCCTCTAGGTTTTCGTATTTTTCTCATCAACTTTCGGATTTGAAGCGCCACAAAAGGCCACACAAAAGGGCATCCGAAAAAAGGTTTTTCTTGTGTTGGAAACCAGTGATGCGGGTTCCGGAAGTGGAACCGTGGAACCTACAAAGGTCTGGAACCGGTTTGGAACTGGTTCCAGAACCGGAACCGGCCAAATTTTGGTTGTAACAAATCCCTCGTTCTTGGGTAAATGAAGACGGGATAGAACTTGAGGAAAATTAAAACTCGAGCCCCAAACTGTTTGCGCCAATTTATGCCGCGCCCAATTCCTATTCCCTTCCTATAATTAAAATTCTGATTTTCTGTTTATTCCTAGCAAACTTTTTTTCAATTTTCGATTTCTACTAGAATTTAAAAAAATATTTTTTAGACTCTTAAAGCCTCTGTCTGTCTAGTTCAACTCCTTTTATTAGGACAAATTTGAATTTATGCCTAGCCTTGCTTTGTTTGTGTTACTGATTAGTGCCATCGTTGGCGGCAACTTTCGCACTCTTTTTTCTGATTACCTTTTACTACTGCATATATTTTGCCTTATTTGTCGTATATAAACTTGAAGAGAAAATGTTCAAAACTTTTTTCTGAATTTTTTCTCCTTTATATTTTACTGTTATTTTGGTTAATTAAATAATTCTGGTTTTTTAATTAAAAAATTCTGATTTTTATTAATGCTGGTAATTTCATTTCTGGTTTTTATTAATTCTGATAATTTAATTTCTGATTTTTATTAACTACATAAATTCTGGTTTATTTAAATACAAATTCTGATTCTGGAAATTCTAAATTCTGATTTTTTCTTAGTTTTATTTTTAATATTCTTTTTTCTGATAATCATCAGCAAAAAAACTCGCTAATTTGTTTTTACATTTTCTCTGAAAACTTTTCTCTAATGAGTAGATGATGAGTTTGAGAATATTTGGATGATTTGTTTATTAATATTTTTATATCCTTTTTTAAAGGGATAATTCAAATTAATCTTTTTTTTGTTTATTTAAAAATATGTAAATAAAATAATTTTAGATATTTAGTGAAAAATAATTTAAATAAATTCTGATTTTTAATAAAAATTCTGATGACTATTAAAGGTAATTATGATATGTAATTTCAAGTAAATTGGTAATAAAAATTTATTGAAATTCTGATTTTAAAATTCTGGTTTTAAAATTTTGATTTTTAAATTCTGATTTAAAATTCTGATTTTAAAATTCTGACTTTAAAATTCTGATTTTTAAATGGTTTTCTAATTTAAAAATTTTATTCTAAATTCTGGTTTTTTTAATAATAAATTCTGATGACAAAATATTAATGGTAAATTCTGATTTTGTATTTTTTTCTAATTAAAATTCTGATTTTCAAATTTTACTCTAAATTCTGTTTTCTTTTAAATATAATTCTGTTTCTAAATTTCTGATTTTTTAACTTCAAAAATTCTGAAAAAATTATTTTAAATATTCTGATTTTTCAAATCCCCCTTATTTTCAAATAAAATATGCTTGGCAACCGCATAAAAATAAAAACCACTTATTATTATTACTCACAAAAAGGCGTCAGAACGGCTTTTGCAAAAACAAAATTTGAATTTTTGTTTGCATATTTTGTCTGTTTATTTGTTTGCGCATTTGTTGCCCTCAGATTTTTTTATTTGTTTTTCTCCTTTTTCCTCTCATTTCTCTTCCCTCTCTCTCATTTAGTAATTATGCCGAACATAAAATAAATAAATAGGTATTTTTTAGTATTTACGTAATCTGGGAAAGACAAAAATACATTTTTTTCAAATTTTAGATTGAAGCTATTTTTGCGTGTTTTGTAAGTGGCAATTTTAAATTATAGGTGGAAATAGCTTCTTCAATTAGAAAAATTTTTCCGAAAATTTACATTTATGGATTTTAAAGGAAATGGCTCGACTCGGTCGTGGGCTAACTTTTTATAGCGAGTGATATCTGGCATGAAAAGACTCATAGTTTTGGGTATAAAATCAAGAAACGAAAACTGTTTTGGTCGACGGCTCGATTCCGGCAACCATAATTCTGAAGCGATACCCTTGGATCGCTTAAAGATTTCTCGGAAAATTTTTGATTGATCCTGACTAGATCCCGAGAATAAAATAAGTTACTATGCTAATGTGCTTCTTCCTTCCTTTCTAATATGTAAATTTAAAAATGGGGAGATATTTTTTGAATATTTTTTTGCATGATTGGGTGCCACTTTTAAATAAAATAGCAACCAACATAGAAAAAATACCTTTGTAAAAAAATATTATTATTGTTATAAATAAAAAGGCTCGGAGGGAGCCAAGCCAAAGCCAACAGGTCATATTCGAATTTTTAGGCAAATTGTGAAAAGAAGAAAAAAAAATATGTGATGGAATATAGAAAAGAGAGAATAAAGTAAAAAATAAAAAAAATCTGTTGGCCAGTCTGTGAGTGAGTAAAAAAAAAGTTTTGGGAGGGAAGGATCAGGCCGTGGGCTATAACTTTTTTATAGCCAAATAAGTACTACAAAAGTACCCTCAACTGTTTGGCAATATTTTTTAAGATGTCTAGGATAAGATAAAAAGGATGAAAAGAAAAAAAGTTAAAAGAGGAAATTTGGAAAAAAATATTAGGTGCGGACATAATTAGTGGCCGTTTTATAATTTGGATTTTTAGAATTAAGTACTTACAAAATATTTTTTATTTTTATTACGAATCATTTGTTAGTGAATTTTCTAAAGGATCCCAGAATTTGAGAATTTTTAGGTATGTATTAAGGGAGTTCTGATCGAAAATGTCAAAATTTTCGAAATCATCGAAAATCAAATTTTTTCGAGTATATGTAAAGATAATATTTAGTGTAATATATCATTCGAAAGCCCTTCAAAATCTCTATCCGTCGGGCACAATGTCGAATTTTTAATCCGAAAGGTCTAAATTTTTCAAAAATGTCGAAATTCGAATTCCGGGTTCGACACGTTTTACAGACTTCATACCTCGGATTTAGTATAAGGCCTGTACGTTATTTAAAAAACCGTTTAGATCATCTTGATCGGATGATTTTACGCTGAGTTATAAGAAGCAACTTTTTGGGGGAGTGTCGTCTCATTTTTCCATTTGTGCATAGGTGAGTACACGCGGCATTTGATTTGCCTTCCTTAAGCGCAGCCCGGGTTTTTTCAGTCAAGCGTGGCCGTATATATAGAGCAGATATCCCTCTACAATTATGCAGTAGAAATTTCGGGATTTCGTCTAAACCGGCCGAGCAGGACCGTTTTCTTAATGACAGCCGTCTCCTTTGACCATTTTTGCTTCTGAGAGTTACACAGCCTTCTTAGTAAAGTCTGAACCCTATTTTTTGCTTTCTAGCATAGTTAACGATCCCATTGACTAGACAACTAAGGTTTTTTGTTTCTTGTGTTCCATTTTTGGTAATTTAAAATTTTTGGTGTAAATGCATTTGAATTTCACTACGAGGTAGTGAAGTTCAAAAAATCATAACTTTAGGAATATCACCCATATATGGCTGTACCCGGTATTAAAATGAAGGGGAGATTCAGATCTATATGTTTATTAATAATAAAAAAGAATATTTGCAAAACAACACCCCTAAAAATCTAGTCTAAAAAAACGGCCACTAATTATGTCCGCACCTAATAATTTTAAAAATTTGCGGACAGTCCGCAAATTTTCTTTTTTTGTCCGCAAATTTTCATTTTTTGTCCGCAAATTTTTATTTTTTTCCCCCAATTTTTAAAAGACTTTTTGTTCCAAGACTCTTAAAGAGAGGTGAGGAAAATGGGCGAGGATGAAAAATATGATGAGGTGGAAGGGTGCACGTGGGTGCATAAGAAGAAACAGACATAAAATATGAAGCAATTTTTCCCATTGCTGAGAAAGAAAATATTTACTAGAAGAAAAATTCTTTTAAAATAAAAATTTTTTTATAAAAATTTTTTTGAAATTTTAATACCGTTTTCTGCTTATGACTTGGAAATTTTTGGGATTTGTTAAGAATTTTTTCTATTCATATATGGGGTAAAAAAGATTCGTGATCGAAAAAAATTTAAGTTGCTCTGGAAGCAGGATATACCGCTGAACTATAAGTTCGTTCAAAATTGTCGAATCTGGGATGTCTAGTATGGTCCGATGCAGCGAGCTGAATCAAACTATACCAGGGCCTACAGGATTCGACAATTTTGTGTGGCTGTGGCTAGCGGTAAAGCGGAGTGTACCCGTTGCTTCCAGGGATGTAACGAGTTGGAAAAATGTCGATTTGTGTTTTGGATCGGCGAAAAAAGTTCGAATTCGTGTAACCCTGTCTATCCATGGTTGCAATACTTTAATATAAAAAACGGTAGTCTGAAGGTAGAAGACAATCCTTTCTCCCCATTTTTTCAAACTTTTACCTCTATTTTTTTGCTTCCGGAATTTGTTCTACTTTTCTTTCATACACTTTTATTAATCTTCTTGTCACTTTTAAAAAACCTAATCTTAGGTATATTAAAAAAAGTTCCATCTTTCTCTCTCTCCTTTTCTAGCAGCCAATATTCAAATATATAAAAGAAAAATAAGGCAAAAAGGCTTTTTTTCTGGATCATATTGAAAGATTAATTAAGTTTTTGCTTAACGCTATTTCTCCTTTTTTATATAAAAAATACTTTTTCTCTATTACTTTTAAAAATAATTTATTTTTTGGCATTCTATTTATTTTTGGCGTTTTGTTTTTATTTTTTTTATTTAACTTTTAAAAGTTGTTTTTACTTTTTTTGTTGTTTCTTTATTTATTTTTTATCCAAAGATTGGAAATTTTATTTTTTTTCATTTAATTTTCTTTTCACTGATCTGAATTTGAATTTATTTTAAGCTGTAAATGTAGTTAATTTTATGCGAACTTTTCGGGTTTTCATTTAAATACGTTTGAAAATATAAAAAATTCAGGCTTCAGATTTATCGAATTAGTCTGCTTTTATCTTTTGATTTTTTATTTGACACAATTTTTTCTAATTTTTTCCGCAACAGATTTTTAAATTTTTTACATTTATACTTTCCGATTTCGGTTATACATACACACTTGAAGCCGTTAAAGAATTGGCCGTTTTAGTCTATGGCCATAACTCTATTGATATTTTTCCGAGTCTGATAATTTTGGCAATCCCGGAGAATTGGGGTCCCTGCGAAAAAAAGTTTAAAAATAAGAAAAAGGATTTTTCTAGGATAAAAAAATATGCTGATTACGAATCCGAGCTCAGATTTTGAAAAAGTCGAATCCCGAACCCGAACTAAATTTCGAACCCTGAACCCGAATTTCGAATATGCAAATGATAGCTCGTTCGAAAGAGCTCGTCGAGCTGCATCGAATGACACCAAAATTAACGTGATTGGACAAGTTTAGACAAAGTTATGACATAAAGTATACCTATGGGAGTACTGTAGGAGTCGGCGACTTATGTCATAACTTTGTCAAAACTTGATCAATCACTGTAATTTTGGCGTCATTCGATTCAGCTCGACGAGCTCTTTCGAATGAGGTATCATTTGTAAAAACTTTTTTTTACTCCAAAAAATCAACCATGTGGTTTTTCAATATTTAGGGGTCTGTATCTCGGTTCAAACCGGTCGGATTTTATTGATTTTGGTGTCATTCGATGCAGCTCGATGAGTTCTATGATTCAATTGAAAGACTGGCCATTTTGTACAATGTATGATAATGTTAGGGGTCAAAAATCCTGTTCGGGATCAAATGTCCGAATTCGGGTTCGGGATTCGACTTTTTCAAAATCTGAGCTCGGATTCGTAATCAGCATATTTTTTTACCCTAGAAAAATTCTTTTTCTTATTTTTAAACTTTTTTTTCGCAGGGACCCCAATTCTCCGGGATTGCCATAATTTTCATATCATTCAAAAGGTCTCGTAATGCGGCATCTTTTTCTTGATTGAACCGATCTGATCATTACAAAAAAGTTACTGACAGAAAACTGATTTTTCAAGCCCGACATTGATTATCAACTTTTTTTAGAATGCTCAGATCAGTCCAATTTTGAAAAATATGAAGCATCTAGAGACCTTTCAAATGAATCGATAATAAAAAAAGTTATGGCCAGTAAGCTTAGGTTGCTTCTCCATAAATTTTTGCCACATTTAAAAAATGTATGTAAAACTGAGATTCTACTCTTTTGGCATTTTCTGAATATTTTAATTTGTATAATGGGATTGCAGTTACTAACATAAACGTGTATTTCATAAGAAAACCTGAAAAACTTAAAGGGCTCTTATTATAACAAAACCTTTTTCTTGACAAAAATACATTTTTTTCCCGAAATTGCAAAATACACATTTTCCCCCAAATCCCCCAAATTGCATTTTTCCCCCAAATTATCACAAATTTTGTTTTTAATTATAGAAATGAATGAATTAGAAGGGGGGTGCATAATCAACACATCAACTAGAACAGCAATTCTAATAGAACATGAAGATCCCGATTCCCGTGATTCTGGTATTTCAATTTCCTCTGGCTCATCCGGCACGTCTTCTTCTGATGCTTCCAATCAGGCAGTTTTATGTCGCATTTCTAAAGAAGTATGGGATTCTCCTGATGAGTGCAAGGTTTTTTTTGCGATTTTATATTATGGAGATAGAAGGTAAAATGGAATGTGATTTTAGCGTTTTTTTTTATTTTTTCGTATTACTTTTTTAATATTGATCTAATTTTGAAAATTAGGTAAGGGGATTGCTCACTAAATTATTAGCCTTATAAGGCAGTGTAGACCTGCAATTGTATTTTATACTGAATTTGGTTAATATTCAATTTGCTACTTGTCCCTTAAAGGGCAATCCCTGAGAATTGGGTTCCCTGGGAAAAAAATTCTAAAAATAGGAAAAAGGGTTTTTCTAGGGTAAAAAATGCTGATTACGAATCTGACATGAGCTCAGATTTTAAAAAAGTCGAATCCCGGACCGAATTTCGAATCCCGAACCTGATTTTGAATAAGCAAAAGATAGCTCGTTCGAAAGGGATCGTCGAGCTGCATCGATTTCTTATTTTTAGACTTTTCCGCAGGGACCCCAAATCTCCGGGATTGCCTCTTAAAGCATAGAAACCGACTTCAACTGTTAAACCGGTTACCGAAGCTTTGCTTTTCCATAAAAACTTATTAGACCAATATTTTACCTTTATTATTAAAAATTAAAATTTCCACAGAATTACTCCTTGCCAGCTGTTAAAAATCCACATAAACATGGTCCAGCATATCGAAGTATTGGCTCAGAAACGCTTTCCTTTTTGTTGGAATCACTTTCTGAAGAGGAATTTTTGTCGAATTATGTGCTCATAGATTGCCGATA
This sequence comes from Meloidogyne enterolobii, assembly GCA_963681835.1. Taxonomy (NCBI): domain Eukaryota; kingdom Metazoa; phylum Nematoda; class Chromadorea; order Rhabditida; family Meloidogynidae; genus Meloidogyne; species Meloidogyne enterolobii. The sequence continues at coordinate 2,050,057 of CAVMJV010000023.1, forward strand.
TCCTTTTGAATTCAATGCTGGACATATTAAGGTTTTTTTAAATTTTGGGATGAAATGTCTTTAGGGGGTTAAATTATTTTTATTTTGACAAATAATTTAATTAAATATAGTATTCTGTGAATGCCTACAATCTAGACGACGTCATTTCTTTATTTTTTCCAAAACAAAAAGGTCATTTCAACGAAGCTAAACGACGCATTCCTATCTTCTATTGTGAATACTCATCAGTGAGGGGTCCAAATATGTGAGTAGAAAAAAATTCGGAGAGAGAGAGAGAAGGGGATATTGAAAATGAATTTTAAAATTAAAAATTTTTGAGGGTTGCCAGTAGGTGATTACGTGCTAGTTTTGAGTCAGATATGAGTTCAAATTTTATTTCGTATCTCGGCGAATTCGAACTGTCATTTTGGCCAAAAATGTTAATTTCCAATTTCTAAATTAAATTCGATTTGGGGCCTATTTCAATTGTCAGCAGCTGCATTCTGTGCACAGATCGCAGAATGCGATCTGTGGTCAATTTAATTTAGAAATTGGAAATTAACATTTTTGGCCAAAATGACAGTTCGAATTCGGGTCTGAGATTCGAAATAAAATTTGAATTTATATACCGACTCAGCACACTTAATTACTAACTGGCAAAGCTCAAAATTTACTTTTAACTGAATTTTTCTTGCCGCAAAATTGTTTGCAAAAATTATTTTTCTTTTTAGGGCTGCGGCACTTCGCAAACATGATCGTATTCTAAATGAACATCGGTATCCATATATTGACTACAATGAAATCTACCTACTTGATCGAGGCTATCAGCAATTTTTTAAAGATCCGAGATTCGCAGTATGAAAATTTTTTTTAATTTTTTTAAAATTAAACACAAATTTTTCTAAAAACACGCCTGAAAGAAATAACAGAATAATTAGAAATATACTATACCGTATTTATACTAATAGAATGCCCCCCCCCCCGTTTTTATGCTATGGGGAACTATTAAGTATCCAGCAGGGGTGTGCCGAAACGGATTTTAAAATGCGAAAAGCGAAATTGATTTTAAAAAACGACACGCGAAAAGCGGAATGCGAAAGTCCAAGTGGCACAAAATATGCCTCAAATACTAAATCGGCGATACTTTATCGTAAAAAAGTGAGGGGGAGCATTCTATTACAATGAAGACGGTATTTTATTTAAACTTTTAAATATCGCAAAAACTTGAAAATATTTCTGATTCTTAATGTTAACAATTTTTTCCGTATTCCAACTTTTCTAAGTCTTAATATTAACAACTTTTTAAGAAATTCTGTTTTCCACCATCATATATTAAAATGAAGGATAAAAAATATGAAGAAGAGCTCATAAACTATGACGCTCATCTTAAACGTGCCGCCAAGAAACGGATGAAACGTCCTCAGTTGTTATATACCCCCTCTAGTCACAGGCGAGTTTCTTCTCTTCCTTTTCTCTCTAAAAATTTAAAAAATTAGTTGAAAAATTAAATTATCTCTATTTATTGTAAAGAATTTAAAAACCTCCTCCAATTTTTCTTTTATTTTTCCGTTTCCTTTTTTTCTGTTGTAAAGTATATTGTATGAAAAAATATTGTCCAAAATTTATTTTACTCCAAAAATTTATTCTATTGTAAAAGAATTAGAAAAAGAAAAAAAACAGCAAATAAGATTTTCAAAAATAAAAAATTCTGTCGTCTTAATTCTCTAAAAAATCGAGAATTCCTGACAGTTTTTTGGGTTGGTTCGAAAATTCCCTCATTTTCAACATTTATAATTTATTTTTCCATGTCGGTATTGTATACGACTTTCATGCTATAGAAAAATTCATTGGATGGGAGATGGAATTGAACAATTATGGAAAGGGCCCAAACCGAAGCATAACCGACTGCGATGATGGGTTATTTATTTTTATTTATATTCTTTCTGCAAGTGCGTCCACAACAGTCGGCTAGATCCTAGATATGTTTAGACAAAATAATACTCTTTTTATTTTAAAATTAAAAAAAATATATCTACTATACCAATGGGGTGTGCCAGTTTCGCCTTTCGCTTTTTAAAATCTGTTTCCCCTCTAAATATCCTCTCAATTTTTCCCTTTTTCCATTATTTTTTTAGAAAACAAATTTTGTAATAATTTTATTTGCTGTTTTTTTAAATCCGAATTTATCCGAAAATTGTGCCGATTTTGACGAGAATAAAAATATATTAGTTTCAAAATTTTATTTACATAAAAGGAATTATGAAAATCTTTAAAGGAAAATACATTCTGATTATTTAAAACAAATTGAGAAAATACGTGATAGAATACAAAAAAAAGAAATTCTGATTTGGGTAAATTCTGGGAAAATAATGAGAAATACAATTTAATTTTGAGTAGTTCTGATTGTGTGTTAATTCAGGATTCACATGAAAACACATCTAAATTCTGATTTCTGATTTGTCTAAATTTGAATTTAAAGTCTTATTTATTAGTCTTATTTTTCTTACTCTCAAAATTCTCAAAATTTTTTTGCCTGGTGTTCTAGTTTAAATTAGGGATCATTTTTAAGTCTTAAAAAATGTAGTTCCAAAAATGAGGCAAAAAGGTAATGAAAACAATCCGAAAATGGAGAAAATGCGGCATTACTTTACTATTTAAAATACTCACAAAAACTCACATCAATTTTAAAAATCAGATATCCTGAACTTAGTGATTAAACGAACTTTTCTGTGTTAAAAGCTTAGGGCAAAAAACTTAAAATATTGTAAGACAACACAAAAAAAATTTTTTCAAAACTTTATTATTTAATGGAAAAAACAAGCAATACAAATTATATACATACAAGCATTATAATACAAACAATAGAACAATACAGAGGTGAGTTTTATATAAGGGAGGCAAATGTACAACATGAGAGGGGAAAATTATTGCGAGGGTTGGAGAGATTTTACATTCTATGGGGAAGCATCTATTTCGATCACCGGTCTTCTTGTCTATCTGAAGAATGAGTCGACGGCACCTCCACTTGGCGGCGGTGGAGCGCGTCCTCCTCCTCCTCCGCCCTGCTCCCAGTCGTATGGCCTCTCTGGAATTCGGTTGTTGGTGAGGTAATCCTTGAGGATTTTCATGATCCATTTGTAGTCAGGGCGAGTGTAGAACTTGAGGCTGTCGATGTGTTTGAGCACTTGGCCGAATTCTTGAGGGCAACCATCGATGAGGCTTTTGACCGCCGCTTTCCTCGTCTCCAGGTCCATGCTGGGCAGCCTTTTCTTCTTGTATTCTCCGATCTAGAAAAACAAAAAATTATTGTTTTTATTAGAGTTTTAGATGTATTTACCATGTTCATGTCGCCGACATTCCCCCATGGCAGTGATCCTCTGTATATCTCGACGAGCATGTAGAACCAAGACTCCAGGTCGTCCTTGCGGGAATACTCCCTGTTGATGTGTGCTGAGATGGCTGCATAGCGTGGAGAGCCGCGGAAGTTTGAGGCCTGTCTTGGTCGACGTAGAGATCCCTAGAGGAAAATAAAAGGAAAATTTTTTACTGCTTAAAATGCTCACATCCTCGCGTTTGAATTTCCGCGCCATGCCAAAGTCGAGAAGATAGAGGACATCCAGCTCGTTCTCGTCCGCACGTCCAATTGCTGCGTTCGCTGGCTTGAGGTCCCGATGGAGGTAGCCGATCTCGTTGAGAGCTCTGATCGCGTTGACCATTTGCACTGAGATGCCAATTGCAGTGCCAGGTGTGAAGCGTCGACCCGGCCGCTCCTCGATCAGCTTGTCCAAGCTCTTTCCGACCAAGGCCATGCTGAAAAATAGAATTTATTTTAGATCCGCGCCACAAAAAGTAAAATAAATTCCTTACACGATGTAGTTGAACGTGACCGATCTGCCCGCTGGGTCCATCTGCGTATCTCGCCCAATGTCGTGACACTTGGTGAAGTGTTTGCCCTCCTTGATTCCGTGCAGGTCTTGCAGAACCTGGGCCTCCATGGCCAGCAATGGAGGGTTGGCGTTCAACGGCTCCGTCTTGAGTGCAGCGGTCAGATTTCCGTGCGTACAGAGGTAGACTGCTCCAAACGCGCCGGCTCCTAGCTTTTTGGTAATGGTCCACTTGTTGCAGCGTTGGCCTGGTTGAAGCGTTACAAGCTGTTCCTCGCCCATACTGTTGATGATGAGTGTTGTCGAACAGTTGAGTTGATGAAGGGTTGATGATTGACGCTGAAAAACAAGGCCTTTTATAGTGTTAGGACACAATTATTGTAAGCGGGGCTAAGGATAGTATAAAAGCCGTTGTCGGTGTCAGACTAGTACAGATCATACTAGCCTAGCTAGTCACTGATCCCTTCGTCTGATCCAACTTCAATTCAACCGTCGTATACACCGCTGATCAGAGGTTATTTGCTTGCTGACCATAGTGCACCACAGTTGGCGTGTAAGTGAACGTTTTGCGCAGCAACAAGGAACGCGGTCAAAATAAAGCGAAAAAGCACATCCATGCTTGGGAGACCGTACGCTAATAAAAAGACAGAACGCCAAGCACATAATAATCAGAATTAATTTTTAGAGCCTTGACCTTTAGCTTTAGTTAATCTTCTAGGAGTTGCTCTCTGTTTAAAAACACATTTAAGAAGCAAATTAAATTAATTTTTATTTTCCATTCCAAAGCATTTTTTTACTATAAAACTAATCAAAAATGTTGCTAAAATAAAAATGATAAATTATTTTCTAGTTTTTTTATATCCTTTTATTAATTCTTCTCTCTTCTAATCATGTTTTAATGAGTAAAAAAGAACAATTTTATTTAAGATTATTTTTTCCTTTTCTTAATCAAACGGTCATTTTAGTAGTTAAGCATTTCCTGTAGAGAAAAAAAGAAAAGCTTCAAAAACTTTTTTCTTTCGATTGTTGTTGCACATCTATTAAACAGTAAAAATTTATTTATTTACAAATGATTGCTGCGGGGTATTCAAATAAAAATAAATTTTTATATAACGGTTTTTTGGTTGCTTCTGCCCGCTAATGGGGTCATTCAAAAAAATTATTTTTTTTTATTTAAAGCTAGTCTCTTCTCCTAAAAAAAATTTTTCTGTTTGTGATATCTATACGAACCGGTCTTTAAAAAAGCTTGGTTCCATCCTTTGCTCAACAAAGAAGAAAATAAAGGAGAAAGTGTTAGTGGCGAAAGAGATTTTTCTTGCCATTCCTCCCTCCCAAAAATTTATTTTTTTTCGTTGATTTTTTCCTTTGTTAATCTTCATTTTCTGACCTGTTCCATCCAAAAAAAACATTTCAATCTCCCTAATGGGCTAAAACACTTCTTTCAATTTATTTTTACATATTTAGTGGAATAATCATCAAATCATCACTGTTTTTAACAGAGCCTTTAAGAGAGTTCTAAAGTCTGAGAATTTTTGAAGGAATTTTTTTATTTAAATTATCAACTAAACATTAAACTAGAGAACGGACCGGGAGGAGATTTCAGGCAAAAATTTAGTTTATCGATATTTGTCGAGATATCGATCAGGGGTGTGGCATTTCGCCTTCCGTCTCTCGCCTTTCGCCTTTTTAAAATCTGTTTCGGCACATCCCTAATATCGATCTCGATTCTTGTACTACACTCCCAGACCAGTCTCTTCTAAAAACTTACCTAATTGAGAATTTTAAAAAAATTAAAAAAAAATTAAAACATAAACAATTTCTGTTTGTCTTTTTCCCCTCTTAAAAATACATAATTAAAAATACAAAAAAAATTTTTTTTAATATTTTTTTGTTGTCCTAATGCTATTTATTAATTAATATAGATTAATATCTGCACAAATTCTGATTTTAATCCTTTTAATAAAAATTAATTCTGATTTTTAAATAAACTTGAATTAATAATTCTGATATTAATTCTGTGAAAATACATTGCACACTAAAAACACATTAATAACAGAAAAATTCTGATTTCGTAAATTCTGAAAATACATTTGCGAAAACACATTAGAAACACATTAATAAAAGAGAAAATACAAAAAAATCAGAAAAATCAGAACATTATTTAAAATAACCTTTTTCCCCTTTCAAAACCCCATTTTTACAAATTTTCTTTAAAAAACTAATTTCCATACTCTAAAAACAAAAAAAAATCTCCAAATAGCTAGAGGCGTGACAAACAATAAAAAATTAAAAACAATTGTTGTTTTAACACGTTTGGAAAGATTACTATTTATTTTATTTAGGTATTTCCCTCGTAGCGTCCCGCGCGCTCTTTGATCTTGTCACCACCACTTTTTATTGCTTCCTTTATTTTTTTGCTCATCACATTTTTAGTTTTCTTTGGAGAGAAAGCTTTATCTATGTATTCCTTTCATTTTTAAATTTGAAAAAAATTTTTTTTGGCTAAAATCCAAATTAAAAAAAATTTTTTTTTATTTTTGGATGAAGTTTTGATTGTTACTAAACATTTGATTTTAAAAATAAACAAAAAATGTTTGTCCAAGAAGAAGTTTGTCCCTCTGAGACATTGTCTATTATGCATAGTTTAGTCTGGGTCTTTGCTTATTAACTCGACTCGATTCAATTTTTTTCAATTTTCGATTTTACTATGTTTAATCGAAAAATACCGACTAAACCCTTCTTCCCAGTCATAAAAAAATCTCCAAAGCTCAGCTTCCTCAGCTTTAATATGCTTTCTCTTCTCTCATTTTTATTTTATCCACCATATCTAACGATACTAAACCAACTCATTGTCAGCCTTCTTTTAAATTATTTTAAAATCTGATAATTATTTAAAAATATTTTCTTTCTAAAAAATATTTTTCTAATTACCATCCAACTTAAAACCCATCTAAAAATCAAAAAAACAAAATTAAAATTTAAAAGAAAATTTTTCCCCTATAATTCAATTTTTTTGCCTAAAAACAATTAATTTAAAGAAAAACTTGATTTTTACATTTATTTTTTTAATTTATTTATCTTTTTTTAAATCCATCAAAGATTATCTAGATATTACCATCAGCGATGTAAAGCCTTTTATTATTTAAAAAAAATATTTTTTGTTGTCCTAATACATTAAGGTAGTTTAGTGTTAGTTTCCTCGTTATTATTAATTAATAAAGATTAATATCTATATAAATTCTGATTTTAGTCCTTTTAATAAAAAATGAATTCTGATTTTTAAATAAACTTGAATTAATAATTCTGATATTAATTGTGTGAAAATACATTAGAAACACAAAGGGAAATTCTGATTTTGTAAATTCTGAAAATACATTTTCAAAAACACATTAAAAACACATTGAAACACAGAAATTCTGAAAAAATAAATTCTGAAAATACAAAAAATACATTTCGGAAAATACATCATAAAAGAAAATTCTGATTTTGTAAGTTCTGAAATTAAATTCTGAAAATACAAAGTAAAATACATTACTGAAAATACATCTTAAATAAAAGAAAGTTCTGATTTTTTTTAATAAATTCTGATTTTTTAAAATAAATTCTGAAAATACATTCTTCTGTATTTTCCAAGTTTATTTTTGAAAACACGAACCTAGTAAAATTCTGATTTTTATAAATTCTGAGTTTTATTTCTTCTGGTATTTAATCCTTTTATGTGGATTTTAATGCTTTACTAATCGACAACATTTCCTTAATTTTATTTAATTAATAAATGTGCTAATTTAATTTTTACTTTTTGATTTTCTGACAGCTTTCTTTTACTTCCGTAAAAATGTAATAAAAGTCATTTTAAGCTTTTTTAAATGAAAATAATGGAAAGAAGAAAATCTTTTAAAAAATTAAATTTTAACTATTTTTGTATTATTTTATTTTCCTTAATTTCATTATTTTGTTCTGTGCAAGGCTTTTTATTTGGCAGTTTGGGCGGTGGTGGTGGCGGCGGCGGTGGAGGAGGAGGAACTTGGTGATATTAAATTTTAAATATAAATTTTAATTGATTTCTTCTAGTTGTTGTTGTTGCCCATCATCGTCGGGTCTATCAGGCTTTTCAAGTTCAGGTTGTGGAGGATGTGGAGGTGGTGGTAGCGGTGGATTTGGTGGAGGTGGTGGGCCTGTAATTGTGAATTGTGGTGGTGGAGGGGGAGGATATGGAGGTGGTGGTGGTGGAGGATGTGGCGGAGGTGGAGGATGCGGTGGAGGAGGTGGATGTGGAGGAGGTGGAGGAGGATACGGCGGGGGTGGTGGATGCGGTGGAGGAGGAGGAGGGGGATGTGGCGGAGGTGGAGGGGGATGCGGTGGTGGAGGAAGCGGTGGAGAAATATCACTAGGCCTCAGTTGTGAAGGAGGTGGTGGTGGAGGTGGTTGCGGTGGTGGTGGCGGAGGAGGATGCAGTAGTGGTGGTGGCGGTGGAGGAGGATGCAGTAGTGGTGGTGGCGGTGGAGGAGGATGTGGTGGTGGTGGCGGATGTAGTAGCGGTGGTGGCGGAGGAGGTTGTGGTGGTGGTGGTGACGGATGTAGTAGTGGCGGTGGAGGAGGGTGTGGAGGCGGCGGCGGTTGTAGTAGTGGTGGCGGTGGAGGAGGAGGAGGTTGTGTTGAATCAAGTGCTGGATGTTCCGGAGGCGGAGGGGGTGGCGGATGTAGTAGCGGTGGCGGAGGTGGCGGTGGAGGAGGCGGAGGTGGTGGATGTTCTGGACCTAGCGGATGTGGCGTTTCTTCCAGTCAATCTAGCAGTTATGCAGGACCGGTATATTGCGAATTAATTGAATGATGTCTTTAATTGCGTTTATTTTTAGGCTCAATCCTCTTACATATCTGTTGGATCCAGTAGCGGTTATTCAGCACCTCAGAGTGGATATGCTGGACCTCAAAGCGCAGGTTATCAACAGCAACCGAGCGGCGGCTATTCGCAACAACAACAAGGAGGGTCCTACACCGGAGGAGAACAACAACACGGTGGAACTTATTCTGGAGGAGAACAACAACAAACACCAACACAAGTCGGTACTGAATACTCAGAAGCAGTACCGGCCGCTCCTGAACCTGTTCAACCGCCACAGGCTCCAGTTCCACAGACTTCGGTTCCTGCAGCACCTGAACCAGTCTATTCACCAGCAGCGCCTGCAGCAGCACCAGCGGCACCTGAACCAGCCTACTCACCATCAGCACCAGCAGCGACTGAAGCAGCCCCACCTCCTCCACCTCCTGATACACATGCATATCAGGTCATTTAAATTCTCAGGATTATCATAATATTTTATTTAGGAAGTTGAACCTTCAGCAAGTGCTGTTGAACAAGATACCGGCAGTAGTGGAGGTAGCCAGCCAAGTTATGGAGGCTCTTCAGGTTCTAACACTCCTAGCAGTCAACCAAGTTATGGCGGAGCTGCCGCAGCTGGTGATAGATTGCAAGAAGTTCAAGAAGACAATGACGATAATGCTGATAATGATGTTAATTTTCTTTAAAAATTCAAAATAATTTTGAAAATTTTTACCAGAATGATGGAGACGTAGAAGAATTACGAGGAGAAAAACAAAAAGAACAACAAATAACATTTTCAACAACAACAACAAAAGGAAAACATATCTCAACAACACCTTCATCATCCTCTCCTTTAAGAATTACCCCAACAAATTTACCTAGAGCACCTCCAGGCAAAAGTCCTTTAGCTAAAGAAGTCCCTCGTTTACCTCAACAATTTCAACAAAAAGAAAAGAAAAAATTAACAGAAATAAAAGGGCAACAACAACAACAGCAAACATCCTCAACATCCACAACACCTACAGCAACTGATATTTTTATTGAACCTATTGATATTGCTAAACTTAGATTATCTAATGATACGGAATGTAATAGTGAAGAATTGAGAACTATAGTTTTGGAGGTAAAAAGAAACATTTCTCGTTATAATTACGAGTCCCTTCAGCCCCTTTATGTGTAAATAATTCATAAGTCAACTCAAGTCGAATTGAGGGTGTAGTGATAGAGGACTTCGATTAGGGTTATAACTGGGACTAGGGCTGTGCGCCATTGCGTTTTGGAGCCCATTTTTAGCCGATTTTGGCGTGTGGCGTGTTTTAGGGATTTGAAAATTTTGGCGCATAGCCCTGACTGGGACTAGAAGTTGTAAATAAACCTCTTATTCCGTGAACATTAACCACTTCAGCACCTTTATGTCCAAATAACCCACAGGAAGTCTTCCCGAAACCATAGGGAAATCCTGATTCCACAATCTCTTTAGACTGTTAATCTTCTTTTAAATTTAAAAATAATTTCCATCCCATATAGAATCTAACAAATGATGACCTAAACGCCGCAAAACGAACCATTCAATTACAAGCAGAAGCTCGTTTTGGAGGCAGATTTGACGTTATATGCTCTCACCATGATTTTTCTTATATTACAAACACTGAACTATGGTGCCAAGAAACTAGAGACAGTACTAGTTGTTACGCCTATAGGCAACTTGGATATTAAATTATTTTTAAAGGAAAATAATTTTTTGAGGAAACAGTTGGATAATTGATAAAAAAAAATAAGCGAACTGGAATAATTTAAATTTTTAAAGTTCCAACTGTTTTCTAAAAATTATACATAGTTTTTCCATGTTCTTTCATAAAAATGCTCTCATTCAGTAATTTATTCGCCTACATAAATTTATTTTTTTTTTAGTAATTCTTAATGTTTTTAGTAATTTTAATAATTTTTATCATTTAATAATGTACTTATTAATAAAAATATCCAGTGATTTAAAATAAATTTAATCTTGTATTTTAATACGTAAGATGAGAGAAATTTGGTTCTTTTTTCCTATAAAAGCAAACCTAAATATTCCACTATTCAACATTCTTCAATTTTCTTCACAAATCTACACGCTTCTCAACAAGTCCAAATGGATTCTACGGTTACAACGGCCATCAAGGTGGAGGAATACAGCTACAGCGCGGAACATCTGTCAGATGACATTGACGACACGCAGCGGGACATCACCGTCGAGGAAGACGAGCCAGCCGAAAACGAACCAGTGGAGGGCGTCGACTCGTGCCGTGAACTTCACGAAACTGCAAGGGAGACCATCAGTGACGAGGATAATGTGCTGCTGGGAGATGAAGAAGACGAAGATCTGCCAGCCGATGAGACGCAGAGGGAGGAAGAAGAAAAGGAAGTTGAAACGGCTGTGACGGACAGCGACGGAGAAGAGGAAGAGGTGGACATGAACGCTCTGATGGCTGCTGAGCTCGATAACTACCCAAACATGGACCGCTGCACCAGTGACTGTGACACGGCAACTGTGTATTCCGAAGGCGAGGAAGAGCAGCCGCGCATGTACATTGTTGGAGAGACTAAACCAAGTGAGTTTCTGACATTTTCTGATTCTTATTTTCCAAAAAAATTCTTTTTTTTTCAGAATATAAGCTCTACCGAGCAGCTCGTCGTGCCTCATTCTATGTGGACAAGGGAATGGAGAATTCTCACGCCTACTACACCGACTACTCCAACGGCTCTGTGGTGGCGCAAATTGCAAATGGGATGATGGCAAACGACTAGAGAAAAGTGAAGCCTAAAAGTGGAAATGAGGATAATTGCTTTGTTATATATAGATATATATTGTTTGTAAATGTATTGTGTGATCTATTTGTTGTATAGCTATTGTATATTTTGTAAATTGTTCTTATGTAAATTGTTGAGATAATTGGTTTTGAGCTAGATTTTTAATAGATTGTCCAAAATTAGTGACCAAAAATAGGCTGACACTTACTAAATCAATTCAGAAATTAAACAAATTTTATCCTAATTCATTTTATCGGCCTAAGAAAATCACTAGACAAAAACGAAAAACTTTTCCATAGTCAAACAAAAAAATTTATACACAAAACCAAAAATAGTCAATGTCTCGTTTCACTTATTAAATTTGTGGCCCTAAAGAGGGCCGTTTGGGTTTGGTTGTTTGTGTTCACATTGTAGTCATTCAAGTACGCTCACCACGAATTCGTCGGGCAAGTTGGATGTCTAAAAATTTAAAATTTTTGAAACTGATTAAAAATTCTCGAAAACTCACCCTTTGGCATGATGGTCACACGTTTGGCGTGGATTGCACACAGGTTGGTATCTTCGAAAAGACCAACAAGATATGCCTCAGAAGCCTCTTGCAAAGCAAGAACAGCGCTAGATTGAAAGCGAAGATCGGTCTTGAAGTCTTGCGCAATCTCTCTGACCAGCCGTTGGAAAGGAAGTTTGCGGATAAGCAATTCGGTCGATTTTTGGTAACGACGAATTTCACGCAAAGCAACAGTTCCTGAAAAATGATTTCAAAACTAGCTAGAAAAAAATAATTTTCTTGCCTGGGCGGTAGCGGTGCGGCTTCTTCACACCTCCGGTTGCCGGTGCAGATTTACGCGCAGCTTTGGTGGCCAGCTGCTTACGCGGTGCCTTTCCTCCGGTAGACTTACGAGCTGTTTGTTTGGTACGAGCCATTTTTGTTTTAAATCTTTGTTGTTGTTTTTAAGTAGACGAACACTTTTTACTTTTGAAAAGTGAGGGTTATACTAGGAAAAAGTCTTAAATAACGAGGTCACTTTTCTGAACACGCCCACAAACAGAAAAAGCGAAGCTAGTTTGCCCGCCAAAAAAAGCTAAAATCAACATTTTATGTAATAGTAAGAGAAAAGAAAACGAGAAAAGATAATGGGCTAGACAACAAAAGAAAGTTTTTTATTCCATTTTTAAATTTTGTCTACTTGTCTAGTCTCCAATTTCAACACTATCTCTATTATCTCCTGCCTTACACACCATGGCGTCGTTTCTGCGTCTCTTCTCAGCAAAGACCGCCCATCTTCTTTCTTTTCTATTTAAGATTCCTTCTTCTTGTCCACCTCACAGTTTCACTGTGACCAGCAGAATTTACAAGCTTTCTTTCAACTTTAACAGTTATCAAAACAATGTCAGGACGTGGAAAAGGTGGCAAAGCAAAGACTGGCGGAAAGGCGAAAACTCGATCTTCGCGTGCCGGACTTCAATTTCCTGTTGGACGTCTGCATCGCATTCTCCGCAAAGGCCATTATGCTGAACGGATCGGCGCTGGCGCTCCTGTCTACATGGCCGCTGTTCTTGAATACTTGGCTGCCGAGGTTCTCGAATTAGCAGGCAATGCTGCTCGTGACAACAAGAAGACCCGCATCAATCCACGGCACTTGCAACTTGCCGTGCGGAATGACGAGGAACTTAACAAGGTTGGGAATTTTTTTTTAGGTTTTCATTTTTTTAATTTTTTAGTTGCTCTCTGGCGTGACCATCGCGCAAGGCGGAGTGCTTCCCAACATCCACGCCGTTCTGTTGCCGAAGAAGACTGCAGGCGAGACTGCTTGAATTGCTGTGACTACAACAAACAAACCCAAACGGCCCTCTTTAGGGCCACAAATATAATAAGTGAAACGAGACATTGACTATTTTGTTTTTTTTGTGTAAAATTTTTGCATTTTATTAATTTTTGGAGTAATTTATTTAAAATTTGGCATTTTTTATCTTTTTATTAATAATTTGTCTTCTTTTTTGAGTATGAATCATTCGAATTGAATTCTGCCAACTTGTTAGTTTTTGTTTTTTCTGTTTTAAGAAAATTACACGAGAGCTGGGAAACTCTAAATTTTGTTCTAGTTATTAACTTTGACAAATTGGTTTTTTTAGAACAGGAAAATTATTAAATGCAAAATACATACTATTTAAAAATCGTATAAATTTTCTATTATTTTTTTCCAACTTTTTGAGCAACTTCCCAGATATTGAATATTTATATTGTGTCGTGATAATACTTGGAGTCAGGGCAAACCACCGGCCGACCATTCTACCTTACGGCTATTTGTTCAGACCAGGACCCAACAGCATTGGAGTAAAAGATACATACATAACGACTTACACTTTTCATCGAAACTGTGTCTGTTATTCTACTTTGTCTTTCTATTCCAAATTTTTACGTACAAGCCAAAAAGTTGTGATACAAGTTTGGAATTGTTCGTTAATCTAGTTTATGTTACGGCCTTGTTAAATTTTCCATTCTCAAGCAGGTTGAGGATTGTGCTCATAGCGCAAAAATTGTATAAAAACCCAAGCCAAGCTGTTTTGTTTTTGCCCGCCAATTTTTGTTTTTTTCTCATCGAAAAAGCATAAAAGAACAAAAAACATTCCAAAAGTGAATTAAACAATGGTGTTTTATTTTCAATGAGACAAAGGAGAACATTGTCAACAGCACAAGATAAAAACCCCAGCCATATAAAAATCAAATGTGAATAAAAAATGGTTGATGAGTTAATGAGAGGAATTGTAAAGTAATGGGTAAAAAAATAATTTTATGAAGGATATCAGGCGATTTGAAAAGGATATCGATATTTAGAGGATCTTCTCTTAGTCTCTGCGATGTTTTCCTCATATCTACCTCTTGTAGTGTTTATTATTCTAAAGAAGTCAAGCCAATACGTTAAACGCGTTTAAAGGAGGGACAAAATCACTCTTTATGGTATTTTTGAAATTTGTTTGACTAACACCTCATTCACTTCACTCATTCCTAATGAATCAGAAGCCAAACCAAATTGTTTGAATTGTCTTAAAATTGTTGAAGGCTAGCCGAAAGGAAAAAGCGAAAACTGTATTAGAAACAGAACGTGCTGTTTAGTTACTTTTTAAAGATGGAAAATAACGATAGGAAAAAAATTATAAACCGTAAGGATAAACAAAAACACGTGCAACGGGATCAAAGTTTGAGTTTTATCATAAACCTAAAAAGAAAGTAGACATCAAAATAGACACTTTAAACGTCAAAGGCTATTTCATTTTCCAGCTAACAAAAATTGGTTTTCTAAAATTATCTCGTAAAAACCAAAAATTTTATTTGAGGTAAAGCAAAAAAGAAAAATAAATTTATACGAAATTCAAATAGTCAATGTCTCGTTTCACTCATTAAATTTGTGGCCCTAAAGAGGGCCGTTTGGGTTTGTTTGTTGGACTTCAGCTGCCTTCCACCAAAAGTTCTTTAGCCACCAAATCCGTAAAGAGTACGTCCTTGGCGTTTCAACGCATAGACGACGTCCATGGCTGTGACAGTCTTTCGTTTGGCGTGTTCGCAATAAGTTACCTGGGAAATTAAAAAGTCAAAATCGAAATTTTTCTTAAAAATCTTACCGCGTCGCGGATCACATTTTCAAGGAAGACTTTCAGAACACCTCGAGTCTCCTCGTAAATGAGTCCGGAAATACGTTTCACTCCACCACGACGTGCCAATCGACGGATTGCCGGTTTGGTAATTCCCTGGATGTTATCACGCAAGACTTTTCGGTGACGCTTTGCGCCTCCTTTTCCAAGTCCCTTTCCGCCTTTTCCTCGTCCTGACATTTTTTGTTGTTATTAAGCGTTAAGATTTTAAGCAGCGAAATTGTTGTACAGAAAACTGTGGAGAATGCTGTTGTTTTTCTACTTTTATATTTGTAGAGTCGCTTGGGTTTTTAATGGGCGTATACTTTGTTGGAAAAAGAAAAGAAAATAATACAAAAGAACACGTGTTTGTAAGAGAGTGATTAGAGAAAAAGAGAAATAAAGCTTGCATTTTTGTCTAATACTCTCTTATTTTTATTTATACTCTACCTTTTTATTTTCTATATTCAATTAATAGTTTGGACATTAAATTCGATAGACACGCTTTTTTCTCTCTAATTTTGGGCGGGCAGACAATTTTAGCTTTGTATAAAAGTCTTATATTGACCATTCTTCCTCATTTTCCAACCGCTTTAAAAAACAACGTTCAAAACTACATCAAGCTAAAATCTTTAATGGCACCTCCAAAACCTTCTGGTAAAGGAGCGAAGAAAGCTGTCAAGTCAACGAAAGCTGTGCGCACTGGAGACAAGAAGAGAAAGAAGTCGCGAAAGGAGTCTTACTCGGTCTACATCTACCGAGTTTTGAAACAAGTCCATCCGGACACTGGAATCTCCTCAAAGGCGATGAGCATTATGAACTCGTAATAATTTTGTTTTTACTTTCAAGTTCACATTTCCTTATTTTAAGGTTCGTCAACGACGTGTTCGAGCGAATTGCTGCTGAGGCTTCACGACTTGCGCACTACAACAAGCGCTCTACCATCTCTTCGCGGGAAGTGCAAACTGCTGTTCGTCTGATCCTGCCTGGCGAGCTTGCTAAGCACGCCGTTTCGGAAGGAACTAAGGCGGTGACGAAGTATACTTCGTCCAAATAAATGGCTCAACATCGCCAAACAACAAACAAACCCAAACGGCCCTCTTTAGGGCCACAAATGTAATGAGTGAAACGAGACATTGACTATTTTGTTTTTTCTTTGATAAAAACTTTAAATTGCTTTTGTTTCTTTTTTATTTTTGTCATATAAAACTCAATATTTTGTTTTACATACTTTTATGGTTTTGATTTGTCTTTTAGGTGGATTAGGTTGAGTTTCAATTGACAAGACGGGGTATTTCTAGCATATTGGTGTTATTTTTCTTTTTTACGTTGTTTTTAAATTTCCGTTGCTAGGTGTTTTTCGATTAATCTAGGTTGACGGTTCATTAGGAATCGATATTTTTACATTGGCGTTTTGTCAATTTTTACTCAAGCTGACGTTTTGTCCATTCTTTCCCCTTTTTATTTTTGCTTTCGTAACATCCTCAAGGATGTTTGCTTGAGTTTTGGTTGTTTGTATTGAGTAAATTCGCTTCTTAAACATGAAACATCGTCGTAAACCTCGAACACCATTTTTCAGATGTAATTCTTCGAGATTATCAAGAGTTTATACACGAAAACATTTTCGTATTGGTTACAGAAACTTTCAAAGAGGTTTTATTTCTATTCCCCAGAAATTTTACCAATTTTAGGCGATATTGTCCGCATCACAGATTCTACAGATGGAGAGGATTATTTCGCCCAGATAATTCAATTGATAGTAGACGAATATTCTCAAGGATTTGCTTTTGTTATTTGGCTGGTTCCAAAGTTGGGATATAATTTTAAGTCTTCGGATCAGTTTGATATGTCAAATTATACTTCTTTTATGGGTTTGTTTTTTGTTTTTATCTAGCTTTTGTTTTTTTTTGTTTTTATTGGTTAGTGTCATACAAAATAATTTTTTGGGTATTTTCGGAATTTTAGCAATTATAAGGTTCCAATTCCTCCAAAGAAACAACTCGGCTAGACTTTGACTCCCCAACACAACAAAAAATATGTTTTTCCAATGTAATTAAATGCGCTGAGTTCAAATATCACTATAAAAATGCTCAAAACGGTCTACTTTGCCATTTTTTCCCGGATTTTCAGACCCCTGAAAATCGAAAACCATAGGGGGGACCAAGCTGATTTTTGGGGTCAAAAATTCGAATATACAAATAATAGCTCATTCGAAAGGGCTCGTCGAGCTGAGTCGAATGACACCAAAATCAACGAAATCCGACTTGATCTGACAAAGTTATGACCGTTTGTTTTTACCCCTTCCACAAGGTTTTCGCGGAAAAAAGTTTTTGCCGCTGCGGAGGAAGCCGGGCATGTCGAGCGGAACGACGGCCGCAGCTTCGCTACGGTCGCCGCGAGCGCAGCGAGCACGACCGCAGCGAAGCACGGCCATCGTGTAGCGAAGACCATGCCCGGCCTACCCTCCGTAGCAGCACAAAAACAGTTTTTCCAGCGAAGATTCTGTTGGTCATAACTTTGTCAAAAATCATCCAATCTAGCTGATTTTGGTGTCATTCGACTCAGCTCGACGAGCTCTTTCGAATGAGCTATTATTTGCATATTCGAATTTTTGACCCCAAAAATCAGCTTGGTCCCCCCTATGGTTTTCGATTTTCAGGGGTCTGAAAATCCGGGAAAAAATGGCAAAGTAGACCGTTTTGAGCACTTTCATAGTGATATTTGAACTCAACGCATTTAATTACATTGGAAAAACATGTTTTTTGTTGTGTTGGGGAGTCAAAGTCTTACCAACAACTCAATAACTTATTGGACATTAGTGAACGACATATCGACTTTTTCTTAAGGAAAAAAAGTCGTTTTAAAAAAATCTACAATTATTCGCGAACGACTTTTTTTAATAAACAAAACGCCAGAACTACGTAAATATCGATGTTTTACGCCAAACGATTGCGAAACGACTTTTTTGTATCTCTTTTTCTCTAATTTTTCATTATATTTCCTTTCTCTTTTTCTATTAATTTTCGTCTCTCCATTAATTTTCGTCTCGGGCATAGGGGGAAGTTAAAAACAAAATTTCAATAAAAAATGAGACAAATAAACAAAAATTTATCAAAAAAAATTTATCAAAAAAACTAAAAGCCAATGTCTCGTTTCACTCATTAGATTTGTGGCCCTAAAGAGGGCCGTTTGGGTTTGGTTGTTCACTTCAGCTGCCTTCCACCAATTGTTCTTTAGCCACCAAATCCGTAGAGAGTCCATTAAGACTGCAATTCAAAGGTTGCCAGGCAGAATCACTTCAACAGCAAATCGCCCGAGCACGTCGTTGTAACACTTAGAAAAATGAATTAAAAAATTGAAAAAATTTTAAACAATTCCAAAAAAATAAGATTTAAAAAACAACCTCTCCTATTGTTTCCCCATTGTTGCAGCCGTAGGATGGAGTTCGACACACATCAAGCAAGTTTTGATTAAACATAAAAAAGAAAAAATTTAGGAATGAAAAAAATTTAGCAACTAATTCTAGGATCAATGAAATCTGACCAATATTCAGATTTCTCAATATTCGGATACAGATCACTGAATATTGAGAAACCTTAGGGGCGGTTTTTTGGAGTAAAAAAGTTTATACAAACGATAGCTCATTCAAGTTTCAGGGTGCGAAATTCGGTTCGGGAAGTGTAATTTAACCCGGAAAGTAATTTACCCACAAATTATAATGCACCGAAAAACAAAATAACCTGATAATGGTTGCTGCTCCAAATGTCGTTGATGGTAAGTGTTTGCTTCTGAAAATTCACTACTACCATTAACAATAAGACTTCCAAATGTTGTACTAGGAGGCTAATGAGACAGGCATTAATTCTACAGCTTCAAAATTTCAATTTTTCTGCAATTTTCCTTCAAATTTCCTTTCCTACCTCCAAAGCCTTAAAAAAACTTTTGTAACCCCTAAAAATAAAAAAAATGAAATCCAATTTACAAAAAACCTCCTTACAAATTGAGAGACTGCACTGAACGAAAATTAATAGAAAAAGAGAAAGGAAATATAATGTGAAATTAGAGAAAAAGAGACACAAAAAAGTCGTTTCGCAATCGTTTGGCGCAAAACATCGATATTTACGTAGTTCTGGCGTTTTGTATTAAAAAAAAGTCGTTCGCGAATAAAAGTAGTTATTCGCCGCGAATCGACGAAAACGTAGATATGTCGTTCACTATTGGACATCTAACTTTGAGTACCCATTGACCGAAGCTTACCTACAATGATCTAATTTTTATTTCAACCCGTAGGCATTAGGGGATTTTCGAATCTTACTAAATCTAGTATTAAACGATTTCATTCGTCGAGCTAGTGATTGGTACCAAAATTGTTAAGGACCAGAAATTTTCCAGCAAGTTTCGCTTTGCGACGTTATGGCCTCGCGCCTACTAGGGCGTGTCCCAGGCATTAGATCCTGGTTTTCCTTTACTGATTACATAATTTTTTATTTTTCTAGAAGAGGAAAAGCCAGTCCCTCTTAGTGCTTGTGAATTCGAGTGTCATTCTTTATTACCAAATTGGTCACCTGAAGACGAGGTTCGTGCGCAGTTTCGAAACGAATTAAAGGAAAGAATAGAGGCAAACAAAAGAGAAGGGATTTTCTAACTATTTTGACTTGTTCTTTTTAAAATAATTTAGGGTTTTTTAATCTAATAAGTTTTTTTAATTTTAATATTCTTCCTTATTTAACCTAAATAATTTTATTTTAGTAACAGAAGCTTTTTCTGACTTGTAAATTAACCAAAATATAATTTTTTTCAATTCATGGTACTTGTGAGTTATCTCTGAGACATATTTTGCGGACACACTTGATGGGCACAATGACCAGTCTTTCTTCCTCAATTTCACTCTTCTTACTTCATTCTGTAATCAAGGGAGTCCGCAAAAACTGTGTCCGCAAGAATTATGAGTCTGCAAAAACTGGTCCGGGATAACTCCATGTACCCAATTCTTTACTAATTAATTAACTAATATAATATTTTGAGTTTATTTTGTAATATTGTGGGTACTTATGAAGATGGAGGTGCCCTTTCTGCGGACTTTTTTTGCGGACTTTTCTTACTTTTTAAATGTTTTGGTTGTTTTGCTTTCAGCAAGTTTTGCTCGTAGCAATTAACTGTCAAAAGATTATTAAAAATTTTACTTTAACTAAATTTTCAATTACCCGCTGATGAATTTCGACAATGGATCACTGATCTCGGAATGCTTCATAGAAAAAGAATGTGTTAATGTGGAACAGAAATGCGGTAATTTCAAACATTGTCCCCCCCCCCCCGTTATTTTTATTACCTAAGATTGTACAAAATGGTCAGATTTCCTTCCTCTCTTTCCTCTATTTGAGCTTGGCATATCAAACCAGAAACATTGTTAAAGAGAATAATAAAATTAATTGAGTTGTTCAATATTGAGTTCAATTTATTTTTTCAGTTGTTCAATATTTTTAAATAGAAGTAAGAATGTAATGTTTTTACACACACATTCATAATGTTATACACCAAATCAATTTTATTTAATTCTTTTTTTTTTGTTTAAATTGTTTTCGAAGGCAAAAAAAATAATCTTCTCTTTATCAATGTCTCTTGTTTGAATATGTCAAAGGGCAAATAGAGGAAGGGGAGGAAGAAGAAAATCTGACCTTTATGTACAATCTTAGGTAAGAAAAATAATAAGGGGGAGGGCCTTTGACAGTTAGTTGCTACAAGTAAAATATGTAAAGGAAAGGAAGAAAAGTCCGCAAAAAAAAGTCCGCAGAAAGGGCACCTCCATCTTCATAAGTACCATATTGTGAATACTAAAAAATAATAAATTCAAAAAACAAGTCTTTTTGATTTCATTCTCATTGTTTTTATCAACGTACTTTTAAATTAGATTTTAATAAATGGATTTTTTCCCCTAATTTAGCCATTTACCTTCTACCATTAGTTTAACAAGAAATATTTTTTTAAATGCAACGTGTTCATGCTTTGATAAGCGAGGATGAATTTCATAAAACGGTTTGCTTTTTAATTTTTAAAAATAAAAAAAAATTTTTTATTTAAAGGATTATCTGCCTTCAAGTTGCTCTGATGTTTTGCTGCCAGCTATTGGTTCGTCTATTAGGTAAAATTTTGAAAATAATATCTTGTAAAAAATAATTTTTTATAGTCGTTCAGCTACACCAGAAGTCAATTTTGATCTTAAAAATATTCCAATAGTTACACCAAGAAAATTTATTCGGGCAAAGCGTTCTTCAAGTCGGGCAACTACGCTCACCGATTCTATTTCGCGAATTCCAACAGTTTCAATTTCTTCGAATATTTGCTCTTCGGAAATGCCTAAACCTGTCTTGCAGAATATTGTTTCTACTGTTAATCTTGGTTTCTTTTTTGATTATTAATTGTAAATCGAGAAGGGGGATTGGGTCTCTGATGGAATTAGGAATTGTTTAATTGTAGGATTGCCTTTATTTTGAAATCAAAGACGCTCGTTTTGCTGACTAAGACAACCCTACTTTAATTTTTTATCTCTTTATTCGGTATGAAGCCAATCCTCAAAAAAACTATTGAGGATTTGACATTACGGCGCATTTCCCTGGTTTGCCATTTCGGCGGCTTTTTTTTAATCACATTATTTGCTTCATTCACGGCTTATTTACCTCTTCATAGTGCCTTTATTTTGACCTTTGTTTTTTTTTTGGTTTTTGAAATCTAGCCTTTTAGAATCTTAAGCAAATTTATTCTATTTTTACTTAAATTTAATTTCTCTTTGATCATTATCTAGACAAGGAGACAATTTAAATATTAAAAAAAATTAAGCATTTTTTTAGATGTTCGCCTTGATCTCAATCAAATTGCAAAAACAGCGCTCAATTCCGAATACAATCCTAAACGTTTTTCTGCTGTAATTATGCGTATTCGAGATCCTCGTTCAACTGCTCTTATTTTTAATAATGGTTTTTCTTTTTCTAAATTATTAAAGAAGAAAATTTTTTTAGGAAAAATTGTTTGTACTGGCGCTAAATCAGAAGAAGCTAGTCGTTTAGCAGCTAGACGTTTTGCTCGAATTATTCAACGTCTTGGATACAATGTTCAATTTAATGAATTTAAAGTTCAAAATTTGGTGGCTTCTTGTGATTGTAAATTTCGTCTTCAATTGGAAGGTTTTTTAATTTTTAATTTGATTTTAAAAAATTAAAAAAATAATTTTGACCATAAAATTTCAAATTATTAAAAATTCAGAAAAAATTGCTTTTGATTGTAAAAATCAGGCAGCATATTTGACTAGCGGGTGGGGAGCCTTGTTTGTTTTTTCTTCTCTATTTTAAATGAATGTTTCGCAGACTTCGGTTGCTCATCAAATTTTTTCCTTATTCTGGAAAAAAGCCCTATAACGATCTAGTGAAGAAGCAGTTGTGGATGCCAGTTAATTTGTGTTGTCTTCAACTTCTTCGTCCTGCATTTCTCTTCATCATACACGTCCTTCTACTTGTGTTCTTCGATCTTCACCAAATATCTTACAATATTTAAATTTCTTCTATTTTTTAATCCCTCTAAAGACATGCCAACTACCCTACATAAAAACTTCTCCGTTGTAAAACAACATTTCTCCACAAATATAAATATTCAGCTATATATTTGACGACAACGTTTTAATTAAAAAAATTAAAACAAAAATTATTTAAAAAAACTACATTAATTATTAAACCGTCTTATTTAGGTAGCTTCCTTTTAAGTTTTTCTTTCTCTTTATTTTTCTATCCTCTAAATTTTTTTTAATTTTTTCCTTATTTCTTAAACACCCAATTTTGTATTTATTTTTATTTTCCTCTATTTAGGTTTTGCTATAACTCATTATCAATTCAGTACTTATGAGCCAGAATTGTTTCCAGGACTTATTTATAGAATGGTTAAGGTTTGTAAGAATTCTTGTTTTTTTTTTAAATTTTTCTCTTTAAACCCTAAAAAAATTTCGAACATCTATTTGGGAAATCTGAAGTTTCCCTTCTGATTCCTCCCTTTTTTAATTTGTAAATATGATTACTTTCCAAAGGCAATCAGGGTGGTCCTTTTGACCCCTTTGGGAGGCATTTGCTCCCTTTTTGACCTTCTTGCCCCCTTTTTGACCGATTTCGCTCCCTTCTTGTCCCCTTTTTGGGAGGCCATGCCTACTTTCGGTGGTTTGGAAAGGGCCACCCTTAAGGCAATATAACGAATCGAGGAGCTAGTAAACACCAAAGTTATTCCTAAAAAAATTTTTTTACAAAAATATAATTTATTTTTACACAATCAATTTTATTTTTTTTTGTTTATTTAGCCTCGTGTTGTTTTGCTTATCTTTCTCAGCGGCAAGGTGGTCATTACTGGGGCAAGAAAAAGGGAGCATATTGATGAAGCTTTTTCTCAAGTATTTTTTTTTAATTTTTTAATTTTTTAAAAATAATTTTAAAGGTTTATCCAATCCTGAAACGTTTTAAGCGATGATTTTGTGTTGTAGGTTTGTGTCTTTTAAATTTACTAGAAATACTTTTCTTCTTTTGACCTCTTAAAAAGCAAAAAACATATTGTTTTTATATTTGTTCTTTTGTGTTGGACGTCTTGTTTAGAGTTTATTAAACAGAGAAATTTGGTTAAAAATATTTAAAAATTTTTTTTAATAAATCGAAGTGACTTTTCGAATAACCTTTAATTTGACCATTTTGACCAAGCTCCCTTTAAACAATTTTTACGGACAGATTAGGCCCATAAATTGACAATAAATTACCGCTATTTCTCCACAAAAAATTTTCCCCCTCAGATTCAACAACTTTCTCTGTTTAACAATTTTTAAAAGAAAATTCTTTTGCTTAACCTCCCCCAATTTTCTTTCTTGAATTTTTTCTTTATTGTTTTATTCATCAAAATTGTTTATAAAAGATCTCTCTAATATTATTCCCCAAAAATATCTCAAAATTATCAAAATAATCTCATTGTTCAAAAATGTTATTTTTGTGCCTTTTTGTGCAAAATGATACTTAAATAATTGATTTCTTGCCTTAGATTATATTTTTTGTTTTCTTAATATTATTGTTTTTTGATAAAAATGCCGGTTATTATTTTTATTTATTTATTTTTTAAAGATTATTTTAACTTTTAAATAATTTTTTGTAAATTAAAAAAAATTATTTTCTAAACTTTTAATTAGTCATGTCTTCACTCGTTCAAGATGAGACGGAATGCAAGTAATTAAATTTTTTAAATTAAAAAAATATTTTTTGAAATTTTTTCTAAATTTAGATCAACTCTGGGTACTTTATTGTATACAGAGAGAAAAATTTATGGGTTTTCTGCTAAAGTAGTTGATGTAATCCTTCCAACGAGCAGTCTGTTTGGGCATGTTGAATACAAATTGGAGTTAAAGGTTTCTTTTAATTTTAATATTTTAGGAGCCCAATTCTTAAATTTGGGGATTTCTTGAATACTTCGTGTTAGGGAATTGTTAAATTAGAAACACGAAAAACTTTCGAATTTCGTGTTTTTGTAAGTAAAACCCCTATTCTACTTATATGAACTATTTTATGATTTTATAGCTAATTTAACCTAAAAATATGCTTAAATCGTAACTATAATAAAACTAAGAAGATCATTGGATCTGGAAACATAATTAAAAATTTAACAAAGTTTGGAACTGGGTCCAGTTCAGGTCCTGTCAATGTTTAAAAAATTGAGTTTTTAGTAATTCACAAATAATTTTATTAAAATATAATTTTTTAAATTTCCACTTAGGCTTCACCACACAATGCAATAGATAATGAACCTCGTATTTTTAACATGTCAACACGTTTCAAGGTTATCAGCCGTCTTTACTCTACACTTGCAATGATTCATCGCAACGTTAGTTTTTATAATTCTTTTTAAAACAATTTTTCTTCCAATTTTTAGCTTTATCTAAAAGACAAATTTCCATCCTTTGCCGAACCCAAATTTTTTGGAACAGCAAGTCCCGAGACGGTGACAGAAAGGAGGAATGCTATAGACAATTTTTTGCAATTTGTTTTGAATAATGAGGTTTTTTGGGGGGTTTTAAGATTTTTAAAAATTTTTGAACAATTTTAGACGCTTTGCAAGTCGAGAGCTCTTCAGGCTTTTATTGAGGTTTTTTTGAATTTTTAGAAAAAAAAAATTTATTTTAATTTTCTTTTAGGAAACAAAAGAATTTTTGCCAACAGATAGCAACGAAACTGAAGAAATTGAAATTAAATCGAATGATGTTGAAAATAATAAAATTGAAAATACCTCAGAAAATAAGCAAAATGAAGTTAAAGAAAAGGGGGAGGAGAAGGAAGAAGTTAAATAAAAAAAATTAAGGAGAGGAAGAAAGAAGGAAGTAAATGAGAGAAGAATAAATGGATGCCTATGTTTATAAAAAATAATTAAAGGAAAGTGTTCTTTTTTGATTCTCAAAAATATCAACAAAAAATTTAAAAGTAAATTTAAAATATACCTAAATATATGTCTTTTAATTAAATATTTTTTATGGAAATATAGAACATGCTCAATTATATATTTTTTGAATATTTAGTAAAGGTGGGGATAATGAAAATCTGTGGGTCCAGAAAAGGGTTATGTATCAGGGATCTAGACGACATAAAAATTCAATTCCCTATTTTCGGGAATCGGGATTCCCGACCCAAAAAACGTCGGGAATTCTTGATTTTCGGAAATCGGGTCGGCTGGATCTCTGGTATGTATCAGTTTTGGTTAATTATAAAAGTTAGTGAAACCGACAGCTCTAGTCTTGAAATAAAAAGGAGAAAATTTAAAAGGAAGGGATTTGGAACAAAAACATTTTTTTTTGCTTGTCCCCGTTGTCTTCAAAAAAGTCCCTTGTTTCGGTATCTAATTTTAAATTGTTCTATATAATTACTTAAAGAAGTTCAAAATAAATATAAAAATAAATTTCCCATTTATCAAAAATTGCCTATATAAATAAATTACATTGAATTTTACTTGAATAAATATAATTTTATGTAAAAAAAAATATTTTTTTCATTTATTTTAAAAGTGTTTTTCAATTAAATATTTCTTAAAATTTTTAATAATTTTTTAAAAATTTTTTAAATTTATTTCAGTTAAAGATTTAATTTTTAAAAGAAACGATGGAAGAAAATAAACAAGTTTATCGAGTAAAACTGACAAATTTACCAAAATATATGGGTTTTGCAGATATTAATAAATTTGTGAAAAAGTAAGGAATTTTTAAATTTAAAATTAAATTTTAAAATTTTTTCAGCAATTTGGGCAAAATTGGATTTAGTAAACTTAAATATAATGGACATGTTACTTTTTTCAATCTGGCATCGGAAGAAGATGCTATTGAATCTGCCAAAATTTTGAACAATTCGATATTTAAGAAGGAGAATGTTAATGCTGAAGTGATTGTGAAAAAGGGTGAAAAGGAAGAAAAAAAGGTTTTAATTTAAATTTCTATTGAAAATTGAATTGGCTTCTGAAGTTTTTGAGTTTGAAGCCGGTAAAGGGTCCGGCGATTGCCTTTGATCCACCAACCATAATTGAGAAGTCTTCCTATCTATTTTGGGGGTCCTGGAGAATTGAAAAAAATTAATAGGACTTGAGATGTCCGAGACTAGAAATTTTCCTAAACTCGGGACATGGAGTAACAGACATAGCTAGAACTCATCTATTTTCGGGCAAAATCTTATAGTAAAATGTTGGTCAATTGTTGTACATTAGTTCTTAACTATTGCTTTTCTGTGAATTTAATTTTTTGGTCCACAAATATTCCTTCCAAAAGGCAGAGACTTCCATTCAGAACCAATTTTCCAGAGCCCAGACGGAGGGGTCGGTTGGTATTTTTTCGATAAATATCGAAACCGAATATCGAAAAATATCGTATCGAGCCGGTCTCTGCTATCTACGATTTGTTCTAAAACCTAATAAATTTTTTTGAGAAGGGCCCTTTCAACTAGCTAAAAATATACCAAAATTTAAATTTTACCCAAAACTAATTTTTTTTCTTTTTAAGCCTGTCAAACACCTAAACACCTTTAAAACTGCCTCGGACATGGTTACTCCTCTAGCTAATATGCCTTATGAAGAACAACTCGAATTTAAATTTAATTTGTCACATGACATAATGCTTTATGTAATCAGAAAATTGAATTATGCTAATGTTTATGATACTTTTTGTTATAATGTTTTACAAAAGGTTTCTTTTTTTAATTTTTTTTTGAAAATTAAATTGAGTGATTTTAGGAAGAATATAAATAGATTAGGGGTGGACACGACCAGTTTTGGAACACAAACTTTTAGTTGAGGTTTTCGATTTTTTCAACTCTTTTAAGCTTTTAGAATTTTTAATAAAATTTAATATTTCCTTTTTCTCTTAAAAATGTAATCTTTCGAAATTTTCGGGGTTTATTGACGGTGTCGGATCCGGGGATTGCCTATGATTCGCCAATTTTATTGAGAATTTTTTTGGGATGTCCAGGGATGTGTGTCTTTTCTTTTAAAATAATTTGGCTTCATTATAAAATATATTTAATACCCTCAATTTACGAAAAAGGCAATACCTATCTAACAAATAAGCTTTCATTACAAAATACAATAATGGGTATTTACTAGAAAGATAAGAAAATTGTATAATAAAAATCGAAGTCGAAGTTCAAGGGAATACTTCGAATACGAAAATTATTTGGTTTTATAAATTTAATTTTTTCGAAGGATGAAAAAAATTAATTTTAAGCGATCTAAAATGGAAAAATAGTCCAAACCAGGCCCGTAGCCAGGGGGGGGGGGGGGTGAGGGGGGGAATCCCCCCCCCCCCCCAAATGGGAAAAAGGAAAAAATTTGGGGAAGGGCTGGGGCAAAAAAGTGAATTTTTTTTGGCCTACGGCCTTCTAAAATTCTCAAAATTTTCGCCTGCGGCGCTGAAAATAAAAATTTTTGGCGCCGAAGGCGCCAAAAATTTGGCGCAGAAAAAATTTTCCCTTCTTGCCCCCCCCCCCCCCCCCCCGAAAAAAAATCCTGGCTACGGGCCTGGTCCAAACTATTCACAAAAATTCATTCGAATATTCGTTTTTTCCGTTCTCTAGGTCTCAAATAAATATTTATTTTAAAGGTTTTGCCAGCACCATCAATTACTGCTTATAGAAATAAATGTGAATTTACTATAGGATATTCTAAATCTAAGGAACAATTTAGAAAAGAAAAGAAATTAATAGAAGAAAAACAAAAATTAAATGAAGGGGAAGAAGAAAATAAAGAAAAAGAAGAAATTTCTCTTTCAAAATCAATTATTGCCGGATTTATTAATGGAAAAATGAATAATGGTTATCGTGTTTTGCCTATTGAAGGATGTAAAAATTTGAGTTTAAATACAATTAATGTTGTTAAATATTTTGAAGAATTTGTAAATGAATTTGGTTTGTTTCTTTTTAATTTTTTTTAAAATTTTTTAGAGTAAGCTTAAAACATGCCTGTAACCAGGATTTTTTCGGGTGAGGGACTTTGGTTTTCCCACCTAATTCCCCCACCTGGTTACGTGTCTTGTCTAAAATTTTACTTTTAAATTGTTTATCTTTTTGTTCCCAATATCTTCTTTTTTTTAATAGCAACACTTATTGTGAGTATTAGGTTTGTTGTTTCGGAACCAAAGAATCGGGGTTTGTTCGGTTCGGTCTGGATAACCGAAGATCTTTCAAGAACCGACAACCCCTTACTGAGTTTTTTTAATTGTCCCTTTACTTTATGACGACTCACAATCTCGAATATTTGTGATATTTTTATCCTTCAATCAAGTATAATAGAATTTGATAACTGCCAAAGGAAAAAATACTATTTTTTCTCTCTCCCGTTTTTAACATTCATACTAGCTCTAAATTTAATTAAAAATTTTTATTTCTTTAGATGAACGTCCATTTAACGAATTCTCAAGAAAAGGGTTTTGGAAAATGTTGACAGTTAAAGATTTTCTTGGTGATTGTATGTTAATCGTTACTGTACATCCACATACTGATAAAGAGGTTTTCTTTTAATTTTAAATAGTCCAAAAAAATTTTTTTTCTTTAAAAGATTTGTTCAAAAATAAAGCAAAGACTTGTCGAGAAATTTCTTCATCCTCTAAATCCTGAAGATCTTTTACCTGATTGTAATGTTACTTCTATATTTTGGCAAGAACAAGTTAATTCTAGTGATGATAAAAATTATGAACATTTGGCAGGTTTGGAGGAAAAAAATTTTTGGATAATAAACAGCAAGACAATTCACTGACAAAGGCAATTCACCGACCGAACGACAATTCACCGAATGTTGTGAGTAAAAAAGAGGGAGTGGTAAAAGTTTAGTCCCGGGCAAGCATTAATTCTTCGACCTCTGACAGATTACTAACATGAGTTGTTACCAGAATGTTTCGAAATTTCGATTTTCGAAGAATTTTTTGTTTCGAAACAGCTCTGGTTGTTACTTACGGTTGTTGTTAGTAGGTAGCTGCTCTACTAACAGACGTGAGCTACCAG
Source organism: Meloidogyne enterolobii (assembly GCA_963681835.1). NCBI lineage: Eukaryota > Metazoa > Nematoda > Chromadorea > Rhabditida > Meloidogynidae > Meloidogyne > Meloidogyne enterolobii. The sequence goes on from CAVMJV010000023.1 coordinate 2,079,693, forward strand.
GGCGCTTCACTCTCACCTTCATTTTTTACCTCCACCTAGTAAGCGCCTGTAAGTAAATTGTGAAAAATTATTGCTTAATTTTTTTAAAGGTTAATTTTTTTAAAGATTTTCTTATCATCCTTACTGTCTTGTCAAATTTATAGTTCGCTATTCTATTTTGCTCTCTATTAATTTTTAAGATTTATCAAATTTATTTACGATTTAATCCTCATTCGGTGAATTGTCCGCCTTTCTGTGAATTGTCCGTCAAACCCATTTTAATTCTTTTTTTAAGGTCCTCCATTTGTGTATGAATCTCTGTTGGGTTGTAATTTTCGGATATCTCCATCTACCTTCTTTCAGGTTTTTTTTAAATTAATTTTACTTAAAAACTTGAAATTTAAAGACAAATTCAACTGGGGCAGCTCTGCTTTATTCAGCAATTGGAGATTTACTTAAATTGCCAAAATTAATTAATGCCCCAGGAAGTGGAAAATTTTGTCGAATGGAAAAATTAAAAAATAATAAAAATGTTTTGAAAGTAGAAGAGAAAATGGTTGTTGAAAAATTGGAAGATAATAAATTTGGAGAAGACAAAGATGAATGTACTGCAAAGAAGCCTCGTTTGGATGAAGAAAAAATTGAAGAAAATAAAGAATTAAATATAGAGGTTAGTTTAAATTTTTTTATTAGAAAATATTTTTTTTGTGGTATTATTTTAATATATAAGACAAATTTTTGGCGATATGCTGGGGCTGTCCGAGCAATTTTGAGATTTCAAGACTAGAGCTGTCCGAGACGGAAAATTTTTCAAGACGCAAGACTCAGGACCTAGACTTCATCCAAAGACCGAAAAACTTCAAGAAAAGTCTTGAGTCAAGACTCATGACCAAGAGTCCCGGACAGCTCTAGAATTCACCCTTCTTAATTTTCCATTTTTCTATCGACAATTTTAAAATAGCAACATTTTCCTTATTTTATAGTGAAGAGATTAAACCATTTTTTAAATCAAAAATCTATTTAAAAATTCGTAGCTTTATAAAATTTTTTCTATGCTCTGGTAAGCAAAAATCAGTCAAGAAAGGGAGACGTCTCCAAAATCCAATTCTTAATGACTATTTGATAATCGGTTCCAGTTTTCTAGGACTTTCTGTTGTTAGAGCTTTGGATATATCAAAAATTCTATACATTTCAAAAAATATTTTTATTCAATTTTTTAGCCTCTTAAACACGGCTCAAATGTATTTCTCGATATTTGTTGTGGTTCTGGTTCAATATCAATTTGTTTAATGGCCAGAATTAGACAATCAATACAGGAGGGAACAATTTCTGATTATTCTAAAATTCCATATGGATGTGTTGGGATTGATTTAAATACTGAAGCTATTCAAGATGCTAGAAGGAATGCTTCAGAAAATGGATTTGATGATAAAAGGTTTTTTTTAATTTTAAATGGTGTACTTTAGGAAAAAAATATTTTTTTAATTGAAATTACCTTAATATAAGTAAATGTAATATGTAGAAATTTCTTTTTTGATGTTAAGCTTCCTTTTTGAATAAAATCAAGTTGTTACTCGTTATCAGGGCGGGCGCATTGCGTTTTGCGTTTTTTTTGGTTTTGCATTCTTGGAGATTGTCCCCGCCCCTGCTCGCTATAATAATCCTAGACGATATTTGGAATCTAAAAAATTTGCTTGTACCGGTACATTTGTACAGAAGTCGAATTTTGGTATAAGCTTCCAAATAACGATCCCAATTCCATATAAATAAATAGAAGCTTGAGATCTAGGCGATGTTTTTATCATCCGCCTTGATTTATTCTCTTTCATTTAGGTAATATTTTTCAGTTTTATGGTTAAATTTTTTTAGCTAGTCCTTGTTTCTAGTTTTGATTAATGTTTTTGGTCTTCTACAAGTCCAAAACAAATTGTAAAAATTTCTTTTTTAAAGTTGCAAATTCTTGTGTGGACAAGCAGAGAGTATATTCAAAGATTTAAAATATTATTTGCCAACTGGTTGTTCTATAAAAGATGCAAATATGATGGGAATACTTGACCCTCCTAGAGCTGGAATTCCAGACAAGGCAATTATTGGATGTAGAAAGGTTTTTTTTGAAAAAATTTTTTTATAAATTTAAATTTTTAAAGCTTGAACAACTAAAAACATTAATTTATGTTTCGTGTGACCCTCACGCCGCTACAAAAAATTTTGTTGATTTGTGTAGGCCAATGTCTTGCAAATTTGATGGACAACCATTCAAAATTGTTGCTATACAACCTGTTGACTTATTTCCGATGACTAGACATTTGGAATGGATTGTTAAATTTGAAAGATGTTGAAGTTTTTTTTATTTTTTTTTCAAATTTTTCTTTATTGAAACCCTTAGTTTAAAATAAATTTAAAAAGCCTTCCGTAAAACATTCGTTTTCCCAATACCCAGTTAAGGCGTTTATTATGGGTGAAATACTTTCTCGGTTCCAAATACTTTATCGGTATCAACCAGTGCTGTTTTGGGTAAATAATAAGAAATTATTTTAATTAGACTCCAGCTCCGGAGATTTCAAAATCTTAGCTCCGCCATAGCCGGCTCCTCCCGGAGACATAACAGTCCATCCTAAATTAGTAAATTCGAGTTGGTTTTTGGAGGTTCTTATGGGTAAATTTGGTTGTGGTCTTTGAGATTTTTCATTTGGTTGTTTTAAATTTTTTCTTAAAGAATAATTTTAAATTTTGTTTCTTTTTCTGTTGAATATTTAATTATCTCCCAGCTAAATAAAAAACAACATTTATTAATCTTTACTTTAAAAAAACAAAAAACATTACGAAAACATTACACAAATATTTTTTTACTAAAAGAATTGGTAAAGCCAATTAATTAAAATAAGCTTGCGCATTTTTCCTTTCTTTTTTAAAAACTAATAATATATTTTTTAATTATTTGAGGTAATATTTGTTGTTGTATTAGATGATTCTTGTTGTTGCTGATAAAATTGTTGTTGTTGTTGATGTGCTGCCATTATTTGTTGTGCCATCATTTGTGAAGCTATTTGTTGTTGTGTTGCAGCCATCATTGTAGCTGATCGGCCAGTAGCAGCGATGTTGGTACCCAATGGAACTTCTCGTAATAATGGCTCAAGAAATGCAAAATGTGGAGTGCAAAGGATTGCTTGCTTTCTAAAAAAAAGTTTTAATTAAAGTTGGAGAGAATCCTTAGATTTTTTGGTAAAAGAATAGGAATCAGTTGCCCCTAATAATGTGTTTACACAAAAATTTAGCGACCAAGATGATATTGAGAAGGGGGAGGAGATATGATTTTGCCCCTCCTTATGAATATATAATTTCTAGTTTGAAGGTAATTTTTGTGTAAAATAGGCTATTACAAGGAAAGGTTGCGAGGTGTCCGACCTAAAAACGGTCGAGACCGGGCTCATTCGATAGAAAATGTGCCCTTTCTAGCAAGGATTTTGTGCCGTTTTTGATCTGGCCAAGATATGACCCTCCAAAGTAGGATAAAAAAAACGTTCAAAGAATTGGATTATGGACAATTTTGGTCAACTATTAAATTGCAAAACCAAATGCATTGTTTTTTTGTAAGCATTAAATAAGTGTGGGATCAAAAATTAAAATAAAAAATTTCCTACATGTGAACAGGCGACAGCGTCTTCGTACTGCTGTGTTGTAACGCTCCAGCCGCACTTTGCAACAACTTCTCGGCAAACAATTCCATTGCGCTTCCAATTGCAACGGGGACACTTGCAACCTTTTTTTTAATTATATTTATAAAAATTACTTTAAAAAAACCATTCTGCCAATTTCTTCATCACTTTGCATTACTTTTTTGATTCGAGTCTAAAATTTTTGTTTTTTTAAATTTCTTTTAAAAATAAATTAACCGGTTGAATCCGCGCCATGCTATAACGACGCTTTCGTATTCGCCCAGACCGAAAATCTCCATCTTCGGAGGAACAAGCTGCCGCAGTAGTATCTTCTTCAACAATTGGATTGGGTGGTTGGACTTGTTTGGAGTCCTGAAATTTGAATTAATTTTTAAAAAATTACTGGGATTAGCGCTAATATTATAAATATCCCATTTTTTCCTCTCCAAGTTCCTTCCTATATATTTGCAGAATGGTCAGACTTTTGCCCTTCTTCCGTCCCAATTTTCCTTTCTTCCATTCAAGTGGGAATAAAAATTACCTAAATCTTTTAAATGTTTAGAAGGGCAAATGGAAGAGAGGAAGAAGTCTGACCATTCTGTAGATATTTAGAAAAGTTGGAGAGGAAAAATTGGGTCTGTCAGGTTTAAGGGACTGGGATTAACTAAAAAAATTTCTCAAAAAAACTTACAACAATCCCCGCATATTGTGGCTGCTGATACATCATTCCAGCGAGGGCATTTTTTGTTGCCTCAACAAAAGTATTATTGTAATTTTGCTGACCACCAAAACTATCCATTGTATATGGCAGTGTTGTTGTCCCCCCATTTCCGCCTGACATGCCATTTCTGTTGTTATTTTCGTTGTATATATTTGTAGTGGTATTATTGTTATTGTTGTTGCCACCCTGAATGAATAAATGAGAAGAGGGAGAATGATGATGAAATGGCAGTGTCTGCTGCTGCAGCATTTGAAGAGAAGGGTGTTGAGGGGGCGTTTGTTGTAATAAAGCAGACATTGAAGAATTTTGTTGTTCTAAAGTAGCTGCTGCTGTGGGTATTGTCGTTGTTGTATCTACTAATCCACCAGCATTTAAACTGCTACTGTTCATTTGCTAAAAAGTGCCTTCTTGGTCGTCTTGTCGAAAATACAGAAAATTTGGAGTAAAATCCGCAACAATTTAACAATTCTGTGAATATTCCCATTGTAAAGGTTAAGGGGGTTTAGGGTTTTTAGAAGTCGAATTTAAAGAATTTCAAAAGATTTTTTAGAAAGTTAGGTATTTGCTAATCTAACACTAATAGTAAGCGTTTTTCCCCTCTCTTCTTATCTTTTCTCATCGACAAACAAATTTACAAATAAGTTAGAGAGGAAAAAGAAGCGATTTTGTGATGTTGGAACCTGTTATCTTAGTGGTAGAAAAAAGAAAATGACGCCTAAAAAGAGGAGAGAGTGGATTAAACTTACTGGAAGAGAAGTCAGAGAAAGGCAGACACTGAAACGAGGAGCTGTTGAACAAACGCTCAGCTTGCTCTGTTAAATAGGCTGGGATTGGACTGGCATTTTGTTTTTAATGCCAATTTCGAAAATAATTAGTTGTAGACATTAAGCCTGTACAAGGCTCCGGTACAAAATATGGAATCGTTAAAATATGGAATGATTAAAATCGCGAATAGGCTAAAAAGGGGTTAAAATACCGAATCGTTAAAATATGGAATGGTTAAAATATCGAATCGGGTAAAAAAGGGTTAAAATATGGAATCGTTAAAATATGGAATGGTAAAAATGTCGACACGGCCAAAATAGGTCAAAATGTAGAATTCTTTTAAAAAAGGGTCAGATGTGTGCCATACGTTGATTGTTGATAATTTGATTGATAAGTTTCGTATGTCGTAGTCCGGCGCAATCTTTTCTGCCAGAGTTCACTGTATTTTACCGAGTAAAACCGGACCGGATAAATCAAGCATAATCGACCGGATCCGGTATGATCGTACGGATCCGGAAAACATAACGCGATCCTTATACGGAAAAATTAGAGTGGCGTGCACTAGTTTTTAGTTAAGACCTAAATTTTGTACCTTACCGTATACGGTACGGAATACCATAAAAATACCGATCAGCTTTTAAATTTTATCGGTAGCATTCTGTACCGTACTACCGATCGGAATACCGAAAAATACCGTCGGTATTACGGCAACGCCCGGATTCTAGGTTTTGGCGCCATTTTAAAAAAAATTCGACATTTTGACTTATTTTGGCCGTGTCGACATTTTATCAATTCGATATTTTAACGATTCGGTATTTTAACCCCTTTTTACCCTATTCGAGATTTTAACCATTCCTTATTTTAACGATTCCACATTTTAACCCCTTTTTAGCCTATTCGCGATTTTAACCCATTTTTACCCGATTCGAGATTTTAACCCTTTTTTAGCCTATTCCATATTTTAACGATTCGGTATTTTGTCCGGACACGCTGTACAAGTTAGAGAAGCAGAATAAAAAGATGAAGTAAAGCTGAGAGAAAAAGAAAAAGAGTAAAAGAAATAACATAAAGAGAGGGGAAGAAACAAAATTTGCTAATCCTTGTTTTAATTTCTGTGGGGGGTTTTTGTGGTTAAGTGGTTTTTTTAAAACTTTTTGGGGGGTTTTTGGGGGACTGGGCCATTAGGGCGCGGGGTCATTAGGGCGCGGGGTCATTAGGGCGCGAGCTTATAAAACAGTGAGTTGCTTATCAAAAAAAAAATAAAATTTTGGAATAATGACTCTTATGCCTTTATCTACGTTCTGCAAAAATTTCAGAATTTTTGATCAAGAATTTCGGAAATCGTGGCCAAAAATGTTGATTTTCCGAAAAAACCCTAATTTTTCGCGGTTTATCGACTATAACTTCAGAAATATTCGATGAAAAATTCTGAAATTTCTGGAGGAGGTAGTCAATGATGTTAAAGAAAGTTGAGAAAATTTTCATAAATTTCGGTTTCGCCTAAGTGTCAGTTTCTAGTGCTGGCGCTCTAATGGCCCCGCGCCCTTATGATTCCAACCCGTTTTTGTGGGTTTGAGTCTTTTTTATTTCCGTTTTACTATTAATAAAAAATTTTTTTTTGAAATTTTAGAAACATCAATTATTCTTTAATTTAATTTAATCGCTATAAATAAAAATGAATGAACATGGTAAACAAATTAGACTTCCAAAGAAGGCGGAGAAAGTTAAAAATAAGACACCAGCTCCTGTTCAAATCACTGCTGAACAGCTTCTTCGGGAGGCTAAGGAACGCGAATTAGAGGTTTAGATTTTATATTTTTTGATTTTAAAAAATAATTTGTTAGACAGTCCCTCCACCGCCCAAAGTTCGAATTACCGACCCGGAAGAATTAGCAGAATATCACAGAAAGAAGAGAAAAGAATTTGAAGATAATATTCGAAAAAATAAAATGCAACTTGCTAATTGGATTAAATATGCAAAATGGGAAGAATCGGTTGGTGAATTACAACGGTCAAGATCTATTTTTGAAAGAGGGCTGGATATAGACCACAGAAATATTACTGTTTGGTTACAATATGCCGAGATGGAAATGAGGTTTTTTAAAATTATATTTGGGTGCTGTCTCATATTTTTGAAAATAAAATTTATAACGGGGGGGGGGGGGAGGGTCACAAACGGGGAATGAGCTACCATTTTTATGTGTAACAAATGGTAGCTCATTCGACTTGGCTCTTCAAGCTGTCAATGAGTCGAATTAATTTCGGGTTAGAGGGATTTGATTGATGTAGATTAGGTTGTGACCCGATTGAAGTCTCAACGAAGGAGCTATAATTTGTTCCTTATAGTACTTGTGGGTTATATTTCGGACTTTTTTGCGGACACAATTGTACATAATTGTAAGAGTTTCTCTTCCCTCGTTACCCACAAGTACCGTCTTTATAACCTCTGCTTCTAAAACTCTTACCGATGGAATATAGAGGATTTTTTGTTGTTTACATTTATGTGGGTGTCTCTTGGCATTCAATCGAAAAGTTTTTTTCAAGGAATAAACAAATTAATCATGCTCGTAATATTTGGGATCGTGCCGTTTCTATCCTTCCACGAGCAACTCAATTTTGGTTAAAATTTACTTATATGGAAGAACTTGTTGGTAACGTTCCTGGTGCTAGACAGGTTTTTAAAGAAAATATTTTGGTATTTTTATCAGATTTTTTGAAGGTTTTTGAACGTTGGATGGAATGGGAACCTGATGAGCAGGCTTGGAATACTTTTATTAATTTTGAAATGCGTTATAAAGAGATTGATAGAGCTAGGAGTATTTATCAGGTATTTTTTTACTTTATTTTTCTTTAAAGTTTTAGACTGAGATTAGGTTAATTTTGGGTCCGCTCCAGAAGTTCAACACCCTAATGATTAATTGGACCTATATGTTAACTCCAAATATTGAACCCTAAACTGAACTTTAGGGTCAGTTGACCTCTAGTTTTAACCTGCTGACCTTCCGAGTTATTCGTAACTTTGTATATCTTGGTTACTTTTACGGTTATCCCCTCCATTTTATTTCTCCTTCCCTTCATTTCTTTAAAGTAGTGGAAATGGTCTGTAAAATTGATTAAAAAATTTTTTTTATTTGATTCGTAATAAATTTGCCCTTTTGACCATTTCTAATATTTTAAGGGATAAGAAAATGATGGAAAGATTAAAAAGAAGTTAGGAGATACTTGAAAATATTTTTAGGTACTACTGAAGATTGTGGGGCTCTTTCTGCGGACTTTTTTTGCGGACTTTTCCTCCCTTTCTTTCAAATGTACATATTTTTTAAAGTTTTGGTTGTTTTGCTTGCAGCAAGTTTTGCTTGTAGCAACTAACTGTCAAAGGATTAATTTTTATGTCAGTTTGAAAAATGTGTTCACCATTGATTTAAACATTATAACGATTTCAATTACTCGATGAACTTCAACAATGGATCACTGATCTCGGAAATAAAAAGAACATGTGATTGTGGAACAGAAATGCGGGTACTGTCAAAGCTTGTCCCCCCATTATTTTTATTACCTAAGATTGTATAAAATGGTCAGAATTCCTTCTTCCTCTCTTTCCTCTATTTGAGCTTGGCATATTCAAACAAGACATTGTTGATAAAGAGAAGATTAAAATTAATTGTTGTTCAATATTTTTAATTGAGTTGTTCAATATTGAGTTCAATTTATTTTTTCAGTTGTTCAATATTTTTAAATATACATAAGAATGTAATGTTTTTACACAGAAAATCATAATGTTATACAACAAATCAATTTTATTTACTGCTTTTTTTGTTTAAATTGTTTTCGAAGGCAAAAAATAAGTGTATGACTATAAAAACTAATCTTCTCTTTATCAATGTCTCGTTTGAATTTGCCACAGGGCAAATAAAAGAATGAGAGGAAGAAGAAAATCTGACCTTTATGTACAATCTTATGTAAGAAAAATAATAGGGGAGGGGCGTTGACAGTTAGTTGCTACAAGTAAAACATTCAAAAGAAAGGGAGGAAAAGTCCGCAAAAAAAGTCCGCAGAAAGAGCCCCACAATCTTCAGTAGTACCTATTTTTATTCAACTAATTTTTTATTTTAAATCCTCAAAGTATTTCTTTTAACTCAAAAATTATTTTAGAGATTTTTACACGTTCATGGCCATGATTTTCGTAATTGGGTTCGTTATGCACGTTTTGAGGAACGTAATGGTTCTATTGACAATGCCCGCGCTGTTTTTGAGCAAATGCTTGAATTTTTTGGAGAAGATGGAATGAATGAACAAATGCTTGTTGCTTTTGCACATTTTGAAGAACGGCAAAAAGAATTTGAACGTGCCCGGATAATTTATCAATACGGCCTAGGTATGTTGATTGTAAAATTAAAGTTATGTTTAAGTTGATTTTTCTGATTACCTCCCTTGTTTTGGTCTATCGTGCGTATACAATATTTCGTGAGAACAAAATTTATTTTATTTCTTTAAATTTGATTTCTTGGAATGGTGCTATTCCAAGTGAACCAAAAGTTGACGATCCGGATCAGAAAAAAGTCAGGATATCAGAAGATTTTCGTTTTTGATATAGGATCCGATTCTGGTTGTCAACAAATTATTTTTAGAATTGCCAACTCTGTCTTGGATGAGAAATGTTTCCCACTCATGATTTCTCTCACTTTTCACCATTTATTTCCTCTAAATTTTAAATTAAAATCATCTTTAAAAAAATAATTTCCAGATCATATACCAAAAGAAAAAAGTGTTGAACTCTTCAAATCTTTAACTGTTCATGAAAAAAAGTTTGGTGAACGTTTACGTATTGAAAGTGTTATTTTATCTAAACGAAAAGTTCAATATGAAGAGGTTTGTTTTCAATTTAAAAATTTTTTTAAATAAATTTTTTAAGCAAATAAAAGAAAATCCTTTTCATTACGATGTTTGGTTTGACTATACACGTCTTTTAATCAGTGAAGGGCAAGAACGGGCAGAGGTTGAAGATTGTTTTGAAAGGGCTATTGCTAATGTTCCTCCATATATGGTATATTTATAAAGGAATTTTAATGGGTCGGGATTTTCTACCTTCCGCCGAATTCCAACTTTTTTGGGTCTTCCACTTCCGTTTTTTTAAATTCTTTCGCTCCTTCCGGCTTCCCCTTTTTAAAATCCAAAATTATCCATCCCTGCAATATACCTCTATTTAGGATACGTCTCTTAAATTAAGCGATACTCGCAATTTAAGCTGCTCCTGATAAGTTACTCAAGTGTGTATCTTTTCATCCCAGAGGGTGTTTCTTATAATAAGTTCCTAATATTGCCTTTTATCCCTGACACCTAACCTTGACATGAATTTCAACTCTGACCCGAACCTTTCAAACCCCAAAGGTTAGGCTGCAACTTTAGTCTCAAATATTTATTTTTTTTAGGAAAAACGTTATTGGCGTCGTTATATCTGGTTATGGGTTTATTATGCAATATATGAGGAATTGGATGCAAACGATCCTGACCGTTGCAGAGAGGTTTTTTTGAAAGAATTATTTTAATACATTTTTTATAAAGGTTTGGACTGCTTGTTTAGATATAATTCCTCATCGTCAATTTACTTTTGCATTTATTTGGTTAATGTTTGCACAATTTGAATTACGACAACTTAATTTAACTGGGGCACGTAAAATTCTTGGTGTTGCAATTGGGAAATGTCCAAAGAAAAAATTATTTCGTGAATATATTGAAATTGAGCTTAAATTGAGGGAATTTGATAGGTGAATATTTTAAATTTTTTTTGAAAATGCAATAGCATCGATAAGGGTATTTGCAGAAAAATGAAAGAAAAGGAGTGAAAAGTGGGTATTCTCTTTGCGGAAAGGTAGGGAGTCAAATGGACATTTGCCGAGTGTGTTAGCCTCTCAAAAAGACATCTGTCTTCGTATAAGGAATCCATGGATCACAACACTCGATGCTTGACACAGATCCTTTGCGTGTCAAGTTTCAAAGGGAAGATGGTTGGAAAGTGAGATTTCAAAAAGTGAAAACCTAACAAAAAGTCACAAAAGCCCCTATGAATAACTCAAATTTTTATTTCGCCTCATTACCAAACAAACAAAATTCGAACAAAATCATTCAAAACATTGAATGAAAAGTACAAACAAAAACCCTAATCTTTTTTCTTACTTCCTAGCAAAAACAAAAAGTCAAACAAAAAAACGAATTCAAAAAAAAAACAAATTTTATTTACAAAATTATATAGGGACAATACAAATTATATAGGGAAGTGGTCCTATATCATCCACAAAAACACCTAGGAATAATCAATTCTAAATATCTCATCCCAAACAAAAAAAACAAAATTCAGAAAAACAATTTTATTTACAACAAATACATAACAATACAATATTATTGGTACATTATATAGGGAAGAAATATACACAATTTATGATTATATATTTTCGGTGGTCCTATTCTTCACATCAGCATCATTTTTCTTTACTGTGTGTTCATCTATATCCATCGTCCCGCACTCATGCAGCAGCCATAGGAACGTCGACCTTGAACTCGCCAGAAGATCCAGGAGGGAAGATGGCCTTGGCGTCCCCAGCATCTGGAGGAGCCCCAGCGAAGCAGATCTCGAGCTTGTCATCACCTTTTGGAGGGCCGTTCTGGCGGATCACTTCGACTTGGGCAGCGGCGCCGGGCTCCACGAATCCGAAGACGGGGTTGACTCGGTAGTGCTCGTTATTGCTGGACTTGAGCTTGAAGGCGAAGCGGACCTTAAAAAATAAAAAAGAATGATTTTGATTATAGGAATGATTTGAGAGAGAGAAAAGATAAGATGATTTGAAGAAAAAAATAAATACTACCTCAGGGTTGCCGTTCATCAGCTGAAGCGAGACGTTGCCTCCCGAAGCAGGGACCTGGATAGCAGCTGGCTCGACTTGGACCGCCATGTTGTTGTTGTTGTGAAGATTGGTTGTTGATTGTTTGAAGAGATGTCGTTGTAGAGTGTTGGTGACCGATGATGATGACAAAGCTTTTATATCATGATTTCCATGAAGAAATCAAACACACCCAGCCAACTATAAAAGCTCACTGATTTCGTTCAAACGCAACACTACAACGACAACTCTTCAAACAATCAACAACCAATCTTCACAACAACAACAACAACAATGGCGGTCCAAGTCGAGCCAGCTGCTATCCAGGTCCCTGCTTCGGGAGGCAACGTCTCGCTTCAGCTGATGAACGGCAACCCTGAGGTAGTATTTATTTTTTTCTTCAAATCATCTTATCTTTTCTCTCTCTCAAATCATTCCTATAATCAAAATCATTCTTTTTTATTTTTTAAGGTCCGCTTTGCCTTCAAGCTCAAGTCCAGCAATAACGAGCACTACCGAGTCAACCCCGTCTTCGGATTCGTGGAGCCCGGTGCCGCTGCCCAAGTCGAAGTGATCCGCCAGAACGGCCCTCCAAAAGGTGATGACAAGCTCGAGATCTGCTTCGCTGGGGCTCCTCCAGATGCTGGGGACGCCAAGGCCATCTTCCCTCCTGGATCTTCTGGCGAGTTCAAGGTCGACGTTCCTATGGCTGCTGCATGAGGATGGCTGCGGGATGGTGATGTAAGAATAGGAAATATATAATCGTAAATTGTGATATTTCTTCCCTATATAATGTACCTATAATATTGTATTGTCATGTAATTTTGTAAATAAATTGTTTTTCCGAATTTGTTTTTTTGTTTGTCTGATTTATTGAGTCATCGATAGGGGTTTTTGAATGAATGCTTTTTCATTTTTTGATACCACACACCTTTCACTTTTTTCCAACCTTTTCCTTTCAAGCTTAAAGAGGAGTCGATTTTTGAGTTGTTTTATCCCATCTATTCCAATTAAGTTTGCGCTTACCTCGTCCAAAATTTATTTTCCAAAACCCTCATAAATGTCCGGGCACGTGTTTGGCCTTCGTAACCTTCAAGAGTCTTTCGTCATCAGAGAGAGGTTGACTTTTCAAAGAGTAGTCTTCTCTCCTTTTTCATAATAAGAGTTGATCTCATTAATACAACAAAACTAAAAAAAAGTACTAAATAAGCAATAGATTCAACAGAAAACGCGTTTTTAAAAATAATTTGGTAAAAAAATTTTTTCTCTAGATGCCGTAAATTATACGAACAATTTTTAAAATTTGTTCCCGATGATAGTATGACATGGATGAAATATGCAGAATTAGAAAATTTATTGGGAGATGATGCTAGAGCTAGAGCAATATTTCAAATTGCTGTACAACAGCCAATGTTGGATATGCCTGAAGTTTTGTGGAAAGCTTATATTGACTTTGAAATTGAACAAGGGGAAAATGAAAGGGTTAGAATTTTGTATGAAAGTTTATTGAGACGTACACAACATATAAAGGTTTTTTTTAATTTTTGTTAAATCTAGGTTAATTTTGGGGACAATTTTTTGATTTTTTATTTTTTCAATTTCTTTCTGGCCTCTAGAGATCGTGAATTTTTGAAAAGCCTGGACTTGTTCCTGGGTTCTGGATTTGATTTATTGACCTTGGCCGATCCCTAGGCCTGTAGTCCAGGAAAAAAACAGCCCAGGGAAAACCTAGTACGTCAGAAAATGCCTGGGCCTCGACTTTGGGTACAGGAAAAACCCAGGCCTTGGTCCAGGCCCAGGCCGATCTCTAGTGGTCACCTTTTGTAGAGCTGCTTAAGAGATAGTACACCTCTGTCTAATCTTCTACCCCTCATTATAAAATAAGATTTTATCCGCTACAAGGGTGTATGTTAGGTTTGGCTCTATTGCTATGACAAAAATAATTTTTGGGCCTGTTCAATTTTAATTGTTTTTCAAATATTTTGTAATTTAAAGGTTTGGATAAGTTGGCTAGAATGGGAAACATCAAATGAAGAATTCGATAAAGCTAGAGCTTTGTATAAACGTGCAAATCAAGCATTGGAAGGATCACCAGCTGAAGAACGTCTTTTACTTTTGGAACAATGGAAACAATTTGAACAACAACACGGAACTGAGGAAGAACAAAAATTTGTTGAAAAAATGATACCAAAACGTGTAAAGAAGAGAAGACAAATAATTGCTGTGGATGGGACAGATGCTGGATGGGAAGAATATTTTGATTATATATTCCCTCAAGATCAAGGTTTCTTTATAGCGAATAATAAATAGGATTGTCGGTTAGGCACAGTACTGTGAGGGTATCTGAAAATTTAGGTTCGATCCTTAGGTGCTTTCTGTCTTCGTCTGAAAAAGGGAATTCCAATTTCTTGACTCAATTTCAAAATAGTTTTTGACTTACAATTTGTTGGTTCAAGCATTAGAAGGTGTATCTTAGGTTTAGAGAGAATAATAGGATTGTCGGTAGGATCAGAACTGAGGGTCAAGAAATACGAATTCCCCATCAAGGTGGGGGCCTTGATGAGATCTTCAGATGTTCAGGTCTTCAGATTTTCGAAGAATTTCCTATGCCCGACATATCGAAGCTTATCTAAAATTAAATAAAAAAATTTTTCAGCCTCAAAAATCAATTTCAAATTACTCGAAGCTGCCCGTGCTTGGCGAGAGAAGCAAGCATTGGCTATGCAACCTGAGCCACACGAAAGAGAGGACGAGGAAATGGAAGAATCTTAAATTTATTTGGCGGGTTTTGTTCTTAAAAATATTTTGAAGTTTTGAGAGATCACTTTATTCTGTTAGATCTCTAATTAAAAATTTTGTATTTAAACTTTAAATTATTCTTTGGTTTATAAAAATTAAAGATATTCTTTGATTTATTATAAGGTTGACGAGCTTACTTTATGGTAAGGGACCCGAGACTTTTTTTTCTAAAATCGTCAGTTTGGCATTTCGACACCTTGAGGATTTGACTTCTCGGCTTTTACGGAGACAAGAAACCCCACTTTTAATTTTAATCTACCCCTCCTTCAAAATCTCAAGAGAAAAAACAATCCAAAACCTTTACCATTAAAAAGCCGAATAATAATGAGAAAATAGAATTGATTCGTGTGATTTAAAAAGAAACGGAAAACTTTGGGCTAGCATTTTCCAACATTTACTGGGGGAAGAAAAATAAATTCGGAAAATAAATGAAAACACAAAATATTTTTTTGATATTATTCTTTCTCCATAAATCCTTTTTTTTATATTTTCCATTCAATCCTTTGCTTATTCCGTTCCATTTTTGTTGGTGTTGTTTCCAGATCGAGTTTCAACTAAAAAAATTTTTTTTAGAAATTATCCAAAACCCATTCCCCCCCCCCCCTTCTATAAACTTACTATAACTTCCAACGTCAATCTGTTCTGGAAGCTCTGCAATTGTCACATCAAAACGATCTTGTACACTGTTCAATGTATTTGCATCAGCCTCGTCTGAAACAAATGTGATAGCAAGTCCTTTTGTACCAAAACGTCCAGCACGAGCAACCTAAAAATTGAACCAAGATTTTTTGGGTAAATGAAAATATAGGGTTCTGATCCAAAACCTTTAGGCCAACAGCATTATTTCTGATTCGAAGGGGAAAAAATTTTCTGGAAAGTAGTGGAAACCCCAGACCTTAGTTTCAACTCCCCATCTATATTTAGTGTTAATAAAACTCACTCTATGCAAATATGTATCAGTATCTTCAGGCATGTCATAATTGAAAACAATGTTGACACGCTCAATATCCATTCCACGTCCAAACAAATTAGTCGCAACAAGAATTCTCTTCTGAAAATCTTTAAATTGTTGATAACGGCCAAGACGTTCATCCTGCGGCATTGAACGATGAATGGCGATGGAAGGAAAGTTTTGTTCAATGAGGAGTTGATTCAAAGCTCGGCAACGGGTGACGGAACGCACAAAGATGACAACCTTAAAGAGAAATTTCACAAATATATTTTCAAGGAAAAACCTGATTAAATTCCAAAGCATCAAGCAAATCCAACAATTTCCTGTTCTTTTCATTTTCCTTCAGACGAACATAATATTGTTGAAGACCGTGAAGTGTAAGTTTAGCCTCATCGTCAACATAAACTTCCATTGGCTGAAAATTTAAAAAATTAGAAAAATTAAAAGGAAGAAAACACAAAATCAGACAAAATGAGTGATTAAAGGAAGAGAAATTGCATTCAAAAAAAAAAGATTTTCTGATAGAATTGTAATGATTCCTTAATTCTCCCCAAGGCTAAAAAATTGAAATTTTTGACTAAAAAACTGAAAACTTTTGGTTTTTAAGGATATCACTTATGTGTGGTACTTAAAAAATGCCAAGTCCAAATTGTCAGAAGTGGGAGGAGTAAGTAAATTCTTCATCAATTATAACAATAATAAAGCCTTCAGCGGAGCCTCTCGAGCGTCTCCGGCCATCAAAAAAACATTAAAAACAGGCCAAGAGCAACTGCACGATTTCTGTTCAAAATTTTAAAAATTATCAAAAGAACCCTTCCAAAAATCAAACCTCGTAGCAATTACTCTTCTACATCCAAACAACACGTTCCAACGGTGAGAAGGAATTGTGTCTCTCACCGGCGGCGATCGAGAGACATCTTATACACCAACGACTTTTTTAATTTTTTTTGTTGTTTTTGATCATTTGAGTTCTCATTTTGTGTGGAAAATTTTTGAATTTGGTTAAAAATGGTTGGAATACGACGCGCGAAGAGAAAGAATTATTCCAAAAAATCTTTCAAGTCTTTGCCATTATATACAAAAATCCGCTCCAATATATACAAAACAAATTTTTTGCCGTAGTGTTTGCACAAACGACGGTCTCGAAAGTTTAAAGATAGCCCGGAGAGTATTTTCCAACAGAGCAACAACACAAATAAACTTTTTTTGAGAAGATGACTCACTTCTTGCATAAATTTCTTGCAGACGACTCGAAGCTCCCGTGGAAGTGTTGCACTGAACATCATCACCTGTTTCTCCTGTGGTGTCATTTTGAAGATTTCCTGGACATCATGACGCATATCTAACAAAAAATAACAAAATAAGTTCAATAAATTCATATTTTTGACTAACCAGCGTCCCCAATCATTTTGTCACATTCGTCTAAAACGAAGAATTTGATGTTTTTCAGCTTCAATTGTCCTGTACGTCCCAACGCCAGCAGACGCCCTGGAGTGCCAACAACAATGTGCGGAGTATTCTTAGCCAAAGTTTCCTCGTCCTTCTTGATCGGCATACCACCAAAGAAAACCGAAACCTTAAAAGAGAGGTTTTATAGTTGAACAACAACTTTAAAAAACCTTCGTTCCGGGCATATATTTGCTAAATCTCTCATATTCCTTTGAAATTTGAAAAGCAAGTTCGCGAGTGTGACACATAACGAGAACAGAGACTAAAAAAGAGAAGTTTAAGATTCAAAAAAGTTGAAGAACTAACCCGTCCCGTCAACTGGAGTCAATTGTTGAAGTGTTGCCAACACAAATACAGCTGTCTTCCCCATACCAGACTTTGCTTGGCAGACAATGTCCATACCCAAAATTGCTTGAGGAATGCATTCATGTTGGACTAAAAAGGAACAAATATATGACTTGTTAACCTCATATTCAAAATAAACCTTCAGAAGGATGTTCAAATCCACAGTCGATGATCGCACGAAGAAGTTCTGGACGAAGCATCAAATCTCGAAATCCGCTGCTGTGAATACTGGCATAGTTACCCTTAAAAATTAAAGTTAGAATAGTCTAAGACAGCAAGAGAACCTTTATCTTCTTTGAAGCATCTCCATTTTCAGCAATAGTTTTAGCCTGTTCTTGAGTTTCGTCTTGCTCCTCTTCATAATCCAAAAGTTGTTCCTCGTCCATTTTTTAATTAAAAGTTAAATTGAATAAAAGAATTTGTTTGTAAAAAATCAGATTTTATGTTTCTAAGGAGTTAAAATTAATAAATTAGTTGTTAACAAAAACTTTAACAGGTAGAGGTAAATTCTGGTTTTTAATGCTAGGGCTTATTTGGCTAATTTGCTTCACTAGACACACCAAAATCAATAAAAAGGAATCTGTGCGGTAAAGCTAGCATTTAATATGCTTCAGCCAAAGAAATGAGAACGTGTGCAAGGTGGATTTCGTTATTAAAGAATGGCGGATAAAAATTAAACATTATGACAATTTTGTAAAATTAAATCTTTTTAGGCAATTATTCAAAATTACTAACTATTTTCAGTTCTCTTTCTCTAACCTTTCCATTTTCCGGAAAGGACGTTTCATCACTAATTTCATCGCTAAGTATGTTTCATCGCCAGAACATTTTTTGACTCTACAGTAACTATTATCATTTCTCTCTCTCATTTTTCTTTTTTTTTTCTCTAACTTTTTCATTTTCTGGAAAGGACGTTTCATCGCTAATTTCATCGCTAACTATGATTCATTGCCAATTAATCTACTGTCTCGACAGTAACTATTTTTATTTCTCTTTCTCATTTTTCTTTCTCCATTTCTCTATCTTTATTTTTTTGTAAGAGCTAACAAGACGTTAGAGTCTCCATTAACAATTTTATTTCTAAATAAAACGATTTTTTGCTTAATTTTTTTAAACTATTTTCGATGAATTTCATTATTATTTATTTCTTCTATATTTTAACCTCATTTATTGTAAATTGTGCTCCTTCTTTAAATATTTCTTCTTCAAATTTTCTTTCAAATGAGGATGATTTACATTGGATTTTTCGACTTTTGCCTATTTTAGTTGGTTATGGCTTTCTAATATTTTTCTGTTTTTATTTAATTCGTTGGGTGGAGAAGAAATCTAAAGGTTTTTTTAATTAAAAAATTCTAAAAAAAAATTTTTTTAGACAACGATTCTTTTCTTCAACAAAATTTTTTTCTTCATTTTCTTCGTCTTTTTGCTATAGGCCAACCAGAATATAAACAATTACCACAACAAAATTTAAATAAAAACAAATCAATTCCTCCTTCTTTTTCGCTACGACGGAAAAGAAAATCTTTTTTTGAAGATGCAATTTATTTTTCAATATTTTTCATAGGAATTCAGGTTTTTCTTTGACATTTTTAGTTTTTAAAATTAATTTTTTGGGTTTAAAAATAACCTTGGGGGGGGGGGTATGATGTTATAATACCAAAAGCTTGTAATACCAAAGCTTGTAATACCAATAGCTTGAAATACCAAACCCCCAAAAGATGTTGAAATACCAAACCGTGGAAAATAGCCTGTAATACCAAATAAATACCAAAACTATTATTATTCAATTTGTTACTAAAACTGTGGAATTTTTTGTTATTTATCTCCCGGCAGAATAACTTGTTGGTTTTAGCCTGTTGGCTTTTAGTCTTCGCTGGGAAAACTGTTCTTGTGACAAGCTGATTTTTGGAGTAAAAAATTCGAATATACAAATAATAGCTCATTTGAAAGGGCTCGGCGAGCTGAGTTGAATAACACCAAAATCAGCTCGATTAGATGATTATGAACAAAGTTATGACCAACGGAATCTTCGCTGGAAAAACTGTTTTTGTGCTGCTACGGAGGGTAGGCCGGGCATGGTCTTCGCTACACAATGGCCGTGCTTCGTTGCGTCGTGCTCGCTTCGCTCGCGTGACCGTAGCGAAGCGGCGGCCGTCGTTCCGCTCGACATGCCCGGCTTCCTCCGCAGCGGCAAAAACTTTTTTCCGCGAAAACCTTATGTGAGAGGTTTCCACACTTTGTATTATGAAGGATTTTGGAGGAGGATTATATTATACACAAAGAGGAGTTTTATAAAATTTTTTCAACGGTTTGGTATTTCAACAGCTTTTGGGTATTTGGTATTACAAGCTTTTTTGGTCACTTTGGTATTTCAACATCTTTTGGGGGTTTGGTATTTCAAGCTTTTTTGGTCACTTTGGTATTTCAACAGCTTTTGGGGGTTTGGTATTACAAGCTTTTGGTATTATAAAACGTTCCGCCTTGGGGGATGGGCATTAAAAATATTACTTTTTTACCCCTCTATTATATAGCTTTTACTTTCGATTATAGTGTGAACCACTTGTGGTCAAGTTGGGAGTGTTCCTGGCTGCCACTTTTTGGGGTCGAGAGTTCGAATCCGTCTCTTGTATTTTTAGCGATTTTTTTCCTATAATCTGTTTTAATGTTACTTATCTTTCTAAAGTATTTTTGTTGGCAAAAAAATTTTTATTAAATTTTAATTAAAAAAAATAAATTTAGTTTTCAGTTTTGTCTAGTCTGTATGGGCTTTTATCAAGAAAGAATAATTACACAACCTTACAAAATTCAAAATATGACAAAAAAAGAATTTTTTAAAGATGCTCAATTTTTAGTTTTTGCAAATAGATTGGTTAATTTTTATTAAAAAATATTTTGGAAAAATTAAAAAAATTTTTGAATGAAATTTGAAAGGAAAATAAAATTAAAAAATAATTATTTTAAAATGAGGTAAACAATTTTGATTTTTAAATAAAATTTTAAATAGTTTATTTTAAAGGTTGCTTTAGTTTTGGCTGGAATTTATATTTTGTTTCGGTGGAAAAGGTTAATTAAATTTTAAAAATATCTTTTAGAATTTTTTGCGGACAAAATTTGCGGACAGTTTTCTCACATTAAAAAATTTGCGGACACATTTTGCGGACATTTTTCTCACATTAAAAAATTTGCGGACACATTTTGCGGACATTTTTTTTTATCTTAATATGCTTGGAAAATGTTTTCTGCCCTTAAAAGTTTTTCTAGCTGATAAAATTTTCTTAATTTTCAGTTTACCAGTTCATGTCCCTCCTCTTTATCTTCATTCTTTCACTTCTTTTTCAAATGTGCTTTCTTCTTGGTGTCAATACGAGGCTCTTAAATATGTTAGCTTTCCAACACAGGTTTTTTTAAATTAATTTTTGAGAAAAATCAATTTTAAATTTTTCAGACAGTCTGTAAAGCAAGTAAATTAGTTCCAACAATGATTATGGGAAGAATTGTCCGTAAACGTCAATATTCAATTAGAGAGTATATTTTGGCTTTTATTATTGTTTTTGGTGCTTCTATTTTCTTTTTGTCTTCAGCTAGTCAAATTAAGGTTTATTTTTGATTTTTGCGGATAATCCGCAAAAATTTCTTTAAAAAATATTTTTAGAAAGAAAGTAACGACAAAAGGAGAGAAGAAACAAATTCAGCTATCTCTGGATTTATATTAATGTTTGGATATTTATTACTTGATGCTTTTACTCCAAATTGGCAAAAAAGTAATGAAAAAATATTTTTTATTTTATAAAAATCAAGTTTTTTTTCCTATTAAATTTGCATCAAATTTAAAATGGGTCAAGACTCGTAATGGTCAGTAAAGCAGGAATACTGTCACTCTGACCCTTACGAGCCCTTCAGAAATACTGACCCTTATTAGCCCTTTGACCCTTACGAGCCCATGACCATTTTAAAATTACTCAAAGTTAGAAATATTTTTGGAATTATTCCTTTGTATCAAAGGTTTATCCAAAAGGGACAGAAGCAATTAACCTCTAGATACGACCTTCCGTTCAACTTATGTCAGAAAATTAAAAATTACTTTTTTTAAAGAATTATTTGAACAACCCCCACGTCTCCACACTAGTCAAATGATGTTTGCAGTTAATTTATTTTCTGTAATTTTGTGTTTAATTTCTCTATTACAACAAGGAACATTACTTACTTCAATTAATTTTATTTCTAAACATGAAAATATTTTTGTTGATTGTTTACTGCTTTCGTTGGGTTCTGCTTTTGGGCAGGTTTATTTTTTAATTAAAAAGCTGGGCAGGAATATGAAATTCTGTTTTAAAGACTCGGAATTTTTAAAAAATAATTTTAAGAGGCTTTCATCTCATAATTTAAAATAAAAGTTGAAAAAATGTTCGAAAAACAAAATACTCTCGAAAGGACTCGAACCTCTCAAGTAAAGGGCTTGGACAGACACCGATCCCGCTACACCACAAAGCTTGTACTACAAAATTTTTATTTTTAGGTTTTTATTTTAATGACTGTTAAGCGGTTTGGCCCTGTTGTTCTTTCGGTATTTATTTTCTCAACTATTTTTAATTTTTTCCCCTAAATTTTCCCAAAAATTTTCAGTTATTGATGACAATTCGTCAAATTCTATCAATTTTCTTTTCAACCTATAATTTCGGTCATTCAATTACTTTAATAGGATTTTTCGGGTTATTTACAGTTTTTGGTGCAATTATTGTTGATATTTATTCAAAATATAGAATTAATACAGGAAGAAGGCTTAGATAATTTATTTTTAATAATTTTACCTCCTAATATTTTTTAAAATTCCTATAATTATTTTTAATTTTGCTTTTTTTTCCCTTGAGAAAAGGTACGTTAGTTTTAATTTTGAAACAAACAATTTTTGTATTTACCCTCATGGTGGGGTTGTTGGTTTCGAACAGAAGAACCAAGGATTTTTTGGTTCCGAAGATTTTCACAGAACCTAACCCCATTTATTAGTGCAATTTTAAACAGCAATTAAATCTTTAATTTTTTTCTTAAAATTTTTTAAAGTTTTTGAGATTGACTTAAATATAGACAAATAAATCTTATAAAATGGAGACCTTTAATAAAATGACAATTGGGAATGTTTCAACTATTTTTGCTTTTATTCTCCACAGGTGACAAATATTTAAGAATACCATTTGGAGTATTTGAAGGAGAACTTTTTTCTTCTTTATTATGTTTTAAAAGTCTTTGACTACACTTAACACCTTTTGAACGAAGTTGACTGGATAATTTTGGGGAAGGACGACTAAAAAATAAATTAAAAAAATTTTTCTGAAAAAAACCGTCGCTTTTTTCCACTGCTCCCAGGCGTTCTCTGATTTTGGAAAGAGGCTGATAAATTCCTTGATTTTCCTGGAGTTCTGTGTTGATTTTCGTTACCTTCAATTCTTTAACAAAAAAATTTTATTAATTTTAAATTAAAAAATTCAACAAACCTAGATATTTTACTGGCAGGAGTAAATGTTGTATTCCCTTTCAAAACAAGCTTTTTTGGAGTTGTAAAGTTGAAAGACACTTGATTTTGAGAAAGAGAATTCTCTTTTTTAGAGAAATAAATAGCTGGTAAATCCTCCAAGAAAGATTTTTTGTCATCAAAAATAAAGTTGGGAGGTGTACTAAATTTAATTAAAAATTAATAGTCAAACTCAAACTTCAATTTAGATGGTCGTTCAATGGGTGGGTAGGGGTTGCTGTTTAACAATGGAACCTTCATAACTCTAATTCGAGTACTTCTTTCGGTACCGATCGATAAAGCATCATCGATTTACTGTAGAAAATTTTCGGTTTTTTTAGGAATGTGAAACTAAAAAGTTACAGGGTATCAAAGTTACTCTAATTTAAAATAAACCTCAATATAAAATGATTCCTCATGGGGAAATCTTATAATGAAGTCCGACTACCATTAAACATCTTTAAAATAAAAACCTTCTTCCATCAAAATTTGTTAGCTTCAAAGAACACTTTATTTCATTTATTGTTTGATTGTCCAACATATTCTCATTTTGTATTGGCGGTAACAAAGTTGGGTAATCAAATTTGATTGGAATTCCAGTTTTACTAGAAGTCTAAAAATAAATTAAAAATAAAATTATAAAATCAACAAACCTCCTTTGAATATTCATTGTCCGTTCTTTCATTATTGGACCAAATCCGAATATAATCGCGACCAAGAGTAAGAAAGTATTTTCCACTTTGACTCCATTGAACACATTCAAACTAAAATTTAAATCTATAAAATTTTTATAAAAAATAGAGAAAAAACCTCGAATTCATTTCCTTCCAATGCAAATTTTGGATTTGGAAGAAAACTTTTATTTGAACTTTTAAAAAGGTTTTGCCGGTAGTTACGACTTTCCTTAAAATATTATTTAAATTTAAAATGAAAAAGAAATATAAATAACCTGTAAATCCCAAACGTACGCTCTATTTCGAGATGAGCCACAAATTAAATGATCGGAAATGGAAGATGTGGCACATTGGACGTAGAATGAATCAATACCATGTCCATTTAAGGAGCGTACTTAAAATTTGAAAAATTATCTTTAAAAATTTTTTGAATGAGTTTTAATGAAATTTTAAAAGGTTTTGGATTGAAAATATGCGAAGAAAAATTTTAAACTGAATTTATAACGATCAGAGTCGAACCTAGGCAATTAAAAAAACAAGCAAGCTACTAAATCACTAGACCACAGAAGAACATTTTTATTAAAAAATTTATAAAACTAATCCAAGTTTTTTACTTTTCAAAAAAAACCTGGTAAATCACAGCTAGATACCGGCAAAAATTCATGTATTTTATCATCTGTACAGGAAGCAAAGAATGAAGAATTAAAGCGATCCCAACACATTGACGCTATTCCCGGCTCTTTTCCTCCTTCTTCTTGTGGAACTTTGAGTGTTCTTAAAGCAGCACCAGTAATATAACGCAAATCCCAAATTCGAATCCCGCTAAATTTTTCTTAATTTAGTAAAAATTATTTTAAAAAACCTTGAAGCGGAGGAGGATGAAGAAATGACATAATTCTCTCCAAAATGCAATAAGCCTTGAAAAATAAAATATTAAAAATAAATTCGTTAATACCAGTAATAGAAGCAACAGTTTTCGAACGTTTACAAGAAGAAGGAGAAACAACTAAAAATTTTTTTATCAAAATTAGTCAAGCTATGAACAAACAGGCATGGTAATACTTTGGAAGTTGTCCCCTTTACAATTTTTCCCTTCCTAGAATATTTCTCTGATCATTTTTACAAATTCCTTCAGTCTTTCCCTTTATCCTAACATAAGGCAATTATCAGATGACTGTCAAAAGTTTGTACAAAAAGTTTTATAAAGACGTAACCAAGTATTACCTTTTTATTACCAAAAAACGGAGAAATAGGAAAGAAAAAAGGATAGCTCTTCAAAGTATTACCACCAGCCCTTCTAAAAAAGCTAGAAAAAAAACCTCCAGGAGATTCATGCGCAAATGCAAAAGTTCTTGATGGAGCTAAAGCTCCCCATTCGGAGCCATCAATTGTTATTTGCTCATAAGGAGGGGAGCGCAAATCCCATCCAAGGATTGAACCATCACGAGAGCCAGAAACTAATAAATCTTTAAAAGAAATTTAAGAAAAAACCCTAAGAAAAATACTTGGATTTCCAGGACAAACACTGGCACATCTAACAGAACATGAATGCCCAACAAGACAAGAAATTGGCTTTCCATTTGTAATATCAATTAAATGAATGTGTGATTTGCCTGATAAAGCAATTAACCATTCTGGAATTTCAGGTAAAAAGCAAAAATCCAAAATGACGCTATGAATACGACTACCTTAAATATATATATTTAGTAAGAGAGAGGTAAAAATTTAGACAGGGCATCCTGCGATCTCCTGGCCAGGCGCAGGTAATTCTACCTAGAGACCGGCAAAATCGAACTTCCGGGATCCCGAGTAGGAAAATCCTGTCCAGCGCCGGTCTCTAGTTCTACCTATGATAGCTATTGGGGCGCCGGTTTCACCTTCTTTTAATAAAACTCCCGCCTAGTAAGCGTTTTAAATGTTGGAAAGATAAATCTCCCTTGTCCCATACAATTAAAAAAATTAAAAACCTCTTCTAATAAATTTATATTTATCTAAATCTTCTTTTGCGTCGAATAAAGCAATAGATCCCATTTCATTTCCCAAAACAAAAATGTGTTCCTGTTGAGAATGTGGTGAAAATCTTGCTGATACCCATTCAAACTAAAATTTTAAAAATAAAAATTAAAAAGAAAATTAAAAAGTTACGTCGTTTGCATGGGGAACTGAACAAAAAGATTGAATAAATTCGTCTGGGCATTTGTTGTAAATATATTTGTTGCTTGAATAATTTGAATAAAGTTGATCATACATTCTCTCCAAAATTTACATTAGTTAAGTAAAAATAAAGAAAAACATTCGAAAAAAAGAGATCAATAAGTGATTTTTATTAGAAAATTTATTCTACGCTATTTTTGGCACTTAATTTTGTTTTTGGCGAAATGTTTAATTTAAAGCTCAAAAAGTAGTATAAAAGGGCAATATTGAATGTTGTCTTTATTCTTCTAAGTTTTTCTATATTTTATCGAGTTTTTATTTTTTTCTGTTGGTTCGTGACGTTAGTTGGTCTTTCTTGTTCTTTTGTCTTTCATATGTACTTTTAAAAGTTTAATATTTTGAGCGTCATTTGTGCTCTTCATTTCTCTCATATCTTTAAGACTAGGTGAGTGCATAAACAATTTGATATGTTTTAGTGTATTCACTTTTACTTGAGTATAAATTCTTCATATTTTTCTCCCATCATTCGTAAATCCTCTTAGTTTTAAATAAACTTGTTAAATTTTCAGACAATTAAAACGTTTATTTTCTATAATCAAAACAACTATGGCTGTTCCTCCCGATGTTATCGAGAAGATCGAGGCTGGGTACAAAAAGTTGCAGGTACAAGAACTTCCAAGCATTTTGAACTATTTTTCAACTTTTAGGAGGCACCGGAGTGCAAGTCTCTTCTCAAGAAGTACTTCACTAAGGAAGTTATGGACCAGTGTAAAGGGCTCAAAACTAAGCTTGGTGCGAACTTGCTTGATGTGATCCAGTCTGGAGTTGCGAATCTTGATAGCGGTGTTGGTGTTTATGCGCCTGATGCTGAGTCTTACACTCTCTTCAAACCGCTTTTTGACCCGATTATTCAGGTTGTTTATGAATGTTTTTGATATTTGACAGCCTTTTTTCAGGACTACCACAATGGATTTGGACCTGACCAGAAGCAGCCGCAAACTGACTTGGGTGAAGGAAAGACTCAGCTTTTGCCTGATCTGGATCCTGAGGGTAAATTCATCAACTCGACTCGTGTTCGATGTGGGCGTTCTCTTCAGGTTGCTTTGTCGCTAAAACTTGTTTATTTTTCTTTTCCAGGGATATCCGTTCAATCCGTGCTTGACTAAAGAGAATTATACGGAAATGCAGGATAAAGTTAAGGGGGTCTTTGAGCAGCTTAAGTCTGGTAGGTTTCTTTATTCCTTTAAGTTTACATTCAAATATTCAGATGCTGAGCTTGGTGGCACCTATTATCCTTTGGAGGGAATGACCAAGGAGGTTCAAACTCAATTGATCAAGGATCACTTCCTCTTCAAAGAAGGAGACCGCTTTTTGCAGGCTGCGAATGCTTGTCGTTATTGGCCAACCGGACGTGGTATCTACCATAACGACAAGAAGGTTAGCCTTTTACAAGAGTTCTTAATTCAACGGTTTTTCTAGACTTTCCTTGTTTGGGTCAATGAGGAGGATCATCTTCGTATCATTTCTATGCAGAACGGAGGCAATGTTGGTCAGGTGCTTGAGCGTTTGATCAAGGGAGTTAAGGCGATTGAGACTAAAGTTCCGTTCTCTCGCGACGATCGTCTTGGCTGGCTTACTTTTTGCCCTTCGAACTTGGTTTGTTTTGAATTTGTTGTGACGTTTATTTTGTTTTTCTTTAAGGGAACGACCGTTCGTGCATCTGTGCATATCAGATTGCCAAAGATTAGTGCCAAGCCGGAATTCAAGAAGTGAGTTTTATATTACCAAATGAGAGCTCCCAATCAAAAATATTTTTAAGGATCTGTGATGAGATGAAGTTGCAAATCCGTGGCATTCATGGTGAGCACTCGGATTCTGAAGGCGGCGTCTACGACATCTCAAACAAGGCTCGCCTTGGGCTTACCGAGTTTGAAGGTGGGAAAGTTTTCAGAAAAAGATTGTTATAATTTTTCATTTTCAGCTGTCAAGCAGATGTACGACGGTGTGAAGAAGTTGATTGAGCTTGAGAAGGCTGCCTAGATGATGGGAAATAATATGCTGCTATAGGAGTATAATTAATTATAGGTGATAAAATAAGTACTTAAAATTATAGTTGAAAAAGATACTCTTGAATATAAAATGTTAAAATTTTTTCGTGCATATTATTTGTCTTTTTTGTCGATATTTGCGAATAAATTGCATAATTAAATTTGTTTTTTTTGCTTATAAGTTTTTTAAGCTTTTAATGTTTTATGAGTAAACTATCATTTGTGTAGCAGAGTTTTTCATCTAAATAAAGAGATTGGTCCTCAAGGTTTGTTGATTTTTGGATAATGATACGGCGTCTGATTGGACGCATAAACTAGACCAACGCCCTAGTTTTTTGTCTCGAGAAAGTAGAAATCGGATGTTGTGTGTCAGATTTCGATTTTGTAACTTTTTACCAAATCGACCCCTGCAGTTTGAAAAATTGACTTGATCGAAAAATGTCCAATCCCAAAATGTCCAATGGTATAGAAACGCCCACTATTAATTCAGTTACAGAGAATCGTCTGGTTTATACTGTGCTTCAAGAACACTTTCCTGCTTTGGTAAAAGGGAGCTGTTGGCTTATAAGGAGCTTTTTTTTCTTTTTTTCTACTCTTTTTTAATGGGAGCAGCTTTAACTCTTTTTACTTTTTAATGGCAACCTTTTTTAAACAATTGGTATATCAAAAGTCATGAATATCGATTTTAATTTATCTTTAATTAATTTTTATTTTATTAATTTTTATTTTTTTTAGATATTAATATTTCATGAGTGCTTCTTCCTCCTCTAATTGTGACAACATCGAAAATAAAACTGTTAAAACAAAATTAAATGAAAATGATTTAAAATTGGATGATGGAGAAGGAAAAGAAAAGGGAGAAGATTCAATTCCCGGACCAAAACCTCCAAAAACAGCCAAAAAAGAATATATCGAAATTCTTTTAAATCCTCCCGAAGAAAGAATAAAAAAGAAGAATAAAAATATTTGTGAACGTATTCTTTCAAAACTTAAAAATCGAGAAGTTTTTGGCAATTCTCTTTCTTTGCCCAACATTTTTGAATTAAATAAAAGAAATTCTTCTGTTCATCAAAGAGATTTAAAAGCACATACAGGCTGTGTTAATGCTGTAGATTTTTCGCCAAATGAGGAATGGATTGTTAGTGGTTAGTTTATTTATTATTTTTTATTTGGGAAGGGGGGGGGGTGATAATTTTAACATTAAGTAGAGTACGTCCGGGTAGTTTTGACCTCGCCCAGTTTTTACCAGGCTCGGGTTTTTTCTTCTTTACTCGGGTTCGAACTTGGGATCCTAATAATTGGGGGAGGATCTTAATGCTAACGTAACAGACTTATGTCAGTTTAAACCGAATCGGAGTTTTCGCCATTACTCAGTACTCGACGTACTCTAATTTTAATTTCTTCAACGGAATCTCCTCTTTTCTTATCTTCACCAATTCCCTCAATTTAAAATTTTACTTTTAAAAAGTATATCATTTTATTCAAAAATGAAAGTCAACTCTGAAACAAACGTTTTGTAATATTTTAAGTTGGAAAATCACGTCCGTGATTCATTGACGAATTTTTTCAGAAAGATGAACAGGGTGGGATCCTACGGACTTTATTCCGGAATCCCATTTGTCGCTTAAACTCGGGATTTAGTGCCAATATCCATCAAAATCTTGATGAGATCCCGTCTCAAATTAAATTAATATTTCATCTATTTTATAATCCTAATTTTAATTTTTAGGAGGTGACGATTTAAAAGTTCGCCTTTGGAAAACCGTTGATTGCTGCACTTCTGAAACACCTTCATTAACCAGCGTTACAATGAAATCAATTCATCAATCAAATATTTTTGCTCTTCGATTTTCTCACAAAACTGAAAGAGTTTATTCTGCTGGGAATGACCATCGACTTTTGGTTCATGATATGAGGTATTTTTTGAAAAGAATTTTTTAATTTTAATAAAGCTGTTTAAAGGACTCTTGGACGTCTTTGTACTTATCGGGCAGCTTCTTCTATTTATCATATTTCCACTCATGTAATTTGTTTTTTTTGTTAATTTTGGGATTTTCTTGAGTCTTTGTTTGGGGGTTTTCTACAAGTGTAATTTATTTTTACGAATTAGAAAAGCGCTTGCAGATACAGGCAAACCTCTCTGTTGTATACATTTACTACCAAGGGCGTAGCCAGAGGGAAGGGACTTCTCGGGCTA
Organism: Meloidogyne enterolobii; assembly: GCA_963681835.1. Lineage (NCBI taxonomy): Eukaryota > Metazoa > Nematoda > Chromadorea > Rhabditida > Meloidogynidae > Meloidogyne > Meloidogyne enterolobii. The sequence continues at coordinate 2,109,813 of CAVMJV010000023.1, forward strand.
TAGCCCCCCTCCCCCCCCCCCCCCCCCCCCCACTGAAATGGGGAAAACCAAAACTACTAGAGTCACTCCATCGACTTTTAGGATACATTTTTTAAAAAAGATTAAATTAATCACTTGGGTAGGAAAATTTCTTAACATAAGCGGTACCTTCAATTTAGGATACTCCTCGTTATAAGCTATAATTTTTTATACCCCAAGGGGTATCTTACAATGAGGGTAGACTTTCTTGTTTGTTATTAAACCTCCCCCCTCTAATTTTTTAAATTTCCAGCCAGTCGATGACAACATGATTGCAGCCTCTTCAGATGATCGAAACGTTTATTTGTTTGATTTGCGTGGTGGAGAAGGTGATGGAATGTGTACAAAATTAAAACAAGAGGGACGTGCTTATTCTGTTTGTTGGAATCCTTTAAATCACAATATTGTAGCTGTTTGTAATGAAAAAACTGGATTGGTTATTTATGACTTGAGGATGGGAATAAAGTAAGGAGAAAATTAATTTTTATAAGGCTGGTGAGGGTTTGGAAGTTTTTTACTGGGAAAATGTTGAAATTTATTTTTTGTTAGTCTCGTAAAGAAGGTTATAAATTTAAAGGTTTTTAAAAAATCCTAGGATCGACTCCCAATTCTAAATGGGTCTGAAATTCGAATATTCTCTATAGGGTTACTAAAATGGTATGACTCGATCCTATAGGTCGAATCAGTCATCCCATATTTTGTTTGAAACTCATACAGTCTCATTTCAAAAAAATTGCCTATAACGCCGGTCCAACTTGTGAACAACATACTAATTTTATAGAAATGACAAAATTTGGCTTCCAAGGAATTTCATGCCTTATCCAAAAATCAGATTAATTTTTAAAATAATTGTTTTTCTTCTATTCTTTTATTTTTTGTTTGTACCATTTTATAAATTTAATTTTAATTAAAAAATTTTTTTTAGTAATTACGTTGAAGCTGGAAAAATTACTCGTCGTGCAATTTGTTCAGACTGGTCACCAAATGGTGAAGCACTTTTTTGTGTTATGAGCCGTTCAAATCCTGTAGTTTTTAATGTTTGTTTAAATTTTCTTTAAATTTTATTTTAAATTTTTTAAAGTTATCTACCTCAGAATATGTTCATTTACGTGATCCAAATTATTCAAATTTTTGTACAATTAAATCTTGCACGTTTGCTGGTCATAATTTTATGTGTACGGGCAGTGATGATTGGAATATTTATGTTTGGGAAATGCCAACAGATTGGAGCGGTTTTTTTTGAAAATTTTTTCTGAAAAAATTTTTTCCTTTCTAGACAAAAATGAAGAAAATGAAAATACCAGTAACGCCTACACTGTCCTACGTGGCCATCGCTCAATAGTCAACCATGTTAAATATGGCTCAAAAAGTGGATTAATGTTGTCTTGTGGAGTAGAAAAAATTGTCAAAGTAAATTTAAAAAATTTTTTTGAAAATTTTTTCCTTTTTTTCAGTGTTGGAGTCCTTTGCCATTATTTAGTTCTTATAGCAATCCAAAACTGAGAACAAAACTTTCAAATGCACGTCTTTTTCCGTATGTGGATATGGGTGATCCACATGGGGATTCTGGTTGGATTTTTTTTAATTTTCTAAAATTTTTTGGCTCTTGCCAGTTTAGGGCGTCCAATTGCATTACGTTCAAACAACATTTATACGCCCATTGAAATGTTTAGACGTTCAAACAAATTTTTATGCGTCTAATAAAGTTTTAGACGTCCATACGTATTTTTATGCGTGTTTTGGCACCGCGGGGATAATTTAAATTTTGAATTTATATGTTCCCATTCTCGGAACAACTTCCTCCACAACTTGGAATGTTTTTTTTGTATAGAAATAAAAGTTACAAAAATAAATTCAAATCGCATAAAAATTTGTTTGGACGTTTAAACTGGGCAAGAGCCAAAATTTTTCTTTATTTTTTTTGAAAATTTCTTTAAAAATTTTTCTAAAGGCTTCTAAAATTTTTTTAGATATTGAGGAAGATTTGAGCACATTACATCGTTTTGATTATTATTATGAGGTTATTTTTTAAATTTTTTTCCAAAATTAATCTAAAAAATTTCACAAAGATCCAGTCTCTACGAATGCGTCAATCTAATGGAATTGTGGAAGATTCCGATTCGGATTCTGATATGGATTCAAATTATTCTTCTGGCTTTCTTCTGTACCAGGTCTTTTTTTAATTTAATAAATTTGGTCGCGTCATAAAAATATTTTTTAGCTCTAATTTAAATGGAATTTGTAGAGAAAAGGTTAGTCGATTGAAATTCTTTTTTTCTCCTAAAAATTCAAATTTTTATGACGCAACCTTTTACGATCCTTTTTTATTGGGTAATATTGTGGCTGTTATCCTTTCATATTAATTCTAAGTAAAGTTGTTAGCGACCGGTTAATTTTAAACCTGCGGTAGCTCAAATAGAGAAATTTAAGGTCATTTGACCGCCACCGGCGAAAATTAACCGGCCGCCAACAACTCTAGTTGCAAGGGCGTAGCCAGGAGGTCGATTTCAGGGGGGCTAAAATGGGGTGTGAGCCAAAATTTTGGCGTTTACTTTGGCGTTCCGAACGCAAAATTTTCTGTCATATATTTTTATTTTTTCAACGCCGGAGGCGAAAATTTTGAGAATTTTGTGGGTTGTAGACGTAAAAATTCACTTTTCTGATCATTTCCTTCCTAAATTTTTTTCATTTTCAACATTTCAGGGGGAGCTATAGTCCCAGAAGCCCCCCTCTGGCTACGCCCTTGTCTAGTTGTAAGCATTTTTAAGCCAATTTAGCAAGCAATTTCAACATTTATTACAAAAATTTAAAAATTAAGACAAAGAATGGTAGGATACACCAAACTATAATTTTATTATCAATAATTTTTAAAAAATATTTTTTTTTAAGTTTCAGAATAATGCAAACAATGGAAGCAATAATGGAGATGACCAAGAATCCTATTTTAGTGGTATAAGTGCCGGTGGGGATGTTGAAGATTCATCAACATCAGAAAATGCTTCAATTTCTAGTCAACCCCTTGGTCATTCTGTAGGGGGAGGGGGAGGCCATAATAATTTTGATGATGCTTTTTAAAAAGATGTGAACCAAAAAAAAGTATATATTTTTAAAAAAATTTTTTGACAAAATAATTTTTACACTTCTAATATTTGTGTGTGTATGTATTTTATAGAAAATTTTATAATTGGAAAAAAAATTTTTAATTTTTAAAAGACTTGAATTCTGTTTTGAAATATTTTTTTAAATTATTTTTTTCAAGATACTTTTCAATTTCCTGTGTTGACTAGTAAATCAGGGATAGGCCGGTGGTTTTTTCGACTTAAAACTCAATCTGACTTTTTTTCTTAACCAAGCCCATCCCTAAATACTTTTCTGTACTTACATATGTAACTGAGAAATTAAAAATAATCGAAATTTTTTTTTCGGTTAATTGTCGGTGAATTTTCCTTGTATTTTTTAATTTTTTAAAATAATTTAAAGATTTTTTTTTGTTTTTAGCATTTAAATATTTATTTATTTAACAAAAATTTTTCGTTTTTGTCACTTCACGCATTTTCACTTTTACAACGACTTTAATTAAAACCTCATCAATCAAATAAATAAATTTTCTACTTAAACAACAACAAACCAATAATTCTCTTCTAAACGCAGTTTATAAGTTTTTATTTATTTTTTTTAATTTTATTAAAAAAAGGAAAGATTGATGTTTTTAAATTTTAGAAAATTGAAGACATTTTTCTATTTAGATTTTCTAAAAAAAATTCAATTTTAACGGTCGCTTTGCGACTTGCGACAGAAAATTTAAAAAAAACCGCACGCTACCTTTATCTCCTCTATATTATCCTTTCTCTTCTCTACGCGCAATTTTTATAGAAATTTTAACGCCTACTCCTTACTAAATTGATGATCTAGCGGATTTTGGCTGTTATTTTGGCTCTACTGCATTTTATGAGTCTAATCGCACCAGAAGAGTCCAATCAAAAAACAACAGACCCAGTGGGCGTAGGTCCCGAACATGAAGAAATGTTTTGGAGCCATACCCCAACTTTGCAACACCAAGAAAAATCTAATTGTTTGATTGGACTCTTAAAGTGAGGTTGGGCTCATAAACTTCAGTAGAGCCGGTAATTTTTGTAAAATTTTTGGTTATTGAATGGATATTAATTCCCAAACGAGAGTTGCGAGTTTCACTAACCTCCTTATTAACGAGCCATTTTTATCCAAAAACATACCAAAAAAAATCAATTAAAATTAATTAAATAGTTTTTATTTTTTTGAATACATTCAATTTTTTTTATTTTTCCATCGAAAGATCATTTCCTTTTGTAAAAATAAATAAATAAATAAATGGGCTGAGTATACGTCCTTTTAGTAGAAAATGGGAGAGAAAAAAGACTGATTAGAAAAGAGTAAAAAAAGATAAAAATTCTGTTGCATTGAAAAATATTTTTCTATTTATTTTTGTTTACCTAAAAAATATTTTTTTTAAATTTATTTTTATTCAAAAATCTAAAAAAATTATTTTCAAATTAAATTTTCAAAATATTTACAAAAAAATTTTTTTATTTTTCCATTTTTTGGGGTTATCGCTTATATTAGTTGATTAAATAAAAATATAGCGCGCTGTTATGCAACAGAAAAAATAATGGAAAAAGGAGAGAAAGGCCTCGCGCGATTTTGCCTTTTTTGAATAATTTCTTGTCGCAGGACGCAAAGGGACTTTTATTTAACCACACTATTACTTAGGTAACTTCCCCAAACTAACCAAATTTCTAAATTGAATGTATTATCCAGTTTCGGGATTATTTTGATGTAATAGGTGTGGTTGTATTAACTTTAAAAATTCACACAAAATTCAAAAAAATTCCAAAAAAGTTCAAAACTAATTTTTAATTTTCAGCATTCCTAAAATAATAAAAAATGACAATTCTTCATATTCGACCAAAACGTGCTCGCATCCAAACCTTTTATCGTTGTATTAAAAACATTGTTCGATATGATTCCACTTCTACAGACCAAAGGGAATTTAAAAAGGTTTTTTGCTGAAAATTTTTTTTAAATAATTTTTTAATAATTTTTAAGGTTATGGTTGCAAATCGAGGGGAAATTGGTAATTAAATTCTTTTAAATTTTTTAAAATTTCTTTGCCATGGATAAGGTTGAGATTTTAATTTGGTATATGTTTAGTCACATTCCTCTATTTTTTTGATTCCGATCCATAAAAATAACTGGAATATAAAGGGAATACAAATATTCTAGTTAATTTTTGTTATCCCGGCCGGATGCTTGCTCATCGAGCTGTACCTGGACCAAGGCCTGGGTTTTTCCTTTACCCAGAGTCGAGGCCTAGGCATTTTTGATCTTTCTGGGTTTTTTTCTGGACTAAAGGCCCAAGATCCGGCCCAAGTCAATAAATCAAACTCCAGAGCACGCTTTTCAAAAATCTCATCTCTATCGCTCACTCCTTTAGAGTGATTTTAAACGAGTGTTGGACTATTTCCTTCGATTCAACAATAACTACAAGCTAGACCTATCTCTTAGATTTATCATTTCCTTTCGCTTATTCCCTGGATTTGTATTGGCTATGGATAGGCGAAGTCGACGGGAAAAGTTAAATTATTCTTTCCTTATCTCTCAATTACTTTCCTCAATTCTTCTTCAATTTCTGTCGTTCAATTCCTCAATTCCTTCCCTTACAAAAAATTCTTCTCTCTTTAATTTCTAAAAAATTTTCTCATTTTATAGCAACGCGAGTATTTCGAGCATTAACAGAAATGAACAAAACTTCTGTTGCTATTTATTCAGAACAAGATAAACATTCAATTCATGTTTATAAGGCTGATGAAGCTTATTTAATTGGAAAAGGTTTTTTTATAAAAATTTTTCGAAAATTCTAAAAAATTTCTTTTAAAGGTTTACCCCCTGTTGCTGCTTATTTAAATATTGACCAAATTGTTGATGTTGCTCTACGTAACCAGGTTGATGCTATACATCCAGGATATGGGTATTTTTTTTTTATTTTGAAATTTTTTTAGTGAAAATTTTTAAGATTACGACCTTTTTATTGCCTTATCTTTTTTTAACTATTCGCAAAATTTTATCCAATTTTATGTGTTTAAGGTCGGGGCTAAGTTTCCTCACAGCCTAATAAATAAAGCAAAAAAATCGTTGTGGAACGGTTAACAACCTTTCATTTCTGAGGAAAGTTCTTGGGATCAAGTTCCCTCTAACCTGTTGATATTTTTTGGTATGGGTTTGGTGTCGTTTTACTCATGACTTTTCCTTTTATTGAGAGCCGTTATCTGTACAATGGAAAAGTTGAAAGTAAATCAGATTCAGGAAAGAAGGGAAAAAAGTTGACGGGGTTGATTTTAGGATTTTTTCTATTCAAAAAATTTTTTTAATTTTATTTTCTAGTTTTCTTTCTGAACGTGCAGATTTTGCCCAAGCCTGTCAAGAACGCGGAATTGTTTTTATTGGACCATCACCTTCTGTTATGAGGCGAATGGGGGACAAAGTATTTTTTCTTTTTTTATTTAAAATTTTTTTCTCTTTTTTGAGGTTGCTGCCCGTCAAGCAGCTATAGAGGCGGGAGTTCAAGTTGTCCCAGGAACTAATCATCCAGTAACTAGTGCTGATGAAGTAATGGATTTTGTTAAACAATATGGAACTCCGATAATAGTTAAAGCTGCTTATGGAGGTGGTGGGAGAGGAATGAGGAAAGTGGAAAGGGAAGATGATGTAAGTTAAGAAGTCTTTTTTTAATCTGTGTAAATTATTTATTTAATTACAAAAATTAGCTAAATTACTAAAATACTCCCTTGGGGCTGAAAAAGGTCCTAGACATCTCCCCAACTCACTAGTCAACCAAAAATTTTTTTGTAACGGTTGGTTGACTATTGGGGTAGCATAGGTATCATCCGTGATAAAAGTTGAAACTTTGAAGACCTATAACTTTCCGATTTGGGGGTAGGGCCAAAAAGCAAAAAATTGGCAATGGGAAATCGACCCTGCTCTACACAATGATATAAATTAAATTAAAAAATTTTTTTGTGTCAGTTCGATATGGTTCCTTGTGAGAGGCGACCTAGTATTTAATTTTAGTTGTATCTTGTAGTGAGGTCCGATTATCAGAAAAAATATTCAAAAATTTTTATTTCCCAATATTTTTAGGAATAATTTATCTTATCTTTTTTTTCTAGGTAGAAAATGCTTTTAACAGAGCCTTTTCTGAAGCACAAGCAGCTTTTGGTGATGGTTCTTTGTTTGTTGAAAGGTTAAAACTTTTTTTTTTTTGAATTTTTAAAAATTTTTTTTAAAGATTTGTTGAAAGGCCGAGACACATTGAAGTTCAAATTATGGGTTAGCTATTTTCTAAAAAAATTTTTTTTTTAATTTTATTTTTAGGCGATCACTACGGAAATTTAATTCATTTATACGAAAGAGATTGGTTAGAAAAAGAAATTTTATTTGTAAATTTCTCATTTTTTATTTTCCCAGTTCTGTTCAACGTCGACATCAAAAAGTTGTAGAGCTTGCTCCAGCTCCAATTTTAGACCCTATTATAAGACAGAAAATGTTGGATGATGCAATTAAGTTGACAAAACATGTTGGGTATCAAAATGTTGGTATGGATTTCTTTGAAATTTTTTTTTGAAAATTTCCCCATTTTTTTAGGCACAGTCGAATTTTTATTGGATAGAGCCGGGAATCATTATTTTATGGAAGTTAATGCTCGATTACAAGTAGAACATACTGTTACTGAAGAAATTACGGGAGTTGATTTGGTTGGTTTGGAGGAGGAAGAAATTAAAAAAAATTTAATTTTTGAAGGTTCAAGCCCAAATTCGCATTGCTGAAGGAAAATCTTTGGATGATATTAAATTAAGACAGGATGCTATAAGTGTTAGTGGTGCTGCTATTCAATGCAGGTTTATCTTTAAAAAGTTGTTTTGAGGGATTTATTAGCTGTTTATCTTTAAAAAATTAACAGATTAGTTAAGAGACGGTGTGGTGTAATGGGTAACTTGCTTGATTTGAAAATTAAAGACCCCCAGGTTCGACCCCCTTTATTCAAATTAATTTATTTTGGCTGACCAAGCTGTCAAATTCCGTTTATGATTTATTTGTAAACGGGCCTAACGCTTGGGATATTATTATTTGATCCCGAATATGCATTTACCTTTGTGGTATTATGTACCCAGACAGGTCAATACATTCATTATTTTTTAAATTAAATTTGTGTCTTCAACTTTTTCTTTTTTTGTATAACGTTAACCAGTATAACGTCACCCCTCGAGTCTAATTTTGCTAACGTTAGGATGGGAGTGACATGGTAGGCAGACATTAGTCTAGGACATCAGGGGCATTAGTCTAGTAATAAGCACGGCCCTCGGGACTGAATAAAAAAATCTAACAATAAGGGAACTGATGAGGGAGGGGAAGACGGAATGACATTCTTGAGACCTTCCATGTATTTCCTATCTTTATTTCAACTCGTTAACTGTCCCTAATTAAAAAATAATCTTTTAGAGTAACAACAGAAGATCCAGCTAAAGGCTTTCAACCAGACAGTGGAAGGGTATTTAATTATTTTTTCTATTTAAAAAATTAATTTTAAAATAAAAGATTGAAGTTTATCGGAGCGGTGAAGGAATGGGAATTCGTTTAGATGGGGCTTCTGCTTTTGCTGGTTCTGTAATTTCTCAACATTATGATTCATTACTTGTCAAGGTTTTTTCTTTTTAAATTTTTTTAATATCAAAATAATTTTAAGGTAATTGCCCGTGCCAGAAATCATCATTCCGCAGCTTCTAAATTGGTCAGATCTCTTAAAGAATTTCGTATTCGTGGAGTCAAAACAAATATTCCTTTTTTGGTATTTTTCTTTAAATTTTTTTTAAAGTTTTTTCTGTCAGATCAACGTCCTCGAACAACCAGAATTTCGAACAGGCGTAGTTGACACACTTTTTATTGACGAACACCCAGAATTGTTTAATTTCAAACCTAGCCAAAACAGAGCACAGAAACTTTTGTAAAATCTGAAATGTTTTTTGAATTTTTAAAATTTATTTTAGGCATTATTTGGGTCATTTAAAAGTAAATGGACCTTTGACCCCATTAGTTACTGACCTTCCGCCAAGAAATGTTCAACCTGTTGTTCCTTCTGTTCCAGCAGGTTTTTTTTTAATTTTTAAAAAATTTTTAAAAATAATTTTTAATAGACCAACCTCCCCCAGCCGGTTTGCGAGACATTCTAATAAAACAGGGACCTGAAGCATTTGCCAAAGCTGTAAGGAAGAATAAAGGATGTCTTTTGACTGACACCACATTTAGAGACGCACATCAAAGGTTTTCTTAATTAAATTTAAATTTTATAAAATTTTTCTAGTCTTTTGGCTACTCGAGTGAGGACTTTTGATATGGTCAAAATTTCTCCTTTTATGGCTTATAATTTTTCAAATCTTTTTTCTATGGAAGTTTGGGGAGGTTTGGAAAATTATATTAATTTTATTGAAGATAAAATTCCTTATTAGGCGCTACTTTCAATGTAGCTCTTCAATTTCTTCACGAATGCCCTTGGGAAAGATTGGAAACGCTACGTCGTTTAATACCCAATATTCCTTTCCAAATGCTCTTTCGTGGTGCAAATGCTGTTGGATATTCTAGCTATCCTGATAATGTTATTGACAAGTTTGTTTTTTACTGATTGGAGAGATAAATTAGATGGATTTGGGGGAGAACTTGTAGAGAATTCTTATAATGGGGTGGGGTGGTTATAATGGGGTGGATATTAAATTGGGGGTATCGCTTCCAAATCTTTATAAACGTTTCTTAATTGGGTGTATTAGGGGTATCTAGTATTGGGTTATAGCGAGAGTTTTTTTTTATTTTCTTGAATGCTATGTTAGAAATTAGATTATAGGCAATCTTTACCATTTGACATTTCTAAAGTCTGGATATGAGTAAAAAGGTTAATTTTTTTAAAGGTTTTGTGAACTCTCTGCTAAATCCGGGATTGACGTTTTTCGTGTTTTTGACTCTTTAAATTACCTTCCAAATATGCTTGTTGGAATGGAAGCTGCTGGAAAGGCTGGAGGGGTTGTTGAGGCAGCCATTTCTTATACCGGAGATGTTTCCAATCCTGAAGCAAAGAGATACAATTTGGATTATTATTTGAAATTGGCTGATGAACTTGTTAAGGCTAATGCACATATACTTGCAATTAAGGTTATTTTGAAAAATTTTTTTTTATTTTTTTGAAAATTTTTTGAAAAATTTTTTGATTTTTTTTTGAAATTTTCGAAATTTTTTAGAAATTTTCTCAAAAAATTTTTTTTTATTTTTTGAAAATTTTCTTAAAAATTTTTTTGAAAAATTTTTAAAATTAATTTTGAAGGATATGGCCGGTGTATTGAAACCTGAAGCTGCCAAATTATTAATTACTGCGCTCAGAGATAGACATCCAGATATTCCTATTCATGTACACACACACGATGTAAATTTACTAAAAATTTTAATCAAAGGAAAAAATTTTCTTTTAGACAGCAATGACAGGTGTAGCAAGTATGATAGAATGTGCTAAAGCAGGTGCTGATGTTGTAGATGCAGCAGTTGATTCGATGAGTGGAATGACATCACAGCCATCTATGGGGGCGATAGTTGCTGCTTTGGAGAGGACAAAACATGCTACAGGTTTTTTTCTTTTCGAAAAATTTCTAAGAGATTAAAAGGGCTTTCTAGCCTGCGGGATGGGGGAAGTTGTCTAAGCGATATAAGGATGAAATTTTTTTGAAAATTTTTCTAACTTAAAGGCCTAAATATGGAAAACATTTCAAAATACAACGCCTATTGGGAAATTGCTCGTCAGCTTTACCAACCATTCGAATCTTCCGTTTCAATGAAAAGTGGAAATTCAGATGTTTATATTCATGCAATACCTGGTGGTCAATACACAAATTTACAATTTCAGGTTTTTGTTTAATTTTTAAAATATTTATTTTTGAATTCTTAAGGCTTATGCTCTTGGATTAGGAGAACAATTTGATGAAGTTAAAAAAATGTATGCTGAAGCAAACTTGGCTTTGGGTGATATAATTAAGTAAGAAAAATTTTGTTTTTGATTAGAACTCGGAATTTTGTCTCCGTAATGTACTACCGATACGAGATACCGAAAAATACCGTCGATAGTACGCTACCGTCCGGGCTCTAATTTTGATTTTTAAAAATATAATTTTTCTTAAAAGGGTAACTCCCTCGTCAAAAATTGTTGGCGATTTGGCACAATTTATGGTACAAAATAAGTTGACACTTGAAACTCTTGCTGAGAGAGCAGAAGAATTATCTTTTCCAAAATCTGTTGTAGAGTTTATGCAGGTTTGTTCTTTTTGAAAAATTTTTCAAAAAAATTTCTTTTAGGGTTTAATAGGGCAACCTCCCTATGGTTTCCCAGAACCTCTTCGAACTAAAATTCTTCGAGGAAAGAAAAAGATTGATGGACGTCCAGGTGAAGGAATGCCTCCAATGGATTTGGAAAAGAAAAAGAAGGAATTGGAAGAAAAGCATGGAAGAGAATTGAGAGAAGTTGATGTAAGGAAAAAAAATTCTAAAAAATCTGAAATTTTTTTTTAAAAATAGGTAATGTCTTCAGCCATGTTCCCTCGCGAATTTGACGATTTTGAACAATTCCGACAAACTTATGGACCTGTAGACAAACTCGAAACTCGTGTATTCCTTGTGGGACCAAATGTCGCTGAGGAAGTGAATGTAAATTTTTGTTAAATTTTTCTAAAATTTTTTTAATTTAAAAAGGTTGAAATTGAAAAAGGAAAGAATTTAATAATTCAACATTTGGCAGAAGGCAAATTAAATTCAAAGGGAGAAAGGGAAACATTTTTCGAATTGAATGGGCAAATGCGTTCAATGTTTATTTTGGACCAGGAAGCATCCAAGGATATTGTTGTGAGGCCGAAAGCTATGCCTGGAATTAAAGGACAAATTGGTGCTCCGATGCCTGGAGATGTAAGGAGATTTTTTGTTATAAATTTTGGGGCTAAAAATCGTGTGAGGGGCGGGGTAAATTAATTCAGAGTATCGCTTATCCCTCATCCAATGGCCAACCAAAATTTAAAATGTTGGGGTTGTCCTAATTCAAAAATTTCTTTGAATCATGGATGTCAATGACTTTTTTCTTTTTATTAAAATTGAAATCTAAGTTTCTTAAAGTTCCGATTTCTAAAAACATTGAACCAGAAACTCTTCAAAAATTCAAAAAAAAATTGTTTTTCAGATTCTGGAAGTAAAAATAAAGGTTGGCGACAAAGTTTCACCAAAACAAACACTTTTTGTGCTGTCAGCAATGAAGATGGTTTGTTTAAATTTTAAATTAATTTTAAATTTAATTTTTCTAGGAAATGAGTGTTGATTCACCAATAGCAGGAACTGTAAAAGCAATACATTTAAACACTGGTGATAAAGTAGGACCTCAAGACCTGGTGATTGAAATAGAGCAACAGGAGTAAATATAAATAATTAATTATAAATAAACAAAACTAATTCAGATATATATTTATATATTTAAAAAAATATTTTTATATAAAAAATATTTATTAGAATTACCTATTTATGTTTATGGTTACCCGATAGATCTGCGGACTAGGGATTTCTCGGCTCGACGATTGTGGTTTATAATTTTGCCCGTTTTCATATAATTGGAATTATAAAAGTAGACAATTTTAACGGGTTAGTTTATTCGTTTGTTGAACGAAAATTTTAAATTTTTCGTTGAATTTTTGGCGAGCAAAATTTCAATCATTTCTAGGAAATCCCTGCTGCGGACACACTTAAAAATCTCTAATTTTAATTTACCAGGTTATATATTAAATTCGGATATTTAACAAATTTATTCCCTTAAAGAAAATGACTAAAAATTTACAACTATAATTTTAAATAAAAAGAGGAGTTAAGGACATTTTAATTTTTGGGCTAGAAAGCTTCTAAAGGGTTAAATAAAAAAATAATAATTTTAAACCTAGGCGTTTCTAACATTTCTTCTCTCTTTCCAATTTTTAAGAAATAATTTTGACTTCCCATTCTTGAAATTTAGTTTTTGGTAGAATATGACTTGAAAAGAAATTTTTCTCCCAAAATATTTTTTCTAAAAAAACAAACTGTGCAATAAGGGTAAGCAAAGGCGATGGAAGCGAACATTGTGGATAAGCACCCATAACAAGTCCAATATCCAAATGTGTATATTTAATTGGGTGGGCAGAGTCTAAACCACATTCAGAAAGACCAGAAGCACAAATTAAAAAAGCTGCTGGGCCTTGATGTCCACGAAGTGTTTGGACAGAAGGTCCAATGTCCGATTGTTTAAGTTGAGCTGTTTGGACATCTGAAGAGTGGAAAGAAAAGTCCTATAAAAATTAAAAGAATTTTTTTAAAATAGTTTAAAAAAGATTTGCCGAGCTGGGTATCGAACCCCCATCCCGGGCATCACAGAACCAACGACAAACCCACTTGACTGCATGACCAACTATCCCTTTAGCCTCCTCCCTGTCTAATTATTCCCAAAAATGCTTTCTCCCAGCGTTTAATATTTCGAACCCTCGTCCCAAGCATCACAGAACCAACGACAAACCCACTTGACTACATGATCAACTATACCTTTAGCGTCTCGATACGCCTAATTACTCTCAAAAAGTCTCGATACGCCTAATTATTCCCAAAAATAAATTTCTCCCAACGTTTAATATTTATTTCTTACCTCACTAAAAAGTCTAGAAACTTCTACTGGCTGTCCAAATACATCTCCTGTTTGTTTAAGCTGTTCAGCATAATTTACAGCTCTAGCGGGTCCATTGTCCATAGCAGCTGAACAATGTCCGTAACTTAGAACTACATGGCCCGTTAATGTTGCAATAGTCATTAGATGGGGATTACGAGCTTTTAGAGCCTGAAAATTTATTTTTTATTTGAAAAAGAATTTTTGCGGATAAAATTTTTCTCAAAAAAATCCCTTGCTTATTTTAAGTCAGAAAAAAATAAAATCATTCACAAGAAATTCTCGCAAAATTTTTCCTCACAAAAAATTATCCGCAAAAAATAATTTTTAGATAAAAATTAATTTATGATTTTTAAGACCCCTTAAAACCTTACAAGTTCTTTCATTTCTGCCAAAGCGTCAGCCATAGCCAATCTTCCTTCTGCATCTGTATTAGTAATTTGTATTGTTTTTCCACTTCTTGCCTTAAAAATAAAATTTAAAAAATTTTAATTGGATTATTTTTTACAGTTATAATTTCATCAGTTGTAAAAGAATTAGAACCAATACTATTTCTACACATACACATACATCCAACTACTTTAATTCCTGTAGGTTTTAAAATATCCAAAGCACGGAAAAAACCTTTAAAAAGTAAAAAATGTTGAGGTTCTTTAATTATTGTTGGGGCTAAATGCCGAAAAATTGAGTAGGTTAAAAGAGTTGAAGGGAAGATTAAGACTAGAGACCGGGGTTGAGGATATTCAAGATTTTTCGATCTGATGGACGAGTATTTTCCCGGTCCGATCTCTATAATGGTTCATCTTCTATTTCTAAAATGGTCTATATTTGTTTAGAACAGTTCACGTTAATTTCGAAAATAATATTGATAAAAAATAAAAATTTAAGGATTAAGTCCTCTAAAAAAATAAGTTAATTTATCAGAAAAGTTCTCGCTAATTATGAGATATTGAAAAGGGAACCCAAACCCTTTGACAAAAATATATAATAAAAAAATTGAAAAAATATAAGAGCAAATTTAGTCAAATTAGAAAATTAATTTCTAATTAAAAAAAACCTGCCAAAACAGCACTTCCATATTTATCACGAGACATTCCATACATTGAAGTACCCACTTTTAAATTTGCCCCGCCTGTATCAATTGTCACCCCTAAAATTTGTTTTTATTGTTAAATTTTATAAATAAATAACCTTTTCCAACAATAAACAAAGTTTCAGTAATTTCTCCTTCTCCAATATATTCTAACCAAATTAATCGGGCCTTTAAATTTAAAAATAAATTTTTCTAAAAAATTATAAAAAAAAAATTATAAAAAAATTTTTTAAGCTTTAAAAAGCCATAAAATTAAATTTCTTCTCACTTACTCGATGTTCTTCAATATTATTAGCACTTCTAGAGACGGCAGCCATTAAAGGATAATTTTTCAAAATTTGATCTTTATTTTCAACAATATTTATTTTAATTGAAGAATCTTTAAATTCATTTAAAATGTATTCAACAACACGGGAAGGTGACATTCTTTGAGGATCCTGAAAGAAAATTTTTAGTGAAAAATTAAAAATAAAACAAAAAAAAATAAAAATGCTAGAAAATCCGAAAATATGAAAAATAAAACGAACGGCAAAACTGCCCTTCCTTATAGTTAATGAAGGGAATACTTTATTTAATGTAAGAGAGGAAAGTCCCCAAAAGATTGGTAAATTCCCAGGTATTGGTTAACTACTTGATAAGGCTCTTAGCCGCTAGGAAACTAGATATTTGAATAAGAGTGAATTAATCTACTAACAAGTTGGAATAAACATCAACTAATAAGCTATACTTTCCTTATTTTAATATTGAAAATTTATTAAATTAAAAAAAAAACCAAACCCCATCTCCAATATCTCTACACAAATTAAAAGAGCTTTGAATTCCTTGTAAAAAATCATCCAAAGACCCATGCGGTACAAAATTTTTAATTTTTTGGCATTTTGTTTTTAATTCCAAAATTCCAATTAAATCAGCCTTTTCAACAAAATTTTCAATTTTTTCTCGATTTAGAAGAGGTGTATATAATGAATGGAGAAAACCAATAGCAGAACATATTTGGGCTGCTGGAAAACGTTCAGTAGGTAAAGTTATTAGAAGTGGGGAACGAGCGCCAGTCATTAAAAATCTGAAAAAAGACAAATTTTGAGTATTTTTTCAAATAAAATAATGAGAAAATCTGACATAAAAATATCATAAAAGAATTCATAAATACTTAGAAAATCTAAAAAAAATTTTAATTTATGCATAAAAGCATTAATCAAAAAACCCCGCCGAAAAGAACCGAACTTCCGTTAAACTAGGTACAACCAACACCTTTCACACTTAACCAAACCTCTATTGTGAAGTATATTAAAAACAAAGTTTAAAAATATAATAGAAGGAATAAACTTAAAACTTTCCCCAACGATTCTTTTAAAAAATTTCATATTATATTTTATTTTAAAATGAGTTTAAAACCTTTTTCCCGCTGCAATCCCAGCTTTTATATATTTCCTAACATCATCAAAATCTCCATGAATAGAGCCTGTACTTGAATAAATTAGGCGTTTTGCTGGAATCTTTTCTGTTGGAATAAGCCAATCATTTCCGTCATCTAATGAACAACAAATCTGAATTTTTTTGGGAAAATATAATTACTTAAAAAATTAAAAAAAAAACCTTAGAAAAGTTTTCTACAGCTAAGCGTACTTCATTGTATTTATCTTCCAACAAAGACAACGATTTAACTCCATCAGAGACTAGAATAATAACATCAAAAATGGTTTCGTTTACCACATTGGCTGACACGAGTTGAATCATAATAAAACAAAGAATTTAAGTAAAAAAGAAGAAGAACGAATAAACACCCATGCAAAGTGTCCGAGACCTATTTGACAACATGGAAAACGAAAATTTACACTTTGAAATTTAATTCAAAAAATAAACACGAAACGTCGAAAAGTTAAAATAACAAACAGTGGCATGACTTTTCGTCAATAGAATTTCCGTCAACGGACTTTTCGTCAATGAATTTGATAGCCCATCTGCTTCACTGCATTCAGTTTATTCATTTTAGTTTTAAAATTCTATTTTAGACTTTATTCTGGTTTTCTTAAAAAATAATTACAGATTAGTTAAAATGAGTTTACTTTTTAGATGTTTCAAGAGTTTGGCTTTAAGAAATTTGTAATTTGTTTTCTTTAAACTTAAATTTTTTTGTTTTTAAAGTTGCACTGTTCCGCCTGTTATGTCTTTCCCAACGCCCAGAATCGGATTAGAATTGGGTCTAACAGACTGCCGAGTGGCCGTTTTCAATGATAGAAAAGCCGAAGTTTTATCTTAAATTTTTGTTTTGATTAAATTTAAAAATTAGGTGATCAAGGATGGTTCGAAGACTAAAACTATTCCGTCTGTGGTTGCTTTTGCAAAAGGCGATGACATTATTATTGGTGATGCGGCAATTCGACACAAAAACTCTAAGAATATTTTTTTTATGATGGAGCTGTTAATTGGAAAAAAATTTGATGACCCGATTGTTCAGATTATAAGGTAATCGTTTAGCTTGTAATGAGTTGCTTCTATATTTAGGGAAAATGTCAAATACAACATTTTTGAAGATTCTAATGGCGATGCGGGGATTAAAGCAGCAAATGGCAAAATTTATTCACCCAGAAAAATTTGTTCTTTGATTTTACAAAAGATGAGTGATATGGCAGAAGATTATTTGAAAACGTGTGATTTGGAGACGGTCATTACCGTACCTTCTTACTTCAGTGCCGGTCAGCGTACACAAATTGAATGGGCGGCCGAAATGGCACATATAAAAATCGTCAAAATAGTTAGTGAACACGAAGCAGCAGCTTTTCCCAAGTTCTCTATGTCTTCTAAGGGATTTACGTTTGTGATTTTAATTTTTATTTTATAAAATGATTTTTAGCTTGGCTGTCTGTGGCATGGAATTGGGAATTTTAAGTATTTCAATTTTGGCATTGCAGAATGGTCTCTTTGAAGTTAAATTTACTTCTAGCATTAATTTGATTGACAACACAGCCTTCAAAAAATTTCCTCACTTCAAAAAACCAAATAGACATTTAACTGAATCCCACATTGATAAAATAATGTCCTTGTATGCGAAAGCTTTAATTGATGCGAAGATGGACAAGGAAGAAATAGACGATGTTATGCTTATTGGAACTTTGGCATCTGATCATAAGGTTTTTTGGTACTATGCGTTTATATCCCCGCAATTCTGCAAATGTTTGTCCGCACTTTTTTCATTCTTTCTTTTCAAAAAGGATTAGAAACGGTCAACTTAACGTCCATTTTTTCTTAGCCTTCTTTCTCCTCTTACAAAGATTAAAATGTTCAAGTAAAAATAAAGGAAGACAAATTTTCGCTTATAGAAAAATATAAAGGTAAAAATAAGGGAATGTTTAGAAATTATTTCGGTAATAGTTTGTTTGGTACCACCCCCCCCCCATTATTCTGATTTGATTGGACCGAAATACGGGCCTATGAACATTTCGAATTTTGTACAAACAAATACTCATTTGAAGCAGTTAGACGAAATGAGTCAAATGACATCAAAATCATCGTGATTGAACAAGATTGGACATAGTTACGATACAAGTTACGATAATTGCTCGATGGTTTTTGACCATTCTGAGCCATATATCTCGGTCCACAGGCATTTACGGGAAAAAGAGTGGTACCATTCGCCTATATTTTTCGCCTATATAAAATTTGTCTTCCTTTATTTTTACTTGAACATTTTAATCTTTGTGAGAGGAGAAAGAAGGCGAAGAAAAAATGGACGTTAAGTTGACCGTTTCTAATCCTTTTTGAGGAGAAAGAATGAAAAAAAGTGCGGACAAACATTTGCAGAATTGCGGGGATATAAACGCATAGTACCGGTTTTTTTAAATTAATGCTTAGTTTCTTAATCAATGAGATTTGCCTAAATCCCGGTATTTATAAACTTTTTTCTTTCAAATAGTTTCGACAAAAAATGGCAGACACAATGTTTGGACGAAAGCCGGTGATTGCAAAGGCTGATGATATCTCAATTGGCGCTGCTATGATATGTGACATATTGGCTTTGCGGGTTTGTTTTTGATTTCTCGATTTTTTAACATATAGAATGTTCTTGAAAATTGATTCAAGAATACATTCTTTTTATAATATTTTGATTATTAAATTTATTTTTAGTTTCCAAGTAAAGATTATAATGTTGAGAGATTCTTGAAAGAAGCAAAAGCTAACCTTGTGCTTGAAGTTCCAGATACTGTCTACGTTTGCGATGATGTTTTTAATCGTTTAAAACAACTTTGATTTAAATTTTTCAGGTTTGGAAGACTGTCCATCACACCATCAGATTGTTATTTGCCAAGATTGGCATTTTTGTAGCCACTCTTAAGGCTACCAAGATTCTACTTTTCTACGCTTCCAATTTTGCTCCCGCAGTTAACACAAAAATACTGATAAGACTTGTCTACGACTCTTCAAAAGAGTTAGTTTTGATCTTAAATAACTTTTGAGTTAAGGCCTATTCCGACTTACGCTTTTTGCCCTGAAGAACATTCTTCATAAAAAAGTTTTCTAATTTTGATTAGCATAACTTGTAATACTTCTTTTCGTTTCTAAGTAAATAAATCACTCTTCGGTATTACCCTGATTGTATGTCCATTTTCTTTCCAATTTTTATACTTAACTTGTTTTTAGTTCTCATCATTATGGTTTCAATAGTGGCCTTCCTAATTATGTTATAGCGAATTATTTTGAAACAATCAACGTTTTATTGTTGGACATTCGAAGCTTGGACCACAACGAAGTTCGTAAAGGCCTTGAAGTTTTTTTAAAAGATGTAGATAGATATGGGAAAAGAAAGATCAAGGCGAAAGACCTGAAGATACCCAAGATGGAAGTACTTTTTAAGGATTTGAATCGAAGTATTAATGGCGAGGTAAAGAAGGAAGAACAGAAGAAATTGGGTGAATCCAAATCGGAAGAAATTCAATTTTTGAAATGTGTGAACGTCACGAATGATAAGAAGGAAGAAAGTTCATTCAAATTGGTAAAGATTCCACACTTTCATCAAATTATTAATGGAGTTACTTATAAATATATCTATATTGCCATGTAAATCTTGATTCTTATTATGATTCTTATTTATTTATTGTTCGCATAGAACCTCGGACTTTTTTTTCTCATTTGCTTTAAAATTAAAATAAATTTTAAACACTTTTCTTTTAACCTTAATTGGAGTTTCTGATTCTCCAAATTTATTTGTGATCGTGATTTTTGTGAGTCAGTGGCTAAATTCACTCAATATAAATTATGAATGTGTGCATCTAAAAAAGATTTATGATTTTACTTCTAGAGTATTTTACATCCCTTTTAGAAGCTTAGCGTTTGAATTCTCTCGGATCTTTTCCCTCAAAGTTATTCGAATAATAATGGCTGATCTGCAAAGAGATCCTTTTAGTTTAAAACTTTTCCTTCTCGTATTCTTTTTATCGATTTTTAAGTTATGCGCCCATTTAATGTTTGTACAAAGAATAATTGTTTGTACAATTTTAATTCGGAATTTTATTTAAAAAGTTTTTGTATTTTACTAGATAAGTTAAAATTAGTATTTCTACATAATTGAAGAGAAATGTCAGAATTGGTTTGTTTTTGATAAAAGCCACAGAAATCTTTATTTTTGTTTTCAGCTTCAAGGAATTGCCAGTCTTACAAAAAGTGTACAACAAACCCTCAACAGCTATGAAGTGCGCAAATTGGGCGATAAAGTGTAAGAGATTGATGTTTTTTGCTTCTAAAAAGAATTTTACTTTAGTCAAGGTTATGTTATGAATTTTACTGAAACTGAGCAGAAAGTTCGTGAGGCTACTAATGAAGATCCTTGGGGTATTTTTTAAATTAATTTTTATTTTAAAAATAAATTTTGTTTTTTACAGGACCAACAGGGCCGGAAATGCAAGAAATTGCGAGTTTAACCTTTCAGTATGACCAATTTACTGAGGTTATGGGAATGTTGTGGAAGCGTTTGTTACAGGTTTTTTGATAGATAGTTTATGTAGAAAATATTTTTTATAGGACAATAAAATGGCTTGGAGACGTGTTTACAAGGTTTTTGGAATTTTTGGAATTTAACTAGAAAATATATTTCTAGTCCTTAATTTTGCTCAATTATTTGCTCAAAAATGGGAGCGAACGAGTTATTTCTACAGCCCGTGATCATTCTTTTGAAATGCGGGCTTTGGAAAGTTACAAATGTGTTGATGAAAGAGGAAAAGATGAAGGGGCAAATGGTATTATTTTATTGTTAAAAATTGGTTAGCTGGAGATTGTACTTTAGGGGACCTTTCTAGAAATTCCGTCTTTTACTTGGTAGAGATTAAGCCGTGAGCTAAGGTCTTGATGCTTTCTAGATATATACCTGACAGGGATCTAGCCGACCCGATCCCCGAAAATGGGGTCCCTTATACCTAACACTAGGCATTTTTGAACTTCCTGGAGTTTCTTCGACTCTATCCGACAGGCTAAGAAACCTTTCTAGGCCCGGACTTATAAATATTCTGTAAAATAAGACTTTATCGTGAAGTCTGTTTCTTATGTTAGTCTATTAAATCCCCCATTCTCCTACTTGTTATTCGTTTTTTACTAATGATCGTTTCTCTTTGAGAACTAACTAGATGTATACCCATTTTATCTAATTTAAAAAATTTTTCAGTTCGTCATCGTGTCAAATTAATTTTGGAATTATTAAATGATGATGAATTGTTGAGAAATGAGCGTCGTAAAGCAAAGGCTGATGGGAGAGAGAAATACCAAGGATTTTCTAAGGATGATATGTTATATAGAGGAGGCTCTAATTCCTCAAAATTCGATTCTTTTGAGCGCTGGAATGAAAAGAAAGTTGAAAAGGATGAAAGAGAAGAGAAACAAAAAGAATGGAAATCAACTTCTCGTAGCGGTTCTAATAGTGCCCGAAGGGAAGTTACAGCCTTTGATTTTGATACAGCGGATAATTCACGTTCAAGAGCAAGTGGTTCTCCGGAATTGGGAATTAGAGAGGTTTTTTTTAATTTTCTATTGTTGACCTTGATTTCAGTTCTCAATTTCCAAAGTCATTTACAATATTTTCTTGTTTCCCCCGTGGCTTATATAGGATAATTCGCGATATAATCGAATTTACTCTGCAAAAAAATATTTTTTAGTCCACTGAAAGACTATCGTCCTCCTTATGTAAAGCAAAACCATTTTCTAACAAAAATAACTTTACATTGGGGTCCTCTATCGAATACTACTAGAAATATCGATTTTTTAGAGATCATGTTCCCTTGTTAGATTTGTTTTAATTATGGTCCTATATATTTTCTTTACCTTCAACTATCTTGAGAAATTAAGAAATCTGTTCCAAATCCGATCTTTACATTTTTCAAGTTTTTCAATATTTTTAGAGAACGCCAGAACCTTTAGATGAGGCAGAAGATGAAGAATTTGGTGATTTTACATCTGCTAGAGCTGCTGCCCCAACAAATGGAAAACAAACAATTCCAACATTTTCGTCTTCAAAAAATATTTCTTTGGCTAATTCAAAACCTGTTGGTGGCGGTGGTGGAGGTGGAGGAGATGTTGATTTTTTAGGTTTGGATTTAATTGGAGATGTTCCAACAACCAACAAACAAACAAAAATTCAACAAAATTTTGGAAATTTTGATCCTTTTTCTTCATCAAAAAATTTACCAGAATCTAACATAATATTTATTGAACGTCCAAAGTCTCAACAACAACAACAGTCAATATCTCCAATAGCTTCACAAAATGTGAATACTACTAATTTTGTTCAATCAACACCTTCAATTCCTTCTGCTGCTCCAGAACTTTTGGATTTGTTTTCGGCTCCAACACAGCCAATAATACAAAATGGTAAACTTTTTTTTATAAATTAAATTTAGTTGTCCGAAAAATCAAAAATTTTTACAAAAGACTAGGCTTTTCCGTTTTTTATAAAACACGTTCATATCCACATAGCTTTTTTTGATAGTTTTTTTTTGGGAAAGTTCACTCACGTTCACACACATACATAGTTGCGACTTATTTATTATAACTTTCAGAAATTTCGAAGAAAAGGGTAAGGAATGCTCCAGACACAGTGGGCTTAGGTCCTGATAAGAAATGTTTTAAAACCAAAAAATTTAACCCCAACTTTGCAATATCATGAAAAGTACAATTTTTTATGATTGGACGCATAAACTTGACCAGCGCCAATAAAAGTTTACTTTTTCTTTTTCCTTTCCCCCGTTATTTTTTATATTTTATTTAAAAATAAAATTTTTTTCAGAATTTATGCCACCGGCTATACAAAACCCAACATTAACACCAACTAATCAAATTGACAATCTTTTAAATTCTGTTCAAATTCCACAGCAAGAAGCTTTTTTTAATATTTCTTCTCTAGCTACTGCTCAACTAACAACAACAACAACTAACTCAACAACTATAAAAAATCAGCCAAAATTGCCAAAAACATGGGAGGATTTTAAAGGAAAGTAAGGGAAAAATGAATTTTTTGAAAATTTTAAAATTCAAAATTTTTAGAGTAAATATAGATTTTGATAATCTTTCGCTCAAATCGCCAGTAAAAGCGACACCAACTTTGAATGAGCTCAAAAAATCTTCTTCTGGAGGACAAAATATTTCTTCGTCTTCAGGTTTTTTTAATCTTTTTTTTTAATTTTTTTATTTTAAGGGCTTGGACAGTGGCAGTAAATTTGAGAGGAAAAATTTTTTTTGTAATCAAAGGATTTGGAATTGGAAACAAATAAATGGTTTATTTTTTGGGGTAAATAGAAATAAAAAATTAAAAGGAGGGGGATTTGCGGATAGTTTAGGTTATATTCTCGGTTTCTTGGCTTTATAGCTTTTTCTGTTTGAGAGAAAAATTAATTTTGGAATCTGTCCGCAAATCTCTCTCTTAAAGTTAGTAACTTCTATCAAAAAATTTTATTAAAAATAATTTTCTCTTTCAACCAAAAAATTTAGGGGCTTTTGTCCGGATTATGCAGGGTTTCGATCTCGAATTTTTAAAAATCCGCAAAATTGATCGAAAAAATCCGCATTTTATATCAAAAATCCGCAAGAAATTATCAAACACAAAAATTGAACTAAAATCACTTTATGCTAGAGATCGGACCGTACCGTACTACGGCCGTATTTTTCGGTATTTATCGGTATTCCGTATCGGTAGTACGGTACGGAAAAAATTCCGATCTCTACTTTATGCATTGTATTTTTCGTCTTCTACAATTAAATTAAGCAATTTTTTTATTACTAATGATCATCTTATGAAAATCCGACAACTACATTCTGAAAAATTACACTTGCATTTTTGTCGAGGAAGATGTCGCAAATTTTTATTTCTTCCATTTTCAGCGCCGCAGGCGAAAATTTTTTTAATTTTGGAAGATCCTTAAGCCAAAAATCGTTCATTTTCAGGCCAGGCAAAAAATTTTGAGGATTTTGAAGATCAAGGACACTTCCTTTTCTGCGCCGCAGGCGGAAATTTTGAGAATTTTGGAAGGCCAAGAAGCCAGATTTCACCATTTTCAGCGCCGCATGCGAAAATTTTGAGGATTTTAGAAAGTCTTAGCGGAAAAATAATGACATTTTTGCTAAAAACCACAAAAAAATATAAAAAATCCTCATAATCTTCAAAAGGCCACAAAAATCCGCAAATCCGCATTTTAAAAAATAATCCTCATCGCTCTATCAAAAAACCACAAAATGAGGAAAAATCCGCAGATATCGAAACCCTGGGATTATGCGTCCAATCAATTAAACAAACAACCTTTTTATAAGTCCAATATACGGTGATAAGTACTCAGCTTTGCGTGCTAACAACGCAGAAATGAGTATTTATTGCCAGTAATTTATGCATAAAAATGTGATTGGACTATGTATATAAACTTTTCGTTGGACGTATAAAGGGGTAAATGTCCTGTTGGTGTCCTACCTGTTCGCAAAAAGAATGCTTATCTTTCCTTCCTTTTCTTGCATTTTTTCTCAAGTTGAAGACAGGTAGGACACCAACCTGACATTTTTATGGTATATTTTTGGGGTAAATTTGGGGTAATTATTTTTCTATAAAAGTGTCATTGGACGCCTAATCTGGACAAAAACCAAAAAATTTATTAATTTCGGGAAAATATATGGTTTCCCTTTTTTAAACAATATTTGCATACTATTTTTCTAAAAATGTGAATTTTCTTCTTTTTGCACTAATTTTCCTCATAATTTTTTCTGTTATTTTAAAAAAAAATGGGTTATTTAGGTGGTAGATTTTATTTAATTTTCTCTTTTTTCTATCAACCAAATAAAAAAACACATCCAATTAATTTGTCAGTACCTTTTCTATTTTTCCACTGTGATATATTTGTTGGGAAGGAAAGCGCACTCAAAAAAAAAGTTTTTTTTTGAGGAAATTTTTAAGATTTAAATTTTTGGGTGCGCAATTGTTTTTCTTTTTCGATTTTTTAAAAAAATTTTCCCTTTCTTTTCATAGCACAAAAATAAACTTTTTTGCTGGTCTTTATTTTGTTTTAATTTTTTTAATAAGAAAGTTATTTGTAAAAATGTAGGTGCAAAAAACAACGGGGAAGGTTGTTAAAAATTTGGTATTTATTTTGTATTTAAGCATTTGGTATTACGGCTTTATACCATCCTTAAGAAATTAGGTTTTCCCCATTTCTAATAGGAGGGAGGGGAGTCGGACGAGGATGCAATTTTCCCTTTTACTCTATCATAGTGAGACCTAGATGGAGAGAATTTAAAGTAACAAGCTAAACTATAAAAAATAAATAAAAAATAAAATATTTTTAAATTTTATAAAAAATAAAATATTTTTTAAATAATTTTTTACTTTAAACCAAAAATTGAAGAAAAAATCAAAATTAACAATAAAGAGAAGATACTAAAATTAAAAAAGAAACAAAATTGAAGATTTAATTGTGTGTTAATACAAACAAAATAAAATCATTTTAACGACTTCTTTTAGTTCTCTAAAATGTTTAAAAAAATTCAACAAAAATTTTTTAATATTTTTTTTGGAATGTAAAAATATTTTAAATAGAAGAGAGAGAACATTTTTGAAAAAGTTATGGGAGAAAATTAAAAAAAAATTTTTTCCTTCTCTTAATTTTCAGAAAATATCCAAAAAAATAAATTTCCAAACCTTTTTTAAAATTTTTTTTCAAGTTCTTTTTTCTTCCACAGGAATAGGCTTGTAACCAATTCCGCCATTTTTCTCTTTTTCTTTTTGATGATTTTTTCGACTATCGAGAGCGTCTAGCAAAAGGGCTGCGAACACTAAAATTGTTCCTAAAATGTGTCTGTTTGTGTATGGATGGGAGAAAAGAAGAATTGAGAAGACTAGACTGAATAACTAAAAAGGAAATTTTTTTTTGATTTTTTAAAGAAACTTTTGGCTCTCTTTTACAGTTTATGCGCCCCATAGGAATTGACTTTGGACTCGAGTTCGGCAAATAAATTTTTCCGGTACCGAACAAGTACTGAAAAGTGGCGGTGAGCAAGTAAAGAAAATTCCAAAAATCTCATCAGTACGATTCTGGTATCGTCCCGATTCAGTGTGCCGAAGACGACCTAGAGCCGTTGGCTTGCTCATAAATTTTGACTAAAGGATGTCAAGTCAACCTCAAAAAAATTCTAAGGAACCCAAGGCCAACTTAGAAAAAAAGGGACACATAAACTGTAAAAGAGCCAAACTTTTTTTTTATACTTTTCGTAATGTTGTAACAATAGAACAAGTAAGAGGGCCAAAATCCGTGACTGTTTTGAAGATGAAACACTTGAAATAAATTAAATTTAGAAAATTTTTTTGATTCAAAAAAACCTGTCCAACAGCCCCCGACACAGAAAACAATAAAATTTCCCTTAAAGCTCCAGGATAGGCAACAAGAAAATTGAAAAAAGCAATTAATTCTCCAGAGACTACCAACATTAAAGAAAGAAATGCTGAAGAAAAGGCATTCATCGAGAACATCATTGCCCATTTATCGGTTGTGTAGTAATGACGAATTCGATCTTTAAATTTAATTTGATTAAAAAATTTAAATTAAATGAAAATTTTGTTAAATAATTTAAAAAAATAATTTATATATAAAAAAGGAATGTAGAAAGGGTTAGGGACCCGAGAGGGTTCGAACCTTTACCATTCCAAACGGAAACTCTAACACACTTGCACTTAACTAAGGGTACACAGTGAGGGATAAGTGTTTCTAGGGTGGAGAAAATTAAGAAAAAACATTATTTTGTGTAAGAAAAAAATTCAAAAAAATTTTTTTTAATTTTATTTAAAAAAAAAATTATTTGTCTACTAAAATATTGTTTTTTCTTCCTTATTCTATTTAAAATAAAATTCAAAAGAAAACCTTGCACAGCCCCAGTAACTCCATCCATAGCCAAAGATGCACACAAAAGTAATTCTCCTGCTCCAAATTCAAAATGTTTTACTTGTTTTCCAGGTTTATACAAAAATATAGCCATTCCAATAACTATTAATAAAACATAAAAATATTTTCGAAGAGGGTAGCGCTTATGAGCAAAGAAAACACCAAAAAGCATTATTGGAATTGGTTTACAAGATTTTCCGAGAATCTGAAAAAATTTTTTGAAATAAAATTAGTAAAAAAAAGGAAAAATTTTTGATTAAAAACAATAAAATAGACAAAAGAAAGTGTTTGGCTCGGAAGGGTTCGAACCCTGACGAGAAAAAAGTGTAGGCAGAAATGATACCACTACACCACAAAAATCTTGAGAGGAAAAATTAAATTTTCTTTTATAAAGAAATAAAAGAACAGGCTTTTTTGTTAGTTAAAGGAACACTTGCAATTGAAAAACGGAAAGTATAAAATTCGAAAAAAATTTCAAGTGCCCACTCCTTAATAGAATAAAAATAAAAAAATAATCTAAAAACCTGTGTTGGATAATTAACCCATTCCAAAGCCATATTGCTAAAAAGCATTGCCAAAAAATAGGAAATAGAGCAAATTGAATACATAAAAGAAGGCACATTATCTCTAATAATTGCTGTTTTTGTTCCATTATTTTTCACTATTGTAGCTAATAATAAATTACAAATACATTGAAAAAATACTAGTGCTTGCATATAAATAAATTTTTCGTTCTTTTCTCCGTAAGTTTTTATTGTACTGAAAAAAATTTTTTTTTGAATTTTTGAGGAAATTCTTAGGGGAGAGAGGGGGGGTATATCAGAAAGAAACCCAGAAACCCTCTACTCTTCTTATAAATACATTTTGGGCCCCATAACTTTTAAATAATGTGGAGAGGATTGGGAAGGATTTGAAAAAAGTCAAAAAGTAAATGTAAAAAATAAGAGAGGGATCCTTTTAGCTAGGGAAAAAATATAAAAAAATTAAAGCAAAAACAGGACAAGAATTAGGGCAAAATTTTTTAGGGGAAAAATTTTTTAAAATTAAAAAAACCTTAAAAGAAAACAAACATTTTTTCTTGAAAAAAGCTAAAGGCCCCATAACAAACAATTATACCACCAGCACAAAAAGCTAAATTTAAAGCACGTTGAGTCCATCCCTGTTGTGAGGCTCGATGAAGAGTACTTCCACTAACCATTTTGCTGTGAAAGAAGAATAATGGTTAAAATTAGCCTTAAAAAGATTTTTAAATAAATTATTTTTTTAAAGAAATAAAGATTAAAAGAAAGAAAAGAAAGAATTCATTCGATAAGCTGACGTTGAGCTTAAAAATTGATTAGTTGACGTTTACTTTAATTCAAATTTTACTTTAAATTTAAAATTTTTGGCATTATGTTTTTTTTGACTTTTTATCTTTTTTAATTAGAGATAATTGGAAAGTTAGAGAGTTTAGAGAATCAGAGAAAAAAATTAGTTTTTTAGAAATTGATAAAGGAATGAATGTTAGTTTCTGATAAACTTTTGTTATTTGATAAATAATATTTACGAAAATTATTCACGTTTTGTTGTCTTTTAATCCTTTTGTTTGTTGTTTTTGTTCTAGTAGAGGGGTTATTTCACTTTCCTTTAGCAAAACAATTTTAATCTCTTCCTCGTTAGTTGGTTTATGAGGGATTTCTTTAGACGTCATCCTTTTTTTCTTAAAATTTAGTTAATCCTTACTTTTAAATCTCAAAAAACAACTAAAAAAGGTTAATTTTTAATGACTCATTTAATTTCGTTATGCTCTCAACAACAAATTTTTTGCTTATTTTTCCCCCTTTCATACTTACACTATCGACGCATATTTTTTGTCTAGACTTTAATGAAGGTCATTTACTTAAAAAATAACTTTTTATTGACTGAAAGATTTGATAATTCTGAAGCTGGTCCCCCCATTTTTTCTTTTTTTTCCTTCCCTAAGATTGTACGTAATGGACAGATTTAGTTAAGATTATTTTTGTTTTATTTTAAATGCTTCCCTTCCCCCTTTCATTTCAAAAAACTACTAATTCCCTCGTTTTGGTAAATGTTTCTTTTTTATCCAACATTTCCCCAAAACATTTGAATTTATTCCTCTTTCTATTTTTTTATTAATCTTTTACTTAACCTTAATCCAAACTTTTGTACCTATTTAATTAACTTCTATTTACTTGCCGCTCTTTTATTAATTCATGTCTCACTTATTTTTTCATAATCTCACTTATTTTTCTATAATCCCCATCAAAATTTACATTTCTATTTTTTCCAGAAAAATTTATCGTTTATTTTCTAATCGCTTATTTTTTCCTTTCCTTAAATTTTCCCAGAGAATGCATAATAACTGGATTGGGACTCACGATGGAAAATTTCATTGTGACGAAGTTTTTGCTTGCTATATGCTAAAGAAGTTGCCTAATTTTGCTGACTATCAAATTGTTAGAAGCCGGGATCCAGCAATTTTGGGTTTGTTTTGATAAATATAAATTGCGGATTTGTCCGCAAAATATTTGCGGACAATTTGGCAAATATAAAAAATTTTCGTTTTTAGAGAAATGTGAAATTGTTGTGGATGTTGGAGGTGTTTATGATCATCGAACTAAGCGCTATGATCATCACCAACGGTTTTTGCATATTTAATTTTATTATTTTTGTGTTTTTAAAGGGACTTTAATGACACAATGAAGACTTTGACTGGGCTTGACTTTGAGGTGAGGGAGAATTTTATTTTCTCTTTCAATTTCTTTTTAAATTGAAAATTTAATTCCTCCTTTGACTAAGAGGTCAATAAGTTTAAAATCCGCAAATTTTTGAATTTGCGGATTTGTCCGCAAAACATTTGCGGACATTTTTCTAAATATTAAAAAAATTTTTAGACCAAATTGAGCTCTGCTGGTTTAATTTATGCGCATTATGGAAAGCAATTAATTGCTCATCTTACTGGAATTCAGGGCGAAGACAATCCAGATTTGTTACGTTTATATGAGCGTCTTTACAAAACTTTTGTTGAGTCAGTGGATGCTATTGATAATGGAATTGATCAGTATGAGGGAACTCCAAAGTAAAGTTTTTTATTAAATTATTTCTAGGGTTGGGGTCGGGTATAGGTGATTTAGGATTTGGCTAGCTGAGGGGCCAATCGCGTCATTTTGCCGAAGACTAGCTCGAAAGGCCCGATATCGTGTCCCAACTACTTATTTCCTTTTTTCTTTACATATTTTCAGAACTTGTTATGAGGTAAAAATAAAAGAAACGCTCCATTAAATATTATATTATTGTAGAGAATTACAAAACTATTGTATCTCGCCAAAATTTTGGCGTTTTCCTATCCTTTTACTCCCAATATTTTTCCCTTTTCCCCACTTCAGGGGGACTATGGGGAAAATAGCTACGCCCTTGCTAACTTAAGTAATCATAATTTATTTCTCAATTATTTCTCTTTAAAGATATCAATTGGCAAGCACATTAAACTCGCGTGTTCAAAGTTGCAATCCTGCTTGGAATGACCCAAACCCCGACCCAGATAAAAGTTTTTGTCGAGCTAGAGAAATTGTGGGCGAAGAATTTGAGGAGAAACTTGGTTATTTTTTGAATGCTTGGATGCCAGCGAGACATTTTGTTGAAGAAGCGATTAAAAATAGATTTGAGGTTTTTTTTAATTTTAAAAATTTGTATTAAAATTTTTTTCAATTTTAAGGTTCACGAATCTGGCAAAATTTTGTTTTTCGCTTCTGGACACATTCCTTGGAAAGAACACTTTTTCGAATTGGAGAAGGAAATGGAACTTGAAAATGAAAATATTTCTTTGGTTGTTTATAGTGATACTTCTGGAAAATGGAGAGTTCAAGCAATTCCAGTTTCTGAAATGAGTGGATTTGAAAATCGGTTTTGTTTTACATTTATTTAGAAATTTAAGGGGAAATCGTGACTTATTTTTCAGTAGGGATGGAGAACCCCCTATTAAATTAGTCTGTAAACTCCTTGTACGTAGCAGGGATGAGCGCAAGAGGCAATCGTGAAAAACGCAATGCGCTCACCGCTTTTAGGTGGTAATCGGCAACGCCTAGCAATAACTGTCAGAAGGTCGCAGGATCGATGTTTTCCCGTTGATAAACTTTTAACTTCGTTTGATCCTATAAATTTAATCTCTAACGAGAAGATTATTCCTTTTTAAATAATTTTGAAATTACAAAATTCCCTATTTTTAAAGAGTCAAAATTCCTTGGATGGGCTTTCGTGACCAAGAATTAGAAGAAAAATCGGGCATTCCTGGAGCTGGTTTTGTTCATATGACTGGATTTATTGGTGGAGCTAAAACTAAGGAAGGGGTATTGGCTATGGCTATTAAGACAATTGAACAGGGATGAGAGAAAATTGGAAAAATTAAATTTTTGACTTTTAATTTATTTGTTTTTTTTTGGTTGTTTTTACTTAACACTAAGAAAAATATTTTTTTCTATTGAAAAAAAAATTTAAGAAAAGTATTTATTGTTTTTCATTTTGATATGAAAATAAATTTAACTATTTTTTTGTTCTTTTTAGTGATGTGAAAAAAATTCATTTTTATTTACTTTGGTTTATTTCTTGTTTAAATTTTAATTTTGAATTTTTTTTATTTTTAGGTACTTTTATACTCGAACCTTTTAAAATTCCGTTAATTAAAAATATGGCTGACGATAATCAACAAATGGCAATGTCTGCTGTTCCTGCACATTATAATGTTGTAAGTGTGGAAAATTTAAATTTATAGTTGGTGAGAAGGTTTGGTGATTTATTAGACATCGGTATTTTCAAAAATCCTGGGATGGATTTAGGTTATTGTCCTGGACTGGACTCTGGATCCAGGAAAAATCCAGTCTGTATCCAGACCTATCTCTATAGTTTATATTAAATTTTCCTAGTTGGGGAAGTTAGAGATTTTCTGATTTTTGTTTTGTTAAATTTTAATTTTTCAGACAATCCCCTTTGCTAGTGACATTCCTGGAGGTGTTTTTCCGGGTAAAGCCATACTTGTGAAAGGTGTTGTTTTGGACTTGGCAAATGATCAACGTTTTTCAATTGATTTGTGTTGTGGCAAATTGGTGCAGGGGGAACATAGAGACGATAAGGTTTGGTTTAAAGTTAAGAAGGTTTTAGACATATGGCAGCAGTGTTGGATTCGAGAACCGGTCACGAAGAAATTCAAAAAGCGGTTACAGAACTTCGGAACCGGTTCCAGAGAAATTTTGGAAGTTTTCCATCACTGTCGGGCAGGCAGCGAACCATTAAATTCTTGACATTTATGGCTAGGTGTGTCAATTCTGACTAAACTGTTGTAGCGATGACTTTGTCTCTTAAACTCACATTCATGGGGGTTTTCGTCCACCACGTTATATACATGGTGAACGAAAGCACCTAGGAATAACTGCCATAAGGACCCTGTATCGTTGCCTGCTCGTTTTTATTTCCCGTTAACTTTATTAAATTTTCAGGCTTTACATATAAATCCAAGATTTGATCGTGGACTGGCACTGTATAAATTATTTAAAATTTATTTTAAATTTTTTTTCAGCTTTTCAAAGCCTGACAGAGATATTGTAATTAATTCTTTAATTAATAATGTTTGGGGGACAGAGCAGAGAAATCAAAACAATCTTGTTTTTGAAAAATCTTTTTCTATTAGAATATTAATTTTGAGAGATTATTTTAAGGTTTTTTTTCTTTTGAATTTTTAATTGGGTTAACTAGAAGAGTCTGGCCTATTTAAGAATGGGGGAATAGAGGGTAGATGTGAGCTCCAAAAAATCCAACTAACTGACTTTCTATGTCTAGATTTTGGGACTTTGAATGGCCATATCTTGGCCAAATCAAAAAACGGGCAAAAACGGCTCAAAATCCTTGCTAGAAAGGGCACATTCTCTATCGAATGGGTCTGGTCTTGACCGTTTTTAGGTCGGACACCTCGTAACCTTTCCCTGTTAGTTTAACCAATTAATTCTTGTAATTTTTAAAGATTTCTGTAAATGGAAAACATTTAAATGATTTTGTGCATAGAGTGCCTTTGGAAACTATTAAATGTATTTTTATTTGTGGATGTGTTAGTATTGATGTTATTGAATATCAGGGAACTGTTTAGTTTTTATTTTATTTAGAAATTTTTTTAAAAATTATTTGGAAGGGGGCCGAAAATTAAATTTTAAAATTTTTATAAAATTATTTTTTGTCTCCCAGCTATATGTTTTCTAAAGGATTTTTCTATAATGAAAATTAATTTCTGTAATATAGTTGATAATTAAAAAACCCCAGAAATTTTTTTTTAATTTTTTGAAAAATAAAATATTTCTTTTAAATTAATTCTTTAATAAAATCTTTTATTTTTTTAAAGAAACCAGGAAGTATAACTTCTTGTCCAAGTGAAGATAATAGTGATAGTTTATGTATAGAAGACGAAACTGGCCCAATAGAAATTTTAAAACCGGTTAATTTATTTATCTTTTAAAATTATTTTATTTTTTTAAAAGAATATTCCTTTTATTTTTAAATTAAATGGTGGATTTCTTCCTCCACGAGAAATTTTGTTGATTTTGACACCTTTATTAAATCCAATATCTTTTGCAATTAATTTGGAGTGTTTAAATGATGAATATTTGTTCCACATGAGAATTGATTTCCCAACACAAAATTCTGCTGCTGGGGATAGGGTATTCTTTTTTAAATTTTTATAAGGCCTACATATTATTGGGAGGGGGGGGATTCGAAAATCTGAAACTCAGACTTTTTTTAAATCCGACCTGAGGACAAATTTGAAAATCCGACTTGAAACAAGGCTTAAAAAATTCTTCTCAGTTCATCCGTCTCTACTATTATACATAAAATTGGGGTAGAAAACAGTTTTTGTTAAGGAATTTGTTAGAGGACAATAACCGATGTGAGCCAAGTTCCTGAATTTTTAGTTTTTCTGAATGTGTTGGGAGTTGAGCTTAAATATTCTATTCGATTATTGAAAGATACTCTATCCAGCCATCCCTTTCCATTCTCTTCATTTAATCTCCAGTTTTAATAATAATTTTCTTTCAAGGGCTCCGTTGTTCGAAATAACACATCACAAGGAGGTTTATGGCAAAAAGAAGAACGCCAAATGAGCCGTTTTCCATTTTCACCCGGAAGTACAGCCGATATAAGAATTATTGCTTGTTTAGAATCCCTTAAAGTATTAATTGATGGTTGCCATTTTTGTGAATTTTATTATCGTTCTCCCGGTTCTGTACCCACACAAGTGAATCGTGTAAGTGTGGTTGGTGATGTTACCTTACAAAAATTTACTTTGAAAAAATGAGTTAAAGAAAAGATTGAAATTTCGAGAATATTCCTATTTAAATACATATTTTATTATTTGAAACACATTCTTATATCAAAAATTGTACAAATCACAAAGAAACATTTCAATTTCAATTGTAGTTTTATTTATAAATTATTTAAAGCTTCATTTTTCTCAAAATAAAATGCGGTAATAGTGTCGTTTCCCAGCCCCCTTTTTTTCCTCCCAATTTTCTACCCTATGTTTGTACGGAATAGTCAAATTTTCCCCTTTCTTTCATCAAATTTGCCTTTCCATATTTTGCCTAAAAACAATCAAAAAAGATTAATTTTTTATTCATTTCTTTCACAAGGCCAACATCCATATCTTTCGTCTTCCTTAACACTTATTGTTGTTCGACCCCCACATTTGTAGCAAGTTCTCTTTCCATGAAGAAGTCCAAGCTTCTCAAGCCATGCATCGAAATCATTATCACCTTCGTTTCGAACAGAAAGCCATTTACAAATTTTGTTGAGGTCGTCGAGATTTTCACATCCCTTCCCCCTATGATTTAAGCAGGACACCAAGTTTGTTTTTGGCCGCAGAACACGCTTTGGTAATAGTGTCGTTTCCCAGCCCCCTTTTTTTCCTCCCAATTTTCTACCCTATGTTTGTAAGGAATGGTCAAAATTTCCCCTTTCTTTCATCAAATTTACCTTTCCATATTTTGCCTAAAAACAATCAAAAAAGATTAATTTTTTATTCATTTCTTTCACAAGGATAAAAAAGTGAGACATGATGCCAAAAATTATAAAAAACATTTTCAAATAAGGAAAATTATTTTTCCTTGGCATCATGTCTCACTTTTTTATCCTTTTTTATTTACTACTAAATTATTTGGTAATAGTGTCGTTTTTTGATTGTTTTTAGGCAAAATATGGAAAGGCAAATTTGATGAAAGAAAGGGGAAATTTTGACCATCCCGTACAAACATAGGGTAGAAAATTGGGAGGAAAAAAGGGGGCTGGGAAACGACAATATTACCCACCCTTTAAAATCAAAAATTTTCCAAACAACCAGGAAAGCCTAATTTCCTATCATACTAGAAAACCCTCGAAACACAAATAGCAGAAAAAAACAAAATATATACATTTTATCAGAAAAAAGAACTAAATAGTCAATGTCTCGTTTCACTCATTAGATTTGTGGCCCTAAAGAGGGCCGTTTGGGTTTGTTTGTTGTTTGGCGATGTTGAGCCATTTATTTGGACGAAGTATACTTCGTCACCGCCTTAGTTCCTTCCGAAACGGCGTGCTTAGCAAGCTCGCCAGGCAGGATCAGACGAACAGCAGTTTGCACTTCCCGTGAAGAGATGGTAGAGCGCTTGTTGTAGTGCGCAAGTCGTGAAGCCTCAGCAGCAATTCGCTCGAACACGTCGTTGACAAACCTTAAAATAAGAAAATGTGAACTGAAAAGTAAAAACAAAATTATTACGAGTTCATAATGCTCATCGCCTTTGAGGAGATTCCAGTGTCCGGATGGACTTGTTTCAAAACTCGGTAGATGTAGACCGAGTAAGACTCCTTTCGCGACTTCTTTCTCTTCTTGTCTCCAGTGCGCACAGCTTTCGTTGACTTGACAGCTTTCTTCGCTCCTTTACCAGAAGGTTTTGGAGGTGCCATTTTCGTTAAAAGTTGTTGTTTGGATGTACGTTGTTTTTTAAAAGCGGTTGAAAAGTGAAGAAGAATCGTCAACCTAAGTCTTTTATACAAAGAGAAAAGGCCCGCCTCCTCTGCAATTGCGAAAGAGTTAGAGACTAGAGAAAATTATTGATATTTAATGTCTGACTTATTTATTTGTTAAGTAAGAAGAGAAAAATAAAGAGAGAGAGAATGATAAAAAAGAGAGTTACATGACGATAATGCAAGCCATATTTCTCTTTTTCTTTATAAATTCTCATAAATAATAGTGCTCTTTTCTGCTTTCTTCTTCTCTAACTTCTACTAGGTTTACGCCCCACATTTTTCCCGCCAAAAACAAGCGACGCCTTCAAATTTCATATAAAAGACGAAAAACAACGGCATTCCTCACAGTTTTCTGTTCAACCATTTTGCTGCTTCAAATTTTAACGCTTCTCAACAACAAAAATGTCAGGTCGTGGTAAAGGAGGAAAGGGACTTGGAAAGGGAGGCGCAAAGCGTCACCGAAAAGTCTTGCGGGATAACATCCAAGGAATTACCAAACCTGCAATCCGGCGATTGGCTCGTCGTGGTGGAGTGAAGCGAATTTCCGGACTCATTTACGAGGAGACTCGAGGTGTTCTGAAAGTCTTCCTTGAAAATGTGATCCGCGACGCGGTAAGATTTTTAACAAAAATTTTGATTTTAACTTTTTAATTTCCCAGGTAACTTATTGCGAACACGCCAAACGAAAGACTGTCACAGCCATGGACGTCGTCTATGCGTTGAAGCGCCAAGGACGTACTCTTTACGGATTTGGTGGTTAAAGAACATCTGGCAAAATGCAGTGAAAACAACAAACAAACCCAAACGGCCCTCTTTAGGGCCACAAATCTAATGAGTGAAACGAGACATTGACTAAATTTGTTTTTTTTGTGTAAAATTTTCTTTTTTGACTTTAAATATTTTTTTATAATTCTTGTGAAACGTTAGAAACAGTTTTATCATGCTGCATTTTTTCTGTTCGATGTTAGGAAGGTATGTGCTCCAACACAGTCTTTGTTCCTCCACTGAACGTTTCAATATTTACTTTTGGCTTGGCTTTGGTTGATCCTCTTTTTGTTTGGGGTTTTTGCGTTAAATTCGAGCTTTAATTCAGACTGAGATGCTTATAGTTAATTTAAATTCCAGAATAAGGCCTAAGTACACTTTACCGGGCGATTTTAGATTTTTATGATTTATATGTCAATCGAAAGAGCTCGGCGAGCTGAGTCGAATGACACCAAAATCATCGTGATTGGACAAGTTTGGACAAAGTTACGATAGAAAAACTAAAACCTAAACCTATGGAGCGTCGGCGAGGCGCTTGTGCAAAACCCCGCGCTTCGCGCGGGGTTTTGCGGCACGCGCCTCGCGGGGAGTCTACGGGCGCTGGGTCTGGGCTCGTAACATAAACCTATTCCTATCTTCCTTGCTCTGGACGTATTTGGGGCCTCCGTAGCATCGAAAATCTCCACAGATGCCATAGGTAAGGAGCTAAAATAAAAGATCATAACTTTGTCAAATCAAATCGGATTTCGTTGATTTTGGTGTCATTCGACTCAGCTCGACGAGCTCTTTCGAATGAGGTATAATTTGCATATTCGAACTTTTTACCCCCAAAAAAGTGCTTGGTCCCCCCTATGGTTTTTCGATTTTTGGGGACCCATATCTCGGTCCATAGTTGAGTCCGCGGGCTAATTTTGGTGTCATTCGACTCAGCTCGCCGAGCTCTTTCGATTGACATATAAATCATAAAAATCTAAAATCGCCCGGTAAAGTGTACTTTAGCCCAGAATAATTCTTACATTTGATTTTCAACAATTTATAATTTTTCTATCGTTTTCCATCTTTAAACAATAAACGGATTTGTTTTCCGATCTACGTCAAACCTAGACTGATATACTTTACTGCTAACCTTCAAATCCCAAAATGTCCCCCGGTGACTGAGAACTTTTTGATTGTTTTTATATAGTTGAGGGACTTTTTTCTGCCAAATCCCTCGATATTTACTTAAATCCCAAAGATCCTTCAACTTTTATCTCCTTGAGAGTGGGTTAAAGAGTATGAGATGTTTAGGATTTTTGTGGATTATAAATGTGGATTTTGTTACTCCATTAAAGGACGTTTATTTTGAATTTTAATGAGCATTTTTTAACTAATTCTGAATCAAAACTTTGGCTTGGCTTTTTATGTCTTCGAAGAAAAATATTTAATTGAGGGGCTTCTTACTTTGTTAGAATTATTTCAAAGCGTAAACACAGTTTTTTCATCAGATTATTTTTTCTCATTTCAATTCCTTTTATTAACTCATCAACTACATATTTCGGTTGGCTTGGGTTTATGTAGAGTTATTGTCACTACTCTCCTTTTTCTCCTTGAGAATAAAACGATCTTTTCCTTTTTGGAAGGTTTTGTTTTTTATTCTTCGATGAGCAAATATTAAAAATTGGCGGGCAAAACAAAACAGCTTGGCTTGGTTTTTGGAAAGAATTGTTGCTACGAACGCAATCCTCAACCTCATTGAGAATAAAAAGTTTGCCGATAAAGAGCCGTCACATAAAACGATGTTAACGATAAAACAGCAATATTTTTGGCTAGGTTATCTCAGATATTTCAGAAAATTTGGAAAAAGCTATTCTATAATTTAAACTGGGTGATAGGTAAAATACCATTCGACACTCTTTTACCTACAGATAACAAAAAATCTATTTATGCTACCAATTTTAATATTCAATATATTTATCTCGATCCCGATAGCCATAGGGATTTAACAAAAGATAACGAAAGTAAAAGAACCCTAAGCGAAATTGAGGTGTGGACAATGCTTTGATATTCGACACGAAATAAACTACTCTATAAATAATCATGTCACATGATTCGTGTGTATAGTAAGGTGTCGACTAGTTGGAAATTTTCGGATATTCTGTCTTTTTTTCGAATCC
The DNA here is from genome assembly GCA_963681835.1 of Meloidogyne enterolobii. NCBI lineage: Eukaryota > Metazoa > Nematoda > Chromadorea > Rhabditida > Meloidogynidae > Meloidogyne > Meloidogyne enterolobii. Next base: position 2,149,056 of record CAVMJV010000023.1, read on the forward strand.
GACAACCTTAGTGTATAACTAAGAAATATGTATTTAAAAAATGGGAAATTAGAACAAAAGAAATTAACTAGAAAATTTATACAATTTTAAATATTTTATTTTTAACAAACCTCATAGTCTAAATGAATTTATCAGAATTCATAATTTTGAAGCAACCAATCCTTATTTTGTATACAATTTTCTTATAATAAAAACACAAACTAGAAAAGCCTTCAAAATTCATCTTGTTTTTCAACAGACGAGAAACGATGGAAAACCACGAAATCAACAAAAAAATTAGAAAAATTTTTAAGTAAATTACTCCAAAAATTAATAAAATGCAAAATTTACACAAAAAATAGTAAATGTCTCATTTCACTTATTACATTTGTGGCCCTAAAGAGGGCCGTTTGGGTTTGGTTTTTGAAGTCACAGCAATTCAAGCAGTCTCGCCTGCAGTCTTCTTCGGTAACAGAACGGCGTGGATGTTAGGAAGCACTCCGCCTTGCGCGATGGTCACGCCAGAGAGCAACTAAAAATTAAAAAAATAATACTTGAAAGTGAACAGAAATTCCCAACCTTGTTAAGTTCCTCGTCATTTCGCACGGCAAGTTGCAAGTGCCGTGGATTGATGCGGGTCTTCTTGTTGTCACGCGCAGCATTGCCTGCTAATTCGAGAACCTCGGCAGCCAAGTATTCAAGAACAGCGGCCATGTAGACAGGAGCGCCAGCGCCGATCCGTTCAGCATAATGTCCTTTGCGGAGAATTCGGTGCAGACGTCCAACAGGAAATTGAAGTCCGGCACGCGAAGATCGAGTTTTCGCCTTTCCGCCAGTCTTTGCTTTGCCACCTTTTCCACGTCCTGACATTGTTTTGAGAGTTGTTAAAGTTGAAAGAAAGCTCGTTAATTTTGCTGTTTACAGTGAAACTGTGAGGTGGACACGAAGAAAAAAGCTTAAATAGAAGAAAAGAAGATGGGCGGGCATTGTTGAGAAAAGACGCAGAAAGGACGCGTGGGAGCGACAAAACATTTAATATAATCGTCTAGCCTATAGTCTTTTTATTTCTCCATCTTTTTCTTCCTTTACAAAAAATAATTTTTGGCGGGAAACTTCTGCGTCTATTACTTTCTTTTTCTCTAATTACTACACAGATTTGATGTTTTAAATTTTTGGCGGGCAAATTCGCTTCACTTTTTTTCTGTTAGGAGGCGTGTTTTTCATCAAACTGCAGCGATATAAAAGCTTTTTCTTAACTAACTGACCCTCACTTTTCAAAAGTAAAGTGTTCAACGTTTTAAAATTTACAACAGCTTTCAAAAACAACAATGGCTCGTACAAAACAAACTGCTCGTAAATCTACCGGAGGAAAGGCACCGCGTAAGCAGCTCGCCACCAAAGCTGCGCGCAAGTCTGCGCCGGCAACTGGAGGTGTGAAGAAGCCGCACCGCTACCGCCCAGGCAAGAAAATTATTTTTTTCGAGTTAGTTTTGAAATCCTTTTTTCAGGAACTGTTGCTTTGCGTGAAATTCGTCGTTACCAAAAATCGACTGAATTGCTCATCCGCAAACTTCCATTCCAACGGCTGGTCAGAGAGATTGCGCAAGATTTCAAGACCGATCTTCGCTTTCAATCTAGCGCTGTTCTTGCTTTGCAAGAGGCTTCTGAGGCATATCTTGTTGGTCTTTTCGAAGATACCAACTTGTGTGCCATCCACGCCAAACGTGTCACCATCATGCCAAAGGGTGAGTTTTCGAGAATTTTAATCAGTTTCAAAAATTTAAAATTTTTAGACATCCAACTTGCCCGACGAATCCGTGGCGAGCGTACGTGAAGGACTGGAACGTGAACACCAAAACAACCAAACCCAAACGGCCCTCTTTAGGGCCACAAATGTAATAAGTGAAACGAGACATTGACTATTTTTATGTTTTTTTGTGTAAAATTTTTCTTTGATTTTTTGTTTTTGAATTATTGGGTTTTTCTAAAATGTGTTCTGTCTGAAGAAAGGAAAAAAATTTCCGTAAACTTGTTTATTTTCGAAATATTAGAACGCCAAATACACAAATATTTTTAGATTAAGTCAGATTATGTTTTTATTAAGTTCATCATCTTTAATTTGTTCACAAATCGTTTTCTTCCTCTTTTCTTCTTGCCTCGCATCTTAATTGAAACGGAATGGTTGAATCGATGCCAACGGCGTTGGTTGCTTTATTGTTGCTGTTAAATTAGAAGTTTGTGGCTGCTGTCCAGTTAGCCCCATTGACAAATTTGTTGTTGTAATATTTGTATTATAATTTGTTGGTAATGCATTATAGGTGTTTTGATAACTGAAAAATTAAAATTGACTTCTCGAAAATTTTAAAAATTTAAAAGAAACGACGCGCACTCGTTCGATTTGAATTAAACCGAAATTTAAAAGGACACGAAAATTTAGAAAATTCCGAGTAGGAAAACGACGCGGATAGTTTAGAAAAATCAAAAAATTTCTGTGTGCGAAAAAATATGTAATTATCACGACGCGACACGCGCGATTTTACGAAAAAAGGAATAAATTTTGAAAGAAAGATCGCGAGGTTTAGAAATCAAATTTTAAGGTTTTCAAGACCTTAAAATAAACGGAAAAAAGGCTAAAGAAAAAGAACAAGCACGAAACAATAAAAATTGTGTAAATACCCTGAAGTTGACGGTGCGCCTATGCGCTCTGTTCCAGACGAAAAATAACTGTAAAAACATGAGAAAAAGTGATTTAAAATTAAATAATCGCGAATAAATGTTGGGATTTTTCTATAAAATTTAAAACGCGTAAAAATTTAAATTTGGTATTTTTGGAATATTTTTAATTTATTCTGTGGTGCTCGTTGTAATTTTATAAAAAAATTTTTTTAGAAATTTAGGCATACGTCAAAAAATTTTTTTTATTTTTTTCACGACGAGAGTAAAAATTGCAAAATGAAGGGATGAAAAAATAAATTTCGTAAAAACCAAAGTTTCTCTTTTTAATTTTTTTAAAAATAATCTATTTTAAACGCGATAAAATATTTTAAAAAAATTTCTCAATTAAATTTAGTATATTTTTTATAAACGCACGCAGGTTGTTGGGACTGAAAAGATTGTGGAGCGGAAACAGAAAAATTTAATCCTCCTACTCCACCACTTTCTAATAATTGTTGTTGTGAATTACTATTTGAAGTAATTGAAGGTAAAGAATTTGAATAAATTGAATTTATTTGTAATGGAGGGGGATTAGTTAAAATTGATGGATTTTGTTGTTGTGGGGGAATATTAAAATAATGTTGTTGTTTTTGTTGTTGTTTATGTTCTGTTGGTGGTGGTTGTTGTTGAAATAATGATGTTGGTAATGGTGGCTAATTTTTAGAAAATTAAATTAAAATTTCTAGTCAATGTCAAAATTGGGATTAAGGTTTTTAAAAACGGATCTCGTTGGTTGTTTCGCCGTATTCTTTCCCCATTTTCACTTTTTCCATACTTTCTAAAAGTATGGGAGAGGGATAAAGTTTAGCCCCGGGCAGGTATTGATACTGCATTCACCGGACAGTTAATTTGTATCAGGCTACGCTTTTGCTCACAAAAAATTTTGCCTGCGATGCTGAAATGGAACAAATCTGTTTTCTCGTGAAACTTAATAATGCGAAACTGTTTGAAAATAAGGTAAATAAAGTTGCATTCAGAAAACTATTCTTAATGGCGTCGCATTTTTCGCCTCATTCTGGTGGTCCAGAATCATTTACTTTTTCTTATTTTCTTCACCACAATTAATGGCTTTTATTTAAACCCATCCCCTCCCCCCTTTCAGACAACAAAAAAAGATAAAACAAAATTAAAAACCAATGTATCAGGCTCCTTTTTTGGTTGAAGAAGTTGTGTCAAATCAACACGTATAACTGATTGTTGATCATTATTATTAACTGTTCCTCCACTAATTTTATTTAAATTTTGCGGTGGTTGTGAGTGTTGGTCATTTTGTAAAATTTGTTGTTGTTGTTGGGGTGGTTGTAAACGCAATTCTTTTAATAATTGTTCTCGATAAAAGAAATAACGAGTTCGCGAGTCTTTGTATTGTTCGTAAAGTTTTTGAAGTTCCCTTAAAAAGAAATTTTTTTGAAAAAATTTAGTTGGTTAAGATTAAGGTTGTCCGGGATCGGAATCTCTATTCCAAATTCCGATCCTGATTTTATGTCGAATCCCGATACCGGCCAACTCTAGTTAAGATTAAGGACTCAATCACAATGGGACGTTTCTAACATCTTTTATAAGGAAATCCAGGAAGCAAATTGTAAGCAAAAGAGAAGAGGAAGGATGACGTTATTCCCCAAAAGCTTCCATTTCGTAGACGGAACTCCCCACACATAGTTCCTATAAACTCTAGTAACCCTTAAATATTAAGTTTCATTTCTAAAAGAGGCAAAGCCCTTTCCCTCAAAATAAAATTAATTAAAAATTTTTACGGATTGTGAGGGCATGGCAATTCAGGATCATTTTCACCACCTCCACTGCCCATTTTATAACCCCAACAGGATTGTTGTTGCTGTTGTAAAGATTGTTGTGGTAATGGAGGTTGTTGATGCATTAATGGTGGAAAATGTTGTTGGTTGTGTTGTAATGGTGGGAAATTTAAATTATTCAAAGGTGGCTGACGAGGAAATTGTCGTAGAGGCGGCTTGTCAAACATTAATGGTCTGGGCTTTTTATTAGATTTGTGTCCACCGTTATTTGAATTCCTTAAAAATAAATTGAAAAATCCCCAAATTTTTACAAAAATGACCCAAGAAAGTCGAAATCCTCCCAAAAACGATCAAAGGGACAATTCATCCCATTCATCAAAATTTAAAATAAACAAACATGTTTCGCTTCCTATTTGGATTTCCTGGACATTGGGAGGTTTTGTGTTCTTCAGCGCCACAGGTAAAACATTTATCACTCATTCCAGGTTGTTTTCTTAGACGAGAAGTTGAACGCTCTACATGAAGTTCTCTGCCCATAAATCTGAACTTATCAAATTTTTTGATTGCTTTATCGGCATCATTTTCATTAGCGACATGCTATAAAGAATTCCAGGTTAATAAAAATGAAAGGAAATGTATACCACAAAAGCAAAATTCTTCAAAACATCGCATTCCTGTACCCTCACGTGTGGTGAAAAAAGACCTCTTAAACGAGTGGAGTCTTAAATGTGGAAATTAAACAAGTTTAATCAAATTTTAACAAATACCAATATTCTCTGGCAAATTTCCAATGAATAGTTTGACCATTTGTTTCGAAATATGATTAAAAAATGATTAAAATAAAGCAAAATATGAAGAAATATATAACTCGATCAACGAGAATTTTTTAAAATAAAAAGCAAGGAAAAGTCCAAGAATTTATCCAAAAATTAGAAAATAAGACACATTTATGGAAATAACTTATACCAGTTAAACTTATGAAAACGAACCAAGGCTACCAAAAAAAAATTTTTAGACCAAGTGACATTTGATCCCACCCGGAAATTTCTTTATCTTCCTCAACTTTACTTCCACAAAAATGTCTCATATAATCAAAAAACAACAAATATATAAACGTGCAAAGTCTTTAAATAAAATATAAAATAGTTAAACTTTTAAAAAATATGTTTAAATTGTATCATGAGAGAGTACTTGCATCGTTTCTAGGTCAACATATAAAGCAAAGTTAACAGAAAATTCTTCCCAGCAATAGTCTCAATAAACCAATTCAGTGGTCACCAGCAGAATAAGAGTTGGTGAAACGGCTCTTCTCGCGCAGCAGATAATTGGCGACAAAGTCAATAGGTTCGGCCGGTCTCTCCTTTGCAAGAGCTGAAAAATGAGAATGGAATTGTTAGTCACAATCAAAGGTCTAAAACAGGGATAAAGACTAAGGTACACAGACTTTTCAAGTACAGCGCTAAAAATCGAATCACCTACAAACACCGAAAAGTTTCCTAAGCATGTCCAATCCAATGCTGAAGGCCAATCAAATAGGGTGAAGACTGGGAATCTAGTGAGTCAAGAAACGAAAACCTAACTCATTATAAAAACTGCCCAGGAAAGAACAAAAAGAACAATCCCAACTAAGTCAAAGCTATCTAAAAAATATACCGCTAAGAGCTTGAAGCAAAATCGGAACAATAGTCTCATCCAGATATTGACGCGTAGGCATAGCCTTAGTTGCAGAAACGTTGTTGCTACTGACCTTATCATCCTAAAAATTATTTCCGATTAAAGTTTCTATTAAAGTATAAAGTAACCGTCTTCTTGTTGCCCGAAACAACACCCTCAGAAGTCGCACCAAAATTCTCCGTCTTATTCTGCGGCGTCGGAGTCGCATCACGTTGCTTCTCTTCAGTAGTCTTCTGCGCCTCGTCAGGCGTAGCCTCATTAGTCGGAGTCTCAATGGCCGGTTTGTCCTCAGTTGCTTGCACAACAGGAGTAGGAGTCTCAGTAACTACAGGCGTCTCAGCTGGTACCGGAGCAGGAGTCTCAATCGGAGTCGAAGTCTGATTCGAAGTGTCCATTGGAGTTTGCTCTTCCGAAGACTTGACGACCTCTTCAGGCTTGTGCTCTTCCGTTTGAAGATTTTCGGTAGTGTTAGAGTCAGAAATTGGTTGAGTTTCAGAAGACATTATTTCGAATATAAGAAAATAAAGTTGCTGAAATATTTTTAGTTTGCTAGAAAAAATGATCAAAAATTAAACAAAAACAAGGAACGCTAATTGTAAGCAAACAAATGAAAAATTTCGAAAAAAATAACAAGTTTTGTCTAATGTCCTTCGATCTCTCATTATTGAATGCTATTTTCTTTTGTACGGACATTTTGTCGTTACCCACTTTGTCACGACCAGTTGGTCGCAGGCACTTGGTCGCATAGTAACATTTTGTTTTCATTGATTTGGGTTCATTTTGGAAAATTGATTAAAATCAAATCCTTTTTGTTTTTAAGCTAAAATCTTTAATTTTCTCATTTCTGAGGTCTTTTCTTCATTCGTCTAGTTTGATAAATTAATCTAAATGGTTGATGCTTATTTGACTTGTGGTTCGAAACTTGTTGACATCACTAATGAATTTTTTAAAGCTTGTGAAGGTTTCTTTTCTTTTTATTATAAATTTCAATTTTTACTTTTCAGAATTGGAAACTGGCGAATTTTCCATGTCAAATGACTTTAAAATTTCCCATGCTATGAGTGCTATAGGTTTATTTTTTAAATTTTTAGTTTAAATTATAAATATTTTTTTGTAGAAATTATGGATCCGAAGATGGACTCTGGAATGGAATTTTTTGAATGGAAAATGCTTAATTTTACTGATAAGGCAAAACTTACACAAGTATTATTTTTGAATAATTTTATTTCTTGAAAAATTTAAGCTTTTTCGGTAGTTTTCAACCTTATGTTTCCAATTTTAAGTTTATTTTTAACACATGGCCATTGATAATCATTCTTTATGATTGATTTGCAGCCATAGGTACAATAGGTAAACTGGGCAGAAATGACAGGGTGCCCATTAAAGGCAAAATTTTGGCCCTATATGAAAACAAGGCTACCTTCGTTTTCTTTCCCATCATTTTTTCTTCCTTAAAATTACTAATTTTCCTTAGTAGTCCCTTTGTCAGTTTGTAAGATAATTTGTTTGCTTCCCAAAGTTTCCAATGTTTATTCAATTCAATAATTTTTAAGGAAATTCTGAGACTGCCTGTTAAAGAAATTATTGCAACATTTGACGCTACCTTTGCAACTATCGCTTCCTGGCTGAATTCTCAACCTTTGGATCAAACAGTAAATTAAAGCTTATTTTTCTTTTGAATTTCAATTTTTTCTTCAGATTTTCTCAAATTTGTGTATGTGTGATTCTGAATTAATCAAGAACAATATTTATTTGTATACACTATCAACGGCAACTTTACACTTTATTAGTTTATTAAAACTATACTTTAGATGTGCTTCTGTTTCGAATGAGGTTTTTTTAATTTCTAGTTGGATTCTAACTTGATTAGCTGAATATAAATTAAAAAATGATCTTTATTATTTTCTGAATTTTTCGTGCAAAGTTTTTCTTAAACTACTATTTGTATTTAGTGTTAGTTTACCCTTCCTAAGACCTTCCGAAATCCTAGGAATCTCATTGCCCAAAAGATAAATTTTTGAGGCTGGGAAAATCGTGAGTGTAAGGGACGGATATGCTACTACCCTAGGGACCAAATTTAAAAAATTTTATCTATAATTAAGGAGAATCTAATATTTAGTGTATCCTTCTTGTTAGTCCTTTCTTCATTCCTTACTGAAAATCTAATCTCACTTTTCAGGAGGATGTCTGTCTACAAACTGGACATAATGTCCCAAGTTACGACCGGACTTTTGTTTCTGCCAATTTGACTGATGCAATCGCTAAATTAAGAAAAACACTTAGAGGGAATAACACCGCAACTGAAAAACACGAATTTCAAGCTTTGCTTATTCGTTTTGAGTTTTTCTCTTCACTTTTGGAAATGTTTGATTTTTTGTTGCCTTCAAAAGGGACTCTTTATTTGTTGAATGCGGGTATTAATGAAACAGAAATTGACCCTTTTATTCCAAATTTATACAGGTTTCTTTTTTAAATTTTTTTGAGTTGTATTTTGTTTTGATCACCTAAAAGACAAGAAATTTTATAAAATTGAAATTTCGAATAGACTGCCAATTTTCATTGGCGAGGAAATTATAATGAAAGGCAAAAGTCGGTCAACTTCTGACATGAGCCGTTTCCGATATCCGGAGTTCCGTTTTCCTGCATCTTCATCAATTCCGATCGACTCTTGATGAAAAAGTTTTGTTATTAAAGACTAAAAAGCTTTCTCTAAAAAATTCAATGTTTGCCTATTTTGGTTAAAAATAAATTCAAAATTAATTTTCTCCAAGTTTTGAAAATTAAAAGAAAATCTACTCGAATAAATGCCCTACCATTAAAATATCCCAACAGAAAAATCCATCTTTAAATAAATTTTCCTTTAAATTCACATTATTTTTAAACAGTGCTGGAGAACAACTTCAAAAATGTTTACATTTCCACAAAAGAATATTGGCTACAATAAATTTTGGAAAGCAACCACCTAAAGATGAAAGGGATTCACTTTTTGATTGGTTATCAACTTTTGATAGTAATACATATCTTTATATGTCAACTGCTGGACTTCCAAGGAAATTACAATTATTTTCGAGATTAGAAGGTTATAAATATATTGAAGATACACTTGAAACTATTGGAGAAATTATTATGAGTGTGCCTGATTATGTGACTACAACTTGGGGAATTTTGGTTTATTTTTTAATTTAATTTTGGTGGATCGGTTTGACATTTCGGGATCATTCCATTCGCTTGGATTGATAAAAATAAAGAAATTAATTATTGGAGTTGTAAGGTCTTTTTCCCACTCTAGAAAATAAGGCCATAAATAAAAATGTTTAGTCGGTATTGGGATGGTTGAGGGTTAACAACAAAAGCATCGGAGAGTTCTCTCAGGGAAAGAATTCTTTTACTGTCACTGTGGATTCGATATTTTTTCGTTCCATTCTATAGAAGACCCCAACTTCCTATTGCGAATTTATATTCGATTTCTTGTATAAGATAATTGTTCGAGTTGAGGAACGACCTAGTCGGCGAGGTTTCCTCTCAGTCTAGCAAATAAACCAAAAAATGAAACGATCAGGCGGTGATGGAATACCTTACATCGGAAAAAATCTATCATCGGAAATCTTTTATTGTTAGGACCAAATCCCATCCCATTTTCTTGAATGAGTTTTCATGATTTATTTACATTAATATTTTTCTTAGGAAGAGTGGGTCTCAATATTTTTATTTTTTCTTTTAAGGAATTGGTCAAAAAATTTGGTGATCTTCATAGTAACATTCTTACACGTTCAGTTCTTCAATTAATTGTATAAATTTTTAAAAAATTATTTTTTTAATCAAGAATCAATTTTCTTTTTCAAAGCTTTTCCCTCTAAATCGGCACAATTTAACTGGCACAATTCCTTTTATGCAAATTGCCTTCAATTCAGTTAATCGATTTTGTGGTTACCTTATGAATAATAATATACAAGATGTTATTGCGTATGTTTTTTCTTTTAATTAATTAATTCTCCCCAATTTTTTTAGTCAACACAATTCATATTTTCCTCATTTAAATGTTTTATTTAACGAAATTTTTGGCCTTTTTGAACGTGCCTATACTTGCCTTTATCAAACTCATGGCAACAATTTGGCTAGACAATGGGACTTTTTTCATGTTAATTTTGATGATTTTTCTATTTTAATTAATGAGGTTTGAGACTTTAATTTTCACTTATCAATTATTCTTTTTCTTACAACTAATGACCTTTTATAAAACGAACATGAGTTTTGAATTAAAAATTGATGTTTTTATAAGAAATTTTGATTGCTTAGGTTTAATTGTCTGTAACAGGAAATAGCATGCAAAATGGTGAGATACAATCTCTCGCAATTTTCTCTCATTTTCCGTGATCTTTTCTGTCGCAAGACGTGCGAGATTTTTGTATAACAATAGCATAATCTCGCAAGAATATTTTTGGGTACCGCAGAAGGTACCGCGTACAATTCAACAAGATACATGAGCATTATAATATCAAGTAAAGGGGGAAAATTGTAAAATTGTTCCTATAACTTTAAAGTTTGGTGCCTCGCGGTACTTTGGACAACGGGCCTGCTCTCAATGATTTTGAAATTTTGCCTGCGTTTGAATAGATAACTTTCCATACTAAATGTTCTAAATTTATTTTTAAGGCAACACAGCTTGAAGACGAAATGCGAGGTATTCGTTTAAGAGTTTTCCAAACTCAAGGACTCGTTCTAAGCGTTGGAGGTGTTCCAGTTAATGATGATAGTGATGTTAATGAACATACAAAAATTATTCAACCAATGTCTCCTCTTCCACCTTTAATTGAAAGGCTTAAATTAGAAAATAAAATGGAATATCCTCTCTCTAATTTTTTTCTCTACACAACTTTGGAAACAATGCATCATTATTTTTGGATTGGATTTCAATTACGTTTATTTTTGCCTTTTGAATTTATTTATGTTTATTGGTAAGGATTTTAATAAAAAAATTTTTTTTGATTCTCTTGTTTATTCCCTAGAAGGGGACCGGTGGAATATACGGGTCTTTAATTTTGTTGTTTTTAGGCCTGAATCACCTCTATACATTTTTTAATTTAATTTTTTTAGTTGGGGTTTTTTTATATCTTACTTTCATTTTCCCCTCTTATCATTGTAAGACCGACAGTTCCTCCCATCTTGTTAAAAAATTAAAACGTTCAGCCGTGGTTCCTTGCAGCGGGGAGCTCTCAAGATCAAGTTTCATTCAATTTTTTGCTATTTTTTGGGACGGGACGACCGCTATACTCTTTTTTACTTACAATTAGAATTTTTACAAAAAAATATTTTTCAAGAAGTTCCTTTGTCTTCGTTATTTATATTTTTTCTAAACTTCATTTTAAATTTAATTTTCAAGGTATTTTGGAGAGGTTGTCGCTCGTACTCTAAATAAAATGACTTACAACAGAATTAATAATCTTCTTTTAGAATTTCATAGAGGTTCTTATTTTACATTAAATTATTTCTTTTAAAATTTTTCCAGATTTTGACAAAATTGAACGTTACGAGAAGGAACGTAAATTGGATAGAATAGCTGGGAGTCCAACTTCAAGGAGTAAACGTTCCCGTAGTAGATCTAGGACAGAAGAACAATATCGAAGTAGATTGACTGAAATGAAAGTAAAATCTTTGTGTTACAAGTTTGTTTTTTTTTTAAATTTTTTTTGAATTGAGTTTTTAGATACTCTTTTGGTCTAACAAGGGAACGTTTTGAACTGTAGCCAAGAATTTCGCTAATCTATTGGTATACGATGCTACACGATGGTGCAAAAAATGCGAAATTTTTGGCTACAGTTAAAATAATTAAAAAAATTTTAAATTGGTAGTGGAGGTGTTCTATAATAGTTAATTTTTTTTTGATTTTCCTTCGAAAATCAACAAATATTATATTTTGAGAACTTCCTATTAACTTTTCTTCTCGATTTTTTTTAATTTTGGAGTAATTCTCTCTTTAAAATTTAAATTTTGGGGGTGTCTGAAAATGAATGCGGTCTCGAAATTATTTTTCTTAAAAATAATTTTTTGTATTATTTAACAGAATTGAAGCTATAATGTCTCGTGGAATGTTTAAAATGATGGTTGGATTAATTACAAGTAAAGAAATTGTTTTACCTGAAGAAGAAATGTTGCGGTATAATAGACGTTTTATGTTATTCTCTTCTTTGAATGATATGATTTATTATGATTATGAACGTTATTTGGAATATTCTAAGTTTGTTTTTAAGTGTTAATTTTTAGTTTGGGGAGTTTTAAAGTGAAACAAAATTTTTTGAAAAAAAAAAGATTTTTATGGGGATATTAGTACAGAGTCCTTAAGTCTCGTCTACCTTATTTAATAAGAAACAAAATTTCCTCATTAGCCCTTCCAAAAAATTTTTTTTTGGATTTTATGACAATCTAGTATAGTTGCTTCCCTCTAATTTCTATGTGACTATTTTTGAAAGATTTTTTGTTGTCATAGTTTGCTTAAAGCCGATACTTATCTACTCTCATGTCAGGAATACCAATAATTATAAGAATACACCCTAGATCTATTTTCCAAAAAAATTTGTTTTCAAAATACAAATTTAACTAGAAGTTGTTCCCTGACAAGGAAACATCGGATACTGTGTACAAAAATTTAATAATTTTTTGGTACCAATTGATAGAAAACCATCGACTTCCTATTGCAAAGTGATGAGGGTTTTTTTTAGAAAATGACTTTGGGTCGAGTTAGGGCCATTCAAAATTTGAGTATTTAGAAGTGGTTGAGTTTAGGGAAAAGAGAGAAAACAAGCGAACGCTGTCCTTTCTTTCTGCGGAGGAGAGGGATTTCTAGAACATAAAATTAATTTTAATAAATAAAAAATATTTTTAGATTAAATAATTTATTATCAACACCTTCAAAAGAACATTTTCTCAGTGCTGCCCAAACATTTGATGAAGTAGCAACATTTATAAAAAAATATAAAAGAGAATTCTTTTGTGAGGCAAATATTTATTTAATTGAAGCAATTAATGTACTTGAAACAACTGCTTCTAAAAATGCTATTGTTGCTAAATTGTTGACTAATAATAAATTGGTATAATTAAAATTAAAAAAAATAAGAACACATTAAGACTTTAGAAAACCTTTAAAAATTAACCAAAGAAAACGGGATCCAGGGAGTTTGAGCACTAGGATGCGTGTAGAATTTGGGCGCTTGATCCCATCAACTTAGCGTCCAAATCATAGAGCACCCATTATTTCGTTTTTTACGTAGAGTCCGAACTTCCGAAGGAGCCCAAAAAAGTCCGAAAAATCTTGGAGTCCAAATTTGCATTGCACAAATTTCCGGAAACCCAATAAACAGTTGGCTAAGCCTGCTTCCTGTAAATCACAATAATGTTACGAGTAACTCAATGTGGACACTATATATAATAAATAAAATAATTAAAAATACAGCTTGGAAACTATCACAATTAACTTTTTTGGAATGCCTTTACTCTATTAGAGTCCAAAAAAATTTTTCTGAAAAATTAAAATTTAATGATAAATTAATTTTTTAGTCTAAATTTTTAAATTTCAGAATAAAGAACTTTCAATTGACTTTACAAATGTTGGGCATTGCCGTTTTCTTTGTTGTTTTCCAACGTTTATGCTTAAAAATAAAAAATAAAAAGTATTTTTTTTAAAATAATTATTTTTGAAATTTTATTTTTTGAAAAATTTTATTGTGAATAATGAACGGTTTTTTTGAAAGAAAATTTTTTTTAAAAATCTAAAAAAATTTTTCGACTTTTAAAATTAATTTTTAACTAAAAATTCACATTAAAAAAGCCCTTTTTTGTTGCTGCCGTTTTTCAAATTATTTAAATCCATACAAAATCATACACGTTTTTTTTTGTTCTTATGACAAACATGAATGACTTTTTTCGACGGAAAGTTTTTTTTCTCATTTTATTAATTTTTAAAATTCACAAATTTTAATGTTATTTTAATTTTTGGTTTGGGAATTTATACAGCTAAACCTCATTTTTTAACTATCCTTGTAAAAATGGTCTCTTATAATGAGGGGTATCTCAAATTGGGGGGGGGGGTATAGTTTAGACGACTTCCCCCACCCACTCACAGTGGTTAACCAAATTAAAAAGAAACGTTTCTTGAATAGAAGATCTATCTAGTATGTATTAGAGATGTGGTGGTGTTCTTTAAATAGAGCGTATAACTTAGGAGACTTCCCAGCCCAAGTGTTTTTAATGATTTGATGTTTTTTCCAAACCAAAAAATTTTTCTTTTCTTGTAGACCTCTATCAAATGACCTTCTTCTAATTTTTAAAAGCCTGAAAAAAAATTATCTTCATTTAATTTTATTCCCGATGAAAAAAAAAACAATATAAAAATTTTCTCATTTTTAGGTGTCTTAATTTACAATCAATCAAAAAATCTTTTGTTTGTTGTTTTTGTTAGATCTCGATAAATATAAAAATTATTTTTTGAAAATTATTTCTTTTTAATTTTATTTATTTTTTAATTTAATTATATTTTAATTTTTATTTTGCTAATTCAATAATTTTTTTTTCTTTTTTAAAATATTTTTTATTTTGTGACTTTGTGTTGTTCTCTAATATTTACAAATGGATGAGGCAAAAGAAGAAACGTCTTCAAATCGTGGTTTTTTTTTAATTTTAAACTATTTTGGGTAAAAATCTTCTAGAACCCAACAGAAATGAGTTTAGTAAATAGGGAAATTTTTTTTAGAATCTTTGATAACTTGCGAGGGTAGGGAGGGTTTGCAAGTAGTTTTCGATAGTTTCGTTTCTCTATTAACCAAATTTAATACTAAGCCATTTCCTTTTTTAATTATATTTCAACTTTCGTTGTTTCCTATGGGAGCAGTTCTGGTGTAGTGGTATCGTTCTTGATCCTTGTTTTTCCTAACGAGGTTCGAGTCCTCTCTGTTTAATGCTTTGGTTTTTATTTTATTTTCGACTTTTTATTTATTTTTAATTTAATTTTTGAAAATAGAATTCCTAAAAAAATTCTTTTTAAATATTCTACATATATTCTTATTTTTCATTTCATCAAAAAATTTTTTTTCAGAGGAAGAATATCAACCTCAAAATACTTCTACTATTTCACTAAATGATGAAAATTTCGACAAATTTAATGAAAATAAACGTCACCGTCCAAAAATTGACGAAGCTGAAATTGATAGAAAAATGATGGAATTTATTGCTTTGAAAGAACAAAAACAAAGACAGAGTGTTGTTGATTTGAATGAAACTTATGAAGTTTTGCCTCAATTTAATGGTTTGTTTTGAATTTTTCTTTAAATTTTATTCTTATTTTAATTTCAAACGAAAAACTCGAATTTTTATTCCTGCCGTTTTTAGACTATTTTTTCCCTCGGACAATAAGTTCATCTGACGCCACTGATTTTTTTATTTAATCCATTCCTTAATTTTTACATATTTTTCTGTTTAAACTTTTAATTGAATTAATTTCTTAATTTCCTCTATAGAGGCCTATATTTTTCTTTTTAATTTTACACTGGATCTTCCTTTTTTTTTTATTTTTTTGAAAAAATCTCACACATTTTTTTTCCTCATTCAATATTTAAAAAAATTTTTTAATTAATTTTTTTTAAAGAAGTCCCAGACGACGACCAGGAATACTTTAAACACTTATTTCTCAAAAAGTTGAAGATTTGCACTGAAATTTTTGATTTTTCTATTGATCCGCTTTCTAATTTAAGGCAAAAAGAGGTTTTTTTTGATTTTAATTTAAATAAAAAAAATATTTTTTAAGATAAAAAGATCAACATTGAATGAATGCATTGATTTTATTACTTTAAAAAAGGCTGTAATTCATGAGGATTTTTATGTGCCTTTATTTGATATGGTTTGAATTTTTTTAAATTATTTAAGTAGTCAAACTCAAAATTGGGTACACCCACAATCTAAAATTTAATTTTTTGTTTGGCTAAATGGGGGAAGGGGGGTGCCCAAATCACGTGATTTTAGATAGGAATTTTTTCAATTCCAAGATTATCTAAAATTTTTTTTTTTAATTTTTGGATTAAATTCTCCGTATAATTGAACTTAATGAAGAATTTAATCCAAAAAATAAAAAAAAAACATTTTGGACTTAAAAGATGCATAATTCTTTGGTAAAAAATTAACTTTCTTTTTTCCGCAATAATTTATCTGTTAAAAAATTTGAAAATTTTTTTTTTAATTTTTCATTTTTTTTTTCTAAAGTTCTCTAAAAATGTTTTTCGTGTTCTTTCCCCACCAACACATCCAACAGGGACAGAGTATGATCCTGATGAGGTTTTTTTTTAAATTTTGATTTTTAAAATATTTTCAAAAAAATTAAAGGATGATCCAACACTAGAACCTTCTTGGCCACATTTACAATTAGTTTATGATCTTTTTCTTCGATTTATTGAATCTCCAGAATTTAATATTCAATATGCAAAGGATCTTTTAAATCAAAAATTTATTATTAATGTAAATTTTATTTTTTTTCTAATTTTAAAAAATTTTCTAAAAATTACAAAAAAATTTTCTGAATGCTAAAATTTACAAAAAGTAATTCAAAAACACTTCCTTTAATAAATAGGGGCAAAAGGAATCGAACCATAGACACCTAGCATAGGGAGGCGGGCACACTAACCATTACACCACAACGTAATTGACTTAAAATCTTTTAATTCAATTAAAATAGCAAGAGAGAAACTGGGGTTTTGGCGAAATTTAATTTATTTGTAAGATTGGCACCATTTTATGTCGCAAAAATATTTTCCTATACCAATTATATCTTCTAAAAATTTTTTTTTAGTTGTTAGATTTATTTGACAGCGAAGATCCTCGTGAACGGGTTTTTTAATTTTTTAATTAAAAAAATTTTTTTTCTCCAAAGGATTTTCTAAAAACAATAACTCATCGAATTTATGGAAGACTTGTTGCTTTTCGACCTTTTATTAGAAAACAAATAAATAATATTTTTTACACTTTTATTTATGAGACTGAAAGGCATAATGGAATTGCTGAACTTTTGGAAGTTTTGGGAAGTATAATTAATGGTTGGTTTATGAGGGGGAATTAAATTTTTTTTAGAATTTTTAAGAATTTTAGTTAATTTTAGACTAAATTTTATTTAAAAAATTAGAAAAAATTTTTTTAATTTAAAGGTTTTGCAATTCCTCTTAAAGATGAACACAAAACATTTTTAATGCGTGTATTGTTACCTCTCCATAAGGTTATTATTTATAAATAATTTTTTTTAATATGGGAGGAATATTTGGAGAATAAATTAATGAAAAAAATTCAAAAAATTTTTTAGAAAAATTCAAAAAAATTTTTTTCAATTATTTCATGAATTTTTGAGAGATAAATTATTAAAAGTATTTTTAATGAATAAAAAATTATGTATATGTAGTTATTATTTACTCTCATCAATAGGTTCCCTTATGGTGTAGTGGTAGTGTACTCGACTACTAGATTTTGGGGTTAAAGGTTCAATACCGCTTCTCTGACTAAATTTTTCTTTTACTTGTCTCTTCTTCCATTTCCTTAAAAATAACATTTTTATAAGCACAAAATATTCAAAGAAATTTTTTTCTATTTTTAGGCAAAATATTTAAATGCTTATCACCCTCAATTAGCTTATTGTATTGTACAATTTATTGACAAAGATCCAAGTTTAACAGTTGCTGTAGTTATGGCTTTGTTAAAATATTGGCCTAAAGTGCATAGTCCGAAAGAGGTTTTTTATTTAAATATTTTTTAAATTCAAAAAAATTTTTAGGTAATGTTTTTGAATGAATTGGAAGAAATTTTGGATGTTATTGAACCAACAGAGGTTTTTTTTCTTTAATTTTTATTATAGTCAGAGCTCACTATAAGATCCCTCTCATTTTGAGTTATCTCAATTAATAGCTGATTGATCACTGTAGGAGGTTGCCTAACAATAAGGGATGATTTCTTTAATAAGGGGAGGGGTACAATTTTGGAATGATTTAGAAGGTTGAGGTTGAATTAGGAGGAATTAAAGATCGAACTGGGAGTTGAGACACGAGAATCGAGACCGATATTTCGAATAATCTTGAAGAGTTTTGTTCAGGATCTCATCTCGGTCCGATCACTAGTTAGATATTTTGCCTAATTAGGAGATTGCTTATTCCTCCCTTTTTAGAAACTTTTCATTATGGTATATAATTTTTCACCACCACGAGTCTATCTGTAATTTAAAATAATTTTTTATTTTAGTTCAAGAAAGTAATGATTCCGTTATTTTATCAATTGGCAAGATGTGTTTCAAGTCCACACTTTCAGGTTTAATTTATAGAATTTTCAAAAAAAATTTTTTAGGTAGCCGAGAGAGCATTGTATTTTTGGAATAATGAATGTATTTTAGCTTTAATAAGGTTAATAAATTTAATTAAAATCTAAATTTAATCTTAAAAATTTAGTGAGAATGTTCAACAATTATTGCCTATAATGTTCCCTGCTTTATACAGAAATTCAAGGAATCATTGGAACAAGTAAAAAAATTATTTTAATAATTAAGGATTGGGGGAGGTTTTTGATATTTCGGACAATTTAAAAAATTCTTTCCAAAAATTATTTGTCCGCAAATATTTTTGCGGACAAAATTTTTGTCCGCAAATATAATCCGCAAGAATTTAAAAAATTTTTATTTTATAGAACAATTCACGGCCTAATCTACAACACATTAAAATTATTTATGGAAGAAGACCAAAAACTTTTTGATTGTTGTGTCCAAAATTTTTCAAAATTAAAAGATTCTGAAAATTCTGAAGTGGAGGAAAAACAACGAAAATGGCAACAATTGGAAGAAATTGCTAATATTAATGCCAAACAAATTTTGAAAGAAGAGGGATAAATTCAAAATTCTTTTCCCTTCTAAATTATTGTATTTAAAAGAATTTTTTATATTCGCCACTTGTATTGCCTGCAATATTTTCTGACCATCTTTCCATCGAAAAATTCAGGTCTTTCCCTTGTGTTGTTCCCATAAAAGATATATTTTACTACCTTTACATTTTTGTAAAAATTTTGAGTAATAAATTGGGAATGTTAGAATTATCGTGTGTAAAAATTCATTGGATGGAATAGAGAAGTTGAGTAATGAGCCTAGACCGAAACACAACTGAATATACCGCCCCTATAGTTTCCTTGGTGTATTAAATCAACCGCAAAGACTATTTATGCACTCATATGGGGAAGGGGAATGTTAAGGATTTTTGTCAGTAGTTGGAATGACAATACCTTTATGCATTGGGATTTACAAGCATTTGATCCCCTACTTAGGGCGTGCATCTTTTCTAAGTCCTATAAAGGGACTAAGCGCCTGGGTCTCCCGTTAAATTTAAGAGAGAAATACAAAATATTAACCCTTTTAAAAAATATAAAACTCCCACAAATCAATTTTTATCTCAATAAATGAACCACACACAATTTAACATATCGAAAAGAATCCAAACTTTAAAATAAAATATTTTTTTGGTGGTTGAATAGTTTTTCTCTTACCAATATTTTTACGGGTTTTATTCATTTAAATATTGTCAATGTCAACATCCCCTTCTCCCTCCTCCTCCTTATCCAAACCTTTTTTGGCTGTTCCCTCCTCCTTATTTTCAACAACAGTCCCAACAACACGGCTACGATCATCAAAAGCTACAGCAATATCTTCATCATCATTATCACTTTCAGAGCCTTCCTCAGCCTCTTCAAGCCAAACTAGCACTGGCTGGGCCACTTTAATCATTTCTTTTGCAAAATCTTTTTTGACATATTTGCTACTTGGCTTTGAAAAAATTTTTGAAAAATTTAATTAAAAAATTTTAAAAATTAAAAAAACCTTTTTCCCCCAAGATATAAGCACTTCTTCGTCACAAATATCATTGTCATATAAAGCTTTTATTATATGAGCCGTTTTTGGAAGCAAAACATCCTTTTTTCCAAAAACTTTTTGTTCAATACCTCCAAGAAGATGGCGCTGTGCCTAAAATAATTTTTGAAATTTTTGTGATTTTATAAAATATGAGAGAAATTTAAAGGTCTCTTATGGTGGTGAACGGTGTTTCCCTATTGAACCGTATTTTTTGGATGACCCGGAATAGAGGAACCGCTTGATCTTAAACCGAGGAGAACTGACTAGAGATCGGTCTGGATCTGGATCCAGTCTGGATTTTTTCTGGATCCAGCAAGGGCGTATCCAGGGGGTCGGTTTCGGGGGGGGGGGGCTAACACTGGGTGGGCGCAAAAATTTTTGGCGTTTACCTTGGCGTTCCGGACGCAAATTTTTTGTACATAAATTTTCATCACTTCAGCGCCGCAGGCGAAAATTTTTTGAATTTTGGAAGGCCGTAGGCCAAAAAAATTCACTTTTTTTGCGCCGCAGGCTCAAGCTCAAGAAGCCAGATTTCATCCATTTTTTGCGCCGCAGGCGAAAATTTTTAAAATTTATAAGGCCGTAGGCCAAAAAATTCACTTATTCAGCGCCGCAGGCGAAAATTTTTTGGAATTTAGAGCCCAAGAAGTCAGATTTCTTCCTTTTTAGCGCCGCAGGAGAAAATTTTGAGGATTTTGGAGCTCAAGAGGCCAGATTTCTTCCACTTTTTGCGCCGCAGGCGAAAATTTTTAAAATTTATAAGGCCGTAGGCCAAAAAATTCACTTATTCAGCGCCGCAGGCGAAAATTTTTTGGAATTTAGAGCCCAAGAAGTCAGATTTCATCCATTTTTTGCGCCGCAGGCGAAAATTTTTAAAATTTATAAGGCCGTAGGCCAAAAAATTCACTTATTCAGCGCCGCAGGCGAAAATTTTTTGGAATTTAGAGCCCAAGAAGTCAGATTTCTTCCTTTTTAGCGCCGCAGGCGAAAATTTTTTAAAATTTGAAGGTTGTAGGCGAAAAAATTTCACTTTTTCGACCATCCTTCTCCTAATTTTTTCCCCCTTTCCCCCATTTCGGGGGGGGGGGGGCTCTAGCCCCCCCCCCAGCCCCCCCTGGATACGCCCTTGGGATCCAGAGTCCAGATCCAGGCATTTTTGATCGTCCTGGATTTTTTCTGAATCTGGATTTTTCCTGGATCCAGATCCAGAATCTTGTCCAGGGTACTAACCTAAATCCAGATACAGGATTTTTGAAAATACCGATCTCCAGAACTGACATTGACTAGCGAAAAAAATATTACCAAAAATTTATTCGTATTTTCCCAATGATCCAAGACTCCCCAATTAACCCAAATCTCATTAAAACTCCCAAAATTCCTAACCTTAGCATCATTCATGCAAAAACGAAGAAGCAAATTTCGATATTGTTTAATTTGTTGAACCAAATCTTCCGTAAACAAAACATTAGCCAATAGAAGAGAAGCTTTATTCTTTAATTCTAAACGTTCAGCTTCATTTAACATTTTCTTTCCATCTTGAATTGTTCCATCATTTAGAGCTTGTTGGAAATATGCAAGAAGCATATCAAGACGATCATCAATAGATTTGTCCAAATCTTTGTCCACAACCATTTTACTCATCTAAAAATATTTTTAAAACCTTTTTAGACTTCAATTTTTTAAAAAAGGCAAAAAGATTAAAAATCAGTGATTCAACAATTTTTGGAGGCTAATGGTATCGAACCCATGACCCCTCCCAAGCAAAACCCAGCAACTATCACACTCAACCACAAAGTTAAAAAATTCCCAAAATCAATTTAAAAAATCTTCCTAAACCTCTCCAAAAAAAAGGTTGAAAACAATCATTTGATAACTTTTGGAGGCTAACGGTATCGAACCTTAGACCCCTTCCCCAGCAAAACCAACAACTATCCCACTCAACCACCAGGTCAAAAAATATTCAAAATAATTTAAAAAATCGTCCGAACCTCTCCACTAAGCTTCTCAGCTTCAATAACTTCAGGTGCCCAATCGTCATCATCCTCCTCATCCAACGACCCACTCCCTCCACGAACAGCTCCATTAACCGTCCCATTGTCTTCTTCCAAATTTCCATCTTCCCCAGCTTCTGTTGGAGGAGAGCCAGAATCGTTATTATTATTATTATTAGCATTTTTCCCGTCTCCATTGCTTTCTTCACTCGTTGGAGGATTTTTAAGAATATAAGCAGACAATTTTTGTTTCGGATCAACTTGATATCCATGTCCACAAGCTTTACATTTGGCATAAATGACTTGTTTTTTGACTGTCTAAAAATTCAAAATTTTCAAAAAAATAATTTTTTTCGATTTACCAAGACAGTTTCAGGATTGTCACATGCTGGGCACAAAACAAATTTTTTAATAAACCCATCCAATAATTCTTGAAGTTTTGATGCATCGTGTTCGCCATTTACAATGTAACGGTCATTCTTAAAGTCAAAATATGTTTGAGCGCCGAGCTCACAGCCAAAATATTTTGTTGGATCTAAAAATGGATTGAATTAGGGAAAGACTTTAATTAAAGGAACTTGGGAGACTTCAAAGTATCGAAAAGTTAGGGTAAGTTAATGACAAGGGTGTATACAGGGGAGTAGAGATAGGTATTTTCAAAAATTCTGGATCTGGATCAAGGAAAAGAATCCAGACTGGATCCAGATCTAGACTGATCTCTACAGGGGAGGCTCGATTATAACCCACATTGGAATCTTCCGACCGGATACTCTTGTTAATGTGTACTTTTTTTTAAGTTTGTGAAATCATTGGAATTTCGAATATAGACAACTAGAAAACTTAAAATCAGAACAAGACGAAATCTCATCCAAAAACCTCACAATCAGCTAGCGAGAATCTTCAAGACATCGATTCCATTTCATATCCTTTAGTTAATGTCCCTCAATATTTTAACAAAACCCCCCAAAAATTAAAAAAAAAACAAACAAGTTGGAGGGCGAGAGAGTGCCTTAGCAATTTCAGGCATATTAGCAACAACAGTTTTAATTCCATTTCCTTTTCCCTCAACTTTGGCCAAAAGGCGTGGCATTTTATAGCGATAGAAGGGATCTTGCACATTACGATTAACATTAACTTTCTGCGCCATTTTCTTTTAAATTATACTTCTCTATTTATAAATACTGAAAAAATAAAAATTTATTTAAAACCCGAAGGGTAAGATTTCGGTTTGTGGCCCCCATCAGCCAGTAAAAAAGTGGACAGGAACAGCTAGACGTATTCGGAAATGGGAAAATAGGAAGTCCATTCAAAAAGATATTTTCAAGCAGACAAATGATAGTTCGTTGGATAGAGCTTGTACTGACTAACAGGCTTACGGCTCTTGTACTGACTAATATTCAAAAATGGGAAAAATCGTATGTCATCTCAAAAAGACATTTTCAAGCTAAATAATGCAAAGATTGACATGATTGTTTGCCTATAGGGAAATTTTTTTAGGTCGATTCTGGAGTTGGCGGACCTGGGAAATCTTCTGATATCCATCCCTTCTTTCTCGAATCCATATCCGCACACCCTGATCCCATCTGTTAAAATTTATGTTAAAAACTAGGGTATGGTGTGTATGGGGCGACAACTTTTCGGAACAGGATCCCTTAGAAAATCGTCATCTAGTCCAAAACCTTCCAAATAAACTAATTTTGGAATTACTTAATCAGTACAAGCTCTACCCAATAAGGGAATTTGAGGGGTCCACAAACCAAAATTAAATTCAAAAAAACCTCTTACAAATAAAAATTCTCTTCTCTTTTCTCCTCGGTAATATCCTCTTTATTAATTTTTGTATTAATCCTGTAAGGTATCGGTTCCACTAAATGGCATGCGATTCCCTTTAAACTCGACGTTTTTTCACGTTTATCCAATAGGGACTTCAGTTTCTTTCTTTTCTTTGACGATCGTCCTGAAAATTTGTCTTAAAGAATCCCTCCAAAATTTATCTAAAAAACCTCTAGGCCAATCGAGCATAAAACAATTAGACTTCGTGTCGCTTTTGCTTTGCTTCTTTAGGCAATATAACATACAATTTGAACAGTCAATTGCTTGTACGGTTTTCGCTTTGAAGAATAAATAGAATTTAAGCTTTAGGTAAATTGAAAGTCTGAAAAATTAAAAAAATTTAATTAAAAGATGAGGAGAGGAATGAGATAATTCCACGAATATTATTAAGTAGGAAATTTTGACTTATAGGGGACTTTTTTTGGCTGGACCGATTTAGACATATGATATGTCATTCGAAAGAGCTCGTCGAGCTGAGTCGAATGAGGGGTGAAAGGTATCGATCCGACAATCAGGGACCGAGTTACCAAAAAACAGACAGCTTTCAGGAGATCGGAAATTTTGAAAAGCCTGGCTCTGGGATTGATTTATTGACTTGCCTGTAGTACTGGAAAAAACCCAAGCCCAGGAAAACCTCAGGAAGGTCAAAATATGCCTGGGCTTGATTCTTGTTACAGGAAAAACCCAGGCTTTGGTCCAGGTCCAGCTCGATCTCTACAGTTTTCAGGAGAAAAAAAAACAAGTAAATCAAGGTGCTTATTTAAACAAAAATTTTCTTGGAAAATTAAATAAATCCGAAAACTTCAACTAAAAAACTTTCAACACAACTCTACCATTGACTGACCCTTTCAACAAACTAAAAAATATTTAAATGTGGAGAGTTTAAATATATTGGTTTTCCCCTCCAACCCAACTAAATACACACACACCAACGTCCATTCCTTTCGAAATAAAAATATTGAGTTTTTTACCATTAAATGCTTTAAGGATAGCGACCGCAAAAAAGCAAAAATAGAGTATAAATAAACTACCCCCAACTCTTTTCAAAAACATCAATGGAAGCATCCCTTATATACCAAACAATCCTTCCCTTCTTCATTTTCTCTAATTTTGTTGGAATAGAGAAAAATGCTTTTCCTTTTTTTTTGCTAAACAAAACTAACTAATCATCCCACAAAAATGTGGAAGCTTTTTTTAATTTTAGAAAATAAAATTTTAAAAAAAATGGATGAATGGGAAGACAAAAATGAGAAAAAAGAAAAAGTCGATTTTAGTGAATGTTAATGAAATTTGGCAGATATTTAATTAACCAATTAAGAGAGAAAATTTAAATTTTGTCATCCCTAAAATCAACGAAATATAAACTATCAGGGACACGCCCAAAACGGCGCGCGGCCATAACGGCGCAAAGCCATAACTTGCTTCAAGATTTTCTAACCTTACCAAATTTAGTATCAAACAATTCATCGAGCTAAGGAGATTGGTACCAAAATTGACAAAAGCCAGACATTTTCCAGCATGTTATGACTTTGCGCCGTTATGCCGCGCGCGGTTTTGGGCTGTACCCAAACTATCGATAATTTAGATATCGCCAAAACACAAAAGGAATAGAAAAAAGACTGATTTACTCTCGAATAGAATAACAAAAACTGATCATTATCAAGAAATAAATTTGGCCAAGAGTGAAATAAATAGCAAAGAAAACTAACGGAGAATTGCTCTCCCTTGTATAGCCTGCAAAACTGTTTTGGACAAAACGGTACAAGGGACAAAATAGTACGTGTGACAAAATAGTACACGGGACACAATGGCACGCAGACAGAATGGTACAGGGACAAATTATACAGGAGACAAAATGGCACAGGATAAAACAGTCCTCACTTCGGAGTAATTTAAATTTAATTGGGACAGTAACATTATTTAGTTATCTGATATTTGTACTCTTTTATTTGTTGATAAATATACAATTTACTGCAATTACATATTAATTATCTTGCATACTCTTTTTATTCTTAATTTCCATTCTTTACCCCCAAGCCCATCCCAAATCACTCCAATCAGGGCTTTGTTTATTGGCTGCTGAACGCATAACTCTGGCATAATCACCAATTGCCTGGAAAGATAAATTTAGTTGTAAAATCAACACAAATAGCATCAGTCCTTTTCCGGTTCCGGACCTATTTATTGGAATAAGGACCTGAAACCGCCTATTTTCAGAACTAACAGGAACCGGAACGAAGGACACAGTTCGAATTTTTGGATCGGGAAAGCACTGAATGACTAAAAATTAAGAAAAAATCCCACTTCATTCTCAACATTTCTTTGTTGTAACCTCTTCAACAACTGAAGACTGTTTGTATTTATAGAACGCTTTCCCTGTTGGTTTTGTAGTATTCCGACACGGGATTTTAGTAGATCATTTAATGAACTTTTTATAAAGAAAAACGTAGAAGTTGGGCCTAAAAATGATTTAAATTATTTAAAATAATTTAAATTGATACAGCCGAAAACCTCCATTATAAGACTTTGTGACTAAAAATTGTACCGATACTGCCTGATTATTCGCTCTCATTTTCTTTTGATCGAAGCCTTTTGGCATTTGTCCGGTTTTTAAATACCCTAAATCTTCTAATACATGTGCTTCTATTTTTCAATCTTCTTGTAAGGGTTTATTTTTGATTGTGTAGTAAGGTTGGCGGATAGTTGGAAAGCTTCGAAAATTTCCGGATATCCAGCCTTTTAACGGATCCGGATCCGCCCTTACTGTTTAGCACACCGATTATTTGTGGAAAGGAGACAAGTTTAATAGAAACCGATACACTGTACCTTATGAGGTTATCTTTGAGAATATCGTTTAGACAGCTCTTCCCAATGGCCAACTATAATGTTGGTATATTTAATCTCTTAAATTATGTATTGAATGTATCTAAACGAGGTTTGAGTTTCGACAGTATACTAAATTTCACTAAAAAAGGTTATTTACCATGAGATGACTTGCATTTAATTATTTGTGCAGTTAATACAATTAGAAATAATAAAATGATTGTTCGTGACATTTTTAGATTTTTCTGGCTTTAAATCTGTTATTGACGATAAAAAATTTCAATAAAATTTGAACACGAGATTTAATTATAGGGAAATTTATTTTTCAAGATTTCTCGGTATTTTTGTCCTTTTTAAGTAACAAAAACCGTCTTTGCCTCCAGGCAATCTTTTTATTATTATTAAGAAAATGCTTGTTTGTCAAAAGATTTTTGCATAGAAGTGAAGATTCTCGAAGAAAAAAACTAAATAAGTGGGTGTGTGTAGAGGGGGGAAGGGAAGCAATAAATTAGAGTTTCCGATAAAGTTTTCTTAAGAAAAGGTTACAAATAATAAGGCTGTGGCACTAATTATAAGGATTTCTGATTAAAAACCTTCTTGGTTAATTAGGTGACGCTCCGGTTTAGTTAATTAAAATGTGCATGTATGCCCGGAAATGATAGGATTATGGTACTTTTTCTAGCTAGTGTTCCATTATGTCGTTTTTTGCCGTTGTACCATTTTGTCTTTTTTAGTTACTGTACTATTTTGTCGTTTATACCCGTTGTTCTGTTTTGTCTTTGTTAGCACACTAAAAAAACCCCCCAGATCCGTCTCAAGAAAAATAAGTTAATAAAAATAAACAAAACAAAAAATTTTAATTTCTTAGAACACAAAAAACCTTAAATAATGTAAAGAG
The DNA here is from genome assembly GCA_963681835.1 of Meloidogyne enterolobii. Lineage (NCBI taxonomy): Eukaryota > Metazoa > Nematoda > Chromadorea > Rhabditida > Meloidogynidae > Meloidogyne > Meloidogyne enterolobii. The sequence continues at coordinate 2,176,626 of CAVMJV010000023.1, forward strand.
AAAAATATACGTCAAAGTTTGTTTCAATCAAAATTTTCCAATAAAAAAATTTTTCCTCTCAATCTCCACGCAAATCACAAGTTTCAGAATGAGCCTAAAAATGAAAACAAAAAAATTTTTTTGAAGATTCCTATTGCGAAGTGAGATATTCATTTCTTGTAAAAGGACCTTGGGCCAAAACAAATGGGTAGGTCACTAGTTATATCCATCTATTAAAAAAATTTTTTTAACAGACCCTCCTCTCCCTCCTTATCTCCCAACAAAACATAAATTAAAGAAAAACCTCTGGTAATAGTGTCGTTTCCAGGCCCCATTTTTTCTCCCCAATTTTTTACCCTATGTTTGCACGGAATGGTCAAATTTTCCCCTTTCTTTCATCAAATTTGCCTTTCCATATTTTGCCTAAAAACAATCAAAAAAATTAATTTGTGATATTTAAAAAAGTATTAGAGTAATGAGAACAATCATTTTCCCAATTAATAAAAATAGAAGACTGTTGTTGTAAGACGAAATCAAAGAAAGGTGTATGGATGATTGGGGGCGTTGAGAGAAACACCAAGCTTTTTGATTGTTTTTAGGCAAAATATGGAAAGGCAAATTTGATGAAAGAAGGGGGAAAATTTGACCATTCCGTACAAACATAGGGTAAAAAATTGGGGAGAAAAAATGGGGCCTGGAAACGACACTATTACCAAACCTCTTTATCTCCAGCCTTTAACCAAACAATTTTAAGTCCATCCCCAGTAGAAGTCTCTCTTTCAGCAAGCGAACGAAAAGCGTCTTTCATCAATTTTTTTGCATCCTCAACAGTTACAGGTTTACGTTTCCCCTCGTCGATAGTCTCTTGTTGAAAAGTAATATCAAAAAATGATTGTACAATTGTACCGCCAGCACCAGTGCAGAAAGTTTGTGCTAGACGCCAATGCCCGATTGGATCATAAGAATATAACGCCCCTTTACCTAGAAAGGTTTTAAAAAATGATGAGAAAAGAAAATCAAAATTCTGTCCGTCTTTTCAATTCCCTGATAGGAACTAGAGAATGGATCCAGCCGAGATCTCAAACAAAAAATCTCGATAATCGATCTAGTAAGGCCCTCCTAGTCCAGTCTTTACTGAAAGTCCTTGGTGGGTCCTGGGGATACCAACAATAAAGGGAGGGTATGCTAATAGATCCAAGAGTGGAGATCTCAATTCCGGCCTAATTTTTAGTTCAGGCGGGACATTGACCGGGGTGTAAAAAATTATTTCTATTCAAATCAAAGGGTGGAGGAAGAATTTGGAAAGAGCACAAAACTGTGCCGTCCTTCAAAAACGAATATTTAATGGAGCCCAAAAGAATAAAGCAAAAATAGAAAATTAAATGGAGGGTCTCTAAACCAAGTAGAAATCGGAAATTAAATAAATCTTGACCTCGTATATGATTGAAAATATTGACCAGATTATTGTCTTTGAGTCAAGTAAAAATTAAAAATGGAACCAGATCCAGGCCAAAATCAAGGATTGGAACCAGTTTCAGGCCGATCTCCCTTTAATACCGAGTCAAAAACCCAATAAAAAACCTTTAGTATCAATTCCCCCAGCAATACATCCCGTATAAAAAGGAAAAAAGCGACGACTGTAAAGAATACGAGACAACATAGACGCAAACATTTCAGTAGTCATTTGATGTTGATAATTAAATTTGTATTGATTTTGACGAAGCTTTAAAAGATGAAATTTTGATTTTAAATAAAAATTAAAAGAACCTGCAAAAGCTTTTTTAATTGAAGAACGTCACCATAAAAACCGCAAGTACCCAAAAGAATGTTATTGTCCCTATAAATAAAAAATAGGGAATATTGGGATAACTAGGTTTATAATGACTTTAAAAAATTTCGTAGGATTGCAAAAAAGGTTAAAACAATTTTTTGTTATTTATTTACGAAATTAAAAAATGATTGCCATCGAAGGGGTTCGAACCTAGTACCCCTTTGAGTGTTAAAATCAAGAAGCTTACCGCTACACCAAAGCGTCCTATATAAAGCCTATTTTATTATTAGCATGATTTAATTAATCAAAAAAGAAAATATCAATACGAAATTGCAAAAACAAAAAATCGTGTTCATCGCCGGGATTCGAACCCGGGACCCCTTGGTTGCTAAAATCACAAAGACTACACCACTACACCAAAGCAGTCTTATTAAACATTATTTAGAATTCCTATAGGTTATTTAATTAGAAAAGAACACATCAACACTAAACTGCAAAATTAAAAAAAATATTTCACAAGCTGGGACTCGAACCTAGCCCAATCTGCCTCGAACGTATCCCACTACACCAAAAAGTCTATTAAAATAGCCTGATATAAAAATAAACTAACAAAACGTGTATCTTCTCGCAGTCTCTAGCCAAAATACTTTTCCACATAAGCATACGAGTATCACTACCGAAAACAACCCAATCATCACCACGGATAGCAGCACAAGTTCTAAAAATTATTTTTATTTAAAATTCAAAAAAATTTAAAAGGAATACCCTCCCATATCGTCGTAAGGATTCCACTGCTGAGCATCTGTAATTAGACGAGAATCTTTAAATAAATCCATATCGGTTAACAAAGGAGAGTCAATCATATTTAGTTTTCTTAACTAGAAATTTTCTTAAAAAGAAAAAATTTATTGTTTTTGGCGCCTATCAGATGTATAATGTACACAAAAAAAGAAAAAAATTAATCAAAAATTTCGGAAATATTCAAAAATAATTTTGATGACAATTCTCATTGCGGGTCAAACAGGGACTCTAACCGTCTCTTTTCAGCCGTTGTACCATTTTGTCGTTTTTACATGTACTATCATTTTGTCTTTTCTAGCTGTTGTACCATTTTGTCGGATTTACCATTTGTGTGGACACACTTTGATATAATGTCTGTTTCGAAATTTCAAAATGTCAACTTTTTAAAAATATTTCAAAAAGCCTAAAAAAGCAAAAATTTTCAATATACCAAAATATATTTTGGCTTTTGTTTGATTCACTGACTTTAAAGATTTCTTTTATCGATGCTTTCAATTAAAATTCTCTTTAGTTTTTCCTTTTTAAACCGCGTACTTTTAGACATAAATGGATGATACAACATTTTTCTTATCAGTTTATATTTTTACTTTTTTCTTACCCCATTTCCTTACATTTTCCTGTCAATATATCGGTATTTCTTTTGCATTTTTATTTTATTAAATGCTATTTGCAATTAAGTATATTTATTCACTTTTTGATTGCTCAAATAAGTACTCGGCTAAATAACTTTTGTGGGAGGAATCCTGCAAGGTTAATCCTACAATCCCACGGAATCACTCCCGCATCCCCCCATTTTCTTTTGGTGTTCTCTTGGAAAAAAGAGTACGGATGTGCGGAATCCATCGAGGAATCACATTCCGTGCCGAGGAATCCCGTTGGAAAAAAGAACGAGTGTGCGGAATCCATCGAGTAACCCCATTTGTGCCAAGGAATCACACTAATTCAACTTCAATTTTTTTAATCTTTCAGAGAATTTTCTTGACTATTTTTTATTAATTTTTTTCTCAAAAAAATTTTGTTGCCTTGTAATCTTTAATGTCATCAGACACTTCTTTGTTACATTTACTCAGCAAATTTTGTTGTTGTAAAGACAATGGGAATGATCGAGAACGTCTTGTAAATAACAGAGGAGCAGTTATTGAAGATGCCTATCACATACCTAACGGGTTTTTTTTTGGAAAATTTTTTTGTTTTAAAATTTTTTTAAAAGGAATGGAAGTGGAACAGTGACAGACTACGTGACAAATAGTCTACGACCTTTTGCTTCTGACAGAAATATGAATATAGCTCCCGAATTGCAAACGGCACGCAGTCGGGAGGAAGAAGAGGAGGAATTAATGAATAGAATTTTGGATAGAACACAGCAGGTTTTTTTTATTTTTCTGTTGATTAGAATTTGGGGGTACTTGTAAAGATGAAAATTTTTCCACCTAAATTTTGAGAATTTTTTTGCTATTTTTTATAATGTGGCATCTCATAACGCCACTTGTTATTCTAATTTTTTGATGTATAAGGCGTAAATCACAAATCTGCATTAGAAAAAGTGCATTAGAAAAAAGCCAAATTTTTGGCGCCGAAGGCGCCAAAAATTTTTATTTTCAGCGCCGCAGGCGAAAATTTTGAGAATTTTAGAAGGCCGTAGGCCAAAAAAATTCACTTTTTCGGCGCCGCAGGCGCCAAAAATTTGATTTTCAGCGCCGCAGGCGAAAATTTTTTGAATTTTGGACCTCAAGAAGCCAGATTTCTTCCTTTTTAGCGCCGCAGGCGAAAATTTTTTAAATTTCAGAGGCCGTAGGCCAAAAAATTCACTTTTTTTGCCCCAGCCCTTCCCCAAATTTTTTCCTTTTTCTCATTTCGGGGGGGGGGGGGGGGGAATTCCCCCCTCACCCCCCTGGCTACGGGCCTGGTTAAATCCTTTTCATAACTTTTTTTTTAAATTGGATGCAATCATTCCCCATATGATTGATTTTTTTTTACCGGTCCTTTTCTATTTAATGATTCCTTAAAAAGTTACGACATTTTGTAGAATGATCCTTAATAGGGGTTCGTTCATCTGTAAAATGAGTCTTCAAGTTTTCTAAAATTTTATTCTAAACATAAGTAAGAACCAAAAGCTTCACTCACTAAAGCTCTAAAAAATATACTATTTCTCAATTTAGAGTATAATTGACGTTACAAATCTTGAGAACAATTCTCTCGATATTGATATGATACAACGCTCAAGACTTTATGTGGAAGCTGTGAAGCGACACGATGCCCTTTTGGAACGTAAAAAAGCACCACCAACAACCGCGGGTATTTTATTAATTTTAAATAAAATTGGGACAATTATTTATCCTTAAATGATATATGTATCTTTTTTTTCTTCACAAAAATCGATTTTTTGTTTCTTGCCAAAAATTTTAATTTTTTGTAAATAATTTTTGTTGTATAAGACCGGGGGATTTATGAATTTTAGTTTCTTAAAGTCATAGGAAAATTGAAAATATTTTGTTGATTTATTTAAGATAAGCATATCCTCCTGATCTATCACATAATCAGTGTTCATAAATTTCAAATTCTGGCCTCGTACTTCGTAGCTAACAATCAGTACGAATTTTGATAAGAGCTTATGAACACTGCACATAATGTATAGCAAGACTAGTAGTAAAGGTTGAATTTAGACAAGTTTGTATGTTTCGGCTTAACTCTCTGAAAGGAACCATACCGAACTACTTCCAAAAATTTTGCGATGAAACATTCACTATTGTGTAGAGCAGGGTCGATAACCTATTGTGGTTTCAGGCTTTTTCGGCCCTATTCCCCATTTTGAAAAGTTATAGGGCTTCAAAGTTTTTGACTTTTGGAGCGGTCAACTTTCCTTGTGGGCTGCGTCGTTTCTACCAAAATCAATTCTTTCTGTGATACTTTTCAAATTGGTAACTTGAGGTAGACTTTTTGTGAAGAAAAAAGAGACCCTCCAAATTACGTCTAAAAATACTTTTAAAAATTCTAAAAAAAGATTCTTCTGATGCTCACCACCACAACCACCACCTTGTATCTCCTCTCTCCGGACTTTTAACAAATTTAAATAATAATTCAACAAAAACATTTTTGGACTCTACCCAATGTTCTCAATGTAATCAAGAAGAATTAAATTTATTAAATAAAGCAACAGAATTATTTATGGATGCACACAATTTGGGAACACAAATTGAATGTAAAGAAGAATTAATTGTTTATATGTCCTTAGATGATGATGATTAGAGAATTTTAAAAATTAAAAAAAAATTTTTTTTTAATTGAAAAAATATTTTTATTCAAATATTTGCGCATATAAGGTTTGTGAAAAATTTTTTTTGTATTTTTAAAGAGTAAATCGACCTCGTTATAGAGGGGGATAATCCAAAAAACTAGATACCAGGGATGAATCGGGTTGAAAAAAGTGTCGAATCAGATTTTGGATCGGGTTTTCAAAATCTTCTTGGGGTTGGAGTTGAACTAGAGTTTCACAAAAATATCCCTTCTCTAACTAGTTATTTCTCAATTTAAGCTACACTTTTATGTTGATTGCTACGGGGTGGAAAGACGGGAGAGGGAGACTTCGAAATAAAAAAACTTCTGAGCCATATGGGGATATCTTATAATTAGAGAAAGGGACTGGGAGTGTCACGAGAATTGAGATCTCGTCTCGGTCCGGTCTCAAATCCTTTTTTTGTATATAAGTTGCGGTTCTATGAAAAGATTTCTTAACCATTTAAAAAATTTTTTAAATTTTATTTTAATAATTTTCCGTTAAAAATAGCCTTTTCTAATTATTATATTTTTTTCTATTTGTTTTTGATTAAATTCAATTAAAAAATGTTTATTTTTGTTTGAAAGAAAATTATGCGCAAAATACAAAATTACCTAAAAAAAATTTTTAAAACCTTTTTTTTGTATTAAAAACCTCTCCTCCTCTTTTACAAATATATAATTTAAATAAATTCTGAAAAATATGTATTTTTAAGGAATAAAAATAATTATTTTTAATTTTTATTTTGATCCTTTCCTTAAGATGTCTTTCCCAAATTTATGTTTGATTATTTCAAAATAAATTAAGTCTTTTAAAAATGGATAGTTAGTTGTGTTAATGATTTCCTCTAAATAAAGGAAAAATTTTCAAGTTTTTCAATTGATTTTCAAAAGTCAAAATTTTAACAAATTAAAAGCAGAGTTGTGTAGAAATTTCGATTTTGGCCCCTAAAGATTTTTTGAATCGAGATTTTTAAAAAATTTCAATTTCCTCAAAATTTTTTATTTTTGATTCTTTGTCTATTTTTGTCTTTCCCTTTTATTATCTAGGTATTTTCGATTTTTAAGATTAAATGGTTAACTTATTAAAATTTTTTAGAGCCCTAAATATTCGCTATTGTTATTTTAAATATTAAAAAAGAAAGTACTGATTTCTGCAAGGACCAAATTCTTTCAACAAATTAAGGTTTTGGCCCTCCTTCGCTTCCCTATTTGTACAAAACGACAGAACTTTTACAACGCCAACAACACGTTTGTTTGAGTATTAGCCGTGGGGGTGGAGGTTTTTTTGAATTTTTTTAAAAATTTTCTAAAAAAATAATTTTCAAGTTTCCCCTCAACGTTTCTGTATTTGTGGGGGGAAAAATATGTGTAATTCGAATGGGGATGATTCTGGAAGTGATTCTTCTTTTATTTCCTCTTTGCTAAAAAGTTTGGGTGGAGGAGGGGAGAAGAAACAACAACAAAGGTTATTTTTAGAGAATAAATTATTTTTTGATATTTACTTTGAGGTATTCTTGAGGGGGTTTTTCGAATTAAATTACAGTCTAAACTTTGATTTTTGGGGGTTTTTTTAATTAGATTCAGTCGGAAAATGTGGGTAAAATCGAGGTGTATTCACTTAAAAGGGGAGATGCTTAGGCAACTTCCAACACCACTCAAATCGGAGGCCAACCAAAATAAGGCCAACCTAAAAATATAATTTCGGAAAAAATCGAGAGCCGGCTGTATTTTTTAAAATAAATTTTCTTTAAAATTTTTTAGGCGTCAATGGGAAATGTCAGTAGCAGCACAAAAACTTCCCTCTTTACCACCATTTTATGAATGCATAAATTGTGATATGAGTGCTGAAGATGTTTCTTCTTCAATGACTTCTGGATGTAGACAAAATAAATGTAAATGTATTGAAATTTTTAAATTTTGAAATTTTTCCAGAAAAAATTTTTTGGAAAATTTTCAAAAATTTTTAAGAGATTTTTCAAAAAATTTTTCTAAAAAAATTTTTCTTAGGCCATTTCTGTGTTTATGCAGCCCAAAGAATATTTTCCAACAATTGGTCAACCAATAGAAATGGGAATAATAATGGACAACAAAATTCCCTCAATTCACCAAAAATGCACGAAAAACGAGGCTGTATAAATGTAACAACGCCTACTTTTGTTCAACTTGGATGTACACACAAATGGGTACAGAATGAATTGGAAGAGATTTATTGTGCTTGCAAGGTTTGGAAAAAGGGGGGAAATGTTTTTTAAAAAATTATTATTTTTTAGGGGAATACTTGCAATTTCGACTTGGCGACAGCTAGTCAGTCTTTGGCAGAAAAACAACTAGTTTCACCTTTACGGCTCACATATTTTCTGTTATTTTTATATATTTTTTACTCAATTTTTAGTGCCTTAATTTCTTAAAATAAATTTCATTTTTTGAATTTTTTCAATTAAAAAGAAAATCGGAGGAAGTACGTGTACCTCACAAATCCTTAGAATAGGAGTGAATTCGAATGAGGTCAACAATGATTGGAGAGAAAACGACTTGTGAAATTCGCAAAAAAGGAAAGGAATCAAAAGAGTTAAATATTCAAGTGTAAATCACACCATGTAATAAACATCAAATCCCAGGATGGGAAAAATTTTTATTTTTAAAATTAACAAAATAATTTAACAATTTTTTTTATTTAAATAAACTTAGATTTATTCACTTAAATGTCCCAGTCTTCCTCATTGTACACATCGTCTCCAAAGTCTTGGTTGACCACATCATAGCGGAAACCTTCAGCAAGACTAACATTAACCACAGCATCATCACCATGGCAGTCAAATTTTGGATGGAACATATCCGGGGAAGAGTCAACAGGAATATATTTCCCTGAAAATTTTGAGTATTACATTTTATAGAAAATTAAAAATACCAATCTTTTGCCCATTGATCGTGAAAAAAATATGCGGAACTTCACTCTTGTAGAATTTGTTCATTGATGGCCAAACAATTCCAGAACCAATTGTTATCGGACCTCCAATTTCGTCCACGTCCAGAAGGAGTTTTCGTCCAGGATCAGACTTTAATTCCCATTGCGAATTAATGAAAATAAAGTTTTTGTCATTGCAAAGACCTAACAGGTCAAAACTGAAATTTTGTTTCTTATTTTAAAAATTTATTTTGATTCCCCCATAAAATTGATACAGCTTAAAATAATGCTCAAAAATATAGAGTACAAGGGTTAGAGGAATTCTGTGACCCTATGATGACTTTCTAAACAGTAAAAAGCCTAATGGACAATTTATTGATTTAAATAATACCCCTCAAGACTCGAGAATGTAATCTCAAAATAATTGATTGAAATGGATCGAGAAGTCACTTTATTGAAAGGCACTGTTCCAGTAAATCCCAGAGCATAAAGACTGCAGGATCTACGCTCAAACCGGCCACCATAACCAACGAACACCTAAAATAAAAAATATTTTAATATATGAATAAATTATTTTCTAAAATAATGGCCTAAAAATGACTAGGTATGGGGTATTTGTGTTATCAATTTTTAACTCTCTCCCCCAATCTTATTCTGAAAATAACAACCTCTTAAAAACGCCACTAAAAGGAATGAAGTTTAATTCGAAAAACGAGGCATAATTAGGTTTCATGCTATGAAATCGATATTAACGGAAAGATCAGTCAAAACATATTTTTTAAAACTAACCGGCGGAAGTCCAATCATTCCAGTCAATTTGTTAAGTTGAGTTTGCTGAGAAGCAATTTGCTGGTTTTGAGAAGCAATTTGCTGATCTTGAGAAGTGATTCGAGCATGAGCCAAAGACAGTTGATGATTCAATTGTTCAACCGACATTACGTAGAATTGCTTAATTACTTTTTTAAAATCACTAAAAAATCAATAAAAATAAAAAAACAATTAATGTAAGACCCAAAACACTCTTTAAAATGGATTTTAAGAAAAAGTGCTCGATTGTTAAGAATGACTAAGAAATGAAAGAGCTACAGCTTTTATATGAAGAAAAACAAAAATAAGTTTGGCGTTATGTTGCAGTAGAATTTTGAATTAAACTATGGGAGGGGGAATATTTGAGTCTAGCAGGAGTTTTTGTTTTCTTTAAATAAAAGCTATAATTCTTAAATTATTCGTAATCTCTGGATATTTTTCCTTACCGAGATAGGGTAAGAATGGATTAACCAAGGAAAAGAAGAAAATAAACTTGCCCAACTCGGGTTTCCCGGAATAAAACCAAAACCCTGATTTTTTTCAATCGGAAACGAAGCCAGTTCAAAAAAAAATAAACAGAAATAAATAAATAAAAATAATTTTGAATCATTAAAAATTTGGAGAATATTTTAAACTCGATTGATTTTTGGGATTTCGAATTTTGTCCCAACTAGAGAGCGGGCTAGATCTGGATCCAGATCTAGATTTTTCCTGGATCCAGAGTCCAGATAAAGGCATTTTTCAGCGTTCCTCAATTTTTCTTTGACTCAAGGTCAAGAATCTGGTCAAGGTACCCAACCGAAATCAAGGTTTTTTGAAAATCCCGCTCTCTAGTCCTAACAATAAGGGAATAAAAATATCAAAATATAATTTAATAAATAAATTTTTAATTATATTTTATTTTAAAACCTTTCTTTTTTTGAATAATTCTCCAGAAAATCGACAAGTTATAGAAGAAGAAGTCAAAACATTTGTAGTATATTTATTCCATAATTTAAATGGTTCTCGAAGAATTTCTGTTATTTCTATATTATGATGCTTTATTAAATCACTTTTTTATAATTGAAAAAAAGTACTTGAGAGGGCGTTTAAAAAATAGTTTTTAGAAAACTTAAAAATTCTTATATTTTTCAATATTTTCCCATCTGACATTCCCTATTTTGGATTCGCACCAAGCCCATCTTTTTGTAAATTTGAGCGAATCCAACTGAAAATCAACTTAAATATGTTTTTTTATTTTTCTTTAAAAAATATAATGACAAAATAGATTTCCGATTTCTTTCCAAAATTTTCTCAAAATGCCCAAAAATGACATTTTATGTGATGTACGTATACCCCTGAAACTTTGGTCGAGGGACAGAGTTTTCATTTATTTCTGGGTTGGGGATAAATATGAAAAAATTGTTCGGGAATGGGGTCGGGTACTAAATTTGTTTAAATCAGGGCTCCGATTCGTACTTTTTTAAAAGTATTGTACTTTTTTATCGACCTTCGTACTTCCGAAATTGAATTTGTACTTTTTTGAAAGTATGTACTTTTTTATCAACATTTTTGAAAAAACGAAGAAATCTGGCTTAAGGACCTCCAAAATTCTCAAAATTTTCGCCTGCGGCGCTGAAAAAGAAGAAATCTGGCTTCTTAGGCTCCAAATTTCAAAAAATTTTCGCCTGCGGCGTTTCTCAATGGCAAACATTCAATGGACGAAGGAAAGAAACTCGCTTGAGGTTAAGACTGTCAGAGCTTTGCTTCATGTGACAGCAAATTTTGACATGTCATGCAATGAAATGCACAAAATGCTCAGTTGAAACAAGAAATTATTAGAAAAGATTAATTTAGGAGAGAAATATAAAAGATTTGATCACGAATAAATATTTTCAAATTTAATTTTGAGTGTACTTTTTATTTGCAAATTTTCTCCCTATGTACTTTTTTTACAAGATTTTGATACTTTTGAGTGGCATTTTGTCGATCGGAGCCCTGGTTTAAAGACTAGATAACCAAATAAAAAATTAATGGAAGGATACGAAAAAGGAAAAATCAATAAATTCAGACAATTAAAAAAAAATATCTTATTATTAGCTCAGTCACAATCCGCTAATAAACAAAACAAACTAAGAAATTAGTATTGGCTTTATTCTAAAATAATCACAATTTTTTCTTTGTACCTTTTTTGTATAAAAATTCTATTAAATTCAGCTATTTTCTAACAAAAATTTAAAAATTTCTCTCTCAAGTACCCTTCATCAGTATTTATTGTATTTAATATATCAACAATTAATTCTGTTGGTAGTTCTTGTTGTTTTATTATTATTAGCATTATTATTTTTTTTTTGTATTTTTATTTAAATATATATAAAAATTTTTAAAAATAATATTTAATATTAAAAAAATTTTTATTTTTTTTTCTCAGAAAATATTTTTCAACAAAAAACTTCCTTTTAAAATTACCGACCTTCCCACTAATAAATTTGCTATCTTCCCTTCTTTATATTAAAAATGTCTGATGGAAATAACGACAAAGAGGTAATACTCCCTTGTGTCCCGCCCAATTCTCTTATCTCGATCTATATCCATCTAGCTATACATCAAGAGGGATTTGGATTAATATCAATGGTTTAGTGTTGATATCAATAAATAATTTGTTTAAAACAAAAAATCTTCAAAAATTAGAAATAAAAAGACGTTCCAAGATTGTGACTTTCAATTAGGGTTCAGCGGTACCGGTATTCCGAGAAAAAAACGGTATTTTCGGATTGATGATACCGATACCGGTAACGACTCGGGATCGGGATTAGCCTAAATCGGTATCGGTATTTCCTAAAAAATTTTAATATGAAAAAAAAATTCTTTAATAAATAAATTCATTTTTCATTTTGAAAAAGGTTTTAATTAGTAGTAAAATGATAAATTAGCACTATAAAGCTATTCTCGAGGCAAAAACATCTCAGGAACCAATAGAAGACCTTCCAAATCCAAATCATTTTGATATTTATTTTAACTTTTTTTTCAATTTTTACTTTTGGTTGCCAAATTTTTAAATTTACTCAACTAAAAATATCCTTCGGTAGACGGTTACCTATTAGAGATTTACGTTAAGTAACTTTTAGAAAATTCTGATTTTAAAATAAATCAGAATTTGTTTTTTAATAAGCTTCCCTTTTGTCGTTATTTCCATCAGACATTTTTAATATAAAGAAGGAAAAATAGCAAATTTATTTGTGGGAAGATCGGTAATTTTAAAAGGAAGTTTTTTGTTGAAAAATATTTTCTGAGAAAAAAAAATAAAAATTTTTTTAATATTAATTTTAATATTTATTTATTTTTATATATATTTAAATAAAAATACAAAAAAATATAATAATAATGCTAATAATAATAAAACAACAAAAACTACCAACAGAATTAATTGTTGATATATTAAATACAATAAATACTGATGAAGGGTACTTGAGAGAGAAATTTTCCATAAAAAATCTATTAGGGTGATATAGACCAATTTATCTTTTGAAAGGGCATTTGGATATAGTGTAGTGTACCGGTGGTAAAAGTTCGGGATGTGACATATGTCATTCGATTCGTCTCGACGAGCTGAGTCGAATGGTACCACTCCCTACTTTAGGAAATGATTCTGGGCCGAGTTATAGGTCCCGAAAAATTGAAAAACCATAGGGGGGAGTAAGCTCGATTTTGGGGTGAAAAATTCGAATATGCAAATAATAGCTCATTCGAAAGAGCTCGTCGAGCTGAGTCGAATGACACCAAAATCAGCTCGATTGTAAAAGTTTGGATAAAGTTACAATCGAAAAACTAACAGCATAAACCTATGGGGCGTCGGCGAGGCGCTTGTGCAAAACCCCGCGCTTCGCGCGGGGTTTTGCGGCACGCGCCTCGCAGGGAGTCTACGGGCGTTGGGTCTGGGCTCGTAACATAAACCTAGTCCCATCTCCCTTGCTCTGGATGTACTTGGGGCTCCAGTACCAGCAAAAACCTCCATGGAACCATAGGTAAGGAGCTAAAACAAACGAGCATAACTTTGTCAAATCAAGTCAGATTTAGTTGATTTTGGTGTCATTCGACTCGGCTCGACGAGCTCTTTCGAATGAGGTATAATTTGCATATTCGAATTTTTTACCCCAAAAAAGTGCTTGGTCCCCCCTTTGGTTTTTCAATTTTTCGGGACCTATAACTCGGCCCGGAATCATTTCCTAAAGTAGGGAGTGGTACCATTCGACTCAGCTCGTCGAGACGAATCGAATGACATATGTCATATCCCGAACTTTTACCACCGGTACACTACACTACAGCCGGGCATTTTATGGGGCGTTTAGGCTATTTTTGTTACGTCGAAAGATGAAGGGTCCCTATCTCGTCATCAAATTTTTACGGAAAAATGTGATTAATGCTTTCTTGTAGCAATTTCAAGGGCTTACAGATAAGCCCCAAATCAAAATTCAGAACTATCCATAAGAGGTCGAAAATATTTTTTGAATATGAAAAACCCCGTTTTACGTTGAATTTCAGGTTAGTGAAATCTCGGCAATGAAATGAGATATGGGCTTAGTTCTTTTTTATTTTCCCTTATTTCGATCAATATGCCAGCTAGAATTTTTATAAATTTTTTGTTTTGATTTTGGCATCAAAATATAGTGAACTCAAAAATGTTCCAAACTTTTGCTCCACAAATTTCTGGGTATAAAATATTATAGGGATAAAATATAAAAATGTGTGAAATTAATCAGATACATTTAGTGCCTAGAGAACACTTGTAGTTAATTTTCAAAAATTTAATCCAGCCCACTTATTGAAAAGTGAAAGAAAAATTATTGATTTAATAATTTAGAACAAAATGTTCCAAACTTTTGCACATTGCTTAAATATGTAAAAGCTTTCTAAAAATTCGAAAAAAAATTTTTTTGAACGCCCTCTCAAGTACCTTTTTTCAATTATAAAAAAGTGATTTAATAAAGCATCATAATATAAAAATAACAGAAATTCTTCGAGAACCATTTAAATTATGGAATAAATATACTACAAATGTTTTGACTTCTTCTTCTATAACTTGTCGATTTTCTGGAGAATTATTCAAAAAAAGAAAGGTTTTAAAATATAATTAAAAATTTATTTATTAAATTATATTTTGATATTTTTATTCCCTTATTGTTAGGACTAGAGAGCGGGATTTTCAAAAAACCTTGATTTCGGTTGGGTACCTTGACCAGATTCTTGACCTTGAGTCAAGGAAAAATCAAGGAACGCTGAAAAATGTTTTTATCTGGACTCTGGATCCAGGAAAAATCTAGATCTGGATCCAGATCTAGCCCGCTCTCTAGTTGGGACAAAATTCGAAACCTCAACAAATCAATCGAGTTTAAAATATTCTCCAAATCTTTAAAGATTCAAAATTATTTTTATTTATTTCTGTATATTTTTTTTGAACTGGCTTCGGGTCCGAATGTAAAAAATCAGGGTTTTAGTTTTATTCCGGGAAACCCGGAGTTGGGCAAGTTTATTTTTTTCTTTTCCTTGGTTAATCCATTCTTACCCTATCTCGTTAAGGAAAAATATCCAGAGATTACGAATAATTTAAGAATTATAGCTTTTATTTAAAGAAAACTAGAGGTCGGCGCGGGACGGGATCCCGCGCGGGATTTTGCGGGGTCCCGCTCCCGCACTTTTTTCGATTTGCGGGATGCGGAATTTTGCGGGGTTTTTCCCGCGGGATCCCGTCCCGCAAAGATTTTTTTTAAAATTCCTGCAAATTTTTCCCGAAAAATTTTTTGAATTTTGCGAAATTTTGGAAAATGAAGAATTTTTACTCCTACCCTTCTAAACACAAAAAATTTTTGCCTGCGGCGCTAGAAAAACAAGAATTTTGTTTCGCTGGCCTTCCTAAAATCTCGAAATTTTTTCCTGCGGCGCAGAAAAAGGAGGGAATATGGATACTTGGCCTTCCAAAATTTTCGCTGCCGCTATGAAATCATCTTTATTTCATCGAAACAAAATTGTCCAAATTGTTAGATCAAGATGATTGATCGATTACATTTGTTTCAGCTCAAGCTATTCTAATTTGTATACTCGAATTTCCGACGAAATGTATGAGCTTGCCCCTTATGATATTTTTGATAATTGGGGACCCGGTATAAATGCTTATCGTTTGTACCAACTTGTACTCGTAATTTGGTACGAAGTACGATACAGTTAAGAACCCGATAAGAACTCGTTAATGATTAGGAAATTGATTTTTTAATAGATATTGATAATTTCAACGATTTTTGGAAAATCCCGCAGTCCCGCGCGGGA
This sequence comes from Meloidogyne enterolobii, assembly GCA_963681835.1. Taxonomy (NCBI): domain Eukaryota; kingdom Metazoa; phylum Nematoda; class Chromadorea; order Rhabditida; family Meloidogynidae; genus Meloidogyne; species Meloidogyne enterolobii. Next base: position 2,192,465 of record CAVMJV010000023.1, read on the forward strand.
TCCCGCAAATTTAAAATGCGGGATTTTGCGGGATGCGGGATTTTGCGGGGTTTTTCCCGCGGGATCCCGTCCCGCAAAGATTTTAAAAAAAATCCCGCATGCGGGATCCCGCAAACACGATTTTGCCGACCTCTAAAGAAAACAAGAACTCCTGCTAGACTCAAATATCCCCCCTCCCTTAATTTAATTCAAAATTCTACTGCAACATAACGCCAAATTCATTTTTGTTTTTCTTCATATAAAAGCTGTAGCTCTTTCATTTTCTAGTCATTCTTAACAATCGAGCTCTTTTTCTTGAAATCCATTTAAAGAGTGTTTTGGGTCTTACATTAATTATTTTTTTATTTTTATTGATTTTTTAGTGATTTTAAAAAAGTAATTAAGCAATTCTACGTAATGTCGGTTGAACAATTGAATCATCAACTGTCTTTGGCTCATGCTCGAATCACTTCTCAGGATCGGCAAATTGCTTCTCAAGATCAGCAAATTGCTTCTCAGGATCAGAAAATTGCTTCTCAGCAAACTCAACTTAACAAATTGACCAGAATGATTGGACTTCCAGCGGTTAGTTATAAAATATATATTTTGTTGATCTTCCCATTAATATCGATTTAAAGCATGATCGTAATTATACCCCGTTTTTCGAATTAAACTTGATTCCTTATAGTGGTGTTCTTTAAGGGGCTGTTAACTGAAAAAATCGTTTTCAGAATAAGATTGGGGGAGAGAGTTAAAAATTGATAACACAAAGACCCCATATTTAGTCATTTTTAGGCCATTATTTTAGAAAATAATCTATTCATATATTAAAATATTTTTTATTTTAGGTGTTCGTTGGTTATGGTGGCCGGTTTGAGCGTAGATCCTGCAGTCTTTATAATGAGGGATATACTGGAACAGTGCCTTTCAGTAAAGTGACTTCTCGATCAATTTCAATCAATTATTTTGAGATTACATTCTCGAGTCTTGAGGGGTATTATTTAAATCAATAAATTGTCCATTAGGCTTTTTACTGTTTAGAAAGTCATCATAGGGTCACAGAATTCCTCTAACCCTTGTACTCTATATTTTTGAGCATTATTTTAAGCTGTATCAATTTTATGGGGGAATCAAAATAAATTTTTAAAATAAGAAACAAAATTTCAGTTTTGACCTGTTAGGTCTTTGCAATGACAAAAACTTTATTTTCATTAATTCGCAATGGGAATTAAAGTCTGATCCTGGACGAAAACTCCTTCTGGACGTGGACGAAATTGAAGGTCCGATAACAATTGGTTCTGGAATTGTTTGGCCATCAACGAATAAATTCTACAAGAGTGAAGTTCCGCATATTTTTTTCACGATCAATGGGCAAAAGATTGGTATTTTTAATTTTCTATAAAATGTAATACTCAAAATTTTCAGGGAAATATATTCCTGTTGACTCTTCCCCGGATATGTTCCATCCAAAATTTGACTGCCATGGTGATGATGCTGTGGTTAATGTTAGTCTTGCTGAAGGTTTCCGCTATGATGTGGTCAACCAAGACTTTGGAGACGATGTGTACAATGAGGAAGACTGGGACATTTAAGTGAATAAATCTAAGTTTATTTAAATAAAAAAAATTGTTAAATTATTTTGTTAATTTTAAAAATAAAAATTTTTCCCATCCTGGGATTTGATGTTTATTACATGGTGTGATTTACACTTGAATATTTAACTCTTTTGATTCCTTTCCTTTTTTGCGAATTTCACAAGTCGTTTTCTCTCCAATCATTGTTGACCTCATTCGAATTCACTCCTATTCTAAGGATTTGTGAGGTTCATGTAATTCTCTCGATTTTGTTTTTTTAATATCGAAAAAATTCAAAAGAAATTTATTACAAAATTAAGGCACTAAAAATTAAGTAAAAAATAAATAAAAATAACAGAAAAAATATGAGCTTTAAAGGTGAAACTAGAAGTTGTTTTTCTGCCAAAGACTGACTAGCCGTCGCCAAGTCGAAATTGCAAGTATTCCCCTAAAAAATAATAATTTTTTAAAAAACATTTCCCCCCCTTTTTCCAAACCTTGCAAGCACAATAAATCTCTTCCAATTCATTCTGTACCCATTTGTGTGTACATCCAAGTTGAACAAAAGTAGGCGTTGTTACGTTTATACAACCACGTTTTTCGTGCATTTTTGGGGAAGGGGAAGTTTGTTGTCCATTATTATTTCCATTTCTATTGGTTGACCAATTGTTGGAAAATATTCTTTGGGCTGCGTAAACACAGAAATGGCCTAGAAAAAAATTTTTTTGAAAAAAATTTTGGAAAATTTCAAAATTATTTCTGAAAAATTTTCAAAAAATTTTTTAAAAATCGAAAAAATTTTCTAAGAACATACCTTTACATTTATTTTGTCTACATCCAGAAGTCATTGAAGAAGGCACATCTTCTGCGCTCATATCACAATTTATGCATTCATAAAGTGGTGGTAAAGGGGGAAGTTTTTGTGCTGCTACTGACATTTCCCATTGACGCCTTAAACAAAATTTTATTTTTTAAAAAATACAGCAGGGTCTCGATTTCATCCCAAAATTATATACGCTCTATTTTAGTTGGCCTGCAAAGGGTGTTGGAAGTTGCCTAAGCGATATCTCCCATTTTAAGTAAAAATACACCTAAACTTTACCGTCATTTTTCATCACCAATTGTGTGTCCGAGTGAATCTAATTAGAAAAAACCCCCCTCAAAAATCAAGGTCCTAGACTGTAATTTAATCTGTAAAACCCCCCTCAAAAATATCTCAAAGTAAAAATCAAAAAATCAAAATTTTCTCCCTAAAAATAACACCTTTGTTGTTGCTCTCTTTGTTGTTTTTTCTCCCCTCCTCCACCCAAACTTTTTAGCAAAGAGGAAATAAAAGAAGAATCACTTCCAGAATCATCCCCATTTGAATTACACATATTTTTCCCTCCACAAATACAGAAACGTTGGGGAGATACTTGAAAAGAATTTTTTAGAAAATCTTAGCAGAATTCAAAAACACCTCCACCCCCACGGCTAATACTCAAACAAACGTGTTGTTGACGTTGTAAAAGTTCTGCCGTTTTGTACAAGTATGGAAGCGAAGGAGGGCCAAAACCACAGCCAGCTGCGCCTGTTGAAGTTTTTTGATGGCACCATTGGCCTAAAATGGAATTTTTAATAAGGGAATCTCTCTATAAGCGACAACATTTGGCCTGAGTTTTGCTGACTTAAGAAGGAAAATCACGTTTTAGGGGAGTCAGGTTAGGTTAAAAACAATTATAAACCGAATTAGGCTAAAACAAAAAAGTCGCTTATAGAGGGAATCAGGAAAGTCGCTTATAAAGAGATTCCTCTTTATTTTATCAACAGTATTTTGATTTTCTCCCAAAATCACACTTGAAGACTCCAACAACCCTTCATTATTAATACCTTGACATGTCTGCCCACAATCAGGCCTTCCATCTGGACATTGCCTACAAGTCACGTTTCTCCACGTGGCTGTGTTCACATGCATAAGAATTTGGTCGTTACAAAAATCTGTCGAATTTTTATTAAAAAATTTTTTAAAAAATCATCAAAAAATTACCAGGCCCAGCACAAACACACAGGACATGGTCAGAAAAATGGTCAAAATCACACCCAGCTCGAGTTCTAGAGGGCCTCTTCACACACCCTTTGGAAAGCCTGAAAATTCCTGGGATTTCTGAAGGCTGTTTCTCTGCAAAACAATAATCTGCCTCACAAGACCCCATCCTATAAAAAATTATTTTTTAAATTTTTTTAAAAATATTTACTGGCAGTTGCATGGTGCACCAGCTAAACATTGTCCAGAACAGGAATAACATCGACGCCCCTGTAAAGAAAATCTTTTTTTTTATTTTAATTAATCTGCCATTTTTTCCGGAATTTTCTATTTTTCTTAATTCCGTTATGTGTAGCTATTTATATTTCCGGATCAGGGCCGAGCGCAATTGGAAAAAAATGTCCGCAATTTTAATTTTAAAATCCGCAAACGCAATCCGCAAGTCAAAAAACACATAATCCGCAATTGCGCCCAGCCCTTTTCCGGACAGTCTGCTTTCCGGAAATTATTTTCTCGTTCTTATTTAATTTCTATATATTCTCTATGTGTCTGATATCTTTACCGGAATTCTCTTTTCTTTTCCTTTTCTTTTTTAATATTTTCCGGAATTCTTTCCGGATCAACATATTTTTTTTTTATTTCTCTTCCTGTATTTGACGTTTCCTCATTTCTTCCGGAATTTTAGTAGTATTTTTGTATATTTTTCCGGAACATTTTCTGCATTCTATACCCTTTCCGGTATTTTCTCTCTTCTCTAATAAAAATTAACTACCTCCAATAAAGCTGTAGACAACGCAAAAATTAAAAGAAATAAAACAAAAAATTTATTAGAGATCACCAACAATAATTTTGAAAATTTTAAATAAAGGTATTGACAAGTTTGTTTATTCATTTGCAACAAAGTTGGCAATAACTCAGCCTTTGCTGACAATTGCAAAAATTAGGCATTGCCTGCGCAGGGATGAGATGAAAGGAAATTAATTAATTTTATTTTTATGTGAGAAGGAAAGAGGCTTTCTGAAAAATAAATAAAAATAAATTTTTATTCAGAAAATTTAAATTAAAAAAATTTTTTTGCTAAACTTTAATAATAAAAAAATATTTATTTTAGTGCACCTTAATTTAAATACGCGCCTATAAAAGGGAAAACAAAGAAGGAAATTTTAATTAGCGGAAAATTTTAATGAATGTTTTTCTTAAAATTGGCTTATTCAAACATTAAAATTGTAAAACTTTATTTAAAACAAAACTTAGTTAAAACTTGATTGTAAAACAAGTTTAATTAGTTAAAAAATGTTTTTAAAACAAGTTTATTTATTTAAAAACAAATTTATTTAAAACATAACAGGAAAATGTTTATGTTCGAAACATGTTTTAAAACAAACATGTTTATTCAAACTTGTTTTTCAACATGTTTTTAAAAACATGTTTTTACAATTAAATTGAAACAAACTTGTTTTTCAACATGTTTTACTCATTTAAAACTTTATGGAAAGTTTGCGTGTTTCAACTGAACTTTAATATGAAAATTAAAAATTATTTAAATATGGAAGATAGGACAGCGAACGAAAAAGAGAATATAAAAACAACATAGGAGAATGCTAGTTTTTTAGCTTAGATAATCCAAATAAAGTTTTATGTGTACAACCAGTTTCCGGTAAAATGCGTCCATACTAGGCTAAATTTTGAAAAGTTTTGAGTAAATTTGGGAGAAAATTGAGAGTTTTTTATGGGTTTGAGCCTTCTTTCTTTCCACTTATTTTGTTTTTTATGGCAGATTTGTTAGTTTTTTGAAGCTTTTTTAATGGATATTTAAAGCATTAAAAATGGATTTATTTGTAGAATTTGCAACACACAAGATTTAAATTGTTTTAAATAAATAAACTTGTTTTACAATCAAGTTTTAATTTAAAAACATGTTTTTAAATTAAATTAAAACAAACTTGTTTTTACAAAAAAGTTTTATTTAAGTAAAGTTTTACACTTGTAAAAACTAAACTTTATTTAAATAAACTTGTTTTTAATTTTAAATGTTTTACAAACATGTTTTTACAATTAAGTTTTTACTATTAGTGAAGTAGATATTTTTAATATAAACCTAGTTTTTAAAGAAAAAAAGTTGAAAAAAAATCACAAATAAATTGGCTATAGAAAAGGAAATGTTTTTATAAAAAGGCTACTAGTATAAACAACAATATAAAAGCCCTCATTCTCCCCCTAAGCTGTCACCCACAGCTTTTTTCTGGTTTAATGAGCAACAGCTACCAAGTAGCAATGAAAATGGCAGAAAATTTTGGTTGGCGCAGCTTTTAATAATTTTCTCTTTTCAACTCATTTTTTTGAAAGAGGAAAAGGAAAAGGCTTTTTTTTACTTGGAAAAATATTTTTTTTATTATTATTTGTTGGGGCAAAAATAAATAATTGTGCTCATTCAAGTTTGAACATTGCTAAAACCATTAAAAACATTTTTTGTTTTATTTTTTCAAAGAAAGTTTTTAAGTTTTAAGGTTTTAAAAATGTAATGAATTTAAGTACATATATTAAATTGTAAAACATCCAAGAATATCAAGAAAACATTTGGAAAAGTTGCAGATTAGAAACAAAAGAACATTAAAAATAAGCATGTTTTACAAAACATGTTTTTACAATTAAAATAATTTAGTTTAACAAAACAAACTTGTTTTACAATTGTTTTTACAAGCAAGTTTTTATACCTAAGTTTTTACAATTAAGTTTTACAATTATGTTTTTATAAATGTTTTTAAAATCAAGTTTTAAACAAACTTGTTCTACTAAAATGTAAAACATGTAAAACTTGTTTTATAAAATTGTTTTACAAATCTTTTTACAAGCAACTTCTTATACTTAAGTTTTTACAATTAAGTTTTAAAAAATAAGTTTTACAATTATGTTTTTATGAATAAGTTTAAACATTTTTTAAAATAAACTTGTTTTACTAAACTGTAAAACATGTATAACTTGTTTTACAAACTTGTTTTACGTTTTAAATAAACTTGTTTTACAAATTAATTATTTAAGACAAAATATGCAATAAAAACAAAACAAAAGCAATTTTAAATTAAAATAACTATAAAAACAATTGTTTCAAAAATATTATTATTTTGGCACTTTGTTTGTTTAGGAGAAGAGCAAACATTTAAAATTTTTTTAAATAAATGAAAAAAATTTGAGACAAATCCTAGAAATCCTCTTTTTCCCTTAAAAATATATTAGTTGATTGGGAAAAAGGGAGGATTAATAAAATAAATAAAATTACTTTATTAATTTTAAAATACCTAATAAATTTATTTCAAAAGGGGCAAAAATTAAAAACAATTTTTTATGAGGTTTTCCTTTAAAAACATGTTTATTTAAACTTGTTTGTAAAACAAGTTTATTTATTTAAAACTGTTGTAAATCTAAGTTTACAATTTAAAACTTAGTTGTAAAACAAGTTTGCTTAGAAACATGTTTGTTTAGAACAAGTTTATTTAAAACAAGTTTATTAAAAGTGAAAACATTTTATTTTAAGACAATTGTAAAACAGGCAGATTTAATTTTTAAAAAAGAAAAAGATTATTATTACGAAGCAAAACATTTAAAACTTGAAATGTCAACAACAATTTTAATAATTTGTCATTTTCCTCAAACATTTTTCAATAAAGCTTTTGTTGTAAATATTTAAGGAGAAACACAACAGTTGTAAAAATGATGTTTATAATAAATAAAAATATATTTTTTTTCTGGTTGTTCGAGAAAAAAAAGGAGGGGAATGAGGGAAGGGAAAGGGGGAAATCCTGTCCTCCAAAAAAATTTTTTCCTTCTGTTGCCTCCCGAAGGAAAATAATTTAGAATTTAAAGTTTAGCTAGTGTTTGTCTATTAAGCGCTAAAAATCAAAAAAGATGGGAAAAAGATGGAAAGGATTTGTGCCGGAAGGTTTCGGAAGGGAAAAGAAGAAACACAAAATCGACAACAAAACTTGAATATATGGGGGGATGACAACAGCTGTGTTTAAGAAAAATATATAAAATAATTTTAAATGAACATCTAAGTAAATAAAACTTGTTTTACAATCAAGTTTTAATTACAATTGTTTTCACAATTAGGTTTTAAATAAATTTGTTTTTAGAATGAATTTTTAAATCAACTTGTTTTTATAACAATTAAACTTTGTTAAAAACAAGTATACGTCTCCATATAAACATGTTTTACAATTAATAAACTTGTTTTACAATTAAGTTTAAATAAATAAACTTGTTCGAAAAATTTCTCAAAAAAAGGTTACGACACCCCCGATTCCCAGGACGTCTCCGTTCCAAGTACTAAAGAGGCCCAGCGTTGCTTAACTTGCCAGATCGGACGGGATGGCGTGCTTTCAACGCGGTATGGTCGTAAGCAAAAGAGAAAACATTTTCATTTAGTATATAGAAAAGAAAATGGAAAGAACGCTAAAAAATATTCTTAGTCAATGAATATAGATGTCATGTAACTTGTCATAACAAAACGATCATATGTTCAATAAAATTTTTTTGGAAACCAAACATAAAAATAAATATTTGTCACAACAAATAAAATTTTTCTAATTTAAAATTAGAGACAAACAAGGAAGAAAATTTTTATTTAAAAATATAACAATACAAATATAATTTTATTGTGCTTACAAGCCTTAATTCTATTAAATAGTTATAGCAACATTTACAAAATAAAAATTGATATTTTCATTTAATTATAAATTTAAACAATAAATTTATTACAACTTATTAAGCTTAATAATGAAAACTTGAAGCAAATTTAAAAATAAACTTGAATAAAGTTGAAACAAAAAATAAATAAACTTGTTCGTAAAAACAAGTTGTAATTAATTAAACTTGTTTTAGTACCGTTAGAATCAAGTTTCTAAGTTTAACTCAGGTCAGGTTTAAAGTGCAGTTACAAACAAGTTGTAATTAAATAAACAAGTTTTAATTAAACTTGTTTGTAAAACAAGTTTTAATTAAATAAACTTGTTTTACAAAAAATATACCTGGTTGATGTTTTTATAATTCGTAAAAACATAATAACCTTATAAAAACAATATTAAATAAACTTGTTTTTACAATTAAGATGTTTAAATTATTTATTGTAATGTTTACAACTTTAATTATTTCAACAGGTTTAATTAAACTTATTTTCAAGTTTTAAACATGTTTTTAAAGTTGTTTACGCAATTCCTACTGTTGAACAAAATTTCATCGTTGCCTGTCACAACTTGTTTCGCTCTGGGCCCGTAGAATAAATTCGGGGTAACATAACCGGTTGAATAACCGGGTAAAATAACCTTGGGTTAAATAACCCTGAGTTCCGAGTAAAATTGGTAGAATAAATTCCGTAGAATAAATTCGCATTTTTACTCCAAACTAGAGGTTACTGTAACTCGCGAGTAACTCTTTAATTTTATTTCTATATTGAACTTACATTAACTGCTTTAACTATTAAGTAAAATCATTAGAGTTAGAAGTTTGAAAATGCCGGATCCGGTTTCCGCATTTTAATTTTTTCTCATTCGGACTGGACTTTACGGATCAAAATCCGGATTTTTTATACCCGGATCCAAACCTGGATTTTCAAAAAAAATTTTTTTCATAAATATTTTTTCATTTTTTGAATATAAAATTTTTTTCAAAATTTTGAAAACTTAATATATTTTGGAAAAGAGCAATCGAGACGCGTTTTACCCTGTTACACTGCCCCCGACCAGTGTAGCAATTTTACCCTTAGCTGAGGGTTATTTAACCCGAGTAAATAATTTATTCTACCAATGTGAAAAGCTACTCGGGGTTATGGGTTAAACTACCGGGTTGTTTAACCCTGAACTCAGAGTAGCAATTTATGCTGCGGGTTGCGAGTTATTTGACCCTCGGGTAGGGGTTAAATAACCCTTACCCCGAATTTATTCTACGGGCCCTGATGTAGCTCGTGGCAAAGGAGAGAATTCAGACGGATTTTTACCAGAAGGGGCGAATATAAAACAAATATTATATGATGATGAGATGGAAAAAATTGCTAGAAAATGGAATTGTTCGGGTGGAAATGACGAGGAATATGGGGAAAATGTTTATGGTTATACAGGAAAACCCGGTGATTTTTTGTTTAATATTTTTGGGAATTAATATATAAATTTTTTAAAATTGTTTAAGACAAACTATTTTTCAAACAGCCACAGGAAGAGGAATAATTTTGAAATTTATTGTAAATGTTAGGGTTGAGGTTTTCGAGCCGGGCTGCATCTTTTCGAGTCATTTTTTGGGCATCATTTTTATCGGGCCGGCTCGACCGAGTCTTTTTCTGGCCAAAATTCGATGCCCGACCGGGCCCCCAACCAATCATAATTTTTCAATAAAGTTAGAAAACTTTTGATTGATTCCTCACATCCCCTTTTCTATTTCCCTTTACACTTGTAGTAAATAAAAAAAAAAAACTCTCTTCTTTTTCTCAATCAATTTAGACACAAATACAAAATAAAAAAATCCTTTTTTACTTTTCTTTTCAAAACAAAATAAGAACATAAAATACGAATGAACGAACAACAACAACCTATGGGATAGAAATGGGGTTTACATTAAAAGAGGGCTTTCATCGGCTCCAAGACTTTCATCGGCTTTGAATTTTGCATTTGATGGTTCATTTCCTTCGAAAAATTCTCAGAATAATTAAAGACTCCGATCAACGTGACCAGTTTTTCCGAGTTCAAACACCCCCGAACTCCGAGAAAAAATCGTCCCGTGATTTTTCTTTTCAAAAATCCACATTCAAAATCTTTTCCAAAATTATTCCTTACAATTTCCTTCCTTAGAATCTCGCATTTTAGCTTTGCCAAAATTCTTGATTCCCTCAATTTGGATCTTAACATTTTTCTTTTCTCAACAATATTTTCATTTTCTTTCAAAACTTTCAATTTATCTCTTGACGGGAGGATTTCCTTTTCAGGATCCTTCTCAAACACTTCCAATTTAAATTCCAAACATTCTTTTTCATCAACTTTTTCTTCCAAAATCTTTTTCAGATCAAAATCTTCTTCTAATTCTTTCAAATCAACACAATCTTCACTCACTTTTTCCAAAACAAAACATTCTTCTCTTTTAGAACATACAATTTCTTCCTTAACTTCTTCATGTGAAACATGAATATCCTCTTCTGAAGCAATTTCTTGAAAAACATGGATTTCTGTTGGAATAGGAAATTCAACAGATACCAAATCTTGTTTTCCATCTAAGGAGCAGTTAAGTTCCACATCCAATTCACAAAATTGTTCTTTTCCAAAATCTTCCACTAAACCCATATCCAAATCTTTTTCCACCATTAACTCATTTTCAACAGTTGGTTCAAAATTTTCTAAAAATTTTTCTTTTAAATTTTCCAATTTGCTTTCGTTTTTGGCCGAATCTTCGTCGATTGGCTTTTCGAAAAATTCCAAAATTTCTTGTGAAAATTCTTCTTTTTCAAATTTAATGTTGACCTTATTTTTGAATGATGGAGTGGGAATGTTTTGCTGTTTGTAACTTTTCTCATGCTCTTTCAAATTTTTCTTTTGCTGTGGGGAATTGGTTCGCAAAGTACCTTCAAGAGAACTTTGGTTTTCCCCAAAATTTTTCTTTTCCTTGGTAATCTCTTTTAAATTTTGCCCTTCGTTTGTAATCCCCTTATGTTGATGGTTTTTCTGCGGACTGTTTTTGAACTCATTTGGTAAAAGCTGAGAAAGAATACTTTGACTGATTGAAGAATAAGTTAAGGGTTCGTTAGTAATAGCCTTTTTCAAAGCATGGCTTGTCTGCTGCTCAATTTCGATTTGAGAGCCTTAATTCTTTTCTTGTCTGGCCAATCCTCTGTAGAAACTTTGAATTTCTTGAAAAATTTCTTAATTTCAAAAGATCCTTCAGTTCCATCCAAATCTGGAATTGTGTCTAACAGAAGATTTTCCATGTTTGCCAGTGACGCATTTTCGGAGACAAGATTAGGATTTTGTTCGAATGGTTGCATTGTTGGTATGAAAGGATAGGGGTATTGCATTTGGTGATAAAAACCATTATTTTGATGACCAAAGAAGATTGGGAAGCCATAAGGCTGCGAATTATTTATTGGCATATTCATTGGAGGGTAGACTGGGTAAGGCTGGAAGAAATATTGATTTTGTTGTGATGGTTCCATTTTTTTTTTGAACGTTGAAGAAATTTCAAATCCTATCCACCGAGGCTAGAATTTGAAGTGAAGAAAATTCAATCCACCCACCGAGGGAAAACTGAATAAGATTTTTTTTGAAAAAATCTCAAAAAAGTTGTCAATACGAAAACTATTCCACCGGGGAATAACTTTTCAAAAAAAAATATTTGTTGTTGTTGTTGCAAAAAAATTAAATTCCTGGTCCACCGGTGGCCAACGAAGATCAATAATAAAAAGTCAATTCGTAAATAAATTAATTTCTTTTTCCCACAAAGAACAACCTCTGCCTCAGGAGCGCCAAGTAGTAAATAAAATTAAATAAACTCTCTTCTTTTTCTCAATCAATTTAGACACAAATACAAAATAAAAAAATCCTTTTTTACTTTTCTTTTCAAAACAAAATAAGAACATAAAATACGAATGAACGAACAACAACAACCTATGGGATAGAAATGGGGTTTACATTAAAAGAGGGGAGAGAATAATTGGATGGGGTCAAAATATGGGGAGAGAACGAAAGAAAAACAAATGCTATTTCTTTTTAGCATCACACACTTCCTAGTTTCAAAATACTTTTCATTCCCAATTTCTGATATCTAGGTCTCAGTTTCCAAATTATTCCTGTTCTAGAGATACCTGCAGCTTTCGGGCCCGGCTTAATATTAACAAATTTTTTAGCCAATGTGCTGCTAAAAGCATGTATTGCTTGGGCTGATACTTGTAAATATGGAGTATCTGAAGAGTTAATTTACGATTCTGAACATTCTCGAAGTGGTTCGTGTACACAAATGATATGGGCAGAAAGTTTTAAAATTGGTTGTGCCTACATTGATTGTCCAATATATAATTATTTTGTTTGTAAATACAGTCCAAAGTTGGGATTTTTTAAACTTTTTTTAGTTAAACGAGAGGAATAGAAATCAAAAATGAGTTTGGTCCAATAGAAAAAAGGACGAAATCAACGACTAAAAAATTTGGAGCTGAGCCCTCCCCTTCTATAAAATATCTCCTTTTTTATTAAAACTAGAGTAGCACGCCGAGCCTTCAGGGGCAGGAACGTCGGGGATCGGGGTTTGCCGGTGTAGAGCTTTCGGGGTTCGTGTTGGAGTTTCTGGGGGACGCTATGCTACCCTAATTAGAACTAATATATTAACTCGTCTTTGACTATTGAGAAACGTGGACATCCAATAAAATTTTTTTAAAATACCCTTTGATCCGCCTCAGATTTCTAAAATCGAATAATTTCTAAACAAAAGTTTAAAAATTTAAATTAAATAAAAATTTGCAGAGGGAATATTCCTGGAGAATCAATTTACCAAAAAGGAAGTCTATGCACAAAATGTGGATATTTTGGATGTTCATATGGATATGGGTTGTGTTTAGTTAAAAATATAAGTGAATATCCTGACGATTAAATTATTTAAATGAATATTTAATAAATTAATTTATTTTACAATCCAAGTTTTAAATTTAACTTGTTTTACAATCAAATTAAAAATATTTATTTTCCAATAAAAAAAAGCTCGTTTGTAAAAAATTTTTCAAAAAAAGCTTACGACACCCCCGATTCCCAGGACGTCTCCGTTCCAAGTACTAAGGAGGCCCAGCGTTGCTTAACTTGCCAGATCGGACGGGATGGCGTGCTTTCAACGTGGTATGGTCGTAAGCAAGAGTAACCTCTCTTTTATTAACTATATAGAAGAGAAAATGGCAAGTACAGTATTCTCCCTCACAGACCAATATTACATATTTAAATGCTCAAGTGAAAGATAATGTTTAATTATCATTTTCTACCTCCATTGGAGAAAGTTGAAGCCAAGGTTTTTTTGGTGTGAATGAAAATCCCCAAAAGTATAAAAAATGTGAAGGAAAATTATGAAAAATTTTGTAAAAAAATATTTGAAGTAAATATCAAATAAAAATAATTAAAAAGAAAATTTTAGTTAATTCATTTATTCAATTAAAAAAATAAAGCAAATTTTAAAAATTAAAAAAATATTTTTAGTTAGTTGAGAATTAAAAACAATTCTTCCACAAATTAATCCATTCCTCCATAAATTAATGTTCCACGTCCACGACCATCTTGCGAATCTAAAAATGATTTTATTCTCTTTAAGGTATTCAAATAAAATACTAGAAATTGTTCAAAAGAGGAAGGGCGGAATTTTTTTTACCTGCAAGGAAAGGAAAAATGGAGACGGATGGACTAGGACAGACAAAACACGGACTGACATCAATTTCTAAAGCATTTCCGTCTAAAGGAGCTGATCCGCAAATTAATAGTTACCCAACTTTTTCGCACAAAACAGTAACGATTAATGTAAAAATTACATACTTAAAAGTTTTTGATTTGTACAAGTAATTCGGTTTGAAATACGGAGAACTCCATCAAGTTGTTGTCTATTTAAATTCCCATTATTTACAATTTTTTTAAGATTGTTTGCAATTATTTTGTTGGTGTCCAACAATTTTGAAATTTCCTTTCGGCCCATATTCTAAAAAATAAAAAAGAGAGGTAAAAATTTGAAAACAACTCTACCTTATTTTTTTTAAATCTTAATGGAAATTGGCTTGTTGGATGGAGGATGTTCCAACTGAAAATAATTTTAAAAATTAGAAAAAAAATAAAAAAAAAGTTAAGAAGAAACAAGGTTAAAATATTTTTGCAATGAAAAAAAAATCATATTTTTATTTAAATTTTTGTTAATGGGATAAATTGTCTGAGAACAGCACGAGGGAAAAGGACGATTCAGATCGGCCGATTCAGTATCAGCCTATTCAGTACACGGCCAAAGGGGGACGTTCCCACTGATAATTCCAACTTCAACTAATGCCAACATTATAAGGGGTTGGCATTATCTGGTATTGGTATTATATGGTGGAGACAAGGGGGACGATTCAGTATTCCCATCCCTAGTAGAAGACTACATCGCAGGTTCTGTTTAAACTTTTCGAATTCCGGAAGCCCTAATATAGCTAGATCAACGAGCTGTTTGAATCGGTCATTCTTGGATTGGCGATATCGTTTTTACTGACCTAAACTGGACCTAATTTAATATTCCCGAACTGAGCTATAATTTAAAAATGCTTAAAAGACATATTGCCAAAAAATATTTTTAGCGTTTTTAAAAATTTTAAACTTTTGACTAACCCAAAATTTTTAGAGTCAATTGATAAAACATTGTCATAGTTACAATTTACAATTTGTGAAAGAACAAATCCAAGCAAGCCATTATTTTCCATAAAAGCTTGATTAGTCAATGAAAGTTGCTAAAAATAAATATTGCTTTTGGAATTTTCTCGAGTTTAAGTATTAGATAAGTATATAACGGTGATGTTGCAAAAAGAATTTAAGGCTGTTATAGTATACCGGTAGAAAGGTTTCAATATAAGACCCATACCTTTCGATTTGTCTTGACGAGCAGAGTTGAACGGTACCACTTTTTTCCGGAGATGCCGGTGGACCGAGTTATAGGTCCTTTAAAATCGAAAAACCAGGGTTTTGCACAAGCGCCTCGCCTACGCGTTTACTTGCCATTTTGAACTGCTTAGAAGCAAGATCTCGAGCTGATTTTGGTGTCATTCGACTCAGCCTAAAGGATCTATATCTCGGTCCACAGGCATCTCCGGAAAAAAGATTGGTACCGTTCGGCTCAGCTTGGCGAGATGAATCGAATGGTATGGGTCTTATATCGAAACTTTTCCACCGGTATACTATATGGAATTAATAAAGGAGGTGGGAGCAGGATAAAATAAAAAAATAGAAGAAACGAGCCAAAAAACAAGGTTATAATTCCCAGAAGGTTGATCACTAACAACTATCAGATTCAAAAGAGAGCAGCCCTCTGTGAGGTGACCTTCTTGGTCAGACCCTCTGATTTCTGGATTTATAAGCTAATTAATTTTTAACATTTTCACCTTATTTTTAAGGTTTTTTAATTTTTTCAAAACTTTTTTAACATCCACATCATCCACACTAAGCAATTTCAATTGGTTAGTTAATTGATCCAACTGATCTTTACTTAAAACAAATTTTGAGGAATTTGTTGAAATGAGTTGGTTGTTGGGCAATAAATAATTGGGGGAATTGTTTGTTACTTTCATTTTTTAAAGTAGAAAATGATGAAACAAAGTTTTGATTTTTTTGTAAATATTTTTTGTTGTCAAGAAAAGTAATAACTAAATTTACTGTAAAAAATTTTTTTAATTAATAAGCTAGTATATAAAAATTAATTCGAACAAAAAATATTCTAAAGCAGCGAAGGCAAGTATCAAGTAGGGTTGTTGGAGCGGGTGAGGGGCAAAATGAGGTCTTTCCAAAACACGGAACGACAAAATACGTACCTACAAAAACACGGAACGGCATAAGGCGGAACGACCAAAACACAGTCCTCGTTTTGGCATTTTGGTCGTTCCGCGTTTTGGTACGACCTCGTTTTGTCGCTCCGTATCCGTTCTAGCCCGACACGGTTGGCGCCCATTTAACCGAATCGAAAACTTGGAGTCAAAAAGCGGTCATAATTGAGGATGTTGGTTAATAACCGGTCGTTTACCTGAAAAGAGGGATAAAAAGCCAAAGAACTAAAAAAAACCCGACTTTTTCCCACTCGTGATTTAGTAATTATTAAGGAAAAATGAGCACATAATATTTAAAAAAATTAATTTATATATTGCAAAACATATGGGTAAATAAATGCCATTTATGTCTCCACGCCCCTTTTTTCACTTCTCTAGGCAAATAACTGTCAGATTAATATTTTTTGAATTCTCCCCTTTTCTGGATGAATAAAAGATGCGAAAATGACCGAAAATGAAAGGGGCATTAATTTAAATGGAAAGAAAGGGAGGAATTATAAAAAATTTGTTTCGATAGAGAATGGCAATTTAAGAGTAAAAGATTTCAAATTTAATCTATGAAAGATGCTTCAGAATAAACACGAATAATCTGTTGAGTTTTAGAAAGTTTCAATTTATTATTTTTCAAATTTTTAATTAGATATTAACCTAATAAAAACTCTAGCTTAAAAGTACTAAGGAGGCCTTTTTGAATAAGTAAAATTTAATTAAAAAATATTAAACTGAACATTTGACTTAAAAAAAATTTTCTAACGAAAAATTTTCTAAAAAAGCTTACGACACCCCCGATTCCCAGGACGTCTCCGTTCCAAGTACTAAGGAAGCCCAGCGTTGCTTAACTTGCCAGATCGGACGGGATGGCGTGCTTTCAACGCGGTATGGTCGTAAGCGAGAGAAACTCTTCTTTTATTATTTATATAGAAGAGAAAATCTAAAATAGAGTGTTTCCACACAAACCAAATGTTAATTAATCCAGTTGCTAATTTTAATTTTTGATTACTACTCGTTTTCTAAATAAAATATCAAAAATATAAAAACAGTCAAAAGAATTTTATTTTAATTTTAAAATACAATTATAATATGTTTTTTAATTAGTCCCGTTACTAATCTTGTAGGGTTAAGCGTGGTAAGGAAGAAATGGAGGGAGGAGAGAGAGAGGAGAGATCACTGACCAGAAAATCAGAATTTAATATAAACGAAAAAAATTATTTAAAAAAATATTTACAGGAAATTTAAAATATATATTCTGATTTTCAAATTAAAAGTAATTTTTTGAAATTAAAAATATTTTTAAAAATTTCTAAAAAATTTTTTTGAAATTTTTTAACCTCAAAAAATTTTTCGAAAATTTCAAAAAAATTTTTAATTATCAAAATTTTTTTCCAAAAATAAGATCTCTAAAAATTAATTAATTTTAATATATTTTAAATTTCAAAAATAAAATTATATATTTATTTTTACATTAACACAATTTTAATTTTTCAGGGTAATTTGTGGTATAGGGGGAATTCTTTTAAAAACTTTTTGTTTAAATATGTCCTCAATTAATTTAAAAATTTTCTTTCTATCACCGGTAGATCTTCTCAATTTTTAAAATTTAAATTTAAGCCATTCGTTTATGCGCGCCTTGCACAACACTCAATTTTGAATTTGCATGGCCTTGTAAAGGCTAAAAATAAATTTTATTTTTAGTTAAAAATTGAAGTATTTTGGTACGTTTCGGCGCGACATTGTTACGGCGCGAATTAAAGAATACACTAAAGTAATGAACTTATGACCACGAAATTTTGCACTAATATTCTTGAAAGTGTTAGCTATATTCACTATAAATTTCAGAATTTTTTGTAAAATAGGAAAAAAGTTATGGTCAAAAAACTAAAAGAAACTAGGCATTTCCAAGCAAAATTCTGATATTTTTGACCAGAATTTCTGAAATACATAACCAAAAATTCTGAAATTTTCAGACTAGCTAGATAACATAATCAATGATATCTGAGCAAAATTTAAAGGCAAAAGGATGTCTTTAGACTATTTTATGAGGTCAGAAGTGAAACGCATTTTTGCGCCGAAATGTCCCATCCAATTAGAAAAAATTTTAAAAATTAAATAAAATTCACTTCAATTCCAACATAAGGGGCTTCTTTAGTTCCGTGCAACATTAAAGAGAATTTTTTAAGCCATCCAGTATGATGTTTTTGTTGTTCAACAGGTGTTGATTTTCCGCTTTGGAAACGAACAACTAAACGCCATTTTCCCCGAGGATTTTCCCCCCAAGTATGCGTTGTCATAAAAGGCCAATTTCTGTGAGGAATGAATTTATATTGGGAAATTTTTTGTTTAAAAATTTACGTAAATCCATCTTTAGAATCGTCGTCTTTTGGGCGTCGGGATAACAACATTGAAGGTGTTCCCATTGGACTAATTAAATATAAAGTTGTGTCTCCACGTCGGGAAGTGTTTAATGAGACGATTGCCTAATTAAATAAATTTTTAAAATATTTTTTTTGATTTAAAAAATAAAAAATTAGGTAGTTTCCAAGGAAAAGCATGTTTTATGCGAACTAACGTCTTGCTAACTTTTATAAGTTAGCCAAAAGAGAACCTAAATTTCTAAAATTTTGCATAGATATAGTCAATATGTTTAAATAATAATTCTGAAAATTTCAGAATTTTTGATTGAGTAAATCAGAAATTATGGCCAAAAATGGTGAATATTGGGATAACAGAAAATACCGTATGTGTTCGCTTTTTCTTCCATAATTTAGGAAATAATAAACCAAAAATTCTGAAATTTGGAGAGATGTTAGGCAACAATATTAGCTATAACTCTGCAAAATTTCAAGAATTTATGACCACTTAAGGCTATTTTACAAGCGTGCGACTACATGCGTCCTAAACGGTCCTTTGCATTATTTCTTTATTAAATTTTTGTTGCAAAAGAATTTAAAAAATATTTTTTTAATTTTTCAAAAAATCCACCTGGACATGTTCTAAGAAGTTAACTTCAGTAGAAGTCCCAACACAAGCATCAGTATTTAATTCTAAAACTAAATCTCCAGTTGGTGGAATTCTGGTAGGGTGTTCAATTGTTCCAGCTTCACAGTGGAAACGTGGAGGCATTGTTTTCCATACTTTTGCCATTAAAACAATCTCTGCTGCATCGAGGACTCCGTAACTAATTTAGAAAATTTATTTTTTTATTTTAGAAAATTTTTGAAATTAAAATAATTTTTTTTATTTTTCAAATTAAAAAAATGATAAATTTGGGTATATTTGAGGGAACATAGCTTGCTTCGCGCAACTATAACTTCTATAAAAGTGAGCCTAAAATCGTGAAATTTTGCATAGATATAGGCAAAAGTGTTATTTAACAATTTTAAAAATTTCAGAATTTTTGATTAATTATTTCAGAAGTTATGGCAAAAAATCAGAGAAAAAGAGGGATTTTAACTGTGAAATTCTGATATATTTGACCAGAATTTCTGAAATAAATTTTAAAAAATTCTGAAATTTTTTGAGTTGTTAGGCAAGCTTATTAACGATATCTGTACAAAATTTAAAGCCCCAAGTTAACTCTTGTCTATTTTATAAGCAAAAAATTAAGCTCTACTTCACTCACAAACTTTCTTAAGTTAATTATTTTTTTCATTAAAATAAATTAAAAAAATAACCCAAATAAATGGTTATATTCCAACCCAACACCATTCATTTGCCATTCAAAATGTGAGCAGTTTGGTAAACCTTTGTATAATTGTCTAGTAACTCCTTTGAGGTTTAGAGGTGGAAGTTCACGACAACGTCCATCAAATAAAGAATTACGTGAAGACTTTAAAAGAAATAAAAGATCATTATAAGATCACCTTTTGGGGCTGAAAAATTGTCTCTTATAATGAGGTGTGCATTAAATAGAGAGGTGTATCGCTTAACAGCTCCCTCATCCAAAGCCAAATAAATTTAAAAAGTATCTTAAATTGAGGGTAAATCCAGCATTGAGGGTATCTTATAATGAACAAAATTTTAATTACAGTCAAAACAGTCAAGTGTTGCAAGTCCCTCCAACTCAAATTCGGATTTGCCTCCAAAGCCAAAGCAAAAACGCCAGCAGCTTCTGGAGCAGCTGCAGAAGTGCCAGAATGTGAGCGAGTACAGCGACCGTATAAATCTGTTGTGGCTACTCCACTTTCCGGATTTCTACCTCCATTGGAGAAGGTTGAAGCTAAGGTTGAGGAACAGCTTCTAAAAGAATTTTAAAATTTTTGAAAAATTTCCAAAAAAAATCTTAAATGCCCACTCATCATAATGTGCATTCTCTCCATTATTTATAGCAGAATTAATCGAAATTGTCCACATACTGGCTGCATAACCATCACAATTACAATCATCATCTTCTCCTCCATCCCCACTTGCCCAAACAAAGATAGAGCCTAATCCGTTTCTTCCTTCATTTACTCCTTTTACTATTGCACTAAAAAATTAATTTTTAAAAGATAAAAAATCATTTCTACCAAAAAATTTAAAAAAAGCCTACGACACCCCCGATTCCCAGGACGTCTCCGTTCCAAGTACTAAGGAGGCCCAGCGTTGCTTAACTTGCCAGATCGGACGGGATGGCGTGCTTTCAACGCGGTATGGTCGTAAGCAAAAGCTTACCTCTTTTTATTAATTATATAGAAAAGAGAAAAGTTGGAAAGAGTCTAGGAGGGGGAACGTATCATTTCGAGTCTTCGATTTTATCACAATTTTTATTGTCTCAAGACTTTTTCAACTTATAAAATTTTAATCACCGCATTGTAGCATTTCTCGGTCCATCAACAGTCTTTCCATCATCTGTCGGTCCCCAACTTGCAGAGTAAATGTGTATTTTGTTTGGTTCGTGTCCCATAGAGTTAGCCTCTATTAAATCAGTCATGTATGGCTGGTCAAGCATTCGTATACCGGCAACTTTACTGTCATAAGCAACACCGACCTTTTTTAATTTTTTATTAATATTTTTCCAAATAATTTCCTCTAATTTTGTTATTTTCTCATGTAAATTTTGCACAATTTTTAAGAAAAAATTACCCCGCAAACTCCATTATCTCTAGCTGCAGAAATTTCACCTGCACAGCGTGTACCGTGTGAATTAAACCTGTTAATTATTTGCAAAAATATTTTTTCTCTCTGTTTTTTACAGTCAAACATCATTATAAGGTACCTCTTAGGGCTGGAAACTCTTACCTTATAATGAGGCGTGTGTTAAATAGAGGGTATCTCTTATAATGAGAGTTTCTTAAACAGGAGGTATTCTAAAAAGTATCATAATTCCGGGGATGAAACACTCTTACCTTATAATGAAGAGTATGTTAGATAGAGGGGTTCTCTTATAATGAGCGTATCTTAAATAGAGGGTATTCTAAAAAGTATCCTAATTCTGGGGCTGAAACACTCCTACCTTATAATAAGGCGTCTGTTAGATAGAGGGTTTCTCTTATAATGAGCGTATCTTAAATAGAGGGTATTCTAAAAAGTATCCTAATTCTGGGGCTGAAACACTCCTACCTTATAATAAGGCGTCTGTTAGATAGAGGGTTTCTCTTATAATGAGCTGTATGTTAAACAGAGGGTATTCTACAAAGTATCCAATTTCTGTGTATCCTATAATGAGGTTTGACTGTAATAACAAACACACAAACCAATCATCGGTGTAGCGTGGATAGGGATAAGGATCATTAGAACTAAAATCGTAGCTCGCTTCAGCATTAAAATTTAATTTCAAGTCTGGATGCATATAATCAACTCCATCATCCATTATTGCTGTGGTTATGTTTTTGCCTGTATATCCAAGTGCCCAAGCCTTTTCTACATTCAAATCCAACCGGGGTTTGCCTTGGGATTGACCGTCGTTTTTCAAGTACCATTGGTATTGGTATAGTGGATCAGAAGGGGAGTGAACTTTAAAAAAGAGGAGGGATTAGAATATTAATTTTTATATTTGAATTCCAACAGCATATGGATTATAATGTTACCTCAGACCAGCGTTAGCGTTTTGAGCAGCGGATATGAACTTTTGTCAGAGTATTGTAACCGCCGTTCAATACTCTAACCTGGGAGGGGGAGGTAATAACTACAACAAAACCTATTTTAAGAACCTTCGTCAAAGTATTATAACCACTGTTTAATTGGTGAGAGGTAAAGGTATAACGAGATTAATTGACCAGCAAATCCAACCCATTATTTAATCTAGGGTTGAAATCCTTATAGAAGAGATACTCTTATTCTTAGGGAGAATTTGACGTTTATCTTAGGAAGAATGGAATGTCGCAAAATTTTTAAAATAGAAAATAAAGCTTGCCCTTACAATTATATAGTCAGTCATTAATTTTTAATAAATTAATTTTTAATATTTTACATACCTGCAGTAAAATCCAATTGCTCTTGAAGTCTGTCAGCTAATGGACGATAACCACGTTTGAGTCGTTTATAACCTTTTTAATTATTTTTGAAATATAAAATTTTTTATGAAATTTAAATTACCAGTCATTTGCTCCACATATTTGATCTAAAAAATGAAGCAAATAAATATTTTTAATAAATTATATGATGAATTTTGCAAATTTATACTTTTGCGAACACCCACTAACGTCCCAATATTGTATCTCAATATTAAGTAAAATACTTTTTTGGTTGGCTACTAGGTGAGAAGCTCCCTAAGGGATATCCTCTGTTTAAGTAACCTCCATTATAAGGTACAATTTTTCTTTAACTTTAAGAAAATTGAGATTAGTCTTATAAAAAACACCTATAAATTAATGACCGTTTGTTAAAAAATTACCGTATATACTCTATTAATTACTCTGGGTAATTATCATTCTCACCTTCTCGCTGGAGGGAGTAATTAATAGAGGTGGGGTAATTATTAGAGGCTATTTATACAGGCTAATTATAACTATATAGTTTTAAGGGGCAATTATTGATTGAACAATTCGCTATAGGGAAAATTTACCGTTTATTGAAGGAAAAAATTTCCGCTTAGAGTGTGGGTAATTAATAGAGTACATACGGTAAGCCCTATTTTTGTCCGCAAACATTTGTCCGCAAATTCATTAACACAAATTTATTTTAAAAAATTCCTTACGTGTGGATCGCGTGCCAATTTAGTATGGTGACCTATTGAACGTCGAGTTCTGGCATGAGAAAGTGCGGGTTGGACAAAATGATATTCAGAATCAGAACCGAGAAGCTTGAAAAATATTAAAAAAATTAAAATTCAGCAGACATACAGGTCCTCGATTAATAAATCCATTACGTTTAGCAACTTTGTGTGCATTGTGAATTCCAGGTTCGTTTAAATGTACAAGAAAATGATTTGTGAAAACCTTGAAGAGAAAGTTGTTAATTTTCGCCGAATTTTCTTAATATTCTCTTAATTAGCTTCACATTTAGGGGTGGCTTCTACATTGCCAAAACAACCCCCTAATAGAGGAGAATTACTCTTTAAGTTAAGATGGAAAATTGTTGTTCCAAAAAGGGGAACAATAAAAAAGCGGGGAAAGCTTTCAAGATTCGTTGCCTTCCCAGAAAAAATTTTAAGAGGAAGTTGGAGGGGCATTCATTTAATTTTAGTGAGCCTTGAAAGCCTATATTGTATGTTATGTCCATAAAAACCTACTTCAATACCCAACGTATATTCACTCATTAAAGGTATTATCAATAACAATGTTGCCACCATTTTTGTAAAAATAATAATCGGATTTGTTGCTATTCCACCTCTGACATGGCTATTAGAAGGAGGTGGCATTCTCTACTAATTTTTCTCTCCTTAAAGGAACGTGAATTTCGAGAAAAATGAAAAATGCGGTGCCATAAAAGCAAAATAAAGGGAAAAAACCTTTTTAGCTTTACCGGCTTTGACGGTAAATAAAAAAACGAAAAAAGAGAAGAAAATGCCGCTGATATTGAAGGGAAAATGGCACAATGTTTGAGATAAAATGAAAGAAAAGAGGAAAATGCCGCTCGCGTATGAATAAAAAATAAAAGAAAAAGCTATGGGGACAAGCGCGCATACAAAGGAAAAAACGTCAACAAAGGCATAGAGAAAAGAATAGAAAAATTATGACAAAAAATGTTTTAGACTCCTTTTGGTCTTGGAAAACCTTGGAAATTCTTACTAAATAAATTTCTGAGAATTAAATTTGTAAACAAATTGATTTAGAGGTTGGTACGAATTGAGAGAAGTAGTGCCAGGATTTTGTCTATAAATGAGCCTAAAATAGAGTTAGGGTCATGAAATTTTGCAGAGATGTTGAAAATAGTGTTATCTAATAATTCTGAAAATTTCAGAATTTTAGGTTGAGTATATCAGAAGTTATGGGTGAAAATTTGGAACAAGTCTGCATTTTTCAGAATTGTCAAATACGCGCTACCTTTTTAACCATAACTTCTGAAATAATTAACCAAAAATTCTGAAATTTTCAGAATTGTTAGATAACATATTAACAACATCTTAGCAAAATTTCATATCTCTAAATGCTCTTCTTGCTATTCTATAAAATAAGAACTGAACGTCGTTCACCAAGAAAGCTTTCCTTTAACAAGAGAGTTTCAGGCAAAGTTGAAAGGTATTTACGAGGGGATACGGTATACAAACGAAAAATAAATTATTTTTTAGCCTCCTTTAAGCCTTAAATTTTATTGGTACCAATAAAATATTATTTAAAATTATTTTAAAATTTTATGACGAATTTATTTAAGTAATCGAAGACCAACCAAAATTTTTATTTCTTCCTTGTGAAGCTTATAAAGTTGACTGACACCAAAAAACAGATGGGTAAAGGGAAGATGTTTTAACGTGAAATGGACGGGAATACTCGTCTTTTATGGCAAAACTACTAGCCTAGTCTATCGATTTCTAGAAAATGCCAATGTTAATGCTTACATAGCCTCAGGGCATAGAATATGTAGTTGCTTGAAAGCTTTGACAAAATTGTGTATGTTAAAGAGAAAAGAAATTTTATCCGTTGTTAATACTACAAATTGAGGGGGGAGTACAAACATAAAGCTATATACACAAAAAATTGTGTATATTTCAAGTAATGAAATTTTTAAAGAAAATAAAATTTAAAAAAAAATCGGTGAAGCATGGGACATATTTTTGAATGAAAAAAATATTTTTGGGGTTTGGGTTAATTCATATTTTTAACACGGGTCCAGAAAATCTCATAAAACACTTCAGAATTTGAACAGAATATTGGTATTGGAACATGTAGAGACAAAGCACAGTCAATACTATTCACACATTAGTTAAACACCCCCATTCATTTCACTTATATGTAGTAAACAAATTTTAAAATAAAATTTTTGAAGGTCTAAAATTATGTAAAAAACATAATATCGACATAACAAATTGAATTTATTACTTGTAAAAGTGGATGATGTTTTTACATTCGGACGGTGTTTCACATTATCTGGGGCTACCGAAGGTCATTAGAAAAATTATTATTATCTCAAATAATTACCCTCTCCAGCGAAAGGTGAAGAAATAATTTCCATGGGTAATTATTTTAGCAAATACGCTACCTCAATTTATCCAACTTCTAAGATATCATCAACTATCTTTAATAACTACTCGAAAAAATAAATATCCTTTTATCCCCCCTTTCCTTCAATTATTTATTTTATCAAAATAAACTTTAATTCCAATTTTTAAAAAATAATTTTTGTACTTTCCCCTCTATTTATCTGCTTCTTCCAATTTTTCTTCTCCACGTTTTTATTTTATTTTAATTTTTACACAACTTTGTTTTGGACTTTAAACTTTTTTCAAGCGTCTTTTTTCCTTTTCCAATGATTTCTTTTTTTATTTTAATAATTTTTAATGCTTCTTCTTTTTTATGTTTTTAACGTTGGTTAATCTCTAATAAGAGGAAAAGGCTTAAAAAAGGAAAAAAAAAATTTTTTTCCTTCTGAAAAGCCACGCATGCATGTTCCCCCCAATCTTCCTTTTTCCTTCCCCTCTTCCTCTTACATGAAGGAAAAAATTTTTTTTTCTTCTTCCTTTAAAAATTGATGTATTTTAGCATTAAATAAATTAAATAAAAAAATGTTAAGCATTAATTCTATACGTTCTAATAATTAAATAAAATTAATAAACGTGCGCAAGGCGCATTTCGGCGCGAGACACTTACGGCGCGAAGTTAAATTTTATTAGGAAGAAGTGGTTGTATTTTCTTGAAATTTTGCAGAAATATTTTGGAGAGTGTTGACTAATAGTCTTATAAATTTCATATTTTTTGGTTCAAAATTTAAAAAGTTATGGCCAAAAATGCAAGAAAAATAGCTTATCTTACCCCAAAAAGTGCGCATTTTTTATTATAATTTTCCAAATACCAAGCCTAAAATTCTGAAATTTTTGCTGGGAGTAGTTAAGAGTGTTAGAAATATTTGTACAAATTTTTATCAATTTTATTATTTTTTGGATAGTATAGGACCGCGCCTTAGCGTCCCGTTCAAGCGTACTTCCTCATTTTCAGTGGTTACGCTTGGTTGGAATTTTGTCTTATTTTATTTAAAAAATATTTGTGTAAAAGACGAGAATTTTGTATTTTATAAAGAAAAGGGACCAAAAATAAATTTTTAATAAATTCCCCAATTTGTAGATAGATGATGATGAAAATTTTGAAGAAGGGAATTTGGGCGTAAAAATTTTTTTTGGTAAAATTAAAGGGAATTTTTTTTATAAAAACTAATGATTAATCAAATAAAAATGTTTTAAGGTATTCCCCAAATTAATATCATGTAATTTGCAATTGGAAAAATTGTGTTGATTTTGCAAAAGAATTTTTGCTGATTTTTGATTGACTAGAATTAAATTAATTAACATTACAACTTGATTTACAGTTGTAAATTATAGAAAAACATTTAATTTTAGTTTGACAAATTGTTTGTAAAACAAGTTGAAAAACATTGTTTTACAACTTGTTTTCCCAACCTTATTTCATTAAAACTTGTTTTAAAACAAGTTGGAAAAACATTGCTTTAAAACTTGTTTTTCCCATCCTTGTTTGAGATTTTTTCATTAAAACATGTTTTACAAACAAGTTGGAAAACATTGTTTTGCATCCAAACACTCCCAACATTATTTTATGTTTTAATTTTAATAAACATAACAACCTTTAATACCCTCTCAATTAAAAAATTTAAAATCCTTCCAAAAAATATTTATTTTAAAAGATAAAAGGCTTATACAAAAAAAGATTATAAACAAAATAAAGACGAAATAAAAATTATTTTTGAGAAAGATAATTTTGAGAAAAGATATTTGTTGGAATGAGGAATAAAAAAGAGAAAATTTTTCTGAAAAACATTTAATTTATTTTTAGTTTTGTGAATGACCCGAAAAATAACGAGAAAAACAAATTTGAATTTTGTTAAATTTGTTTTGTATTAAATTGTTTTTGTATAAAAGATGAAGAAAATATAAAAGACCTGAGGAGTGATACAAATTTGTGTTTTGTTTTATTTAGAGTTCGAACATTAAACTTGTTTTACAAACAATTTGTTTTTACAAACAAGTTGTAAATCAAGTTGTAAAACAAGTTGTAAAAACAAGTTGTGAAAAGTATTGTTTTTGCAACTTGTTTTGCAACATGTTTTTCCAACTTTATTCAGTTTCTGTTTTTATTAAAACTTGTTTTACAATTCAAGTTTATTTTTTATGAGGCTGCATTATAAATAAACTTAAAACTTGTTTTATTTGTTTCTCTCATGTTTTTAAGCTTAAAAACATGTTTATATTTAAAACTTAAAAACAAAGTTCGAACTCTAATTAATTTACATTAAAAATAGCATAAATAGCTGAAAGATACTTAAATGCCGTTGTTCCCAAATTTTAGTTAAAAATATTTAAAAAATTATTTTTAGTTAAACAACGGCAAAAAATAAAAATTAAAGGAATTAAAATTATTTTTTTATTTGATTTTTTATTTTTATTCACCTCAAAAAATTTTTAAAAATTAATTATTTCTCTTCTGCTTTTGCTTTGCCATCATAATTGCCATCAGCGGGCACGTGGCTATTGCTGGGACACGAAGGAATTCCTGGTCTGCCAATTCCAGTCTCCATTCAGACGGTGCATTGTCCCCGTAATGTCCTCTAAAAAATTTTTTTCATTAGAAAAAAATTTTTTATTTTCTTCCCCCAACCTTCCTCCTCCTCCTCCCCTCATCATCAAAACACGAAAATGAAGAGATCCAACACCATCCAATGTCCAACGCTGTTCTTCCCCATCATTCACTCTAACCGACCACTGGCCATGTCCACAACGACTCGAATTTTTTGCACAAAAACTTCCTGTTGGAGTGCCGGTTGAAAGAAACAATTGAGCAGAATCGCCTAATAGAAACAAGATTTCAGGAAAAATAAGTTTCCGGAAATTTTTTAAATTTAAAGGAAAACAACCAGACAATCAGGCTATAAATGAAATATTAAAGGAATCTGACAATTGTGGACATAAAAGAAGGGCTCTTCTTAGAATTTTTATTGTACAAATATACGACAAATTAATTACCGCTAGGAGAACGAATTAAAAGACGAACACAACAATTTTGTTGTGAATTGTTGTTGTTGTTAAATGAGGAAGAAGAAGGCTCCAATGAAAAGTCTAATTCAACCTGAAAAACATTGTTTTAATTAAAGTTTAATTAAAACATGTTGGAATTGTAATTCAAGTTTATTTAATGTTTGTTTGAATGTTTTGTTAAAGGTTTGTTTGAGTGTTTGTTTAAATGTTTGTTTGAATGTTCGTTTAAATGCTTGTTCAAATGTTTGGTAAACGTTAATAAGAGATTGTTGCGAATAACTTTTAAGTCAAGTTTAATTAAAACAAGTTCGTTTAGAACAGACATTGGAGAGTAAAATATGTTTAAATGAACAAGTTCATTTTCATTGGTTAATAAAACTTTAAATAAAACATTGTAAAACAAGTTTACTTTTAAGTTTATTTTCAAGTTTAATTTGTAAATGCTTCAAGTTTATTTAAAACACAAATTACAATTTGTAAAACTTAATTAATTTACGTTTTTAGCAGGTGCAGGACATATTCCCAAAGCATTAGACATTTGCAAAAGAAAAGAAGAAAAGGGAGAAGAGTTGTTGTTGTTGTTACCACCTGTGTGGGCGGGGACGTTTTCTTCTTCTTCATATTCTTCTTCATTTTTATTATTATTATTATTTCCTCCCCCTCCATTTCTTCCTTTCCCCCATTGCGCACACAAAGAAGCAGCCGTGCGACGTAGTCCCTGTTTGTGGGAGGCGCAGGATGTTGGTGAAGTAGACGGGGGCACAACAACAGACCCATTCAACTTATTATTGAAGTTGTTGCCATTGTTTAACATTGTTGGGATTAGAAGAAAATTGTTCTCCTCTTCTTGTTGTGCCTTTTGTTGTTGTTCTAAAGGGTTTTGTTGTTGTTGTTTTTGTTGTTGAATAAAACGACAACTAGCACCAGACAATAGCAGCATGAATAGAAGGAAAAATAAAAATGTGTGTTTGTATTTAATCAAAGAGCTCTAAAAAAAAAGAAGAAATTAGAAGATGCTTTTGCCATATTATAGGGGGGCCATCACACAAAAATAAATATAAAGCTTTATTACAAAAATAAAATGAAAAAACTGGTTAAAAATAAGGGTGGAAGATGGGGGCTTTTTCTGAAGAAAAATAAAAATAGGAGGAAGACGAAAAATAAAAATTTTTGTGATTGTTTGTGCTTGGTTATATTAATGTTTTATAAATATAAATAAAAAATAAAGGAAGGAGGAAATGTTTTTGTTGTTGTGTGTTTTTGTTTGGAAGAAAAGGTCAATTTACCTCCCCTCCTTCCCCTACAATTTTAAATAAACGTTTCCGGGTTTTTATAAAAAGGGAAAAATAAGTGAGAATTTTTAGAAAAAAGTACTTTTTGATTTTTTAAAGATTTCTTAGTAATCTTTTAATTATTGAGAAAACTAAAGGTAAATTAAATAGAAAGAAGAAAATTGGGGGAGTTATTTGGGCGCAGGAGCTATTTGGGCGCGAGCATTTATTGGAAGACTAGAAAGGGGGTTTTTATTGGAGAGAGAGTTGGTGAGGATTTATTCAAAGACAAAATATGAATATTAGACTTGCTCAACTAATTTTGTATTTGGGGGAGCTTTTGGGGAGTTATTTGGGCGCAGGAGCTATTTGGGCGCGAGCATTTATTGGGCCCGGACACTTGACTAGAAATGAGGCTTTTATTGGAGAGTGGTTGGTGAGGATTTATTTAAAAAGACAAAATATGAATATTAGACTTACTCAACTATTTTCTATAAATTATAATAGAAATTAAAAAATATTATTTTTATTTCAAAAATAAAAAATACTTAAGTTGGTGCGCCCCTTTTTCAGTATAGTAAAATTTTTCAAGCCCCAAAAGTTCTTTAAAATAAAAGTGTATGACTGTAATTATTTTTTTATTATTTTTTAAAATTATTTTTCATATTTATTTTGCTAAAATCTGAGAAAAAAATTATTTCTAGACTAATACACAAAATAAAAAGCCCCCCAAAACCCCTCCCTTCCCCCAAAACCCATTTCTCTCCCTTAATACCACCCAGTATTAAAATAAGTAAAATGTGAAATAGATATAGTGTATTTTTAAAAGAAAAGCTCACTTTACTGGGTTAGCCTTTTTGTGGCCCTTTTTCTAGCTTTTCCAATTGAATCGATGTTGGGAGAAAATTAAATAAAAAATAATGTTTTTAGTTGATGACGATGTGTGGGGGGAATGACGGCAAAATGATGTGATGTTTTTAGAATTATATATATTTTTTTGTTAAATATATATTTTTTAGTATGTTTTAAATAATAGTAATTTTGTTATAGTCTAGCAGATTCTCTAAAAATGAAAAAAAAAAAAATAAAAAAATTGTAAAAGCGTGGAAAAAAAGGGAGAAGTTGGAAGAAGTAGGAGTAAAACCGATGGTACTGCAACACCCATAAAATGGCCCATATTAAAGCTAAAATCGCCAAATTTTGCAGAGATATTCTCAATAGGGATGAGTACAATCCCTCAAAATTTCAGAATTTTTAGTTCGTTATTTCACGAATTATGACCAAAGATGGAGGGAAAGGTTGGAAGTATGAGAAAAACCACTTGGCACTGCGAGACACTCATAAAATAGCCATTTGAAGCTAGAATCGCCAAATTTTGCAGAGATATTGTCAATAGCGTTGGGTACAATACTTCAAAATTTCATAATTTTTGATTCAATATTGTACGAATTATGAGCGAAAATAGAGGGGAGGTTGGAAACAAGGAAGAAATAAAACTGTTGGCACTGCGAGACACTCATAAATTAGCCCATATTGAAGCTAGAATCATCAAATTTTGCAGAGATTGCCTCAGTAGTGTTGGGTACAATCTCATAAAATTTCAGAATTTTTGATTTAATATTGTCCAAATTATGACCAAAAATGCCGCTTTTTCTGGTAGAAATTGCAACTTTTCGTTATTTTATGATTATAATTTCAGAAATATAAAATCAGAAATTTGGAAATTTATACAGGAGTTAGTAGAGACATTGAGAAAATTTGACAAAAATGTTCACGTCTCCAACTCCACCCATTCACCCCATATTTAAGCACGCGCCAAAACACTTTCGCGCCCAAACGACCTCAACCTTTTAATATAAAACGTGAAGTTTGGTGTAAGAGAAAGTTTAGGGGGGAGATAAAAAAAAGGGTTCGAGTGCAAATATAAAAAAAGGGTTTTTCTGGGGAAAACCTAAAAATAAAAAAAAAAGAATTTTCTAGAAACTATTAAATTAATAAAATATTTATTTTATTTTATTTACAAGAATTAATCTTTAATTCTTTTTTAAATGCAAAAAAAGAGAAAATTAAAAAAAAGGGTGAAGAGACTCTGCAAATTAAAATATAAAATATAATTGCTGATTTGTATTAATTATTAATTTAATATATAAAAATTGCTGACTTGTTTAATTACCAGAAAATTGACTTTATAATTATTTTTTAATATCAAAAAGTAAAAGATAAAAATGAGGGGAGAGCGGGAAAGAGAGTCTCGAGAGGGAGGGAAGATAAAGGGAAATAAAATGTCTTATAATTTATTCTCGTTTCTATAATCACTCTTTAAGAGACTAAATTATTTCCTGAAATCTTCACTACTTTTTAAACAACTTTTAGTCTGCAAAAATTTTGCGGACGAGATTTGCGGACAAAAAAATTTTTGCGGACGAGATTTGCAGACAAAAAACTTTTGCGGACGAGATTTGCAGACAAAAAACTTTTGCGGACGAGATTTGCAGACAAAAAACTTTTGCGGACGAGATTTGCAGACAAAAAACTTTTGCGGACGAGATTTGCAGACAAAAAAATTTTGCGGACTAAATTTGCGGACAAAAAACTTTTGCGGACTAAATTTGCGAGAAATAACAAAGTTCCAAGTCTAAAGGATCCTATCACTCCCCTTAATATATTAATTACACCCTTAGTATTACTGACGGTCTTTTTATAAATATGAAGGGATAATAAAAACAAGTTTCGTAATTGTTTTGTTTATTTTGTTTAAGGGTCAGTTTTTGACTAGACGGTCAAATTCCAAAATTAAAAAAATAAATTTTAGAAAATAAATTTTAAAAATTAAATCACAAAATAAAAAGTAAAAAGAGTAAAAATAAAAATAAAAATGTCTCGATAAAAATAAAAAAGTAAAGTAAAGGAGTACTTTTGTCTATGTCCAGACAGCCCACTGCCTTTATTTTTTTTTGCTTTTTTTTTGCCCAAAAAGAAAAAAATGAGAAAAAGATGAGTGACTGCCCGTCTGCCTTTCACGTGCAAAAATAAATTTTTTTTTGTTTTTTTATTGATTTTATCGAGAGTCTTGTGTCTGGGGGAGTAGAAAAAGGGTCCAAAAATAACCAGACTTTGTGCAAGTGTGTGCAAAGAAAGGAGACTTTTCTTCCTTTTTTTGTTATTTTTCGTTTAGTATTACACTACAAATTTTTTTTGCAGTTGCTGCTTACTTCCAAATTATATCCAGTTTGGGGAAAATATCAACAAAAAGGTTTGGGGGAATGAGTTGGGGAGGGGGGGGGGCTTGCAGACAGTTACTCCTATTTTTTAAAAATGAAAAGTATAAACTAGGAGTAAGCCAAAACCTAAAACAAAATTAAAAACGAAATTAGGGAAAACGAAACTGCCCCCTCTATAGACTAGTTTTTAATAGAGTTCGAACTTTTCATCCCCCCAACGGATCTGGTAGCCGGTTTTTTGATGAAAATTTGATTGTCCGCAAATTTTTTTGCGGACAAAATTTGCGGACCTTAACTTTTACCTAAATATTATAAGTTTTATTCAAGTAATTTGGAGAGTGGCTCTATTCTATCCTAGGAAAGATGTTATAGGATGGAATGACTTCCTTAGGTCCTTTTCCTCCTTTCAATTCAAAGAGACAAAATAAAGAGATGAAATTAATTTTGGGTGGTACAGATTGGTATATTTTTGTGTGCATATTCGAGTGACTAAAATTTAAATTTTGGTCTATTAAAAGGTGTAAATAAAAATATTATTTTTCTTTCCAATTTATTTATTTTTTTGGGGATCGTAGATCATATGGAATGATTATATCAAAGTCGAGGGCATAGTCTCATTACACAAAAATCGCAGAAAGATTAAATAATAAAACCACAATAAATAAATAATAATTACATAATTTTTGTTCCTTATCGAAGAGAAGATAAGAGAAGAAGGGACTTGGAGTAGAGGGAAGGGAACACGAAGTAATGTGAAGGGAACATGAAGTAGAGCGAAGGGAACGTAAGTAGAGTGAAGGGAACATAGGAAGTAATGTGAAGGGAACATGGGTAGTGTGAAGGGGAATGGGGTAGTGTGAAGAGGCATTAAATAGAGTGAAGGGAACATAAGTGAAGGGGAATGGGGTAGTGTGAAGAGGCATTAAATAGAGTGAAGGGAACATAAGTAGTGTGAAGAGAACATGGAGTAATGTGAAGAGGCATTAAATAGAGTGAAGGGAACATAAGTAGTGTGAAGAGAACATGGAGTAATGTGAAGGGAACATAAAAAGTAGGGTGAAGGGAACATAGGAAGTAATGTGAAGGGAACATGAAGTAGAGTGAAGGGGACATGGGGTAGTGTGAAGAGAACATGAAGTAGAGTGAAGGGGACATGAAGTAATGTGAAGGGAACATTGAGTTAATAAAAGCGGAATATAAGAAGAATAAAGTGAAGAGAGGGAACATTTATAGCCTTTTCTTCCTCCTCCTCCTTTTATCTTTTAATCGGTACATTAAATACTCCCAAACTAGTTTATCGAAAAGATTATTTTTTAGAGGAGAAAGGCACGTGAATATCTTTTATATTTAAACATCTTTTTTGAATTGAGGGGGAAATTGAGGGGAGGGTGGGGGGAAACGAGGGGTAAAAGGGAATTTTAATTGAAGAGAGGTAAACTTGTACAAATATTTCAAAAAGGTTTTCAAGTTAAAATGTCACAAACAAACGAAAAAAGACGTATTTGGAGAGGGACTTTGACGTAAAACTCTCTCTACCTTTTTGACGCAGTTTGAAAAATTTTTTTTTATTTTCCTGGAATGAATAGGGAAGATTAATAATAAAAAATATTATTTTTTAAAAGTACACATAAACATTTTTTAATTTATTCCCACACACGCAGGCATATTTTTAATCCTTAATATTTGAATTTTTATTTAATCCAAGCCTTAAGGGCATTCCTCTCATGTTATCACTTTTTTATGAATCACCTGTTTATTATAAGGAATTTGTCTGGTCTTAACTTTTGGGAAGCTCTATCCCTTGAGAAAATTCCTGTTCTATCCTCATTATCCCTCATAACCTTCCGATCCTTTATATTTAAACATTATTTTGAATTGAATTATGTGGGGGAAATGAGGGGGAATTTAAATGAATAGGCATCTTTCTAATCCCTAATATTTGAATTTTTCATAACCTTTCTATTCAATACCTAGGAATCTTAATCCTATCCTTTCTAAAAACAAAAATCTCTGTTACCACAGCTCTAAAATCCATGTCTTATCCTTCAATAATCTCGGTCATATCCCGATTTATCCAAATCCTCTAGTAAATGAACATTAAAGATAGGAATAAATTACGTATAAGGGATGGGCTTTCTTCCGCCTTCTGTCTTCCACAGAATTGCGGCTTCTGACCCTTTGCCTTTTATTTTGTTCCGCATTTTTCAAGTTCCGTCTGCCGCTTTTAAAAATATGCCAAGTCCCAGTCTTGATATACATACTACATGTGGGAAAAATAGGAAACAAAATGGGCAAGAAACAAATTTAGAATGAGTAAAAAAAGTTACGAAATTTATTGAAGATAAATTGAAGAACGGGAGGAAAATATTGAGAAATAAATAAATTTTAAAAAAATAAAGAGACTCATTTAGAAAAAAAATAATTAAAAAGTAGACAAAAATAAACAAAATATTTTTTTAATGCTTACTAAAGAAAGTAAAATTTAAAAAAATTACTAAAATAGGAGGGATATTTAATTTAAAAAATAAATAAGAAAATAAGTAAACAAAAATAAACAATTTTTTTAAAAAAAGAAAACAAATTTTGAAATTCCCCCAAAATATATTTATGGAGTAAAGGAGCAGGACAAATAGGCGCCATTTTTTCGGCGCAGCATGTTTTCGGCGTTTAAGGAAAAAAGTTTTTGCTGCTGCTTTCACTAAACGCCGAAAACATGCTGCGCCGAAAAAATGTCCCCTATTCGTCTGCGCCTGTGCGATCGCGCCTATTAGTCGTGTAAACATGGACTAATGTCCAATGTTTTTTGGTCTAAAAATGAGTGAAATAAACAACAAAAAAATTATTGTTTATTTTTATAGGCACAAAGATTGTGTCACCTTTACGCCTACACACGTTCCTCTAGAAAAATATTTTTTTATTTTTATTTTTTTAATCAATTCTTCCTCGGGAATATTCGAGAATGGCCAAAATAAATAAATAAAATGAGTCATTTTCTGAAAAAAATTTTTTTTGTCAATTTTTGGATTTTTTGGTGATTTTGGAAGGAATAATGATGAAAAATGACCAAAATAAATTTATGAATCATTTTTCAAAAATTTTGGAATTTTTTGTAAAATGAGGGGAATTCATGATATTTTAATGAATTTAATATGAGAATTTTATTAAATTAAATTTTTTTAAAAAGAATTCAACGAAGGGGCTATTTTTGTGTAAAAATGTGTGGAGTAGAGAGTGTCAAAGTTTGCCAAATAATTAATTAATTGGTATTTATCAAAAATCAAAAAATATTATTTTTTGATAAATTTAAGACTGAATAGGCCAAAAAAAAATTTTTTTGAAAAAATTAGTGATCAGTTAATTTCATTTTTTAATTTGTTTTTGAAGGAAAATTGGTCTTGGACCAGTCGTATTTTTTTAGATTTGAGGAGAATTTTTATTGATAGACTTAAAGGGTTTAGCCTATTAAAGAAGGAGAATAGATGTGGATCTGTGCTCTCAGAGGCGAGATTAATGGAAATCCTCATTATTTCTGATACCGATTGCCCAATCTATGTAGTTAAAGTGGCTTAATAAGGTTGATCATTTGAGATTTTAGTTATTTTAGGTTCTAAAATAGTATCCCTATTTTTCCCCGATTTTTTAAGGGTCTGTTCCAATTCTAGTATTTTGGAAAGTATTAGTATTTGGAAATTCAAATTTAAAAATAAAGAATAATAAAAATAACTTATTATTCACACGAAGCAACGATTTCAGGCACTAATAATGTAATGAAATAAGTAAATAAATAGTTAAAAAATGTCCTTTTAAGGTAATTTAGAAAGGAATCAACAAATTAAAAAATAACAGAAATGGCCAAAAGTTAATTAAAATGGTCAGGGTTGAGTTGAAATTAGTTAGTATATTGGAGGTATTTGTTAAATAGTAAATAATATTTTTCATTAAAAATGGACAGAAAAGAAGATACATCAGAAAATTAAGGAGAGAGGCTTATAAAACACATAAAAGTTTAAAAAATTCACGTGACAGTCAATTAATTATATCACTATTTTGAAAGAATTTTAATATAATAGAGTGGGGGAAAATGAAACAAAAATTGGTTAAAAAAATTTTTTTGAGGAAAAAAAATTTTTTTAAATGAATGAAAAAAATTATTAAGGAATGAGGAAATAAAAATAAACAGTCAGTTGAACAATAAATTTTGATCAGTAATTTTTCGAATTTTTTTGGTTGTTAAAAATGGGAATTAGTAGTAATATATGGGCAATTAATAAATACTACTATTAAAAGACACTTACACATAAAAATAAATTAAAAATAAGGAACATTAAATTTAAAAAAAAGTTTAGAAAATAAGAAAAATATGTACAAGTTGGACATAAAGTATGTACTTATAACAAGATGCATAAAAGAGAATTATCTGGCATAACAAATAAATTACCAATTCTTTTTAAATTCCCAATTTCCCCTAAGAATGTTCGGAAATCAAGTCGGTTAGATTCTTGGTTTATAGTGTTTGTAACTTAAATCAAACAAAGCGAGCTGGACCATTTATGAAACCATCTGGAACTATAGCTATACTATAGCCTTTAAAAAGGGAATGTTTGGGCTGGATTAGTGGTAAGAGTGTTGAATTTGTTGGGTTGGTCTAAGTAAGAGAACGGGTCATTTTTGTGGTAAGATAACTGAGAGAATATAAAAAAGTCATCCTCATACTAAAATAAAATTTTCTTCATATACGGAAAAATAAAAACCGGAAAAAATAAAAAATAAAAAAAAATTTTTTAAATTTAAATAGTCATCTAAAATAATAAAAATATTTTTCAAAAAATAATATTTTTTTCTTTAAAAAATATTATTAAATTTAATAAAAACAAGGAAAATAAGAGTACAAAAAATAAAAATAAAATAAAATTTTTTTTTATTAAAAATAACACAACAAAAATAAATAAATCTTTATAAACTTGACAAATTGAATGATGTAAAACCCAAAAAAATTCGAGAAAATAAAATAATATTTACTTTTTGGTTTTGCGTAGGTTGTATGTAAATATAAACACTGAAAATATTTTTTATTGAATATAAAAACACAATAAGCAAATAGAAACTTTAAAACGTGTTTTGCTCAGGTGAAAATATTAAATATTATAAAAAGGGATTAGAATATAAATTTAAATAATGTTTGTCAAACACGTGTTTTGTCACTCTAAAACATTGATTGTAAAACATTTAAAAATTTTTAAAGTTGTATTGATTAAACATGTTTGTAAAACATCCAAACATTGTTTTAAAAACATATAAACTTGCTTTTTTAATAAAAACATTAACACTTTGTTTTGAGAACTTAGAAACTTGTTTGTAAAAATTAAAAAAATTGTTTGTGAAACATTAAAACATTGTTTTGGAAACTTAGAAACTTGTTTGTTAACAAACACATCCCAACTTTGTTTTTTGAAAACTTAGAAACTTGTTTGTTAACAAAAACATTCAAACATTGTTTTGAAAACTTTAAAACTTGTTTTTGTTCAAGTTTTATTTATTTAATTAATCTAACATGTTTTGTCTCTTCAAAACACTGAAACTTTTGTTGCGAAACACTTTAAAAACATTATTTTTGTGAACATGTGTATTTGTCTAAAAACATGTTTTGTCTCTACAAAACTTAATGTTTCCGTATTGTATTTTATAATATATGTTTTGTATTTTGTAGCTGAAATTCTCGAGAGAAACACGACCATGAGAATCCACGAGGGTAACACATGATTTTTTAAAAATTGAAAATAACACGTGTATCCGTTAAAGTAAACTAAAAGTCAATAAAAAAATAATTTTAAAAATATTTATTTATTTTTTTCTCAATTTATTGCTCAAAAATTTAATTTTTTTAATGATGATTATGATGTCTCCTCCCTCTTTGTTTACGCCTTCCTCTTTGTTTTCTGCTTTTGTTATTTTGTTGATTTTTTGGTCTTAGCATTTTATGCCAATCTGAGAATCCGATTGAATCGGGTGGGAATGAATATACCTTTTTTTGGAAATTTTAGAATTAAATAAAAAAATATTTAATTTAATTACCTCCATTACCCAATGGGAATATGAGTCGCGGGAGAGCATTTTTCTTGGAGATTTTGCGTACCTTTATTAAATTGAAATTGAATTTAGAGAAATTATTTTGAGGTTTTTAGCTTTAAGAATTTTTAGTTTTTATTAAAAAAAATTTTTTATTCTTCCCTTGAATTAATTTATTTATTAATTTATTTAACCCAGTTTGGGCGCAGGAGCGTTTGGCGCGGATTATTATAAATCAGTCTAATGATCATCCAGCTTCCTAAAATTTTGGGAAGATATTCTCAATAGTGTTATCTACAATCCTTAAAAATTTTAAAATTTTTTATTTTGTAGTTTTCAAATTATGAGCAAAAATATCTACCATACAAGAGAAAACGCGCATTTATTGCCTCTTTTTGTCCATAACTTTAAAAATAATTAACCAAAAATTCTGAAATTTTTATTTGAGATAGCTAAGGCCTTTTAATTATTCTATGCAAAATTTTATAGCCTAAAGTGCTCATTTTTCAATTTTATTTACATGCGCAAACAACTCCACTTACACCCCAACCAATTTATTATTCAAATTTTTCCCTCACCTGTCACCGGGAAATTCAATGAATAATGTCCAAGCTCCTTTTCTATTGACCTAGACAGAAAATTAAAAATAAATTTTGACAAAAAATAATATTTTGTATTGCCTGATAACTATTTGTAAATATTTGCCCAGGCGAGATGTGAAAATCAACTGTGTTGTCTACGCCAAGAAGTCGAAAGAATATGGCTTCACTTACATTATGATTTCTTTAAAAATAATTTTTTATTTTTTTTTTTGATTATTTAATTAATCTTGATTTAAATTTAATTTTATTAAGTAGACCGAAAATTTTCCGATTTTTGCTGCTCAAGACACGGGGGGAAGAGAACGCTTGGGGAAAAGGATGGTAGGATGGTTGCCCCCCCCCCCTAGAGAGCCTTATAATAATTTTTAAATGAAACCGAAAGCAATGAAATTTTGTAAAGACATCCTTAATAGTGTTATATAGTCTCACTAAAAATTTCAGAATTTTTGGCAAACTATTTGTTAGGCTAAAAAATTCAAACTTTGTAGGGATAAAAGTAGAATTTTTCTGTTAAATTTTGACCATAACTCTAGAAATAATGAACCAAAAATTCTGAAATTTTGCTAGAAGGTAGTCTCCAATATTAGAAAAATCTCCACAAAATTTCATTTTTTAAATGTGCAGGATTTTTTGAGATCAGAAATTTAAAAGCGCGCGCGTTAGCGTCCTTAGAACAACCTTTTTATTTTTTGACCATAACTTTAGAAATAGCCAACCAAAAATTCTGAAATTTTGCCCTAAGGTAGTCTCCAATATTAGAAAAATCTCCACGAAATTTCATTTTTAAGAGTCCAGGATTTTTGGAGATAAGGAATTTAAAAGCGCGCGTGTCATCTTTAATACAATCCTAAGCCCCCCAACAAAAATAAACTTGGAAATAAATTCAAAAAATTTTTTTAAAAATTTTTAAAAATTAATTTTACCTTATAGACAAAGTTAACCAATAATATTTGGGTCTATACGTTCTATTGGGATCTTTAAAATCAAAATAATCGTCATGAAAGAAATGGGCGGCCAAATCTTCTGGGATTATTAAAAGGCAAAAAATAAAAATTTTAAAAATTATGGAAGGCCAACAGAAATTTTTGTTTAATAAATTTAATAATTTTAGTTGTTTTATATTAGGCAGCATTTTTACTTTTTATTTTTTTACATGCGCAATGTAATCATAAATTTTATTTATTGAGAGAGAATGGCAGTGAAAAAAGGAAGAAAGTAGAAGAAGACGAATGTAGTAATTAATTATTAAAAGCTGTAAAAATAAAAGAAATTAAAGATTTTAAATTTAAATGTTAATAATTGGAAATGGATAGGATTTTGAGGGAAAGATTTGAAGAAATGATAGGTAGGGTTACCTAAACCCGATTGAGAAATTTTCCAAAATCCGACCTCTTGGTGAGCCTAGGCACAAGAAGTTTTTAATCTGAAAGACAATTCTGGAGTAAATGCTGATCTAGATCAGAGTGGACATTTTACCCCCTTTAGGGAGTACTTGCCTCATTTTTGACCTCACCCTTTTTATCTTTTTCGCTCACTTTATCCCCATTTCTGCAATGCCACCTTTTTGCCTCCTTTTTGATTTTTTTTTGAAAAAGGAAGAAAAATTCTAGATAAATACACCCACTTAATTACCACATCCAGGTCTATAATTAAGCGTAAGAATGTCTAATTTAGACATTCTTGGCAGCAGAGATGTGCCAGGTTTAGAAAAATGTCTGGTCTGGTTTCAGGATTATTGGAAACCAGAGACCATAAACCCATACTAGGCATGATTCAACATCTTCGAGTTGTGTCTAATGGTATCATTTTAGAGTCTATCTGTGTCTCTACAATGGACTGAGCGATTTCCGACTTTTTATAGCTGTCCAAGACCAAAAATTTTCCAAGACACAAGACAGAAAAAACAAAGGAAAGTCTTGGAATCAGTCTCAGTCGCTCACTTTATCCCCATTTCTGCAATTTGTCTCAGGACCAAGAGTCTTGGACAGCTCTACGGTTTTTAAGAGCCTAAACTAAATTTAGTTAATTTCTGGGGAGAAACCAAAAATCCTCTTAATTTTTAATTTAATTTAACAAAAAAATAAATCATTTACCTTTATTTAACAACAAAAACAAGACAAATTTAAATCAAATAAAAATATTTTTTTAATGGATGAGCACATTAAAGAGGCCAAAAAAGACGTTTAAAAATTTTAAAATAAAAAAAAATGGGTGCGCAGAAAGAACAAAATAAAATAAAGACGTGTCAAATTGAATGGTGATTTAAAGAAAAAAAATAAATTTTAAAAATATTTTTGTTGTTTAAAAAAATTTTTTGTTGATAAATGCTCTTAAAAATTAAGAAAAGTTAAAAATAAGTGTTAATCCAAGCTGAAATTTATTTTTAAAATTAAAAGAAAAATTTTAAATTAAATAATTAAGGGACATATTTTAATTTTTAAAAATTTTATAGAATTTTAGAAAAATAAAAAAAATTTT
The DNA here is from genome assembly GCA_963681835.1 of Meloidogyne enterolobii. Lineage (NCBI taxonomy): Eukaryota > Metazoa > Nematoda > Chromadorea > Rhabditida > Meloidogynidae > Meloidogyne > Meloidogyne enterolobii. Next base: position 2,234,788 of record CAVMJV010000023.1, read on the forward strand.
TTTAATATAAAAAATTTAAAATTATTTTTTCTAACCTGACTGACATCCTTAACTATTTTTTAGAACCTAAAACACTTGGGAATTACCTTAAAAAATTTATTTTTGTTAAATTAATTCATATTTTTAGAGATTATTTTTTTAAAATATTTTTAGGTTCCCAGCGAATCGAGGAGTACCCGTAAATTTAAATTAAATATATTACATATTTCTAATTTTTGATAATAAAAATAATTTTTTTCTAAATAGTTAAGGATGCCAGTTACGTTAGAAAAAAAATAATTTTAAATTTTTTATGGCCCTTTTAAACAATTAAAAAAATAAATTGTATGTCTGTCCCTCCCAGCATGATAAAAACAAAAAAAAACAACAAAATAATAAAATATATTTAGGTATTTTTATTTTTTTTTAATTTTGTTCTAGTTAGTTGTGGGGCAAAAACAAATTTAGAAAGAATTAAGGAAAAAATAAATTTTGTTTTTAAAATTTATTTTGGCGTTTGTCGGATTTACAGATCTATAAAAACGACAATTTTAATAAATTTATCTAAAAAATTTTTTAAAATAAATTTTAGTAAAATGTTAAGGACTCAAAATAATAATAAAAAATTATTTAATTTAATTTTAAAATTTATTTTAAATTTTTAAAGCAATATTTTAAGGAAAATGAAAAAATTTTTTTAATTAGAAATTTAATCAAAATCAAAAAATGGCTTTTAGGACAAAAAGAGGCAAACTTTTAAATAAAATAAAATAATTAATAACAAATTTAAGCAAAGTCAAAAAGTCAAAAAATTTCTTTAAAATAAATTTATTAAAAATTAAATAAAAGAAATACAAAAGTAAAATATATCTACACGTCACCTCCCAAAATTTAAAAGAAAAAATAAATTGAAATAATTAGTTGAAAAAAATTTTATTTTAGCAAAATTATTTTTCCTCTTAAACTTTGACAAATATTAAAAATGATTTGTCTTTTAATTTTGGCTTGCAAAATTAAATTTTAAAATTAAAAAAAAGGAAAAAATGTTTTTTAAAATTTGGCCAAAAAATTTTTTTTTATTTGAAACATTTTATTTTTTAAAAATAAAAAAGCAAGGAACAGAAAATAAGGGGGAAAAGAGGGAAGCAAAAAATCCCCCTTAACAATTTATCGTTCAAAAGTGGCCCTTTTTTATTTTTTCTTTTTTTTTTTCCGCATTTTGCACCAAAAGAGTGGAAAGAATTTTAAAGCGATTCTCGAGAGTTTTTACATAAATATTTTTAGTTGTTGGTCCCTAGAGGGGCCAATAACCACTAGTAAATATTAAAAGTGCGCACAAAGACAACAAGCATATTAAAAGAAAGGAACGTGGGGAAGGAAAAAAAGAAAAAAGGAAGGCCCAAAAGAAAGCAGAAGAAAATAAAATAGGTAAATAAATTGTTTGTATTTATTGAAAAAAATATTTTTTATTAATTATTTAAAATGTGCGCAAAAATAAATAAAATATTTGCGGACATTAATTTAAAAGAATAAATCAGAATTTATTAATATTTAAAAATTAATAAAATCAGAATTAATAATTAAATATGAAATAGATTAATAAATAATTAAAAATCAGAATTACCGTATTCCCTAAAATAAAGCCCGTGCTAAATTAGAGCCCCACTTTGGAGGATAGTTGAAAAATAGAGCCCCATGGGGCTTTATTTTAGGAAATACGGTATTTAAAAATAAAAAATAAAATAAATTGTTTAAACAGAATCAGAATAAAGAAGAAAAATAATAATTATACTATTTTGATAAAATCAGAATTAGAAGTCAGAATTTTATTAATTAAATAGGAATATTACAAATCAGAATAATTAATTAAAACCAGAATTATTGTAAATACAGACAAATTAAAAATCAGAATTATTAATCAGAATTAAAATCAAGAATTTTTAGTCAGAATTAAAAACCAGAATTTTTAATCAGAAGTTTTAAGCAGAATTATTTATCAGAATTTTTTAATCAGAATTAAAAACCAGAATTTTTAGTCAGAATTATTAATCAGAATTTACTAATCAGAATTATTAATCAGAATTTTCTCATCAGAATTATTGACCAGAATTACTAAACGGAATCCTAAAATCAGAAATAAAGAATCAGAATACCTAATTTAAAACCAGAATTATTAATTACAAATAATTTTTAATCAGAATTTTCTTGCTACCGTCGCTATAAAAATATAAAATTCCCCTAAAAATAAATAAAAATGTAAATAAAGTTTGAAGCTTAAAGTAATTTATTTATTTTTATTTTGTTTTGCATAGTAGTTCTTCCCCCCTCCATTTCCTGTCGTATTTTATTTATCTTAACAAATTTCGATTTTTTTTTGTTTTACTTTATTTTTTCTTTTTAATGCTTCAACTTGTCTATGCCAAAACAACAAATAAATAATTTATTTTTTAAGTTAAGTAAACAAAAGAAAATTTAAAAAATAAAAAGGAACATTTTTAGAGAGATTCTGATTTTTAAATTATATAAAAATCAGAATTATTTAAGGGAAACTACTAAATATCAGAATTATTAAATCAGAATAAATCAGAAAAAAATAAAGACCAGAATAAATAATAAATCAGAAAGAAATGAAAAAATAATCGAATTATTAACTCAGAACCAGAACAAATAATTAATAAAACAGAATAAATAACCAGAAAATAATCGGAAATAAAAATTATTATTAAATATCAGAATTAAAAAATAAAAAATCAGAATAATTAAATAGTATACTTTATTAAATAAATGCAAATCAGAGGGACTGGGCCGTTTTGGCGCGGGGCCGTTTTGGCGCGAGCTTATAAGATAGCGAGTTGCTTATCAAAAATGATCAAATTTTGCAATAATAACTCTCATGCCTTTATCTACGTTCTCCAAAAATTTCAGAATTTTTGGTCAAGAATTTAGGAAATTGTGGCCAAAAATGTTGATTTTCTGAAAAATGCCTAATTTTTCGAGGTCTATCGACTATAACTTCGGAAACATTGAATGAAAAATTCTGAAATTTCTGGAGGAGGTAGTCAAGGATGTTAAAGAAATTCGAGAAAAATTTTATAAATTTAGGTCTCGCCTAAGTGCCACTTTTTTGTTCTCGCGCCAAAACGGCCCGGCGCCAAAACGACCTCAACCCAAATCAGAATATTACATAATATTATCCCCGTATTTTTAAATAAAATAATTTTTAAATATATATTAATTTCCTCTAAATATATTAAATTTCAAAAATTCCAAAAAATTACTATTTTTATTTAGGAATGTCTTTTTTAATTTTAAAAAATGAGTAGGAGGAGTTTATATAAAATTTAAAATAAAAGAACAGTCAGATTGATATTTGAGACGAAAAAAATATAAAAAATGAACGCAAGGTAGCTGAGTACATTTTTCGTGTAAATTGTTATTTTAAATATTTGTGTTGTTCTTTATAAAATCAGAATTAGAAAAGTCAGTAAAAGGCTAGAATCAGAAGAAATTTAAAAATCAGAATTAAAATCGGAAAATATTTAAAAAATCAGAATATAAGTAAAAAAACAGAAAAACATTGGAACAAAATCAGAAAAAAAAGGAAAAATCAGAATATAGGTCAGAAAAAAAATCAGAAAAATAAGAATAAAAATAAGAATAAGAATCAGAATATAAGTCAGAAAAACAAGAGAATAAAAATCAGAAATACGAATCAGAATTTTTTCATAACTAAATATTTTCATATTTCATTTTAGGGAACTTTTTAAAAAAATAAAATTAGGGCTTAATTAAAAATTAATTAAAATTTTAAAATTATTTTTTACTTTTTCTTTTAAGATTATTATTTTTTTATTTTTGCCATAAAAATAAATAAAAATTTTTATTTTACTCATCTCGCGCATATAATCGATTGTGTAATGGATATATTATTTATTTGGACGCCAGAGGCAAAAAAATAATAAAATAAAATATTTAAAGGTATAATTAAAATTCTTTTTGTTGATGAGTGTGTCCATTGAGAGTCTCTCCTTCCTCTCTCGTCTGTATAGTTGCGATTGAAAAATTAGAAAAAAGGAGGGAAAAGGTGTTGGAATTGTCCCAAAAATTGAGAAAATAAAAAATAAATTAAATAAAAATATTAAAAAATTATTTAAAGAAAAAATTTTTTGTCACCCCTACAATTTAGCTACAATTTTTTAACTAAAAATATTATAAAAACTACATCGGTACATTTCCGTTCTGCCATCTTCCCTTAAATTAATACTAGAAATGTAATAAAAAATGCTGAATCCACCACTCTTTTTTCCGGAAATGACTGTGGACCGGAAATGCCTGTATAGGGCTCGAAATGGTCAAAACCATAGGCAATTTTTAGCTATAGGAAAACAATCCATCTAGTGAAATAAAGCGAGAGCCGAATTTTCACGAAGCGAAACAATCCATAAACCCGGAGCCTTAAATAAAGGTATCTACCAGGGATGTGCCGAAACAGATTTTAAAAAGCGAAAGACGGAAGACGAAATGGCACACCCCTGGTATCTACCTCCTTATCAGGATAAGATAGGGGATAAAGAGTATCTTGAAATTCTAAATAAATTTATTTCTAGATAAGGTAAAGGGAGTAGGACTAATGTTCGGCACGATTCAATATTCCCGCAAGTACTCCCGACAGTCTTGACTCAATACTTTTAGGTACTTCCGATATTGCTTTTGAAAAATCCATTTGCCGACCACTAATTAGGACACAAAATTTGGCCAAATAAAATAAAATTAAAAAGAATGAACCTAAAAAATATTTTTTTAAGTTTTGTTTCTTTGAAAATAAAAACAATAAAAAATAAAAGACAAAAAAAACAATAAAAAAAAGAGTGAGAACCCTGAAATTTTATAAGGCTGGGAAATTAACAAAAACCGGTCGTTTTGAGCCATTCTTTTTTTAAATAAAAACGTTACTTTTTTTGATACTAAAAAATAAATAAAAATAAAAATACACACAATCATCCACTTTTATTTTTTTTTAAACTTGAGAGCCTATCATTAAAAGGTTTTAAGATGTTTTGAATGATTCATTTAGGGAAATAAAAGAGAAAATAAAAATTAAAAAAAATTTATTTTTAAAATATTATTGTTGATAATTTGGAAAAACTTGGGAGGGGAAAAATTGGAAAAAATTAGAAAATAGGGGAAAAAAATCTGAATGAGTTAACATTTTTATTTTTTAAAAATATTTTTCTTTTTAACAGGCATCCTCATAATTTCCTAATGGGGCGGTGATAAGGATTAGAGATCGGACCGTACCGTACTACGGCCGTATTTAACGGTATTTCTCGGTATTACAGTCGGTAATACGGTACGGCAATTCATCGGTATTATACGATATTACGCTACGGAATACGGTACGGAACAAAATTCCGATCTCTAATGAGGATGTCTGTTAGATCATCATCCCGCACAAACACATATCTAATTAAAACAGACACGGCAAAAATATTTTTAAATTTTAAAATTAATAAAATTCTTTATTTGCTCTTTGAATAATTTTAAAAAATGTTCCTTCTTCCCATCTTTATTTCTAGCAGACATCTTCATCGTTTTCCTCGGGTTTCTCGTTCAAATCAAAAGGATACTCATTTACATTTATTTGATTCGTGCAATTCTCGGGAATTTTGTTTGGCTCTTCTACCACAGTCTGATTTTGATCATCCACATTGGTTTCTGTTTCGCCTTTATTATTCTCTTCCTCCTCTTGATTAAAAAGACATTTTTCTTCAAAATGAATGCTCTCTTCGTAAACGATAGGCAATTTCCCTTTACTTCTACCACCATCATCATTCTGTGTATTAACCAGGGTTGCCGCCCGAAACCCGAAACCCGAAACCCGAAACCCGGCCTTTTTTTGTACCCGAAACCCGATATCCGAAAAGAAAATTTTGCAACCCGAAACCCGAAACCCGTACCCGATATTTTTTTCAACCCGAAACCCGTGACCCGAAATTGGTTAAAACCCGAAATTTCTACCCGAAATCTTAGCCTTACCCGATTTTTTAAACTTAGAAAATTAGAAATAAATATGTTTATTTTTTTCCAATCTAATTTATATTAGTGGGTGGTCGAATGGTTAATGTGTTAGGCCTCACCCAAGTCGTTATGTGGGTTCGATGCCTTGTCAGAAGACGAGGAATATTCAAATTTTTCTTTCCATAAATAACTTTATTTTATGATTTAATTTTGTTTTAAAAATTTTTCTATTTTTACCCTCTAAAATTCTTAAAAAATTTTCCTTTGGCCACTAAAAATTGAATTTTTTGCCTAAGGCCTTCCGAAATTTTCAAAATTTTCGCCTGCGGCGCTGAAATAAGAAGAAATATTTCTTTAAAATTCTCAAAATTTTGCCTGCGGCGCAAAAATTGGAAAAAATTTGGCTTTTTGGTCTTCCAAAATTCCCAAAATTGAAAAGCTGAAAACGGGAGAAAATTGGAGTATTAATGGAAATAAAGCGCCTCTATATCTCCTTTAATCCATGATATATCATTGCAAGAATTATATCAGAGGATATGCATATATCAAGGTGGATTTGAAGGCTCTCCTAAATTTATTCTTTGATATCCCTCTCAATACCAAGATATCGTTGTTAATCCCAAAATCCCAATCTCTCTTTAATCTCTTTGCCTCTCTCTATATCACACAAAATCCTATTATGCAACATAGCTTGCGCCTTACAATTTAGATCACAAATACCTGACACTCGAAAATAACCCGAATTTTTCGCCAAACCCGAAACCCGTACCCGAAATTTTTGCCAACCCGAAACCCGATACCCGAAATGAAAATTTTATGACCCGAAACCCGAAACCCGTACCCGATATTTTTGCCAACCCGAAACCCGTGACCCGAAATGAAAACGCTCCAACCCGATACCCGAAACCCGTACCCGAAGATTTTTTGTACCCGCGGCAACCCTGGTATTAACAAAAGAAGTTTTTTCATTATTATCAGAATGAATATTTCCTACTTTTGGATCGACATTTTTTAAGTTTTCTTTTTTATTTTTCCTTTTTTCTCGGCATTTTCGTTCGGATTCTCTCCTCTTTTCTTTATTATTTTCTCGGTATTTTCGTTCAGATTCTTTCACCTTTTCTTTATTATTTAGACGGTATTTTCGACTCCATTTTTGCTGCTTTTCTTTATTATTTTTTCGGTATTCTCTTATCTTTTCTTTATTATTTTGGTAGTAAATTTTCATATATTCACTTCTATTAGATTTTTCTTTATTGGATATAGTTCTGCCTTTCTTTGAAATTGTATCTTTTGGTTTTAACGTTTTTTCATCTTTTTGAATTTGAGCATTAACCGAAGATTCAGCCCCATCGTTCTCCTTTGAGGTTTCCCCAACTCTAGTTAACTCATTTTGATTTTTATTATTTTTAACAGAATTAATTAAACTCCAAAATATCGCGTTAAATGTTAAAATTATTAAAATACTATCAAGTTTCATCTAAATTAATTTAAAAAATTTATTTAAAATATTTTATTTACTACTAATTACCCAAAAATAATAAATTTTAATAAATTTTAATTTATTGAATTTAAATAAGCAATATAGATGAATAAACACATTGGGTAAATTATTTTACATTTCATAATAAAAAATATAAAGTACAAATGGAAGTACAAAAGTATTTATTTCATGCCCTTCTTTCATTTCCTTTTGTACTTTTATCTTCCATTTGTACTTTATATTATTTATTATGAAATGTAAAATAATTTTCCCAATGTGTTTTTTCATCTACCTATATTTATTTAAATTCAATAAATTAAAATTTATTATTCTTGGCTAAATAGTAGTAAATAAAATATTTTGAATAAATATTTTTAAATTAATTTAGATGAAACTTGATTGTATTCTAATAATTTTAACATTTAACGCGATATTTTGGAGTTTAATTAATTCTGTTAAAAATAATAAAAATCAAAATGAGTTAACTAGAGTTGGGGAAACCTCAAAGGAGAACGATGGGGCTGAATCTTCGGTTAATGCTCAAATTCAAAAAGATGAAAAAACGTTAAATCCTAAACCTAAAATTGCAAAAAAGGTCACAACAAAAGGTAATCGTCAAGAAGAAAAGAAGCTTAATAAAAGTGAAAATGATAAGGAAAAGAGACGAGAAGCTGACCGTAAGTATCGAGCAAAAAATAAGGAGAAAAGGCGAGAATACGACCGAAAATACCGAGAAAATAATAGAGAAAAGAAGCGGGAATATGACCGAAAACGTCGAGAAAATAATAAAGAAAAGTTGAAAGAATATAGCCGAAAATACAGAGAAAAAAGGAAAAATAAAAAAGAAAACTTAAAAAATGTTGATCCAAAAGTAGGAAATATTCATTCTGATAATAATGAAAAAACTTCTTTTGTTAATACACAGAATGATGATTTTAGAAATAAAGGTAAATTGCCAATATTTTACGAAGAGAACATTCATTTTGAAGAAAAATGTCTTTTTAATCAAGAGGAGGAAGAAACAGAAACTCATATGGAAGAGCAAAATCGAACTGTGGTGGAAGAGCCAACTAAAATTAATACCATAAATCAGACAGATTCAGATGAGGAAGATTATCTTCGTTATCTGAACGATAAACCTTATGATGAAGATGAGGACGTTTGAAAAGAAAGAAATTAATTTGAAGAAAAAATTTTCAGAGAGAGTATATTATTTTTTCGGGTTATTTTTGCTTTTTCTCGCTATTATCGTTCTTTTCTTTATATTTCTAGTGATTTAAATGATTAAAAGTTTTGGGTCCGGTTTGTAATGTTGTGGGGTTGGGGGTTGCTGTGAAGGGAAGGGAAAGGAAGGGCACGATTCGACGGCAGCTCCGGTTATCCTAGTCCACGGAAGAACTAGGGAAGGAGCCCCGGATGGTTTACCCCCAAGTTAAATTAATAAAATTAAAAGCAAATTTAAAATAAAATTTATTTAATTTAAATATGAAAGACAAAATATATGTGTGGGGAAGAAGGGAATTAAGTGATTTGAATTAAAAGTGAATGTTGTTCGGCTGGCAGGAAAAGGCCACGCATTATACCGTTACAGGTTCTTATCTAAATAAGCTCTTTATAAGTCGAACTGAGATGAGATCTCTCAATCATAAGCTTAGTTATCGAGAATCTCGATCTCTTCTCTTCAAAAGTCTCAACTAGCCTTAAAGTTCCCTCCTTGGACTAAAAATTATTTGAATCCTCTCTATGAGAGGCCTAAAACTTTACTTTTAATAAATTTTAAACTCTGATTTTTAAACTCTTTCTTTTCTCCATAAATTCAAGAGTGCATTAATAAGCCTATTTATTTATTCACATTTTCAAAAATAACAAAAAATATTTTCTTTTTATTTTTTCAAAATTGGAGGCATTCATTTTACTCTTTTGAATTTAAATCCTTTAAATTTTAAAAAAGAACAAAGTTTAATAAATTTATTTATTAAAAACTCTTAATATATGTTTTTCTATACTTTTTTAATAAAATAATTTATTACAAAATTGTTATTTTTTCTAAAAATAGAAAAAATAAATTATGAACTAAAATATAAAATGAATTATGGAGGGTAAGCTAGTTAAAGAAAAAATTTTTTTTTGAATACTAAAAAATTTTTGGAAAACTCGAGACACCCTAAATTGCACACTAGATTTATTGTTAATCTATACAAATAATTTGGAAGATATAAAGAGTATAAAACAGACAAAATTAAAAAAATTTTTTTGGAGTCCTACACTTCGGAGACAAACGAAAAGTTCGAGGTTCGGGTTTTGTCGGTTTCGGGATGAAATTTATTCGAGGTTCGTGGTCTTCATTTTTCTTCAATTTTGGATTAAAAATAATAGTTTTATGTTGGAGTCAGATGAAAAAAGTTTGGGGAGGTTCTCCGGGATTCAGAACGTCGGGAATGAGGAGGAATGGAAGGGATGGCTGGAAAAATTAAAAAAAAATCGAGATGGAACCCTATCTCTCCTCATAAAATAAATATTATATACAAAAATAAAAGACGACACTCTTAAAAGAATTTTTTTATTTTTCTTAAAAATTCCAAAAAAAAAATAAAAAGCACTAGAATTAAATGTTTGTTTATATATTACTCAATTTCAAATTTTGAAATTTGATAAAATAAATTTTAGAAAAAAAATTTATATTATTTTTTGGTGTGTTTATTTATTTTTACTTTGGGAACGAAAAATTTTTTTTTAATTTTTAAATTATTTTTATTTAAAAAATGTTTTTTGAAAGTCATCCAAAAATTGAGGAGGAAAAAAAATAAATTTTATTTGATATTTATTCTTTTTTATGACGTTTCTAAAAATTTATTTTTTTAAAAAAATTGGGGAATAAATGAATGATAAATAAATTTTTTTAAAATAATTTTTTGGAAAGGATTTTTAAATTTAATTTTTCGTTTTAATATCACAATCGAGAAATCAAAAAAAAAATTTTTTCGATTAAATTAAATGCTAAAAAAATTTTTTTTGATTAAATTGAATCTTTAAAAATTGAACTTCAATGCCAAAAAATTAAAAGTTTTGCCTAAGACATTAAAATGCGACGAAAAACACGTCTTCGTGACACTGCCTCTCCGAAAATTTACCCGAGATTTTTTATCATTTTTTAATTCGAAATGAGAAATTCCTTCTATTTTTCAGCAAAAATATTTTTTGATTAAATATTGCCCTCAATGATACATATTTGCCAAATTAAAAACTCTTCCTAACAACGATCAACAATCAACCCCTGACAACGATCAATCGCACACAGCTTCCATGCCCAGCTTATTTTGAAGGGGATCACTAGTAAATCCCCGCCCCAAAAATTAATGTCAATAAAATAAGTGCACTATGCGCTCTTAATATTTACTTAACTAAATTTAATTGAATTATTGCATATTGAGTAAATTTTGGATGATAAGGGGACGTTAAGAATAAAATTTAAATAAATTTTAAACACAAAATTATTCCCTTTCTTTTATTTTAAAATAAAAAAAGTCTAAATTTTCTTTGTAAATTTTTTTATAATTTTTTGTGAAGTTCAGACGTGAAAAAAATTCATTCGGGAGAAATACAACTCTAAAAATTTTTTTAAATTATTTTTAAAAATAATTTGGCACTTTTGGGATATCCCTACGGACTTTTGCGGACTTTTTCTGCGGAAATACACTACATTTAATCTTGTTTGGTTGACAAGTGCATAGGAGAGAGGGAGTGAGAAACTCTGACCATTCCGTACAGTTGTGTCCACAAAAAAATCCGTAAAAGTCCATAGAACCCACAAGTACCATTAATTTTCCTTAAATTATCAAAAAATTTAAACAAATTAGTTCTAAATTAATTCTAAAAAATTTTTTTCCTTCAATTTATTTAACACAAAATTTGTATATAAATAAAAATGAAGAGATCGAATAAATTTTAATTTGAAAAAAGAATTTTTTTAATTTTTGGCACATTGCTTCGTCTAAATTATAGTGTATTATGGCCTGTATTTATTTTTCTGTACCCGTTTAATCAACAAAATTTTACATAAACTTCCTTTTTGTAATTGCCACCAATCGTCTGAAAAATAAAAAAAAATCTTATTAATAAAAAAAAATCAGAATTATTTATAATATAAGAATAAAAATCAGAATTAAAATCAGAAAAGTTGAAGGGACTGGAGGGGGCGTTCTGGCGCAGATCAGGTAAGGCGCGCGTCTATAAATGGAATCGTTTCCGTTAACTTTTAGGTATGAAATTTTTTTCTTATATTTCTAATATTCTTAACTACCTACTCTTAAAATTTCAGAATTTTTTGAGCAGAATTTCAGAAGTTATGGCCAAAAAACTAGCAAAAATAAGCATTTTTATCACATTTTTGGCCATATCTTCTGAAATTCTGAACAAAAAATTCTGAAATTTTTAGGTGAGCTAGATAACACTATCAATGATAAGTGTACAAAATTTCAAGAATTTATCTTTATTTTTTTTTGATTTTATAGCTTTTAGCGTCAACGTCGTTAAGAGAAGTCTAAAATACCTTAAATTCTGTTTAAGTCCCCCTCCACTATTTTTTGGTGTATTTGTTGGACGTTGTTGTCTTTGTTGTTCTTCTTTTTCAACAAAAATTGTATTATTAAAATTTGGATTAATATTTTGATTTTGTTGTTGTTGTGCAATATTTGTTGTTATTACCCTTCGGTGGTGACATAAAGCATGTAAAATAGCCAAATCAAATACTTCCTTTAAATATTTCAGAATTTTTATCAGAATTATTTTTAAAATTAATTTCAGAATATTAACAGAATTAGTGGAAAGATGACAAAATTAAAATCAGAATTAAAATCAGAATTATTTCAGAATTAATTTAAAATCAGAATTGAAACCAGAATTAATTTCAGAATTTTTTTAAAAATCAGAATTAAAATCAGAATTTTTATCAGAATTATTTCAGAATTAAAAAAAATCAGAATTGAAACCAGAATTAATTTCAGAACTTTTTTTTAAAAATCAGAATTAAAATCAGAATTAATTTAAGAATTTTTTTTTCAAAAAATCAGAATTAATTTCAGAATTTTTATCAGAACTATTTTCAGAATTAGCACAAAAAATCAGAATAAATTTTAGAATTTCAGAATTATTATCAGAATTAATTTCAGAACAAAATTAAAAAAATACCTTTAAATTTTGTTGTGTAACGGCAGAACATTCGAGCCAATGCAATTGTAGTCTAGAAGCTAATTGTCCCATTACGCTAGGTTCTATAGCTTCTCCTCGACGAGTGTTCATTCTCTGATCGGATTGAGTTCCAACCAAAATAACTGTGAGGATTTTTTGAATCAAGAGGGATTTTTTAAATTAATTTTTGAAACATTTTTCAAAGAAAAATAAAAAAAAATTTTTTTTCCGAAGTTCAAGACTATTTTTTAAATAATTTATTGCCTAAATAATTATTAAAAAATTTTTTTAATAATTTTACTAGGCGCAGAAGGAGCTAAAGCACGTATCTCTGGCAGCCAACGTTGCGTAGCTGAACGTAATGTGGATATTTTTGCAACACTAAAAATTAATTTTTTATAATTAAAAAATTTTTCCCTTACTTAAAACACAACAAAAAAACAGAAGCATCAGCATAACCCAAAGGGCGAATTGTATCAAATTCTGACCTTCCTGCTGTGTCACACAATTCTAACCGCAAGGGTTTTCCATCTACACAGACTGTTACTTTAAAAAGAAAGAAATCTGAAATTTATTATTTCTGGTATTTATTCTTAAAATTAATTCTGAAAAAAATTCTGAAAATAGATCTGCGATAATTTTAAATTTAATAAATTAATAATGTTACCAGAATAATTGTCAAATGCTGTTGGACAATAACGCTCTAAATTATTTTTAATTTTATTTAAATTTTTTAAATGATTTTTAATTAAATCTTAGTTAATTTTATATCATTTCTAAAATTTAAATAAAATATTTAATTAAAATTTAAATAACCACAAAATCCATTTCTTGTGTATGAAACAACTAACGAAGTTTTTCCTACGCAGGGATCCCCAACTAGTACACAACGAAGATGAAGCATTAAAATATTTTTTTAATTTTTATTTTTATCTGAATTAAAATAGGGAATAATTTTTGAATTTAAATTAAATAAAAATGTCAACTTTAAAATTTATTTCCTCTTCACCTTTCTATGCAAAAATTACTTAATATGCATTAAATTAATTAAATTTAGTCAAATAAATATTAAAAGTGTGTTAATCTGAATTTTTAATTAGGTATTTCCAATTTTTGGGACGGGGGAGTTACTAGTGCTCCCCTTTAAGTTTTTAAGTTAGGAAGCGAAGGTGCAGTAGCATTAGAGAGATATCCTTTACTATATGGATACATACTTGGATGAGGATTTTATAAATTATTTCATGTCGGGGTTTTTTTAATTCTATGTCACATGAGAGGAGTATGTAGAAACAAATATTGACTGACTATCTGGAAAATTTCGAAAAAAAAATTTTAAAGTCAACACTCGTTAAAAGCGACAGAAGATGAAAAGAAACAAAATCGTTTGTCTCTAATGTGTAGTTACATGACATACATAAAACTAAAGAAAATCTCTTTTAATAATGTTAAATAAAGAATATCCCTTGAAATCACTTGGACAGATCCCCCGCCTCGCCTAATGACTAGGGCCCGTTCGGTTATGCTCGAAAGATCGAATCGGACATCGAATTTTGACCCAAAAAAGACTCGAACGGCCCGGTTCGATAAAAACGAGGCCCAAAAAATTCGAAAACGGCAACTCTACTAATGACCAGCCAAATTGTAACTTTTATATTTTTAATAGAAGTATATTTTGTATTGGGTGTATTCACGATAGAGGTCCGACTGATTAAAGGCCAGACTATCTAAGTTTTTAAAATAACAGAAAGATTAAAATAATTTAATTAATAAAATGAAAAAAACGCGTTTCACGCATTTACCCTTTCAAAAATAAAAAATAAATTATATAAAAATGTTGCTATTTATTTGAGAAATGAGGGTATAATTAAGAAGAATTTAGATTAATTTCTAATTTTTAGTTTAATGGTTTTTGGTTCTTTTTTGTACAAAAAAGGCAAAAAATATTAAAAAAATATTTTTTCCAAATTTTTTGGTATTTAATTGAATTGATCAAAAATTAAGAGTTTTTATTTTAAGAAAAAATTGTGAAAAGAACTTAAAAATAATTAGGTAATTAATATTTATTTTTAGAGGGTATTTTATTAGGAAAAAAATATTTTATTAGGAAAATTAAACCAATTTTTAAATTACTAATTTTAAATAAATATTAGTTAATCTTATAATATAGCTATTATATTTTCCGGAATATACTATATTTTCCGGAAGACTTCTATTCATAGTAATCAGTTTTCCGGAACCTTAATATATAAGGTTTAGTTATACTGAAAAATCATAAATTTATTTCTTCCGGAAAGTTTTATATTAAAGTTTCCGGAAAAGTTACTATTTCAGGTTTTCCGTAAAGTTTAATTTATTACATATATAGCTTCTATTACCTTTCCGGAAAGTTTATTTTTATAGTATTTACCGAATTCCGGAAATTTATAAATACATAGCGATATTAATTTTCCGGAAGGCTTCTTTTAAATTAAAATTTCCGGAAACTTGTTACTGCTATATAAATTTCCGGAAATTTATTTAGCGATAATATCTTTATGAAAAATTTAGATAGAACTTGGTATAACTTATATTTTTAATTTATCGTATTAGACAATTTATTAAGATAAGAAAAAATAATATTTTAAAAATTTAAAAGGGCAATTAATTCATTTTAATTTAAAATCAATTAAATATTTTTAAACAATTTTTGGATAATTTTTATTGTTTTTAAATAATATTTAAAGTAAATAAAATAAAAGATAACGTCACAAAAAATATTTTATTTACCATAATTAAATTTATGATAGTCTACTAAAAATTAAAAAAATATATTTTTTATATTTTTATATACTAAAGAATATTAATCATTTTATATTTTCTATATTTATTCCATTCTTTGTTTTATTTTTAATTTTTTTAATTAATTAATTTTATTTTTTTACGATTATTTGGTTATTTAAAGTGATCCAGAAAGTTTATTATATCTATATACCTTTGAATATTTATCTTCCGGAAACTATTTAAAAGAATTAATAAAGCTACTATAACTTTTCCGGAATCTATAATACAAAACTTTCCGGAAAAATAAATTTATAATCTTTCCGGAAAAATACAAAACTTTCCGGAAAAATAAATTTATAATCTTTCCGGAAAAATACAAAACTTTCCGGAAAAGATAGATTTATAACCTTCCCGGAAAAATACAAAACTTTCCGGAAAGGATAGATTTATAACCTTTCCGGAAAAGTTTCCGGAAACTATAATATAGAATTTCCGAAAAATTAAATATTAATCTTTTCCGGAAAATAATATTCTATAACTTTTCCGGAAAACTTGTATAAATATAGCTAGTAATATAAACTTTTCCGGAAACCTTATCAGACAAATAGACAATAAATAGAAGCCTTCCGGAAAAAAATAGAAGCCTTCCGGAAAAAAATAGAAGCCTTCCGGAAAAAAATAGAAGCCTTCCGGAAAAAATAAAATATTATAAGAGTTATTTCCATTTTTCAATAGCAAGCTTCTACCATCGCCAAGAATAATTTTAAATAAAAAAGAAAGATGTCAAAAATCAAGAAATAAATTTTATAAATTATAAAGCAGAATACAAAAATCATTTTTATATATTTTTTAACATATTTACCGTATTTTCTCGATTAATTCCCCTGGGGATTTATTTTTTCAACCCTTCCTTTGCATGGGGAATTAATCGAGGGAGGGGAATTATTAGAGTTTTGGCATTTGAACGTGCAGTAGGGTATTTGGTGGTGGGGAATTATTGTTTCAACCCAACTCTAGCATGGGGAATTAATCGAGAGGGGGAATTATTCGAGGGAGGGGAATTAATCGAGAAAATACGGTAATCATTTTTCAGAACAAAAAAATAATAAAGGTTAATATAGAGTTTGGTAGCGACAGTTACCAATTTCCTTATGAATTACTTTGTCTTTTTTTTTTATTTTGCCGAAAAGATGATTGAGTTGACCGATTTTTTTTTAATTTTTAGTACTAGGTGGTATTAATAATTATTAATAAATATTAATAATAAATCGGAAAATGAGAAAATAAAAAAATGAAAGAAAAATTAATTAAAAAATAAATAAAGGAAGTTGAAGAAGAAAAACTGGTAAATAATTTTTTAAAATATTAGTTAGTTAGTTTTTTTAAAAGTTTTTTTGAATGAGTTTTTTGAAGACTGGCGCCTTTGAATATTAAGCAAGTTTTATGTTTTTTTTTTATTTTTTTCTAAATTAATTATTTTTTGGACAGTATATTTCTCAATGAAGGACGTTTGGGCGCGCGGTCATAAAAAAGTCAATAAAATACCTAAATTTATGAAATTTTGCGGAGACATCCTTATTACTGTTAGGTATCTACTCTGAAAATTTCAGAATTTTTAGTCAAGTATTTGTTAAGTTATGGTCAAAAATGTAACAATTTTAGGTTAGAAACGGGCACTTTTAGTTGTTTTTCTAGCATAATTTCAGAAAGCACAAACCAGAAATTCTGAAATTTAATTTTTGAATTATCTAACAATTTATAAATAAAATAAGACGAGGAAAATAAAAATTAAAAAAAGAAACAAAAAAAAATTAAATTTATTTTTACTTAATATATAATTATTAGTTAATTTATTAGTTTGTTATTTAATTAAAATAAATTAATTAATTAATCATTTTTAACTTATATTAACTTAAGAAACACCTAGACAGTTTAAGGCACGTGGTTAAACTTTAAAAAAATTTCTTGTTTACTATAAATTGTGAGAAAATTAGTACCCTAGTTTAGCTTATTTTTTAATTAAATTTATAAACTTATTAATCAAAAAAAATTTCTATAAATGTCGAAATGATTATTTTAAAGTGTTTCTTAAATTTTTAAATAATCAACGATCACCTATTTATTTAATTAATTAGTATATTGGACAAATGTCATCGAGAAAAAATTTCTTGAAATCGGGTGAAGTCAGGGTGAACAAGGCAGTGGATGCCTTAACAACGACAGTGTCGGAACTTGGGACTGTCGGAGCTTGCTCAAAAGTCAGAGCAAGGAAATCGGAAAACGGAAAAAAATTTTTTAAATAAAATCCTTTTTTAATATAATTTAACCTCTGCTTAGCAACGAAGTTGAAATTGAGAACGAAATAGAAAAAACAATTTTTTAAACAAATTTTAATTTTCGAGATATCTAGCGATAAATTGGATTTTTCACATCAAATTTTTCCTAATAAAATTAAAAATCTATCGCTTCAAAAATGGAGGGAAGGCATTTGAGGGAGGGTAATTAATACAGGTTATAGGTAAATCTGAACAGTTAACAGATAAAATAATAATTAAAAAAAATTTTTTTGATAAAATTAAAAAGGAGATAAAGTTTGACGAGATTTGATTGTTTTGTTCTGTGTGTTGATTGCCCTCTAATTAAATACTTTTATATATTGTTGATTGCGATATTTAATTAATTGATAAATGAATTGGTCTATCGCCGAAGCTGGAAAATAAGAAAAGAGACTGGCAGAAGGAGATGAGGAAGGAGGGGGGATGGATATGTTTGGGCGGATGTAAAAATAAAAAGGATTATTTATGGAAAGAAAGGAAGGAAAAATAATTTTTTGGTAAATAATGTAGAGGTTATAAATTAAATTTAATTAAAGTTAAATGTCAGTTTGTGGTCGAAGGTTATGTGTGAAATTTATGTGAAAAATTGTGAGAAAAGCATTGCCAAAAGAACAAATTTTGTGGTTGAAGGTCTCTACTTATTTGGAACATTGGCACATAGACTCGTTGCCAGGGATGAACGCAGTTGTGTGTGTGTGTGTTTTATTTTCTCCACCCATGCTCGTTGCCTTATTAGCAACTTTATACTCGGTAATTCTGACATGAGGAATATTCCCAGAATTTATTTTTTCATTTTATTTTACATCCGTAGAACCATGAATTTACATTCAGTAATGAACAGTAGCCATCAAAAAATTATTATTTAGCAGTGGTCATCAAAATCACACTAATAAATAGGAAAAGTTTCTTTCATAAATGGATTCCAAAGAATTTTGACTCTAATACAAGGATCCCAGAACTTAGTTAAAGCCATTATACAACTCCTGGAGCAATCCCTCTCCTAGTGATCCCTCATAGCTCTAATTCCCCCTAAGAAGAGTTTTGTCTCCTCACAATTCCTCCAATGTCCAACTTTCCTCTAGACACTAAAAAAGGGGATAAATTTATTTTGAAATATCATATAAACAGGAAGAAACTAAAACTCTCTTTCTTAAAATTTGGTGATAATCAACATTGACTTGCTTTGTCATTTTATTTTATTTATTTCTTGTCATTTCTCGCCTTTAATTTTCGCGCATTCATGCCCTTCCTTTTTATTTTCTCAAAACTAAAATCCTTTTTCTGTCAATTTCTCGGTTTGTGTGTGTGTGCCCTCTAGTAATCCATCATTTTGAATATTTAAATATTTTTAAAATTTATATATTTTTTTCTTGCAAAATATTGCACTTTTTAGAGCAAAGAAATTGTCAATTTTTAAATAAAATATTATTAAAAAAGGTTGCAAATAAGTTGGTAAAAGGTTTGAAAAATATTTTTAAAAAATTGCTAAAAGGTTGTAAAAAAGTTGGAAAAAGGTTGGTAAAAAGTTTTGCAAAAGGTTGCAAAAAAGTTGGAAAAAAGTTGGTAATAAGTTGGTAATAAGTTGGAACAAGGTTGGTAAAAAGTTGGAATAAAGTTGGTAAAAAGTTTCTAATAAGTTGCCGAAGTTGGAAAAAAAGTTGCAATAAAATAAAATAATAAGTTGGTAAAAGTCTGTAAAAAAGTTGGTAGCAGGATGGAAACAGGTTGGAAAAAGGTTAAAAATTTAATTAAAGTTGGAAAAATATTCAGGGAAAAAGGTTGGTAATGTAAAGAAGGAAATAATTAAAAATAAGTTTTCAAAGAAAATATATTTTCCGGAAATGTTTGACTGCCCTGCTTTTCCGGAAAAATATTTTTTGGGCGCAGTCTATATTTGGGCGCTACTTTTATGTTACTCAACACATCTCACTATTTTTAAAATAAAATTAAGGAATTTGAGGAAGTAGAATATTTTTACATTTTTCATTTAAAGATGAGTGAGAGATAAGAATGCAAAAAATAAATAAAAAAATATAATAAAAAATTGTGTACAAATCGTCGTCTGCCTCACTTTTTTATACAAGGTAAACAAAAAACTGGAATAATAAATAAAAATAATTAAAGAAAAATAAAAAAATAAAATAAAAAGTGGGTATAATATTTAATTAGACAGACAGTAATGGGGGGAGGCTTGAAGGGAATTCAAATTACGGTGATAAGGGGATGGGGTCCTTGAAGAGTGATAAATCAGTTCCATTTTACATGGGACGTTTCTGAATTTAATTTACACTAGGATCAATTTTCTTGGAGAACGGGGGCAAGATCAAGAAGAACTCCCTCTCCTCTTCTCTATGGACCAGAAATTTTCCAGCTAGAATTTTCAAGGTGAATCCAACTATACGTCCAACTCTGTTACCCCCCCCCCCCCCCCCCACCTTCCCAAGGAAACCTTATAACTTTGTAAATTTTATTTTTACATGAAAAAGTAACAAAAATACCTGTAAAAATATTAATAAAAAACACACGTCTTTTATTATGTAAATCGTCATGGAAACGATGCATTTTCCCCCTTTTATTTGTCCGACAATTGGAAAATAAAATTTATTTTTAAATGTCTTAAAATTATATTTTTATTTTAAAAATGCTAAAATGTCAACAAAAAATAATATTAAAGTAGTAAATAAAAATATTTCTGCAGAACGTTTAGGCTTACTTAGAGAAGAATGTCAAAGATTAGGGAAAATGTTAGAAGAACAAATTCAACAACATTATTATAGGTAAATAAGCTTTAATAAATTAATGGAAATAATATGAAAATAAATTCCGGAAATATAAGCAACCTTCCGGAAATAGAAAATATATTCCGGAAAAATTAATAGAAGTAATATTAAAATTGATACCAGAAATAAAAACTTTCCTGAAATATACTTATAAAATAAATTCCGGAAATATTATTATAATATGTATTTTCCGGAAAACGTGATACTTTTCCGGAAAAATTATTATAATATGTATTTTCCGGAAAACGTGATACTTTTCCGGAAAAATTATTATAATATGTATTTTCCGGAAAACGTGATACTTTTCCGGAAATAATATGAAAATTTATACCAGAAATATAAAACTTTCCGAAAAAATAAAATAAATTCCGGAAATATTATTATGTATTTTCCGGAAAATTTGATATTTTTCCGGAAAAATTATTATAATATGTATTTTCCGGATTAATATTTTTCCGGGAATAATATGAAAATTGATACCAGAAATATAAAACTTTCCGGAAAAATAAAATAAATTCCGGAAATATACTGATAGAATCTTTTCCGGAAAAAATATAACTTACTGAAGATAAAAATAAATTCTGAAAATATAATAGTAGAAACTTTTCCGGAAATATAATATAATGTTTTATTCCAGTTTATACTAAAGTCTCAGTCACAAGTTATAAACATTAAAACCTTCCGGAAATATAATAAATAAAAAACCCTGATATATTTAAAATAAAATTATTTTTAGATGTGGAATAAACATTAATTTCCATCAACAACAAAATAACTTAACAAATAGAAAAGCTTTAGCAACAATTTTGAAAATCAGCAAGCCTCCTCAACTTCCAGAAAAATTAAAAGAAAAATCCCCTTCCCCTCTAAAATATTCCCCTCCTCCAATTTATCAGTTTAAAAGGAAAAATAATTTTTTAAATCAAAGCCCTTCCCCCTCAAAAATTTTTTATAATTTTAATCAATTTATTTTTCCACCAATACAAAGATGGCACCCAACAGTTTGGCCGACAAAAAAGAAAAATTCTCCTAAAAATAAATTAAGAAATAATTTAATAAATGAAGGGAAAGACAACGGTACTAAAACCCATATTGTTGAATTTCCTGCTAATGCTACAATTCCAAAACCTTTTTGGTTCACTAAACGGTAGAAATTAAATTCATAAAAATGCTATTTCCGGAAAATTAAATTAAATAATTTCTAGTGTTTCCGGTTTTATGGCTAAGTTGGTTGGTTTTTTATGTTCATTTTTAGAGAGTTTCTAAGGGTGGGGGTTCGATGCCTTCGTGATTCTAATTAATTTTTACGATTTTTAACAACCTTATTTTTACTTCTGCGACATTTTAAATTAATTTTTAAATTAAAAGAAATTTTTATTTTTTATATTTCATGTCTAAAAATTTTTTTATTTCTCCATATTAGCCCTCCAATCCCTTGTATCTATGCAGAACGTCACTTGCATCAAATGATGGAAGAAAAGCGTCGGGAAGACCTCCAATTCAAGTTGTATCGTTTCCGGGCTCGTTCAGTTCCAATAAGTACATATAGACAACCAAAGCTTGATTGGAAGTCAAAAAATCAGAGGTTTAGAACGCGCTCACTTCCCTCGAGAAGTTTAACTTCCGCAGCCTATTCCTCTTCTGATTTTGCTTTGAATGAGAGGAAAGGTTTTGAACAAATTTCTTTGGCTTTTTAACTAATTTACTCATTAAAGCCAATCTACATACTCGATCACCTCCCCTCTCAACTTATTTAAGACCTTCAAGTTGTAGCCAATCAATGGAAGAATTGAGAGCATTGAAAGCACAAAGGAGGAGTGTTCAACTTTTATCCAAAGCTCATGGACCTATTGGGGTTGAGGTAAATTTGAGGAAAATGTACAGTCAGACCTCACTTATAAGTACATATAAGTGAGGTCTGACTCATAGCTGAAAAATCGCTTTTATAATGAGCTGTATATTAACTAGAAGGTAGCGTTTAGGCAACTCACCGGCCTCCCCTCACCTTCGATTTTTCCTTAGTATGTACATAAGGGTCAGACATTCTTCCATCTATAAGTCTGAACATTCCATCTATGTTCAGACTTATATCCATCCATCCTACCAGCTTCAGAAATTAAGACCTATGCCACGCTGGGTACATATGTAGACCTCTAGTATTGGGTATATTTTAATAAGTTAGGTCAAACAAGCTTAAATCTCATTTTCAAAAATTAAAGGAACACTCAATAAGATGGAGAATTCTTTACAAATTACGCCATTCCCAGCAGTGTTTGGCCCCTTCAAGGCCTCTTTCCAACAGTTTTAGAGCTCAAACAATGCCCGACTTTGCTAAATTACAAGAAGAATTTAGTAGAAAATTGGCAGCAAATAGAAGATTTAGAGCAAGCACAGTACCTAGACCCTTCCATTTAAGCGAACGAAGATATAATGGAGAGATACGAGGGCACAGTTGTGAAGTAATTTGGAAGGGATATAAAATTTTTTTATTTTTTAGAGTTGGACTAGGAAAGATAGGGAAGATAAACGAAGAAATATGGAACCAGAAAGAAGACAAGAAAGGGGAAGAAAAGTGTGGAGGTGATAATAAACATGAAAATTAAAAATAAATGGTGATATGTAAAAATCATAGATTTGCTAGTTTATAAAATTTAAAATTATTAAAAAGGTTAAAAATAAAATATAAAAAATATAAAGTATTAAAAGTGTTAGAGGGAAAAAAACACCATACCGAAAAATGGTGTTTTTTGAGAATTGATCGTAGCCGACAACCTCTTTTTAGGGGGGGGTTTCGTTTTTTTCTTCTACATTGCCCATTTTTGACTTTTCCATAACTTTTCGCCTGTGGTGCAGGAAAACGATGCTTCTTGTCCTTCCAAATTAACATATGCATTAAAACATAAAGAATAATTCCATTACCAAATTCTCAATAAATTTTTTAATTTATCTTTTACTAATTACTATAAAAGCCCTTCTTTATCCTCCTCACCCTTTTTTCTAAATCCAAAATAAATTGCCATCAATTCACCTAAAATGCATCAAAGCTTCGTCTACATCGACTCATCTCTACTCGCGTTGGCATTACTCCTATTTTCAATACTTCTGCCGGCTTATTCATGTGTCCACTGCATCAAGAAGAAGTCGACGAAGAAGGCAAAGGGCTCAAAATCAGAAGACGAACTCGTCAAGTCACTAGTAAAGAAGTTGGACAGAGCCAAGAAAGAAATGAAGGCTGAGACACCAAAGAAGCCTACTTTGGAAGCGGATGGGGCAGCTAAAGTTGAAAAGAAACCTGGGGGTGGCAAAGCGGACAATTCTCCCAAAGATGATCAGCTTCTACAAGCAAAGGGAGGAGATGTAAAGAAAGCTCCACTTCCCGCGGACAAAGGCAAGGAAGAGGGAAAAGAGGTTAAAGCTTCCTCACGTAATGATATCATCAGCATACCTATCGGTGTCAAAATTGGACAATATATGGTGGAAGAGGCTTTGGGTTCTGGTAAGTCTTCGGAATTTTTTGGTGAGAAATCCACAAAAAAAAATTTTTTTCAGGCGGCTGTGGTGTTGTCTACAAAGTCAAAACAAAAAGTGGCGAATATCACGCAATGAAACTTGAACGAACGGACCAGAAGAGGCGAGATCAACTCCTTCCTTTAGAAGCGCACGTTCTCAAGCAGCTACAGTTTACTGACTACGCTGCAAAATTTATTGAATATGGAAAATGCTCATGTGGGTTTTTGACCAAAAATTTTTTAAAAATCTTTCAAAAAATTTTTTTGTTTTTCAGCAAAAGACCTGTCATTTCATGTACTTGTTATGGCCCTTCTAGGCAAGTCTATAAGTGATTTGCAGGACAAGAGACCTAAATTCAAGTTCACAACTGGGACCGTCCTTCGAATTGGTTTGCAGGCGTTAAGGGTGGGGAGGCTTATCTTCTACTAATATCTCTCCCTTCATTTTCAGGGAATTGCCTTTCTTCACAGCATTTATTACGTTCATAGAGACGTCAAGCCGTCCAATTTTGCCATTGACCGAAACAATCAGAAGAGAGTGTATCTGATAGATTTTGGACTGTCACGGTCATTGAGGAAGAGGGCAACAAAGCTTTTGAGGAAGCCTAGAGCAGGTGTGCCCTTCCGTGGAACTCCAGGCTATTGTAGTTTGAATGGTATGTTTTTTTACTGAGATTGAATAAATATTTATCATTTTCAGCGCATAAACGTGTCGAGCTTGGCCGTCATGACGATCTCTGGTCTCTCGTCTATATGATGGTTGATTTGAACAATGGTTCCTTGCCTTGGTTCGGTCAGGAGAATAGAGAACATGCTGCAGTTTTGAAGGAATTTCTGATTGAAAGTGAATATATGCATGTCTGTTACCTATCTAGTTCACCCAAAATCTCTAAAAAAAATTTTTTTTCAGGGCTGTCCACTCGCATTCAGATCAATTATGGACTACCTCCGTACTTTAACCTACAAGCAAAGACCCGACTATCACGGCCTGGAATCTATCTTTATTCAAATGCTTGAAGCACGGGATATTAGCAGCAATCAGCCAATGGATTGGGAGCCTCTTTATATAAAGAGACCGGAGGAAGTAAGAAAGCCATCAGCTGTTAGTTCCTTTGATCCCTTGTAGAAAATTAATTTTTAAACATTTTTCCAGGCCAAAAACCCCAAAGCAACCGATACTGTCGTTGATTTGGCGGATAAAACTCAGGACTCCAACACTCCACAATCTGGATCTGGATAACTTGAAAAGCGTCTTGAAGTATATATGAATATTGGGGGATATCTATAAATTCACTATATCTAATTGAATATATTTTTGTTTGTTGTCTTTTCTTTGTTATAATAAATTGTAGGAATAAAAACAATTGTTAATTATGTCCAATAATTAGTATTTAGTATATGATCTGCCTCACACAGAATTCCATTTTTTGACTCATATACTTCCGCGTTCCGTATTTTGCAATGTATTACCCGCCGATTTTACACCTATAATTTTGGTCTTATTAAAAAAAACTAGTTGGGCTTTCCTTTAAATTTTCCTTGGGCCAATAAATGAAGAAATCTGATTCACGGCCTTCAAAAATTATCAAAAATGAAAAAATTTTCATCTACCGACTTCCAAAATTCTCAAAAGTATCCAGTAGTCAAGAGATAAATTTTCCGTTTAAAAAAAGGAGGAATTAAAAAAGGCCGTAAGCTGTTAGTCCCCTTATTTTTGAAAAAAAATAATTTTCAATCTTTCCATGCCAAAAACACCTTCCATGCCAAACTTATTTTGAAGGGGATCATTAGTAAATCCCCCGTCCCAAAAATTGAAGAAAACTTCGGGTCGGTACACTATGCACTCATAATATTTACTTAACTAAATTTAATTGAATTATTGCATATTAAGTAGATTTTGGGTGAAAAAGGGAAGAATAAATTTTAAAACTTGAAATTTTTATTTTTAAACACATAAATTATTCCTTTTTTTTAATTTAGATAAATTAAAAAATTTAACAATCTCCAGTTTAACAATCTCCACAATTTAAAATTCACCCCCCCCCCCTCCTCCCGAAATCGGGAATTTAGATTTTTTGTCGGCTCGTTCCCTGGTATATACTGTAAAGCATATAGCTATTTAATTCCTAAGGCTGTGCAGTAGGCGGCGTGGTGTAATGGCTAACACATCAGTCCGGTCTAGTACCCCGAAACCCCAAAATTACTATACCCCGAAAACCCCAAAATTTTTTCGGGTCGAGGAATGGAGTTTTCACTTTTTTCGGGGTCAGGGAGAATTGTGAAAACTCGTTCGGGTACGTGGATGGGTACAACTCTACTATTTAAGCAGTCCTCTTTAAATTTAAAATTCATTCCTTCCTTCAAATTCAACAATCTCCACAATTTAACAATCTCCACAATCATTATGAACTTTCTAAGGCGAACATTTTTTGGATTACCGCGTCAAGCATTGCCAGATACTACGGATTCTCTTCAGTCAATGATGTTTATTGATGAACACGGAGAAATTACATGGGAATTGTGTGAATGTGCTGTTTCCCTTCCAAGCAAAAAACTCTTAATTGGGCCTTGGTAGAGTTGAATTTTCTTTTAATTTTTGATTTTCTCTTTTTCAGTATTGCAGCCTTTAGCGGCAAAAACTCTTATAAGAAGTCACAATTCATTCCTATCACTTTGCATAATGATTCAAAGCATGAATGGATTGTCTTTAAAGTGCAACATTATGAAGTGAGTGAGATTAGAGATCGAGAATTTTTGAAAAGCCTGGACCTTCCTAGACTTTGGAGTTTGATTTATTGACTTGGGCCGAATCCTGGGTTTGTAGTCCAGGAAAGCCTGTAGTCCGACTGTAGTCCTGGGCCTGTATTCCAGGAAAACCCCAGGAAGGTCAAAGAATGCCAGGACTTGGATTCTAGGTACAGGAAAAACCAAGGCCTTGGTCCAGACCCAGCTCGATCTCTAGTATATTTGGAGCTGTTTTGGCTGTTTAAAAAATTCTTCCCTTATAGCCAAGAGACCCTTTTCTGGCACAAGAACAACTTGCAAAACTTGAAAAGGCCTGTGTTCCTTTAATGGCTTCTCCTAATGTTGGATTAATTGGGCCCGGACAGGACGTGGTGTTCAAACTTATTTTGCCGGATCGTAATATTTGGCCTGTTAGTCGGTGAGGACATTTTAAAATTAATTTTGAAGACTTGTTTACTTTGGGGTACCTACCCCAATTATTCCCAATCACCCCATTTATTCCCAAGCCAGTAATACCTAGGTCACTGTGCCGAAACAGATTTTAAAAGGCGAAAAACGAAACTGTCACCCCCTGGGTATACCTAATGTTACTGTGGATAAAGACCAAGCGACTTTGACCATTTTGGGCTTGCGAATAAATGGAGTGGGTACCTAGCAGGGGTGGGCTTAGTCTTGTATCTCGTTAAATCTCGTTTATTAGAGGTCTCGTATCTCGTTTTATCGTTCTCGTATTTTTAATATCTCGTGAATCTCGTGTCTCGTATTTTGTGGGCTTGGCCACCCCTGGTACCTAAGTAATTCGATTAATTTTGGACATTTCTAAATTTTAAGAGAAGCAACTATCGGCAAAATGGGCTACTTTCGTATTTTACAAATGCAAGTAACTGATCCATGGGAGGTATTAAGTGCGTTTAGCGGTAATAATACTTCGCTAACAAGAGGAATTAAACAACTCTTTGATGCATTAAATACTGCTAGAAGCTGTGAGGATGCTTTGGAAAGGGTCTGTTTTGAATTAAAAGTTGGTAAATTGAACTTCGTACCCCTCCTCTCCTTTTTGGTCAGACTTATCATGTTACAAACCTTATCTATGGATAAGTACCCAGCTCTGTTTTTTGGAACCCATGCCGATGTTGGGTGGGTGTACTATTAATTCTATTCGTAATAGGCTAACTTGTTGACCATAAAATCATTTTGGGACTCACCCAGAGTTCTCACCGAGTTGGGGACTCACCCAGCCTACTCACCCAGAGTTCCGCTACACAAGCCCATTGCCGGATCATTGGTTAAAAACGAAAGGCTCTTGGTAGTTATCACCATAGAAAGGATTTTAACACATTAAGACTGGCTGACCATCTTTTGGAACGAAAAGGGGTGAGGGTGTACTAAGTCCAATTTTACCAGTAAAATTAAAAAAAATTCTTTTTAAAGATTTATTCTTGCGATGTTCCTTTTTTCCTTCCTCTGTGCCCTATAATTCTGTCTGAAACAAATTTGAGTGTTGGGGCGAAAGATAAGGTTAAGAAGGATGAACAAAACAAAGTTTAAAGAATATATACTATTTCTGTAGCTTTTTTTTGTTTTGTGGCTAAATATTTATGTATTTGTGTCTGTAAATATCTGGAAAAGATAATAAAATAGTTTTTCCTTTGATTTGATCAGGGTTCTTATCCGTACTTATTTTTGGAAGTACTTACAAAGTTGGAAATGTTCTGAATTTTAAAATTCTCCGTATTTTTGCCAGTGTCGCTAAAATACTGTAAAATACTCAAACTGGCCGCACTGAACTGGCTTTACGCAGTTTAGAAGGGTAGGGGACGATTCAGTATCGCCAATTCAGTATCGCCGATTCAGTATTGGCCGATTCAGTATTCGGGCTTTTTGTCCATAACTTTCTGCTCGATCAATATTATAGGAATTATTATATATGATTTGATAGGTCTCGGGGTGTCTCATCTTTTTCATAATTGGACTGATCTGATCACTCTACAAAAAGTTATCACTGATAAACGACGTCACAGGCATAAAAAATCGGTTTTCACGCTGTAACTTTTTTTGTGATCATCAGATCTGATCGGGCCAGTTATGAAAAAGATGTCGAATCTCGAGACCTTTCGAATGATATGGGAATTATTCAAATCGGTCGAATTTCAGGAAAGTTATGGCCATATACTGAATCGGCGGATACTGAATCGGCGATACTGAATCGGCTATACTGAATCGTCCTTAACCGAGTTTAGAAAAAACGAAAGCCGTTTTGCTGCTGCGATCTATTAAAAAACTTTTAATTGTGGATAAATTTACTTTTTATTTTTTTGTTTTGTTTTTCATTTGTTTTTCACAATTTACTTCACTTTTTTCTAAATCTAAACATTTTTCTTAAGGTTAAATTTCGATATTTTTCTTGGTTAAGCGTTTAAGGATATTTTATCAAACAATTTTTTCAATTTTGGCTATTTAAAAAATGTATATTAAAGAGGTTTGGTTTTGATTTTTATTTAACTTTTTATATTCTGCGGACAAAATATTCTTCGTTGTGGAACGATTCCTTTTTTAATTCCATAAGATACATTTTGTGGACATTGCCCCTTAATTGAGAAATTGTCCGCAAATTGAAAATGTCCGCAAAAAAGAAAATGTCCGCAAAAAGTAAATGTCCGCAAAAAAGAAAATGTCCGCAAAAAGTAAATGTCCGCAAAAAGAAAATGTCCGCAAAAAGAAATTGTCCGCAAAAATGAAAATGTCCGCAAAAGGAAATTGTCCGCAAAATTGTCCGCATTTTTTTTTCATTTTTCTAAAATTTTAGAACTTCATTTTTTGTTTTCAGATAAACATTACCGGATTTAAAAGCTACAAGGACATTACAACAATTCGCGATTTATCGCCCAAACACAATGTGGTTATTGGACGAAATGGGAGTGGGAAAAGCAACTTTTTTGCGGCAATTCAATTTGTTTTGAGTAGTGAATTTACGTCAATTACACAACATAATAGACATGCATTTTTACATGAAAGTGTTGGGGCAAAGTCTGCTACTGCAAAGGTTTGGGATTGTTTTAAAAAGTTGGAACTTTTTTGAAATGGGCAAGAAGACGGTGCTTTCTGCTGACTCTTCTCCTCCCGTTAGAAGAGATTACGATTTTTGAAAAGCCTGTTCCTGGGGTCTGGTTTTGATTTATTGACCTAGGCCGGATCTTGTGCCTGTAGTCCAGGAAAAACCCAGGAAGGTCAAAAAATGCATGGGCCTGGACTCTTGGTACATGGTAAAACCAGGTCTTGGTCAGACCCAGCTTGTGCTATAGTTAGTATTTCGACTTGCGGACAAAACTTGCAGATTATTTATTGTGAATACTCGTTTTTTGGGAGAGATGAAGGTTTACTCCGAAAGCAACCCAAATCGGTGTTAGACTGTTTTTGCAAGTGATAAAATGAAGGGAGTGTTTATCCGCAACTTTTGTCCGCAAATTTTAAAATTTTTTGGATAATTTTTAAAAATTAAAGAGGTACTCTAAAAACAGTTTTCAAGATTTTCGCCCATATTTTAGCTTTCCTTATTTTAAATTTTAGGTAGAAATAGTTTTTGACAATATGGACCATCGTATTCCAACAGAAAATGAGGAAGTTCGAATTGTACGTGCACTTACAATGAAAAATGACACATATTATATTGATGGGAAAAGTGTAACGAAAACTGAGGTTTTTTATAGAAAAGTTTTTTTTATTAAAATTTTTATTTTTTAAGATTGTTAATATGATGGAATCTGCTGGTTTTTCACGTTCAAATCCTTATTATATTGTTAAACAGGGAAAGGTAAATTTTAATAATTTTTGGTCAACAGCTTGAAACAAGCTTGGTAACTGAAAAATAATTTTAATTAAACAAGTTAGAGCTTGCTATACCCCATCGAAGTCGAAAAAGTTGTATGGGGGTATCTTTAATAAATAGAGAGTATCGTTTATGAGGCTTCCCAACCAGAGGTGGGTTGGAATTCCGAGTTCCGACTTTTGAGCCAGTTCCGATTTCCGGCTGTTCCGATTTCCGACACTTCGGACTGTTTCGACCCACCTCTGTTCCCAATTTAGAAAACAACCAAGTTTTAAAAAAACGTCCTTAAATAGAGGTGTATTCAGTATTGGAGGAGGGGGGTATCTTATAATAGGGTGTTTCTTAATTAGAAGTTATCATGTTGAAAGTTCCTCTGCTCACAGACTAAACAAAACTAAAAAAAGTCTTTCAACATGCCGACTTCCCTCGTCCACTGCTTAACCAAATTACTCAAAAAATTACTTTTTTTAACAGATAACAGAATTGGCAACAGCTTCGGATGCTTATCGTCTTAAATTAATCAAAGAGGTATTTTTCTTAATTTTTAAAAAATTTTTAAATCAAATTTTTAGGTTGCTGGAACTCGTGTCTTTGATGAGAAAAAAGAAGAAAGTACAAAAATATTGACCGAAACACAAGGAAAGATTGAAAAAAGCGTTACTTTATTGGGCTATATAAACGAACGTCTTAAAAAATTGGAAGAAGAAAAAGAAGATTTGAAGGAATATCAAAAATGGGATAAAATGAAGAGGTTTTTTTGAGTTTTTTTAATGAAAAAAATTTTTTTTAAAGGTCTATCGAATATACAATTTTTGATAAAGAAATAACTGAAGCTAAAACAAAATTGGAAAAATTAACTGATCAGCGAACAAAAATAAATACGGAACAAAATAAGGTTTTTAATTTTTGAAAAAATTTTTTTTGTGTTTCTCTCAGTTTTTGTTTTAAATTCTTTCTCTTGAGAATCTCTATTTTCTGAAATTATTTTGACAATAGAAAAAGATTTTTAGAGAACACAAAAAAATTTTTACAGGGTGCGGCAAATTTAGCGCCGACTTTATTTTTTGAATAACTTTCTTCAAACTCAATGAAAATTGATAATTCTTTTTTTATTTGATTCCCAACACTCTAGGAAACTTTTTGATACAAAAATATTCTCTAAATTTTTTAAATTAATTTGAGAATTTTTTCTTAAAGTTTTGGCAAAAATTTTTGAACCAAAAGTCTTCTGATTTAAAAACCGCGTGTCTGATATTCAGGATGTTTATATCATTCGAATAAGCTCTTTTGTCTGATTCGAATGACGTAAGAACTAGGCGATTATCTTGTTCTTGAGCTGAGATATGGGCCTTTAAATGATAAATTTGGAACTTGATGTTAAATTTGACTTTTTTAGGTGAAATTTTCAAAAATCTAATTATAGACTATTTCGATGCTCCTCGTCGAGACGAGTCGATTGGTACCAAAATTAGTAAGATTGGATGACTTTGAACGAAGCTATGGTAAAGTAAACTTTGGCATAAAAATATATTTCTTAATACGACTTATAGACTACTTCGGACATATCTTTATTACCTGTAAACCAAATTTCTAATATTTGGTACCAAAAAGTTTCCTAGAGTGTTGGGAATCAAATAAAAAAAGAATTATAAATTTTCATTGAGTTTGAAGAAAGTTATTCAAAAAATAAAGTCGGCGCTAAATTTGCCGCACCCTGTACATTTTTTGAAAGATATGAAATTTTTCGGTAATCTTCTAGTTTACTGGTTTCGAGAAAAATAAGGAAAAAGTGCTGTCGATTTGGTCGAATCCGAGTCTTGGATTCGAAATAAACAGTTTCTAAGCTGAGATTCGGACTCATTGTCAACACACCCGATTACCTACTGGTAACTCAAAAATATCGAAACAAAATTTTTTTTAATTTTTTGGGACCAGTAAACTAGAAGGTTACCAATTCTTCGAAGAATATTTGTGATTTTTGGATATAAAGATCGCTTTAATCCAGTCCGGATTTTGTGGTTTCCTAAATCCTAAGTCAAGATCAAAGAGATTTTCATATATTTTTTTGACTCGGGACAAGAAACTATTCGGGGTCCTCAATTCGAAATCTAGGGCAAATTGATTTAAGGTTCTTTAGACACGTGATTATGGAAATTTTGTCCCTATTTCTCTGCTTTTTTGCAAATCACACGCCTAATTATCTAATTTTTTTTGTTTTGCAGTATGAAACTAGTCTGATAGAAATCAAAATGAAAATTCAAAATACAGAAAAACAAATTCGTGAATTGGATACTCATTATAAAGGAAAAAGAGAAGAGAAGGAGACCTTAGTTAATGAACAAGCAGAATTGATAGAAAAAAGAACACAATTGGAACTTTCTGTTAAGGATTTACAAGCTGAAGTTGAAAGTGAACGGAGGGGGAAGGTTTGAAAATTTATTATTTTTAAATTGAACAAAGGCGGTTTTTTAATTTAAGAAATTTTACGAGGGGAAATTCGAAATTTATTATTAGAAAAATCACCCAATACTCAATCTAGACGAGATTTTAAGCTTAATGGGGGCTTGAGTTCCACCCGAAATGAGCAAAAGGGAAAAATTTGAATAGGGATTGAGCAAAAAAAGTGAATTTTTTCAAAGTACATGCCAAAATTTTGGCGCACACCCATTTGAGCCCCCCCCTAGAGACGCCCTTGGATTAAGTGTACGAGGAATTTATTAAGTGTACGAGAATCAAGGATACGAGGAATTTTAGCATACAGCGGGATTTTATTAAGGGATTTGGTGATTAACGCACGATATACCTTCAAATCTCCTCATTCCTTCTAAATCCCATTACAAAATATCACCTTAATCATCTGATATACGATCCTGAACCCCTTAATCATCTGATCTCCTTTAATAAAACCAAATCTAGCAATATCTCACCCCAATCCTCCGGTAATTTAAATCACCTTAATCCCTCAAATCCACTGATATCCATTTCAATTCTCTTCAGCCCTTCCTTTACCCTCCTGATCCATCGATATACCTTTTAATTCACAGATATCCCTCCTAATCCACTAATTATTTTTAAATAAATCTTATAAAAAAAGACTCGAAAATGTCTCGGTGCCCGACTCGATAAATTTAGGCCCGAAAAAGACTCGTATCGGCCCGACTCGATAAAGTTAGGCCCGAAAAAGACTCGTATCGGCCCGACTCGATAAATTTAGGCCCGAAAAAGACTCGTATCGGCCCGACTCGATAAATTTAGGCCCGAAAAAGACTCGTATCGGCCCGACTCGATAAAGTTAGGCCCGAAAAAGACTCGTACCGGCCCGACTCGATAAAAACAAGCCCGAAAAAAAATGCCTCGACCGTCGGCCCGACTCGAAAACGGCAACCCTAGTTAAGTCGGTATTTTGTTTAACGTTTTATTCTAATTGTAAATACATTTTAATTAAATTTTTTAGAACGCTGCTGAAAATGAAAAGATAGGCATAGAACAAGTCATTGCTGAACGCCAAGCACAACTTAATGAACTTCAACCAAGATATCAACGATTGTTGGAAGAGGTTGTTTTTGCTGAATTTGTATTAATTAAAAAAAATTTTTTAAAGGAAAGCTCCAAAGATTCTGATATCCGTATACTTGATCAACGTTGTAAAGAACTTTATGCAAAACAAGGACATTTAGATAAATTTAGAACAGTTGCAGAACGAGACAAGCATTTAAATGCTGAAATTCAGTGGATAGATAGACAATCAGATGAGATGAAAAATCAAATTGAAGAAATTAAAAAGTCAATTCGGGCAGATGAGAATGAAAAGGAAACTCTGGCTCAACGACTTCGGGTTTGGAAGAAACTTTTTTGTTTATTTTGGGGAAATCTCTGGTGCAGTTAGGAATGTTCCCTCTTATTGTTAGAATTTAAGTCAGATCCTGGGCGTTATACTCTCGAGGATTTCCAGATTTGAAAATTTGGGATATCCGGTTAAATGCTGGATGCAATCGAAAAAAATGAGATTACCTATACATTAGATTACCTCCAAATTTTGAAAAATTACTCTCTCAGATGTGATATTTACCAAGAGCGTAGGCCAAAAAAATTTACTTTTCAACACCGCTGGCGAAAATTTTGAGGGTTGTAGGTGTAAAAAATTCACTTTTTTTTTATCATTTCCCTCCTAAATTTTTTTGTTTTCCCCATTTTAGGGGGGGGGGGCATAGGCCCGAAGCCCCCTGGCTACGCCCTTGATATTTACTAACATTTTTTTTTAGGAAGAAAAACTTCAACTCGAAGATTTATCTATCAAAATGAATAAATTAAGTCAAGAAATCAAACAAAAAAAAGAACAACTTAACAAAGCTATAACTCATCGAATGGATGATTCTCATTCAGAGAAAGAAAAGCGTGAAAAGTTGACAACGCTTCAATACGAAGTTAATAGAATGGAAGAAGATTTTAGGCGGTTGACTCCAAAAGTAAGGGGTTTCTAAGGGTTTAGAAAATTTTTAGACAAAATAAAAATTTGTAATAAAATTTGCGGACAGTTTGCATTAATTTGCGAACAGTTCGTATTAATTTGCGGACAGTTCGCATTAATTTGCGACTATCCGCATATTTTTTTAAATTAAATTTACTTCATAAAAAAATTTTTTTTCAAGGCTACTATGAATGGAATAACAAGTATAAAGACAATTCTCGAAGAATACAGAGATAAGAGAATCTTTCCTGAAGTTGTCAATGGTTATTATGGTAAGGAGTTTTAAGAACAAATCTATTTTTTTCCAAAAAATTTATTTAAAGGTCGTTTGATTGATCTTTTTACTTGTGCCCCAGAATTTAATAAAGCAATTGAAGTAACAGCTGAATCTCGTCTCTTTTACCATGTTGTCGAGAATGACGATGTTGCAATGAAATTACTTGAAGCTGTTAATGAACGTTCTCTGCCTGGAGAATTTAATTTTTATCCTTTAAAGCGAATTTTGGATACTCAACCTCGAGAAATTGTTGATCAGGTTTTTTTGGTTTTAGCTAAATTTGGGGTTAGGAGCTTTCTATTTCCTTTCTTTCGTTTTCTGCCTTAATCCGTGATCTTGTTGTTTCCTAGATCCAGAGCCATGTTAAGGATTTTTCTAGGATTCCATGATTTTTATTCGGCTCAAATTCGAGAATTTGTGCGAGATTAGCATTTTAAAATCAAGAATTATCTTTCTTGTTAAAGAAGGTTTTTTCTTTCAATCTCTGCCCTTCCATGAATAGCAAGGACGTATCTAAGGGGTCGATTTCTGCTAGGCTAAAATTGGGAAGCTTTTTCATTCAAAACAAAAAATAAATCATTCTAGGAAGCTCGTCCACTCATTGAATGTATGCGATTTGATCAAAAATTCAATCAAGTCTTCAAAATGGTATTTAAAGATCATGTTCTTGTGCCTAGATTAGATGTTGGTACACGTGTTGCGCGTAATGAGGCTTTTAATTGTGTTACTTTGGACGGTATGGAATTTTTCTGATCTTTAATAATTATTTTTAGGTGATCAAATAAGCCATCGTGGTCCAATGACGGGAGGTTATATGGATGTTAAACGTTCAAAATTGGATTTGATTCGAAAATTAAAAGAAGCAGAAAATGACAAAAATGATTTGGAGGTTTTTTAAGTTTAAAAATTATTTTAAAAAATTTTTTTAGAAAGAAATTGACCGCTTAACAGAAAGAATTTCTCAAAATCTTAATGGTGTAGATCAAATACGGTTGGAAATTTCAAAGTGTGAAACTCAAATTCAAACACTCAATAATGCTTATCACAATTGCTTGGCTAAAAAACAAATAACTTCTGAATTACTTAATAAATTATCGAACAATGCTGAACCTAAAGTTTGTTTAGAAAATATAAACTTTTTGTTAAATAGTCGGGGGAATCTGTTTGGACAAGGGGGTTATGCTGTCTTTATCTGTTGCAGAATTTCAATTCTGTGCTGTTTTTTTCTGTTTTCCGCTTTTTAAAATCCTTTGTAATGATCCCATCTTCGGTAGAGATCATGTTAAAAAGTGGGGAAGTTGTATGGACAATAGGATGAAGGATATCAGGGCTGTGCGTCATGTCGTTTTTGGCGTGGCGTTTGGCGTCCATTTTTGGCCGATTTTGGCGTGTGGCGTGATTTAAGAATTTGAAAAATTGGCGTTTAGCGTTTGGCGCGCCACGTGAAAATTTTGGCGCACAGCCCTGAAGGATATTGTAAATACTCTTTCATTATTATCTGTTAGTTCGAATGTCCGGCAATTCGTTTTTTTACTTAAACTTTGTTATGTACAATTAAGTTACGTCTTTATTTATTATTTTCTTATATATTTTTGGTCCAAAAAATTTGCAAATGATTTACAAAATTTTATATAACCCTAAGAGTCGAATAATTATGCGGACCTTAAATTTCCTCTAAATTAAAATAATTTTTAAAATATTCTAAATTCAGAAAGCACAAATTACCAAACTCAACAATCGACTTAAAGAGCTTACTGCCCAAAAAGTATCAGTCAATAACCAACTTAAAGCTCCTTTGGAGGCTGGATTAACTGAAGCTGAGAGGGATAAAATTAATAAAATGGAGGTTTTTTTTTAAATTTCTTGGCAAAAAAAATTTTTATTTGAAAGGATGACATTAAAAAGGGTAAAGATGCTCTTGAAAAAATTTCCAAAAATCGTGCCGATTTGGAAAATCGAATACAAACGATTAATAACGAATTACAACACAAATTATATAAAAAACGAGAACATTTAAATGCTGTAATTGAATCATTTGATGCTGGTGAAAAATTAAATCGTTTGGATGCACAACAATCAGAAATTAGACTTATTAATGTAAGAGTGAACAAGTTATTGGAATTTGTTGGAGGTTTATTTTAAAATTTTTGAATTTTTTTTTTAATTTTTTTTTTGGATTTTGTATTAGGAATTAGAATAAAACTCAAGATTTTTGAAAAGCCTTGGCCTGTTCCTGGGCTTCGGTGTTTAATTTAATGAATTGAGCCGGATCCTGGGCCTTTACCAGTAAAAACCCAGACCCAGGAAGTAAAAAAATGCTTGGTCCAGGTCCAGCTCGATCTCTAATTGAAATCTAGTCGGCAGAAATAAATTCCTGATTTTTTAAATTCACGATTTTTGCGAATCGAGACGGCGCAAACGCACGAATATAAAAAAAGTTATATCTATTTTTCCTGGATGCTACTGCTCCCAATTTTTTATATTTTTTATGCAACGGCTGATAGTCCGTTGAATGCGCCTGTGTTTTTTTTTCTTTTTTTTAACATTCGCAATTATTTAAAAAAAATTTTTTTTAATTTCTTTTTCAGATTTAGATTTGAGTATAGAGGAATATAGCAAAAACAAAGCAAAATTGACTGATTCGTTAGAAAAATTACAAGGTAGACAAAAGGAAGCGGAAAAGTCATTGGAAGATTTTGCTAAAAATGCTGAAATTTTTTGTACAAAAATAGCCAATCTTCAATCTAAAAGGGAAGAATATTCTAGAAAGGTTTGTTTGCTGTTTGATTTTTTTATCGTGTAATATTTGCATCAAATCATGAATTTGGTCCAGTCATAGATTGATTATTTTGTTAAAAATATGAAATTAAAAATATTTTTGGCCCCTCGACCTTAATTTTAGTTACCAACCTTGACCTGAATTTTGACATTAAGTCAAAGAAAATTTAAAATAAGAAAAATTTTGGTCCTTTCCTTAATTAAAAAAAATCAAGAAACTGAAAAAAGCTCTGAATTTACTCTGATTTCAGGAAATAATTAAAGTCTGCATCCAAATATAGTTTTTTCTCTATTTTCTAAATACGAGAGGTGTGGCGTTTCGTCTTTCATCTTTCGCTATATTTTTGCCTTTTTTGGACTTTCATCTTTCTTGTATTGCTTTTTTTAAATTCGTTTCGGCATACCCCTGCTAACAAGTGAACATTTCGAACTGTGACCAAAAATTTTGAAATAAAATTTATACCATCGTGTAGAGCATAGTCGAAAACCTTTCTGGTTTCCGGCTTTTTTGGCTCCGACCCCCATTTCGAAAAGTTATGAGGGTTCAAAGTTTCCGACTTTTGGAGACTCGACTATGTAGTACTATGTAGTCGAGTCTCCAAAAGTCGGAAACTTTGAACCCTCATAACTTTTCGAAATGGGGGTCGGAGCCAAAAAAGCCGGAAACCAGAAAGGTTTTCGACTATGCTCTACACGATGGTATAAATTTTATTTCAAAATTTTTGGTCACAGTTCGAAATGTTCCCTTGTAAATACCGTTGTAAGAAAAAAATATTTTCAAAAGTTCAAAAGAATTCTCGATCTAATTATGTCCAACATTTCCTAAATTTTAAAATTAAAATCAATTTTTTGTAGATAAAAGAAATTGGCCCATTACCAGCAGATGCCCATGGAACTTATGATAAATTACCTTTAAAACAATTGGATAAAAGATTAACTGAAGCAATGAATCATTTAAAAAAATATGAAAATGTTAATAAAAAGGCTTGTGAACAATTTATTCAGGCAGCCTCACAAAAAGATGATTTGGCTAAAAGAGTGAATGAATTACAGAAAAATGAACAGGTAAAATTTTGGGTCACCCCGGAAGGTCAAAACCCAGAAGGTCAAATACAAATTTTGTGCAGATAAATGCTCAAGAATAAGTTTGCCTGCTTCCTTTTGCATTATCCGTCAGTTGCAACTAGATTTCCGTCCTATGTCCCTTAATTGTCCTTAATCCCAACAAATCCGTCTTATTATGCACAAATCCTTATCCGCCAAAAATTTGTATTTGACCTTTTGGGTAATTTGACTTCCTGGGTCTTGACCTTCTGGGTTGATCCCAAAAATTTGTTAAATTGAATAAAAAAAATTTTTTTTTCTTAGGCAATAAAAGACTTGTTAACAGTTTTGGAAAATCGACGTTATGAAACTCTTCATTTAACATTTAAGCAAGTTGCAAAATATTTTTCTGAAGTGTTTCGTAAACTTATACCTAATGGATCGGCTAATTTGGTTGGAAAAATTTTTTAAATTATTTTTATAAATTGATTAGGGGAATTGATTAATACGTCGTTATTTTGAACTGATATATTGTTTCGGTCGTTTTAAACTAGAAATGTGGCTTTGGGATCAGTCAGGATTAGTGATCGAACCGTACCGTACTACGGCCTTATTTTTCGGTATTTATTGGTATTCCATATCGGCAGAAATACCGACCGATCAAATTTTTGCCGTAATACGGGCCCTATTCCGTACCATACCACGTCCTTATTTTTCGGTATTCCGTATCGGTAGTACGGTGCGCAATACCGACCGATCGAAATTCTGATCGCTAATCAAGAGTCCATTCGTCCATTCCTAATGTCTACATCAATTTGATCAACACACTTATCTAAATTATTTTTTTACATATTTAATCTAGGGATTTGAATGACTAGAGTTGAATAAGGCCCTCAATTTGTGTTGATCAAACCGGTGTAGTATATTATTGTCCTCACATTTTTGTGTGTAGTCATTTTATTAAAAATAAATTTATTTTTAAAGGTAATGCAAACATTGGAGAAAAGTTTAAGTACTCGTTCTACAACAACATTATCTCATAGTACAACGTTGCAAAGTGGTGCTGAAACTGAAACTACAATTGGTGAACAACCATCTATGCCGGAGCGAGTTTTGCATGATTTGGAAACTTTTGTTGGGACAAGTATTAAGGTATATATAGAGGGAAATGGGAGTATTTCTGATACTTTTTTGTCATCGGATCAACGAGACATTAATAAAGAAGTAGAGGTAAACAAAATTTAACATCTTTTTGTAACCCAAATTACTCTGTATTTCCATTTGCTACGGAGAAACGGTGTGAAATTGACGAAGGGAGAAACTGGTCCGATAACAGGATATTACCAGAATTTTTCTGGAAAAATTTTTTTTGAAAAAAATTTCAAAGGTTTCATTCACTGGTGGTACAGAAACTAGAGACATTACTTCACTTTCTGGTGGCCAAAAAACTTTGGTTGCTTTAGCTTTAATTTTTGCTATTCAAAAATGTGATCCAGCACCTTTTTATTTGTTTGATGAAATTGATGCTGCTTTGGATCAAGAACATAGAAGGGCGATTGCTGGTAAGTGAACTAAAATTTTTTTGATTTTTTATTTGAAAAATAGGGGAAAAATATTTTAAAATGAATTTAATTTTGATTTTTTAAAAATTATTTTTTTTACGAGAAAAAATTAAATTTCCAAATATTATTACTGCATAAATTAAATGGGACTTTATTTTTATCTAAAAAAATTTAATTTTTTCCAAAAAATAATTATTTTTCTTGGAAAAAAATTTTGTCTTTAAATTTAAAATTAAAAGGGGATAATTAACAGTCTACTAATTATAAATATTTTAAAAAATTTAATTTTATTTTTTTAAAAATAAATTTAAGAAATGATACATGATCTTTCTCAAACTGCTCAATTTATTACGGTATTTAAATAAAAAAAATTTTTTTCTACCAAAATATTTTTCTTTTAAAAAAGACAACATTCCGTGCTGAATTGTTAGAACATGCCGAAAAATTTTATGGTGTTCGTGTACGTGATAAGGTGTCTTATATTGATGAGGTGAATTTTTTATTTAATTTTTAGAAAAAATTTTTCTGTGTGAATAAGGGGGGATAATTTGTGAATAATGAGATGATAATAGAATATTCGTGTCATCCTGACACCTAAACTAACACCCAAAAAGATATCGCCTTATCCACCCCTGATAAGGATAAGGGGATAATCTCTGAGGATAGGTAACACTTCGTTCTAATGCTCGAAAGGCGGGTATTTATTTTTATGTTGGCACGATTCCTGTTGTGAATACCTAAAAAAGAAATTTTCTTTTGATATTATAAAGAAAATATAAAAAAAATTCTTTGGGGGATAAACAATTAATAAAAAAATGCGGTTTCTTCCTTTTGTTTGGTTAAATAAAAATTTCCTTCGTCTTTTAATATTACTAAATAAAATTAAAATTTTTTAGATAGCAAAAGCGTCAGCTTTTGATTTTGTGCAGGATGATCAGGCACATACTTGAGGATTATATATTTATTTATTTTGAGATAAATTTTAAAGAAAATACTTATTATTTTTTTTGGTTAATTTGACTATTTTTTTGGAATTTTAATTACCTATTTATTTTTGCTTTTTTTTTGTTTAAGGTTGGTGATTTTTTTGAGAAAAAAAATTTTTGTTTGGTTATTTGATCATTTGGAAAAATTAAAAAAAATTTTCTTTTAATAGAATGTCTACTCTCCCTATAATCTCTTTAAAAAAATTAAATCACTAAACCTTTTAATCTCCTATGCCCCTTATGAATATTTCCTCTACAAATTTTGGATCTCCTCTCTATCTTTTGAACATTTATGTTTATTTTAAAAAATTTTTGGAAATAAAATTTTTTTGTATTTGGTTTTGAATTTTTTTTATTAATTTTTGAATAATTAATTATTTTTTTAAATTATTTTTTGTTTAAATAATTAGGAAAAATTTTAACTAATTTTATCATTTCTCGTCAAAAATATTTTTTTTCCCAGTTAGAAATTCCCAGCTTTTAGTGCATTAATTAAAAATAGTCACACCATTTTTGATTTGAGAATTTTGTGGGAATATTTAATTTTAATTTTGAAAATTATAGAACTACAGATTGATTTTTTTATTTTTTAAATTTATTTGTAAATTAAATATGCGTTCATAACAAGGATGTCACGGGTTAAGCGAAGCCAGGACTTTTTTCGCTCTGAAACCCGATCCGAAGAAAATTTTGCCGACCTGCCACTCGACCATATTTTTTTTCTCAATCTGTGACATCCCTAGTCCGTGAGAATACACGTGAAAATCACCTCACACTTATCCTCTCACTCGTTTTAACGTCAGTTTTTTTCTAAAACAAAGGAATGACGTATAAACGAACACCAATCGATCGAAGATCTCGGTTATCGAGATCGAGGTTTTTTCGAGCTCTTGATTCTGTACGACCTTCCAGTCCGATATTTAACTCCAACTATATTTAATTAAAAAAAAATTTTTTAATTAAAATTAATTTTTTTAATTTTTGTGTTCCTATTTTCTGTTCTCATGGAAACTTGTTCTTTTTATTCTTTTTTTAAACAAATAAACACAAAAATCAATCATTTAATATTTATTTAAGAATTAAGGGAAATTTTATTTTACAATTTTTTTGTTGTAAAATAAATTTAATCTTTCGTCAACTAAAATATTGTTACATTATTCTAAAAAACTTTTTTATTTTAGAAAAAAAAATTTTTTTTCGTCAATACCTACCTATATTAATTTTCTAAAAAAATTTCTCCCTCCTTCTGAAAAGAAAAAATTCCCAAACTATGAACAACAAAATTTAATTTATGGACATATTTAATGCTGAATAAATTTAGTAGAGTATGAATTATTAATTTTAAAAATTAATTAATTTTTAAGTGAATAAGAGAATAAATTTAATAATTTTTTAATTTAATCGTTCTCTTCCTTCTCCCTCTTGAAATCCTCTTCAAAATTTCAATGTGAATTGTTCCTTTTACCCCCCATACTTAATTCCTCAACAAAAAACAATTTAAATATTAAAATTAAACAAACTTTTTTATTTTCTCCTAATAATTTAGAAAATTTATTTATTCCAATTACTCTTTCTGAGAATAATGAAAAATTAAATAAAAATATTTTAAAAATATTTCCAGAGGATATAATCTGTTCAAATCGTTCTTGTTTGGGAAGAGGTGGATTTTTTTGAATATTTTTTTTTAATTTCTCTTATAAATAAACAATTAGAAAATTAAAAACTGCGAACCTCTCACAGAAAATATCAAAATTAAATTATATAATTAATTTTCCGAGGTTACTAACCAGTCACATACTACCAAAAAGTTCCAAACCCCGCAACTAAGCCACAACTACCGACGTTACTGAAAGGGGTAAGAAACTTCGCCGGCCTTACATTAATTGATAAGGATGGAGATTATCTCAATTAATTATATGTATATTTTAATTAGAAACTCTCGCTATAAGAGATCTTGGTGATATAAGTTTATTGTAGGGCTATAAGTTTATGATAGGGTTGTCGGTTCTTGGAAAATCTTCGGATATCCGGAACCGAACCGATATCCGAAACGAAAAATCAACGGTCAGTCCAGACCCGACAATCCTATAAATGTAGGGTATATCGTCTAGCCTAAATAAAGAAATATAAAAATAATTTTTTCAAAAATAAAATTAAAAATCAGAACAAAATTAATTTTATATATTCTTTAGACAATTCTCCACCCCAATTTTTATTTGTTGCTTATCCACTTTACCAAGAAAATAATAAAAATGAGCAGAGGCGAAGAATACGTCTACAAGCTAAATTAACTTTATTGTCCAACAACAAGGACGATTTTATTATTTTTGAAAATGTTTTTAATAAATGGATTGGGTCTTTTATTGGTAAATAAATTAAATTTGAAAATTAATTCTGATTTTGTCCACATTCCCCGTATTTCTCTTACCAATTATGTCTTGCCTATGAAAAAATTTCAGAATTTATCAGAATAAAACTAGAAATTATCTGAATTAAACTTAGAACTATCAGAATTAATATCAGAATGAAATCAGAATTTGTCAGAATAAAATCAGAATTTATCGGGAAAAATCAGAATTATTATCAGAATTAAAATCAGAATTTATCGGAAAAAATCAGAATTAATATCAGAATTAAAATCAGAATTTATCGGAAAAATCAGAATTAATATCAGAATAAAATCAGAACAAAATCAGAATTTGTCAGAATAAAATCAGAATTTATCGGAAAAAATCGGAACTAAAATCAGAATAAATCAAAATATATCAGAATTAATATCATAACTTATCAGAACAAAATCAGAATTTTACCTACTATAGTTATTATTTTCCCCTTTTAATTTCCAGCCCCCCACCAACCACTAACAAATTCATCCAA
Source organism: Meloidogyne enterolobii (assembly GCA_963681835.1). Classification (NCBI taxonomy): domain Eukaryota; kingdom Metazoa; phylum Nematoda; class Chromadorea; order Rhabditida; family Meloidogynidae; genus Meloidogyne; species Meloidogyne enterolobii. The sequence continues at coordinate 2,279,400 of CAVMJV010000023.1, forward strand.
TCGTCGAAGAATACTTGTTTTACTCAACCCATTTAGTGGACAACAACAAGCTTTAAATCTGTGGGCAAATGAGGTTGAAATGATTTGGAGAGAAGCTGGTTATCAAATTGAAACAATTGTTACAGAGCGGCCTTTTCATGCGACTGAGTTGGCAGAACAAATTTGTTTGGATAGAGTGGATATATTGGCACTTGGAGGGTAAGAAAGGAGGGAATTTCAAAAATATTTCAGAATTATTAACAGAATTATTTTCAGAACAGTTAGAAAATACCAGAATTAATTTTTTTTTAAGAATTTTACCAGAATTAATTTCAGAATAAAGTCAGAAAATAACTTTTAAAATCAGAATTTTATCAGAATTAATTTCAAAAATCAGAATTAATTTTCAGAATAAATCGGAAAATACACGAATTAATTTCAGAATTTCAGCAATAAAATCAGAATTACTTATAATTTCAGAACTATCTTCAGAAATATTCTCAGAATAAATCAGAAAATAACAGAATTAATATTTAAAAAATCAGAATTTTATCAGAATTAATTTCAAAAAATCAGAATTAATTTTCAGAATAAATTAGAATTTATTCTGATTTAATTTTACTTTCAGAATTTAAATTAATCTCATTTTAGAGGCGACGGAATCGTTTCAGAAGCGCTTCACGGTCTCTGTTCCAGAACAGATCACGAGCGCGCTCTTCGCCTTCCAATTTTACATTTACCTATGGGTACAGGGAATGCTTTAGCTTCTTCAATTGCTTACCAGGCAAAGTGAAAATTAATTTTTTTTAATTTTGAAAGTCCCTCTCTTCTTTTCAGTGAACCTTTCCCTCCACGTGGCTCTTTTTGTCAACAAATGGCTTTAATGGCTATTCGCCCAACTTTTAATCGTTTATGTCTTTATCAGGTAGAAATTGAAGGTGGAAGAAGAAAAGGACAAAATAATAAAAATAATAATCAATGCAAAATAATGTTTCTGTCGTTAAGTTGGGGGCTAATGGCTGATATTGGTAAGGGGAGGTATTTTATTAAACTAAGGGAAAGTGAAAATTTAAATTTTCTGCCATGTTATAGTCTCTCATTTATCCCAACCTGTTAGTGAACAGATTTCAGAACAGAATCTGTCAGAATAAAATCAGAAATTGTCAGAAAAACCAGAATTAAAATCAGAATTAAATCAGAATTGAATTAGGATAAAACCAGAAATTATCAGAATAGATCAGAATAAACTCAGAAAAATCAGAATTAAAATCAGAATTGAATTAGGATAAAACCAGAAATTATCAGAATAGATCAGAATAAACTCAGAAAAATCAGAATTAAAATCAGAATAAACTTTAAAAAAATCAGCATAAACCAGAATTAAAGTCAGAATAAACTCGGAAAAAATCAGAATAAAGTCAGAAAAAATCAGAATAAAACCAGAAATCGTCAGAGTGAAATCAGAATTTAACCAAAAAATTTGTCAGAATAAACTAGAAAATATCAGAATTAATATCAGAATCATCTTTCCAACATTCCCTGTTGCTGTAGGTAGGTTGGCGTATCCTGGGGAATCTTCGGATATCCGGACCCATCAATCTAACGTGTGAATATGGCAACAAAATGTTTCCCAAATTTTCTAATTTTTTTAAAATTAAGACATTGGAAGTGAACGTTTCCGTTTTCTCGGAATGGCACGTCTTCATTTAGAAGCTTTCCTTCGAGTAGCCTTCCTTCCATACGTAGCAAGATATAAGGCTCGAATATCTTATTTGCCTTTACCTGAAGGACGGCTACGTAATAGAATAATGGAAGAAATGAGAATGAGGGTTGAGGAGAGGAGGGAGGAAATTGGAACAGAGGAGGAAGAAAATGAAGATTTTGATGAGATGATTAAAAGAATTGAGGTAAGGAAGTCTGGAATTATAAAAAAAAAGATTAATTATTTCCGGACAAACATTTGCGGACAAACATTTGCGGACAATATTTGCGGTCAAACATTTGTGGACGAGAGCCGAAATACGTCTACCTTTTTTATTTAGGAATCCATCGGGTCTTGGGAAATACCTTGATAAATCTTAAAAAGCGAGCTTATTTTATGTTAGATTTAGGGTTCACTTGGCCAGCTCCTCCTCTCCACAATGGCCAATTATCTAAAGAACGTATCTATAATCTATATTATTGGGAGTATTTAAGATTTTTTTCTGTCCGTACGGATCTATCCGCTGTCTTTTCACAATTAAAAAATTATTTTTTGATCAGATACCTCCACTTGATCAACCAGTCCCTTCAAACTGGAAAACGATTGAAGGTGATCTTTTCTTAGTGATTTTTTTAAATTACCTAAATTCTCTCTTTATTTTCAGAAGAATTTTGTTTTGTTCATATTGCTGCCCTTTCCCATATTGGCTCAGATCTTCCTTATATTCCTAGTGCAAAACTTGATAACCCCGTACTTTTCCTTACTTTTGTTCAATGGCAGAAAATTTCTCATAGATTACACATGGCAAAAATATTGCTTAGGTAAGGGTGGTATTTTAATTGGAGACAAGGAAAAAATAATTTTTCTCATTTTAAGTATTGATACGAGTGCTCATTTGAATGACCCTGCATTTGAGGTGAGAAAAATAACAAATAAGGGCTCACCTTCCAGAAGAATCAGAATTTTACCAGAATAAAATCAGAAATTTACCAGAATTAATTTCAGAATTTTACTAAAATTAATTTCAGAATTTATCAGAATTTTTAAAATAAAATCAGAATTTGTCAGAATAAAATCAAAAATTTACTAGAATTAATTTCAGAATTTTACTAAAATTAATTTCAGAATTTATCAGAATTTTTAAAATAAAATCAGAATTTGTCAGAATAAAATCAGAATTTGTCAGAATAAATCAGAATTTTACCAGAATTAAATCAGAATCGAATCAGAATAATTCTGGTTTTATTCTGAAATTAATTCTGACAAAATTCTGATTTATTTTAAAAAATCAGAATAAAATTCTGATTAAAATTCTGATTTTATTTTAATAATTCAGAATTTCTGATTCTATTTAAGAAATCAGAATAAAACATTTTTCCACAGATAATCCCCATTTTGGCTTGCCGAGTAAACCCAGAAAAGGATGCTGGCGGCTTGTTAGCATTGGATGGTGAAGCAGTAATAAATGATGGGAAGGTTAAAAAGACTTTATTTTTTTTTAACAATCAAAGTTTATTTGCAGAATTCTTCAATGTCCTTTCAAGTCGGTCCAGGTAATAATAAAAATGCTACAATTATTGGACGTCAAAGGAGATGAAAAGAGAACGGAAATTAATTTTTTATTTTAATGTAAATTCTTCATTTTTATATTTTTTTTTGTAAATATGTAGATAGAGGATAGATAAATTTATCGAGGTGTAAGGAGATCAATAAAAATATCAGTCAATTTGTATCTACAACAAATAGAGGAAGTGTTAAAGGAAATTTATAACAAAGGGAGGGGATTTTAGAAATTTGCTGACAATTTTTAAAAATTGCGGACAAGAGGAGGCGTTAGGAAATTTATAAGAGGGGGAAGATTTTATAAATTGCGGACATTTTTCGTATTTTACGGACAAGTTACGGATTTGAAGCTCACTTATTGTCTGAAATCAGGCCTTGCACAAATGGTCTTTGTACAATGAAAATGACACACAACAGAAAGATGAAGCAAAAAAAGTTGGAAAAAAATCGAGAGGACGATAAAATTGAAGGGACAGCAAAAACAACAAATCAATTAAAATTGTCCTTAACAACAGCTAACTAGAACTCAAAAAACAATTTTCAATAGATAAACAAAACGAAAACTTTATTTTTTTTAAGTGCCTTATGAGAAATTAACAAAATTATTTTTTTTAAATTAACAAAAAATGGCACATTTTTCTTTTAGTCATCTTTGTCACCTCACATCTTCTCGTACTTGCGAACCGCCTTGACCCCGCCGCTCTCGCATGTAATGACCATTTTGCCATCCCCATCAACGTAGCGCTGAAAAAGGACAAAAATTTTTTTCAAAAAAGTGCCGTTTTTCCACCTCAATGTGGCTGTCCTTGTCCTTTTCACTGATCTTCTTCTGCTCCTCAACGAGCTTCCCATCAGTAAAAGTAAAGGTGCTCATCAATGTGCGCCCATCAGCGGTCTTCTGCTCCTTCGGTTCTCCAATTTTGAAGTCGCAAACCCAATTAGCGAAAGTTGAGGTGGAAGTCATCTTCCAGTTGTCACCATCAACTACAAACTCGAGAACGGCTAGAAAAATGAAAAATTTTGTTCGAAAGAATTTTTGAGAATTTAAAAATATTTTTACGTTTCACAGCGGCAGCAGTGGCACGAACGACCATTCCAACGCCAACCTCTTTGAGGTAGTCATTAAAATTGTCGGAGTCAGTAAGTTTCCACTTTCCGACGAATTTGTCAGCCATCTTTTTTAATAAGAAATTTAGAAGGTTGAAAATATGAAAAGTCTGAAAAAATGAGAAGAAGGAATTTAAAAAGATTTGCAAGTAAATGGAAGGGGAAATGCAACAACAAGCGAAAACCAAACAAAACTATTAAAGGAATTCGATAAATACTTCTAATAGATTGTGTAAACAAGAGATAAGGAAAAATAAAAATTAATAAAAAAACTGGGAAAAACATAAAATGATCTTTGTTCATTAATTTGCTCCTTTTATAGTACAACTTTTTTAAACTTTAAAAACAGAACGCCAAAACATTTTAATTTATTTTGGTGGAAATTTAAAAGGGGCTTTACTTTACTTTTATGTTTTTTGTTTTGGTTAAGCTTCTTTGAAACTCTAACAGGGAACTTCGAAATCTTATCCCGAACACCAATCATTTGGAGAAATCCGGTCGTATCCTGCCCGGGTCCTAACACCACTTTTATTGAATTTTTCGTTCAAACCTAGCTAGAATACCTTTGGTTTTTTTTTGTTAATTTGGCTGACTCATAATCTGATTTGTCTGTCCAATATTATTTTTAGAGAGCGGGGTGGATCCAGACCTTGATTTTTTTTGAATCCAGAGTCCAGATCAAGGCATTTTTCCGAGTTCCTTGAGTTTTTCTTGACTCAAGGTCAAGAATCTTGACTCAAGGTCAAGAACCCAATCGAAATCAAGAGTCAAGATTTTTGAAAATTTTGCTCTCTAATTATTTTTAAGCTTAGAATACCTTTAAATATTTTAATTTTCAGAAATTTATCAAATAAAAACAAATTTTACAATGGTTTTTGAAAATGTAGTTGCGGACTTGCTCAATCGTTTTTTGGGTTCTTACATTGACAATTTAAACGCTTCTCAATTAAATATTGGAATTTGGGGAGGTTTCTTGTTTTAAATTTTATTTTTATTTTTATTTAATTGTTTTAAGGAGATGTTAAATTAAATAATTTGGATATTAAAGAAACTGCTTTAGATGATCTTGATCTTCCCGTTAGACTTAAATTTGGCTATATACAAAGTCTAGTGCTTAAAATACCTTGGAAGTATCTTTATACGGAGCCTACTATTGTTAATATAAGGTATCTTGTTTTTGGAAGGATTTTGAGGGTTTATTTGATTTTAAAATTTACACAATCGAGCCAGGGATGGGTCGGTTCGCCGGACATCTTTTGACCCAAAATACGATCCCAAGGAAACTGAAAATCAGCTAACCCGGCCTGGCTTTTTCCTCAAAAAATCCCTGTGGTTTTTTGACATGAGGAGTGTTCTAAATGGCGGCATCACTCAGGTACCACCTCCACTGTGTGGCCAACCAGCCAACCAACTTTTCATAAACATATCTTACCTCGAAATATATCCAGTATTGGGGCTTTAGATTATATGGAGGTTCGATTATATTAATTTCATTTTTTTCAGTGAAATTTACATGATAATTGTGCCTAACCAAGGAATTGTTTATAACGAGGAGAAAGCTAAGAAAAATGAACAGGAGGCTAAGCAAAAGAAACTGGCTAGACTTGAAGAAAATAGAAGAAATAAACTCAGTAAATTTTTTATTTAAATGATTTTATTCTAATTTTAATCTTCTTTCAGAACAAAATATCCAAACAGACGATACTTTCACTGAAAAATTGGTTGCACAAGTTATTAAAAATTTGCAGATTCGAATAAAACGAGTCCATTTACGTTATGAAGACAAATTTTCTAATAGAGGAAGGCCTTTTGCTACGGGAGTGACTCTTGATTCTCTTAATTTTCAGGTTCTTCTATATTGAATTTTTGCGGACAATTGCATTTTTTATCCGCAAGTTTTCTAGGCCTTTAACGGGATGATATTCTTAAGGATAGAATTGCCTTTAGATGCACTGTGGGGTTGAAAGGGCTTTCTAAAAGTAATCCTTGTTTTGTCATTAACAAAAGACAGTAGGTAGGGGTAGGGTAGGGTAGGCATAGTAGGCCTATATTTGGTAGGTGGGCATAGTAGCTCTATCTTTGAGTAGGCACGATGTCTGAACCAACTTTTTTTTCACTTCTTCTTACAAATTATCCAGTAATTGTCCATAGAAATTGTTGCCCACAGAAATTTTTGCCCATAAAAAATTTTTTTCTATTTCTTATTTCTAGACGACCGATGAAAATTTCCAACTGACAGTTCAAAAAGAAGCAGTTAAAATATTTTACAAGTAAAATTTAATTATTTAAAGTTTTATAAATTAAAAAAAATTTTTAGACTCGTCTCGATGAATCACTTAAGTATTTACTCGAATGCTGGATCTACTCTTATTTCTGATTTGCTTGATAAAAAAGAAATTACAAAGGCCTTGTGTAATTCTATTTCTACTGACACTAGTCGTCCTGAAGGATATAAATACGGTTATTTTTATTAATTTTTTTGAGGGGTTAGGGTCATTTCAACAAAATTCGTTAAATAATGTTTTTAATTTTTGTGGCTAGGTTCTGTTTGCCGAAATTTTTAAAATTTTTCTAAATAGAAATACCAATCACTGACCAACCATTTTCAATTGTAAAGATATTTTCCTGAGATTCAATATTCATTATTCTGGGCTAAATTTTAAAGTTGAAATTTCTTAGTTCTCTCAGGTCTTCTTAAGTCTCTCTCTCTCTTAGGTCTCTCAACATACACATCTTCGGGAATAGTCCCCAATCTTATTTTTTTTTAATTTTTAGTACTTGAACCTTTATCTTTAAATGCCAAATTAAAATTAAATCAAAAACCTGAAACTGATGGATCTGACTGGACTATTCCAAAAGTTGATTTAATTTTACAATTGGAAAAACTTGCTTTGGCTATTGGAAAATTTCAATATCAAGATTTTCTTTTATTTTTGGAGGCACAAGAAAGATTTAATTTGTCGGCACAATATTTTAAATATAGACCAAATTTGATTGAATATAAAAATCATTACAAAGAATGGTGAAATTTTTTTATTAATTAATTTCGTTAAATAAAAATGCTATTGAGGACCCTAATTTTTATTTTAATGGGATACAGGAAAAAGTATTTAATAACCGGGTCCGTCAAGAACAGAGTTGGTCCCCGTCCCCCCCGACAATGATTTTTAGACCATTCTCCGACCCTTATCCCCGTCAAATTTCTGTCCTGATCTCCGACATTTCTTTTCTCCATAAATTTCTTTCCGGTGGGTCTGCTCTTTTTCCTAATCAAGAATCTAAAAATATTTTCCTGATTTTTGAATCTTACAAAAAGTTTTATGTTCATGTAAAAAGTAGAAATATACGAGGAGAAACATTGTTAATTCAAAAATTTGTCAAGTCAAAAAATATGTTTTTCAATTTTATTAAAGGTGGAAATTTGCTTACAATTGTATTCTTCACGAGCATGTTAAACGACGTCGAAATAATTGGTCATGGGAAAGAATGAACAAACATAGACAAATGGTTCGAGATTATAAAGAAGCTTGGATTATTTTTAGAACGGAGAAAAATCCAAATGAATTTGTTAAAAAGACGATTGAGGTTAAAAAAATTTTTGATTTTCCCAAAAAATTTTCTCCTGAATTTTAGAACGTAGAAGAAGCTCTTGATGTTTTTAACCTTAACATAGCTAGACAACAAGCAGAATTTGAAATTGATAGACGTGACGATTTAATACGTGTTGAGGATCAAAAACAAGAGGGATGGGTTGGTTGGGCTAAAAGTTGGTTTGTTGGAAGTGGAAAAAAAGTGGAAACGGAACAGACAGAAGCTGATGCAAAAATTATGGAAAAAATTGAACAAGCAGTTACTCCAGAAGAAAAACAAAAATTATTTGAGGCTATTGACTATCAGGTTAATATTTTTTAATTGTTTTTCTGGATATTACTCTGGGTTATGACTTCAAGGTTTGACCAACTTCTAAATCACTGACAACAACCTAGAGACTAACAAGATCAACCGATGCTAAGGAGGGGTTTCCTTTTAATGAAATCATCCTATTGTGTTTTTGTTGGGTAAAAGACTTCATTTACGAAAAATCGTGATATCCTTTTTATGGTTATCCGTTCTGGTATATTTCTTTTTGAAAAAGAATTGCCGTTTCCTTAAATATTTGAATAATTTTTTGGACGTGGTTCTGTCACAAATCGTGGTTCTGTCACAAAACTAAAAATATCCTTATCCTTGCCACTAATCTGTGGGACCTCATCTCTTCATTAACTTTTTAAGGAAAATACTCCACCAACGGATTATCCAAAACATTTTGTTGAAAATCGAATAAATTTTGGCCTTGCATCAGTTGTGATTTCTTTAGAGAATGTTCTCGAAATGCGCTTTGCTGATTTGACAGCAAATTTGGATCATCGTCCGTCTGCAAATGCTATCAAGTTTTTTTTCTAAATTTTTTTCTTATTTTTAAGCTTATTTTTTAAAGGTATATTTCTTGTATAAAATCATTTGAAATGAATGCCTTCCAAGAAAATTCAAAATCTCAATCAATATTGAAGATGACCGATTCTAACCGGCCCTGGCTTAAAATGCAAATTGAAACAAATCCTTTAAATAAAGATTTTGATCAATCTGTAGAATTACTTGTTGCACCTATAATGCTGATGTATCATGCTCCAGCAGTCAATAAAGCTTTGGATGTTTTTAAACCTCCTGAAACTGTTCGACTTCAACAATTGACGGCTTTGGCTATTGCAAGATATGAGGAAGTTAAGGTTGGTTGGTGGATTTTTTGATTTCCGTTACCTTAAATAAAATTGTTGAATAAGTATGTGGTAAATATAAATGACGAATCAGGGGTTGTCCTTTTTGCTCTCTGCAGATTTCCGTCTTTTTTTTGTTTTATTTTATATTTCTCGCTTTTTGTTTTATAAATTCGCTTTGCTTATTACTTTTGCGAATCGAATTTTTTTTCTTACTCAATTCTTGGGTAAAGTATCTGAATTTTCTTTACAAGTTCTGGACTGATTCTTTATCAGAAAATCTAGGAAAACCTCTTTAACTAAAAAACAACTAAAAATCCCATTATAAATTCGTTCCATTTTTTAGGCTCGTTCTACAACAGCTTTACAACACATGGTGGAACAAAAACGCAAATTAAAATTGGAGATTCAAATTGATCCTGCAACAATCGTTTTGTGTGCTGGAGGTGTTTTTGACGAAGGAAAGAATGCTTTAGTTGCAGAATTGGGACAACTTAATTTAAATACAAAATCACAATCACCTGAAAGGGCATATGAAAAGGTTTTTTTTTGAAAATTGAAATTTTGATGAACTTTTATTTTTTAGATACTTGATCCAAAATTAAAATCTTTAATGGCTCAAGCTTATGATAATTTCCAATTGAGCCTTTCAAATGTTCAATTAATTTTTGCTGATACTTTTAAGACGTGTATGCAAGCAAGAAATGATAGATATTCTCCATATCATTTATTAAAACCTACAAATATGGTTATTGATGTACTTCGTTCAACAATTGATGATCTTCAATTACCAATGTATTTTTATTGTTTTAAAAGTTAATTTGTTTCTTTGGGGAAAGAAAAATACTTCTTCGAGGCATTGTTTTCCTGATTTCGAGAATCGAACGGTTCTGATTATTTGGTTTTAGGCGATTCCAAAATTTCTGGAACCGTGGAAACGATGCTCCTAAAATTTCTTACATGTCACAGATGTTCTTGCTGAACTAGGATTTAATTGAAAATTTGAATTAACTTGACATTTGTCAATGAGATTAGAATTGTCTGTTTCAAACCGAAACGAAAACTTGAAGATTTTCGGGTTGGTTCTGATTCACCAAAAAATTTGGTGAAACAACACCATAAATGAGACAGATTCTTGTTATTTTTTAGCTACGAAGCTCCTTTCAAGTATAAAATTTAATACTTTTAAGGTTTCGAATGTTTGGAAACTTACCAGATGTTGTTCTAATAATTTCTGATGATCGTCTAGTTAAACTTCTAGAATTATTAAATAGCATTCCTAGACCTGAATTTGATCAAGAAGTTGTCGATTTATCAGCGCCAATTGAGGGAACAAAATTGCGTGATCGAGCAAAAATGGTTGCGATTATGGAAGTTAGTGAATTGGATGAAAATATTTTGTTAAAAGACAATGAAGAAGGAGGAGAAGAAAAAAGTTCGACTTCTTCTGAAATGAAAGGAGAAAAGAAGAGCGATTCTGATTCATCTACATTACATAGAGAATTGCAAATTCAATTTGATATTAATTTGAGTCTTAATGAGGTTTTTAATTTATTTTTAAAATATTTGGGTTAAATATCTCTTGGCCAAAGCCGGCGCGCCATAATGGAAAACCTCCAATAGACTTCGAAATTGCAAATCAAGGAAAAGATGCCTTATGTAACTCTTTACTCATGTATGGTAATAAATTATCGACTGCTCTTTCGAGTGATACCAATAGTACGAAATTAATACTCCCATTTCGACTGTTCCCTTGTAAACCTAGGGTTTTCAAAAATTTCTTAACTCTGTTTTTTTATTATTTTTTTTTATTTTGAAGGTCGGTATTGTTGTCAATAAGAGAGACAAAGCATTTTTGAGGTTTATATTTTATTTTTTCTATATAATTTTTTTTAATTTTAAAGTGCCCATATTTGTCGTCTTGGTTTTCATTTAAGAAAAAGAATGTTTGATATGATTGCTAAAGCTCATTTAGGCTCTTTGACATTAGAAATGCCTCAAATTGATTCTTCTGGAAAAGCTCAAACAATTTGTTTAATCGATAATGAAATGAGAGAAGGAGATCATTTGATTGATATGGTTTATAAACAGGTTTTTCTTTAAATTTTTGGACTTGAAAAAATTTTTTTCTTTAGGCAACCGGCGAGAGTCCATCCTTCAAAACTGAATTTAATTCAAATGAACAGTCAATAAATTTTGTTTTTCAAATTTTAAACTTTAATTTGTACAAGGTTTCGTTTTTTTCAATTTTTCTTAATTTGAAAATTTTTATTTTTTAGGATGTCTTAAATGACTTGAAAAATTTTAATGATCGTTTACAACGCAAATTGTCTCAAATTAAACCTCCGCAAATTGAACAAGCTTCTCCTCAAACTGCCGGTGGTTCAAGACGTAGAACTCCTTCAATCAGTAGTCGTTCTCGTGAAGGCTCTTTAGATAGAAAAACGTCAGGAAAGAAGCGGTCACCATTTATTAAACCTGACGTTAGATTAACAAACAAAAAGAAATTTGTTTTTGATTTTCGAATGCATGAAATTGCTGCTAAACTTTATGCGAGACAGGGGGATATTGCTGTGAGTTTTTTTAAATAAATGTTTTTATTAGAGCCTAATTTAGTGGGATTGTCGATATTATATCCCTTACAAATGGCCTATCTTTACCCCTATAATCTTCTGATCCCAGGCCCGATCAAGATTTAATTTAGTGGGATTGGAGGTATTATCTCTTAGAATAGCTTCCCTCATTCAATGATCACCAGTGGTGGGTCGGAATTCCGATTTCCAACACCTTTGACTTTTCCGACCTACATCTGCTGGTGATCACCACAATCTTATACAAGTTATCGTTAATTTAATATTTTATTCGCTATTCAGGGTGGAATTGACCCAACAGAAGATCCCGATGCGATTCTTGAATTTTGTGCACTAAATATTCGAAGCTTTAAATTGAACGGTAGTATGGTAGATGACGGCTCGATGCACGCCGATATCAGCTTACAAGCTTTTACAATGGATGATCGTAGAAAAAATGCAACAATTCATCGTTTAATGGATAAAAAGGACACTGAATCGACTGATCAATTTGTAACAATAAAATATAGTCAAAATAACCATGGAGATAAATTTGGTAGAAAAACCTTTTTTTTAATGTTCCCTCTAATTCCTCTCCTTATTTTCAGTTGATTTATTGTCATCAAAATTCTTTTTAATGTTGGCACCAGAATTTTTGGGTGTTCTCTCAACTTTTTTTATTTTGAAACCTGATGAAGATGTTGATGAGAAAACTGGTCCTTCCGAACTTTTTTTAACGCCAAATAGCAGCAGTAACAAATTGGCACTCTCCAAACAATATGTCTCTACTAGTTCAGTAGCTAAACAAGCATTAGCAACTAAAGGTAGTCCAACAGAACAATCAACTTTTGAGCCTCCTGGAACGTTGACTTTAAATTGTAAAGTATATGCAATTGAGGTTTGAATTTTTTTGATTTTTAAAAAATTTAACTGACAAGGGAACATTTTAAACTGTACCCAAAAATTTCGCATTTTTTTTGCACCATAGTGTAGAGCAAGGTCGATAACCTATTGCCATTTTTCGGATTTTTCGGCCCTGGCCCCCAATCGAAAAGTTATGGCGGCTCAAAGTTTCGAATTCTGGAGCGGTCGATTTTCATCCTATCAACAAAAAATTTTTTTTCATTAAAAATTTAATTTTTTAGATTATTTTGATTGAAGATTCACTCAATCCTTCAAATTCGCAAGCTATTATTCTTTCATTTGATGCTTTATTGGATGCTAAAAATGTTTGCTTTTAGAAAATTTTTTTATAAAATTTTTTTAGCTTAATGGTGTTCAACAAATGGATGGTGGAATTCAACATTTTAAAATTTACAGCACTTATTTTGCTAAAGAAAAGAGACATTTAAGTAATTACCAAATTTTAAAAGAGGTTTGAAATTAAATTTTTTTAATTTTGTTAATTTAAATACTTGGGGGTATATTTGTGTGTTTAAGTTTGTGGACCCCCTTTTTGTCCTTTTGGTCTTTGGCCCACATTTCTCCCATTGGTTTGTGGATCTCCATATTTCTTTTTTCAGTACCCTTATTTTTCCTACCTGGAATTTTCGTTTTCCAGGTAGGGAAAAGGCTACGATTACATAAAAATCGCGCGCGATTTGCGACAGTCGCGAGGCGACAAGATGTTGCTTTGTGCTAACATAAAATTAGCGTTTTGCGCTTTTGCAGAAGTCGCCGTTTTATGTAAGCACATAACTAGCGACTGTCGCCGTCGACACGCCGCCGAGCGACTGTCGCGTGTCGCGCGCGATTTTTTTGTAAGCGTAGCATAACGTGGAGATATGGGAATTTAAAGGAAATTTGTGGGCCAATAAAACATTAAAAGGAAAAAATTCAAAAAAATCGTTTCTTGGTAGAGAAAGCTCTTTTTTCCTCATATATTTTTCCTAAAAATTTATTAAAATAATTCCATTTTAGATGGATATTAAATTTACCGGTTCAATAGACGATCAAGAACATACACAAAACTTTTCTGTAAAAATTGACCAAGTCACTTTGCGTGTTAGTCCTTCAATTATACGTTTATTAAGTGCTGTAAGTGCTCAATTTTCAGAGCATCAACGAAAGGTATCGAGGAAATCTTCCAAATTTTTTTAAAAATTTTTTAAAAAGGATCAAGAAGCAAAATCAGCCCGAGCAATTTTAAGAGAATATCAAGACTATTGGAAACCTCGAGTAATTGAAAATGATAAATATTGGTGGTTCCAATTGGGAAATGATTCTGTTGTTGAAGAAACGGCTGAAGAAGTTGCGGAAACTACGCAAATTGTTATTAATCAAAAGGTTTTGGTTAAGTTTTCAAAAATTTTTTTAAATATTTTTAAAGGCCGATTTCACTATTAAACAATTTATTGTGACTGTAGAGGCGGGAATGAAAGATTTTACTCGTCCAATGATTTTATTGGAGAGTGCAATGCTTGGTTCAGCTAAAAATTGGTCTACTCAATTAATTGCGGTTTTTTAAAAAATTTTTTTGAAAAAACCGAAAAATAAATTTTTTTAGGAGGCAGAAGCTAGACTTCAAATTTCATATTATAACGAGGCTTTTAATGTTTGGGAGCCGTTAATTGAACCAGTATTACATCAATATGAGGGATGGCAAAGTTGGAGGCTTACATTAAAGGTTTTCTTTTTGATTGAAAAAAATTTTTTTTGGAAATTTTTGAATTGAAAAAATATTTTTCGAGGCTTATGAAAATTTTTAAATAATTTTTACGAGGGTTACGAAAAATTAAAAAAATTTTAAGAGGGTCATGAAAATTTTTAAAAATTTAAGAAAAAAATTTTGGTTGAAATTTTTTCGAAATTTTTGAATTGAAAAAAGTTTTTTTCTTTAAAGATAAGTTCACAATTAGAAGAAGACACAAATTCTCAACAACAACGCCAAGGAACGTCAAAATCTATTAAAGACAAAATTAATCAGAAAAAAGCTGTTCTCCCCCCTAAAATGGCTTTAATTTTTGAAGCTAGAGAAATGATGAATATTACTGTGAGTGGAGAGATTTTTTGGGGGTTTTATATTAAAAAAATTTTTTTTAAAGGTTTCAAAATCTTTTCTGTTGTTGGTCAACCAATTATCTGAAGTAAATTTTATTTGAAAATATTAAAAAAGTAAACTAAAAATTTTAGTCTTTCGAAAAAGCAGCAAAACAAATTAGTCCACCAAAAAGTCGTCATTTACCTGGTTCTTCAAGTTATATGTTACTTAATGAAACTGGTCTTGAAATAAAAATATGTAATACTTCTACTTTGAAGGTTTGAAGTTTCATTTAAATGCTAGAGGTTGACTCTATAATACATATGTATACTCCCAGAATTAAATACTCCTCACATTTAAAAAATTTAGATGGCAACTGGATGGAGAAGAGTTTCTTGGATCTTAGGGTTTTTGTATCCATTTTGGATGTCAAGAGTTTTATGCATTTTTAGTCGTGGGAAGGACACGGATTGCAGTAAGAGGGTTCTCTTGATAGAGACAGATTGTTGTCAAGACTTGACATTCGCCAATAGTGCTTTACCCCGTCTCCGTCCTCGAAAGTCTGGGAAATTTATCTTATATTGAATTTTTTAAAGGCTAGTCAAAAACAAACAGATTTGGAATGTAATAAAGGCGAATATATTCCATTAGAATTAATTGAAAATGTTAATAATAATGGAAGTGAAAAACAATTAAGTGCTGGTAATTGGCAAATGAAAGAAGATCAAAGACATGTAGAATTACAATTAAAAATAGAGGAACCAAAAACTGAAAGAATTGTGAATATTTTGAGAGCTGAAATGCAATGTATTGATTTACCTAAAGAAGCTGATTCAGGTAAATATTTTTAAAATTTTTAGTTATTTTTTATGTTTCAAATGGTATTTTCTGTCGTAATACCAAACTCCCAAAAGTCACACCGAAATGCCAAAATTTGGATTTATCGGATATTTTTCCAAAACCTCCTCACATCGGATACTTTCTCAGAAACCTTGAACATTTTTCGAGAGCTTTTTATTTTGGCGTTTGGTATTACGGCGCGCTCCCTGTTTCAAATCTCTATTTGGTATGTTTTAAAATTAGAATTCGCATGCTGTTGTACCTTTTGTTGCTGGTGTATTAGAGGTATATAGAAAATAAAAGAAAATGATTGATCAAATATGCAATAATTATTCTAGAATATAATTCAAATTTCATGAACTGGGTGTGGCATTTGAAGCCCCTCATTATAATTTTAAGCTCTTATATTTCTCCCTGGGGAGCATGCCAGTCTACCTCACATCAGATATTTTTTACAGAAATTGATAAATTTTTTTCTTTTAAGGTAGAAAATGGGCTTTGGTTGTTGATACACAACTTGAAGATTCTCGACATTTAGTTGTTTTGCGTTCTCCAGTCAATGTTTCTTAAACTTTTTTCTTTTATTTTTAAAATTTTTAAAGGTTATTAATCGAATGGATATGTCTGTTGAATTTCAATCACACAAAGATTTGGAAACTACTTTTTGTGGTGTTTCTGCTATTGATAGTCGTCCTTTAAATATTCCATTGCCTCAACTTTATACTCCGGACGGGGAATTTTCTATTCGTCCGGAGGGAGGAATTTATGACTGGAGTGACCTGTAAATTTTTTTGGAAAAAAATTTTTTTTGAAATTTTTTTTAATTTTTTGGAATTTTTTTTTTGAAATTTTTTTGAATGTTTTTTTGAAAAATTTTTTTCGAAAATTTTTTTCGGAAAAAAATTTAATTAAAAATCTGAAAAAAATTTTTTTTTAGATTTTCTTGGCATGATTTTGACAATGTAAAACGCAAAACTGTTCGTTGTGGTAAAAAGGGTGTTGAACATGAAGCTATTTTTATCGAAATGGGTAATTTATTTATTCTTTTTTTTTTAATTTTTTAATTAATTTTTAAAGTTGTTACCGAAGAAAAAATTCGACGTGGGGCAAAATCTTTAGAATATTCAATTTATACAATTAATTTATTTCCACCTATACATTTTGTTAATTTGTTGCCTTTGTGCTTGGAAATTGTTGAACCTGTAAAAAAAATTTATTTTGTTAAAAATGTTGAAAAAAATTTTTAGATTCGACGTGAAGTAACTAGTGGAGAAGGAGTTGATTTGTACAATTTAATTGCTGGGATGCCTTTTGTTTTGAAGGTTTTATTTTTAAATAATTTTAAAATTCTGTTTGATTTTTACTTTTTTTAAAAAATTTTTTGGGGCAATTATTTGTTTTTATTAATAAGAAAAGCAATTTTAACCCCTTTTGTGAGTAAAAATGATCAAATGATCACTTTCTACCTTTTCTTATACTACTCTGAATTGTGAGTTTTGGGATAATAAGGATAAAGTGGATAGGATTGATTTGATCTTTTTGACTTACTAGGGACGAGTGAGGTTAAATTAGATAATTTTATTTAAATAACACAAATATAATAAAAGACTTGAAAGGAATCAGAAATAGAATAAAACCTATTGGTTGTTAACATTCTTTTTTGGGAATCGAAGTGACAAAATTGATCGATTATGTTCTGGATATCATAAGCTTTTCCAAGGCCGGATTTCTTTCCTTTTTCTTTCCTTTTTCTTTAATACCCTTACATTCCTTATCAAAAAATTTTTTCTTCTTAATTCTTCTGATTTTCTCTACTATTAAATTTATTTTAAGCTTGAAAATGGAGGTGAAATTTATAAAATGAAAATGACTATTCCAGAAGTTGGACAAAGAAATGATTTGACAGTTATTAAACTTTTAAGTGAAACTTCAAATAAAGAATTGGTTTAAATTTTATTTAATTTTTAAATTTTAAAATTTAATATTTTAGTGTCTTGGATTAAATTGGAGTATTGAATTTCTTCGAACAACACTTTCTCTTTTTACGCCTTACTGGATGGTTAATGATACTGGAAAGGAATTAATTTATCAGGTTTTTCTTTTACATTTTTTAAAATTTTTTTATGAAAATGTGAATGTTTACTCTAAAATACTCTTTTGGGTGTTTTTGTATGTGTTTTGTGTGTTTGTTGAATTTTTTTTAGAAAAATTCTAATTGTTTAAAATGAGGTTTGTCACAGATTTTCCCTATTTACATAAATTTAATATTTTCGAAATTCATTCGATTTTTAATGAAGTCTTTTAAATTAGAATAAATTTTTGTTAGACAAGTTAAGAATTTTTTGTAGAAAAATAAGGTTGAATTTTCGTTAGAAGAGGATAACGGTTTGTGACAAACTTTGTTTTGAAGCAACTGAATTGTTCTTATTTGATTTTATTTGAGTTTTAAAATAGCCAGAAATTTTTTTAAAAAACCTTTAAATTAAAAATTAACCTCTCTCCTTTAGGGACCTATCGAAAAGTCAGTTCAAACAACTCCACAAGCACATCATATACGTGCAAGTATATTTGGGCAGTGTTGTACTTCTATACTTCCAAAATCATTTACAGAGGGAGAAAAGGTTTTCTTTTCTTTAAAAAGAAATTTCTGGCTATTTTAAACGGTGTTGCGACAATTGAGGATACGCACTTGAGGATATGACAAATGAGGACGACATATGAGGATTAAAATAATAATAAAAAACGGTGTCCTTGACCTTTTGAAATTCAAAAATGTGAGGATAAAAATAGGAGGATAAAAAGGATAAAAATATGGAAGAAGATAAAAATATGGAAAGAGAAGAATTCTTCATTATTGGTCTTCCAAGTGGGGGTCTTCCGAGTTTTATGGATCTTTCAAGTCTTTTTTATTTTTCATTTTTATCCTCATTTGTCAAATCCTCATATGTCGTCCTCATTTGTCGTCCTCATTTGTCATATCCTCAAGTGCGTATCCTCAATTGTCGTACCGCCTTTTAAACAAATAATTTTTAAGAAAGAATTTTTTAAATAATTTTTGGCCTTCCCGTTATCTTGCCTTGTTTCCCTTTTTTCTAATTCATTCCTTTTTTTTATTTTTTTTTTAAATTATAAATTGTCAAAGTTAAAATTAAGGTAGGTCGAGGCCTCGTCGAGGCTCTCGCCCATTTTCAAACCTCGACCTCGATTTTGCTGCCCTCGGATCTTGGAACCTTGGTCTTGGTCCTCGCCGAGGACTGAGGCTAAATATACACCCCCTAAAGATTGACTTTTTGTCAGAAATAGAAGAATTTGACTTATTTTCCTTCAAAAAATTCCCAAAATATCACTGACCATTATGCACCTTTGACAATTTATAATTTTTAACAGAATAAATAAAGAAATTAAGAATAGGAAATATGGGTAGAAATTTGGTAATCATTAGTCTTTTTTTTTTAATTTTTCAGCAAGCAAAACATTCAGAAATTAAACATTTACCAAATCAAAACCCAATAATTTTGCCACTAAATGAAGAAGATTTTTATGAAAAAAAGAAGGCAAAACTACGAATTTCTGATTCTGAATGGTCTGCAGAATTTCCTTTAGATTCTGCTGGAAGTAGTGGAAGAATAACTTGTCATTCTGAAAAGAAAGATTTTGAGGTTTTTTTTTAAATTTAAATTTTATTTTTTTAATGAATTATAGTCTAACTATAAGATTGTTTTTGACCTTTTTTTTAAATTTCTGACCCCCTTTATCTGTATAGAATTCGATTTTTTTCTAAAATTCTTGCGATTTACCGATAATTTGGAACATCAATATATATCCGTTTTTCTAATGTCTCTTTAAAATAAAATATTTACCGTATTTACTCGATTAATTCCCCCGAGGAATTATTTTTTCAACCCATGCGTGGCATGGGGAATTATTAGGGGGTGGGGAATTATTCGAGTTTTGAAATTTGAACGTGTAGTAGGGTATTTGGGGGTGGGGAATTATTTTTTCAATTCACCCCTAGCATGGGGAATTAATAGGGGGTGGGGAATTATTCGAGGGTGGGGAATTAATCGAGTAAATACGGTATATGAATTTTTTAGTTCTAAAATTTCCCTTTGAAATAAAGATTTAATATTAAAAAAAATTTTTTTTTTAATTTTGTAGTTAACTGTTGACGTCAAATTATGCCAATCTGGATTAACTAAAGTAGTTACAATATCACCATTTTATCTTCTTCAAAATGACAGTAAATATTGTATTGAAGTTAGAGAACCAAATAGAAATGAATGGATTGTTATGCCTCAAACTTCTGTAAAATTTTATTTTTTGATAATTCTTAAAAGATTGAAGGCCTCTTTTTAGGTTGAAAATAGAGATCAAGCTGGGTCTGGACCAAGGCCTGGGGTTTTTCCTGTACCCAGAGTTTAGGCCCAGGCATTTTTGGACCTTCCTGGGTTTTTCTTATGATCCGGCCAAGGTCGATAATTCAAATCCAGAGTCCAGGCAATTTTTATGCCTGGTTTTCCTAGGTCAATTTTCTCTCAGATTTAACTTGAATGTAAGAGGGAAGAGGGGTTCTTTTAGAATTTGATAAAAAATTTTGATAATTTAATAGAATCTGGAATAGTTATTAATTGGGGAAGTAAATTGAATTTAAGAAATTTCTTTGTTAAATTAAATGTTAATTTTAAAAGGTTATTGGTTTTTGGCCTGAACAAAAAGAAAAGCGAAAAACATTAATTGCACGTTTTCCAAAAACTAAAGAAGAATCTATTCAATTTCCGTTTACAGAAAATTTTGAAGGTTTTGCGAGAGTTAAAAATTCTGTAGGTTTTTTTAATGTTTTTTTCTTCTCAAAGGCTTCTTCCCCAGAGTCTAAAAAACCTTAGGGGTGTAAAAAAAGTTCCGGTTTGGCCTGAACCGATTTATAAACCGGATCCCAGTGAGTTCCGGTTCCCGGAACCGCGACCAAAATAACAAGGAACTTTCTGGAACCGGAACCGAAACTTCCGGTGAAACTCTACTAGATACATCCCCATTTGAGGGATGTTCTTAATGCCTCTAAGCGATAACCTCTATTTAAGAAACACTTCATAACGAAAAAACCTCATTTTCAGTTCCAAACAGGTGTCTTATAATAGTGAGGGTTGACTTTATTATAAATAAATTTATATATTTTTCAAGTTTATTGGTTTTTACATAATTGTTTCGCTTTCTGATGATTCTTCAGTTATTAATATTGAGCAATTTATGCCTGGAATGGTACCTGCTATTTTAATGAATGCAACAAAATTTTCAATAAAATATTGGCAAGCAGAGGTTGAAGAGGAAAAAACTTTGGAACCTGGACAAGTTATCCCATTTTCTTGGGATTGTTTAATTACTAAAGAAGGTTGGAAGGAATTTTTTTAAAGGAGGGGGAAATTTGCTTGTCCTTATTTGGGGTCGGATCCTCTTATTTTTCTAAAATTAATTTTGAGTTGTTCTTTCTAATAATTGTCATTTATGTCTATGTACTAGCTTAAGAGTTTAACATAAGTTTTAGCAAATGGCGAAAACCGGACAGCAATACAGTCGAGATTTGTTGTATATTCCTGCTATCATGGGGGATAAAATCAGTTGGATTTTTCTTACCTTACATAGCCTCAGGACATTTTTATGATTAGAGCTCTTTATAATATTCTATGCTTTTAAGCTCGTCTTTTTGAATGGAAATCTGGAGATCATTCTGGTTCTGATGAATTGCTTCATAATCGAGATTCTTCCTATCTTCCTTCAAGAAATGCTGGTTATCATTTTTGTGTTTCTTTTCTTAATGGAAGACAACGTGTTGTTTTGGTAATGTTTTTCTTTTTTTTTAACAATTTGGAAATATTTATCTTATATTTATTTAATTTTTACAATCCATGACTTATCCTAGTCACTTTCATTTTTTTCTTTTGGTTATATTCTCAGTTTTGACTTACAGAACTGTCACGGGTAAAGAAATGGTCGGATAGGATTTTGGGTCGAAAAATTGTCTGGGGTTTGGTTATGGGATATAGGGTATTCCGTGACATTCCTGATTTAGAAACAGAATTGTTTCGAAGCAAAATATCTTTAAAAATCGTAAATCGAAATTTTGAAACTTTTATGATCCAGATCAATTTTCAAATCTAAGGAATGTAAGGATATCGATAGTTTTAATTTTTTGAATATTTCTCTAGTTTACAAGTGATGCAAGTATTTCAATGTTAGCACATGAACCTTTTGAATTTGAACAACCAAATATGCACGTTGAATTTCGTTTACATGGAGTTGGGATTTCTTTAGTAAATAATCATAAATGTATTGAAGTACTTTATATGGTCTGAAATTTTTGGAAAATTTCAGAAATTTTTGAAAATTTCCCTTTAGGCTATATTACCAGGCCAAGGTCAGAGGGACGGTTTTTGGATGCAATATCGTCAAACAGACCATCAAACAACTCTTTGGGTTAAATTACACAATTTTCAAATTGATAATCAACTTCCATCTTCTATCTTTCCTTGTATGTTGGCTATGGTGCCGCAGCCTAAAAGTGTTGTTAAAGATGGTTAGGCCTTGGAGAATTTTCAAAAAATATTTGAAATTTTTATTTAAGCCCCAAAACCCTTTTTGGAATGTTCTTTTGTCATGAACCAATCAGAACATTCAAATATCGTCCAAATCAAATTACTCGAAGCTTTAGTACAAGAATTTTCTGTTAGAATGGATCAATCACTTATTAATGAAATTCTTGATATGTTCCCTAAAGAAAGTATTGAGACTGATTATAATGTAAGAAAAAAATATTTTCTTGTTAAATTACCGTCTAATCTCG
The DNA here is from genome assembly GCA_963681835.1 of Meloidogyne enterolobii. Classification (NCBI taxonomy): domain Eukaryota; kingdom Metazoa; phylum Nematoda; class Chromadorea; order Rhabditida; family Meloidogynidae; genus Meloidogyne; species Meloidogyne enterolobii. Next base: position 2,301,730 of record CAVMJV010000023.1, read on the forward strand.
TTTTTAAATTAATCCTCCTCACAATTTATTACACTTTTTTGATATAGGACGAGGATTTTTTTGAAAATTTGTTTGGTCACTAGGTGAGGTTGGTTCCTAAGCCTAAGTCTCTTTTGTCTGAGTATATTTTCTATCTTAGATATATCTCATAAAAGGCACAATTATTAAGCCCCAGTGTGTATCAAAAAAGTGTTGAGTATGGCTTTGGGAGTAGCTCCGTACTTGTTACAGGGTCGAAGTCGGGAATTTGGAAACCCCATAGTCCTAGTCACAAAATTCCTAAATTCGATTGGACTTGTTTATACTATCGTTTTTAATGTTATTTAATTTTAAGACGGAAGCATTTTCTAAAGATTTGGAATTAACTAAAGGAAATTTGAATAAAAGAGCTTTACAAACAAGAATATCACAGGCAAAAGCTTATTATGAACGTTTACATATTTCTCCGTTAATGGTGAGGAACCAAGAAAATTTTTCCTTAAAATTTAATTTTTCCATAGATTCATCTAAGTTTTTCACAAGGACATGTTAAAGAAGGTGATAAGGATGCCGCTGGTATTCAATGGGAATTTTTAAATTTAATGTTAAAAAGTGTTGGTGTAACATTAACAGAAATACAGGATGTTACTTTTAAGTAAATTTAAAAAAATTTTGAATAGAAAAAATATTCAATTTCTTTTTAAAGATTAGCATTTTTCCACCGTGAAGCAGCTTTTTATAGCCGTACACAATTACAAGCAGAAATTCAATCTCATTATATTAAACAATTTATTAAACAAGCTTATGTTTTGATTTTGGGTGAGCATAATTTTTTGTGTTTTAAAATTTCCATTTTCAAAAAATTATTTCTAAGAATCTGAACTTAAATTACGGGTACACTCCAATGTACCGCTGTGCGATAACTTCGTTCAAAGTGGTCGGATCCGGGACGCCCTAGTATGGTTCAATTCAACTCTCCAAAACGCATCGAACCATACCAATGCGTTTTGGATTCGACCACTTTTAAAGAAGTATAGCTCTGGAGTACATTGGTCTGCTTCCTAAATTATTACCTTCTCTCAATAGGAAACAGTGTTTTAAAGGGAATGATTTATAGATAGCTTTTTGAGATATGGGAGCCTGATTTGAATGTGGTAATAACTTTTTTAGGATGCCAATCTTTAATTGTGTGTGATCCTCAAGTTCGTTTTCTCTCTTCCAACAAATTAACTCATGTTTTTGATCTTAAAGGGATAAATTATTTAACTAACGAAAAATTACAAAAAAAATTTTTTTTTTAACTTTTAATTTTTTAAAGGATTGGATATAATTGGAAATCCTTTTGGATTAATTCGTGATTTAACTGCCGGTGTTCAAGACTTTTTCTATCAACCTATACAAGGGGCCGTTACTGGGCCTTTAGAATTTGTTGAGGGAATGACTTTGGGTGTTAATAGTCTTTTTAGGTGAAAAATAGATTTTTAAAAATTTTTTTTCAATTTTTTCAAATTAAAGTCACTCTGTTGGAGGCGTTTTAGGGGCAGCTTCTCGAATTACTGGTACTTTAGGTAAAGGAGTCGCTGCCTTAACTATGGATGAAGAATATCAACGTAAACGTTTACAAGCTAGACAACAACCTACAAATTTTGGTGAAGGAATGTTTAGAGGTGTTAGGGGTGTTGGACAGGGAGTAATTGATGGTGTTACTGGTAAGTTTTTGGGGAGGAAAGAAAAAAATTTAAAAAAAAAATTATCTAGGAGTAATTTCCAAACCTGTTGAAGGGGCAAAGAAAGGAGGCGTTTCTGGTTTTTTAAAAGGAACGGGCAAAGGATTAATTGGTGTTGTTACAAGACCTGTTTCTGGAGTTGTAGATTTGGCTACATCAATGGCTGATTCTGTTAAGACGTAAAAAATATTTTTTTTTGTTAGAGAATGTTTTTCCGGAAAATTGTTGTTGAGCGTATTCCTCATTAAATTATTTTATTATTTTTACGGAAATATATTGTTGATTTTTGGCAAAAAATTTCAAATTTTTCGGGTTTAAAACTGGTCGTGAACACCCCTAATTTTTATTAAAAATATTTTTATCTTTCTTCAGAGTTGTTACAAATGCAGAAGAAATTAGACCAATACGGCCTCCTCGAGTTATTACAAATGATAAAATTGTCCGTCCATTTGTTTATGCAGAAGCTATTGGATATAAAATATTTAAAGTAAAAAAATATTTTTTAAAGAAATATTTTAATTTACAGGAAATTAACAAAGGTGATTTTGCCGAAACAGATTGTTATTTAGCTGATGGGTCAATTTCTAAACATTTGGTTATTGTTGTTACTGACAAGTGAGAAGAGATTTTTTAAATAATTTTTAAAAAGTATTTTCCGGAAATGTTTTAAGTATTATAGATTATTTTTCCGGAAACGTTGTAAGGTGTATTTTCCGGAAAAGAATTTACATTATTTCATTTGATATATTCCGGAAAAGTTGCAAGGTATCGCCCATAAATTCTTTTCCGGAAAAGAATTAAAGTAGTTATTTTCCTGAAGTATTTTAGAGAGAATATTTATTTTTCCGGAAAAGTCTCAAAATTATTTTTTACTTTGTTGCGGGAGGTTTACATTAAAATACAAATTTTAGACGCGTGATCGAAGCAAGACAACACGAATTAACTGGGAATTGGAATGCTGATTGGAGCCCAACTTATTCTGAGATGAATAAACCTGAATGGTTTATTGATGAAACTAATGGTCTTAAATATGGTGTTTAAAAATTTAAAAATAATTTAAAACAAATAAAAAATATTTAAAGGTGTCAAAATTTCATTAAAAGAAGCTAAACGTGGAACTTTTTCTTTATTGGGACGTCCAAAAACAAAAGGAAAATTAATTCTTTTCCAAACGGAAGAAATTGCAAAACGTGTATTTGATAGAATGTTGAGTGCTTGGGAAAATTCAGCATAAAAATACAAAATTTATTTTTTTATATTCATATTAAATACATATAGCTTTTGATTTTAATTTCTGAGTTATTTTTCCGGAAGACTGTGTATTACTATTATTTTTCCGGAAAAGCTATAATAAATTATTTTCCGGAAGTTATAATAAATTATTTTCCGGAAGGTTATAATAAAAATTTCCGGAAATATTTACCAATATATTCATACCTTATATTTTCCGGAAAAGTTATAATTATTTTCCGGAAAGTTTTATTTATTCTATTCCGGAAATATTTATTTATATATTCATACCTTATATTTTTCCGGAAAAGTTATATAAATTATTTTCCGGAAAATTATAATAAAAATTTTCTGAAATATATACTATTTAATATGTCCATGCATTGTATTTTCCGGAAAAGTTATTGTTTCCGGAAAGTTTTATTTTATTCCGGAAATATTTAACAATATATTCATACCTTGTATTTTCCGGAAAAATTTCTCCATTTATTCCGGAATTGTATTATCTTCTTCTCCCTTGCCTTCTTTACCCATATATACCTATGTAATTTTACCTATCTCTAATCATGACTTTCGCATCGAAACAAGTGCTTCTTTAACAAAAATATAATTTAAATAGAATTAATCTATTCACCTCACTTTTTTGTATCCCCGTAAATTCTTTCAATTTTAGATATTTTATTAAAGTAAATAAAAATAAAAGGATTTAAAAAGCTTAACCAAACTTAGACTCTTCTCTAACTCATTATTGGAACGGCCTCACACATTGATTTGAACTATTCCTTCATCGATTTCCGAAAATGCCCCCCCCCATCCTTATCTATTCTCTTGGGCATTGCCAGATCTCGCCCATGTCTGAACTGAAAAAAGGTTCTGGCTGTCTGTTCAAATGTATACACGCCCGTAGGGCGAGTCCTTTCGCTAGTTTTAAAAAACATATACATACATTCGAAAAATAATTTTTTTATTTTAAAAACCTCGAAAATCGATATTTCGATTTTGGTATGATAAATTATAAATAGGTAAATAAGATTTTTACCCTAAAAATCAATTAAAAATTTGAATAAAAAAGATGATAGGCACTCTCAAAAAATTTATTTATAATTTATTCCCAATTTAAATATAAAATTTTAAAATAAAAATTTTAAAAATAGTCTTAATTAAAATTTATTTTTAGCGTAATTTATGTTTATTTATGGGGTTATTTGGGGATGGAGTTTCGATACCCGTTGGAGATATACATATTTTAATTTAACAATATGGACAAGTTGAGGGAAATTATTTTTAATTTGTAATTGTAAGGAAGGGTGAAAGCAGCGTCTCGGTAGCTCAGTTGGTAGAACACCTGTACGTGGTGAGCGAAAGCGCCTAGCAATAACTGCCAGGAGGTCGCAGGATCGAAGCCTGCCCGGAGCTTACTTAATAATGCCTATATTTTATTCGAAAAAATTTTTTTTTCGAATTTTTAAATAGATGGCAACAAAAACAAAATTATTTAAATTATTAATATTTTTTGTTTTTATTATTAAAATTGTAAATTGTGGAATTTGTTTTTGTAAACCGCAAGTTGATGAGGGTAATAATCATCATGGAAATGTTGTAATTGACAATCCAGGTAAATTAGATTTATAAACAAAGAATATAATATTTTTTTATCTGTTGATGCTCAAAATGCTCAAGTTGATGAGGGTGATGGAGGTCAGTAAATAAATTATTGGGGGATTAAAAATACGATTGTTTGGAGGATAATTGTTTTATTTTTTAAGAACAACCTGAAAATATTCAAGTTGATGAGGATGATGCAGGAGAAGATAATGAACATGAACAAGTAAAATTAATTACAGACAGCTCTATATATGACGAACTCGAAGGGTTTAGGGTGGCCCTTTTGCCCTACTTACAGGGCATTTACCCCTATTTTTGAGGCGCCCTTGTTTTGGAAAGGAAGGGGTTTTCTGACCCCTGGAAGGGTTCAAAGAAAAATTTTCTCATATAAAATGAGAAATTCTTTTTAGGGACTTAGGGAAGAGTTCTTTGTTTTGAGTGGTGTTAGTTAAATCGGGTTGTTTTGGGGTTCACGGTGATGAAACTGCTCTATATAATTATAATTTAATTAAAAAAAAACCAAAAATTTTTCCCCTAATTTTAATAATCAAGTAAAATTTGTTTTTACTGGAAGGTTTTAGAAAATGTTAAAATATTTCCGAATGGTTAATAGGTATTTTTATATTTTAGGACAACATTGGAGTAAACATTCCAGCTGCGTGGGATTATGTCGTAAATGCGCAAACTTCTACTGATGATGAGGCTCCAAGCTCATCTTTTTCATCTGACGATGCACATCCACCTCCAGCTGTTTAAAAATATTTTTTGTTTGGATTGTATTTGGTTATTTCAAGAATTTAAAAAATTTTAAAGGAAAATGGATTTTTATTTTATAATTATTTTTTAATTGAAAAATTTTCCTTCTTTCGCTAAATTACTGTTTTTGTTTTTAGTATTCAATTAAATTGTGTTTAAAAAGTTTGAAAAATATTAATGTTTAAACAAGACAAGTTGAAAAGTTGTTTTAGCAAAAAGTTTATGGTATTCCGGAAATATTTACAAATATATTTATGCATTATATTTTCCGGAAAAGTTATATAAATTGTTTTCCGGAAAGTTTTTATTCCGGAAATATTTAACAATATATTCATACCTTATATTTTCCGGAAAAATTTCTCCATTTATTCCGGAATTGTATTGTCTTCTTCTCCCTTGCCTTCTTTACCCATACATACATATACCTATGTAATTTTACCTATCCTCTAATCATGACTTTCGCATCGAAACAAGTGCTTCTTTAACAAATATATAATTTAAATAGAATTAATCTATTCACCTCACTTTTTCGTATCCCCGTAAATTCTTTCAATTTTAGATATTTTATTAAAATAAATAAAAATAAAAGGATTTAAAAAGCTTCTAGTTAATCCTAAGATTTTTCTCTCAAAAATACACCAAAAAAACAAACAAAAAAATATTTTTCTCTTTAAAAAATAAAAACGTCATCATCAACTTTTATGGGGACATATTACAAAAATGGAAAATTATATATAAAATAAACATTTTTTTCTAAAAAAAAAATAATTTTTTTTTGTTTTCCTTTTCTTTGTTGCCACATTTGGCATTTACAATTTTTTAGTATAATATTTTCTTTTTTGTTTGGTTTCCCATCAGAAAAAGCCAGTTTCCTGAAGTTTTTGCACAAAGAAACGGAAATCTGCTGCCTCATTTGGAGTAAATCCCTTTAAAAAAAATAAAAGAATATTTTATTTGTTTTCTATTTTTAGAGTTTTTAAATAATTAAAAAAAATTTTTTTTAATTAAAAAAATTAATTTTCTCCCTTACAGAATTTTCATCACTAGAAGCAATAGCTTGTAGCACAGAAGCCATCCTTCCTAACTCTGTAGGGCTCATTTTCATTTCAACTCCGAATGCTTCTAATGTTGGAGATTCTAAAATTATTTTTAAAATTAATTTTTGAATTTTAATTTTAAATTAGGTAAATTAAATTTAAAATTGTTAGATCACCCTTTGACCTATAGGTAACATTTCTATAATTTTCCGGAAAGTTTATAGAATATACCCATTAATTTTTCCGGAAATATTTAATAGTCTAGGGATTCAGGAAAATTATTTTCCGGAAGATTTTATATTTTCCGGAAAGTTGTTATAAATTAAAATATTTTCCGGAAGGTTTTATATTTAAATAATTTTCCGGAAAGTTTTATATTTAAATTATTTTCCGGAAAGTTGTTATAAGTTAAATTATTTTCCGGAAGGTTTTATATTTAAATAATTTTCCGGAAAGTTTTATATTTAAATTATTTTCCGGAAAGTTGTTATAAGTTAAATTATTTTCCGGAAGGTTTTATATTTAAATAATTTTCCGGAAAGTTTTATATTTAAATTATTTTCCGGAAAGTTGTTATAAGTTAAATTATTTTCCGGAAGGTTTTATATTTAAATAATTTTCCGGAAAGCTGTTATAGTTAAATATTTTCCGGAATGTTTAATATTTATTTTCCTGAGAAACATTTTAATATTTTTCCGGAAAGCTTTAATAAATAATTTTTCTGGTATTTACTCTTTTTCTCTCTTGCTCTTCTCTATATTACCCTTATAGGAACAATATTTAATTTAAAAAATAATTTATTTACGTGAAAGTGCAACAGCAACTTTATCCACTCCACCCATCCCCGCCAAACTATTCCTCGCTTCTTCCCCAAAAAGTTTTTCCAAAAAATCTTTTCCATGTGCTTGGAGGAGTGCTTTAAGGAAAGCTACAGTTTCTTCTACTGGCGGGCGAATTGCTAAAAAATAATTTATTTTTTAAATTTCATTTTATTTGTCCTACCAGCTGTGCACATTGCAGAATTTTCGTCGTATTCATCTGAACAATCTGGGCTTCCGTCACACAAATATCTTTAAAAATGATTCTATTAGTAGACCCTTCTATTTAATAGACTTTTCACAAAAATCTCTATCTTATCAACACTCCTATTACCGAGCGTCCACAAGAAAGAGGTCTAAAAATTTAAGAAACTTACTTGATTGGAATACACTCGCTGTTAGGACATTGGAAGGGGTGCCAAGTCGGACACTGAACTAATTCTTCCCCTCCCCCACTTGCTGTCCTCTTCCCGCCCCTCGCCACAAGAACATCTCGAATACTAAAAGCTGAATTTTTGTCAGTAAATAATATCAATAATAATAAGGTTATTAATAAAAGAAATAAATTTTTTGGAATTTTAGGAAATTTGGAAGAAAATAATTTTAATTGTGTTGATAAGGATGAATTGACGTTGGTTGTGGACTGCTTCATTATTTTGTGTTTTTGAAGTTTTCTTCCTTTAAAAATAAAACAAACATGCTTATGGTTAACCGGAAAGAATATAATTATAGTTAGAGTGTATAGCAATATAGAGGTTTTCCGGAAACTTTATATTGCTTTTCCGGAAAAATAAACCAATGAAAAAAACACATATAAAACAAAAACACATTTTTTCCGGAAAAACACATATAAAATAAAAACACATTTTTCCGGAAAAGTTTTAACGAAACATTTTTTCCGGAAAAACACATATAAAACAAAAACACATTTTTTCCGGAAAAACACATATAAAACAAAAACACATTTTTTCCGGAAAAACACATATAAAATAAAAACACATTTTTCCGGAAAAGTTTTAACGAAACATTTTTTCCGGAAAAACACATATAAAATAAAAACACATTTTTTCCGGAAAAACACATATAAAACAAAAACACATTTTTTCCGGAAAAACACATATAAAATAAAAACACATTTTTCCGGAAAAGTTTTAACGAAACATTTTTTCCGGAAAAACACATATAAAACAAAAACACATTTTTTCCGGAAAAACACATATAAAACAAAAACACATTTTTTCCGGAAAAACACATATAAAATAAAAACACATTTTTTCCGGAAAAACACATATAAAACAAAAACACATTTTTCCGGAAAAGTTTTAACGAAACATTTTTTCCGGAAAAACACATATAAAATAAAAACACATTTTTCCGGAAAAGTTTTAACGAAACATTTTTTCCGGAAAAACACATATAAAATAAAAACACATTTTTTCCGGAAAAACACATATAAAACAAAAACACATTTTTCCGGAAAAGTTTTAACGAAACATTTTTTCCGGAAAAATGCCTAAAAATACATTCTTCCAAAAGTTTGTCTCAATATTTTAAATTTTTAAAAATAAAAATAACCAAAACAACGTCAAAAGTCTAATGAGTTTTATAAAAAGAGGCGGATTTTTAAAAAAAGTCAAAAGAAGTGACGAAACTGTCTGCAGAATAAAAAATTTAAAAGAAAAGTTATTTATCCTCATAAAAAACAAAAATACACTTTCCGGAAAAATACAAAAGAGAAAAATAAATTGGATTCCGAGAAAATACATTCCGGAAAAATAAAGTTTGAAAAATAAAATACTCGCTTTTAAAAAAAATACATAAAAATACATTATTAAATTATAGCTCTAATTCCGGAAAGGATATTCCTGAAGAATTATAATTTAAATAAAAACACATTTTTCCGTTAAGTTTTTATAACAAAACATTTTTTCCGGAAAAGGTTTAGTTTCCGGAATACTTATAATTTTTAAAGTATTTTCTCATAAAAAATACAAAAACACAAAAACTAACAAATTATTTAGTTTCTAGTAAAGGCGCTTCATTGATGTATTTTTTTTATTTCTTTGAAAAAAGAAAACAATTAAAAAAAGGAGAGAAAAGTTAAAGTTTTTTTTTCATGGCATTTAATTTTAACACATCCTCTCCTCGTAATTTATATATATTAAAATGCCAATTGAGAGAGTTTGGCTTCTTTAAACGTGCATTTCACGAACAATAAATATATCGAGAAAATTAGAAAAAAAGGGTGGGAAGAAGCAATTTATAGCAAAAGGAAGGGAGGATTAGTTAATGCCCTTAAAAAGAAAAGAAGAAGAAAAAAATTATTTTTTACCAATTGATGCATATAAAAACCCTTTTAATAAACATCAAGTGCCAAATAAATTTTTTTTGCTGCTTGTAAAAGCAATCGGTTGGAAATATAAGATGAAAAATGAGGTGTTGAAAATGATTAAAAAGGAAAGGATATAAAATTGATGAAAAATTAAAAGGAAAAATGTGGGTGGAGAACAATGAGAGGGACAAAAAGGGAGGGAATCCAATAATCAAAAATTAAAAATACAATGAACACATTTCCGGAAATAGAAGTTTATTAATTATAGTTATTAAATACCAGAATATATTTCCGGAAAAATACAAGAAATATAATTTTCCGGAAGAATAAAAAATTATGAGAATATAAATTTGGTATGTATTTTCCGGAAAATTATAAAACACATTTTCGGAAAAATACAAGAAATACAATTTTCCGGAAGAATAAAACAGTTATAAAAATATAAATTTAGTATGTGTTTTCCGGAAAAAGATATAAAACACATTTCCGGAAAAAGTTTATTTTCCGGAAAAGTTTATTTTTATAAATTTAAATTATATTACAATTACTATAGTAAAAGGAATAAAACAAAGAATTAGAATTAAATAATTGTAGATTGAAAATTAAATGTGTGAAAAATAAATTTTAACGGAATTTGAAGTGATAAAAGTCTAGAAAAATAAAAATGACGCATACTTTATTATTTTAATTTGTTTATAAACTTTTAATTAAAAAAAACTTGTCACGAAATATTTAAAAGATACAATTTGTAAGTTGTTGACTGCTTTTTATTAAATAATTTTATTTTTTAATGCAAAATTATTTAAGCTAGAATATTTATAAAATACAATAAAATCTCTTCTAAACACAAAACAAAGTTTTCTATGTAAAAAAATATGGTAATAGTTCGGATGAGACCCCCCCCCCCTCCTTTTTCCTTCCTAAAAGTATTAAAAAATGGTCAGTCAGTCTTAGGTTATAGAACTCGCCGACTGTGTCGCATGACACCAAATTCAACCCCTGGTCTTAACTTTGGGCCGAGATACAGACAAAAACCCTGCGCAAAAAGAAGGGTTTTGCAAAAGCGCCTCACGACTACAATAGGATTACTTTATGTCATAACTTTGTCAAATCTTGTTCAATTATGTGATTTTGATGTCATTCGAATCAGCTCGACAAGCTCTTTCGAATGAGCTATTATTTGATTAATCGAATTTTTAGCCCAAAAAATAAGCTTGGTCTACTCTGTTATTTTTCAATTTTCGGGAGTATGTATCTCGGCCCAAAGTTAAGACTGGGTGATGATTTTGGTGTCACTCGACACAGCTCGACGGGTTCTATAATCTAATAACAGACTGACCATTTTTTAATATTTTAAGGATGGAAAAAGGAGGGGGGGGGGGTCTCATCCGAACTATTACCAAAAATATAAAGTATAACTTTTCCGGAAAATACAAAAAATATAAGGTTTATTAGAAGATAAATCATAGATAATAAAAATAACTTTCCGGAAAGAATATAATGTGTAATATTTTCCGGAAAACTCATAAGAAATATTAACTTAAAATAAATTAAGTGAACAGTACATAAATAAATCTCAAAGAGCAACGAAGCAATTTAATCTGCAAAAATTTTTTTTTCAATTTTTAATTATTCAATTTAATTTTAGAATTTTTCCATTAAAAATTAATATTAATTAGAATAATAAAAAAATATAAAAAATGACGAGAAACACAAAAGAATGTATACAAATATTTAATGAATACTTTGAAAAATTGGCATTTTTAAAAAGTATTAAAGGTAAATTAAAATAAGGTAAAATAACTAGTTTAAATAAATGAAGAAAAAAAAGACAAAAAATAAGAAGAAAAATTTTTTTTAAAGAAAAAACGTCAAGCTTTAATTTTTAATGAGAGTATAAACGTCTATTTACTTTAAAAGACTTCCTTGTTTAAATATTTTGATTGAAAAAAAGTTGGGAATAGCTCAACAATTTTAAAACAAAAAAGAACTAATAAATAAATAATTAGAGTAGAACATGTCTTTAAAATGCAGGTCAACATTTAAACGAGGGGTGTGTTTAGTTGACTTGAATATAATTAATTTCTGTATTTGTTGGTATTTTCCGGAAAGTGTATAACTAATAAAATATATTTTCCGGAAAAGATATAATTACATAATATGTTTTCCGGAAAGTGTATAACTAATAAAATGTGCTTTCCGGTTAAGGTATAATTAATATAATAAGTTTTCCGGAAAATACACGACTAATAAAATAAATTTTCCGGAAAGTGTATAACTTAAAAATATAGTAAAAATTCTATACCGGAGATAAAATTATTTTGAATTTTTTATGATTTGTATTTTCCGAAAATTCGTCTATTTTTGTGTTTTTATGGAAATATACACAAGCAATAAAAACAACTGCGTTGTGTCCACAGCTTTAATAGACAATTTAAAAAATTTTTATCGAAATAATCTTTATTAATTATTAATTTAATTTAAAAAATACACGCAAAAATTGAAGAATTTAAAATTAAAAATTAATCGAAAAAAGAAATAATTTTTTAAAATTAATTTTTAATAAGTACACAGCACGGAAATTAAAAACAAAAATTTTTTATAAAAATAAAAACAAAAAAAATCAAGCAAAAATATTAACTTAACTAAAATATGCAAATTCATAAAATTTTCAATAAATTTTAAAGTAAGTTGAAAGTCCAAAAAATGTGTAGGCGAAACAAAAACTCATCAAAAAAAAAGTTGAAAAGCTACTTAAACTTGGAAAAGTAAATTTATTTATTAAAATATGGCGAAAAATAATTTTTAGTTGAATGAATTTTTAAGAGAAAAAATTATTTTTTAAAGTTTTTTAAATGTACTTTAATGGATAGGGGAAATAAATGTTGAGGAGAGGAAAAAACAATTTTTAAAAATTACAGCATTCTTTAGCCAGAAAATAAATTTTTTTATTAGTGTTCAAAAATGGTTAAAAATTGGACAGAAAATTATTTTAAAAAATTTTCTCGAAAAAATTTTTTAAATTTTAAACTAAAGCGGAAATATGCAGGTACATTAAGCAGGGAAAACACATAAAATCAGAATTATAATTAACCTGTGTTTTTGTTAGTATTTTCCGGAAATAATAAAAACACAAAATAATAAAAATAAAATAAAAACACAAAATCAGAATTTCTAAAATAAAAACACAAAAACAGAAATCAGAAAAAATACAAAATCAGAATTTTTAAGATAAAAATACAAAATCAGAATTTTTAAAATGAAACACAAAATCAGAATTTTTAAAATGAAACACAAAATCAGAACTTTAAAAATAAAACACAAAACCAGAATTACATGAATATAAAATACAAACCAGAATTTATATAAAAATACAAATTCTGTCTTGTCTGTAATTCCTTCCAAAAATAAATTTATTTAAATAACACCTGTCTTTTGTAGTTTCTAAATTTAACAAAATTAAATTCTTTTATTTAATAGAAATTTAAATTTAAAAAAAAATAAAAAGAGAATTTAAATATCCATAAAATTGCCTATTTTTTAAAATTTATTTTAGGCATATTTTTGTGGGGGTTAAGCGATTATGAACCAAAAAGTGTGTTAAAAATTATTTTTAACGGTTGATTGAATTAAAGGGGTTATATTTTTAAGTTTTTTTATTAAATAAAAAATATTCAAAAATTGAAGTAAAATAATAAAATAATTTTATTTCTTTTATTTTCCAGTCCATTGAATATTTATAGATATTTTTTAAAATAAAATTTTATTTTTTTTTAAATGAAAAAAATATTATTAAACAATTATGATGTTAAATAAATTTCCAGAAAATTTTTTAAAAAACAAGAAAAAAAAATTAAAAAAATTTTTTTCCTTTCAAAAATTAATTTCTTTTTGTTTCCAGCAGAAATTTTAATTAATAAAATCAGAATAAAATCAGAACATGTATTTTACTTTAAATAAACTTTCCGGAAACTTTTGTATTTTTATTAAATTGTATGTATTTTCCGGAAACAATTTAATTAAAAATACATGTGTTTTTTAACTAAAAATCCTAAATACAAGCTTAATTTAGGCAAAATCAGAATTTATAAGTGTATTTTCTATTAACATTTTTACAAAACAGTCAAGTAATTTAAATTAATTAAATAATTTAAATTAAAAGTGAACAAAAAATAAAATTATAATTAATATAGTGATAAAATTATTTTTAAAAATAATTAAAATTTTCATTGTGTCTTATAAAAAAAATTTTTTTTTCAAAAAAATTTTTTTTAATTTTAACAAATTAATCGTCTATTTTCAAACAAAAAATTCTTTCTGGAAAATAAATAAATTTTTTTTTTAATTCCAAAAAAAATTTAAATTAAAAAAACAATTATTTATATATTATTGGATTTCACCCGACCTTTTACAAAAATAAAAAAATATTTTTCTTTCCTCACATATCAATTTTATTTTATTTTTAATTCATTTATTATCTTCCCCTAACATCTTCTCCCCCTCCAACTTTAACATTTGGATTAGCATGTGGATCATCAAAACCAGGCAAATTATTTAAATGTTCTCCTCCTACTTCTTTATTACTCCCTCCATCAGACAAAAATATTGAAAGAAGAAAATAACCAAAAACCAAAATAAATAAAAATAATAAAATTCGTTTAACTGAACGTGGTAGACGAGTATAACGATAACTAGAAAAAAATTAAGAAAAAATTTTAGAAAAAAAATTGGAAAAAATTGAAGAGGTGACATTTGGTCCCAATTTTCTTTCAAAATCAATTAGAAAAAAAATTTTTTATTAATTAAAAATCTTGTTTTTTTTGGTGACAACTAGTTCCAGTAAGGAGAAAAAATCAAGAAAAAAAGAAAAAATTGTTTAAAGGGAAAAACTAAAAAAAAGGTGAAATTGGTCCCAGTAACTTATAAATCAACTAAAAATATTTTAAATGACAGAAAATTTTCAGAATTTCCTCGTTCAAAGAGTTACGAATTTCCCGTCTTTTCATCAAATTTATATGGTCGGTTTTGGATCATTTTCCCCATTTTCTAATTTAAAAATTACAATTAATTAAACTAACCGAATTCCATGTTCCGAAGCAGCCCTTTTTGCATATTTAGAATCGTCTTCATTTCCAATATAAATACTTGATGATACACCAGTATTGGAATTAGTATTAGATTCGGGCAATAATTTGGAACGAGCTTAAAAAAATTAAAATTTTGAAAATTTTTTAAATTTGCGGACAGAACTTGCGGACAATTTTAAGGAAAAAAACTCTTTGGGTAATGATTAGATTTACTTCTAAAATATTAATTTTTTGATGACATTTGAACCCAAAATTTTGAAGACTACTCAATTCCCCTTTCATTTTTAGAAAATAAAAAATTTAACGAATGTCCGCAAGTCTAAATCCGCAAAAATTTTAAATATTTAAATGGTTAATGATTAGATTGGGTAATAATCTACTTCTAAAAAATTAATTTTTTGATGACATTTGATCCCAATATTTTGAATAATAATCAGTCTCTTTCATTTTTAGAATGTAAAAAATTTAGTGATTATCCGCAAGTTTAAATCCGCAAATAAAAAAAAATTTAAAAATAAAAAACCAGTAAAAACATTATTGCTAATTTGCATTTCATTTAAATAATCATTATTATTTCCATTATTTGGACTATTATTTTCATTGTGAATAATAGAAGGATTTAAATTTTGATTTGGAGGTGTTGGAATATTTTTGATTTTTTGTTCGAGTTCGGGCAACTGAAAAAAAAATTTGTGGAAAAATTAAGAAAAAATCAAAGAAAAAAACAAACAAAAGACATTCCCAATCCATTCCTTCCCCAATTGACTGTTTGTAATTTATTTATGAGTCGGTCCACAATTGGAGATTGCTGGTTTTCACGAGGGAAAATACACTCCTTAAAAAATAAATTTCAAAAAAATTATTTTTAATCAAGGAATCTTTGATTTAAATATTAGGGAACTTCCATTAAATAAAATCAAAGTATTTTTTAAATTTCTAAATCTCAAGGGACCCGTTTGGACAAAAGGACGGGTTCTGCTGTAGCCAAAATCTCAGACAGGTCAGTAAGCAAAGCCAATAGTCCAGGAACGGACCCAGACTCAATTATAATTTATTTAAATGTTAGGGACCTCGCTTGTTCCAATATATAAAAGCAAATCAAAATTTCTAACGCTCAAGGGACCCGTTAGGACGAAAGGGGCGGGTTCTGCTGTATCAGAGCCAGAATCCGGGACATGTCAGGAAACGAAGCTAAGAGGCCAGGAAAGGACCCAAATTTTTTTACCCCTGCAACTTTACCCCTAACCAAAAAAAAGGAAAAAAAGTCAATCGGATTCCAGGTCAAAAAAGGGTGTCAAGGTTTCAAGTAACGTATCCCAATTCCTCTCCTAACACTCCAAAAGCAAACAAAAAACAAACCAAACAACTCGGACATTTATATCCAGCAGGCGCTGTTGTGTCAGGCAATTGTCTTACACGAGCATCCAAACAATCCCAATGAAAAAGATGTAGACATTTAAGTCTCAACGTTTCTCGAATTGTTAAAGGCTCTGAAAAATTGAAAAGAATTGAATTAAATTAAAAAATAAACCAAAACACAAAGGACAATTAACATCATAATCGCTGTCTGTCAACCAAGAAAGATAAGTTTGAACAACACACTGAAAAAGAGAAAAAAATTAATAGGGGAATTTTGGAAGCTTTAAGGCTCCCCTTCAAAGAATGCTTGGACTTGAAGGAGAGGGAAAATTGAGAGAAGCCAGAATCCGAGACAGGCCAATAAACAAAGCCAAAAGGGCTCCAAATTAATCGAACAATTTTGTAAAATTTACAGGCCCGTAGCCATGGGGGGACTTTAAAGAATGCTTGGACTCCAAGGAAAGATGAGAAAATTGAGAGAGAAGCCAGAATCGAAGACAGGTCAAGAAATCAACCCAAGAAGAGAGGGAGGAGAGTCATAAATCCCAGAATTAATTTAGGAAATTTAAAAATCAACTTACAGCTTCATGATTCGACAAAAGACAAGCTTCGCAAACATTTACTCGATGCTCGAAACAAAATAAATTGGTCACCTTACGTTTAGGACATTTACAAAGACCCATTGAATAAGTCAAATTTATTAAATTAAACCTTTAAAAATTAAATCAAAATCGGAAAAAAAAACAAAAAAATTTGACACGTAATTTCCTACATTTTTAACAACAAAAACAGAAAAAAGAAGAGAATTAAAGGCTACCCTACAAAACATATTTTTTTAAAACAGCAAACGCTCAAAACATCTAGACGGCTAGAAAGGCTCAAAATATATTCGCTCAAAACATCAAACGCTCAAAACATCTAGACGGCTAAAAAGGCTCAAAATATCAAAATATTTTTTGATTAAAAGGGACAGTTGAGTCCCTTATTTCTTCCTTGTATCAGGGGTGAATAATGTAGTATCTCAGGACCAATTTTGCATGAACTCGACGTGTTGAGAAAGGGCTCGACGAGCTGAGTCTAATAACACAAAAATCAGCTCGATTGGATGATTTTTGACAAAGTTATGACCAACAGAATCTTCGCTGGAAAAACATTTTTTGTGCTGCTACGTAGGGTAGGCCGGGCATGGTCTTCGCTACACGATGGCCGTGCTTCGCTGCGGTCGTGCTCGCTTCCTCGCGGCAACCATAGCGAAGCGGCGGCCGTCGTTCCGCTCGACATGCCCGGCTTCCTCCGCAGCGGCAAAAACACTTTTCCGCGGACTCAACTGTCCCCTTTAAATAGAAAAATCGGTACACCTCAATTGAGTCCGCACGATTGAGTCCCCACGATTGAGTCCGCACGATTGAGTCCCCACGATTGAGTCCCGGCACAATTGAGTCCCGGCACGATTGAGTCCGCACGATTGAGTCCCCCTTGTATATACCTCAATTGAGTCCCCGTGGATTTAATTATATTAAAAAGGATTAAGAGGGATATCGGGGGATTTTTAGAGATTAAAGTGAACATCAGGGGACTTGTATTCGACATCGAGGGATCAAGTTGGATATCGGTGGATATGGAGGGATATAAGTAGATTTAAGCGATTAAGGGGGATATCGGTGGATTTGGGGATTAGGAGGGATATCGAGAGATTTTTTGAATGACAGCTCATTCGAATGAGCTGAGTCGAATGACACCAAAATCAACATGGTTCTCGCCGAGATATGGGGCTCGAAATGGTCAAATCCACGGGGGAATTTTTGGGGACAAAAAATTCGAATATTAAATTATACCTCATTCGAAAGGGCTCGACGAGCTGAGTCGAATGACATCAAAATCAGCTTGATTCAATAATTCTGAACAAAGTTATGACCAACTGAATCTGCGCTGGAAAACTGTTTTGTGCTGCTAAGAAGGGTATGTGGGGTTCAGCAGGGGTGCTCAGGTGGTCTGCCCGGCATTTATACTTTAAAAAATAGAAATTGAAATAATCCCGCATGCCGGATATGGAAATTTTAAACTTATTAAATCCACGGGGACTCAATTGAGGTATATACAAGGGGGACTCAATCGTGCGGACTCAATCGTGGGGACTCAATTGTGCCGGGACTCAATCGTGGGGACTCAATCGTGCGGACTCAATCGTGGGGACTCAATCGTGCGGACTCAGTTGAACTGCTCCGTAGAAAAATATATTTTGATATTTTGAGCGTTTGATGTTTTGAGCGAATATATTTTGAGCCTTTTTAGTCGTCTAGATGTTTTGAGCGTTTTTATCTGTCTAGATATTTTGAGCGTTTTTAGTCGTCTAGATATTTTAAGTGTTTGATGTTTTGAGCGGGCACGGAATTAAACTTTTATTTTTCACTGTCTGTCAATAAGAAAAGATAAGGGTTAGAGAAAAAAACAAAAGGACAAAATGTCATTTATTTATTTAATAAACGTTATGCCAATAAAAATAAATTAAAGGGAGAATTTAAATAATTAAAAGGAGAAAGGCGAGGGAATGTCTTTCTTTCACCAAAAGTGTTTCCCTTATTTTACGTAACTGATATTTTGATAAGAGCAATGATAAAGAGAAAATGTAAAAGAAGACTATTAAGAAAAAAGAACTATCAAAACAACAAAGACATTTACTTAAATAAATTAAATTTTTAAAATAATACGACAAAGGAGAGAGATTTTCCAAAAAAAATATTTAAGGGAAAAATAAGAGGGGAAATAAGGGAAAAAAGAATTAATTGAACATAAATCAAAAATAAACGTGTCGGACTAACTCGCGGAACGGACAATTCACGGAACGGACAATTCGCGGCACGGACAATTCACGGAACGACAATTCACGGAATTACCAAATCACGGAATGACCGATTCACAGAATGGCCAAAACCTGTCTGTTCTGTGAGTTGGAATCCCTCGAGTTAGCCCTCGCCCAAAATAAATATTTTATCATTTTCTAAACATTTTTCTAAATATTCATCTCTTCATTTCTTCCTAACGCATCCTTTTCCCATTACAACAAACAATAAATAAAAGTATCAAAACAATCATAAACATCAGAACAACACCAAAAGCAGCACAAAAGGCAGCCCAACGAGGCACCAAAATATTATCAGACACAACTTTAATATCCTCACTTTTGACCTTTTCGTCAATCAAAATAATTAACGTTCGCTTCTCAAAATTTGTAAGACTATTCCAACCACAAGGGTTGACACGATCCAAATTAATTAATAAATCGTCGGTTGTGTCGGTGGACAGAATAGTCTGAAAAAATTGAAATTTTGGAAATTTTTTAGAAATTTTTTAGTTGAAGTTTACTTGGTTGAAAGTCCCCGTTTCATTGTTGTAGTTGTCCGTAGTTTCCAACAATGCGGCAGTCGATCCGGTAGTGTTGACAAACGATTGAAACTAAAGAGTAATGGTAGATTCAAAGGCTAGGGTTGTCGGTTCTGGACCGAACAGAACTAAAGAACCGACGATTTTTCGGTTCCGATATCGGTTCGGTTACGGATATCCGAAGATTTTCCAAGAACGGACAACCCTACTAAAGCCCTAAAGGCTAGGGAATGTTTAAGAAATGGATCAGGGGGAGGGGGGGGGACAATTGTACCTTAGAAAAACGAAATTCTCCTCCTCTCTCCTTCTATCACAGACAAAAAATTTTCTAGACCCGTGGTCCGGCACTAAAAAAGACTCGAAACCCCCAATAGATTGAATCAAGCCGTTCAGACCATGAGTCTTTAGACTAAGAGCCTATCACAAAAATGTTAAGATTGTCTTCGAGAATTTAAACCTCCCCTCCCTCTTCCCCTCCCTCCCTTTTTTAAACTCACCCCAGCATCCAAAGCCTTGCTAGAAGTCAACTGATTGTAAAACCCTTTAGTGCTGCTATTTGTATTGTTTTGATAATCCCCTCCAATCACCAAACCAGCAGTTGATGAACACTTCGGCACCAACCAAAAAAAGATAAAAATAATTGCGATGACGGAAATAATAAAGTTATTTCGCAAAAACATTCTAAAATGTGTGTTTTGTTTAAATTAGGTTACAATGAAGTGAAGAAAATTGAACGGCTTTTATAGTAAAATTTTCCGGAAAGAAGTGACGTTAGAGTATTAAATATTAAAGACGTGCAAGACTTGGTTTTGAGTTTTTTTGAGACTAACAAGGGAGCCTAACGAACTGTCACCAAAAATTTTGTAATTATTTTTGCAAATTCGGGTAAAGCATAGTCGATAACCTATTGCCAATTTTTGGCTTTTTTGGCTCCGACCCCAAAATCGAAAAGTTATAGGGCTTCAAAGTCTTCAACTTTTGGAGCGGTCTCCTTTCCTATTTAATAGAAATTTTCTCTTACTAAAGAGAATAATGAGACGGTCCTCCTTTTTTTCTAGACTTTCTTGGGTCTTTTCGTGTTTCGTTTAAGAAAGAAAAAGGGTTTTGGGAGCGCGTCTGGAGACTTGAAAAATTTTCGTTTATGGTCATCTCTATATTGAACTCTCAAGCAAAAAATATTTTTAGTAAATCTTAAAAATAAATAAAAAAAAGTGTGACGGTCAAGGGATCGCGGATGGATAGAGTAAAAGTAAGTCCTTTTTGAATTCGGTTTAAATTTTTGATAACCCATCCACTCCGGACCTATCACACTGTGAAACAACAAAACTTTTCTTTATATTACAACCTAAATTAATTTGAAAGAAAAATGTCAAGATTCTCCAATGGTTATAGAACAAAACAAACCTGTTTGTTATTTTAATTTAATTTTATCATTTTTAAATTAAAGTTCTATTCTCTCCCTTTACTTTTATAGTAAAACTATTTATTAGTTAAATTACCCCTTTTTAAACAATTGAAAAATAATTTCGGAAAGAAATACAAAGAAAATACAAAAAATACAAAGTATTTTCCGGAAAGAATATAATTAGCAAAAACATATTATTTAGATTTCCGGAAAATTTATTTAAGAATAAATATATTAGATTTTTCCGGAAAGAATATAATGGTAAAAACACATTATATTTAGATTTCCTGATTGAGAAATAATTCCGGAAAGAAAAAAGAAATACAAAGTATTTTCCGGAAAGAATATAATGGGAAAAACACTTAATTTAGATTTCCGGAAAAGAATAAATATATTAGATGTTTTCCTGAAAGAATATAACTAAAAAATAAATGTTTATAATTTTCCGGAAAGTTTATTGTATTTCAAAAAAATACAAATTTTCCGGAAAATACAATTTATTGAAAAAAATACAAATTTAAATAATTCTTTATATTTTTAACATATTTCTTTCTCTTTATTAATTTTAAAAAATATCATAGAGGCCTAGATCAATAAGATGCAAACAACGAGGGTCACGCCAACCTGGTTTACAACTAAAATTAAATTTAAAAAATTTATTTTTAATTTTAAACCAAACCGGCAAGATGCCCTATAATTTCCATTACCAACATGAGCAGCAAAACACGTCCCTCCATGATAACAATATTTTTCTAAATAAGGCGGACACTCACGTGTAGGGGGTATTTCTGGGTTTTCTTCGTAATATTCCTTTTCTGTTGATTTTTTAATTTTATTTTTATTTAAAGGAGGAGGTAAAGCTTTAATTTTGATTAAATAAAAAATTAAGATTAAAAATAAAAAATATTTTTTAAACATTTTTTTTGAATTAAAAAAATAAAAAAATAAATTTTAGGTTTTGTAGAAATTAAATTTTAATTTTTAAAAATATTCTAATGGTGTTTTTATTCAATTTTATCTATAAAATTGAATTAAAATAAAATAAACCTGAGCAAAAAATACATAATGCCTTTTTGTATTTTTAGAAGAAAATACATAAATATTTATTTTCCGGAAGGCATTTCAGGAAAATACATTTAAAAATTATTTTCCGGAAATTATGTGTTTTCCGGAAATACTAAATAATAATTTTCCGGAAACAGTAATATATATCAATGTTTTCCGGAAATTATATAATTATGTCTTCCGGAATAGACGATAATTATATTTTCCGGAAGGAAAATACACGGTAGAATATTAATTATATTTAGCTGTAATTCTATCCGGAAATAGACTATACTTTTATTTTTTAAATAATTTTCCGGAAACATTAAAATTATTATTTACCGGAAGGTACATACTTGTTATAATTTCCGGAAGCTTTTTTCTCTTATTTCATGTCCAATCTTAAGTAAGTAATTAAATTATAAATTATATTATATTTATTCCTTAAAATTAATTTTCTTTCCCTCAAATTTATTTTAATAAGGCTTATTTTATTACATTAAAATTTAATTTTTTAAATTTAAAAATAAAATTCAAAAAACATTAAAAATCAAAAAAAGGTTTTTTAGAATATTCCAAAATTAAAATTTATTTAATATAAAATCAGAAATTTATTTTTTATTTAATTTTTAATTCAAAAAATGATTAAAAAATATTTTTTATTTTTAATTTCAATTTTTTATTTAATTAAAATTAAAGCTTTACCACCTCCTTTGCCTCCTCCAATACCCCCTCCTATACCTCCACCAACACCTCCACCAGCATTAAATAATTCAACAAAAAATTCAACTGCTTCGATAGATACGATTACTCTAACACGCCCATGTCCTGAAAGTTATTCTAAATATTGTTATAATAGAGGGAAGTGTTATGCAGCTTGGACGGGCAATGGAAATTACAAACCTTTTTGCCAGTAATTTTTTTAATTTTTAGTAGTTTCCGGAAATAAATAAGGCTTCCGGAAATAAATATTCCTTTTCCGGAAGGAATACATATAAGATATTAAACGAATTTACCAAAAAAATTTTTTACTAAAAATTAATTTTAGCTGTGCAAGAGGCTTTCATGGCTCTCATTGTGAATACCTTTTTAATCCAGACGTTTATGGATTTTGAAAATAAATATTTTTGATTAATAGAGGTCTAAAGATATTTAAAAAATATAAATAATTTTTAATATGTTTAAATTAATTAAAAATAAAATATGATAAAGTTACAGAATTCATTTATTGAATGTTCAAACTATTGGATAAATAGGCAAATACAAATTGACATATTAAATAAACAATTTTATATTTAAATTAAAGAAAAAATAAAATTCAACAAAATGAAAAACATCGAGAATATTAAAGTCTTAATTATTCGTTTTTTGTTGTTTTAGATTGGTCATTATTCCGGATATTATTTCGATATCTAAGTAAACCACTACCTTTTCCAACAAGGTAGTCCAATTTAATATTTAACCTATAAATGAAAATGTATTTTCTTTTTCCGGAAATTTTTGTGTTTTATATTGACTGTATTTTTCCGGAAAATTAATTATTTGATGTGTAGATGTATTTTCCGGAAAAAATTTTATAAGGACTGTATTTTTCCAGAAACAATTAAATTGTGTGTTTTTAAATGTATTTTCCGGAAAAATGTATGTATTTATATGCGTGTTTTTCCGGAAACAATTTAATTATGTATAAATAAATTTTCCGGAAAAGATGTATGAAGACTCTGTATTTTTCCGGAAAAGATGTATGTATTCATAAGGACTACGTGTTTTTCCGGAAACAATTTAATTATGTGTTTTTTAAATGTATTTTCCGGAAAGTATTTAATTTATGTATTTTTAGTTAAATGTATTATATTCCGGAAAATTTAATAATTTTCTTTTACTTTCCTGAAGCATTATATTGTTGTATTTCTGAGTTATATTTTTATGAGTCTCTTCCGGAAAAACACAAATAGGTATATAAACAAAAGTCTCAACAAGCTTACCATAAAAATTCAAGTAAAAAGTCATATGATTTTTTATATTTATATGTTCCCGGGTATTTTTCCATTAATATTCTTTTAACTGCTTCAGTAGCCTTGGGTAAATTGTAATGTGGAATACGCGTAAAAAAGAGGTGGTGGGCTACATGGCCTGAAATTTAAGCAAATTTTTTAAATTAATTTTATTTTTCTACCGTCAGTTATGTTATGCATTGCTTTGTCTATTCCAAATCCAAAAGCTTAAAAAATACAGAAAAATACAAAGAATTAAATTTAATATTTATTTACATCTATCAACAGTCTGTAACTGTCCTTTCACAAACCCCCACGTTCCTTCTTCATAAACTTCAGTCTGTTCGTCATGGTGTTGTAAATAAGTAATCATAACTAACCAGAAACCTAAAATTATATTTAAATTAATGGAAAACTTTCCGGAAAAAATATATAAAATACAAATTATTGGAGAATTATATTTATTTCATTGAAGTATAAACCTTCCGGAAAATTTTGTATTTTCTTTTAAATATAATTTCCGGAAAACTTTATAGATAAAAACACGTTCCGGAAAAGTATTTTCATAAATAAACTTATTCCGGAAAACTTTATTTATCTATAGAAATAGTTTCCGAAAAAATGTGTTTTCGATAAAATACAATTTCCGGAAAAGTTTAATTAAAATGTATTTTCATTAAAACACATTAAAATAGATATAAAACACAAAACTTGGAACATAACCGGAACATAATAATATTTAAAAAATATCCATAAATTATAATTTGAACAATATAAAGCTATCTAAAATAAATTTAAAAAAATTTTAAATCAAAATAAAATACATAGGCACATAGGAAACAAGCAGCAACACTAACAACACATTTAATTCTATCAACATTATTTTCAAATAATTTAGACCAAGGCCAAAAATGAGAACCATCGGGAATACCAAATATTGTATATAAAGGAATCCAACTTAAAAAGGAAATGAATTTTAGAGAATTAAATTTTATGTGTTTATTTGAAATATAAACTTTAAGGAAAATTATGGGTTTTTAAGCTATAAAACTTTCCGGAAAAAGTTTATTGTAGCACACTTTCCGGAAAGAATATTAATATCAAATGTGTTTTCTTTAAATTATATATACTTTCCGGAAAAACACAAAAAATGTGTTTTCATTTAATAATTGTATTTTTAAGTCAATAGTCAAATTAATAGAATTAAACCTTTACCTGACAAACCCAGTCAACGGAAATTTGAGATAATGTTTGGATATCCAATTTAAAGATAAATAAAGCTTTTCAGGTATCCAAGGATGGCTCATATCCTTAAAATCAAAATTTTATTTTTTTTCAAATTTCTTTTACTTTATCCAAGTGTGCAGTGTATTGATGGTGTAGTCTATGGGATTTTTGCCACGGCCAATAGGGGACATAAAAAATATAAATTATTTAAAAATAAATTTTTTAAAGAACCATAGTAGGTGCATGTGCCACATGCCCAAACAAATCATTCACCCAAGTATAGGAAGAAAAAGTTCCGTGCCCACAATCGTGACCAACAACGAATATAGAGAATAAAAACATACCTAATACCCAATACCTATAAAAATTAGTTATAATAAGAAGGGAATAAGGAGAAAGATTTAAAAAATTGAGAAAAAAATATTTTTTACCAAAGCAAAAGTCCAATAATCCCAAAATTGCCCTCAACAACTCCAACAACCATATAAAGTCCATAAATAATTAAAAAATCCAAAATTAAATAAGAAAGTGAACGAATTAGAGACTAAAAATTAAAAATCAGAAAAAATTTAAAAAATAAAAAAACTTTTTCAAAACACTCTGCTGGGATTGCATTTCGAAGTTCATTTAAATTCGGGAAAGAATTTATTTTGTTGTTAGAATCAGAAATTGTATTTCCATTTGTTTTAGTTGTTTCGACAATTGTATTGGTCATTCAGAATTTTAAATTAAAATAATTCTGATTTGTAAATTAATTCTGGTTTAAAAACACAAACTTTTCTGAAAAATACAAACTTTAAAAATAAATTCTGATTTATAAAACACAGACTTAAAAAATTCTGATGTAAATCAGAATTTTCTTATTATAAAACACAAACTTGTTATTCTGAAATATAAACACAAAATAGAAATTCTGATTTAGAAACACAAACTTTTCTGAAAGAACATAAACTTGTAAAAACACAAAAATACAATCAGAATTTTCTTATTTATAAAACACAGCTTTATTCTGAAACAAAAACACAAAATAAAAATTCTGATTTATATATAAAACACAAACTTAAAAATTATTCTGATTTTACAAGTTCTAAAGCAAAATACATTAATTTAAATAAATTAAAAGATGGTGGGAAATAACCTATCAATTTCTTCTTATTAAAAATGGAATATAATTATGCAGTGATAATTTTAATTAAATCGAACGATTTTTAATTAATATATTACACCAAAATTGTTAAACTGCATTTTAATGAAAAAAAAATACAAATTCTGATCTTTGAATTATTCTAAAACACAAAAAAATATTCTGATTTGCAAAAACACTGACGAAACACACTTATTCTACTATAAATTAAAAGAATAATTCTGATTAGAAAAACAAGAAAATTCTGATTTTTAAAATAAATTATTTTAATATTGAAAAGCGATTTTTTAAATAAATAATAAAAATAAGATAACTGACTGAACATTTGCATGAAAAATCCTTAAGAAGAATAAATTTTAGATAAGAAAAACACATTTTATAGTTAACTTCCCCTCCCTTGCAAATTGAATATTTAATCTTTGATTTTCTAGACAAAGAGGAAGGAAAAAATAAGAATTGTACTATTTAAAAAATTATTTTAAAGTCAGCAGAAAAATCAGACAAGTTTAAAAATAAACGAACCTTGAAGAAAAAAAATAGAAAAAATTATTTTTTAATTTTATTTCAGAATGTAAAATTTCAAAAATAAAAAAATTCAATGAGAACAAAAAATAAAGTCATGTCTCTTAACTATTTATCCTTTTTATTATTAAGTTGTTCATCATTCTGAACAGTAGAACGATATTTAAGTAGACCGCTACCTTTACCAACAAGACAGTCCAATTTAATATTTAACCTTAATTAATAAAATGAAACACAATGTATTTTTAGTTAAATAGTTTCCGGAAACGATAAAACACAAACACATCTTTCCGGAAATGCTACGAGTTTTACTGAAAACACAATGTATTTTAATATAACTCTTCCGGAAAAGTATTTTCCTTTGAATAAACTTTTCCGGAAACACGATGTATTTTATTTAATATTACTGTTCCGGAAAATATATATTCTATTAGAACTAAACACAAACACATCTTTCCGGAAATGTTACGAGTTTTCCGGAAAACACAATGTATTTTAATATTACTCTTCTAGAAAAAATAATTCCTTTGAATATATAACTTTTCCGGAACATGTATTTTATTTTTATATTACTGTTCCGGAAAATACATATTTTCTTAGAATAAATTTTTCCGGAAAGATTATAATTTAAATATAAAATTTACCATAAAAATTTAATTAAAAAGTCATATGCACTTTTATGTTTATATGCGCCAGGGTATTTTTGCAAAACCTTTTTAACAGCTTCCGTAGCTTTAGGTAAATTATAATGAGGAATACGAGTAAAAAAGAAATGATGGGCTACATGGCCTGAAATTTAAATTTAATTTAAAAATTAATTTCCACAATTTCTACCATCAGTTATATGATGCAATGCTTTGTCTATTCCAAATCCAAAGGCTTAAAAAAATAAAAATACAAAAAATTAATTTAATTATTTATTTACATCTATCAACAGTCTGTAACTGTCCTTTCATAAACGCCCAAGTCCCTTCTTCATAAACTTCAATTTGCTCGTCTTGATGTTGCAAAAAGGTTATTATGACCATCCAGAAACCTAAAAAAGATTAAAATATTCTAAAAGAAATACAAAGTTTTCCGGAAAACTATGTAGCCGGAAACCTATAAAATAAAAATATTTTCCGGAAAATTAAGTGTTTATTTATTTCCGGAAAACTCTTTTATATTAAAATACATTCCGGAAATGTACTGGGAGAACTATTCATTTATAAAAAGTTTCCGGAAATTGTTTTCTATAAAACACAATTTCCGGAAAACATTCTACATAAAAACACATTCCGGAAATGTATTTTTATAGATAAACTTTTTCCGGAAAAGTTATTCTTCTATAGAAATAGTTTCCGGAAAATTGTGTTTTCTCTAAAATACAATTTTCCGGAAAACTTTTAATTAAAATGTATTTTCTTGTATTTTCCTGTATTTTCATTAAAACACATTAAATTAAATATAAAACACACAACTTGGAACATTAACGGCACATAATAATATTTAAAAAAGTTCCACAAATTATAATTCATATAGGAGAGAATAACCTATAAAAATTAATTTTAATTATTTTTTAATTTAAAAATACAAAAGAGCAAAGAAAACAAGCAGAAACACTAACAACACATTTAATTCTATCCACATTATTTTCAAATAATTTAGACCACGGCCAAAAATGGGAACCATCGGGGAGTCCAGCAATTGTGTATATTGGGTTCCAACTATTTTTTTTAATTTTTTATTTTAAAAATAGTCTTAGAAAATTCACCGAATAAGTCCAGATAAAGGAATTTTGGCAAAATGTTTTTTTATCCAGTTACTTGATTCATACTCCTCTTCTGTAACCCAAGGGTGTCCTTTATCCTTAAAAATAAATTTTTCAAATAAATTTTTTTAAATAATTTTTTTTCGAATTAAAATGAATTTTTCCAACAGAAAATAGTAGAAAAATTAGGAAAAAAAATAAAAAATTTTTTTACTTTATCCAAATGTGCCGTGTATTGATGGTGTTGTCGATGTGATTTTTGCCAAGGCCAGAATGGGACATAAAAATTAATTTTTTTTTATTTTTAAGAATTTATTTAAAAACCATAATAACAGCATGAGAGATATGTCCAAACAAATCGTTCACCCAAGTATAGGAAGAAAAAGTTCCGTGCCCACAATCATGTCCAATACAAAATAAAGAGGATAAATACATTCCGAGAACCCAATACCTAGAAAAATTTCTATAAATTTTTTTTGGAGTTTTAAAACGAATTTTAAACGCAAAAATGAAATTTAGCAAGGTTTTAAAACAAAAAATTTTTTTCAAAAAATTTTCAAAGCTTCTCCGAAATTTCCAAAATAATTTTTCGAAAAAACAAATTTTTTTGTATTTTTTTAGATTTTCTAAAACCAGAAATTTTTGAAAATTTTTAAGGAATTAAAAAAATATATTTTTTTCTCTCACCAAACTAAAAGCCCAACAAATCCCAAATAATTTTCAACAATTCCAACAACCATATAAAGACCAGAAATAATTACCAAATCCAAAATTAAATAAGAAATTGAACGAATTAAAGGCTAAAAATTAAATTTAAAATTGAAAAAATAAAAAAAAACCTTGTCAAAACATTCTGGGGGCACTGACATTCGCAATTCCTCAACGTTTGGTACTTGTCTAAAAACTCCGATATTTGAAGACGCAGATTCAGCATTGCCACCATAAAATTCAGATTTGCTGTCATCATTGAAAAGACGATAAGAACTGCTCCCATCGTCATTAATATTGCCGGGATTGTATCCACCATTGTTTATTAAACTATTTTTGGTTGTGTCAACACAAGACATTCAAAAATTGAAGGATTTAGATAAAGCTAAAAATTGAAAAAAAAATTTTTGTTGAAAATGTATAGGCTCTAGTCTAGTTTATGAGTCCAATCAAACATTATGAGTCCAATCAAAAAAAAATTTTCTTGGTGTTGCAAAGTTGGAGTATGTTCGGGACATACACCCACCGGGTCTAAGGACGTTCCTTACCCTATTCCTCAAAAATTTCCTCAAGAATTTCTGAAAAATTTTTTTTGATTGGACTAATAAACTATAATAGAGCCAATTTATTTATTTAGGTTACGAAAATATTCTCTAATTATTTTTTATTAAAAGCAGAAGATTAATTAACCCATCACTGGTCAATACTCAATAACGATAATAAAAGTGGCGCAGTCCCAAGCTTAAAAATAACCTTTGAAGAATATCTTCCCCTAAGCCTTCCCTAAATTAAAAGGGAGGAATCCTCTTTGAATAAATTTGATAAAAGCAAAAAAAGCATATTAACGACGCCCACCCCCTATTCCCATGCAAAATAATTCCAATTAAAAGATAATTGTCTAAAAATAATAACTTCTCCCTCTCTCCTCTTTCTTTTCTTCTCCTCTAAAAATGCAAGCAATAAATTTATAAAATCGAACGATTTAATTAATGATCAGACGATGCAGAGCAGCCAAAAAATGCACTAAAAAAAGGTTAAAAAAATTAATTAATAAATTTTACGAGGAAATAAATTTTAAAAAAATTATGAAAAAGACGTGAACTTTAAAAAAATAATAAAAATAATAATTTTATTTTTTATTAGAATATTTAAAAAAATTTTTAAATTAAACAAATTTGGGCAAAAATAAATAAATTAAAAAATAAATATTCTATAACGGGATTTAACAATTTAAAATAAAATATATCAATAAAATAACAATGACTGCAAACTTATTAAAATTTAAAAAATAAATAATTTCCCCGTCGTTGAAAGAAACAAGAACAATCTTCAAATTGTCTATTATTAATTTAATAAAAATGGCGACGCTTAGAGAACGGACCAAGATTTGCACGGCTAAAAATACAAATATAAATTCTGATTTTTAAAAAGTAAAAATGCAAAACACATTAATTCTGATTTGCAAAATACAAAATTTTTAAAATCAGAATTTTAAGAGAAAACACAACTTAAAAAAATATTCTGATTTAAAAAAATATTTTCTGAAAAGGTAATTCTGACTTGAAAAACACATTCTGATATTTTAAATTCTGGTTTTAAAAATATTCTGACTTTATTTTAAATTCTGATTTCAAAGAGAATTCTGGTTTTTAAAAATATTCTGGTCTTTTTTTTAATTCTGATTTTAGAAAAAAAATTCTGGTTTTAATTCTGGTTTAAAGAAAACACAATTCTGATTAAAAAACACATTTTCTGAAAATGTACTTTTGACTTGAAAAACACATTCTGGTTTTAATTCTGATTTTAATTTACTGAAAATACAATTTCTGATTAAAAACACAAATTTATTAGTAAATACCAGAAAATACATCACCTTAAACATTAATTCTGATTTGTAAAATCAGAATTTTAAGAGAAATAAAACACAAATTTAAAAAATTCTGATTTAAAAATATTCTGATTTTTCTTTAAATTCTGGTTTTAATTCTGGTTTAAAGAAAACACAATTCCGATTTAAAAACACATTTTCTGAAAAGGTACTTTGACTTGCAAAACACATTCTGGTTTTTATAAATATTCTGATTTTAATTTTGGTTTAAAGAAAATACAATTTCTGATTAAAAACACATTACAAATTTAAATACCAGAAAATACATCACCTTAAAATAATTCTGATTTGTAATAAAACACATTTTCTGATTTTTAAAAATTAATCAGATCTGTAAAAACACAAAAAAACACAAAAATAATTAATTCTATTTTAATTTATTTTTACCGTTTATTCCTCTGAATTCTCTCATCATATGAAATAAGTATTTGATTAAAAATTTGTCGAGTGTTGTCATCAGCTAATGGGAATAGAAACAATTCTCCATTAAAATTAATTTTGAAACAAACACGTCCTTTCATATAATCAGACTTGAGAAATTCATAAAGAGAAAAATAACCAAAAGAACGGGCGCGTTCTGAAGGATTGAAGCCGTAAAAGAAACTTTAAAAAAGAAAATTCTGATTTTTGAAAAAAATTCTGATTAAAAAACCAGAATAAAAAAATCAGAATTAATTCAGACTCTTCACCGTTCTATTTAAAAAAGAAATTCTGATTTAAAAAAAATTCTGATTTTAATTCTGATTTAAAGAAAATACAATTATGATTTTAGTATAAAACACATTTTTCTGAAACAAAAACACAAAAAATGTTTTTTAATTAAATTCTGAAATTTAATTAAAGTTTATTTGCCAGAATTCTTTTTTCTGAAAATCAGAATATTTTTTGTTTTTATTATTAAAAATAAAAACACAAAAAAACATTCTGATTTTAATAAAAAGGAAATTATGTTATAAAAACACATTTAAAAATATATCTTAATTTTTTTTCCTAAAATCAGAATATTTCTTGTTGCCTTTATAAACGTAAATTTTATAGAATAAAAATGTTTCACTAAATTCTGAAATACCTTTATT
The DNA here is from genome assembly GCA_963681835.1 of Meloidogyne enterolobii. NCBI lineage: Eukaryota > Metazoa > Nematoda > Chromadorea > Rhabditida > Meloidogynidae > Meloidogyne > Meloidogyne enterolobii. The sequence continues at coordinate 2,333,799 of CAVMJV010000023.1, forward strand.
TTATAAAATATTCTGATAAATGATGCATAGTAAATATCACGAAAAAATAATTCTGATACAAAAATTTTTTAAATAAAATTAAAATACCGAAAATCATCAATAAATGCGCTCAACGAAGAAAATCCTTCTGGAGTAGACTAAATTTAAAAAATAAAATTAGTAAAAAAATTGACAAATTTTTTAAGGGCTAATTTAAGTGCCTCGCAAAAAAATTGAATTGACTTGAGCCCACCCAAAAAGAAATTAATTTAAAATTTCCAAAAAAATTAAAAACTAACCAAAAGAGTTTGCGATATTTGATCCCTAAATTTACTCAATTTATTTGTCAATAACTTCAATGGATCAACATCAAAATTGCTGCTATTTAATGATGTATTTGATCCATTAGAAATTGTACTACTCGAAGAAAGATTAAAAGAAGAATTTTTTGAAAATGTTGAAGACATTCCAAAAATAAATAAATATAATATAATTATTTAAAAAGCATCTATAAAAACCCTTGAAAAATTTAGAAAAATTAGAAGTTAGAAAAATTATTTTAAAAAATATTTAAATAATTATCTAATAAATAATTTTAAGAAAATTCCAAAAATAAATTCAGCAACAAATTTTTATTTATTTTTTTCTATCCAACAATAATTTATTATTTGCTATAAGAGAAATTTAACATTTAAAAAAAAATAAAATTTAAAGGCAGAAGATATATAAGGCATAAATAAAAAAATAAATTTTCTTTTAAATTAGGAAAGTGAAAACATATAAGTAAAGATTAAATATAAGAATTTAAAAAAATAAATAAAAAATATTTACGTAAAAATCTAATAAATAAATTATAAATATTTAAAAATACATATTGTCCCAGAAAATTATTTCCCTAAATATTCTAATAAAAATAAAGTCGGACCTTTATATACTAGGCATTCACAAGGGAAACTTTCCAACTAAAAGTCAAAATGTTGTACTTTTTTAGATACCAAACGATAAAGAATCATCGATTTACTCTAGAAAATTTTCGGCTATTTTGGCTAGGAATATGAAACTAAAAAGTTATGGGGCTTCAAAGTTTGCCAAAAATGTCAGACACAATTTGAGGTTCATACATTTTTTTTCAAAAATTTTTTTGGTTGACTACTGGATGGGAAAATGCACTAATTCACCCCAAGAATGCAAGGTCTGACTGTACTATCAAATAATACAAAAAAATTGTTAAGGTATCCAGGCTTAGTTAAAAATCCTTTAAAAAATAACCGTTTTTTCGAAAATTTTATTTCTCCTTCTTTTTATGCTGCTTCTTCTTTACAATTTTGATTTTATCCAATTTTACAGCCAACATCCAACCGATTACAGGGCATAACCAGTAAGTTATCTTTTAAATTAGAAAAAAATTTTACTGTCTAATTAAATTTGCAGACATTTGCGGATAAATTTGAAAAATTTGCGGACAAAACCGAAAAAATAAATTTATCCGCAAAATTGATCCGCAAAAATTAAAAGGAAAAAATACCATAAACCATTGCAAATCCAATCCGGGACAACCCATTAGACGAGAAGAAGCTACAACAGGATTCAAACCAGGAATGCCAATATAAACAAGTGCTTAAATTTATTTTAAAAATTTTTCAAAAAATTAGAAAAACAAACAAAAAGTTAAAAATCCAGAAATGATAAATGGAATAAGCCGTGTTTTTACAAAAAGAGGCATTCTTTGAACAGAAAAGCGAAGTAAAAAAGCACATAATAACTCGTTAATAAATACATAATTGAATGGAACCTGAAAAATAAAAAAAATTTTTTAATTGGGCAAATGCTTGACACAAATATTGAGTCAAAGAAAATAAAATAGACAAGTTTAAAAAATTTTTTTGAAGTTCAAACTTTGGTTACCCGCACAAAAAAATATTTAAAGAGCTTCCCAAACTCACAATCAGAGGAGAATTTAAAAACTAAATTAACGTCAAAGGGATTAAAAATTCATTTGGCTAGGAACAAGGTATTCCTAAGGCTCCCTAAACCAAGAGGGAAGCATTAAAAGGAAAAATAAAAAAAAAGATCAAAGTCCTAGGGGGATAGTCTATAACGAACATCCTAAAGACCCTAAAAATTCCCCCAAAACTCAAGGGATTCTTGCCTCCAAATTCTAAGGGAGACAAGTTATAATTGAACATCTAAGAGACCCCAAAAATTCCCCAAAAAACAAAAAAAATATTTTTACTTTGTAATTAATTGCACAAGGAAGTCTTTCAAACAGTTGAAGATGATCTATTGAATAAGACAAAGAATAATACCAGAGGGAGTTAGCCAAACGAAAAGCCGAATATCCACCGACGCTTTGAGCAAATATTAAAGCCAAAAACTTTTCTGAACTGAAAAAATAAATTTTTAAAAATTAAAAAATTATTTAAAAAAAACCTCATCCTTCCAGTAAAGAATTGTTCAATAACAGGAAGTGGAGTTACATAGGCCCCTCGATTGAGCAAATTTCCAGAAAGCAAAAGCATTGAGACTGCGAAGAAGAAACCGATTGGGCCATAATGTTTTACTATTACGGCTAAATAAAAGAAATTTTTGGGGTAGGTAAAAATAAATTGAAAAATTAAAAAAAAATTTGCGGACAATTTTGACTTTGCGGACTTTCCGTATTTTAATTTTTTGATAAGCAAATTGCTTTATGATGGGATTACTTGTTTTATTAACAAATAAAAACACTTTAAACTCTTCAAATTTAGCCTATACCTAATCTAAATAGAATCTAAAACATTTAGGTCATCTTGTCCGCAAATTTAAAAATAAAAAAATAAAATTTGCGGACAAACTACAGATTTGCGGACAATCCGCATTTTAATCTTTTGATAAGCAAATTGCTCAGGGCGGGATTATTAACAAGTAAAACGCTTTAAATCCTTCCACTTAGCCTATATATCAACATAGATAAATTAAAAAACCTTTAGGTTATCGTGTCCGCAAGTGAAAAAAGTTTGTCCGCAAATTTAAAATCAGCTTAAAAAACCTCAATCCTTACTATTTTCATACACACAAGTACACATTTGGGCAGTGCCAATCAATTCAATAAGCAACACATAAATTAGAGAAGACTTTTTAAAAATAAGCCCAACAATTTTTCTTGTAATTTCCGCAAAAAAGAAAACGAAGGCATAATAGGCAATTGCAATTATTGCGGGGAGAAGAGTTTCCACGTTGAAATTGGTAGCAGAAACCATTTTTGAAGTTGAATTTAAAAATAAATTTGTTTTTAATAATTCTTGAATAGAAACAAATTTTAAATCATAATCACCCGTTTTCTGCTGATAAAAATAAATTAAAAATATTAATCGAAAAATATGACACACATTTTGCCAATAAGGCTAAAATAAGAGCAAAAAACACATTTTGCCAATAAGGCTAAAATCCATATTTCGCCAATAAGAGCAAAAAACACATCTCGCCAAATACATATTTTGCCAATGAGGGTAAAATCCTTAATTATGTCGCCAAAATTTCTATTTACATATGTATTGTTTTTGCGAGTTTGGTTTGGGTTTCTGTAGTTTTTCAACCAATTTTTCTAATTAGGTAGTTGAATGAGTACTTACTCAGGCAGAGATATTGCAACATTTTTTGGAGCGAGAAGCTTTACTTCTCACGTTGTCCTGGCATTTGTTGAAGTAATAAAAATTTACGTAAATTCTCTAATAGAAGCACATCCTCCAATACAAGCACGTCCTCCAATACAAGCACGCCCTCTAATATAAGCACGCCCTCCGAGAGGATTGAAAAATAGAAGCACATGTGTTTCAATTAGAGTATTTCCATGTAGTATAAAAGCAATAGATACCCAATATCACTAACAACAACACACACAATAAACTTCACAAGTCAATGGCACAGTCTGCATACTTAGGTGGAGGTGGTACAGCTGGTGGAGGAGGTGGTGATGCTTCTGTCTATATGGGATCTGGAGCCGGCGGTTCACCGAAGCAACCGGCAGCTGGAGGTGGCGGTTATGGAGCTGCTGGTGGAGGCGGTGCGTCAGTCTACCTTGGTAGTCCTGCTGGTGGAGGCGGAGGAGCCGGTCAACAAAGTGCCTATATTGGTGGACCTGCTTTGGGAGGAGGTGAATAATTATTGACCCTAATATGCTGATAACTGATAATTTTATTTAAGCTTCGGCTGCTGCTGGTAGGCCTGCATGTGGCGCAAGTGCTTTCGAAGGTGGCAGTGGCTTGTTTGTTATTTCTTGTGGTGGTGGTGGTATGCAGTCGATTCTTGGTACTTCTCCTTCTGGCGGTGGTACACAAACTGCTCTTGGTGGTCCTTCTTCTGGCGGTGGTACGCAGAGTCCTTTTCCTTCTTGTGGCTTCACGATTCTTGGTGGTCCTTCTTCTGGCGTTGGTACACAAACTGCTCTTGGTGGTCCTTCTCGTGGCGTTGGTACGCAGAATCCTTTTCCTTCTTATGGCTGCATAATTCTTGGTGCTTCTTCTGACTCGCCTATGGGGGGAGTTGCTGGTTCAAGTGAGTTAAAACTTAAATCTCAAACCATCATTAATTGAGTTTTTATTTTCATTTAAAGATGTTGGTGCTTCTTCGTCAAATCTTGGTGGTCCTCAAATAGGTTGTGGCACTGGTGCGCAGTCTGCTGGTGGCGGTCCTCAAATAGGTTGTGGCACTGGTGCGCAGTCTGCTGGTGGCGGTCCTCAAATAGGTTGTGGCACTGGTGCACAGTTTGCTGGTGGCGCGGGGTCTGTCTATATGGGTGGTGCAGCTGCAAGTGGAGGAGCAGGAGGCGGTGGTTTCCAGAGTGTTTACATGGGGAAATGATGTGCGCCGAGGATAGAAGATGGAGAAGAACAGAAGAAGCTGTTGTTTGACTAGATAACCTCTCTTTTCCTTTCCAATCCCCCACAATTGTGTGTTTTGTATTGTGCCCCAATTTATTGTGGTCCATTAAAATAATCCAAATGTGTCTAAATAGTCGTTTTCCTATTCCTCTTAATGTTTGCCTGATTTATGTATAATTACTAGCTCATTTCATAAAAAAATGTTCTTTACAAAAATCGTTATAGAATTTTTTGTACAAGTCCAAAAGCTTTTAAACTTTGGATACAAATTTTTTAGAGTGTTTTCTAATAGATACCAAAATTGGAAATTTTTGGTTCGATATTCTAGGAGTTCTCATCGTTTAATAAGTTTGGTTTAAAGATCCTTTGTAGCCATATTTTAGCTGTTTTTATTTTTTAACTCAAAATTTTGTAACAAATTTTCTATTCACTCACACAAAATTTAAAAATTCCCGTCCTCCTACAAATTAAATTTTCAACGAGGCTAAATTTGCATCCCTTTTTAGGAGATTTTTTGAGGTTTTACCGTAGATTAAGGTTAGCGGATCTGAATAGCCGGATCAGAAAAAAGGCCGGATATCCAGAAATTCCGGGTCCGGATATTGAAATTTTCAGTTCGGATATCGGATTGGATATCCGAAGATTTCCAAATATCCGCCAACCTTATTGTAGATGGATTTGTTTCCATATTTTTTTAAAGTTTTTTATCGTTACTTAAAATAGAAAAATAAAATATTTAAGACGAAAAGGAAATTTCACATAAAAACAAAATAACAAGTTTTAAAACGAAAAAGAAACAAAAGTTTATTTTAGGATTGCGCTCTACGAGCCCGTAAAACACTTTTTGTTGTTAATGACCCGTTTGGTTTTTTGATGTCAGCACTGCTGCGAGTATTTAATTGTAGGAATTTGGAGCGGACGCGTTTCGAGTATATTGAGAAAATGCTTCGGCAAAAGAATACCTGTTTGGAAAATTTTTTAAAAATTATAAAAATACAAAGAAGAAAAAAATTATTTGACACCGAGAGGTTTCGAACCTCCGTCCGAAAAATGAAGGTAATCAGAAACACTACCAACTACACCATACAGGTATATTTTTAACATGGAAGTCTAAAGAGCCTGAACTGAAAACCGGTGTTTTTGGTGAGTCAACAAGAATCGAGAACCGTGGGTATAGATTGATAACCGATCGCTAACAACTCTATATGAAACCATTATATGTATTCAAGAGATTAAAGGGTCAGAATTTGGCAAAATTTGGAATGCCAGTATATCAGTGTTTGGAACAGACATGCTCATGGATACTGACTTTGGTATCCGTATCCGGATATTTACGGCGGATACAGGCGGATGTCCGCAGGCATCTTGATATTATCTGTATCCGTATCCATGAGCAGGTCTGGTTTGGAGGCTCATACCAAAATTTGTACTCGTACCTGTGTACGAAGTACGATAACAATATCCCCCTCTCATTTTTAAAATAAAGAAAAATTCAAAAATCACACCGTATCTTGTGTAGTATTACTATCATTCATTAAATCATCCACTTCCTCCTCCTCTACATTTTGTTTAAATCTAGGGCAAGGACGTGCCCAATTTGGAGGCCTTCTAGCAGCTGGTAAGCGTTCCAAAGCTAATTGGGCTTTGTATCGACAATATGCCGAAAAGGTTAAAACACGCGTAGTTCCCTTAAAGGAGAAACATTTTCTTCGAGAGAATTTTTGATTCCTTCTTCTACCTGTACAGAATCTGCATTTACTTGATCTAAATGTTTTGAAGCAAATAATTCATCATCTTCAAAGTTGGAAGGGCCAGAATTGTTTAGACGCAAAGAAGGAAGTTGTTTTCCAGTATAAAACCATAGGAGAGTGAGGAGTAAAGAGCGCTCACTAGGTTCGTAATGAATAGATAGAACTCTGCCCTAAAAATCAGAATTTATTAAAAAAACTTTGGAAAAATCCATTATATCACTCATAACCCGAATCGGACAAACAAATATCAGTCAAGAGAGCTCGACGAGCTGAGTCGAATGGCAACAAAATCAACGCGATCTAACAAGTTTGGGCAAAGTTTATGATACAAAAACTATCCAAGTATAAATAACGAGTAGGCGAGTCACTTGAGCAAAACTCCGAGCTTAACTCGAAGCGTTTCGCTGGAATAAATGGTTGCTCAATTCTGCATACAGTAACGTAAGCCTACTCCTAGTTTGTAGTCTACTCCTAGTCGTTCCCGGCTTCCAACCTTATGTAGAGGGTTAGAGCGACTACGCATAGCTTTGTCTAATTAAATCAGATTTCGCTGATTTGGCATTCAATTCAGTTCAAGGAGCTCTTTCGAACGAGCTTTTTGGCCCCAAAAATTAGCTTGATCCCCTTATGGTTTTTAAATTTTCAGGTAAATCAGGTTGTGAGTAAAATTAAAAATCTCATGTTTACCACAAAAATGTCCTCCTCGAAATCAGCCGAATTAACCAGTACACAATCCCCCAATTTTATATAAACTTCAGATTCCGATTTATGCCGAATTGAATTAAAACAAAAATATTGTTTAACATTTTCCTCGTTGGAATCAGGAAGACGACGTAGTGGCAATTGTTTGAGAACACCTAAGCCCATAGGGCGCCAATTTGAAGCAAATTGAGAAGGTTGACAAGTGAAGGTTGGAATGGTTGAAGTTGGAGTATTTAAAGGTTTTGGGGGTTTTGAAATTGGTTTGGGTAACAATTTGGCCCGAGAAGGTGATGGGGAAGCTGAGGAAGATGAAGAGAATAAAACCATCTTTCGAGACTGAAAAAATAAATTTTAAAAATTATTTAAAAATAAATGAAATTATTACAATATGAGGGTGACGACAGCTCCGTCTCTCCCCTCCAACCCTTTTATCTGGCGAAATTTCCGAAAGTTTCAAATTTGCCAATAACAAAGCTTTCCTTTTCCTTCTTCGAATAATTAATTTTTCGTTATCTTCTAATTTACTTCTTTTGTAAGTTTTCTTCTTCTCCTCTTCTTTTCTGTTCCTCAACCTCATTAAATACGCCTGCTTCTCCCCAACGGCTTCTGAAACATCTAAACTTTTTATTTCCCTTTTTATACTAGTACCTTTCAAAACATTTAAATCAGAATTAATCTGAACATTCTCATTTGTTTTTCTTTTATCTCTCAAACTTGTTTTGCAGCCTGTTTTGCAACTTGTTTTGCAACTTGCTTTCAAACTTGTTTTGCAGCCTGTTTTGCAGCCTATTTTCAAACTTGTTTTGCAACTTGTTTTACAATTCTTTTTTCCAACAACATTTTCCAACTTTTTTCTTCTTTCAAGTTTATTTTCTTTTTCAATAATGTTTTCTTCCTCTTTTTCTCTAATTTCCTCTTTGATTTCTTTAATCTCTACACTTTCCTCCTTGATTTCTTCTTTAATTTCTTTTTCTAAATTTTCTTCTTTTGGAAGATTTTTTCTTCTTCTTCTTTTAATTAATTTTTCTTCCTTTTCTTCCTTCACTTCCTTTCCCTCTTCTAAATCTTTTACTTTACGCCTAACATATTTCCTTTTAGGCTTCATCTCAACCTCTTCCTTGCCTAGTTCCTTCTTCTCTTTTTTAATATTTTTTAAGCTAGTTTTTCCATTTTTATTTATTTTTTCTTCCTTTTCCTTCATATTTTTCTGAATTTCTTTTTTGGAAATTTTGTTGGAGAATATTAGAAGAGGTTGTTGTTCTGTTGGAGATGACCAAATACCGCTACTTGTTTTTGTTGAGCAAATTGAGGAAGAAGAAATATCTGATGATAAATTGAAGAATTTTGAAGAAGAATTTAATGATGGCTGGAGAAAAATATGATGATGGGGACTTTTATCGTTAAATTCCGATGACTCATTTGTAGTTTTTGTAGGAAAGAAAACAACGTCATTATTATCATCATTGTCCTCAACCAATACCTTAAAACAAAGTTGAGATTGATTAGTCAATTACAGTATACGTTAAATCTAGGGAGAGATAATCTACTTAAGGGCCCAACGTATAATTAGAGAGGTGTCCTTTAAATTAGAGAAGGGTACTTTCAATTAGAAAGGTGTTCTCTTACATAGAGAAGGGTACTTTCAATTAGAAAGGTGTCCTTTCAATTAGAGAGATGTCCTTTTTATTAGAAAGGTGTCCTCTTAAATAGAGAGGGGTACTTTCAATTAGAGAGGTGTCCTCTTAAATAGAGAGGTGTCTTCTTAATTAGAGAGGTGTCCTCTTAATTAGAGAGGTATCCTTTCAATTAGAGAAGCCGTCCTCTCAATTAGAGAGGTGTTCGCTTAATTAGAGAGGTGCCTGCCTGCTTAATCAGAGAGGTGTCCTTTTAATTGGAGAGGTATCTCAATAGGAGAGATATGTCCTCTCAATTAGAGAGCCCTACAAATAAACTAAAAATTTAAGAAAAAACGGCCACCCACTTCAGGCTCCAATTTAGGCATTCTAACAAAAACATCAACATTGTTACTCTCCTTCTCAACATCCCCCCAATCCTGCTCCATTTCCTTTCTTAAAACAGGGGGGCTCATATAAGGGTTGGGAGAAACAGAGGGAGAAGAAGAAAATGTTGAACAAGAAGAAGAGGAACTAGCTGGAATAAACATTTTGTTTTTGTTGTTTTGTTGTTGTTCAAAGGATGTTTGAATGCTAAGGTTTTGATGCATGTTTTGTTTTTCTAAATAATCATTATGTAAATTTATAGAAATGTTGTTAGTGTCAGTTGTGTTGTTAGTGTTGTTGTAATGGTTATAATAAACACCTATTTGACGCATTTCTGAATTTGAATGTTTTTATAAGGAGAATAAAAAATAAACTTTAAAATAAACTTGGAAAAACATAAGTTATTGTTTAAGGAAACAAGTTTATTAAAAACAAATTTGTTTAAGAACAAGTTTCTTTAAAAACAAGTTTGTTTGAGAACAAGTTTATTTAAAACATGTTTAGTTAAAAATTAGTTTGATTAAAACAAGTTTATTTAAAAACAAGTTTATTAAAAACAAGTTTTTAAAAATAAGTTTATTAAAAGAAATACGTTTGTTTTGATACAAGTTTATTTAAAACAAGTTTAGTTAAAAATTAGTTTAATTAAAACAAGTTTGTTTGTTTCTGTACATTTTACGAACATATTCTATTATTAAATGTTCATTTCAAAATAAGTTTTAGTATGTTTTTGATTTTTTCTCAACAAGTTTGTTTTTAAACTGTTTTTACAGTAGACATGTTTTTAAACGAACATTAATTTCGAAATATGTTTTCCAGGTTTATTAAAAGTTGCGATAAAAGAAAAACAAAGAGGAACATATAAAAACAATAAAAACAACAAAGATATGTTAGTTTTACTTTTGTATGTTTGTAAACAACATTTAAATAAAATAATATATAACGGAATTTTTAAAATGAATTTTATTTTTGAAAATAAAATTTTATTTTAAACGTTAAATTTTAAAATTTATTGCTTTTATTAATTAAAAATTTATCATTATTTTATTTTTAAATCAATAATTCTTAAAATAAAAAAATAGAAAAAAGAGGTGAAGGTGAGGATAATGAGGAGAAAATTAAAAAATAATTTTAATAAAAAAATTTAAAATATTTTAAAAATTAAAAAAAATAAAAATATTATTTTTAAATGATTAATTCAAATATTTAGTTGACTCATTTTTAAACTTTCCTAAAAAAATATATTAATTTTTATTAGAATGATTATATTTAGTTGCTATCATTTGACGAAACGCAAAGAAAACAAGTAAATAAATGGAAAGAAAAAAATTTGTTTTTTTCCTAATTTCGAAATAAACAAAGAAGCATGTCTAAATAAAAATGTTTAAAAATAATTAAAATATTTTTGGAAAAAATATTTTTTAATTTTTTATTACAGTATAACTCCAAATATTAAAATTTTTATAAGGTCATATTTTTTAAAATAAAGTTTTTGCCATAGCGCAGATATTTTTTGGAAAATTTTGCAGTTACAGAAGAAATAATTTTTATTCTATAGAAAAATATTTTGTTTAATTTAAAAAGAACTTAAGCCTTCACTATAACAACTTGTATCTTTCACCATGGTTTTTGACCATTTCGAAACCCTATCTGAGCTCAGACATGATACAGAAGGCTGATTTTGGTGTCAATATACTCAGCTCCTCGAGCTCTTTCGATTGACATATAATTTGTCAAGTCTAAAATTCCCTAGTAAAATAAAGAGGGTAATAAAGGGTATAAGTTCCCGACTGACTTCCTCCGCTTTAGCCTTTCAACAGAATTTAGCCGTTCAGTTAAATGCTTCTAGAAATGCAACAGGAACACATTTCTGCCTTAAATCTTCAACCAAAATTTATTTGGCCCATTTTTGGATTTTTAAAGAAAAAATCCAAAAATTTCAAAAATTTCTAAAGATGAGGTTAATTTTCTTCTAATATAAAAAATTTTTAAAAATTAAAAAAAAACCTAACGATTTCACAATTGATTTTTTATTTTTTTGAATGCTATTTATATATACAACTAAAAAAATATTTGGCGGCCAAGTAAGAATATTTATTGTCTACTATTAATGTGTGCGTGCATTGAGGGGATGGGGGGGGGGGGGGGGATAGATTGGGGGGCGATAGAAATGGAGAAAGAAAATTTTTTATTTAGACTTGTAGCCGTGAGCAATCCTGGCAAGAAAGAAATTTTTGATTGATTGGAGGTAGGTAGGGGTAGCTTACTGTATTTGTTTTAATTAGGGCATGACAAGGAGAAAGGCTCGTCAAGTTGGCAAAAGGTAGTAGCTAACAAGGGTCGGAGAACCCCTTCGAAGTCTATATAAGAGCCGCGACCGAGGAACTTCAAGCCTAACATAGATCAGGGTCCAATGCTAACTGCTACGAAGGTCTGTAGGCCATTCAAAGATCCTACAGTCACCTGAAAAGGTCTCCTTTGTATGCCTTTTTCTTTTTGTAAATTGCTTCTCATAATGAAGGTTAAACCAACGGGATGATTACGAGAAAGATTCGAACCTTCCAGAAAGTTTTGAAAAGATTTATTTTGAATATTTTTAGCATTTTGAATATTTTTATTCCTTATTTGTATTTTTTGTATTAATAGTTAACTACTATTTCTGAAATTTTAGAAAAATTTTTCTAAGATTTCATTTTATAAATAACGGACTAAAGTGGAATCCCTCTAAAATGACTCCTACCTAAATCTCGTCTCGAGGGGCGTGTTAAATAGAGTGATACATAAGGGATCCGTCAACATAAAAAATAAATAAAAATCCCAATTTTAGGGAAACGGGACAGCACGGTCATTTCCAAACATTAAAAAAATTTTTAATTGAATAATCCGAAGCCTATAATAATTTCACTCACAAAAGAACAGTCATATCCATGTAACGCGTAAATAATTAAAAAGTTTTTCAAGGTTAAATAAAAAAAAAAATTAGTTGAATAAATTTTGTAAAATTAACCTAAAGGAATAAGTTTAGAGTTTTCATATGAACATAAAGAAATGGCCAATAATATTTTTGAAGGAAAAAACCTTTAGGGCATATTAGTGATGTCGGGTATCCTGATCCCGACTCCTGACTCGGGAAAATTTATCGAGTTTTTGGCCTCCCGATCCCGACTCCCGGTGTCAATTCCCGACCCGACTTCCGTTTCCCGAGTTTTTTTTTCTCCCGAGCATCACTAGGGCATATCATGTAGAAATTTTCTCCAAGTCTTTGATATAGAAAAAGAGAATCCTCAATTAGAAATGGACCGACTCGGACCGAAAGATCGAGTCGGGCCTAAGTATTTGTACATGCCCGACTCGATAAAAACAAGCCTCGAAAAATGCCTCACCGTCGCTCAAACTTGAAAATGGCAACCCTAATTACTACAACTCGTAAAAATTTAACAGTACATTAACGGACAGCAATTTAGTTCACAAAAGTTTATTTTTTAATTTTTGGTTTTTATTAATCCTTTCTGGTTACCACAGGGAAATGGAGTGAACTTGAAGAATGATTAAAAATAAATAGAATGGGGGGAAAATGAAAATGCGTGCAGATAACAGAATATTACTTATAACATTGACATACCTTATAAGAGATATGGATAAGAGATTTGGATTTGAATATAGCTAATAGAGAAATTTGAGAGAAATTTTAATAAGTAAATCTAAAGAAGGCTAACACATCTCCCCTCTCTCTTCCCCAATACGACACTCTAAATTAAAACAATTACCTAACTTCTAATACAGTAAAACTAATAGAACTTTTATTTTTCCACCTTCTCGGAGGGTGTGTGCTTATTGTTGTGTTGGAAAGTGTGGTTAGGTATAGGGTTGCCAAAATCGCCCGACTCGGTTTGAAAGATCGAGTCGGGCATAGGATAATTGGCCCAAAAGACTAGTACGACCCGAATCGATAAAATGAGGCCCGAAAAATGGCTCGAACGTCGGCCAGACCGAAAACGGCAACCTTAGTTAGGTATATTAGAAGAGTTACAGTATTCCCAGAAACATTTTCTTACAGTAGTGATTACAGTAATATTAATAAAAAAATTTCAAAAAATTTCAAAAATCAATACCGTAACCTACAGTAAAATTATAAAAGAAACAAAAAAAGGTGTCGACTACACCTAAAAATATTTTTTGCTAAAAAAATACATATTTAATAATCTTTTTTAATAAAATACAAAAACACTTAAAAATGCTTTTTGGACTAAGGAAAACACTCCCCCCGTTCTTTTAATAAGGAAAGTAAATACAAACATAAAATGTGAGGGGTGGAGCGAGAAAAAGAGAAAAAGACTGAATAAATAAATATATTTGTTGAGAAAAAGAATAATGGAAAAAAGAGGACATAGGGAGGTTGTGAAATGCCAAATAAGAGGTTTGGACAAAATGCCAGCAAGAAGAGAATTGGACGAAATGCCAAATAAGAGTTTGGACAAAATGCCAGCAAGAAGAGAATTGGACGAAATGCCAAATAAGAGGTTTGGACAAAATGCCAGCAAGAAGAGAATTGGACGAAATGCCAAATAAGAGGTTTGGACAAAATGCCAGCAAGAAGAGAATTGGACGAAATGCCAAATAAGAGGTTTGGACAAAATGCCAGCAAGAAGAGAATTGGACGAAATGCCAAATAAGAGTTTGGACAAAATGCCAGCAAGAAGAGAATTGGACGAAATGCCAAATAAGAGTTTGGACAAAATGCCAGCAAGAAAAGAATTGGACGAAATGCCAAATAAGAGTTTGGACAAAATGCCAGCAAGAAGAGAATTGGACGAAATGCCAAATAAGAGTTTGGACAAAATGCCAGCAAGAAGAGAATTGGACGAAATGCCAAATAAGAGTTTGGACAAAATGCCAGCAAGAAGAGAATTGGACAAAATGCCAAATAAGACGTCTGGACAAAATGCCAACAAGAAGGGAATTGGACAAAATGCCAAATAAGACGTCTGGACAAAATGCCAACAAGAAGGGAATTGGACAAAACGTCCAAGTAGTAAGAGGAAAATACCGTATGTAGTCGGGACCAGGATTGAGCGCAATGCATTGTTTTGCGTTGATCTAATTGCTTTGCGTTTGTTCCCAAACAATAGTTAAAGCATTATCCCTCTCTTAGTAAGTCTCCTTAGTTGTTACCTTTATTCTGCACCGAGGCGGCTGAACCTTTCCAGATATCTTGGATAACGCAACAGGGAGAGGGCGTGATCGAGACAATCCTAGAAGGCCCTAGGGGTAATCAAGTCCATTAAACTCTTCCCTACACCGAAACACGCCAAAGTGATAATTCACGAACTTTATTCACGATAAATAAACCGATGAGTGAAATCAGCTAGTGAAAAAGGTTAATCGGCGGATGGGAGTGAACCAGCATCTTCAGTAGACCGGACTGATGTGTTATCCACTACAACACCGCCAACTGCACAGCCTTCTGAATTAAATAGCTATACGCTTTACAATACTAACGTATCGAGACAATCATAGGCCCTCGGGGTGATCAAGTCCTTTGAACTCCCCTACACAGAAACACACCAAAGTGATAATTCACTTACTTTATTATCGATAAATAAAACAATAAATAAAAATATTGAAAATGAGACACAATACATTCTTTGCTTACTCAGTATTATCGGACTACATAATAAGCTACTATAACCCGTAGACAAAATAAGGAAGAAGTTTGACTTTTTGGCCTTCTGAAAATCCAAAAATTTTGCTCTAAAATTAGGAAGCCTTGATCTGAATATATTATGCTGGAACATCTCCAAAAAACTAAAGCCCTGGAGCTGGAGCTCATATTTGAATAAGTCGGAGCTACAAAGCCGAAGCCAAAAAACATTGATAATAAATACCGTCCAAGTTCGAAACAGACCTAATAAAAGTCCATAGGGCACCAAGAGTTTTCAAGACTAGGAGTTTAGATTTCTTCAATTTAAACTAAAGGTTCTGATTTACAAAATAAAATGTTGGTTTTTCACCCAAAAAAATTTTTCACCCAAAAAATCAATCTTACTCTCCCCTATATTTTTTCTATTTTTCGAGACCTATAACTCGGTCCAGAATTATTTCCTAAAAATAATTTCCTAAGTTAATTTTGCGTTATTGCGTTCTTTAAAAATTGTCTCTTGCGCTCACCCAGTCTCGATACCGTACCTTACAGTTTTGTAAGGTTGGCAATTTGTCGCTAAAACATTTTGTCTTTGTACTAAAATTAAGAGACGTTTGAAAAACTAGCAAAAAGCTTAAAAATGATGAAAAAACTGAGAAAAAAAAATTCGAGAAAGAAAAAAAATATAAAAGAAATTTTAAAATAAAAACGAAAAAATAGTATGATAAAAGTTGATAAACACAATAACAATGTTTAGGCTGGAAAGAAAATAAAAAAAGAAAGAACATTAGAGAGTGGGAAGTAAATCGATAGACGATGTGGCGGTCCTTTTAGAATAAAAAATTATTTTATGGAAGAGATTTGCGGATTTAATTTGCGGACTTGCTTAAAACAAAAAAAATTTGGGTGAAACAAAGGGAAGTCTTGAAGGAGTAGAAGGCTTAGGGGGGGGGGGGCTTTATCCCTAGTCTCCAGAACTACTATAGAGATACATTAAACCTCAGCTAAGGTGGGTATATTCAAAGATGGGACCCTGCCGAATTTTAAAAAGCGGAGGACGAAAGGAAGCTGACGTAGGCATATAGGCATGACGGAAGCGGAAAGGTTTAGAACGAAACTGAATGGTACAGAAGGCGGAAAAATGCTTTTATTGTTTCAGAATGTAGCCTGAAGGTTCTAGTACAAAACGACGATGATTAATTAAAATAGTATTGTTCTATCAAAATATCGTTCATCAAACTTTTACGGTTGTGACGACGTTTTAGAGAAATGATATTTTGCAAAGACACGGATTGGAATTGAAACTAATATCTGAAATTTGCCTGGACTTAACAAAATTTAGGGGGTCAACTTGATTAAAATAACAAGTATTTATGCTAACTAAACTAACAGAACTATGTAGAAATCCCCGTATTTTCCTCTAAAATAGACTCGGGGACTTATTTCTCAACAGTATAGTAGATTTTTTGAACCTGCGGCAACCCTGGTATGTACTTTTTTCAGACTGGTGCATGGATACGAATTTTGCTATCCGTGTCCGGATATATCTATGAGGTCAATGTCCGTACCCATCCGTATCCGTCCGATTTTTAGAAATGCATTATCCATATCCGTCCGCATCCGGAGATATCCGCGGGTATCGGATGTTATCCGTACCCGCGGACCAGTCTGTTTTTTTGCTCCTTCAATTATCCCATTTTTTAATTATTTTGGTAACGGGATTTATTTGGGAAAGAATAAGGGAGTAAACAGAATACCAAGATAAAATATATTCAATCAAATTGGGGTACAAAATTAAATTACCTAATTTAAATTTTAGCTCAAATACCTCTGATTACCTCTTTAATTCAGAATAAATTAAATTTATAAAATTTTTTAAAATTTAAATTAATAAAAATATTTTTAATTCACTGAATGAAGTAAAGAAAAATTGGTTTTACTAAAAATGGTTAAACTAAAATATTTTCTTTAAAAAATTTAATTTTTAAAATATTAAGGGTTAGCTGTACATACAAAAATTAATAAAATAAATAAATAGAAATCTAAATAAAGAAAAATATTTAAAAAATTTTTTAAAAATTAAAAAACAAAATAATACATCCATAATTTATTTATGTGGCAGGATCGATTATAAATCAAATTTTTGAAAGACTAGAGGCTCAGTTGGTGTTAGTGAGGCCTATTATTAGAGAGGTCTGGAATATTTAATTAATCAAAAAAGCCAGCTTGACCCCTAAAAATTTTGTCAAGGAGTAGCTAACTTGACTAGCTTCAGATATCAAGGGGACCGAAAGGGCTATTATTAGAGAGGTATGGATATATTTAATTAAAAACTCAAAAATTTTGTGATTACAAAATTTACAAAAAATTAAAAAATTAAGAAAAAAAATTTTTAAGAAGAAGAAAATTTGTCCGCAAATAAAAATCCGCAAAAATATTGCGAAACTGTGGAGAGAAAAATAAAATTAAAATAAAGGCAACTAAAAGTTAAACAAAAGAAAGAGAAGAAAAAGAAATATGTACTATTTCCTTTCTTTTTTTATTGGAAAAGGCTTACTGTGGCCGACAGAAGAGAAAAGACAAATAGGAAATAAACACGTGAATTTTTAAAAAAAAGTTGTATATTAAGTGATATTTGTATTTTGGAATTGTAAAAAAAATAAAAATATAATATTAAGGGTAATTGGAGTCAAAAAAATATTTTTGTGTTTTAGATCGTTTGAGTCTTATGTTCTCTCTTCAAAATGCCTTTTCTCTCCCTTCTCTCCTCAATACACATCAGAATTACTACAAAACAGAATTATCAGAATTATTACATATCAGTTAAAAATCAGAATTATCAGAATTACTGCAGAACTACTTCCAGAATTTGTAATTGGATTTTAATAAGTACAATTTGTATTTTAATATCAGAATTTGTGCTTTCAAATCAGAATTTATTTTATACGTTATTAAAACAGAAATTGTAATTTTTACAATTACAAATTGTACATTTATCAGTATTCTGTTTTAATTAAAAAACCATAATTTGCATTTAATTATAAATCAGAATTTGTTGACAGCAGAATTTGTGTTTTAAAAACCAGAATTTGTATTTTACCTAAAAATCAGAATTCTTTTTTAAATTAAAATCAGAATTTTTAATTTTTACAATTACAATTTACAATCTATAATTTGTTGTTTTAATTAAAACTCAGAATTTTTTGTCCCAAATTTATTTAAATAAATACTTTTAGAACCAAAAATATTTTATAGTTGAATTTTTCTTTTTCATTCTTCATTTAATTTTTATCTTTAATTTTAATCTTTATTTATTTATAATAATTAAATTTATAAGAAAACAAATTTTAAATATATTTAACAATTAAAAACTAAAAAACAATTTTTTCTATATTTATTTACAATTCACCACCAATCACTTCTTTTTCCAGGCATTGATGTCCACAACATTTCTTCTGTTACATTATCATAATTAAGGGGGGATTGTGTTGTTGTTATTGCTCCCCTTCCCCATCCATTGTTTTTACAATATTGTAGACTGTTTTTCATGCCTATAGATAAATGTTTAGATTGTGTTCTGAAGAAAAATCGGAATTTGTAATTTTATCAGAATTTGTATTTTGTTTAAAAATCAGAATTGTGTTTTAATAAAATCAGAATTATTCACAAACAGAAACACATTTTAATCAGAATTTTTGTTTTATTTACAAACCAGAAATTGTAACTTAATTACAATTTGTAATTTAGTAATCAGAATTTGTGTCTTGATTAAAAATCAGAATTTGTGTTTTGTTCGAAAATCAGAATCTGTGTTTTGTTCAAAAATCAGAATTATTTACAAACACAAACATGCTTTAATAATGTTTAATTGTTTTTCTAAACATTACCTTCAAAATTGTTTGTTTCGTCTCTATCAAAACTTCTCATTCCCTCATTTCTATAACAACCTCCACCAGATCTACTCAAAGTAAACTTAACAACAACAGGTTTATTACTATTATTTATTGTCCCTTCATATTTTTCTAATTTATTTTTTAAATTTCTTTTTCTTCCATTTAAGGATGTGGATAATTGCTCTATATTTTGCATTGAACAAGTTGATGTTTTTGAAGAATTCTGATTTTTGGAAGGAATGCTGTTTGTGTTATTACAAGATATAGTACTGGTAGCTGTTGTTGGGTTGCTATTATTTCCTGTAGATTTCTTTTTCTGGGTGAAGAAAAAAAATTTTTTTCTAAGAATATTTTTTTTCTAAAAAAATTTTTTTTGGTCTGGAGAGTATTTTTAAAAAATTCCCCACAAATTTTTCTATCAATAAAATTAAAACAAAAATAAAATTCACCTTTCTAGAGCAACCCAAACAACAACAAAAACACCCCAATTTCTTCCAACATTTAATCCCACAACATTTTATTTTTTTATTATCATTAAAAATAGCTTCCTTTGCAAGTCGTTCTTCTTCTAATTGGCGAACTCTGTTCACTTCAAAAAAAAATTTTTTTTGATTAAAAATTAAAAAAAATATTCTTTCCCACTTGCATATTCCTCCAAATAGGAAGCCCGTCTATACACTTTCATTGTCCCACCAGTCCCCGTTGTTGTTATTGTTTCTTCTGTTGTTGTTGCAGTGTTTGTACTAGCATCCATTTGCGAAGGAAAGGAATTCCAATAATGTTTTTGTTGGAATGTTGGTAGTCGATAATTATTATAAACATTGTTGTTGTTGTTAAAATTATTAAAGTTTTGGTTGTTTACAATGTTTTTGTTGTTGTTGTAATAATATTCTTCATTGTTGTTATTGTTCACAACATTGTTTTCCGGCTCTTCTTCAATTACACCGCATTGAACAGCAACATCGGACTAAAACATAAAACTCTAATTAATGTTCGTAACTAATTCTGATTTTTAATAAAACATAAATTCTGGTTTTTTTTAAATTCTGGTTAAAATATAAAGTGTAATTATTGAATATTAATTAAATTACAATTCTGGTTTTTACTTGGAAATTCTGATTTTTATTCTGTAAATTCCAAATTCTGATTTTTATGGTAAGATTACAAATTGTTTTCCTTGAAATTACAATTTCTGGTTTTCACATTTTTGAAATTACAAATTCTGGTTTTTAATTTGAAATTCTGGTTTTTATTAAAATTACAAATTCTGATTTTCTGTCTCTGAAATGAACTTAATTAAATTCCAGAATTATTTAAAAACACAATTTCTGATTTAATAAAGTTACAATTAAATTTTACAATTACAAATTCTGATTTTTATTTTTAACTACACCTTAAAATTTCTTTGATGTCTTCTCTGCCACAAATTATTTCTGTTATTATTTAAATTAAAACACAGCAGTTCATTATTATTTTTCCTTTCACCATCCCATCTACTCAATTCCCATTCACTTAGCCAATTATGCAAAGATTTTGAAGCTAAGAATTTTCCAACTTCTAATTGTTGTAATCTAGCATATTCTTGTGGGTGTTCAAACCGTAAAGCTCTTAATTGGGAACGTAATTGTCGTTCAATACCTTCAGGTAGAATTTGTCCGACCGTCTCAGAGTATGAGGAATGCATTTTATTTTCTTCTATAAAATCAGTAAAAACAGTAAATTATAAGTAAAATTAGTAAAAATATGAAAAAAAATATTTCTTAGTTAAAAAACATTTTTATAAAATAAAATGACAGATTGGTGTAATTTAGAGGAAAAATGAAGAAATATGATTTAAGAAGAAAAATATAAAAAAATATCCGGAATAATTTAATAAACCATTTATTTTTTTGCTTGTCAAAAAATTAATCCAGAGATTTTTGTTTAAAAAAAATAAATAAAAATATTTCCCATCTTTAAATGTTTGATCTCTCTCCTCGATTGATTCTCCCGTAAAAATTCCTTTTTCTTCATGCGACAGATGGTTGACTTTAAAATAAACAACTGACGGAATTTAGTAGAAAAAAACTTTACTGATAATAAAAAACAAAAATATTTTTTATTAAGTGATGGACTCATTAAAGAGGGTCAACTGGCGGCTACTACATACTAATACAAATATTATTATAATAAAAACACTTGGAAATAAAAAAAAGTAACTAATTCCCTAATCTAGCCAGATAATGGCTATTCTACTACCCACGAAGGGGTCTTCAAATAGATATCAAGGGTACTAATTCCCTAATCTAGCCACATAATGCCTATTCTACAGCCTACAAAGGGTTCTTCTATTAGGTATCAAGGGACAAACTTGCTAATTTAGCCCCTTAATTGCTATTCTACAGATTTCAATAGAATCTTCTAATAGGTATCAAAGGTACCAATTCCCTAATTTAGACCTTTCAGGTCTATTCTACCACCAGCAAACATGGACTTAGATTATGTAGCAAGAGACTGGTTTCCCAATCTACCCATTTAATTTCTATTATATTTTCTATAAGGGATTTTCTTAATAGAATAATTAACATGGCCCGTCTACTAAATAAACGGGCTCTTCGATTAATTCCCTAATACCAAATTTCCATAGAAAAATCAAAAATACATTTTTTAATAATAAAAACACACTATATATTTATACTAAATCATGTTTTCCTAATAAAAACAAAATAGACAAAAACAAGTATTTTTCAGTTCAAAAAATATAAAAAGGAGGGAAAATGCTTGGATAAAATACAAAAATAATAAGAGAATAAATGGGGGGATTTAAGGCATCTGAAACATTTTTTGTATGATTTCACATGAGTGTAGTAGAGAGAAGCTGCTTTCTTGTCATTTTAAAAATAATTTTGAAATGTGCTTAATTTTAATAAATTTTTGGATAAAAAAATAAAAATTTCAAAATAAAAATAAATTTTTAAAAAATTAATAAAAAAATATATGGAGAAAAAAAAGACACACGAAAATTAATAAAGAATGGCTGGGTAAGCGAACAATTGCCATCATTCATCTTTCACGTCTAAAAATATTTTTTTGGCCTAAATTAATTTTTTTCTAATTCAGAAAATAGATTCTTTGAATAATAGACTAGACAACTTTAAAAATTTTTTTGGGAATTTTTGAGCTAATTGGGAACCTAAAAAATTTAAAAAAATAAAATCGGGACAATAAATGACTTGATATTCTTTTTCTTTCAAAAATTTTTTCTTCTTTTCCTTTTTAAAATTTAAAATCCAGCAATTACACAGTAGGATTCTAAAGCAGAAATTCCAATATAGAAAAGCCACAAACATGCGAAAAATCCAGATGTGAGAATTTGGAATTTGCGAGGGCCTCCTAATTCGCCTCCAATTGCTCTTAAATAAATTTTTTCTTAATTTTTAAATTAAAAGGATTTTTAATTAAAAGAAAATAATTTTTAAAAATATTTTTTAATCTTAAAAATAATTCAAAAATTTTTTTTTAATTTTAAATAATTTATAAAAAATTAAAAAATAGTAGTTTACGGATGTCTTCTAGCCACAATAACAATAACACAAACAAATGCTTCTATGCAAAATATAGTAACAGAAAACGCTAATGCTCTATAAAAATATTTTTTTAAATCAAAATAAATTTTAAAAATATTTTTTACCCCGGATCAACTCGAAAAACACTTCCTTTGAACCAATGATAAACGGCTGCTAATGTCCAAGCTATACCAATACCGAGAAATACATTTACCTATAATTTTGTGTTTTTATAAAAAGAGTTTGAATGTTTGTAAAACATGTTTTTAAAAAATAATTAAATGGTGGAAATCAGAAACACAAGATTTAAAAAAGAAAGCACAAAATCAGAAACACAAACTTTAATAAGAAAAACACAAGTAGTAAAACATTGTTTTACAACTTGTTTTTGCATAATGGAATGTTTGTAAAACATGTTTTTAAGAAATGATTAAATAAGGAAAGCTAAAACACAAACTTTAATAAGAAAAACACAAGTATTAAAACATGTTTTACAACTTGTTTTTGTAAAAAACTAAATAAAATCAAAAACACAAAAATACAAACATCAGAATCTAAAATAAGCTTACAGCATTTGATCCAGTAACATTTCCGATTGAATTATCTGCATATTTGTCTTGTACAGCAGAAACTTTGCTTGCAAACGTGTCTGGAACGGAAGTTCCTAAGGCCACAAAACTGATTGCAGTAACTGTAATTTAAAAGGTAAAATTGTAAATTTATTCGTTTTATTGTATTCTATATATAAGCTATTTATAAAATATTTAATTTTCACCTGCATCTTTTAGACCGGCCCAACAGCCCTTTAAAAATAAAAAATATTAATGGTATTTTGAAAAATACAAAAATGTTTTAAGAAAATACATTTCCCTAAATTTGACTTTAATTCCCGAACATGTTTATAAACATATTTTCTCTTTTGTACATGTTTCCAACTTGTTTTACAATTCCTCTGTAAGATTGTAAAACATGTTATTAAACTTTCCAGAAAAATGTTTTTTTGTTACTAAATGTTTTTATTATTTTGTTGTGATTTTAAAACAAGGTTTATTTATTTTATACATTTCCAACTTGTTTTATAACCTTTTCAGAGAGCCTTATAAATTCCAGAAAACAATGTTTTATTTAAATTAATAGGTATTTGTGTTTTTCTAAAAATAAAGTTGAACAACTTACAAATTGAGAAGCAAGATCGCCAATAACTGCAGTTAAAAGACCAATCTAAATTATTTAATTTCATTCTATTAATATAAAAATAAAAATATTACCATAAGGATAGAGACTGTAAAACATGCCCAACCGCCCCAATAATCTAAAAAATAAATTTAAAAAAATTTTTATTAAAAATTTTAAAAAATACCAGTAGGCGGAATAGTAGCAAATGCCAACTTCCACGGGACAGAAATAAAATGCATCAAATAGTCAGATTTACTCGGTTGTTTCCCCTTTCCTTTTGTAATTGACAATTCTTCCCCTTTCAATCCATCAGCTTCTCCAGGCTCCCGAATGACCAATTTAGTTGTTTTTCCCTCATCTTCATCTCCTCCTTCTTCCTCTTCATCATCATCTCCAGCACTTACAGTTAAAGCGTCAATAAATTGTTCACGCCAACTGCTAGTTCCAAGCATAAATGAGGCATTTGCTGTTTTTAACATTCTGTCAACAACACCCTAAAATTAAAACTTTCTTTAATTTTTCCAAAATGTTTTACAAATGTTTGTGTTTCCCAAAACATAAGAAAATACACATGTTTGTGTTTTTCAAAACATGAGAAAATACAAATGTTTGTTTCCAAAACATGAGAAAATACAAATGTTTGTGTTTTCCTAAACATGAGAAAATACAAATGTTTGTGTTTCTCAAAAACATGAGAAAATACAAATGTTTGTGTTTCCCAAAACATAAGAAAATACAAATGTTTGTTTAAAAAATTAATTTAATAAATATTTACAAACATAATTAAAACAACATGTTTTGAAATGTTTGCAGAAGTTTATTTAATGTTTCCCAAAACATTTAATAAACACAAGGAAATACACATGTTTAATGTTTTGTGTTTTTAATGTTTTTCTGAATAATAAAACACAAACAAATTGATTTACAATGTTCTAATTTATTTTTTAGTCTAGACAACAAAACCGGTAGATTCTTAAAAAGCTAATTACCGGCAAAGATTTTTGGCCAGAAAAAATATTAGCCAATTATTTAAAATAATAATAGGAAAAGCAATTAATGCTTACCCAATATTGTTTTTGAGAAAATATATTTTTTAATTACTAGTAGATTGTGCAATCGGCACAAAAAAAAACAAAAAGAAGAGGACATTTAATAAAATAAATACAAATAAATAATTAAAAATGAATCAAAAATTATGAAAAAATAATAAAAGAAAAATAGAAGCATTAGCAATTTATTTGAAGCTTTTAATGAGGCTATGCCGATAAAGCCAAGGTGATTAAAATGATTGACATGTAAAATGAACAATAAAAATACAAATAAAAAATAATGTTTGGAAGCCTATATATAAATTGAGAATATTTTCAGGAAAAACACAACAAACATTTAAAAATAATATTTTATTTAGCCTCAAAAATTAAATAGATTCCCAAACTCAATTTTATTAGAAACAAAACATTTGTTTTTTGTTTTAAAGAGAAGCATGTTTGTAAAACAAGTTTTACAACTCCCCAAACATTTTCCCCAACAAAATGTTCATTTAAAATCTAAACATTTTTTAAATTTAAATGTGTTTTTGTTTTAGAGAGAAACAAGTTTGTAAAACAAGTTTTACAACTCCCCAAAAATGTCCATCCCTATTAACTTTTTAAGACTAGTCCAATGTGTCGTAGTAATCGCTTCCATTGTAAATTTGATAAATGCATCAGGTAAACTTTTTTTAATTTCCAAGATTTTTGGCATTAAAATCCAAAATTAATAAATTTAAGAAGGCCTTTACGGAGGGTTATATGGAGGTTATGGATGGGGCGCTGCGCCTTACTGGCATTCCCATGACGGGCATGAAGGTTGGAATGGCCAGCACGGTCATCATGGACATGGAGTACACCATGATGGATATGGAAAACATGGGGATTGGGGGCATGATCGGTATGGAAATGATGGATGGGGGCATGGCTACAAACATAAAGACAATCACGGTAGGGAAGGATTTTGTGTTTTCTAATATTTTGTTTCGGCTTAGAAAACAATTCCGGAAAATACAACTTTCCGGAAACATGTGTTTTAGAAATATTTGTGTTTTAATAAACTTGTGTTTTATCACAACTTGTGTATTTTAGCAAAACCGGAACAAGAAAAGTTTTGCAGAACATGTGTTTTCCGGAAGTTTTTACTAAACATGTATTTTCCGGAAACATGTATTTTATAAAATATTCTGTTTTAAACAAAAAAAGACAAAACACAAATTTGTTTAAGACGATGGACACGCAGCCGGCTATGCAAAGGGTGACAAATCAGACTGGTCTAATTATCAATACGGAGGCCAAGGAAATAAGGCACAAGGGGATTCTTATGCTAAGGGATATAATAGTGCTTGGGGTGATGGACATGTTAGTTTAGAAAAATTTTGTAATAAAAAATTAATTTAAAGGATGATGGAACTGACTACAAACATGCCCATGGAGATGGACATGACAGGCAAAAAAATTTTTTTAAATAAAAAATTTTTTATAAAATTGGACTATTCCCCATTTAAAAATTAATTAAAAATAAAATTTTATAGCGGTTGGGGATCCCACAGTGGACATCATGATGACAAACATTGGGACGGTCATGGAGGAGATGGACATTGGGGAGGTCATGGAGGACATAGTCACCATGGAGGAGGAGGATATGGTCATGGAGGAGGATATGGACATTGAGTACTACTATTAGAATGAGGAAAAGAAAAAGAAATTTTGATTTAAAAAATTTTAGAAACAATTAAAAGATAGGTGACATTTGATCCCTCCCACACTCTCCTTTTTCTCCTCCCTTTAGAAAATTTAGTTTAGTAATAATTCTTAGGTTAGTTTAAGGAAAATAAAATAATTTAGATAATTTAGAATTAAATAATTAAATACCCCCTCCCATTAAATCATTTATTATAGCCAAATAACTCAGCATTCCCCTACTGCCCCCTTGTGATTTTACAACATTATATTTGTAAATTTTGATGAAAATATTAAAAGAATAAATTTTTAAAAAATTATTTTTTTTACCTGAAACTCTTTGCTCTCCTTTATTGTAATTTGACATTTTCTAAATTCCCCCAATCGTGGCTTTCCCAGTTCAGCAATTTCTAATTGATCAGGTGTTAAATTCATTAAATTCTCATCTGAAATTTGAAAAAAAATTAAAAAATAATTTAAAAAATATTTTTTTTGGTTAATTTAAGAAAGACAAGGACAGATTTAAAAGCATTTATTTTTTCTAATTTTTTTATTAAATAATTTTTATAAATATATTTTTAATAAATTAATGTTTCTGCTTGCCTTATGTGTTTTACAATTACAAAAGAAAGCAAAAAGCGTTTGGGACAGAAAGCAAAAAAGCAAAACAAGCAAGGAAAGAGGAAAATGTGTTTTAAAATACAAAAGAAAAATACAATGTTTGTATTACATGTTTTTGTTAAAAACATGTTTGGGCTACAAAAACACAAACAAATTGTTTGCAACAAATAAAATGTTTGTAACAAAGTAAATGTTTTACAAATTGTAAATGTTTTTATAAATTGTAAAATGTTTCTTTACAAATTGTAAATGTTTTACAAATTGTAAAATGTTTCTTTACATTTTGTAAAATGTTTTTTACAAATTGTAAATGTTTTTACAAATTGTAAAATGTTTCTTTACAAATTGTAAATGTTTTACAAATTGTAAAATGTTTTTTTACAAATTGTAAATGTTTTTACAAATTGTAAAATGTTCCTTTACATTTTGAAAATGTTTTTACAAATTGTAAAATGTTTTTCTTAAAACTTTAATAAATTGTAAAACATGGAAAAAACATTTAAAAATACAAAGCAATAAAAATACAAATATGACAGTTAAACAAACAATTGAGAAAAACATGAAAGAAAATACAAAACATCAAAAATACAATAATTACAACAACAAAAACACAAATTAACCTGAATTTTCTTCATCTTGCGATGTTTGCCCAAACCAAGAATTAACTCTTTTTCTGATTGATTTGTTGTGTTTCTTGTTTTCAAAATTTTCAGAAGTCATCTCTGGGCTCAACAAGTTTGTTTGACCGCCTGTGTTTTACAAAACATGGGAAACATGTAAAATAAAGAGAAAATAGTGAAAATAGAGGAAATAGTGAAAAATAAGAAAAAATATGAAGAAAAATGAAATTTTTGTTGAAAAATATTAAAAATAAGCTTTAAATAATTTAATGATTTTTCGTTTAATTTTGAGGGTTTTTTAAATTATTAATTTCCAAAAAAATTTTTTTTACCTTCTCCCAAAGTACTTGTAGTGCTTTGACGTCTATTATCAAAACTTTTGTTTAACCGTTGTTGTTCATTTAATGCTGCTGAACTACTACGGCGTTGTTGATCAGCAGAAGAAGCCCTTTTTCTTTCCATACGTCGATGGAACCGTTCTTGGACTTTTTTCATATCTAATTATTTTTTTGAAAAATATTTTGAATAAATTAAAAAGCAACATAAAAATGAAGCTTTTAAGCAGATTAAAATTGAAGCAAATAATTTTTAGTTAATTAAGTTAATTAATTTAATGTGTTAATATTTTAGATGTAATTTTATTTCAAAAATTTTTCTTCAAAAAAAAATTATTTTTTTCCATAAACTAATAAATTAGAAATAAATTGTTTGAACTGAATGATAGAAAAGTTTAAGGAGAAATGAAGCAAATATGTGTAAAAAACAAAGGAGAAGCAGAGAAAATCAAAAAAGAAAATTCCAAAACAAATTTTTTTTAAAACCAAATAATTTAAAAACAACTAAAAATCAACACAAAAAAATATTTAAAAATATATAATTAATTAGAAAAGGTAAAAAGTAAGTAAAAGAGAAAGGCCAGCAGAAGCAAAAAAGCAATTTTATTAATTTTTTAAAATTAGATTTATGTAGTTTCCCAAGATTCCTTATTTGTTATTTTTTATTTGTTTTATTAAGCGTTAAAGGAAAAAAAACTTTAAATTCTGTTATTTTAAAAATTTATATGTGTTTTGTGTTTTTGTTGTTAATTAGGTGAAAAAATGTATTTTGTTAAGGTTTGTATTTTATTAAATTATAAAGTGTTTTCCGGAAAATGTTTTTAAAAAAATACATTGTTGCTTCCGGAATTTTAAAGTTCCGGAAAGTGTGTGTTAAAATACAATAGTTTGAATGTATTTTTTCCGGAAAATGTTTTAAAAAAGAAATACAAAATTCCGGAAAGTGTGTGTTTTTACTGTATTTTTTCCGGAAATGTGTTTCTAATAAAATACAAAAAGAAAATAGGTAATTTGCTTACCGGACATCTTTTTAGTCCAAACAGGCGGTGACAATTCCAAATAGAAAAAATCTGAGCGTTCGTATTGTTCGGTATCAACAATTCCAATATCAATAAAGGCCCTAAATTTTATTTTATAAAATTAAAAAAATATTATTTAAACTCACTCAGTTTGATTATCCTCAAAAAGGATTTCTCCGCTTTCTTTAGCTTCATAATGTTTACCGGTGGTAGCAGACCCGTCGTAAGTTCTTAAATTGTATTTTTAAAAATAATTTAAAAATAATATTGAAAAATTAAAATTCCGGAAAATATGTACATTCCGGAAAAGTTGTTTAAAAATACATCAACAATGAAACACATGAGTATTTTCCGAAATATACATAGTTAAATTAATTTTAAAAATAAAATTTCCGGAAAATATTCCGGAAAGAATAATAAACATCACAAAACACATGAATATCCTTTTCCGGAAAGTTATATTATATTTTCTTTTTCCGGAATATATTACAAAATTATTAAGTTTACTTGTAAGGCAGTAAGACTTGACCCCTACATCCACTTGTCCTTTGCACCCTGAGAGTTATATGTCCACAATTTTCAACAACTTGAAAGTGATCGTATTCAAATGAAAATACACCAGCATGGTCATCATCTGAGTATTTTACATAAATTTATTTTTCAATTTTTTTAACAGACCAAGAATCATAATTGTTGCGGTAGTAGGCATTTCCAGCAGAGCCAGAGGAACACCTCCTAACCTTGTAGGGTCCTAAAAATATATTTTAACTATATCCATCTTGCAAGGGGTTAAATAACCAAAATAAGGCCATCACGTGTACGAACTCTCAAATTTGTTAAATGTAAATAAAAGTGTTCGTCTTCTTCAAAAACATCGTCATCCACGATTTCTAAAAAATTAAAAAAAAATTTCTAAAAAATAAAATTTCCTTACCAATAGGAATTTTGCAGTGCCTATCCTCAGGGTAAAACGTTAAGGTTCCTTTAGCAGGCTTATAGTCACTACCAGCTAAAATTTTAAAAAATTTTCTATTTTAAAAATTCTAATTTCCGTGTCTAACCATTGGCTGTTCCATCCTCCGTGTAGTAGTCAACCATGACTGTTAAACCTTCCGGGCCACCATCTCGGCCAACAACAACGTCTAAAAATACAGATGTTTTGATGTTTCCGGAAATGTATTTTGCACATTTAAATTTTTATGTTTAGATAAAATACAAAATCTTTCGGGATGTATTTTCCGGAAATATTATGTTAAATTATACATATAATAAATTATATTGAATGCTTTCCGGAAAAAAGTAAAATACTACAATGTTTGTTTCCCCAGAAAACAAATATTAAATTATGTGTGTTTTCCGGAAAATAAAAGAAAATTGTGTGTGTTTTCCGGAAAACAAATAAAATGTGTTTTTCCGGAAA
This sequence comes from Meloidogyne enterolobii, assembly GCA_963681835.1. Classification (NCBI taxonomy): domain Eukaryota; kingdom Metazoa; phylum Nematoda; class Chromadorea; order Rhabditida; family Meloidogynidae; genus Meloidogyne; species Meloidogyne enterolobii. Next base: position 2,364,071 of record CAVMJV010000023.1, read on the forward strand.
ATAAACAATAAAATTGTGTTTTCCGTAAAGTAAAATACATATTTTATTTTACAAACGTTTAAAAAACAAAAATATATCCTCAACCCACCAAAAGTCCCAACATTCTCCAAAACTGTATAATGAGCTGGATCAAAAAATATTCTACAAGTATTATGCCTAGCTTGTCTTTCTTGCGCTTCGATAACAATATCCAAAGCCTTGTCATGCTCTCTCGCCAATCGTTTTCTAACAATATCGCCACCACCAACAAGTCGACGAGTTGCCTGGACCTTTTTTTGAAGAATAAAATTTATTTAATTTTTCTAAAAATAATTTAATACCCTATAGAAGGCACGTGATTTTGGTCCTTTACTGATCATTTCATATTCAGCCTGGGAGAAGGGAAAAATTTTTTAAAATAATTTTTATCATTTCAAAACTTGTTTTTGTAATTCTTCTGGTTCCATGTGAGGATTTTTTCTTCTGAGTTCTCTCATTGTTTCAATAAATTCACGACGATGTTCCTCAAAGGCACGCAATGCTGGGTCCATGCCATCTTGTCCCCAATAACGATAGTCGTTTGTTGCCCAGAAAATTTAAAAAATATTGAAGGAGGGAGAGATATTAAAAAACACAAAAAACATTTAAAGAAAATGTGTTTTCCGGAAAAAACAATGTTTTAAATTTTCCAAAAGATGTTTTTAATGTTTCCAGAAACAAACATGTTTTTAATTTTCCAGATGTTCAAATTAATGTTTGTTGTTTCCCGTGTGTTTTTAAAATGTTTAAAACAGATAAAATGTTTTCAGGAATGTTTTAAACAAAATACAAATTAATAAAACATGTTTTTCTGATTTTTGTTTGAAACAAATTTAATTTTAAAAACTAACGACTCAATAGCAGAAGCATTAGTTAAGGCGCTTGTTCCATTAGTAGTTTCAAGCATTTTAAGCTCCTCTCCTTCGGTTGCTATCATTCCGTGAGAGCCACGACGATAACGGTGAGGCACAAATTTTTTCTTAAATTTTAAGAATATTTTTAATAATTAAATTCAAAGTAAAATGCCTGTATTAATTTAATATCAGCAATCCAAGCAGTTAAAACGGTAATAGGAAAGAAAGCAAAAGTTACTAGTCCTTCCCATATTTCAATAACTCCGGGGGAAAAATAAGCTAAAATTGCCCACAACCAAACATAAGCAAATATTGACCATGTTGCGGTAACAAAAAATACATCCAAGTGTTTTTGTCTTCTTACTTCTTTTGGGGGGACAGCAGAAACACAAATAGCAATAATCATAAATAAATTAAATGCTGCTGAACCGACTGAAAATTGTATGTTGTATTTTTTGTAATTTAATATAGTATGTAAATATTATTAGGAACAAGAAAATACAAGGAAAGTGTTTTCCGGAAAATACAACTAAACAAGTTTGTATTTTCTTAATTAATTCTGATTGTGTTTTAAATTAATTCTGATTTTTGTATTTTTCCGGAAAATACAAAACAAGCTGTATTTTTAAATTAATTCTGATTTTGTTCAAAATTAATTCTGATTTGTTTGGAATTAATTCTGATTTTGTTCTAAATTAATTCTGGTTTTGTTCTAAATTGATTCTGATTTTATTTAAGAAATATCCCGGAATGTGTTTTCCGGAAACTCATCCAGTTTATTAAAAATAATTATGTATTTAAACATTAAATAAATAACCAATAGTATTAGGACCCAAATCGCCTGCTTCAAAGCCTTTCCCGACCACCTCAATTATTGAAAGGAGTATTTCAGGTGCTGAAGAGCCGAGTGCCATAAGAGTCAAATTGGAAACCTTTAATTTAAATATTTTATTAATTTTCAAATTTAATTTTAAATTACAGTATCGTTCCATATTCTCACTTTGACTTTGGCTGGAGGAAGACCTAATCTTTTAACTACAACAGTCCTTTCCATACTTGTAATGACCTAAAAATACATATTTGTGTAATCATTTGCGAGTATTAATTTTCAAGTAAAAAGGACAGTTTTCCGGAAAAGTGAATTCATTGTATTTATTGTTTTCCGGAAAATAAACTGAATAAAGTGTTTTTTTATTTAAACAGACTTTTCCGGTTTTATATTTAACCATAAATAAATGTGTTTTCCGGAAAACACATTCACATTTTAGTGTGTTTTTAAATTAAATGCTTTTCCGGATTTGTTTTAAAATTATTCCAAAATGTGTTTTCCGGAAAATAAATTATTAATATATGTGTTTTGTTTTTAATTTTGAAAGACATTTTCCGGATTTGTTTTAAAAATACCTATAATAAAATGTATTTTCCGGAAAAATATTCTCAGTGTGTTTTCCGGAAAAAAATATTCTCAAATGTATTTTCCGGAAAAAAATATTCTCAGTGTGTTTTCCGGAAAAAAATATTCTCTAATGTGTTTTCCGGAAAAAATATTCTCTAATGTGTTTTCCGGAAGGTATTAAAAATACAAAAAATACAAACTTCAATACTCGACATAAACCTATCAGCAACAATAGAAACACCCAAAAACAAATATGCAATAACAAAAAAATATATTATTCCTCTCAAAAATCTATCTTCAGTCCCCAAATCTAAAAAAGGTTTCCATATAGGGACAAGCATTCCATCAACACAATTTCTTGTTGAATCTGCTTCTGTACAATTAGTGCCAGCATTAACTGGTTGAATAATTAATAAAAGAGTGAAAATGCCAAAAAATAACAAAAAATGATTGGAAAAATATTTTGATGATTGTTGTTGTTGATTAAATGAAGAAGAAAATGTTGGGAAGGATGAAGAGGAGGAAGGGGAGGAGGGAGAGTAAAATTGTCTCCTCCACCTTTTCTTCCTCATCAATCCATCGCTGTACATCCAGAAAAGGTTTTAAAATCTTTGAAAAAAAATTTTTTTAATTTTTAAAATTAAAATTTTTTAGTAGTTAAAAAGTGAAAACAGATAGATATAAAAATTATTAAATTACCCCAAATCACCTTAATAAAATTTCGCTTGGGGAGATTTATGAAATAAAGGTAGGTATATCAGTTAAGTAAAACATTAATTCTTGCAAAAAAAAATTCCGGAAAAAATGCATGAAAAAAAAATACAATTCCGGAAAGAAAATGCAATTACAAGTATCAAGGAAAATACAAAAATATCCTTCCGGAAAAACACATTTTTCTGTTTAAGAGGAAACACATTCCAGAAAACATAAAAACATTAAAACTAGAGCCTGGCCGGAGGGGTCGGTTAATATTCGATATAAAAATCTCGAAAAAAGTAAAAAAAGAATTTTGAAAAATTTTAAAAAAATTTCAAAATTTCACGATTTTCAAATTCAAAATTTTTTTCAAAATATATTGAAAAAAATATCGTATCGAGCCAGGCTCTAATTAAAACAGAGACTATATTCCTTTCCGGAAAAGTATTTTTAACAGAAAATAACGTTTACAAGTGATGATGCTTTTCCTAAATTTATTTATTAAATGATTTTTAAGACTAAGAAAATAAGAGGATTAGGAAAAAATAAAAGAAGGCGAATTTTTGAGAAAAAAGAAGTGAAAAGTTTGTAAATGAGTAGAAATAAAATAAAAAAGATCGTCTGCGCGGTTAAACAGCTTTAACAATTTTTTTATCTTTTTTCTTTTTATTTTTTAAAATGAAATTACCGCTACATGAAGTAACAGAAAATTTTTTGAGTTAGAAAAAATGAGGAGAAAAAAAATTATAGGAGAAAAAAAACTAGGTAGGTGGGTGGGTGAATGAAACACAAAAGAAGAGGGAAAAAATAAATTTAAATAAATATACTCAGAAAAATAAATTCTGAAAAAAACACAAAGAAAACACAAAGAAAATACAAATTGTAAAAGAAAAATACAAACATTCTGGAGAAAACACATAAAATACACATTTTGTCCTTTTGCTCTTTTAAACTTTGTTTTACTTAAAAATCAAGTGTGTGTTTGTGTTTTTAAGAGAACAAGTTTGTTTTCTAGCCATTTCTTTCTTTTCCGGAAAAACACAAAACTAAGGTTGTCAAGTTGTTTTAAAGAGATTTTTTTTAAAGTTTTTAGATAATTTCCAATATTATTATATGTAAATTCTTAAACCACTTGAAAAAAATAATTTTAAAGTTAAAGTTGAGAAGTATAAACTCAAAAAAAATTTTTTTTGAAGTGTGCCGGGAATATTTTTAAAGAAAATTGACAAAGTCAAGAAGCCTTTCCCCTTCTTATGTAAACAATAGGGGGTAAAATAAAGGTATCATTGTCGTGTGAAAAGCAGGAGAGAAACAAAACGGAAAATATAGAAAATAAAATATTTTTTAAAAAATATTTTGAAAAATATTCCCAAGATTTTACGAATTTTATGCGTGGGGAAAAATGATATTTGGGGGGGGGGGGGATATAGGCATTGCTGTATTTTAATAAAAAGTATTTTCCGGAAAGTGTTTTATTAATTTACGGAAAAACATTTAGAGTTTAATTGTAAATAGAAAATACAAGTATAGATGGAAAAATACATTCCGGAAAATAAATAGAAGAGAAAAAATACAAAATATTTCCGGAAAAGAAAAATACAATTCCAAAAAACACAAACACATTAGTCATTTTAATTTAAAACCGGAAAGTGTATTTTCCGGAAAAATGTTAGAGACAGAAAAACACAGTTGATTTCAGAAATTCTTTATAATAGTCATTTCCGGAAACTTAAGTTCGCAAACTTAAGTTTCTAGAACTTTTAAGTTTTAATGGTTTTACTTAGTTAAATTTTATTGAAATAAAATAAAAGAAAGGTGTGTGTATAAATTTTCCATTAAATTTGTTTAGACATTTAACTAACCGGAAAATCTTAAAAGTTTTTTTGTCAAAAGTGCGGAATTGATGAGGAAATAGGATTTGTTGTTCCCTAGAGAATAAAAAAATTTGATTTGCTTTTCTTTTATTTTTTTATTAATTTTCTTCATTTTAGGAGGGAAATAAGAAGAAAAATAAGTTAAAATTTAATTGATATTTTTTAAAAATTTCAGCAGAACGAAAATTTTTTTTGTATTTTGTTACTTTTTTTTATTAATTTCATTCCCATTTTTCATATTTTTATTTTATTCACTAAAAATTATTATTTACTATTTTATGACGAGATAAACCGAAAAATAAATAAATATATTATAGGCAATAAATTGTTCAAGTGCTTTGTCGGCATCGTCATTGCCTAATGGGCATAATAATATAAAAAATAAAAGGTGGTTGGAAATAAAAATGAAAAAAATTTTTTAAGGTGTTTAAAGGAGGGAGAAATGAGGCGAAAATATAAGTGATTGAGTGGAAGAAAATGATCCGGAAAAAATACAAGGAAGTAAAATATATAGACAACGGTTAATTTGTAAAAACACAAATAAAGAAGCAAAATACAAATCCGGAAAATACAGAATATTGTGTTTTTGTTTAATTCTGATATAATTTTTGTGTTTTTTCCGGAATTTTATTTAAATGTATTTTTGGGAAAAGTTTTTCCGGAAAGTATAATAAAGGTATTTTCTATGGTGAAATACAAAAAATGTGTTTAGAATCCGAAAAGTAAGTCTATTTGTATTTTCCGGAATTTTTTCTAGGTGTATTTTTAACAAGTGTTTTCCGGAAAGTATAAAAAGTATTTTGTATGGTGAAATACAAAAATGTATCCAGAAAATACATCCGGAAAATACATCCATCTGTGTTTTCCGGAATTTTCTTTAAGTGTAAGTGTTTTCCGGAAAGTTAAATTAGATGTTGAAAAATAATTTTAAAAACAACTTAACAATTTAAAAATAAAGAAAGGAGGCAAAAAATTAAATAAAAATATAAAGATAGGGCAAATCAATGAATTAATAAATAGGTATTAAAGACTCGCGCAGCTTAATTTTTTATTTATTTTTATATTCAACCTAATCTTTTATTTTTCCTTTTAATGAAGTATCGTTAATGAGGATAAAAATACGGAAAAAAATAATTTAAAAATAATTATTTTATTTAGCCAAGAATTGAAGAAAAATACAAAAAATAAAAAAACTGGAAAAAAATAAGTTTTTTGGAGGGTAAAAACAAAAGAAAAATGATGGTATCAAAAGGTGTAGTTACGTCAGTTAAAATATAAAATTTTATCTTAAAATGTTATCTAAAAATTATTTGTTGAATGGTAGGCCTCATTTTAAGAATAAAAAATTAAAATTTAAATTAGTAAACTTTGGTTGTTGTTGAAAAATTCAAAAATACATTTGTTCTAGAGAAAACTTGGAGAGAGAAAAAAATGAGTCCGGAAAAACACAACCGGAAAAACACAATCGTCCGGAAAAACACAACATTTGTGTTTTAAACAAAGTTTGTTTTAACAAAAACATTTTCTTTTCAGAACAATTAAATTCTGATTTATTCTCTGTATTTTCTTTAATAAATTCTGATTTTTATTTTTATATGTATTTTTCCGGAAATATTAAATTCTGATTTTTTTAATTTATTATCTTTCCGGAAAAGTTTAATTCTGGTCTATAATGTGTGTGTTTTAAACAAAGTTTTCCGGAAAACACAAGTTGTGTTTTAAACAAAGTTGTAAAAGTTGTGTTTTACTTAAGTTGTGTTTAAAAACAAACATTGTGTTTTTCCGGAAAAACACAATGTTTGTGTTTTAAACAAAGTTTTCCGGGAAAACACAAGTTGTGTTTTACTTAAATAAAAACATTTGTATTTTCCGGTTAAAATGTTTGGATGTTGTTTAAATCGAAAACACATTAAAACTTGAATTAAAATAAAAACACAAAACATTAAAAATTATCGTAAAATAAAATAAAAACTTGGAAGGTTTGAAAGGCAACAAAACTTGAGGAGAAAAAATATTTTTAAAAAGAAAAACTTGGAATAAAAATGACAAACCAATAAAAATAAGAAAAAGTGCAGAATTTTAGTCAAACCTAAAACATGTGTTTTGGACAATAAAAAGAAATTTTTTAACGAAAAAGATCGATCTATCTCGTTAATTTTTTAAAAATTATTGGTGAACAAGGATTAAAAAAGATGATTCTATTTTTTATAAACTTTAAAATTTAATAAAGGAACCACTTTTTTTGGTAGATGAGGTAAATCGAAAAGATTAAATCAAAATTTAAGACTTAAGTTGGCAATAACTTGGCCCTCATTATGCTAAACCGAAACTAAAATAAAAATTCTGAGTTCTATAACATATCTGAAAATCAGGCTGATCCTCATGCGCCAAAAAGTGTCCCTTTCTTAATTAACTTATTTTCCGGAAAAATTAAATTATTGTGTTTTGTTGCATTCCGTAAAATGTTTGAAAGTTTCCGGAAGTATTTAAATTAAATTCCGGAAGATGTTCAGATGAGATTCTGATGTTTTATTCAATTCAAAATGTTTTTCGTAAAAGTGTTTTGTTTTAATTAAACGATAAAACAGAATTTCTAAAAATTGAATAGCTTTGGATTAAAAAAAGAACAAAAAATCTTTTTTTAGATTTTTCCCACACATAATTAATTTTAAATTTATTTCTAAATTTGGAAAAAATGTCCAAAAATTTTTCCAAATTTATTTTTCTCTTAATTTGGCATTTAATTTTTTATTGCTTTGTTCTTTTCATTTAAAATTTTCACATGGATTTAAATTTAAAATTTTTTTAAATTTTTTGATTTTTTAAATAAATTAATAAATGTAAGAGTATTTTATAAATAAAATTTAAAAAATTCCGAAATTCTGAAAAATATTTTTCCGTTAATTTTCCACCTGTAACTCACTACTGTATATCAAAACAACACCAAAATGATGTCAGATAAAAGATTAATTGACTAATAAAAAATAGGAGTAATAAAATTCTATTTTATGGAGGGTATTTTTACATATGTTTTGTCTCAAAAATTACTGCGCGATAAAAAATAAAAAATGGCAAAAATTGTTAGCGCACCTGGCATTTTTCTTATTAAAAATTATATTCACATTTAAAAATACAAAATTAAGAAAACACGCACAAAAAGAAGGTAAATAACAAAATGGATTGAAAATACAAAAAAATCTATTGAAAATGAGCAGAAATATTGAACTAGATGTATGTATATTATATTAAATCAGAATTTAATTCCGGAAAAATACATAAAAATAAACACATCAGAATTAAATATTCTGAAGAGAAAATACAAAGAAAATACAGAAAATACAAAATATTCCAGAAAAATAAATTCCATTAAAAATCAGAATTTAATATTTTAGGGAAAATACATGAAAATAAACACATCAGAATTAAATATTCTGAAAAGAAAATACAAAAAATACAAGAAAATACAAAATATTCCGGAAAAATATGTTCGATTAGAAATCAGAATTTAATATGTATTTTCCGGAAAGGAAATGAGAATATAAACCAGAATTTAACAATTCCGGAAAGAAAATACATTTCACTAACATCAGAATTATTTCCGGAAAACACATAAAAATAAAAATCAGAATTTATAAAAGAAAATACAGAGTATAAATCAGAATTTAATAGTTCTGTAAAAAAAATAATTAAAAATTAGAATTTAGTGTTTCCGTAAGGAAAATGTGTGACAAATAATTTTAAATAAACAATTAAAAATTAATTCTGAAATAATTCTGTTTTTAAAATTATAAAGAGTAATAAATTAATTTCAACAATAATTATAGCATAAAAGGATTGTGAAACTATTCCACTTATTTTTAAAATTAAAAATTAAAGTGGCTTTAATTGATAGGAATAAATGAGTTATTTAAACCTTTATTTTGAGGGAAAATTGAAGGAAATTAAGAGAAAAATTGAAAAAAAAATTGAAAAAAAATAAAAAGGAAGTTAAGAAGCCTCAACTGTAAAATAATACGAAAAAATTTTAAAAACAAAAGAAATAAAAAAAAAACTAAATAAATACAGCAAAGTTAAGAATTTTAGAGTAAATGTTGGAAATAAAAAGAATATAAAGCTAAATTTAATTTCCGATAAGATGAATATTCTGATATTTATTGTGTTTGTTTAGAAAAATAAATTGTATGTATTTTTGTTTTAGAGAATGTTGCGTGTTTTTCTGAAAATTAATTCTGAAATTAATTCTGAAAAAATTAATTCCGAAACTTAATTCTGAAAAAATTAATTCTGAAAATTTAATTCTGAAAATTTAATTCTGAAGATTAATTCTGAAAAATTTAATTCTGAAAAAATTAATTCTGAAAATTAATTCTGAAAATTAATTCTGAAATTTAATTCTGAAAATTAATTCTGAAATTTAATTCTGAAAATTAATTCTGAAAAATTAATTCTGAAAATTTAATTCTGAAAAATTAATTCTGAAAAATAATTCTGAAATTTAATTCTGAAAATTAATTCTGAAAAATTAATTCTGAAAATTTAATTCTGAAAAATTAATTCTGAAATTTAATTCTGAAAATTAATTCTGAAAAATAATTCTGAAATTTAATTCTGAAAATTAATTCTGAAAAATTAATTCTGAAAATTTAATTCTGAAAAATTAATTCTGAAAAATAATTCTGAAATTTAATTCTGAAAATTAATTCTGAAAAATAATTCTGAAATTTAATTCTGAAAATTAATTCTGAAAAATTAATTCTGAAAATTTAATTCTGAAAAATTAATTCTGAAAAATAATTCTGAAATTTAATTCTGAAAATTAATTCTGAAAAATAATTCTGAAATTTAATTCTGAAAATTAATTCTGAAAAATTAATTCTGAAAATTAATTCTGAAAATTACACAACATTTTAAAAAACAATGTTTAGAAATAATTCTGATTGTGTTTTTGTGTTTTCTGATTTATTGTTTTTGTGTTTTCCGGAAAGCAATCTATGTGTTTTATTCTTTATAAACTTTGTTTGAAAATAATTCTGATTATATTGTTTTGTTTATAATAATTGTTTTTGTGTTTTCCGGAAATTTAATAATTGTTTGTGTTTTCCGAAAAATAATTTATGTGTTTTATTTTATTCCTGAAAACATTTTACCCTCAATAAAATATTTTTAAATTTTAAGGGAACATAGGAAAATTAAAAATCTAATTCCAAAAACATATGAACGTTAAAGAAAAAAGAAACAAAGGTAAGAAAAACACTGCTTCCTCCCTTACAAAAAGTCTTTTGTCTGCAATAAAGGGGCTAATATACCTAATAATATTGGCAGAAACTAGTAAGCTTATTCCAAAGTTTCAATTGATTTTTGATTGACTATATTTTTTTAACTTTTTTTTACTCCTTTTCTTTATTTCCTCATCTAAACCCCTTGGGCCTTTTCTAACAAAGTTTCTCTCCCCCTCTCCTTTTCATTTAGCCTGACGACTGTTGCTGTTTTTATTTTCTCCTTTTATTATGTGCCAGCCGGGGAAGGGGATTTTGAGAGGTTTTGGTAAGTAAAGTGTGAATGTCACCACAATAGGTTATGGATGACAAAATAAAATAATAAATATTGTCCCAGTGATTCATTTTTATTTTTTTATTGCACAAACCAAAGCAGTAATTTTTTAAAATCTCTATACGAAAATAATAGTATTTTCCGGAAAGAAAAAATACAAATTTAAGTTTTAGAATTATTTCCGTGTAAAAAAACACAATTGTTCTGATTCTGACAGAAAATAAAATACATAAAATAAGGAGAACCAAATAAATGTATTTTCTGGAAATACATGTATTTTCCGGAAGAATAAATGTTTTGGTTATCCGGAAGATAATTTAAATATTATGTATTTTTAATTGTTTTTCCGGAAAGAGAAAAAATACTCAGAACATTAAATATATTTTCCGGAAAGATAAATAAATATATGTATTTTCCGGAAAGAAGTAATGTTTTAATACTCAATCCGGAAAATACATAATTTAACTACAATGTATTTTTGTGAATATGTTTTTCCGGAAAGATGTTTGTCTTTCCGGTTGTTATGTGTTTATTATGTTTTGTATTTTTATCTTTTTCCGGAAAATTTTTCAGGAGAATAAAAATATATGTGTTTTCCGGAAAATACTGCTTTAACCAATCTGGAAAATAATCTAGGTAATATCTTGTGTTTTCAAGAGTATATTTTTCCGGAAAGAATAAAAAATTTAAATAAACAGAAAGAAAATACATATAATTTAAATATATTATAAAAAGTAGAAAAAAAACTCGAGAGAGGGGAAAGGGGTAGAGATTTCATTTAATATATAAATAACAAATAAAAAATATTGAGGAGAGTTTGGCAAAAGGAAGTAGACAATGATGAGCTTCTAAAAGGAGTAAAGGAATTTTTTCTAGCCAATATTTTTTGGGAGAAAATGGGGCTGAAAAAAATGCCAATGTGGTTATGGGAAATATATATAACTACAAATAAATAAATAAATATAGGAAAAATGAAGAAAGAAGAAGAGTCATTTTTAAAAAATAAAGGGGAAATTTTAAAAGAAAATTGCATATTTTAATAATTTATTGCTTGTTTTGTGGGTATAAAAAATGACGAAAGCAGAAGAAAAATTTTTAAAACAATTTTAAAATTTTGAAGATATTTAAAAATTAAAAGTTAAACCAAAAAATTATTTTCTTGGAAACAATAAAAAAAGTAAATTTTAAACAGAATTATTTCAGAATTAATTTTTTAATTATTTAATTACAATTATTTTACTACTAAATACTATGTATTTTTCCGGAAATATTAAATTCTGATTTTAATGTAATTTATACGCTCAATTAATTTCTGATTTATACTCCTAGACTTTCAGAACAATTAAATTCTGGTTTATTTTTTTTATTATATTTCGTAAATTCTGATTTGTATATTTTTGTATTTTTCCGGAATTTTCTGATATGTATTTTCTTTCCGCAATTTTTAAATTCTGGTTTATACATATTCTCACTTTCTATCCGGAAAACATTAAATTCTGATCTTAATTTAATTTATTTTTTCGGAATATTTTGTATTTTCTTTGTATTTTCTTTGTATTTTCTTTTCAGAAATAATTAATTCTGATGTGTTTATTTTATGTATTTTTCCGGAATTATTAAATTCTGATTTTAATTCAGAATAATTTTATGTAAAAATACTTTTCCTATTAGAACACCAAATTAATCTTTGCGCAATATTTTAGATCATTTAAGAAAGGCTTAGACAATTAAAAAAATTTATAAAAAAAATAAAAAAGACGAAGCATTAAGCAAATAAAATAAAAATAAATAAAATTAGTTTATAGGGGAAAGCCTCTCCTAACATTTTTTAAGTCGAGGTAAAAATAGGGTTAAAAAGTAAAGGGAAGGTATAAAATAAAAAATCTTTTGTTAAAATTAAATTAAAATTAGGGGAACTAAAATTAGAATTTTTAAAAAATCACACAAATTTTTTAATAATTTAGTTGATATAATTATAGAAGGAAAATAAGGTTATCCTGGATGCGATATCTTGGAGGGGATTTGGATATATTTTTTAAAGGTAAAGAATTTTAACAAATATTTATTATTTAAATAGATTAAAAATATTTATTTTTAAATTTAAAAAAATATAAAAAAATATGTATAGATATCCAGGTGAAAGAAAATTACGTTTAGGAGGAATTAGTAAAAGCAACAGAGCAAATAATAGCAAAAGAAGCCAAAAAGTCTAAAAGTCCGTTTCCCTCTTTCAACTCTTTCTCTACCCTCATTTTGACGCGAGAGTGAAAATGAGGACAGTGAAAATTAAAAAAAAATTAGAGAGAGGAGGGAAGCTTTGGGACTAACTATAACTCTCTCCTTTATTTTTTAAAGCTGGACTGCTGCCAGCCAAGGAGAGAATAAATAGAAAAGGAACCGTAAAAAAAAAGAGCATCTTTTATTTTTATTTAGTCCATAAACACACAAAAAATGAAAAATAAAATAAAAGAAAATTTTACCTAGGCGGATCATCTTTCAGAAAAATAAAGGTTTTTTGTGTTTTCCGTTGTTTTTATAATTTACTCTGTTTATTGACTAATGGAAAAATTCAGAATAAAATTGTGTTTTTCAGAAAGATAAAACAAAAATACAAATTTTCCGGAAAAATAAATAATTTGAAATTCCGGAAGAAAAATACAAGGAAAATACAAGTATTCCGGAAATACACATTAGTAGACTTTCCGTAAAAATAATAAAAATACAGGAGAAAATACCGGAAGAAAAATACAATTCCGGAAGAAAAATACAAGCAAAATACAAGTAAACCAAATTTTCCGGAAATTAACTACTAATTAGTAAAGTTTCCGGAAAAATGATTGTTCGTAATTCCGGAATAAAAATACAGGAAAAATACAATTCCGGAAAATATATATGTATAAACGCTTTCCGGAAAAAGACGAAAAATATTTAAGACGAAAAATACAAGCAAAACACTTTCCGGAAATTAAATAGTAATTAGTAAACTTTCCGGAAATATACACCAAAATTATTATTTTCCGGAAAAGTAAATATAAATTAATAAAATAAACTTTCCGGAAGTAAATTATTCCAAAACAAAATCAGAATTAATATTTTCCGGAAAAAGTTAGAGAAAAAGAAAGAAAAGGGAAAATAGAGAGACGGCAGACAAAATAAAAATAATATTGTTAGCTTATTAAATTCTCTATTACACAAAAAATACAAAACTTATTGCTTTTCTATTAGACATTCTTGGAACAAATAAAAGCTAGACACACACAAACTTATTTTCAACTTTAAAACCAAGTTTATACTTTTTCTAACTTTAAAATCCCTTTGGTAAACAATTTAAAGTTAAAAAAACTTGCCTGCGCAAAAGGCACAAATGCTTCTTAAAAATGCTAAAAATTTTTTAAAAAGAAGTTTTTTAACTAAAAATCTCTTTAAAATTCCACTTCGCTCATTTCTTTAATTTATTTTTAGAAGAAAAAAAATTGTAACTGATCTCCAAACAGTAATTCCTCAACAAAAAAGTAAACTTTAAGAAAAATTGAGAGAAAAAAGGAAAAAATATTTTTTCTAAAATTTTTTTGAATAAAAATTTTGGTGTCATGTTGCAATTGATAAAAGCGCAACAAGTTTCTTTTGTTTTCAAAACATTTGGGGCTTCTATTTTTAAATAATTCTTTAAATTTATACGAAAAATTAATTTTTTGAGATTCTGTAGAACCTAAGCCATACCCTTCTCAAGCTTAAATATAGTGTGTTAACCCATGGGCGGTAAAGAATCGTAGTGTGCATAATACTGGAGGTTGTATTAATTAACCCCCTTCTGGCCAACCAGATTAAAAAATGCACATTAAAGCGAGCGTGTTCATGTTAATAGAGGTTTACATAAGTGAGGTCCGCCTGTAACAGGTAAATGAAATAAAGTTGAACTTTAATATTTATTTTTTTAATTATTAAATTTTAATATAAATTAATAAAATTTTGCAGTAAAGAAGAGAAGATAACTAAAAATAAAATAAAGCTGCACAGTTAAAATATAATTTTTTTATAAATATTTCTTAAATTTTTTATTCGATTGAACGATCATTTTTTGCTAAAAAAATTTAAAAAATTTTTAATACAAAAATAAAATTTAATATCTACCTGAAACATGGCATACAACAGCCCGAACACCTTGAGATTTAAAAAAGTCTAACCAAATTTGCTGTTTAGTAGATAATTTGTCGTTAGGTCCTTTTACTTCTACTACCTACAAAAATTAAAATTTTGTCTAATTTTAATTTTATTTTTAGAAATTCACCAGGGAAGTCACGAGTCACCCGATACCAGACTACTTGAGATATCCGGCTATTTTTCTACAAGAAACCCGATCCGAAGAAAATTTTGAAACCCTGATCAGAAACCCTGCCTGGCTTTGTTCTCAACCCCGTGACATCCCTCTAATATTTACCGCTAATTTGCGATCCTCAGCATTCCAAAGGGTCAAATCAGGAAATCCACTACGGCTTTGGCGAAAATTTGAACACAACTTTTTAAATAGAGCATGTAACAAAACAGGTGAACAACAATGTAGAAAACGCTAGAAAAAAATCTTTTTCATAAAAATCACAATTTTATACAAAAAGTTGTTCTTTTCCTCCTTCAAAATCGTGCCATTCAATGGTAGAACTTCTAGCTGAATTCCCCATAGTTTTTGATAATTTTTCGTTGTAATGTTTCTCAACAGTTGAGTGAATAAAGCATGGACAATGAACAGATTTTCGAGGAGATTTACGTTGGGGCGATCCTGTCGACGAAGAAATTCTTTCTTCAAATGTTGTTGAAGGAGTTTTGTTTAAGAGTATACATTCAGACAAGGATTCGAGAATTTTTTCAAGACGAGAATCAATTAAAGTTAAGCGATTTTCGTAGAACATTGTGTAATTGAGATCGAGAGGGTCATTCTAGAAAATTAAAAATATTTGAGTGAATTGAACTTTATTATTAGATATATCCTTTGGGCTGAAAAATCAGACCATATAATGAAGTGTATCATAAATTGGGAGTATCACTTCTCTAAGGGATGTCTAGGGTTACTCGAAATCCAATAATAGAAACCTGATCCTACAAAAATTTTAAAGACCCGATTCGAAACCCCGACTTTTTTCTCTCAACAAAAGACATCCCTGCTTCACACCAAGTTAAAAAAATTTTTCTCTCAACAAACGACATCCCTGCTTCCTAACCAGTGGCCAATCAAGGTTAAAATGCGGTAGACCTAATTTTGGGGGATTTTGGGGGTCCCTATAATGAGAAAATATTTGAAAAAATCCCTCACTTGCATCCAAGAAATCCAAACATTATTAGCCAACTCATTCTCAAATTCAACACACGAAATTATATCCCAAAAGAATAGTCTAAACAACATATGCCAAATTTTTCCTTCAGCATGTACTCCTTCTTTATAATTTTCATTTTCAATAAAATGACGTAATGCAATTTCTTCAACGTTACATTTATTTATATTTGTATTATTTGTTGGAGCTGTTGTTGTTTGTGTTGAGGGTTGCTGGTGTTCAGACGACCCTCCTCTTCTTGTAGAAGCAAAAGAAGAACAAGAAGAAGTATCTGAAGATGACGACAAAGTATCTGATTGAATTGTCTCTGGTTGAACATTTTCATTAAGATTAGGTTGAGTTGAAGTCGAAGGAATATAAAAATGGTTAACTTGAAGACCATCGCCTAGGCCCTTTCCTAATGTAAGTCCAGTAATTGAAACCTGAGAAATAAAAAAAAAATTCTTATCAAAATTTATTTGGTACTACGCGTTTATCCACCTATATTCTCTTTTTCCTCTCCTTTCTCCTCACATAAATATTAAAAAATAGTCAAGTCTGGCCTTTATTTGTCTTTGACCAATTTGTAATATTTATGAGAGGCGAAAGGAACGGAAAAGGAAAATGCAGACCCATAAACTCATAGTCCCTTTTATTTTAACAAACCCTTTCTGGTTCATCCAAAACCAAACGATTCTCTAACAAAGCCTGTGGACAGTCAACTACACGTTGAGATAATTTGTCAAGTCTCTCTTGTAGCGATAATTTATCAGAAATCAAAACAAAATTTTCTTCAATTCCCTTACAACAAAATTTAGCTGCTTCCTCATTTCGTTTCAAGTGTTTATTTAAATTGAGCACCAAGCGTTTATACCATCTTCCACGGGAATTGATACAAAAATGTTTGAGTTCTAAAGGAAAATAATTTTTTAAAATTCAAAAAATCCCAAAAAAACCTTCTTTACTCAACAAAAATATTAGCCAGTTTACAGCAAGTTCATAGTCTCTTAATCTCTGGGCTGCTTCAACTCCCCGAAATATACAACGACAATAAATCCAAGGAGGTGTAAATTTGCGTAAATAAACAGGCAAATTAATAAATTGAAAAATTCTGAAAAATTTTTTCAATTTTTAAAAATAAAAATAAACTTTGCATCCTCTTCGCCATCCAAAAATTCCTTAGAAAATAATTCTTTCAATTCAGCAGCTACAGATTTTGCTTCTTCAAATAAAGACTTGTCAATAAAGCAAACTAAGCGTTGTTCATCATATTTTGCTTTGACATATCTAAAATTTATGAAAAAAAATTTTATAAAAAAATTTAAAGAAAAACCTTGTTAAGCCATCAAAATCAGAAAAAAGGTCAATCAAAGAATATTTCAAATTTAAATTATTTACAAAATTTAAAGTTTCTGCTTGACGTTGAAGCATTGAGAAACTGAAAAAAAATTAAATTAAAAATTACAAAAAATTATTTTGAACATTAATGAGTCACATAAATCAACATAACATTGATGGGGACGAACAGCAGCGGCGCCAACATCCATCAAGTTTGGGGCATAGACAGAGAAAAAAGAATTAAAGAAATAGAGTACATCTTGTTTAATTCTGTAGCATTTTCCGGTTAGTTGTTTTATACTAAAATAGAATAAGTTTAAAAACAAAAACAGAAAAATCAGAATTAGCAAACAACAAAAAAGACAACAATAAAAACAAATAACAAACAGAACAATCAGAACTAATTAAAAACACAATAAAAAAAA
Organism: Meloidogyne enterolobii; assembly: GCA_963681835.1. NCBI lineage: Eukaryota > Metazoa > Nematoda > Chromadorea > Rhabditida > Meloidogynidae > Meloidogyne > Meloidogyne enterolobii. The sequence goes on from CAVMJV010000023.1 coordinate 2,381,525, forward strand.
CCAGAATAAACAAAGAACAAATTCCGGAAAAGTAACACATTACGAACAGAAAAATCAGGATTTGAATAATATAAACACAAAACGATGAAAAACAAATAACAAACAGAAAAAAAACCAAAATAAACAAATAACTAACAAAAAATCAGAATAAACAAACAAAAATAAACCAGAATAAACCGACAACAAACTCCGGAAAACACATTACAGAAAACAAACAGAAAAATCAGAATTAAAACACAACAAAAATACAAAAACCAGAATAATCCCAAAACTTAAAGAAACACAAAAATCAGAACATAAAAGAAACACATGTGTTTTATATTAATTCTGATTTTTGTATTTCTTGTATTTCATTAAAAAACACAAAAATCAGAATTTGTGTTTTTCTCTTAATTCCCCTATAAAAACACCAAATAAAAACCCACCAATTCAACAAATGCTTCAAATTACACCGTCCAAAAACATCTCTACGTATTGCATGCTTCTTTAATTCTCTAATAATTCCCTGCCTTCCAATTCTTGTATCAATATGGAATTTTTTGCAAATAATTTTAAAATCGTCTACTTGAAGTAAATTGAAAGCTTCATCAAGTGTGATATTTGAAGAATTTGGATCACCATTTTCGTTTATGGAAAATGCTTCAAAATATTTTTAATTAATTCTAAAAAATTTTTTAATTAAATACCTTCCTCAAAAAATCCATTTTCACAGAGTTCAATAAATAAAGGCATCAATTTTGGGCCCAAATCGTGATATCTTTAAAATTAATTTTAAAAAAATTAATGGAATTAATAATAGTCTAAAAATCTGAGGAGAAATAGAGGAATGAAAAAAATATAAAATATATGTAGCTAAATAGAAGACTCGGTCTATTTAAAAATTAGGAAGATATGTGCCTGATCGAGCGAGCACAGGGCTGATCGAAGACAAAAAAAAAGGAAAAAAGATAAAAATACTACTTGATTCACAACCACTTTTTCCTACTTACAAGGAGAGGTTGCGAGGTGTCCGACCTAAAAACGGTCGAGACCGGGCTCATTCAATAGAGAATGTGCCCTTTCTAGCAAGGATTTTGAGCCGTATTTGCCCGTTTTTTAACTGGCCAAAATATGGCCCTCCAAAATAACTTAATTTTATATGAATTTCATTTAGAGTCTAAACAGTATTTATCCTTTTACGGACAAAAAATTGCGGAATTTAGAAAACTACTTTCACGTCTCTTAAAAAATTGAAAAAAAATTTTTTGAATTTAACTCACCTAATATTCCGAGCAATATGAAAACCTCTTCTCCGTACCAAAATTCTACAAAAAAGTTGTTGGGCCGGAACTTGAAAAATTTTTTTAAAAATTTTTTTAGAATATTTTTTATAAAAAATAAAAACCTGATGTTGTCAAAAAAGAATAAACTTTTCTTAAAGAATCCCCCCAAAATTTAGTTGCAGTCTCCAAAATATTTTCATGGCCGTTTTTAACACAGTGAAGAGCCTAAAATTAATTTTTAAAAAAATTTTAAAAATTCAAAAAAAACTTTTTGTAAAATTTGCCAAACAAAACGTAAAGAATAATGAACTGGAAGTAATTTATTAGACACATTTTCTGTTGGTGGTGGGTCCATAAGAGAATCATTTTCGTCTGTCAAATCAAGTGGTCGATTAGTATCGCCTATTTTAAAATTAAAAAAATAAATTTGAGAAAAATTATGAGAATAAAATAAGATAAAAATAAGATGAAATATAAGCAAAAAATAGTTAGAAAAATTAAAGGAAAGGAAGGAAGAAAAGAAAATTTTTTTAGAATACGTACCGACAATAAACGACAAAATATATATCATTCGAAAGAGCTCGCGAAGCTGACAAGTAACAATGACAATTCGATTTTGTTCCTTGTGAGGTCGAATGGTACCAAATTATGCGGTGCTCATAGCCAGAAGCTGAGATAAGGACACGAAATAGTCAGAAACCATAGGGGGCCCTAATCTTACTTTTGGGGGGTCAAGAAATCGAATATGTAAATAATAGCTTCTTTGACCGGACTTTTCCTTACAATTTCTTATGAAAAAATTTACAGAAAATAAAAAGAGGCTCCCAATTTTTGAATTGACAATGAGCCGTTTTAATTAAAAAAATAAGTCAAACCAAATTATTTACATTTTGGAGGTGGAAGATTGCGCAAAAGCTCTTCTTGTTCACTCAAAAAATCTTCTAGTCGTTCAACACACAAATCATAAATTTGAGCTAATGGCAAATCGGAACAATAATTTTTGGGTTTAAAAACAGTAATTGGAACTTCATTAGAACTATCATCACAAATAGTTATTGGACTTGCTGGAGCTTAAAAAAGGAATTATTTTTTTTATATTTTATTGATAACATTTTAAATATTTGTAGGTGAATAAAATGAGAAAATTTTAGAGACTAAGAGAATAATTTTTTACTTTTACTAATGACTTCACTAGCAAAATACACGTACCAAAATAGGACTGTCCCTTTCAGGTCCGTAACCAGGATTTTTTTCCGAGGGTTATTTACTTTTCCTTTATTTCCCTTCATGCGACAAAAATTCCAGACAGCCTAACATAATCCTAAAAATAGGAAAAAATACACATATTCCAGAAAAAACCATCCCTATATCAACAATAAATTTTAATAAAATTAACGTCAACCCTGGAAGATAACCGTCATAAACCCTCAAAATTCCTGAAACCATGAAAAATTTTTTAATTCTAAAAAACCCAAATTTATTAAGGTTTATTCAATTTTTGGGGAGTTTTTAATTTAAAAACAAAAAATAAAAAAATAATCAAAAAACCTCTTCTCACATTGCCATCAATAACATCTCTCGAAACAATACCAGAATTAAGTGCCGAACTTCTAGGGGATTCCAAATTTGACTGAGAATCGTCATCCTCCACATTAACAACCACGCTCGATTTATCCGTTCTTTTAAGATTTTTCTTGGAGTTATTGAATTCACTAGCTTCTTGTTCATTCTCCTTATGTCCTTGCCCTTCTCCACAAAAAATAATATCATCGTCATCCTCCTCCACCTCTTCCTCTTCTCGATTTTTACATTTTTCATAATGTTGTAAATAAACAGAATAATCCACCTTTTTGTTACATTTTGGACATTGACGGGTATTTTGAATTCTTTTAAATGCTGCTTCTATTGTATTATTGTTGTTTTTAATTATATTTTTAGTTGGACGGTCAGAATTGTTGTTGTTAGAGGCTATTTTGTTAGACTTCTTTCTAGTCATTTTAAGGTATAAAAAATAAATAATTGTGTTTATTGATGTTGTAAATGGCTGAAAATTAATTAGATTAAACAAAAAAAATTTCAAAAAAATTCTCGAAGAAAAATTCATTGTTAAAGGGAAAAGCCCAAAACGGCGCGCGCCCAAAACGGCGCAAAGCCATAACCTGCTTAAAGATTTACGAATCCTAACAAATTTGGTATTAAACGATTCCTCTCATCGAGCTAGGGAGATTGGTATTAAAATTGGCAAGGGTCGGACATTTCTCAGCAAGTTATGGCTTTGCGCCGTTATGGGCTCGCGCCGTTTTGGGCTGTACCCAACTCGAAAAATCCCCAAAGTTTTGAGCAAGACTCAAAGTTTAATTTTAAAGAAAAACTATTAGAGTCTAGGCGCAATTTCCCCATTATTTTCTACTCTCTTCGACCAAATGGCAAATTTAACCCTACTAACCGAAACGAATTTAGATGTTCTAAAATTTATTTTTAGAAAGTATAAAAGCCTACTGTATAAATTGAGTCTCCATTTATTTTTTAAATTTAATGAGGTAATTTTGATATTTTTTTGTTCAATTTTTCTGTTTTTGTTAATTAAATCCTCCTTTTATGTGCCGCTTATTTAAAAATCGCTTTGCGTCTTATGACGAGAAAGATAATGGGAAAAGAGATAAATCCTTGAACGATTTTGTCTTTGTACTTTTTTGAAGGTTGTCCTTTTTGTCGCAAGACGCAAAGCGATTCTTTAATGAAATTTTTAAAGGGAAATTTTACAGTAGAGACTAGGGATGTTCGGGTCAACTAAGAAGTCGGGTCGAGTTTCTGGTCGAAAAAAGGCCGGGTTTCGGGTAACTCGAGACATCCCTGGTAGAGACGAGATCTGAGATGAGATCCGAAACAAAAATCGCAATTTATCGTGACCTTATGACTCCCCCAGTCAGGGCTGGACGCAATTGCGGATTGGGCGAAATTACGTTTTTTTTGACTTGCAGATTGCGTATTGTGGCTGCGGAAAATTTTTTTCAATTGCGTCCACCCCTGTTCCCAGTCCTGTTTTTATTCCAAAAATTCTTTGTAATAAAAATTAATTTGAATGCTCTTTTTTAAATTTTTTTATATTTTTTTCAGAACAAAAGAGAAAATTATTTATTCTATTAAAACGCCTATATTATTTACTACTTTAAATTTGACTTTAACAACAAAAATTATAAAAATCAATTATTATAAAAATCAATTATTTTAATATAAAATTATAAAAATCAATTATTTTAATCAATTATTTTAGTTTAATTTTCAACTTGACTTAATTTATTTTTTCAATCCATATATGTATTTTCAAATTTGTAATGTCGCCCAAGAGGCAAATAAATAAATAAATAAATAAATAAAAGTTTGGTATTTATTTTTTTCTTCTGGAAGGTTGCTGAATGAAGGTGGGGAAAATTTTAATTTTTTTTTTCTTGAAAAAAAAATTTTTTTGAAATATTTTTCTGAAAATTTTTTTTTCTGAAAAAATTTTCTTTTGTGTTTTGATTTTCTTTAATTAATTAATTGTGTTTTGAATTTTAATAAAATAATTTATTTTTTTATTTTCACTCCCTCCCTATTTTTAAGAAAGGGCAAAATTCGATTTTAGCGTCACTTTATTTATCGCTTGCTTAATCTTTTTTAAATGCCCTTTTCTCTTGCCAATGATAGCTATTTAATCAATTATGGCGATTTTTTGTTTTTATTTTTAAATTTATTTATTTTTAAATTTTATTTAAACATTTCGGCACTTTTTTTTTAATTTTTATTTATTTACTTTTTTACTTCCTTAATTTCATAATTGCTTCTTTCATTATTTATTTTTATTTTCTCTTCTTTCTGTAGTTTTTCCGGATTTTTCTAGTCATTTCAAAATTTAGAGGGATGGGTTTCTTAAGCTTTTTTTTATATTTTTTTTTAAAATTGTGGATATGTAACTTGGTCTTGAACCTTTTGAAGGAAAAATATCCTTCAACCCTTTTTTGAATTTAAACTTCACTTTTTGAAATTTTTGTGAATATTTCAGGGTAGGGTTGTCGGTTATTGGAAAATCTTTGGATATCCGAACCGAAAATTCCTCGGTTCTTCGGTTCGGTCCAGTACCGACGACAACCTTATTCCAGGGATGGGACGGGTTTAAAAAAGGTAGTCATTTATGTTTGGGGTTTCAAAAAATTTTTCGGATTGGATTTTTGATAGAGGAAAATTCGGATAACCTACCATGCCCATTTTTGGTACCTAAAAGCTTTGACCAGTCGATGTGTGTTTTGTAATTTTTCCGGATTCCGAAATTTTTCCTGATATTTTTTAATGTAAAATTTTATTCCGGTGTTAGCCTGTCTGTTGAGAAGGATTTAATTTGGACTTGAACCTTTTTGAAAAAAAATTTTTTTCAGTCACTAATTCCTTGCGCTTCATCAACATATAAGCATTTTACTAATTTCTTTACTGATTTCTTCCTAATTTTAATTAATTTTTATTTGAATAAATTTTACAAAACAATTTTCATCAGAAAAGGTTTTTGTTTAAACTTTTAAAAGAAAAAAACTTTTTTATTTTAAACAAAAATTGATTTAAAGGGGGGAAGTCTATATTAAAAAAAGTTAAAGGAAGGGGGATTTTTGTTGTTGTTTTTCTTTTTTAAATTATTTAATATATGCTTACGTGTTTAATATTTTTTTATTGTAAATTTTCTGGCCAATGGACTACTTTTCCCAGCAATTGATTTTTGCAATGATTTTTTTTGGAATATTAATTTTTAATTAAATAATTAATTTTTTGGAAATTTTTGGGAAGTTTTTTTGGGAAAAAAGTCTTTGGGAAAATTTTTTCTAAATATTCGCGAATTTTTTCAAGTCTTTGTTATTTTTATAATTTTTTTTGGGAGATTTTTGGGAAAAAATTTTTTAGAAATTTTTTAGAAAATTTTTTAGAAATTTTTTTAAAATTTTTAAAATTTTTTTTCTAACAATAAGTAAGAAATTTTCGGGAATTTTTTTTTAATCCTGCGTCTTTGTTATAATTTTCTCAAAAATATTTTTAAAAATAAATTTTATTTTTTTGACAATTTTTCCTGTCTCATTTTGTTATTTTTTTTATTTTTTATTTCATTAAAAAATTTTTTTAATTAATTTTTTAATTTTTCTAGATGACAGCAAAACAAAGAAGATCAGCAACAAAAGGATTGTTAGTATTTTTTATTTATTTTTAAAAATTTAATTTTCCCCCAAATTTTTTTTGTAGTGAACCAGAAGAGTACGACGCTAATTTAGATTGTCCAGTACCGTATATTGCTTGCGTTTGTAGAGGTTTTTTTAATTTAAATTTTTTAAATTTTTAAAATTTGGGAGGGAAATTGGGTAATTTTTAGAGGTTTTTTGAAGTTCTTTTTGTTAAAAAATTTTTTGGGAATTTTAACAAAAAAATTTTTATTTGAGAAAATTAAAAAGAAAAGAATTAAAAATTGATTTTGTAAATCAATAAATAATAGAAAATGAATTTTTTCCCTTAATTTTTTTTTTAATTTTTTATTTATTTTATTTTTAAAAATTTAATTTTCCCCTCAAATTTTTTTAACCAGAAGAGAATTAATTTTTGAATTTTTTTTCGAAATTAAAAAATAAATTTTTTTATTCGACTAAATTTTTACTCCTACTAATTTTTAGACTAAAATAATTTTTTAATTTTTAAAAATTAAATTAAAAGATTTTTTGTCGATTTGTTTTGTTTACTTAACACATTTGGGAAAATTGGGTAACAAATTTTACCTCAAAAATTGTTAAAAAATTTTTTTTTAATTTCAAAAAAAAAATTTAAATTTGAAATATTCATTAATATACTTACTGGAAAAATTGTCAAACGAATTCCACCCAATGATTCCTAGAAAAAAAAAATTTTTTTAATTTTTAAAACAAAATTTATTTTCTCTTATTTTATATTTTTTTCAAGGCAGGGAAATTGTCGGATAAATTTTCTCTCAAAAAATTTTTTAAAATTAATTTTTTAAATTAGAAATTAGCAATTGATTTTGTTGTTTTATTTTATTTTTTAAATTAAGAAGAAAGGAATTATATTATTTTTTTTAAAGAAATTCTTTTATTCTTTTTTCAAGGTGTTCCAATCCCTAAAAAAATAACGGATGAAGGTGTCGGTTTTAGAATGCGTTGTACTAACGATCGTTGTCATTTGGCTAGTTCATTTTTTCTACATAAAAAATGTTCGGATAAATTGGAAGAAAATTTATTGAAAATTTTGGCAAATGAAGGTTCTGCTAGAGGGTGGACAGGTTTGTGGAAATTTAAATTTAATTTTAAATTTATTTATAATTTAAAGATGCACAATTAAGAAGTAATTTGTGGGAAAAGAAGGGGCAATCCTTAGTTGGAAGAATTTTACGTTGTCGATGTGGAATGGGTGTAATGAGTGTTGATGTTGATTTTTACAAGGTTTTTATTCGAAAAAAATTTTTTTTAATTTTTTTTGAAACGATGTTAAGGAAATGTGGGAAGGCATGTAAGTAAGGTAGGCTGTAAAGTAAGTTTAAAGGGTAGTCCGAAGGGAACATAACTATTCCGAAATGACATAAATAGGCCAAAAGGGACCTCAATATTTTATAGGAAACCTCTGTATCTTTTATCGTCCACAGAGAACATGTTGGATAGTCCAAAGCAGAGGTGGGTCGGAATTCCGACTTCCGTTTTCCGACTTTTTTTCCGATTTCCGAGTTCCGACTTTTGAGCCAGTTCCGCTTTCTGGCTCTTCCGATTTCCGACTCCTTGGATTGTTCCTACCCACCTCTGGTCCAAAGGGAACACGAAAGGTATTCTGAAGTTCTGGTACCCTTTCATTAACTTCACCGTATCTTTCTAATTAAAAAATTTTCTTTTAAAGAAACAAATGGTTGAAGAACGAAAACAAAAAACATTCGCTGATCCAAAAGTTGTACAAGCTAAAAAGGCAGCCAAAAAAAGCAAATTACCTGCTGTTAATTATAATAATGTTCGTCCTGTTCCGTTGGAATTATTGTCGAATGATTTTCCAGCCAAGTTGGTTTTTCTTAATTTTTTATAAAAAAATTTTAGGCGTTCAAATTTATTTTTTATTTAATTTTTGGCCATTTAACATTAAATTGTTATCTTTTGAAAAATAAATTCTCCAAGAGGATTCGAACCCTCACCCCTTAATTTGGCAATTTTACCAACTTAACCACGTGTTTGTTTTTGCCATTTTGCTCTTTTATTTTTCACTTTATTTTTATGCGTTTAGATTTTCATTTAAAAAATTTGTTTCCTTTCAAAAAATATTTTTTTTAATTAAAAAAAAATTTTTAGACCATCAGAACATTCACCTCATCAATATTTAAATGGTCGTTCACTCGAAAGGGAATCCCCCTCTTCACAACAAACAACAATAACATCGTCACCAACACCTCCATCTATTCATCATGAACAACAACAACGTTTATTTTCGAGTGGTGGTAGTGAGGTTTTTGAATTTTTAAAAATTAAATTATTTTTGCGGACTAATTTTTGCGGATTGGTTTTTGCGGATAATTTTTGCGGATTTAAAAATTTATTTTTAAATTTTTAAAATATTTTTTTACAAATGAGTAGGTATTTGTTTAATATTTTCTTTAAAAAATTGGAAATAATTTTTTGAGGAAAGGAACCCCTCTAAATTTAAAAAAGAAAATCCGCAAATTATGTCCGCAAAAAATTTTATTTTCTTAACTCCGCAAAAATGATCTTTTTTTAATTTAAAGAAACATGTTGATGAACATCGAAAAAAGAAGTCTTATGGCAATCCAAAATCAGCACAATCTAAAAAATCATCAAGAAAATCAAAATTGTCAACACCTAATACTTATAATAATGTTAGGCCTGTTCAATTGGATTTGATACAACAAAATAATGAATTTGTTACAAATGGGTATTTTTAAATTTTTTTAAAATTTTTTTTTTGAATTTTTTTTTGAAAAATTTTCGAAAATTAAAAAAATTTTTTATAACTTATAAAAGTTTTTTTTGAAATTTTTTAAAAAATTTCCCGAAAAATTTTTTTTATTTTTAAAAAAAATTTCTAAAAATTTTCAAAAAAAATTTTGAAAATTTTTTTGAACCTAAAAAAAATTTTTTCTTTTTCAAAGAACATCAGAACATTCGCCTTCACTATCTTCAAATCAATATTTATCAAATCGAGTAGAACGAGAATCGCCTAGTTCAAATTCAAAAACGCCAATGACAACACCTTCACAAACACCACCAACAGCTCCTCCTCTACAAAATGATTTACAACAACAACAACAAAATTTGGGAGGAAATAATAATAATATTGTTAATGGAGCTGGTGGTGACATACAAGTTTGTTAAATTAATTTGGGTTAGGACCTCTAGGGGTGGGGGGAGTTTATATTCGACTTATAACCCTAAAACTTGAGTTTCCCCGAAAATTCCGATTTCGGAAAGTTCAGCTCTTTTTTTGGTTACGGTTCCGAGATCCTGAACTCATATTAAATCCGGTTCCGGTCAAAATTTCAGTTCCGGTGAAACACTACCCAAAAACCTAATAATTTTTGATAAGGTGATTTTTAAAAGAAATCTCCTCCTAAATCAAAAATGCATTTTTGCCTAAAAACTGAATTTTAAAATTTTGATTAACTGAAAAAACTGGGGTAGCACCTCAGACGGAATTTAAGGCAAAAAACACGATCCAAACCCCGAAGGCTCTACCTCGGCAAACCTCGATCCTCGACGATACAGCCCCCGAATTTCGTGGTGATATTTTAGTAAAAGCCGTTTAATAACCGGTATTCACAAGGATTGACGTATATGGATATCTGAAAAAATATGTCCAAATATTCGAAAATCTTCGGTTAGGATATCGGACCTTTATTTTTCTAATATATTTTTTTATTTTTTTTTTTAGCCGCGAAGATTCTACTCTCTCTTCGATCCAGATTCACGTGGATTCTATTTGGGAGAACAAATTCTAGTTTGTTTTTTCTTTTTAATTAAAAAAATAATTAATTTTTGAAGGTCTTAAACATTTCCAAATTTTAACCATAGAAAAAAAATTTTTATTAGAAAAAATTTTTTTTTAATTTGGGCTCTAGCTAGGGAATTTTTTATAAGTTGGGTTGCCGTTTTCGGGCCTCATTTTTATCTAACCGGGCCGTTAGAATTTTTTTCAGGTTAAAAATCGAAGCCCGATTTGAACTTTCGAACCGAACCGGATCGGCAATCCTATTTATGAGTTATTACTTTCATTGGACTCATAAAAATTCATTGGACCCATGAACTTTACCAGAGCATTTTTAACTTAAAAATTTTTCAAGAAAATTCAAAAAATATTTTTGCAACCTAAAAAAAAATTCTTTTTTTTTTTCAAAGGGTGAATTTTATCTACCTCGTTTACTTCAACCTTCTAGTATATAAAACAACAACAGAATCTCATCAAAAAAAAATTTTTTTTTTCTTCCTCTTCTAGTATTTTATCCAAGTGCCTAGGAAAATAGAAAAGTGCGCAACTTTTTTTTTGAAAGAGAAAAAATATATAAATTTATGGGTGACACAAAATATAAATTATTTATTTTTTGGGGTGATTTTTTTGTTTTTTTGGCAGCAATATAAAATTAAATTTATTTAAAATTTATTTTTATTGCTGTCATAATAATTTATTAAAAAAAAATATGTAAATATAGAAAAATAAAAAGTTTTTTTTTTGAATATTTATTTAATGGGTTTGGGGTAGGTGGTGGCAAAATCGCATTCCTGGGATCCTGTAACGGTATTTTCTTCAATCTTTTGTGCGTGAAGGGAATGCGCAAAATTAATTCCGGTAATCCTGTTCGTCGCTCAAAACCCGGGATTTTACGGGACGGGATCCCGTAAAATCCCGTACGAGGTCCCGCCCCGCATTTTAGTCAGAAATTTTTGTTTTGATGCAGGATTGGTGGTATATTTAAAAATTAATTAATCTTTTAATAAATTAAATAGATTCTAGAAAAATTTTAGGAAAAAAATTAACTTTCTTTATTATAACTTTAATCTTCCTTGGAAACAATTTGTAATTTTAGGAACGATTTAAAAATTATTTTTGAAAAATTTTTGAATTTTTTTTTTAGAATTAAAATCCAGACATCTTAAATCTTTACTTCCCTACTACTATTTTTGGTTAATAAAAAATCTTTAAATCTCTTCCTAAAAATTAAATTAATTTTCAAGGAAAAATACAAATGAAGAAAATTAATTTCCAAAAAATTAATTTTCAAAAAATTAATATTTTTGCAAATTAAATAAAATGATGTGATGATTTTTTTAATAATTAATTTAGAAAAAAAATTAAAAATTAATCCCTTTTTTAAAATTATTAATCTTTTAAAGAGAAAAAAGAGGAGGGATTAGTTATTTAATTTTTAATGAATTAATTTATTTTTTATTTTTAAATAATTTATTTTAAAAATTATTTAAATACCCTAAAATTAGGCTAATAAATAAATATATACTAGTTGATAATTTAATTTTATTAAAAAAATTTTTTTTTAATTTTTTAAATTTTTTAAGCACGCGTTAAGGGAAGCAGGTTCATTTTTAAGGAGAAACCCTCAAGTTTCCTTTGCTTCATTTATCCACAATAATTTTTTAAAAATTTTAGAGGCTCAAAATATTTGTTAAACCATTTATTTTTTATTTTAAAATATTTATTTAATCAGCTAAAATTAATTACCATGGAAAGGGTTCGAACCCACGACCCCATTTTTAAGTCTGTTTTTGTAGTCAGGGCCCTTACCCACCTGACCAAAAAATTCGTTTTGGGGAGACAAATGTTTGAGATTCTGCCGGCAAAAACAAATGAAGGCGTGATATTTGTGATATTTAGGGAGTTTATTGAATTTTGAATAGACGACCACTAGGTTTTGGTCAAGTACTGTAAGCCTACTGTTTAGAAAAAAGTTTTTAACCAAAATAAAATTTTTTGAAATTTTTTCGATTCAGATTCTGAACGTTATTTAGGAAGTACATACATATCAGGAGTCCAGCCGTCGACCTGATTCCCGAACTTGTGAATTTATTTTTTTTCTCAGCTAGACCCCTTGGGTACATAAGGGGCACGCCCAAGATTCGGGCGTGCCCCTTCGTGCGTTCCCTTTTACTCCTGATCTTCCCTTAATTATTTTATTCCTTTGTTCAACAAATTTTTTTTCTTAATTTATCCTCATTGTCCTCCTTTTATCATTATTTTTTAATCTTTCCAAGTATTATTCATTTTATTTAAAAAAATTAATATTAAAAAAGACAAATAAATAGAGGTAGAATAACTCTCATTAATTACCTCCTTTTTTTATTTTTTTATTTTACTCGTCTCGGCTTTTTTAATACCCAATTATTTATTTTAAAATCTCCCTTTTATTCTCATTTTACACACCTATATAATTTTCTTTTTCATTAAAAAAATTTTTTTTAATTTTTAAAAAAAGCTAAATTATCCCCCAACCATAAATATTTAATATAGGCAGAGAAGAAAAAATAGTAGGGGGAAATGAGAGAGACAACGTATTGACAGACATTTTTAAATTTATATTCGTCATTTTCCGCCTTCCATTTTTCTCGTTAAAATATTTTTTAAATTTATGTTCCTCTTCCTTTTTGTTAAAAATAATTTTTTTTTAATTTCCGATAGACTTGAATATTTTTTAAAAATTATTTTCCCCTCCAATTGCCTTAAAATTTAATTTTTGAATTTTTAAAAAATGCTCTGTACCAACAACAGCAGTGGAAATACTCCCCCAGAACGGAGAGACCCTGTCCCACATAGAGGATTTAATGCGAAAGCTAGAGAGGTGATTAAAAATAATTATTTTAAAATTAAATCAGAGAAGAAAAAATAGTAGGGGAAAATGAGAGAGACAACGTGTTGGCAGACATTGTCTCTCTTATTTTCCTAGAGTCTTTTTGGGGGTTTTGTGGAGTGATTTTTGTGGGGCCAAAAATAAATTTAGAATTATTTTAAGTATTTTCTAGACCTTAAAAAATTTTTAAAAATTTTCAAAAAAAATTTTTCCTTCAATTTTAGGTCCTTTTGGATTCAGAAAAGAGTCGTTATTGGGAATTTTTGAGTCGAAGTGTTCACAAAGCTGAAAGGGCTAAAATGTGTCCAGCAAATAATTTTCGTCGTTGTGGTGAGCTTAAAAAATTTTTTTTGTAAAAATAAAATAAATTTCGTTTAGGCAGTGACGAAGAATTTTTGCGTAGAGTCCGTTTTGGTAGAACAGAAAGTGAGGGAGGTGACTCTTCTGGGTCCCGTGGAAGTGTTTCTGGGGAAAATAAAATTAAAGGAATTACAAATGGTGAGAAAATAAATTTTTTAGATAAAAAAATTTTTCAATAAAAAATGTATTTTTGGTGTAGTGGGAAAAATTGTAATTTCTTTTGTGTAGAGGTCGCGGGTTCGAACTCGCTTGGTTGTAATATTTTTTTATTTTCTTAGAAAAGAATATTTTTGGCAAAAAACCAAGAAAAGTACATTACAAAACATTTGGAAAAGTATTCTTGGTGTAGTTGGAAAATTTTTAGTTTTCATTGTGTAGAGGTCGCGGGTTCGAACCCGCTTGAGGAAAATCTTTTTTATTTTCTTATAAAAAAATATTTTTTGGTAGAAAAATAAGAAAAGCGTATTCCAGAAAGATTTTAAAAAAAATTTTAGTGGAGGAGCACAATGAACAATTTGATGGAATTGATGATTTACCAAAATTAGAATCAAAACTACAAAAATTAAAAAACCGAACATTACAAGAAATTGGAAAATCTCTTTCTGCTTATGATTTAAATGTTAATGGAAAAAGGAAATGATTGAAATACAAAAAATTTTTTAGTAAATTTCCTCGGCTATTTTTAAGGAAAAAAGGATGCAAGTTTTACCAAAAAAATTAAAGAAAGGTTTAAATGTGGGGTTGGTGTAGTGGGAAAATATTGGGATTTTCACAGATAAAGGTTGTGGGTTCGAATCATTTCCCCCGCAAACTTTTTTCTTTTGAGTAATTTAACTAAAATTTTTGAAAAAAATAAATTTGAGGGTCTAAAAAATTTTTTCCTTGTTATTAGGAAGAATTTTCTTGGATTTATTAATATTGACTAGCTTATTATTTTAAATTTTTGAACAAAACTTGCACTAAATTCTTATTTAAATAATTTTTTTTCAACATTAACAACTTTTTTTGATCTCATTTTCTTTTTGTTGATTCAATTTAATTTTTAAAAACACAAAAAAAACATCTGTGCTCATTTTTGTAAATAAATATTTTTTTCTCTCCTTAATTTCCCCTTTATTCTCTCACAAGCTTGTCTATTTTAAAAGGCTTTTTAGATTGAGAGCTCTAAAGAAGGGAGGAGAAAAGAGAGATATTTTTAAATAAAGTTGTAGATCAAGTATTTTGATAACTTTTTTGTATATGTATAAATTTATTTTTTTTTATTTTTGTGTTCCCCTCTATTTTTACTTGCTAATACCCCATTTTGTATATTTTCTTCTTTTGCCAAAAAAAAATTTTTTTTCTCCTAAAAAATTAATTTTTTCCCAATATTCCCCCTTTGACTTTTCAATGTACATACACATTTTTTGTTTTAATTTTGTATTAGTAAAAATATGTATTTTTTAATTTTGAATTTATTTTACTTTTTTAAAACAAATTTTAGTTAATTTAAGTAAAGCAGCTGGGCTGGCTATCCAAAAGAGAGTCCTTTGGCTAGTGCAAACGGTACACCTCAGTTGAGTCCCGACTCAGTTGAGTCCCGGACCCTATAACTTATGAAGGGATGGTCACTTTTTGTTACTCTTGGTACCATTGGATAGGGCATTAAATAGGCTACAATATACCAAAAAATCAAAATTCCTGACCGACTGGTAAAAAAGTTATGATCGATAAAGTGCCGAAAAATGAGATTTTTTTGAAAAAGTTAGTTTTTAAATCATAACTTTTTTATCAATCGGTCAAAAATTCTGATTTTTTGATATATTATAGAGCTTTAGATTCTCTATCCAATGATACCAAGAACATGAAAAAATAACCATTCTTTGCTAAGTTATAGGGCCGGGACTCAACTGAGTCGGGACTCAATTGATCTGCTCCGTAGTGCAAAGGGTCATTCGGCGGCTGCGCACCAGCATCTTCAGTACACCACGCCGCTAGGAATTAAATAGCTATTGTAAGGCGAATATCATCCTAGGCACTGGGGAACGGGACCAACCGCTTTACTCTATGTATATGCTTTACAATTTTGGGTTTAAAAATCAAAAAAAAATTTTAATTAAAAAATATTTTATTTAATTTTTAACAAGCCCATTTATGCTATTAAAATAAATAATATTTATTTTTGGTATTTTTAATTGGTATATTTAATTAGCTGCCAATATATTCAATATCCTTTTTTTACAAAAATATAGGTATAAACAAGCAATATCCATGCGCGAAAATAATTTTTTTGTTAAAAATAATTATTAACTCTTATAAAAAATATATTTAAGCTCTCCTATAATTAAAATTTAATTACACGTTTTGCTTAGTTTTTTGCCTAGTCTGGCGCGACAGTTTTAGTTAAAGTGATCCTTTTTGCCTTATTTCTGGTCCCAGCTATGTTCATCTTGAAAAACAAACAAATAATTGCGCAGAAAATGATACAAAAGTTAAACAAAATTGGGGCGAATCATGTCAAAGTTATAACTTTTTGCCTTTATTTTTTTGAATTGCGCTCACTTATTTAGCTATAACTTTTTGTAGCATGCTCTGATCAAATCAATCCTGTCAGATAAAATAATCTTCACATTAATAGCTTTCGTTTGATATGTCAACCATTAAAATAGGTTAAGAAACAAAAAAGTTATGGCCCAAAATGTGGACTATATTCACTTCATTTTCTCGAATTGCGCTTACTTATTTAGCCATAACTGTTTGTAATTTGCTCTGATCAAATCAATCCTGTTAGATAAAATAATCCCCAAATCAAGCTCTTTCGATTGGTATATGAATCATTCAAATCGGTTAAGAATCAAAAAAGTTATGGCCCAAAATGTGGACCATATTCACTTTATTTTAAAAAAAATTTAATTTTTTGGCATTAAAAATTAATTTTTGGCGTTGTGTTTAAAATTCTGATTTTGGTCATTTAATCTTTTTGCAACATTTCTTTTTGCTTTTCTTTTCTTAAAAATTAATTTTTTTACTAAATTTTATTTTTTAATAATCATATTCTTCTTTTAGATTTGTAAGCAATTCTATTTTTATTGTAAGACCTACCTATTTATTATTTAAAATCCACCACTACTAACGACGTCAAAGTTTTCTCTTTTTTTATTGTTCTAGATGTATGACATTGACGTAAGTTTTATTAATTTTTTTAATTTATTGGATTGAGGGGTATTTTTGTTTTGTTAATTTGTTGGGACATTTCACGGACAGACAATTTACCGAAAAGGTTAAAATTAGGCGTAAACTTGGTTTGTTGGATCTTTTGTCCTTCGGTAAATTGTCCCTTTCTACTTCCATTCTAGGGCTTATTTAGCACAGAAATTGTCTTTTGAATGATTTTGTGTACTGATATTCCTATAATTTTTAATTGTCCGCAAATTAATTTTTTGTCCGCAAATATTTGCGGACAAACCTAAATTTATACAGAATTGATATTTTTACTTATTTTTAGTTTCTAAACCGGCTGAGTCGCACACTTTGTGAAGCAGTTAATGAACAGGATAGGCGTGTTGCCGAAGAGACGCTTTCAAAATTGATTGACTCTAACCAATGTCTGCAACATTGTCTTTTGCTTTTGGAAAGTGGAGAGGTTTCTTGATTTCATTTTCTAAAAGTATTTTTTGTCTTAAAGCAACCTTATGCACAAGTAGTTGCTAGTGGAGCGTTGAAGCGCTTGTTAAACAAAAAAGTCAGTTTGAGCCTTCAGGACCGTCTTGAATTAAGTTGGTTTTTTAAGATTTTTCAGCAAGTATTAGAGATCGAGCCGGGCCTGGACCAAGGCGTGGGTTTTTTGTATCTAGAGTCCAGGTCTAGGCATTTTTTGACCTTACAGGATTTTTCCTAGACCTGGGTTTTTCTGGACTACAGGCCATGGATCCAGCCCAGGTTAATAAATCAAACCCCAGTGTTTAGGAACTGGCCCAAGTTTTCAAAAATCCTGATCTCTAGCAAGTATGCCTGTCCAATCTCAATATTTTCTGGCATGTACTTCAAGGGCGTATCCAGGGGGGGGGGGGCTAGAGCCCCCCCGAAATGGGGGAAAGGGGGAAAAAATTAGGAGAAGGATCTAAAATCCTCGTTTCGTCCATTGATTGATTTTTGTGCCGATTGTAGGCTAAAAATGTCCGCTACTTTTATTCAAAAAATTCGACCGTATCTGAAAGGAGTGCCTGGTTGAGTTTTTTCCTTACTTTTATATACTTCCTCAGAATGGTCAATTTTCATTTATATTTAATATTTGTTGTAAGGCAAAAATGTGTAAAAGGATTAATTTTTTATTGTCGGACAGACTGACAAAACACGGACGAACTCGGACAGACTGACAAAACACGGACGAACTCGGACAGACTGACAAAACACGGACGAACTCGGACAGACTGACAAAACACGGACGAACTCGGACAGACTGACAAAACACGGACGAACTCGGACAGACTGACAAAACACGGACGAACTCGGACAGACTGACAAAACACGGACGAACTCGGACAGACAAAACACGCACACACATCGGACAGAAAAGTAAATGTGCACAAAATTTGTGTATAACATATAATCCTTTTCTCCCATTTTTCCATAGAGCAAACATCAACAGTCGTTAAAAAAAGACCATTTTAAGGAAGTCTATCAAAAGTAAGGAAAAAACTCAACCAGGCACTCCTTTCAGATAGAGCCAAAAATTCCATAACAATAAATTTTCTCTTTAAAAAGGTCGTTATTTGCTTAAATACCTCGTTGATCGACCTTCTCTTCCTCTCTACATTCAAAATCCTTTGTGTAAATTGTATGCTTATTTGACCAAAATTGGATTGTTGGAGAAAGACCAGACAGGAACGTTTCATTTTCAAATGCCGATAGATCAAATTTTGACTTTGGCCAAGGTTTCTTTTTATTTAATTGAGTTGTACCTCACTAGAACATCAATCTACCTCTTCGAAAAATGTCCGCATTTATCCGCA